>OZ024821.1:117379820-118718706 GCA_964016985.1 Anodontia alba | reverse complement strand
TTTGATAAAAATTCAAGGTTTCATCAGGGAAATTAGGCAGGGTAATGATACCCTAAACATACACATTTTTTTGTTTTGTTTTGTTTTGCCTGTTCACTCTGAAACAAATTTACCGACAGATTATTCCACATAAGAGATGAAAATACACACACAGAGAAGAAAAACATTGTACCTTAGTAACCTTACCACTCCAAAAAATATTCCACCAAGTACTTGATTTACAAATGTATCTTGTACCCTAACTCACCTCTGCCACTGTATTTTCACAGATTCTGGTACATTGCTCTTCTCTCCTGACACCTCAGCCTTGTGGTGATCATCTTCTGCATTCAACCGTAGCAACAAAGCTACATATCTCCTGTACATTGTCCTAAATAAGAAATCTGTGGCATTAGATATTATAACAGATACAAAAATTTATATGCACTAGTGTGCATGGAAAAGCAATGTTGGTGAAGAATGTATCTGAGATAAAAGCTTTTGACAAACCATGCATTTTGTTGCAAATTTGATAAAAATTGGATTAAATCTTAGCAAGTTAATAAACCAGAGGAAGAGATAAAGGGGTTACCTGTGTAAAATACCTAACTATTTTGAGCAAATTTAATACACAATTGTTTTCCACAAGAAGTGTCAATAAACAGTGCTTATTAGATACCCCAGCAAGATAATGACTGCCTTCTGATAAATTTGGTGGGTGGGTGGTGGGGGGGAGGAGGGGGGAAATGGAGGAGTATTATAAAAATTGGGGTACTAATACCTTATTTATATTTGACAGAGTACCCTAATATTTCCAAATTCAGGGGGAAACATTAAATATGCTTCAAAGCCAGAAATACACATGATCACTATTTAGATTATGAATAAAACCTTAAAGGCACCTTTTATGTGCAGCTGAAATGTTATGATAGATTGTCAATTTTGGATAGATGACAAATGATCGAGTTAACATCACTTAATGATTGATTATAAGATAGCACTATTAAAGCAAAATATACAAATTTCAGTGCTGCAGATAAATTTTTCCCACCGTGTAAGATACACTCTGAGTTGATGAAAACTGGCGCACCAGGAAATTGGAAGGTGTACTGAATGCATGTGACATGAAAAAACAGAGTTTCTCAATTAACAGAAAATGAAAGCAAAATAGACTTCTGCTTTGCAAAAATGTTTCTTAAAATGGTGGCAAAGCTGATATTTGAGAGGGTAGTAATGTTGAGTATTGTTACAGGTAGTCCAGTCTTTATAAAGTAAACAAAATTCATTAAAATACTGTGTGGTTTAGAGATGGTGATAGTAACGTGATATCAGACCCTTGGTAGTAATAGTACTGTGATAGGGTTTTTTTTTCTCTGATAGTGATATTATCATGATAATCATAAACTGGCATGATAGTCAGCCCTATCCATGTCTGTAGATGTCGGTAAAAGGAGAAATGATCCTGCCTGGATTTAGCCTTTTTCTGATTATCCTTGCATTTTACACCTGGTGATTTGGGGTGTCCGGGGACTTCACAGCAAATAACATCCCTGCCCTTAGGACTTTTGACACACTACTGAAAAACAGGATGGGATTTTTAGTACTGGAGCTGGAAAGTCTTCTGGAAATAGAGAGAAAAATCTGAAGCCAATCTACAGACCCATGGTGGGGGAGGAGGGTTGGGGCAAATTTTTAGTCATAACATTAGACACATAAAAATTATAAATTGTCTACAGTGCTTGAATTTTGGGATCATGGAGTCAGAGACTCCCAAAAAATTGTCCTGGGACTTCCAAAAATCAATGCCAGGAAGTCTGGGACTCCCAACTTTTAAAGATATTTAGTCATTTATAACAAAACTTTAGAATGAATTTATGTGTTATTTAGCTTAAGAATAGCGGTTTTACTCCATAAATGAGATTTTAAGAATATTGAGGTTGAATTTCTGAAAGTGAGTGAAAAAACTTGATCACCAGGACTTCCAGGTATTGGAGCTAGGAAGTCCTGGGACTCCGTGATTGTGACAGTTAGTGCAAGTACTGTGTCTAACTCCTGAAGTTGGGTTAATCCCAGTCACTCTGGAGAAATATTGAGAGGTGCATTAACCAAGGCAGCATTCCTGGCCTTACCTTAAACCTTGCAGCAGGAACATAGCAAGAGCTTAAATAATAGATACTGCTTTCCGTAATAAGCGTTTATTCGACTATGATTAGTTCAGCCAAGGAAATATAAAAGTCAATCACCACAGGAGATAATATTCATTCTTTTAACCCATTTTCAGCGAAATCAGATTCAGCCTGCAACATTACATATCTAAACTGTGTCTGTTGAATGTAATAAAAATGCAACACTGAAAATTTCACAACAGTTTCTCATTTCTCTGGCCGTGATCTTGTTCATAGGACGCATGGCTCATAAAACACATCACCGTAATATCCCGATCACCCAAGATACTATATACGGAAACTACCGAACGTGCAAACTGAATTTAGGCAGCATGGATTGTGTTCAGGAAGACTGATCCAGCAGCAGTGCTTGAAAACTCATATCCTACAAGTCAGAAATATAGGTTCTCTCTCTTCACACACACACACACACGTGCGCGATAAAACTATTTACAAGCATACTGCCCCTGTCGAAAAACAGTTTTTTTAATAATTTGTGTCTTCAACTATCTACTGTCTCAGTTGAGATAGTTAGTTTCGCAAGTCAGTTCCAAAATTCCAAACCGCTACATAGTTCTGCGTAAAAGGATTACATCTGAGATTAGAAGGAAGATTCGAAAAAGGAATAAAACTCATGCAAAGGCAAAAAAGACTGACAGTAATAAACTCAATCTAAGCTTCAGGAACTGAGATTAAATCAAAGCTCATATTAAGAAACAGCATGATTTGTCTGTTAACAAATTGGCTGGTGACACTAAGGTTAACCCCAAAGATTTCTATCGGTATACCAACAGTCAGAGGAAAGACATTCAGGGTATCCCTCCTCTCAAAAGGAGAAATGGTAGTGATTTGGCTGAGTCCGAAACTGAGCGGGCTGAGGAGTTCAATGGTCAGTTCTTAGATGTAATCTCCAAAACTTCGGAAAGCAGGTCCCTATACTTGAGAAGTCAGCCTATGAGCGACATTCACGTTTCAAATGGTGTTATAAAAAGGATGAAAGGCTTGAATCCCTCAAAGGCTTTGGGACCTGATGAACTTCATCCTAGAGTCCTTAAAGAACTTGCGGTAGAGCTTGATCCTGTACTTGCTCACTTGTTCCAACAATCTCTTGATAAGGGTAAAATCCCCAAAGAATGGCCTTTGGCTAACATCTGTCCACTTTGTAAGAAGGGCGACAGAGCTTTATCAACTAACTATCGTCCAATGTCCTTGAAGTGTTCATTATGGCAAGCCGTTTTACTATTTATTAAGCAAAATAGATATCTTATATATTATATCAGATATCTTATATAGGATATAAGATATCTAATATAGGATATAAGATATCTGATATACTTATTCAGATATCTTATATCCTATATTAGATATCTTATATCCTATTTAAGATATCTGATATAATATATGAGATATCTTATTTAATTCCGCATATAAGATATCTAATTTACCATATAAGATATCTTATTTGTTAAATAAGATATCTAATTTATTAATATAGATATCTAATATACTAAATAAGATATCTGATATACTAAATGAGATATCTTATTTGATTTAATAAATGAGATATCTTCTTTAGTCAATAAGATATCTTATATCCTATATGAGATATCTTATATAGCATATCAGATATCTTATATAGCATATTAGATATCTTATATGTCAATTCAGATATCTTATATAGCATATTAGATATCTTAATTGACATATAAGATATCTATTTTATATAAGATATCTAATATAATATATCAGATATCTGATATATTATATAAGATATCTGATATATTAAATCAGATATCTGATTTATAGAATAAATAGTAAAACCGCTTTCTGGCAAGCCATTTTACTATTTATTATACAGTATATCAGATATCTTATATAGGATATAAGATATCTAAAATATGATATAAGATATCTGAATTAGTATATCAGATATCTTATATCCTATATAAGATATCTTATATCCGATATAAGATATCTGATATACCATATTAGATATCTTATTTAATTCCACATATAAGATATCTTATTTACCATATAAGATATCTTATTTGTTAAATAAGATATCTAATATATTAATATAGATATCTGATATACTAAATAAGATATCTGATATACTAAATAAGATATCTTATTTAATTGAACAAATGAGATATCTTCTTTAGTAAATAAGATATCTTATATCCTATATAAGATATCTTATATAGCATATCAGATATCTTATATAGCATATAAGATATCTTATATGCCAATTAAGATATCTTATATAGCATATCAGATATCTTATATAGCATATAAGATATCTAAATTGACATATAAGATATCTTATTTATATAAGATATCTAATATAATATATCAGATATCTTATATATTATATAAGATATCTGATATATTAAATCAGATATCTGATTTATAGAATAAATAGTAAAACGGCTTGCCATAGTTCATTGCAAGATGCTTGAATATATAGCATGTACAAATATCATGGCTCATCGTGATGAACACACGTTTTTATCTGACAGGCAACATCCTTTCAGGAAGAACCGTAGCTGTGAAACTCAGTTGATCACAGTAATAAATGAATGGGCTAAATGTTTGGATGAAGGGGGTGGGGGTGGGGGTGGGGGGTCAAGTAGATACATTCATATTGGACTTCAAAAAGGCCTTGGACACTCCTCCCCATGAACTTCTGAAATGTAAACTCCCTGGATATGGCATAAGTGGGAAAAAAACAACAAACTTTCTGAGCAACAGGCAACAAAGGGCTATAGTCAAAATCGCAATGGACACCTGTTTAGTCTGGTGTGCCGCAAGGCACTGTTCTCGGCCCACTGTTGTTTTCCTTGTATATAAATGACAACATGGTCGGAACAGAATCTGAGATTCATTTGTTCGCTGATGACTGTGTTTGCTATCGTCAGAAACTCCAAAAGGATATTGATCAACTGGGCAAATGGGCCAGGAACTGGGGTATGAGATTTCAGCCCGTGAAATGTAACATTATGCAGCTTACTAGGAAAAGGATAAAAAAAACGATCAATACAGTTTACTCCTTAGAAGGAACAATCTTCGAAAATGTTGAGAATATTAAAAACCTTGGTGAGACAATTTCTAAGGATTTAAAATGAAATACTCGTGTTAGCAATGTTTGCACAAAAGCAAACAGAACTCTTGGTTTCTTAAGACGTTACCTATCGCCATGCCCCAAGATGTTAAGGAAATGGCATGCAAGGGTTGGTGTGACCAATCTTTGAGTATGCTAGCCCTAGTCCAGATAGAATTAGAAAATGTTCAGAATCGTGCAGCTAGGTTTGTGACTTGAAACTGGAAGTATGACTAGCATTCTTGAACAGTTAGGGTGTGGTCTCTTCACAAGAGACGCAAAAGTAATAAACTCATATTGCTATTCAAAAGTCTGAAAAGTGGAACTAGTATACCTTGTGATGACCTTCAACCCCAAAATAGGTGCAGTAGAAATCAGCATCCAATGTCAGTTCAAGTGCTAGAACTGACATGTACAAGTACAGTTTCTTCCCAGACACCTTTAGGGATTGGAATGCACTCCCTGCATCTATAATATCCTCTGCTGAAAGTTCTGAGGACCCTGTGGCTAGATTCACATCACTTGTGAGGTCTAGAGTCTAGTCTTTGCATTCGTTGGTCCTGGTGAATGAATGACTATTGATGTGTCACCAGTTAAATATTCTGATTCTGATTCGGAAAAGGAGTGATTTAGACCGTCTCTGTAGGCAAGTGTTGCACCACTGAAGAACATGGATAACTTCCTCCAGAGTGACACCAAAGCCAGATCGGACATCCTCAATGAGCAGGTCAAGTCCGTCTCCACGCCGGAAGATCTAACCAATAAACCAGACACTAATCACCAATACTAGAATACTAGTTTCGATATATGAAAACACGATACAAAACACAATCGTAAGAAAAGCAGACATCCTTACATAGGGTTGACGCATTGCTAGAGCTATAAGAAGGTGGGTCTATATATGAATTTCTGTCTGGGAACAGACAATAGTACAGACTACTTAAACCCTGAAATAGTTCCCACTACGAATAATTGTTCGATCCACATAAGAGCTCCCTACCTTCTCAGTTTAGGACTGAGCCACACTGAGTGAGTGACTTGGCCCCGCGTCGTGCAAGCCGGGTCCGTCTTCACGCAGGAAGATCTCACCAATATACAGACACTAATCACCACTCATATGCAGGAATTCTCGTACTACAGGTACTAATCCGCACCAATCGGTCCACTTTGTGACGTCACAGCCTGTCACTAGTTCTCAGACAGGTAATAGTGTGGAAATGTATAGAATTATATAGGAGCCCATCGTTTAACTAATAAAATCATTAATTTTCAATAACACAAGATATTATTATAACCTCGCAATAGATGGAAAAATGTATCTGCTTCAATTTGATACCAAATTTGTTGAAATAAAATAAATTTTAAAATGGCCCAGGTTGTAATGAATGCTACAAGGGTTTTTCCTTATTAAGTCTTTGTATTTTACAACAAAAATGAAAAGTAGCCTTGATTCAATCGCCCAAAAGTCATATTTTTTAAAATTTCTCCGTTTGTTATAACCTCTCATTCGATAGATCTATTTAATATCTATAGTTAGGTAGTAAAATATTGAATAAATTATTTTATTAAAAATGGCCCACAGGTTGCAGAATATAGCTATATTTGAAAAATGCGGAGCGAAAATGTGTAATGATTACACAGACGCAGGTCTTGTGTACACATGATAGTATAGAATGAATTGTAAAAGAGGTTGTAAGAATTGGAAAATAAAAAAGAAATTGGTATCCATTGATAGCATTATAAAGATTATTTAGCTTCAAAAAGGAAAAAAAGATATATATTTATAATAATATAAACTTATTTATTTATTTTTTGTTTATGTCGAATTATGTTTTTATTCGGCAACTTATTGAAGCTTTAATGAAACTTTGATATAATAATTTTTGATCATAAGAAAACTACAAACTGCTTAATTACTTGTTTTTTTTTTTTTTGTTTGTTTAATAACGAAAACAAAAATGCTTTGTCGGGATACAAGAAAAATACCTAAATGCGCGGCCACTCTTGCGATGTTTTCTTAATAACAATTACTGCTAATGAATGCCAATTATGTCCTTATCTTGACGAAAGAAAACAACGAAATCACTTTTTACATAATTGACATACATGCTTATGCGCAATTTTAATTGCACAGACAGAATCAAATCCAACATTTGATCTTTTTGCATACACTAGCACTTTAATTGACACGATTTGCTCATTTTAGATTCCTGTACATAAATAAGGACTAAAGTACATTGTTCATAATCATGGCTTCATCTAAGTGCGTGCGTGTACATAATAAATTTGACTATAAAAAACTGAATGAGGGTGAGGCTCTCTCTCTCAAACGTTTTTCTCTAAATCTGTGACTAACACGAGTCTCTCCAAATAAAAGCAGCATTAAATATGACGTGCAACCATTGTAGTTCCAGATCAGCATGTGCATACATTTTTCTCTGATAGAATGTGCAAGCTCTATTCAACATGCGGTGTTAAATATGTATATCTAATAAATAATTTATAATATTTAAAAAAAATACATTAAAACAAAATGATAATTGATATTATTTTCAGAAATAATTATTATTGTAATCTTTAGCTGTATATCATAATTCGGAAAATAAATAATCCTATGCTGGTCCTATTTTTTTCATAAAATGGTTCTCTATCTAGGAAATTAAAACATAATGATACTAATGATATTATCATTATTATTATTATTATTATTATTTACTACTACTACTATTATTATTATGTTGTACATCACAATTCCGAATAAATATTATTATGCTGGTCATATTCGAAATGTTTTATTTGTAAAATAGCCACATGGATAGTTTATACTATCGTACATGTGTAGTTAGGGGTAAAATATTGCTATCGTATAAACCCTATTAGACACATTAATTTACTATCATACTGAAATTTGATCAAGTCGGTTTGGCTACCTGTTGACACAGCTTATACCTGCTATTTGAGTGGCAAACAGTGTAGACCTTGATGAGGTACTCTGTGATGTAATGTCTGATCAGGGTCACTGCCTTTTGTTATGGTGTGTTTATCAGAATACTGAGGTTAAATACTATAAACCACTTTCTCAGTCAGATTCAATAAATTGTTCACACCTTTTCAAACATTAGCCTAAAGGCAATAGTTTCAAAAACAAACCTGGGATACCAGATGATTCGATTCTACTCTTTACAACACTTGCCCTATTTTTTTAACAAGGCCATTATAGAACCAACTGATTCGTCTAAACATTGCTGGGTAAGTGTAAAATAGTGTAGACCCTGAACACATAATGCGTAATGTGACATCTGATCTGGATCTACACTGTTGGCACAGACCTCTCTGTCTAAACGGTAGGGTAGTAGTAACAGTCATAATCCAAGGAAAACGACTTTTTATCCATATTTGCTAACTACCCAACACAGAAATAACACGTCTCTCTCCAAATAAAAGCAGCAACCACTATAGTTCCAGATCAGCATGTGCATACATTTTTCTCTAATAGATTGTGCAAGCTGTATTCAACATGCAGTATAGACTCTGATCAATATATTTCTGCGGACACACAGACTAATCAGGGTCTACATTGATCGCATAATTCAAAAGGCCCATTTGTTTTTAAAAGATTCAGTCATAATTGTTTCTTATTTTACTTGAAGACACCTCAAAGTTCTTGAAACGATCAACAAAACATTTTACTTTCATTTATATTAGCATTAAAAACAATTGTTCAAACATATATAAATACAAGTTAAATAACAGCACGTTGTTTATTTTCTGGTTCCATTTGTCTACTCTTATTATCATTATCCAGTGGGAACTAGAAGCCTCAGGTCACTGGACAAGTTAATAATGGCTAGATCTATAACTCATGCAATAAAAACAAGGTGGTCAAAACACCAAATGAACATCAACATTTGAAAAGGACCATTATGACTATGATCTAAGAATATGGGCAAACAAAGCACCATCTTTAACTAAAGAAACACTGATTACTGTAGAATATATTGATTAACAGTGAAAATCCTGATCAGAGTGTACAGATGCGCTGACTGATCTGGATCTTTAGTGTTTGCATAATACATAATTTCCCTTTTTTCATAATCTGACACAACTGCCCTTTATCTGAGACAGGTCACGGGGTCCTGCAATTCTTGAGATGATAAGATAAAACTTGAAATAGCATATGCTACATTAATTTTTATGTAAATTTTTTGACAGTTTGTCTATTTTTTTTTTCTTAAGTTTAAATGATTGTTAAACAACATTCATGCATCAAGCGAAAAGTGATGATGATATTCTTATTTTTCCCAGAAAGTAGGGACAGTTTGTATGGACTGTCAAACCTTTTTTTTCTTTTCTTTTTTTGTGGGGGTGGGGGATGGGTAAAAATTTAACCCTTAATCTTTTCCACTCTCTGGGCTAATTCAGCAGCAATAAACTGGTGATATTTGTTGAATTTTCCCCAGAAAATAGGATTTGATATTTTATGCAAATTGTTTGCAATGGAGATGCTTTGCATGGAATGTCAAACCATTTCCTTTTTAGGGGTGGGGGTGATATTTGATCCCTTAACATTTATCACTTTCTAGGCTAATTCAGCATGCGATAAAGTGGTTATTGTTTATCCAGAAAATAGGATTTGACACTTCATGCAAATAGTCTTCATTGGAGACAATATTCATGAAATGTCAAATCCTGTTTTGAAAATAAAACATACAGAGGAATTGTTCAGGATATGTATTTGATGATTGTATTTTTTTCTCTCCATAAAAACATAAGTTGTAGGTACTCATTAGATGAGCCTCACCAAGGTTCTTCAAATGAGTACTCATTACATGTTTTTGCTTCACCGAGGTGCATCAAATTAATACCTACAACATATGTTTTAATGGAGAACTGGAGAAAATTATCCCAATTTTTTTATTCATTCATTCATTTGTTTTTAAATCATTTATACTTAATTAAATTTTCCCATTTGTTTTCTCCAGGTGAAATGATCGTTTTTCTTTCAAATATTGTACCGAACCATCATCAGTAATTAAATACAACCTTAATTAATTAACTCATTTGTTTTCTTAGATTAACTATTGTTCTTCATTTTAAAATCTTACTGAATTACCATTCATTAAATATAACACATTTTTTAGTTTATTAATTACTCTTGTTTTCTTAGGTTAAACTATTGAAATTCGTTTAAAAATCATATTGAATTATCTATAACTAAATACAACACTTTTTATTTAATTTGAAATAATAATAATAATAATAATAACAATAAAAATAATAATTGATTTTCATCAATTAATCAATATTTTGTTATTATCATTATTAATTAATTCTTAGGTTAAACTATTGATATTCTTTTGAAAATCATACTGAATAATCTGCTGAAATTCATTCATTCATTCATTCTAACTCGGACCTAGTCCAGTGTATATTGGGTCCAAGATTCTAAAGAGCATCCATACATGATTTAATCTGAATTGTAGTAGTACTGTAGGTGTGTGACACTGGGTTGATTACACACCAGCTACACAGGTAAGACGACGCTTACGGACCTCCGATCAAAGGGAATTAATCGAAGCCTATCTAAAATGGAATATCGATAACCTGAGTGACAGTTCCTGTAGTACGAGAATTCCTGGTAGTGACTAGAATACTAGCTTCGATATATAAAAAACACGTTACAAAACACAGTCGTAAGCAAAGCAGACATCTTTACATAGGGTTGCCGCATTGCTAGAGCTATAAGAAGGTGGGTCTATATAAGAATTTCCGTCTTGTAACAGACAACCGTACAGACTACTGAAATCCTGAAATAGTTCCCACTACAAATAATTCTTCGATCCACATAGGAGCTCTCTATCTTTTCAGTTTAGGATTGAGTCACACTAAGTGTGTGACATGGCCCCGCGTCGTGCAAGGAAAAGAGGATAGCAAAATTGTTAAACTTAGTAGTGTGTATCATTAATCCTACCTTATGTTACCTATCATCTGCATTATATTCTAGTTTTTTTTCATAATGATTAAACATTTTTTTTAAATATTTAAAAAAAAATCAGACTAACGAACAACCCTCCTCAGCTTGTAAAGTAAATCACCATAAAATACGGGTTCCGAGAGATTTTGTTGAAGCAGTTGTTTCAAGCCAGTTTTATATTTAGAAGTTAAATCAAAATGATAATGATAAAATTTAGGAAATGTTTTATGAGGTTTACGAGTAGGATACCGACAACATTGTTTTAGAAGTTGGGCATTTAAACAAAGTTTATTATGGTTGTTAAACACGCTAACGTGAATAGATGCTCTGGCAATACGAGTCATTAAATTGAGACATATAGTAAATTCATATGATGTAGCATTTGGAACATCACCATCTAAAAACGGGAAATTTACAATATCAAAATCAAAGTCATCTGGTTTGTCATAAAGTTGAGACACAGTTGTACCATTAAATATTCATTATTTAAATCAAGAAATGGTGCTTCACTTGATGTCTCTGATGGGAGGTGTGGGATAATTGTATCGATTCCTTATCATTGCCTTCCCTTCTATTCACTATCATGAGAAGTGCTTTATTAAGCTGAAACTCTTAAATACTCGATAATATTTGCTAGATTTTCATCAAAAAAAACTACACGAAGTTTCTCTTGTAACAAAACATGCAAATCTGCCACTAGTGGTGCACAATTAGTCCCCGATTTCTCAATATGATTTGGTATTCGAATCTAAGCTTAAGGTAAGAATAACAACACCTTTTCGACAAGGTCATAAACTGTTTTTGATCCTCTGAAGTGAAAACGAATGATTTTCGTTACAGGTTTTCTAAAGGGAATGATCCCGTTTGAAAGTTCTTTCAAAAGGCTAAGTGACATTTATATTTAACAAGTTTGTGTGGCAAGGTTGTATAAAGTATAGAAAAAGGACACGAAGACCGACTGGAAGCTGGAAAAGATCTAGAAGTTCTTTTATCAAGCATTTGGTTGAAGAATTCGCTTATCTTGGAAGGCATTATTGTTAGGCATTATCACGGAGTCAGCCCACGACAGATGAAATATCCTGTCACAAGGTTCCAGAATTCCGGGCCATGTGGGTCATGCAAACAGGAAACGTCTGATAGCCACGCTGCTGTTTAATGTCATGTTAACATGCAATACAGTCAGACCTCAATGGTTCGAACACGTTTTGGACCATGGAAACTTGTTCGAGACATTGGTAGTTCGAACCACTGAGGATCAATCATGGTGCCAGGTAAGGAGACAAACTGGAATAATATATGGATGTCTTTTCGGTCTTCTTAGAATAATAGTATGTTGTGTGTACTCATTAGAACCGCCTCGATGAGGCGATTCTAATGAGTAAACACAACATAATTTTTGATAAAATAGGAAAAATCCTAAAGTATCCCTAAATATTTGTTTTCTTGAGCTGTCGGATGAATTTCCTGGGGACTCAAAAACGAGTTCGAATTAGCCATGGTAAACGAGTAATCGGTGTTCGAATCATTGAGGTATTACTGTATACTGTTTGTACCCTCTGCAAGAAGAACACTGTACTTATGTCCCGCGCAAAGTTTGACGGCTTGATATTTGAAATAAATAAATGTTTTGAAAAAAATAGTGAGAGACTGTATCTATAAAACAAAATATGAGGCCAGGAATGGTATCAAAACACTTTCTTTTTGGAGAGTGTATGTAGGACAGGAGGCAGCTATCTTAGTCTCAGACCAAATTAATAGTGCTTATCCAGACTGGATATAGTTTATGCATATGTAGGGCTTAAAAGGGTGAGGAGTCCACTACAAGTTGTTTTACATAAGGGGTGGGAATTTATCATTTAAGTTGATAATTATGTTTCATTTCGTTCTGTGAACATATGTGCTTCTTTCTCTCTTGTGCATTTAGCCGTCGACTGTCAATGTTGCATATATAATCGAAGACTAAAATGGTGACAATTTGTTCTGAAATAATCGCTCAAAGGCTCCCAGACGTTAGAGTTTCTCCGTGTTCCATATGCGTGTTAAATGTGATGTGTAACGCAAGTCCATTTTCCAAATTAAGGGGTGTCTGGTATGTTTTCAGTGTTAACATTTTTAACACAGAAATTCCCATATGTATTGCGTTATGTGGCGTCTGAACTGAGATCACTTTACTTATGTCTCGTATCTGGGATGTTAAGTTTAAATGGGTTAAATATCTTACTTGTCTGTATGTTTTGAAGTCAAGCAAGTATCTAATGGTTTGAGTAACATCGCAAAAGATTAGCAATTTCGATACATGTATGCGTGCGTGCGTTCAATGCTAATCCGGCATGTGCCAAATTAAGGTAAATGTGCATAGTATATAATATATATAAGCTGTTTCCTATCTATCTAAATGGCTATGAGAAATTTCAGCTTGAAGTTTACTTCATTCTTCGAGCTAGAGTTTTTTTTGTTTTTTGTTTTTTTTGCTCAAATGATAACAGGATGAAATGAGGTTATATTTTTTTTACGTTTCTGTCTGTTGTCTCCATTCATTAATTATTCATGAGGTAAGACTGCCTCGGTTTCAAAAGAAATCCGCATACGGCATCAGAGCATAGCGATCGATATCTTACTTTTTTTTTCTGGTGTTTTATCTAAAAGGCAGCAGAATATAAACATAAAGACTTAAAACGCGTTCTATTTGTAGGTTTTTTTTCGGAATAAGTATTCAAGAACGCATAATAAAAGTGAGTTATTATTATCATATTTGAATCGTGCCATAAAAGAGGGTCAACGTTTATTCCGGTTTACAATGAGTAAATGCTCCAATCAGCCTGCGCATATCTGCAGTCGGAATAAGGTATTTACTGATCGATGAAGTAGCGCAATATTAAAGATTGTGGTGGGTGTGTAAGGTTTTGTATTGTTTGTGACATATATACATGTATATTTAACTCTTTTAGTTTTAATTCAACGAAAACATATGTTGTGGAACTCATTAGAAGCGCCTCGGTGAGGCGCTTCTAATGAGTGTCCACTACATATGTTTTATGGAGAAATAAGAAAAAAATATTTTTCTCGATACTCCTCTTGTCTGATGTGATGCAAACAATAGATATTTCTTAGAAATTGACATTCAGTTTTGACTTTAGGAGAAATAAGTCTAGTTTTTGTTCTGATCCTAAAGTTAGCTTGCATACATATAAGAGAAGATACCCAGGGAATACCACAATCACGAAGCACAGCCATCCCGAGGCACCAAAAAAACAAGGCGACGCACAAACAAAGAAGAACTGCAACAGAGGAATCGCCTTGCATGTCATATTGTGTATGTTGTAACATATATTTGATGATAATAAATGTATTCAAACCAAACGTGGACTGTTTGTATTTATATAGTCTAATCTTAATAATAAAACTCGCCATATGGAAGTATTGTACTTGTATTAATTCATTACCTCTGGAAATTGAGTACCGCTTAAATTCCTAAATTGTCCTTTGTATTATCACTTACCATGCGTACTACATTTACCTCAGTAGATGATTTTGCTGGATTCTAGGGTATTATTACTTCCTCTTACATTATTACAGTGGACGATATAAGTGGCAGAATTGCATACATAAGTCAAAAGGCTATTTACTGTTGGGCCGCGCCATGCGAAAACGTGTCTTTGGGTATACGGACAGCTAAGGCCCAGATCAACCTGCACATCCGCGCAGTCTGATCAGGGCTTTCAATCTCCGCTAACAGAATACTGCAGAATATCTGAATCCACTCATTTTACACATGTTCGAAGGAACTTTTTCGCATTACGCGGCCCTATTTGTGTTGACCGGTAAATTAGCCAGCTTCTTTGCTAGTCTATACATATAATTATTTTTTTTCTCCTTGCAATCAATCATAATTAGCACACTGACCCGTCTACATCACATTTCAGAACTATCCATGTAATCGAAAAGCAAAGCCAGAAAGTACGGCCATAGAAGAAGAATGAGCCTCAACGTGAGAAACTCTACCATCGGCGAAGTCTCAAATCAGCCTGTATGGACGCCATCTGATTGGTATCTTCGTTTTCCGTCTGAAGGAGATTTGGATTCTTGACAATCCATTGGAGGAAAATGATGATAAATTGCAAAATTCCTCAAACATTTCCGTGATCTCATCCCGATAGTAATCCTATAAGTGGACTTGGTACATTTCAAGCCAATTTCTCTAAGGAAAACTTTTTTTTCTTGTGACTTAATTCCGGTTTGCTTTCCTGTACACCTGAAAAGGGATATACTCTAAAAGGAAATAATTTGCTTCCGAAAAGGGTTCTACTCTTTAAGGAAAAAAAATAATTCAAAGGGGAGCAAATTCTTTTCTTTTAAAGCAGATCCCTTTCCAGAAGGGATCAAAACATTTTAGAGTGTAGAGCTCAATAGTGTAGCGTGAAACCGGGTCTTCTGCGAAGTCAAGCAAGTAAAAAACCAGTCGCCATAAAAGCCGGCTTCCACAGCGACGCTGTAGAAGTAATATATATGTACCTATTTCGTTACATTTCTCCTCCTCTTCTCTTGTCTTCGTCCCGAACACACGCCTCACTTGGCAAATCCGAGGGCGGAGCCTATGCAACACACTAAGGACACTGTCTTCCATCCCACCGCTGCCACCGTTGTAGCGTGAAACCGGTCTTCTAGAAGTCAAGCATCACGCTCACCCATTCGGGTACTAACCAAGATGTACGTTGCTTAACTTCGTAAAAACGCCAATCACTCTACCAATGTCGCCATAAAAGCCGGCTCCTACAGAGAGGCTGTAGAAGTGATAAATATACATATTTCTTTACATTTATCCCCCTCTTCTTGACTTCTTCTTGACTTCGTCCCGAAGTCACACACGCCTCACTAGGCGAATCCGAGGGCGGAGCCTATGCAATACACTAAGGACACTGTCTTCCATTCTACCGCTGCCACCAATATAGAGTGAAACCGGGTCTTTAATGAAGTCAAGCACCGCTGTCACCTAACCGAGATATATGCTGCTTAACTTCGTAAAAAAGTCAATCACTATACCAGTGTCGCCATAAAAGCCGGCTTCCATAGTGAGGCTGTAGAAGTGATATAAACCTGTTTCCGTTACAATAGTCCCAAAAGAGCTGAAAAAATATCTTTGCATGCTGGGTAAAAATTCTAGCAGACATTTTGAAATATTTTCATTCTTTCCTATAAAATTGGATTTGACACTTCATGCAAACTGTCTCCAAAGAGAGTTAGCATGAAGTGTCAGATCCTATTTTTTAAGAAAAATAATAAAAAAAATATCACCAGTTTGTTGTCTGCTAAATCTGCCTGCAACATGGTAAGTGATAATACGTGTATATAAACTGTTTTTGAAGTAATGTCCCCATTGCTTTTCAGTGTCATCAGAATCCGACCCAACCCTGACAAGTCATGCAGAGCGTTCCTTCGATCCGGATTTGTACGTGTCTCTCTACTACAGTGGAGAGTATCCAAGTGAAGGGGAGAAGACCAGTACCACCTGGAGCTTTGATCGGATTCACGACATCTTCAAGGAAGGTTGGTAACTACCTGTGTCGGGGGCCAGGGGGCGGGGTTTGGGGGGGAGGCAATCACTATATAAGCATGGGTAAGGATGTGCTGACAAAAGGGGTCTTATTTTCAGAGTCTGTCTGGAACGGAGGCATATGTCATTGTCAAAAATCTGGGAAAGGATTCAAATATACCTGCCTGGAAAGGGGTTCATGTCTGTCTGGAAAGGGGGTGGTAAACTATCTTAGCCTGGAGTTTTACTTCCGATGATATGTAGTATGTCTAAAATGGCCCCATAAACAAAGAAAAAGTTACCATTTTTTAAAATAAAGAGAACAAGACTGAAAGATGGCACTGTTAATGAGAAAAAAGCCATGCAAATGGACTTAGAAACCAGTAAAAGGACTCTTATGAGACGTTCGGGACATATTTAAATGCTTCCCATAAAAGAAACTGTTGTTTGAAAATACTTCAGTTAATTTTGATATTGTGTGATTCTGTTTATACTTAATATTGATAATATGTAAGTAAATCCTTGTTAAGTTAACTGACTAAGCAAATGAGCATATTTTGTTTTATTGTTTGTCTACAATGGGGTATGCGTTTGTCTTACTTTTGTCTGGAAAGGGGTCTCAATCGTGTCTGGAAATGGGTAGGGGTTTCGGGCTCCTGGCAGCACACCCCTACCCTTTTTTGATAGTAAATGCCCCCCCCCCCCACCCCCACCTCACCCGGGGTCGGGGATCAGCAGCCTTAAGGGAACTGGACAAAACTTATTAGATTTTCTGCCGTGTCTTACAAGGGAGACGACTTCCTGTTTGCTTCCTTGCTTACAAAGGCTCTTCTGAAAAGATATCTACACTAAAAGGAAAGAAATTGCTCCCAGTGGGAGTACATTCTTTTCTCTTAGAGAACTCTTTTCTGGAGGCAGGCAAAACAATTTTGACAGCTTTTCTTCCGTTGAAAGCCTATCATTTCCCAGTAGTCTTACTACGAATCGTTTTTATAGGTCCTCTGTGAGTTCCTTTCCGCAGTTTTTGTCCTTATAATGTTTGCGTATGTGCTAATACAACTACAGCAAATGACATCTTGATTTTTTCCCAAAGAAAATCAGGCTTGATGTTTCATGTGAATCGTCTGTCGAGTAGACGATTCATGTTAAATGTCAAGCCATATGTTTTTTCAGAATAATAATATTAATAAGACAGAATGTTTTCTATAATTGTGCTTGGTACTTTATTGTTTAACGGTTCATATTATTTTTAATTTCATCATAAATTCTATTTCTTGGGAAAGCCGCGATGTTTGTTATTGTGGTCTTTTCTGAGTATATCTACTTTACAAAACTCCACGTTCAAACAGTTTAGAGCCAGTTGTTCGAGACAGTTGTTTGTACGACCAGGAAAACGTCCGAACCCGATTCCGCAGATCTTTTCTGATCTAATCGCATGGAAAGATACGCTTTAAGATTTTGCCGCCGTCTTGCCAAGGGAGAAGACTTTTGCAGACAGGATGTTATCTTTATGGTACTTGAAACATTACAAAAATGGAGATTACATGGAAAGGTAAGAATTGCTTCCAGAGGAAGCAAACTCTCCCTGTGAGAGCAGCCCTAGTTAAAAAAAAAAAAAAAAAAAAAGAGGTGGAGGGGGTAAACATTTCCATGTCTGAGTTGTTTACCGCATTGGAAGTGTGTCCATTCCCCAAAAACTGGTCACACAACTAAGCTTGTCTTCAAATTTACTCATAACTTGTCTTATCTTATAAGAACGATGCTTAAAACAAACAGATAGGAGAACCGCAACACACGTTCTTGTTTCAGTAAATAATGGAGAGAGCGAGAAGTTAGGAGTGGATAGGCCGGCCTCGGTGGCGCAGTTGGATGCGCGTCCGACTGGAGACCAGGAGGTCACGGGTTCGACCCCCGCCGAGGTCGGCAACATTCTTTCGTGGAGATTGATCATGAAATATTTTCTACAGTCATTCTCTCCCCTCCGCTGATTCAAGAAGGGTAGTTGTCAGTTTCTGGCGAAAGAATGTGCACAATACTGGTTAACCGCTTGGAGGACTAAGCCTGCCCAGTAAATGTGTGGTTAGGTAAACTGACCGCGCTCGACATGACCCCACTGGGTTGACTGGGCCGTAAAACCTCAACACTAAAACTAGGCTGTACAGCAAGGGCTTGAGAACCATTGCTCTTACATCTGTTTTTAGCTAAGTCCGTCTAGTTGTTATTCTTCACTTCAGGGAAGATAAAAGGCAAACAACTCCTAGACATAGGAACAGGGCCTGTTGTCTACCCTATTATTACAGCCTCGAAGTGGTTTGATGAAGTCTACTTATCAGATTTCTCCAAGGAGAATATTGAACTTCTTCAGAAGTGGAGGCGGGGAGACTCAGATCATATGAAGCCATTAATGGAATACTTTGCACAGAAGGAAGAGAAGTACGATTTTTTATGTCAGAGTGTTTATAATATTCTGTTAAATGTACGCAGCACTTTATTCGGTAAATACAGTCGCCTCTCATCTCAAACTGCAAGGAACGATAGTTTTTGGTTGAGATGACAGTAGTTTGAGATAGAAAAGCAGTTGAAGTGTAATGAACATACATCAAAGTAAACCATTTTTGCCCTTTAATGAGTTTGACTTAAGCGGTAATTTGAGTTATTATTTGAGATAATGAAAGTCAGCTGTACATTATTAATCCGTACCGTAACGTGTTTTATGAGGGACACATTCTGGATCAATAAAATGGAGGGGGTAACTCTTGTATGGAGTACTGATGATAACAATTTCAAACCATGACAGGAATTTATAGAATCTTTCAAGAGTGTTAGAGTTTATCTCTGGTTCTGACGCCTATTTACATTTTTGTCGCGAGTGAATGAATCACCCTGCAGCTTAACAAATTGAACCTCAGTGCGAGAAAGGGCTCTTCTACCATATAATGCGCAACGCACGAAAAGGACCCTTTTATAGTTTGCAGACAACGCAGCCCCTGATCAGCCTGCGCATTCGCTCAGGCTGATCTGGGCCTTCGTTGTCCTCTTATAGAATCTATGGATACTGAGCCTGCGTGGATGCGCATGCTGATCTGGGACTATGTTGTCCATTAATTGCATAAGGGTCCTTTTCGTGCTTTGCACATCATATGTGAAGCGCGAAGGCCCGGATCAGCATGTCTCCATGTAGTCGTGATCTTCTGTGTTCGCAGATGAACCGCACCGTGAGAAAACGTTCCTTCAGACATGCGTGCTCAGTAAATAGTCATATAAGGCTGCGCATATAAGGCTCTGATTTGACCGCGCGGATGCGCAGGCTGATTTGAGTCTTCGATTGGCGCACATGTCAGAAGGTATTTTTCTCACGTTGTGGCTCAGATATATTCTACAATATCCATTGGTTCTTTAAATTGCATTGGAGACCTTGATACTTCGCCATATTGTTGAAAGAAAAAGCACAATACAGGAGACATGTGGATTCTTACATAATCGTCTTGCAAAGCTCAGCAGTCTGTATACGTGATGTATGTATACAATATAAGCCGTGCCATGCGAAAACGTGTCTTTGGGCATATGCCCGGATCAGCCTGCGCATCCGCGCAGTCTGATCACGGCCTTCGCAATCCGCTAACAGAATTATTGGACATCATAGAATGTATGAATGGAGAGCAAATGCCCGCATGAGACTTTGCGCATGCGTGGATGAATCTGAATCTGTGCATTTGTGTGCATATTCGAAAACACTGTTTCGCTTGTCGCGGCCCAAATATGTAGAATACATATATATTATGAAATTTCTTCGCCATGTTCGCTGCAGCAAGAAAAACGTTCAATGAAATAAATGTACTTAGTATTTTAATCCTTTCATTCCTGAAGTGGACTCTTCCTTTCTTGAATTTGGACTTGTACACTGATGCCAATAGGGGTTTCAGTCTAAAGTCAAAAATAGAATGGCAAACAGTGTAGATCCTGATTGGACTGCTCGTGTCATCTGGATCTACACTGTTTGCAAAGGTATTGGTTTTGGTGGATTAAAGGGATTGATAGCAAACACACGAAGTGTTTGCATTGCTGTAGAGAGGCTGGCAACATACTTAGGCACCCAAATCTCGTATGACGTCTCGTTGCAAACTTCGTTTTTTTATCTCGCTCGTCATATTGAATTTGGTATCACAGTAAACGTATCACGTAACCTCAGTTGACCCCGGCGCGTAAGGGCAACTTTATTTGTAAACAAACTACTGTCAAACGAAAAGTAGTTGGCTGAGTGCGTTTGCATCAAAGGCAGTGGCTTTATTTCATATTACACTTTCAAGATGACCAACCCTGTCGAAAATTAATCTGTTACCTTCTGAAATGGGATACTACTCTAAAAGAAAAGGAAAGACTTGGCTCCCCTTTCTATCCGTCGATATATTTACCGAAAATGTGTACTATAGACTACCTTCATTTAAGTGTGATAGACTTTTCGAAATTTGATAAAAAGGGAAGCAGCTCTTGTGACTTCCTGTTTGTTTTCCTGCATACCAATCCTCTTATGAAAAGGCCTTGGGAGCAATTTCTTTCCACTTACAGTTGGCTGTTTTTTGTTGTTTTTATTTATTTATTTCTTTATTTATTTTTCAGAAGAAAGACAAAACAATTTTAACAATGTTGCCTCCCCTGAAAGTGTATCCATTCCCCTAAATAATATGCAAATAATTGTTGTTGTTGTTTTCAATTAGTGCCACATGGGAAGAGAAAAATCAGCAAGTGTTGGAAAAAATTAAAGCCGTTGTAGAATCCGACGTAAACAAACCAAATCCTCTATTAGGGACAACATTAGAGAACAACACATTTGATGTCATAACTTCGTGTTTGTGTCTATCTGTCGCCGTACAGACCACAGAGGACTTCAAAAAAGCTCTTCAAAATATATGGTAAAACGGAGTTATACTAATTATACCAAATGCTTACACAGTAGTGTAACTCTAGCTGTCTGTTAAATATATTTAACTCTAATCTTGCTTAACCCGGACATGCATCGCCTTTGCAAACAGTGAAGATCCAGATCAGGCGGCTTCTTCAGAAAACAGCTGATCTGAATCTTCAGTGTTTGTCATTAGGTATGTGAATTTGTATCAACAACTTGGATCAAATAATCTAATTGGCTGACAATTGTAAGTGGGCTTGGCATCTTAATTTATTCAGCATGCCAATGGTTAAGTTCATGTTGCATTTTATGTTTTTCTCGTCCTTGAGGATTTAGATAATTACAGGAGGCAAATGTTCAGGAAACTTTAGAAGTCACATTGCTTCATGAACATTAACTGTCTGACAGCTTGTCAAAAACAGAAATGAAGTCACCCAAGGTATGTAAAAATTATAATGCATATGTTTCCTAAGTCACCGAAATGAGAAGTAAAGAATGTAAGACCAAAACGACAGAGCACTAGGGTTAAGGAACTGCAACAACAAAAACAACAGCAGCAGAGAAAAACAAGCACGCCTAGGAACGGTCAGTAACAAGATTAGTTGGTTGAGAGGGGATGATGGCTTAAGGTTTCTCACTAGTTAGCCTCTTCTAGTAAACTTAGCAGCTAAAGTTTGTTTGTTTGATCTTCATAGTCATTTCAAGAACATTAAAAATAAACAAATTTCTCTGATGTATTCAGTTCTGTATTAAACACTCCAAAATTAACACGTCTTTTCGACGTCTTGGCGACGTGATCATGACGTCGCGGCGACGTCGAAACGACTTTAATGCGACGCTGTGTATTTGCTTGATTTATTGTTGTCATGTCAATTTTCTCATCGGTAGCTTATCCTTTCCTTTAAGAGTAACCGCAATGAGAATGGAGATAAATATGTCTATGTCGAAGTTATTTCCATTGAAGTTGCATCTAACTCCCTAAATCTACGATAATGAATGTCTACAAGGTTCGAATATTGTCTGAAGGGAACTGCGCATCTTGATCACTGTACACATTTGGTGTAAACTTTATTTTGGTTGTTTCAAATACAACATAATTTACAATACAATATTTTCTAGAATCAGACTGTAATCTTTAGCTTGTTTGAAAGTCATCGCCTGGCAATATGCACATTTATGCCCGGTTTGCATAGTTTACATATATGTTCTAAGGGGTTATTCTCAAAACGTGGTACAGTTCTGTCCGATTCTAATGTTTCAGGAAGCTACTCAAACCTGGCGGCCGTCTTGTCGTTTCTGACATTATTAACAACACATACTACACTGTGGGTGACATGAAGCTTCGGGCTTATGCTTCTACATCAGAAGACCTACAGAGAGCTTATAAAGAAACTGGTTATGTCATCGAATATTGGGAAACATTTTCCTTCGATCTCGATTCTCCTGTGTGTGATGGTAATGCATCGTATACAGTAGTGGCAAAGAAACATTAACTTTCTTTTTCATACGTAAAAAACAAACATTTCCGTATGTAAAGTACTGTAAAACCTGTGTAAGAGAGCCACCTCTGAAACAGACTTTAAACAGTGAGGGTTGATGTGGAAAGGTGGCTGTCTCATAAAGGTACATGTCATGTAATTTTGCTAGCAAAATGACCATTTTACGGCAAGGTCAAATTTGCGCCCCAATACATTAGTATGGGGAAAATGTTGAAAAATCATTTTCTCAATATGTATTAAAGATTAATGGCTGAAATTTACAATGTATGATTAAAGAAGTAAAACTGTTTAGCTACCGTCAAAATTTCGGGGGTTATTTGCCCTTGCCCCGGGGACATGTACAAAGATAAAATCGTGAACTCTTTAAACGTATTCTTCTCTGAAACCTCTTGAACAATTTTCACCAGATTTCACATGGGGCCTTCTGTCGAAAGGATGCTGACAATTTGGCGCCATTGAACAAGATGCCTGCCATACCCATATATGGTAAAACACTTCTCCAGGACTAAGAAAGCTTTGAGGCTGAATCTTGATAGATAACATATAGCATCGGGAACTCGAAGTCTACTAAGTTTGTGCAATGATGCTACTACGATGACCTTTGACCTTTATACGGTATGGTCAAATTTGCATCCTAAATGCTGTGGCAATACTGAAAGAAATTGCATTACATTTGCAGATGTGCAATAACTGTTTTTATCAGGTCAGCGAATCGTAGCCCATGAGCCTCTTATTAAACATGCTGGTCACTCTCCAAACCTCATTTTGATTTAACGGTTGAAAAATTACTAATGATAAAAATGTAACTCCCAGATTTAAAATTAGCAAAAGGCATAAAATGGAATCAAAATGGTCTACAGTGTTGCAAGCTGAGATTAAATGCTAATATATACAATTATGGAAATATTTCTAAATTGCATGCTTTTCAGACGAAATCTTATAAGATCATTTTTATGCTGGCATATTTCTGCCACGAGATAGCTAGGTAGCTGTCACGATACTTTCAATAATTATCTTGATATTTCGAAGTTTCCTGAAAAGATTATCTTAATAGTCTAAAGTTTCCTGGAAATATAATTGCGAAAGTTTACAGTATTATCGCGATATTTTTTGTGTTAGTGCTCAGAGCTGCCATTTACTTTCTGTTATCAGTAAATAGAACCGATATCGGAATACCTTCGATTGTATTATTGAAAATTCACCGAAGGTATTCAACAGTGACTTTTAAGGTAAGGGGCACAGGGAACCAATTGTGGCAGGACTGCTGATTGGTGCAAAAAAAACAACAAAAAAACAAAAACAAAAAAAAAAACGGAGGTAGTTATTTTGTGTTAGACGACCTGTGATTGGTTAATAATAAAGATGAATTATACCTCAACATTCTAATTTGAAGAAAATAATGTTTGTGTGTAATTTTCTGATTGTTTCAAAGAAACAAAATGTTTCTATGTGTGTGTGTATTTGCTGGAGCCAAACGAAGAAGTGGTGAAATTGCAAAGATTCAATTTTTGACACCTGCCAATTGAGGGGTTGCTATATTCAGCCTCCTAAACGTCCCAGAAAGTGCTGGTGATGATGGTATTTTTCCTTTTTTTATTTTGCTGTGCTAAGCCTGGTCTTTGAATTAAAGCAAAATTTAGAAGCCCAGCCATACCCTGAAATGAACCCTTAACCACCAAAAAGGGTGGAATTACCATGGAACTCTATGAAAAAAAATATTAGTTCACTGTATCCTAAGAGTTTATACTAGGTAATCGCAGTTCTATTTATAGCTACCTCGCTATCATGAAAAATTTATCGCGATAATTTACCTAGATACTAATGTCAGTTCCGAGCAGTATCAAGAAATTTTGCGTTAAAATATTTTCTGGAAATTAAAAAAACATATCTAGATAATTGAAGTTATTGCGATAATGTTTTCAGGAAAACATTTTATTTTCTGGAAAATTAAGAATATTATCGCGACAGCTATCTGGCTACCTCGTGGCAGAAATATGCCACCATACATTTTTTACCAAAGTCTGTCAGCCTCTGTATGGAAAAATGTACGTGCCTTGAAGCAATGACAAATCTCAGTAAAAGGTTTATGCTGTTAAATCATTTAATTCAACTTTCATCGTGTGTATTTTAAAACATCTTTACAATATGATCTTTAAATTCACGCCAAAGTCAAGTTTTGAAAATCGAAGAAAACCTCTTCTTTTTAGAATGACTGTTTGAAAGAATTAAGTATGTATATGGCGCGAAGGTGATTTCATAAGAAAGGCTCGGTCCGTTGAAACACTCCAAACAACTGCAAACAACCCCAAATCACCAAAAACCACTTTATTTACCTTTTCACACCAAACCACTTATTTTATCTATTTTTCACCCAAAACTACTTTGTTTGCATGTTATCAAAGATGTTTGATAGCTCAGTATAATAAGTATCCGCACAGTTTGATCTGGGTCTTTGCAGCATATAAACGTAAGTGAAATAAGGGCCGGTCAGAATGAAATATAAAGTGATGCCCAAGAAACATCTGACCAGAAAAGTTCTAGATCAGCATGTGCATGCATGTGCATCTGCACCGTCTGACAAAGTCTAAGGGTTTTTACGGTAGCAAAAGACTTACGTGAAATATAGGCCAAGCAAACATATGACCAACAAAGTTCCAGATCAGTTTGTGCTTGCGTATCCACACAGTCTGATCTGGATCTTTGCAACAGAAAAAAAGTAAGCCCGTTTTGTCTGGCGCCCGCTCGCTCTTCTACTGGACCTGCATCTGATTTTTTCTTAAACACATGCACTCGGTATGCACGAACGCTCGCATGAGGAACGAAGAAACGAACAAATAAATGAAACAAAGGATAAATAAAAGTTTGACACTGTAATTACACATCCAAAGAAGCCTGTCCATTATAGAAATTCACACCTTGCACAATACTGAACAAACAAGACAGTCATTAGGTAGTGTGCCTTCAATCATCACACGCTATATAGAAATACTTTTGTTATTGTTTCTTTAATATATGTAGATGTTTAAACGTATACTATTTATTGAATTTATAATTTTCAACTGTTTAATTTATGACTCAAGAGTTTAAACTATGGTTTGGTGTATGGTTTGGGTGGTTTTAGAGTGGTTTGGGCGTGTTTTGGAGTTTTTTTTAACGAACCCAGAAAGAATAAATCATGTCTATTTGCCGAGACCAAGCGGAAAATCAGATGGGACAAAATAACTTTTAGTAAAAGTTCTCAACGTCAAAAGATAAAATGAAAATTTTCTGAGAATGTAAAGATTTTAAATTCTGTTATACAGCAGTTGCCAACGTTTGAAAATCATTTCCGATTACAGAACCTTGAAGGACCTTAATATAGAGCCACATGCGCGCGAGCGTCGTCCTGTTGAAAAGTGACGTTATGTTGGCGTACAAACGGGACGAAGACGCGCCTCAAAATGATACAACAGCTAAGATGTTGCCTTAGGAAGCAATCAAATATGTCTACATAGCCTTGGGCCGTCAGACCGTCGACAATGTATACCAAAGGCGTTCTATGCACACCACCGCCGCCAAAGCGACGACATTCTACCAACCAATATCAGCGTCACATTTGCAAGTACGTCTGCAGATACGCTGACGGCCGTTAGCTCGATATAGCAGATACCCGCTTGATTCGTCGAAAAAAATAGCATTCCGCGAATGATGAATTAGAAACAAAGTCGGCCTATGCTGAGTAAGACAAGCTACTGACCTGAAATCGATGTGGACTTGAGGAACGAATTGACGACGAGGCCGTAGCCCTAATTCTCGACGGCGATTTCTGATAGGAGATGAACTGATTCAGTTGTTCTGAGTTCCCGGAGTTGCCTGAACAGTTTCAACGGCTGTACAGAACCAATTTCGAAGGTGTGTAAAATATAAATGAAGATACATGATATGTATACCGATACGTGATCTGGTCCTGTAGACGGGGCGTCACTTCTGTGTCTATAATGTCATTCCCGCTAGACCATGCTGGCGTAAGCTCTGGTTCAATCGAGATATAGACAATTTACTCACTTGGAAGGTCGTGACGACGACGGGTTGTGATGTCACTACGTCATGTACATGTTCACGTGTATATATAGACACAAACTGCCTGATAATATATGTCTACCATATCCGATATCTCTTAAAGTGATCACGCTCGATGAATCCTACGTCACCTACTTGTTCATGGGTATACATAGACACAAATGTCTGATGAAATATGTCTACCCTATCCTTAGTATCAGTTTTTAAAATTCCGTTACCTCTTAAAGTGAGCACGTCCGATAAATCCTTATCTAAGCTTTTAAAACTAGAACCATAGTCTTTCCAGCCTGTTGTACATGTATTGGTACAGCCTTCTAGTTCGGTGTCTGTATCCGTAGGGGTCAAACATAGTCCCAATATGCATCGCGAATTTTCTTTTGGACATGCTCAGAGCCACCTGTAACGACTCTTTAAGTCATCGTCACCTGATTATGGTTTAACTTTTTTCCTCATCAATGCCTTAAATGCATGCTTCTATCCATGGCAAGCCGACTTAGCCTTAGTCATTTTCGAATGAATATACATCTACCTTTTCACCGCGTCAAGGAAGATCATCTTAAATTCTGTCCCCATCTCATTTAGGCCTACACTATTTTTATTTCCTTTCTGTAGTCTCAGTAGCAACTGTAGTAGAAGGCAACCCATTCCAAAAATAGAATAGTCCGGGAAAAAAAAGAATGCGTCAAGAATTGATCAAGTCAAGAGGCATATCTCGCCCACACCCCTTAGTGACAAAATGTTCATTCGCCATATCGCCGTAATCAATTCGGATACAAACTCTTTACGGAATGGGAAGAGTTTTCTGGATATTATACAGTTATTCTGTTTCATAGTTTCTGTTTGCAAATCTATCTATAATTTGAGCACCCAAAATCGTTAACAAAAAAACTTATAAAAACAGTGGCAGATCTAACCCAGTACTGATGAATATTTTAATTTCTTTCTTTTTCTTTCTATATACATGTATATTGGCATACGCTCTTGCGAGCATTCTAGGCAGGTCTTCTTTGGTCACTTTAGACCAAAGATAAAAAAAAAATTATCCTTGGCTCCAGCTGGTACCACGCAAATGTATCAGCAAATGTTTGCAATTCTTTTGCGACTCGACGTCGTGGAGGTGTGACTAGGACTTGCTGTCATAAAAATCCTTTTTGACTTTTATTTCAAAAATTTTGAGGACAGCAATTTAAGTTCTTTTCCTATATGAGTCTATGTAAAACAAGTGATCACCTGGTGCAGGGCCATTTTTGACCCACGGGGTTAAAATTTGAACAATCTATGTAACTGTCCACAAGACTAAACTACATACCAAATATCAAAGGCTTCGGCTTTCTAATTTCAGGCAAGAATGCGCTAAAAGTTTTTGCATGCACGAGTGTATATAAAACTTCCAAACACCATGACAAGAAGTAAGAGGCTTAACGTCTTTTTCAACAGTCTTTCATTAATATCACTAAAGGAACATTCTGTCAAATTATATTGAAATCTGTCAAGTGATTTCTCACAAGAAGATTTTTTTTTCATTTGATGACCATGGCAACCAGAATTTTGGATGGATTCCAAATCTTTTATCACTTTTCTATCAGTATCACCATTAAAATTGGCTCAGTGGTTTAGGAGATGTCATTTAAAGAAAATGCGGACGGACGGACGGGCGACGACGGGGTACTGTAAGTGATTACATTAGCTCCCCTCGATCCATTTGCTCAGGTGAGTTAAAAAAAACTTGGTCTACGTTTCGCACATAATAAATGTTAAAGCTGATTTTAATACGGAATAATCTTGGGTTCTTTACATGATAATCTTGGCTATTTTAAATCGACTAAAATCGATAATTTGCAAACGGTGAATACGAGAGGTCTAAATGAGATCTTGTCTTGTTGGCCTCAACAAGAATAGCCATCCTATTAAAACATAATTACAGCTAAAATCACATCACGTTTTAAGCTTACCTCATCAAAACTAAAATAAGTAGTTAAGGATATCAAATTTTTGCCACGCTGTCCCGGGAATGCTATAAATTGCGCATAACTTTACCAGGGGGGTACTCTGAATTTTGTCTGCTACATAGGCATGGCCCCAGCATCTAGTGGTAACACCCGAAAAATATTCGGTATATCAGCCATACCCCCAAAATATCCGGTATGTCAGCCATACCCATAAAAATATCTGCAGATATGAGCATACTCCAAAAAATATTAGCAGAAATAGAGCTGTTAAAACTAAATTAAAACAACTATCAGTTCGATAGAAAGCTTTAATCATTTTGCCAAAGAATCATAACATGTTTAATACCAAATTATAGAAGAACTAAATAAGCTTAAAACTTCCGTTTTGATCCTAATTGTTTGTACTATATTCATTGCTTTATTTGTACAATTATTTATTAATAAATACGTTTAAACTAATAGAAGGCTCTAACCCCGATTCTTATAATACTCCCCACCCCCGACCACAAAATACCAAGAATTTTGATAGACCCCCATAAATACTTAGTTTTGAAAGTGACCCCAAAAGATACCAGCAAATGGCCAATACCCGTCCAGCTCCCCGCCCCCAACCCCACCCCCACCCCCCAAAAAAGCCACGATTTTCCTCCAAAAAAACAAAATTAGTAAAAATCAAATTTCTGAACACAACAAATAGTCCTAGCCTATGTAGCAGGCAGAGTACCCCCGCCCCATCTCCTGGGGCATCCACCAACTTTAAAAGTGTGATTGTCAAATCAAAGTATATTCCACAGCCTTTGATAAAGTGCTACAATGAGAATCGTTTAGAATATCTACATAAGTGTGGTGTGGCGAAACAGTTCGTGTGAATGGCGCACCTTCTGTATATTATTAGATGTTCTATTCTATTCAGAGCACTGCTTGGTCAACCGTGTTTAACCGGTTAACCGGCGGCTGGATCGGTTAGGTGAGAAAAAAGTGCACCCGGAAGCAGACCTGGGGTAATTGTAATCTGTAATCATGATTAGTTGCAATCGATTACATTTTCTGAGTAATCGCAAAATAATCAGTAATCATAGATTTTCTGATTACAAAAAATCATAATGTAATTGATTACACTGCAAATGGCCTGTAATCAGGATTACTTTGTGATTACTATATGATTGCATTTAGTGAAATATTTAGTGAAATATCCTAATTGTGTTTTGTGAGTAACGTATCTAAAATTAATAATATACAGTACTGTTACTATGTTGCAGTCATAAAATACAAATATAAATACAAATATCTTTATTCAGCATTAAACATACTAACAATGTTTATAGCCTACATGCGTTATATCATGCATAAAAAGAATACATTGTTGCTGAAAAGCAGGTTGTATTTCACTACACAATAGATGGAAGGAAAAAATAAGCACCAATTTGTTTTTCATATGGACATAAAAGGAAATTAACTATTCTTTATCTCTAGCCAGACAATTAAATTGATTCTCAATCATTGAAAATGGGATGTAATTAACTTCATTAGCTTTATATTGAGATGTGGAAACTAAACAAGTGCTTCATTACTTCATCGTCTTTTGTAAGAGTCAGTTCAGTGAGATAGTTCTGATCCCTGAAATGCTAAAATGTTTACTCAAGTGTTTGAACATTTAGAGATTCCAGTAAGTGCTACCAACACATTTTGGTTTATGGTCATTTTCAGTTTCCAAAATTTCAAAGATCATATCATGCCAGATAGTCCACTGCTGTGTAGACTGATCATTAATTTTGTTAGTTATACATCAGTTTGTTTGTTTTGCTATGCCCTGGCTTTGACGCAATCAATTGTTTATTGTACCCGGATGTACTACAACATATGTGTGCAAACTGTGAAGTAGGGTGTCAAACGAGTCATTAATTAGAGATAAGATATCTTTTAAAGAAGAAATGCATTCATCACAAACAATTTAGTTGACATTTAATTTCAAGGATATGACTGACCATTCTGTGGACAGGCCATGGCCTCTAAGCACTGGGACTTAAAGGAAATCAAATGGACTCTTTAGAGATATAACTGTTCAGTCTTAGTTTTATTCAGACAAATATGCTTTGATAATAACAATTCAAAACTGATCATCTTTATAGTTACTTTATGCCTGAAGGTCATATATCACATAAATAAGTCAATGCAAAGAATACCCAAGAAAAAAAGGTAAGAGAAAAGTCCAGGGAGTGCCACAATCACAAACCGCAGCCCTTCCCAGACACCAAGAGGAAGAGGAAGCCGACAAATCCAAACAAGCACAAATCGAAACGTACGAAAAGCATTAAGATTAGCTCTCTCTTCCCCAAGCGAGGTAATCGCAATACTGAACAACACAAGAACAAAATGACACACGGTAAGATATACAACAAATCGCCTCGCATCAAAGCATCAAAGAGTAATACTAACACCGGGACCACCGCTTTAGAACGGTCAGTAGAATCACAAACCGCAGCCCTTCCCAGACACCAAGAGGAAGAGGAAACCGACAAACCCAAACAAGCACAAATCGAACAAACGTACGAAAAGCATTAAGATTAGCTCACTCTTCCCCAAGCGAGGTAATCGCAATACTAAAAGGACTGAACAACACAAGAAAAAAATGACACACGTTTAGATATACAACAAATCGCCTCGTAGAATAAACCACAAAGCAACAAAGAGTAAGACGAACACCGGGACCACCGCTTTAGAACGGTCAGTAGAGTAAACCACCGGGGGTTTAAAGCACTTTTACAGCTAGCTAACTCTAGGCTCTTAATACAGAAATACATAAAAATTCGGTTCGCATAAAGGCTCCCAACTCAGTCAATGCATCAAAGCGAAAACATAAAAATCAAATTAATCACTATAATAAACAAAGACGAGTACTCATGGCTAATTCTACTGTAAATGAAAACCAATAGCTGAACCACGGCGGGCCAAGCCAAAGACATATCGTCAAGCCCCAACCTATGGTGGCATATTTCTGCCAGGACATAGCTAGGTAGCTATCACGATACTTTCAATAATTATCTTGATATTTCGAAGTTTCCTGAAAAGATTATCTTAATAGTCTAAAGTTTCCTGGAAATATTATCGCGATATTTTTTGCGTTAGTGCCCAGAGCTGCCATTTATTTTCTGTTATCTCCAAATAGAACCGATATCGGAAAACCTTTGTTTATACTATTGAAAATTCACCGAGGGTATTCAACAGCGACTTTTAAGGTAAGAGTTTATACTAGGTAATCGCAAACTGGTGCGTGGAAATCCCGGAATGTCATATCCGCTTGTGTTCTATTTATAGATACCTCGTTACCATGAAAAAATTATCGCGATAATTTTATCTAGAAACTAATGTCAGTTCCGAGCAGTATCACGAAATTTTGCGTTAAAATATTTTTCTGAAAATTAAAAATTATATCTAGATATTTCAAATTATTGCGATAATGTTTTCAGGAAAACTGTTTATTTTCTGGAAAATTAAGAATATTATTGCGAGCTATCTCGTGGCAGAAATATGCCACCATACCAACCCACTGGTTAAAGATTTACGAAGAGGCTGTCATTGAGTCTGAAGCCCGAACCGCTGTCGTGCAATTAAAGAGTGAAGCATAGCCATCAACAATGATTGGGTTGACAACTAGGTATGCAGTCTGCCGCATAATATCCAGGCTAAAGCCAAAACCCCCTTGCTTAAATCTGCTTTTTAAGTAAAAAGGTCCATATTATTTCTTTTATTCCTGCTCCATCGTAAATGCATAATGCATGTTTTGAGCAGAAGTAAGAAAAACAGTCTTGGGTTTCATTTAAAATGACATCTAAATAGCTGCCGCTGCTTCACTATAAAGGCATCTGTAAGCTTGACTGACTTGGAATTTGTTTAATATTCAGAAGAAAATAAATAAATGCTTCCACTGGAATATGAAGAGCCATTTTTTTTTTTTTTTTTTTTTTTTTTTTTGTTTATGCTATTAGTGCTTCACTGCAGAGCTTCCCTTGTTTAAATTTTAAACAGAGGACATGCTCTGTTGTATCTGTAATTGCTGTCAGTACGGTTTCAAGTAACAATACACTGTGTAGACATAAAGATAAGTGTCAGTCATTTTGCAGAAAAGTAAACTTTATGAATTTGACAGTTAGTATGAGTTACTTAAAGCAATAAATATTGGAAAAAAACAACAACAAAACATTTGTTGCTACATTTTTTTTTTCATTCATATTCCTCTGTGTCACATAGAGAGATACATGTATAGCTATATATTCTCCAACAAGAAATAAGGTTACCCAAGGAAAGTAATCATAAGTAATCATAAAGTATTACTTTTGTAAAGTAATCCTAGTTGTAATCGATCACATTCACTTAAAAAGTAATTGTAATTGTAATCTGTAATCATGGAATTCAAAATAATTGTAATTGTAATTGATTACATTTGAAAGTAATCAACCCCAAGTCTGCCCGGACGCCGGGATTATATTTCGGGAGTAAACTGACAAGCAATTAATGGTATTAAATGGACCCTCTGGAATTTACGTAGAATATAGGCTCTTCTTCCAAATGCGTATTAGGTATTTTCATAATTTACCGTAGTCTGTTTTTATTCAAGAGCAATATGCCACCCCTTCATAAGATTCGCGGCCGGGAGTAATTTTTGCGATTTCTACGATGTCGAGCATTTTTGCAAACCCTATAGGTGTACTACTGCGAAAGGCAGATTGATATAGTCTAGAAGTGTAGAACTTAAAACATACATTACACTTTGCATTACTTTTTTATGGACACATCTTATAAATACTTGACATAATCAATCGCAAATGTAGTTGGGTCATTCTGAAAAAATGACCATTTTGATCAGTGAAAGTATAAAATGTGGTATGTTCTAAAATATATACTAAAAATCAAAAGTAACTTTACAGCTTATATTTATACGCTCTACTGACTTTTGCTGAGTGAAATTTAAAAATTGTTTAAATGATGTTATAGAACAATCATTTGTGCACATGATACACAGTTGTTGAGCCCTTTCTGTCAAACAGATTATCAAAAGGGTCTCTCTCAAAACAGATGGGATCAAAATCAAAAGTTACGAAATTAAATCACTTTTGGAAGGTCACTGTACCTTAAATACAGGTTTATTTCAGGCGAAAACGCTTTATTCGCTTAAACATGTATTGAAAATTGGTTTTGAATTAACAAAAAAGTCTGCATCATCTATATTGCGCAACTTCAGAACGCGTCAATTTTTTATAGAGAATGTCGTTTGATCAAACTTAACAATGTTTGTAATGAAAATCCTACAGGCAATTGTCATCCATTTGTCAACGGATATAAGTATAAGACACTTGTACTACCTTGGGATACAAGCCGGCTTTTATAGAGACGCGGTAGAGTGTTGGCCTGTCACGCAGACAGCCCGGGTTCGATCCCCGGCTGCGGCATTGGTGATTAGAATCTTTTCACATGTTTCATTTGGCGCCCACCGTAAATAACCCACATGTGTGCATAAAACTCCTTAAGTCTCATTTCACGTAATTCTCGGACTCCAAGAAATTCAGGGACGAATTTCAATTTGGAGGGGGAGAATGTCACCGGGTATAAGTATATAAGACACTTGTACTGCCTTGCGATACAAGCCGGCTTTTATAGCGACGCGGTAGAGTGTTGGCCTGTCACGCAGACAGCCCGGGTTCGATCCCCGGCTGTGGCATTGGTGATTAGAATCTTTTCACATGTTTCATTTTCATTTGATATGATAAGAACTTTTACATCTTTTTCTGGTCATGCACTCTCTGTAGAGATCCAAACAAATCGCCGTTTAAAACGTCCAAAAATATCGGAGATATGGCTTCTACGAGCAACGAAAGCTTACTATTGTTCTTATTGCAAGGGAGGTAATTTCAACCTGAAGCAACTTTGAGTAATTGCCATTAATTAGCAAGGTAGAACTGAAAAAATGTTTTGTAGGGAATTTCATCGATAATCGATATCGACTGGAATCACTTACACGAATATGATCTCTCTTGAATTCTATCGAGACTAACTATGGAAAATAATTGAACTAAATTATTACAACCAAATCGAAGTAGAAACAAAATTATTCATTCATAAAAAGTGACAAGTTACTTTTGGTTTTAAGTATATATATTTTCTTGTCAGTAATAATTGTTGGTATGAGGCAATGAATTATGTCTACAGGCTACACATTATTATCGCAAATAAACACGTTTCGTCCATTTTGAATACATGGGTGAAGGTACAAATGTCATTACCGTACCAATGAATTGAAGACCCGTAAGCAATTCAAAAATACTTTAAAACTGTAGCTTTTTATGGACAGTACATATCACCAATATGTTTCATTCATTACAAGGTGAAATATCTAGTATATCTCGCCAGAGAAATGAAAAATTCAAAACTTTTCCACTTCAGAAGATGAAAAAACAGTTTTATCAATCTTTGATTTACAGTTTTTGATGTTTATAATTTGGATATACTGAAGAATTGTATGTTAAAGAAGTTCTTGCACAAAGTTTATTTAGAGTATCAGCTTTCAATGATTCTATAGCATATTCTTATGGTAATAATTAAATGATCGACCTATAAAAAAGTATCGGAAATGACGAAGTTTTCTCGGGGTCGGTATAAAACGCAGCACTTCTGCGCAGCTATATTAAATATATAGGAAAATGCAGCCACTATAGAAATATAAGGTAATGCAGCTATTATAGAAAGAGGTATAAAAAGCAGCCGCATATACAGCCGATATAGAATATATAGGGATCACTGTTAAAAGATATTTTGTTAAATCTTGTTAAAGCTAGATCGTTATAAGGTTTATTCTATTTTTGATAATTAGACAGAAGAGACTTTTTTTATGACTGAGTTTATTATGTTAAACCATTTCACAGAGAAAGACGCCTGGGCATTCGCAGTTCCCATATGCGCATGCAAAGTCATCTAATGGGGCTAGATGTCATAATTCTTGGTCTAATTAGCTTCGGCTAGTTCTGTACTAATTGTGCGCGAATAGTGAAGGCTATGGCGATTCTGCGCGGATGCGCAGTCGCGTCTGAGCCCTCGCTATTCGCATATGCGCATGCAAAGTCATCTAGTGGGCTAGATGTTGGAAACTTGGTCTAAAAGCTTCGACTAGTTCTATATTACATAAGAGCGAACGTTGAAGGCTTTGGCAAGACTGCACGAAGGTGCAGTCTCGCCATAGCCTTCACTGTTCGCATATGCGCATTCAAGGTCATCTAGTGGGACAAGATGTCAGATTGTTGGTCTTATTAGCTTTGACTAGCTCTATACTATATGTGAGCAAACAGCGAAGGCTTTGGTGAGACTAGAGGCGCAGTCGCACTTGAGTCTTCGCTGTTCGCGTATATGCATACAAAGTCATCTATAGGGGCTAGGCATTACGAAATCACACCTATTCAAATATATAGACAATTTTACCTCCTAAAAAACTAAATTTTTCAGATAAAAAAACTCTAATATTTTTTATATTTCTGCTCAAAATATAGATTGTGGGTACTCGTTAGAACCGCCTCAGCGAGGCGGTTCTAACGAGTACCCACAATCTATGCTTTGAAGAGAAATAAGAAAAATAATGCATACCCCTGTAAACCCCAGTTTTACTATATAAAAGTGGGATTTAAGGGGGTCAAAATTTTATAGGCGTGTTTTCGTGATGTGTCGGATTCTTGGTCTAATTAGTTTCGACTAACTCTATACTATATGTGAGCGAAAAGGGAAGGCTTTGGCGAGCCTGCAATTTATTTGCAAACTGGGTACGACTCTAGACATATTTTTCAGAACTGTCTTTTATTTCTGGTAAAAACATAGGCGTGGCGAACAGTCTATGTTTTAGTCCAGAAATAAGAATCATGAATTGCCCTGTAAGACAAACAGGTTATGTTTTCTGGTTGATCATTTTGAACTAACAAATTCAAAGTTGACCGTGTTTCGAGTTTGTGGCAATATGAATGACAAAAGAACGCACTTTTTTATGTAATGCAATTACTTTTTAAGCAAGATTAAATATTTTATTTATCAACAAGACGTTATCATATAGGTAAACAAATGCATTGTCAAAGACCACACAAAGAATACATACGAGATACTTTGTTCCTCATAGCTGCTTTACATAAAAACACATAATCAAATATAAAATAAATTTAATGATGAAAAATAGTGATATTTTTTCGTATTTCTGCTCAAAACATAGATGTTCTATGTCTTTTGAGCATAAATAAGAAAATTATGTATACCACAGTAAACACCAGTTTATCATATAAGTACACACATAGCAAAGAACAAGACGAAGGTCCGTTCTGCATTAATTACTGCTTTAAAACTTCTATCATGTCAGAATCTGTGTTTGTGGCCACCAGGAAACCAATTTGTGACAGATTTAAAACGCACATTTTTTCATTTGTAAATAAAATCATTTTATCTTAAAAATTAAGCCATTGCTTTTAAATAACTTGTATTGTATTGTATATTTTAAGAGTTAATTATATTTAGTTACACCAGTATCGGCCTAATCCTTTTACAACAAACACCTTGGGGCGAATTACTCATAACAGATAATAATTCAAACGGTAGCATTACGCATACTTAATCCCATTACCTGTTGTTAATGCGCGCGTGCCAGTTGTTGATTACAGTACACAGTAACAAGTCCCTGTAAGCTCCACTTTTATATAGCTGCAGACGACATTTGGAAATTTTTTCTTTCCTCAGAAAAAGGGATTAGACATTTCAAGCAAACTTGCATGAAATGACAGATCCTATTTTCTGGGAAAAATAGAAAAAAACAAAATCCTCAATTTGTACATATGCAAACAGTGCAAACCCTGAGCAGACCCAGATTATTCACGCCTAGCATGTCGGGTGATAAATTCAGTAGATTTTTCTAACATTTCGCAGAAAAAGGGGTTTCCCATTTCATGGAATCTGTCTCATCAGGCAACATTTTGCATGAAATGTCAGATCCCATTTTCTTGGAAAAAACAACAACAAAAAAACAAAACAAAACAAAAAAAAAAACAACAAAAAAACAAGAAGATCATCACCTTGTACGTATGCAAACAATGCAGACCCAGATCAGACTCCGTATAGCTCATAGCAGAGCGTCCTAGATGCCACGTGCTATTTTCATATTCTTCAAGCTAACCATGTCGAGTAAAAAGTTCAGCAGACGACAATTTGAATTGCTTCTTACTACAGGGGATTTGACATTTCATGCAAATTGTCTCATCAGAATGGATTTACTTCCCTGTTTTTACATGCCTCGCATACGAATTGCACATTCGATATCGATATATTTAGAGGAGCTCAAAATTTATGATACCAATTTGAACATTTGTCGCATTGAACATTCTGGTAAATTGCATGAGCAAAAAGTTTGAATTTTGATAATTTTGTCTTTCTCTTGCCTACGTAGACTCATAGGTTTTGCTGTTTGAGAAAATTCAGTAGTGTTAGTTTCGAAACATTTCAAAAGATGACCCCGTAATTTGTTAGAATCAAATATTAGTTCAAAACATAATTTTTGTCGGAAGCAAAATAAAGTTATAAACGCTAAGGCGTAAAGCCCACAATCAATGCTATTATCTTGTTTCACGACTTCCGGAATTTTTATAGAAATTTCATTTTTACCGCGACCATAAATTTGAGAAAGCTGGATTTTTAAACCGTCAGGAATAATGTGGTCGTCCTTACGCTCTGTCCCTAAACTATCCAAAAGGTAAATATTTCCCCTATAAAAGATCGTGGCTCCCCAGTGGTCATTTTGGGTGTGGTGGACTTGACCGGCTGGTGCAACCACCGGGTCCATCGGAAATTTCATAACCCATCTATTCGCATGTTGTAGTTCTCCGGGTACTAATTCACTATGCTGAAATCCGTTTATTTTATCTCCGAATTCTTTTTAATAATATAGTAACTGCGTTCATGTGTCTAGAAGAAATGTTTTTGTTGTTTACAATGCTTTCTTTGTCTTCTTGCGTTAACTGCAATTCTTTTATCCAAAACTTAGTTGCTTCCGATTCTGCAGTTTCTTCACTTCTGCTCGATTCTAAAATAATAATTTCGGTTTGCAATGTTGTTTCGAGTTGTTCTGCTTTATTCCCATTAATTTCTGGTAAAGGTTTAGCCGCCCCCTCTAATTTCTGTTCTGCTTCATCATTTTTTTATGGTATTTCATCAGTGTCCAGTAGATCTGGTAGATCGGGTTTGTCATATTTACCTTCCTTAATAATAACTGATTAACTAAACAAACTAATTGTGTTTTTGATCATCTTGTTAAGTTATGTCATTATTAGAATTTAAAGAAAAGCAAACCCAATTAATTAAAACCCATCAAAGACATACTTCAGACAGAATTGAAGTTGGAAGGTGGGCTAGACCCAACAGCACACCAGTCGATGAAAGAAAATGTAGATACTGTAATAAACTTGAAGATGAGTTTCATTTTTTATTAGAATGCACATTATATGAAGACTTGAGGAAACAATATATTAAAAAGTATTTTTGGTATAGAACAAATATGTTGAAACTTAGGGAATTAATGTCTACTAAAAATAGAAATATTATATATATAAAAAAAAAAAACAGCATTATATATTGAAAAGGCTTTTAAGATTAGATATGGCCAAACGAATGTATAGGCACATGAAAATGATGAATGTAGTGTTTTCTACTTTTTGGTTTTCATCACTTGTGTTTCTCCCATTTGTTAGTATTTTGAAATGATATTGTCAATTTACTATGATGTTGACAGTACTTTGAAATGATATTTGACAGTTTGAACGTATTATGACTTTGCCATTTGAACCCACATTGTATTTCTAAAATCATATGTATTTCATATGTATGTATATTTATATATGTACTACACATAACCATGTCTTGGTTAAAGTAGAAATAAATTACTTACTAAATTACTTAACGCACCGAAAGAGCAAGGGGCACACTCGGGGACGCGAGGGGGGGGGGCGGGGAGTGGGGCGGGGTAACTTCCTATATATGGCATAGTACGGATGTGCGTGCCGAATGGCCCCCTTTTTCAGCGCCAGGTATATGATTGGCCCCCTTTTTTCAACAAAAAAGTATATGACTGACCCCATTTTTCTGGATTCCTGTGAAAGGCCCCACTTTTCTGACATCCTGGTATATGCACATATGCTCAGAGATTTTTCAAGGCTGCTTGTTCTCTTGGTATTCAATGAATTGGCTGCGATATTTGTCTAACTACCAGCAATAAATGGGTACAAAAAATCAAAGGGCAGTATATGAATAGGTCAACATTTCGGATGATCAAGTATATGAATGGGTCCCTTTTTTCAAAGGCTAGGTATATGAATGGAGTAGGTTTTGAAATACTGGCTCGTACACCCGTACCACAATTACCCCACCTCCCCCCACAAATGCAATTAATTAGAAAAATCCTCCCCGAGGGGGCACACAAGCTCTAAGAAACGGTCTCACTAATAAGCGATATGAAGTGTCATGAAGCGACATGAAGCGTCATGAAAAGACAGGAAGATATTTAATCATTTGTATGGCATAAAATAACATTTATTCTTCTTAAAAATAGATTTATGACGAATAAAAAGCATTTTAAGAATTTTTTCCAGGAAACATCTGCCAGATCTGACGAAATTCGCGATAAAACCGCTACCGCATATAAAGTGACATGAAATTGTAAAAAGTGACATGAATTAAGTAAAAAAAAAAAAAAAATAAGTAACGCCAAGAAAGTATTTCATTGCTTGGAAAAGCGACCTGAAAATATTAAAAGGCCATGAATTTTCATTGCTTGAAAAAAGCGACAAGAAAATATCATAACGTCATGAAAGTATCTCATTTGCTCGAAAAAGCAACATGAAAGCATTTGAAGATCCTGAAGTATTTCATTACTTAAAATGCGACATGAAAATGTTGTGAGCCGAGAAAGTATTCATTGCTTGAAAAAAAAAAGCGACAAGAAAATATAATGTCATGGAACTATTTCATTTGTTGAAAAAAAAAGCGACATGAAATTACTGGAAGAAGCGCCATGAAAATAATGTAAAGCCGGGAAAGTATTTTAATGATTTATTTTTACAAAGCTAAATTAAATCTGAACAAATACTGCATTTATAAGGTTACATGCATACACCTCTTTTCGTCAGTTAAATCGATGAAAAGCCCACAAGACAAACAATTGGATCCCGGAGAGAGCGCTCTCTTCAGTGTCGAGAAAACATGTAGAGCGACAAGTAAATATCGGACCACAGCATAAATTGATTCCACATCTTCAAATTGTTTCAGAAATTATGTACTAAAGGGCCTACATGTAAGGGTTGTTATATTTTTCCCTGCTGATCGCTGGACCGACAAGAAATGACTAAAAGCGACTGGAAAATTTGCTGACTCCAGATCGCGTAGGCTCTATACTGTAGAACTTGAATTAATAAGACAAAAATAAGCAATAATGTACAGGTCCTACTATCTTCTGTTAATTAATGATAGAAAGGAAGCCGATCGCCGTACAGACAAGGAATGGAAAAAATCTGAGACCAAATCGCGTAATCCACACACACACACACACACACACACACACACACACACACATATATATATATATATATATATATATATATATATATATATAGTAATGTTAACTATAATAGATTTAAGAATGTGGGTGTGTGCGTGCGTGCCTCTGTGTGTGTGCTTGCGTGCATGCGTGCGTGTGGTTGATTTAATAAGATTTGAAAGAAAAAAAGGAAACTGTATCGTAACAAAATCAGCAAAGCGAGAATGAAAGACATTTCAAAAAAAAAATAAAATAAAATAATAAAAGCATGATCGATCATTTACGTTTGTCATAAGTTGGTTGTTTGATGATGACGCGTGTCATCCAAAAAAGCGCGAGGTAATTACGGTTGCTCAGTTTTGAGTTAAACGCTTGTGACAAACGGTTAAATGGCTTGTGACTGTGGCATTAAGTTTAATTGCGTTACATGTAATTTTAATAAGCTTTATTATTTATGGTGTTCATTGATGATATTTCCTTTCCCCTCTTTCTTTATTTCTTTCTGATGTACAGCATTATAAAATGAAAGAAAGAAGGAAAAGATAATAATAAATGCATTGGTAACCTTTAAAGGATAATAACGAACCAGACAGTCCTCTAAACTTTAGAAGTATGGAAACTAAGAAAAATAAATATGTTGCATGGTGCATAATACCTAAAAATTTATTAGTAGCTTTAATCGGAAACAGCGACCTTTCATGATAAGAATATTACGCCCGGGCACAGAATGCTACTACCGTAATAGCCCTAAATATTGGGACCGACAGGCTTGACTAAACAGTGTAGACCCAGATCAGACGAGAACGTGGTATCTGATTAGGTCTACTCTTGCCACTCATCCAGCAGTATTGTTTGTGTGGTTTAAATCATTGGCGTGTGAAAACCAAAGAAATGCAAGCTAATTACTGTCACTCAGTGTAGAATTATATCAGTCAAGCTGAGGGTTGATTACCGGCTTGTGTTATCGGCTTGTCTCTATAATTTACAAATGGCCTCTATTTGAATAAAAGTGAATCTTTACTTATTGCAGATTCATTCATTCATTCAGAAAACGTGAAGAAAACGTCTGGAGCGACAATAATTCTTACCAACATAAATACATTCAGCGTATGGCAGACCACTGGTGCGGCCTTGAAAAGCCCGTAAGTAACCAAATGCTGGTGTAAATTATTCTAATGGGTGTATTATGTCTCTCATGGGTCACCTTTGGCGCGGCCCTAAAAAGCTCGTAAAAAAGATAAGAGAACAGTCCAGGGAGTGCCACAATCACATACCGCAGCCCTTCCCAGACCCCAAGAGGAAGAGGAAACCGACAAATCTAAATAAGCACAAACCGAACAAACGTACGAAAAGCACTAAGATTAGCTCTCTCTTCCCCAAGCGAGGTAATCGCAATACTAAAAGGACTGAAAAACACAAGAACAAAATGACACACGGAAAGACATACAACAAATCGCCTTGTAGAATAAACCACGAAGCAACAAAGAGTAAGACTAACACCGGGACCACCGCCTTAGAACGGTCGGTAGAGCAAACCACCGGGGGGTTTAAAGCACTTTTACAGCTAGCTAACTTCACCCTGGGTCCCGATGCTACTCTTAAGACAGAAATACATAAAAATGCGGTTCGCATAAAGGCTCCCAACTCAATCAATGCATCAAAGCGAAAACATAAAAATCAAATTAATCACTATAATAAACAAAGACGAGTACTCATGGCTAAATCTACTGTTTGCCAGAGTAAATGAAAACCAATGGTTGAACCACGGCGGGCCAAGCCAAAGACATATCGTCAAGCCCCAACCCACTAGTTAAAGTTTTACGAAGAGGCCGTCATTGAGTCTGAGGCCTGAACCGCCGTCGTGCAATTAAAGAGTGAAGCATAGCCATCAACAATGATTGGGTTGACAACTAGGCATGCAGTATGCCTCATAATATCCAGGCTATAGCCAATTCTTTTATGACGGTTAATAAGTTTTCTGAATTGCTCCGAAAAGTTACAATTTTTCTCGTAAGTTAATTCCATGTGAGACTTTTAAGATTGATAGTAGACCTCTGGCGCGGCCCAAAAGCCCGTTAGTAACCACCAATTTTAATTACACCAAAAGCCCTGTTTTGAACTAGAAGAAATAAAATAAAAACCTATAGTGGGGACATCTGTCTTTGCAATATGGTAAGCAGTTGCAAATGCCACCACCTGATAAGACTCATGTAGGGATCGAAATAGGTTTTTCTTTTAACAAGAAGCATTGAAATAATTTCTTGACGTCCCAGCTTCTTGCACTTCAGGTACTTTTGTCTCATGACATTAAGATTTTTTTCTTTTGTCTCATTCAAGCAATGAAATACTTTCTCGGTTCTACAGCATTTTTTTCAATCAATGATATAATTCATTAACTTCCAGAATTTTCATGTCGCTTTTTCAAGCAAAGAAATAGTTTCATGACATTATGATATTTTCTTGTCGCTTTTTTCAAACAATGAAAGATTTTCTCGGCTTTACAGCATTTTCATGTCAATTTTTAAATCAGTGAAATAATTCATGACCTTCCAGTATTTTCATGTCACTTTTTCAAACAACGAAATAGTTTCATGGCGATACGACATTTTCTTGTCCTTTTTTTTTTTTTTTTTTTTTTAACAATGAACCACTTTATCAGCTTTTCAGCATTTTCATGTCGCTTTTTCAATCAATGAAATAATTCATGACCATCCAGTATTTCCATGTCGATTTTCAAGCAATGAATATTTGGTTACTGAATACGGGCTTTTCAAGCAAACGTTTTCATTATCGCTTTTTTAATAAATAAAATGATTCATGAACTTCCAGTATTTTCATGTCGCTTTTTCTATCAATGAACTTGAGAATTCATGACCATCCAGTATTTTCATGTCGATCTTCAAGCAATGAAATACTTTCATGACGTTACATTATTTGGTTACTGAATACGGGCTTTTCAAGCAAACATTTTCATAGTCGCTTTTTTAATGAATAAAATGATTCATGAACCTCCAGTATTTTCATGTCGCTTTTTCAAGCTATGAAATATTTTCATGACGCGATGAAATAGTTTCATAACGTCGCTTTTCTTTTTCTTTCTTTTTTTTTTTTAAGCAATGAAATACTTTCTTGGCTTCATAGAATTTTTTCATGTCGCATTTGTAGCAATGAAATAATTCTTGACCTTCCACTGGTATTTTCATGTCCCTTTTTCAAGCAAATGAAAGTTTCATGACGTTACCACATTTTCTTGTCGCTATATTCAAGCAACAAAATACTGTCTCGGCTTGTCATGACGCTTTTTCAAGCAATAAAATAATTCATGACCTTTTAATATTTTCATGTCGCTTTTCCAAGCAATGAAATACTTTCTTGACGTTACTTAGTTTTTTTTTTTTTTTTTTTTTACTTTATGTCACTTTTTACAATTTCATGTCACTTTATATGCGCTAGCGGTTTTACCGCGAATTTTCTGTTAAAAGTTCTGGCTGATGTTTCTTGGAATAAATTTCTTAAAATGCTTGTTGTTCGTCATAAATCTATTTTTAAGAAGAATAAATGTTATTTTATGCCATACAAATGATTAAATATCTTCCTGTCTTTTCATGACGCTCCATATGACGCTTCATGTCGCTTCATGACACTTCATGACGCTTATTAGTGATACAAGATACAAGGTACAAGATTTATTTAGATAACCGACATAACAGACGGTGTCCTCCAAAACATGTTTACTATACACAATACTGTAACAATGCAATGAGAAATAAATGTGATGAAATGGTATGAAATAATGAGCATTTCAAATTATCTTGTTAAAAGATGCTGTTATAAAATCACAAATATATTTTGTCTCCTCTACAGTTGCCGGGTTCATTAAACGCACCAAAGTTTCCATTGATGCATCAGTATTTGGAATCAAACCAGGGTATTCAATTTTCATTTTCTGAAATAAATCATTTCTTATAGCAGAATTTTTGGAGCAATAAAGCATAAAATGTTCCTCGTTTTCTATTGTATCGCAAGTTGTACAAATTCTACTCTTAAGAGGAATGCGTGGTCTAAAATAACGACCTTGCTCTATTAGTTAGTCATGAGCACTTATCCTAAGTTTTGAAAGTTCTCTAGTTTTATTTTTTGAAAGCCCAAATGATGGCTAGTTTTGCAAAGAAAACTGTGTGTAAATGCTTGAAAAAGTATTTAATTTGTTATCTTGAACGTGATGTTTCAGTCTAGATAATTCTTTGTTCATGTCAGATAAATATTTAGTAGAAATGATCTCTGACATGTCACAAGATTGCATTTCCTGTTCAGTAGTTGAAAACCTCTGCATAAAATTACGTATACAAGAATACCATGATTTGTAACCATCTTGACACAATGTTTTATCTAATTCAAAGACTTCTTTCAGTAAGCGATCTTCGGGAAGCTGACACAATCGAGAATAATATTTAAACGTTTGAGACCCTATATAATTAAGAACTGGTTCTCGACCAAATTCAAGTCTAGACGCTAAATTCGACGCTTTCTTATGTACACCTAATAAGTATTTGCAAAATCGGTTTTGTATTTTCTCAAAAGGCAATGTGTCGGGAGTTTTCTGTCTTATGTTGTAGTTACCTATCCAAACTTCAGCACCGTATGTTAAAATTGGGCGTATAAGAGTATCAAAGAGTTTCAACTTTAAAGTATTACTCATTGAATCATAATCAAGAATTTTTTATTTAAGTGAAAATATTGCTTTTAAGCTTTTTTGATACATATGTTCAGCAGCATGCTTTAAATTTCCATTATAGAAAATTACTATACCTAAGTATTTGTATTTATCAACAATTTCGATCACTGAATCATTCAGTTTGCACTGGATATTTTCTTTTTTTATTTTTCCTGCACTGAAAATCATAACTTTGGTTTTATCAATATTTATCTTTAGCTTCCAATAGTCGCAGTACATTTGCAATGAATTCAGACAGGATTGTAGACCTTCTTTGCTCTCTGATAGTAAGAGCACGTCATCTGCATATATCAAACAATTAAGTTTTGTAGAACTTAAAACTACAGGTTCAGAAACGGTTTGATCAAATATTTCGCCGATATCATTAATGAAAATATTAAAACCTAAGGCTATCACCTTGATATACCTCTCTGTCATAATTTCCTGTTTGAGATAAGAGGTTACCTTTTTTTACGACAAATTTCGAATTTGAATACATATACTTCACAACCTTGTAAAAATTACCCCCTATTCCCAGAGTTAGTATTTTCTGAAATAGTCCTGAGCGCTAGACAGTGTCAAATGCTTTTTAAAGGTCTACGAAACAAGCATACAATCTTCTTTTACATTTAAATAAATATTTATTGATAATTGTTTTAATCGTATATATATGAACTGTTGTTCTATATCACGGTCTAAATCCTGCCTGGAATTTATTATATAAATCATTATTCTCCATGTGGTTGTGTAAGCGAGTATGGAGTAGTGAAGTAAACAGTTTATCCAAGCAACTAGTCAAACTCAAACAACGATAGTTGTCACAATCATATAGTTCATTATTTTTTGGTAAAAAAGAGACTAATGAAACATTCCACCTATCTGGAAAAGTCCGATTGTAAAATTCTGTTAAACAGTTTAATAATTGGAAGCAGAAGTATATCCTTTCCATATTTCATAAATTCATTCAAAATTAAATCAATTCCTGGCTGTTTATTATTTTTAAGTTTAATATTCCAGAGCGTACTTCTTTACAAGTGAATGGAAAATCAAGCGGACATTCAGTATTCGTCTCAAGATCAGTTAAATCTGAATTATTCTCTAAAGCTCTGACAAATAATCATACCAAGTAGATAGTGGTATTGGGTTAGTGCTGTCTGAAGATTTGTTATGTAGAAATAACGTATCTAGATGTTCAATAATTGTTTTGTAGAACGGATTCTTAGTCATCCTAAGCGTTTTGTTGTATTCTTTCTTTAATTTGTGGAAAGCAAATTTTAGGTCAAAATTATTAGAGTGCATTTGAAGTCGTCTGCCTAGTTTTGTGAGTTCTCTTTTCATAATATAACCATTGTTATTAAACCACTTCTTTTTTAACCTTTTCTTCTTTTTATGACCGCTGTATACTCTGAACTCAGCAGACTTTTGTGCAGAAAGATTAACAATTCCAGAGAATTTATATGTCAAGGTTTCAATATCTACTGCGTCATTCTCGACATCACGCAAAAAATTTAGAAGTAAACGAGAAGAGTCATTATCTAACAGAGATTCAATATACTTCTGCTTTGTCGTTTCATCGACAATAAACTGACCAGGTAACTTAGCATAAACATTTTCAGAATCATCATTTACTTCAGTATATGTTACATTAGTTTTCATACCACACCATATTACACTATGATCAGACATTTCAGTTGGAGGATGAACATTTATAAAATCAAACACATTAAACAAATTTTCAGAAACTATGAAGTAATCAATAGTGCTACTTCCACTTGGAACAAAGTAAGTATTATATCCTAACGAATCACAAATTATTCTCCCATTGAGGATCCGTAGTTTTGATTCAATGCAAGTATCTAGTAAATATTTTCCTTGATCGTTTACTATCTGGTCAACATTTTGACGAGAGGAAAGAATAATGCCCTCCAAGTAGTTGGAAGGTAATAAGTCATGATCTGGTCCAGAAAGATCATCTAATTCAACAAAGTCATTTAGACTCCCAGTTCGGGCATTGAAATCGCCCATTAAAATTAGTTCTCCTTTTTTAGAGTAGTCCTGAATGCAAGTTTTTAGATTTTCAAATATTTCATCGTTTTCAGGACAGACTGACTTTACTCTAGGTGCAATGTATAAAAGACATAGGAATATGTCAAAATCGAAATTAAATGCATGCTTGCTCAATTTCAGCCGAATAATTTTTTTTGAGGATTTTATTATTTGAACAAAAAAAGTAAGAGAAAAGTCCAGGGAGTGCCACAAAAACACAAACCGCAGCCCTTCCCAGACCCCAAGAGGAAAAGGAAACCTTTTTTTTAAAAAAAGGTAAGAGAAAAGTCCAGGGAGTGCCACAATCACAAACCGCAGCCCTTCCCAGACCCCAAGAGGAAGAGGAAACCGACAAATCTAAACAAGCACAAACCGAACAAACGTACGAAAAGCACTAAGATTAGCTCTCTCTTCCCCAAGCGAGGTAATCGCAATACTAAAAGGACTGAAAAACACAAGAACAAAAAGAACATACATAAACATTACCTCTCTTATATAAATAATAAGTCCCCCTGAAAGTCGCCCTTTGTTCCTATTCCCTTTTGTAGCATGAACTGTGAATGTCCTGTATCCTGGGAGAATAATATTTGAGTCCTTACTAGTCCAAGTTTCAGTTAAACCAAAACTATCAAACTTTTCGTAAAATTTATCAGCATGTAAATTTTTCTAGAGAAAAACCATGTATATTCCAACATGCATAATTGAACATATTTCATGTGATAAAATGAGTGAACAGATTTCCGTCTACATTCAAATGTAAAAAGAATATATATATATATATATATATATATATATATATATATATATATATATATACATATAGAATATATACATACACATGCATACATACACATACACATATACATACATATATACACACATACATACACACATACACACATATATACATACATACACACATACACATGCATACATACATACACACATAATATATATATATACATACACACATAATATATATATATATATATATATATATATATATATATATATATATATATATATATATATATATATATATATATATATATATATATATATATAGACACACACATACATACACACATACATACATACTCATGTATCTATACATATATCTACAAGTTATAAATATTGTATGGATAATTTGACACAAACTTATATTATCATCTTCATGGTTTTAAGAGTTAGAGAATCATTTTCATTCTCTATAAATTTATAATGGACATTTTACAACAATCTAATTTTCTTGTAATTTAAAGTAAGTCACATGTGCACATATATGCTCGGACTATTAATCAAAGAACAATATTAAATGACAGTATAAGCAGCAATGTGAAAGTAACATGTTGCAATTACTACATGTATGTAATTTTTTTACTATATTCTTAATATACATACAAGCAAAATAACAACAACATTGCAACTCAACTAATAGTTTGAGTTGAAATGTAGAAATGTTACATTTTGAGTTCATGTCACTCGCCGACAAAGTGATTAAATGAAAATATGAAAGTGGGATGATTCAAATATGAAAACAATAGAATTTGATAGAGTTTTTCGTCTTTGAAGTTAGACTAGTAATTTAAATTTATTCAATGTCTTCCAACAGTACTTTTTTTAAACATTTAAAAGCCTAATAGTTTCAGTAGTATGTCACGTTCATTCAAGCCATATTTCCTGAAGGGATGATTCGGATTATTGAAAAATATCTGGTTTGCATGTGAGGGGTTGCTTCCACCACCGAACAGAGCGCTACGATAACCACCCAACTGAGTGTCACGTTCACGGCTGTACTGAGGGTTACGTCCTTCACGGAACCGAGGGTTACGTCCACCACCGAAATAAGGGTTACGTCCACCACGGAACTGAGGGTTAGGTCCACCACTGAATTGAGGGTTACGTCCATTGCTGAGCTGAGGGTTATGTCCACCATTGGACTTAGGGTTGAATCCCAACATTTTGTCTTTGTGGGCATATGAAGAGTATGCTGGCAGTCCAAGCTTTGGGTTTAGGTGTGTTTTCAACAGCCTGACTAGCACGAGGTTGCCTTGTTTAGACAAGTGTATATTGCCTTTGTTAAACAAAGTCCTATCAGCCGTTATTATATCCTCTAGATTGACAATACACGTACGATCAGAAATCAATTCTTGCAACCTTGAATTCACAGCTGATGCTTCCCTATTATATCGTTCATTGTTAAGACGGGGTAGGACAGGAACAATGTTCAATCTACTTAACGGGAATTTTTCTATGAACTGGTCTCGGACATTACGGAGCTTTTCAATCACTATATCAAATGAATTATCACATATGTCATTATTTCCTACTATTATGACTGTTTCCTTACTAACTGTCTGTGCCGATGGAAAGAATACAGCAGCACCATCAAGGTTCTTCTTTCTCATATCCAATACTTTTATTTCCACATTTTTATTTTTATACATCCTTTTAGCATCTAATGACCGTCCATGTGAGTCTGCGATGATTGTTACATCTGTGACTAAGATATCCCGTTCCTCTGTGCTATCAGCAGCCTCACTGTTTTGCAGTGGTGCATATGAATTTTGAGTTGACACATTGTAGTGTATTTCTTCAGTTGAACTGTCCTCGTTGACTAAGATAACGGGTTCACTCGCTGTTTGCGTCAAAGGGTCTCTCTCATCTTTTAACTTGCGAATTTCTTCTTTCAGTTTTTCATTGTCTTGCCTCAGCTTTTCATTATTTTCTAAGAGTTTATTGATATCTGTATCTTTATTTTCAATCTTGTTTTCAAGACCTGTGATTGAGTTGATAAGTTTCTTCTGTTCTAACTTCATGCTTTCTTTCTCATTTCTGAGTTCCTCTATCCTTCCTTTGAGAATGTTTATTTCATTGTCCTTTTCATTTGAAGCACTTATACCATCCATAAAGTCTCGTAAGCCTTGTAGTTTGATCCCCATTTCTTTGAGTTCTTGTTCCAACTGTGCGGTTTGCCTACTTTCCTCTGTGAGATTATCCTCTATTGATGAAACCCTTTGTTCAAGCTTGTTGCTTCGGACCTTCATGGACTCCTTCTCTTCAGCTAACTGTTGTATATCACATCGCAATTCTGAGATCTGGCAGCATTTACCTTCAATTCTATTTAGTGTTGAGAGAATCTTCTCGTTCATTTTTTCTTGATCATCTAGTTTTCCCTTCAGTTTTTTTAAATCTTTCTCTTCAGTTAAAGGTTTAAATTTATGTGGCTGATTGCTTTCCTCATGGTCTGCGTTTTCTCCAGTTCTGCTCTTGATTAAATTTATGTTGATTTTTACTTCACTGTCTTCATCATCTGAGGGGTTGGCTCCAATCATGTCTACTGGATTTTCATGAACAACTAATTTAAGGTTATCTACTTCTTTAATTGTTGTGGAAACATTTACCTCTACACTTTCGGACTTGGTCTCCTCTATTTCGGGGTGGGTCTCTTTAAAGTATACTAGTTTGGGCTGAGTCTCTTCAGAGCATGTTGTCTTTGGCTGGGTCTCTTCAGAGTAAACTGTTTTGAACTGGGTCTCCTCTTCATCCTCTGATGCTTGTTGTTCGAGTTGTACCTCTGAACATAGTTTGTCTGCTTCCCCGAGAATAATCTTTACTAAGGCTTTCAATTTCGGAAAATGTTCAGAAATAAATCTACTCATCATGAAAACATACCTATATAATTTTGACCCCTCAAACCCCACTTTTATATAGTAAAACTGGGGTTTACAGGGGTATATATTATTTTTCTTATTTCTGCTCAAAACATAGATTGTAGGTACTCGTTAGAACCGCCTCGGCGAAGCGGTTCTAACGAGTACCACAATCTATGTTTTGAGCAGAAATATGAAAAATATCAGAGGTTTTATCTGAAAACTTTCATTTTTTATGGTGAAATTTTCAATATATTTGAATAGGCGTGTTTTCGTAATATTACATTGTTGCCTTGTACTTGAATGGTACCTGTTGTGATGAAGAATCTCAGTTGGTACTGTAGTGAGTTTTCATCGGTACTGCACATGTTTGAGTGCAGTGCAATCACTATCATATTTGTTGCAGTCCATCTGTTAGGCTCATCTTGCCAGACAACATTCAGTTCTTCTTCTTCTCACAAATTATTATAGTAGAGTATCTCTAGAGCTTTGATCCATGCTAACAATCGAGCTCGATTTGTATAGAATGCAACCATTTTTGCCTCATTTTCATAATAATTTAGTCGTATTTCTTCAAAAGCACATCGCTTTGCTTTTCCACTTCTTTTGTTGAGTTTAGCCGGCGAATAGTGTGAGGGATAGGACTGATTAATTTTATCCATCGAAAAGTCAATTTTTAGGTTTTTCAAGCAGTCCGACATTTTGATTCGCTTTAATATAGTCTGTTCAAGTGTCAGTTATCTCGGTGTATATTGGGTCCTCGGACCTAATAATACTACTGACAAATGCTCGTGCAATGCACCAACCCCCACCCCAACCACAGTCGCCAAGTGGTTATACCCTCCTCTCCCCTTTTCCCCGTTCCTTTTTTGTTTTCTCTTACTTTTTTTTTTTTTTTTTTTTTTCTTTTTTCTTACTTGATTTTTTACATGACAAAGAAAACACTGAATTTACTCCCGGCTTTCGGGGGTACCTAGACTGGGTTCAGGACAACTCGGCCCAAAGACAAGTCGGCCCAGGACAACTCGGCCCCCAAAAAAGTCGGCCCAAGACAACTCGGCCCAAGTCGTCCCATTTCAGAAGACAACTCGGCCCAAATTGCGTTTCTGATCAGGATCTACAATTATTTTACACTTAATACCCAGATTTCCGTAAAACATGGCTATCGACCAGTCCAAAATGTAGAGACAGAAGAGTCCACACGACATAAATTGGTTAAAAGTGAAAGTTATTGTTTGTTGTTGTTCTAGCCATTTCGCGTAAATTTGATCTGGTTCAGTGTGTTCATGCGCATAATGTTGGACAATCAGACCAAGTACATTTTAAATCTGTATAAAATAGGATACGCATTAAAAATGCCTAAGTAGATGATAATCCGCCTGACGTCGCATGCAGAGCTACGTCTGCGCAGTAAGTGACAATCAGGACAAGTAAATTTTAAATCGACACGAAACAAAATACGCACACTGAGAAATTGCCCAAGTAGATGATAATCCGCCTGACGCCGCATGCAGATATACGTTAGCGCAGTAGGTGACGTCAGCGGTTGGAGTGCGGAACGTTAACCACTTCACATAATATCAGAGCCTTTTGCGAAATTTTAGACTCAAGAAAATTCCGTTTTTACAGTGAAATAAAATAAATTTTAATGGGATTATTGATTGCAATTTCACAGGAAAATCAAAGTAATTCGTCAAAACGCATAAAATATAAATATGTTACATTTACTCTTCTGCAAGCTGTCTAGGACGGGCGTATGTAATGTCCCCAATATCAAAAGAAGATGTATCAACGGCCGGTTGTACCACGATTGTTTCATTCTATAGCTGTCTCTGCTGAGGCTGAAGTTTCCAATGCCTGAAATAAATTGCATTTCTGAAAACACTGTGTACCAGGAATAAACTCCAGATCGCACCAAAACAAACAAATACACCGTTGCATTGTAAAGCCTATAATAGGATCATTATGAACATACAATTATATGTACCAAAAATGCATGTTATTGTATTTTATCTTTGTTTTTTTTTTTTTTTTTTTTTTTTTTTTTTCTTTATTTATTGTTATAGATATTTTTCTTATTACGTTTCGGAATAACCCGATAGTCTTCACAATTACCTGAGCAGACGCAAAAGGAAAAATTCACTTTTAAACTAAATACCATAAATAATTTAATCTCTTCTAATAAAACGTAATTTCACTCGTGCCTCGCACTCGTGAAATTACTAATATTTCAAAGCATTTGATGAATGTATTTCTGGTATTCACATCGAAAGGGCAAGTATCTTCTATTTATTCCCTTTTCAAAGCTGAGCAAGTAGTAATAAAAAGGTTTTGATGGAAATGTTGACGCACGGGCGGACGATGGACAATGGGATACAGGATGGTCAAAAGTCACCTTTCATAAAAAAAAAGTTAGTTTGTGTTTCAGTTGACGAAGAAATAGATTGACTTACAAGGTCTTCGATAGACTGGTCTACATCGATGTCAGTACTTTCATTACGCTCGATCTGTTGGATAGGTGATGTCTGGTGCAGAGGCAAGTTGGAAGTAGATTCTGCAACAGGCACGGCGATGAAGCTGGAGATGTTGCCGATTGTTTCTCTCTCCACTGGTTCTATTTCCGAGTCTCATCCCTGAAAATAAATAACATTGCTCCAGAGAAGGCGCGTTTTCATCCAAAAAGTACTGATATTTTTCTTATTTCTGCACGAAAACATATGATGTGGGTACTCATCAGAAGCGCCGAGGCCACAACATATGTTTTCGCGCAGAAATAATAATAATATGTGGCTATCCCTCTATGTTAAATTTTCACTGTTTTTGTGCTTTCATGATTGCCAGTGAAAATTATTTCGTTTGCGAGTTGTTTCTCATCCATCCTTTCCTATTTCTAAGGCATAACTCCAAATATAGAAGCGTGGTTGGAATAATTTTAGGATAGTGTGCCATATTCATTAAAATTTCCTCGTGGAGGTTAATCTTAGAAATACTCATAACACTTGTGTTGTGTAAAAAAACTTGAATAGAAACGTTTCTAGAATATCCTCCTTATTCCTGAAATGAAAGTATGCTAATATTAAAACTATATTTCCATATATCTGCATATGCAAGATTTGATAATGCACTTGAAAAGGTAAAATATGGAGGATGTTTGATTTTCTTTTTTTTTTTTCTTTTTTTTTTTTTTTTTTTTTCAGTGTAAGATCGTATATTATTTTCGCGAGTGGCGTCCATCAGTGAAATAAAATTCGATCTTACACTGAAAAAAAAATCTGTTGCTTTTATGTATTTATTCAAAATTATTATCCTTCTGCCTACTCTGAGACACTTAAATCGGAAAATAAATTTACTTCTTCCTAGCCATTCCGCGCCAGTTTGTCTACTCACCCAAAATTCCAACAAAGGTGGCCTTGCCTCATCATCAGTCTCATCTCTCTCATCGACTGGGGTAATGAGTTCCGGGATAGGATGCACACCAAAGACGGTTGCTCCACTCTCGTCATCAGTCTCATCTCTCTCATCGGCTGGAGAAATGAGTTCCAGATTAGGAGGCACATCAAAGACGCTTGCTTCAGTAACTTCTTCTGCAACCTGGAAAAAAAGAATACAAACTCTCTCTGTGTGTGTGTGTGTGTGTGTGTGTGTGTGTGTGTGTGTGTGTGTGTGTGTGTGACGAAAACATGCGTATATAATTTCGACCCCCTTAAACCCCACTGTTATATAGTAAAACTAAGGTTTATAGGGGTATACATTATTTTTCTAATTTCTGCTCAAAATTTAAAATGTGTATGCGTTAGATCCGCTTCGCCCAGGCAGTTCGAACGAGTACCCACAATCTATGTTTGGAGCAGAAATATGAAGAATATCAGAATTTTTATCTGATTTTTTTTTTCATTTTTTATACAATGTAGTTTTTATCATTATTATTTTTATAATTTCTGCTCAAAAACATAGATTGTGGTACGCATTCAAACCGCCTCGCCGAGTACCCACAATCAATGTTTGGAGCAGAAATATGAAGAATATCAGAATTTTTTATCTGACAATTTTCATTTTTTTTTTTTTTTTTTTTTTTTTTTTTTGATGGTAAAATTTTCAATATATTTGAATAGGCATGTTTTCAAGTGTTACTGGTGTGTGTGTGAAACAGAGATTCTTATCATGGCGTCTGTTGGCGCTTTGTTTCTTGTATAAATGTTCTTCGAAGAGAGAGAGAGAGAGAGAGAGAGAGAGAGAGAGAGAGAGAGAGAGAGAGAGGGTCTACTCTAAAAGAAGCAATTGCTCCTATGGGGCGAATTCTTTCCTTTTATAGGGTATTTCTATTGAGGCAAAACATTTTTGACAGTTACCCATTTTCGCTGTGTATCCATTCTCCTCCATGGGTCATCATCTCAAAACTTTTTTCTCAATCAAATGAGAGAGAGAGAGAGAGAGAGAGAGAGAGAGAGAGAGAGAGAGAGAGAGAGAGAGAGGTGTCGTTATCATTAATATTGAAGATGATTATTCATGAACGTACCTCAATCTCGGCTTCTTCTGCTTTGTGGGCGCATGTTATACAGGTGAAACTAAGGTATTTCTTCCCTCGGGTCGCCGCAAGATATTCTTCTTTGGTTATTCCTGAAACATTTTATCATATTGGCAATGCGTTAGAATAATAATAAAAAAAAAAACAACAACAAAAAAACGTGCGCCTATACAGTCAGCAAATGTCATCGTACTTTCTAAAACCAACAGAAGCCTCGAACGGGTATCGAAGAATAAGATCAGATTGCGCGAATGCGCAGGATAATATAAGCTTTTGATAGTTGCAAGTTATAACTGCTCTCCGCGTGACATGCCTGAAATGATATATTCCAAGGTGTAATGTTTGAAATAAGAATAGTCGCTTTATGCGAACTCATGTAACGGACGGGCGGCTCATGTTGGAGCAGTCTGAGTCGGATCTGCAATGTTTGCCTATGCCATTTTGTCGGAGACTGGTGTATGGGATTTAGGAGCATTTGCCAGGGTATATGAGAAATGATATTAAACCTGTATCATGTTGTATGAGTAGTACTATTTTAAGCGTTGTAAGCTAGAATGCTTGCTTACATTTTTTTTTTCAAAAATAAATATGTTTTGTGTATATTGTATGTTATTTATATAGAAAGAAGCGTCCCTCTGATGCTCTGCTATAATTCGATTTATTATGAATAACAACAAGAAAACACGCATAAATAATATTACCTCCCTTAAACCCCACTTTTATATAGTAAGACTGAGGTTAACAAGGGTATACATTATTTTTCTTATTTATGCTCAATCATAGATCGTAGGTTCTTGTTAAATCTGCCTCGTTGAGGCGATTCTACCAAGTACCCACAATATATGTTTTGAGCAGAAATATGGAGAAAAAAAAAAAAAAAAAAAAATATCAGATTTTTTTTTCTGATAATTTTCTTTTTTGGTTTTGTGACAGTGTTCAATATATTTGAACAGGCGTGTTTTCGTAATGATCAGTGGAAATTATGTCCGTCAAATGGAGAAGATATAAATTTACATTCTTGCATAAAATATATTATATAAACGCAACAAATATATGAATTTCCATGCTGTTTACCCAATACTTTTTCCAAGATATCCTCATTTTCGGACCCTGACTTAATTTTTTATGTGAGGTTATCTGATAAGAGTATACATCTTAGAAATCTGTCTGTACTTTAACATAAAAATGAGAACTACCTTTAATACAAAATATTAGAGTGATAAGTAAAATATTTACCAGTATTACACCTCAGATGCTGCCAAGCCTCGCACAGATCACAGGAAACGGCATGGTGACCACCATGAACGATCTTACTATACGCAACGCAAAAAAACAGGCATAATGACTGTCAATATTCGAGTTTAAGACACTGTATGTACGTACTGTACGCAACAGATGCCAAAACTGGATTAGAAGCTTCTGGTCATTTGGCCTTGTCTTTATACAGATCATGTCGGCAAATAAAAGAAATAATTTAAACAAAAGTTGGTAATTTGTTATTGCTCAAACTTACTAATAATTAACCTTTGTCGGTTAAAGGATGACAATTAACACTTTTGTTGCGAATTCACTCTTATTAAATTTCAGTGCTTGTCGTTAATTGATCAGTTAGCTTAACATGTAATTAAATCAAACACTGGAATAGTTTAAGTTTGAATTAAATGATTAAAGGAGATTAACCGCTGATTAAAAGGTGATCAGCCGCTGATTACCACAGTTCATGAAAGTCTCTAATAATTTTTCCTCGTTTTTTTTTAAAAGTCCGATTTTTTTTTTCACTTTTTTTTTCAGGCTGAATACAAAGAATTAGATAGATAGATCAGATGTCATTTAAGTTAGAATATGTACTTAAGCGATCTGATCTAAGACATCTGCATATGCTTTTTCTTCATCAGGTACAAAGCAATAAAAGTACCATCATCCAATCATTTTTAATACATTAAAGGGTGTCTGATTTTCCTGGGCCGAGAGGTCTTCAAAAGTTGGGACGATTTGGGCCGAGTTGTCTTCTGAAATTGGGACGACTTGGGCCGAGTTGTCTTGGGCCGACTTTTTTCTGGGCCGAGTTGTCTTGGGCCGACTTGTCTTTGGGCCGAGTTGTCCGTAATTCCCTAGACTTACCGAAACGAAACCGAAATACCGAAACGAAACCGAAATACCGAAACGGACTATTGAAAATATAGGGAAAGAGTCCAATTTACATTTATGACACTGGTTTTGTTTTGATATTCTTAGTAATTAAAACGCATATGTGATGAGACACAGTGTGACTAATTTTGATAGAATGAGACAGAGAATTACGTTAACAAGCGCAATGACAATAAGAGTTTTAATAGCATGTATCTGTTTTTAATGGTCCGTTCCGGTATTTCGAAGGCGTCACAGTAAATGAGGCATAATATAATCATTTGATATTATTTTCCTCCTCACTGCAGACTTTATACTGTATGTATGTTTATATATTGTATTTATTTGAGAAAATATTTTTTATTCATATCGCCGCAAAATTATTGACTAACAGCATTTTCCCTATGTTTTTAATAGTCAGTTCCGGTATTTCGGAGGCGTCCTATTAATGAGGCTTATTCATTTGCTATTAATTTCCTCTTTAGTGTGGTTATTATGCTGTATGTATGTTTATACATTATATTTATTTAGGAAAATACTTCGTTATCCATTTCGCACCAGCATTTACTAACTAACAGCATTTTCCCTATATTTTTAATAGCCCGTTTCGGTATTTCGGTTTCGTTTCGGTATTTCGGCTTCGTTTCGGTAAATCTAGGTACCGGGCTTTCGGGCTTTACTTCCGGCTTTTATACTCCCGATCCAGACGTCAAAAACGTCCTTGAACTTTTTGTTTTGTTCAGAATGTGCAGGTGAAAAACAAATGAAAACATCTCCAGGTATGTTGAGTTGAATACGTGTGAAATAATTATTTTTAGCATCCTACATGCTTATTTTATATGGGAGCAGGCCGCTTATGGTACCTGAATGGGAGCGACGAGAATGGAGAAATTTATAGACGCCTTTCGACATCGATGAAAAAAAGAATATAGCCTGGAAACCCATAACTCCGTTCACCTAAGGTTGAGCAATCCTGCTATCATTATTTATTGCAAGAATGATTTTATGTGCATATATTTTATACATTTGACTAAATACCTATAAGAATTCCAAGATTAAAGGAAACAAATATCACATCTTTAAATTTACACTCTTCAGAATAGTAAGGGGGTGTTTAGGACATGATCTCATAACTCCGTTCACTCAAATTTCTTTGTTTATCACAGGCAACCAGATTCATTCTATGCATATTTTATATAATGAACATGTAATTTAGACTATAACTGTTCTAAAATTGTTGATACTGTTTGTATTCATTCACATGCTTGTCACTGGTCAGTGATTTTTTGGGGGTACCCCCTAAATATTTAGCATTTTGTGATAAATTTTGATTTTTATGCATAAAATTGTAAGCAATAACTGATTTTCTTTCAAATCAGCTATAATGTTAGTTATTTCTTGTTAATTTTAATGTGGCATAAATTTAAGAAAGATTTGTTTTCATGTTATTCTAAGCAGAAGGTGAACAGAGTTATGGGGGTGAACGGAATTATGAGAACATGCCATACATATTATATATATCGTCCAGTCATGTATTCTGACGCGCTTACATGTTTCTTCCTATTCTTGGACTTGTTGAAATTTTTTGTAATGCCTCATTGTGATTGGGGTAGAGCAACATAAGAGAGTCACATCCAGGTGTTTAAGTAGAAATTCTAGGATCTTCTTGGAATATTACAACCATGTAACCGTGAATGGTCAACATTTTGAAAGAAATGTTTAAAGCACATTTTTCCTTTGAATCGAAGCTCAAAATTTTAAAGATACATCAGCTACATCAGAATCAAACATGCTTCTTTGTCACAGTGTCACCTGATGCATTTATTCACAAGTATGATATATGGATGAACTGCTATTGCATACACAATATTACTTTTCAAATAAATATAAGGTCTTATATGAAAATATTTTTCAGCTGGAAGAAGAAAAATTCATAAAGTAATTTTCTGTGTATTTGTTTGATGCCAAGCATAAATAATTCGAAGAAAAATATTTTTGCTGACAATAAATAGCTATTTAGAACATACTTTATTAAGACATGTGGCAATTTTGTTCATGTGCAAGCAGGAGAAAGAAGCATTTCACCTGCCCTACCCCTTAAAACTGAGACATAAAAATGGTGGCAATTCGCAAAATGAGGTCAGATTTTTAAAATCTATACAGGTGTCCTTCAACAGTGATTCTTGTCATTTTATTTTGTTCTAACATACTAATGATGCTGCCTGAGCATGGTCCTGGTATTATTGTAGAACTTAAATTACTATCTTGCAAAAAAAATAGCAGCCTATTAGATGCGTCATTTCATATGAGTGTAAACCAAAAAGACAATCACCATGGTGGTCCTATTTCACTTGGAATATTTATGAAGGCAGTTGATGCAAATTTATTTTAATAATATTAAATAATGTTTGAGAAATCAATGATTGTCTTGCACAAAACAAATGTACTGGGAGTTGTCTGTGAAATTAATGATATATCAAATAATGCTTAAGTGCGTCAAAACCCATGAGTCTAGGCTACGGTGCAGTCATATAACATTGCGCACATTAAGCTTTGGTGGTCGTTCGTTACTTTGTCCATGACATCACACAAGAAGCACAATCAAACATGCTCCAACACTTCTTTGAAAATTAATTCTGATGATAAAATGCCATTGAGAATGATCTTATTCACGACAATATTAATTTGAATACAGATACCCCCTTGGAACTGGACTTTTATTTTGGTCGCCCAACATTGCGCACGATAAGGGCTTTTATGTAATAAAGCACGAGATTAGATACTAAAAGCTGTTGAGTTTGGCCCTCTGCAATCATTGTTTGACGCAGTAAGTTTTGGTCAAAAGAATTTACACCATAGGCTGGGGTAAACTCACTATTGAATTCGGAAATCTTCAGGTTTTTCTATATTGCGTTAAACTGGAAAATTCCGCGAAACTAACACATCTGCAAGTGCATGGTTATTTCCTTTCAGGCAAGTAAAACGTTATGCCCATGTGTTGAGAACAATGAAACTGATTTTTAGTGATGCTGTTGGAGAGGCTGTGGATGCCGGGTGCGCAATGTTAGCGGCCGCGCAATGTTACCGGACTCGACTGTATATAATATCGAGTGTTTATTGTCCAATTTGATCTATTGCATTTTTTATCCTCTAATTTTTTTTTATTTTTTTTTTAATTTTCTTATAGACCTCCTTAAACATTACATCACACATTATCACTTAGTAGCCTGAATTCCCAACATTCAGCATAAAGTATCTCGCGATGTAGATGATCTACATGCATGAAAATGTGATAGTTATACCATAGCATATACGCCAGTGCTTGCATTAAGGGAAGTCTGGGTCCCAAAAATTGCATCAGTGCCAGGAAGTCTGGGACTCCCAACTTTTAAAGATATTGGTCATTTATAAAAATTTAGAATACGTGTTATTTAGCTTAAGAATGGTGATTTTACTCCAGAAATGAGAGTTTAAGAATATTGAAGTTGAATTTCTAATAATGAATAAAAAAATTTGATCATCAGGACTTCCAGATATTGGAGCTAGGAAGTCCTGGGACTTCCTGATTTTGACAGTTAGTGCAAGCACCGTATATGTGTGATAATGCACTCACTCACGCTGGTGCATTATAACATCATACATATGCACGAACCATGGTATAACTAAGATGCAAACATCATTCAGAACGTCTCGGTCTCTAACGCAAGGTACATTCTAGCCTTGTTCCTATTGGATGGCAGAAAGTTGTTTTTTCTTTTTACGTTTATCGGACAGTATAATTGCCCATGTTTCGGTTTTGTGCATGCCTGCAGATATTGGAAAATATCATTGGAACATTTGTATTTGTCTGACGAAAACAGTCAGATTGCTTCTTAAAGCTGTATTTTAAAACACTAGATAAAATTTATGATTAAATGTTAATCAAAAGGAATTTATTATCCAAGTAAAATTTGGCTTGTATCAATTGGTATCAATGGAACCAGAAATGTTTTTGCCATGCACAATTTTTGATCATGTGGCATAATATTGATTCAAGACAATGACAGTCAGGCAAATTTATCATCTCCCTTGGCCGGCCTCAGTGGCTCAGTTGGATGTGCTTTCGACTGGAGACCAGGAGGTCGCGGGTTAACCCCCACCGAGATCGGCAACATTCTTTTGTGGAGAATGATCAAGAAATATTTTCTATGGTCATTCTGATTCAAGAAGGGCAGTTGTCAGTTTCTGGCGAAAGAATGTGCACAATACTGGTTAACCGCTTAGAGGACTAAGCCTGCCCAGTAAATGTGTGGTTAGGTAAACTGACCGCGCTCGACATGACCCTATTGGGTTGACTGGGCCGTAAAACCTCAACACAAACAAAATTATCATCTCCCTTGATTCTGCAAAACATGAAGCAGTGGTAAAGCATCAGATTCAAGGTCGTGAGTTAGCAAAGCTGGTTCACCCCCAGTGAGCACCAAGTGTTATGTTCTTGAGCAAGACACCTTATCCACATTGCTTAGTACTGGTTTCTACCAGTCTACCCAGGAAAACCTGTGCATAATACTCAGAAAATGAGGTGTCACAATATATTTGTAGTTGTGATATGATACATTTGTACTGCCTTGCAATGCAAACCAGTTATTAATTATAGCAATGCGACAGAGTGTTGGCTCGTCACTCAGGTGGCCTGTGTTTGATCCCAGGCAGCAGTATAAAGGTAATTAATTTTTTTTTCACTTGTTACATCTAGCGCCCAATGTAAAGGGACCCACAGAGATAAGGAGCACATTCCTGCACAGCAAAATGTCACTGACAACTGAAATGAAGATTCGAGGAAAATTCTTAAATAGGTGGGGGGAATACATGTATATAGTAGTGATAGGTAGGTGTATATGAATTTATGATACACTTGTACTGCCTTATAGTGCAAGCCAGCTTTTATAGCTAGGCGGTAGAGTTTTGGCTCGTCATTCAGGTGGTCTGGGTTTGATCCCAGGCAGCAGCAATGGTGATTAGATTTTTTCCACCTGTTACATACATGTATATAAAAACATTCATCTTTACGATGATAATGCATAACATTCTAGAATTCTTTTCAATTCTTGCAATTTTTGACAAAAATTCTAAAAGGTGATTAAATTTTCTTCTAACTCAAAATCTGAAAATTCCCACCTATTGATAGGTCAAATACACTGGCTCCTGGCATAGCTGAGCACAAGCATGATAGCCTGGAAACAAGTGCTCCTGAAGATGACCAAATGTTGAAGCTTTATGGACTTTAAAATCAGGATATATGGTAGTGCTCAGTTTCATTAAGAGGTTGGGGATATAGATTTTCCCCTTCTACTCATTATGCATAGGCAATTTTCCTGCTACATGTACTAATGCCGAACTCGTGTACATTTTGTACTGAGAAGGTGCAAAACCATCCACCTTCCTTGTCTTGAAGTACAGTGTAGTCCGGTAACATTGCTGCACTTAAGGAATATTTTGTTGTTTTTTTTTTTGCTTGAAATAAAATCCTACGTGGAAAAAGCTTTTTCAAATGCTAAATAGATAAGTGCTCATGCAAACAAAATATTTAATATAAATCTATTCTTATTTCCAGCAATAATAGTTTAGTGTGGCTACCCCACTGAAATTTCTTTGTCAGTTTTGCCGCCTAACATTGTGCAGGGCAACTTCAGAATCATACATTATGGTACATATATTTTTTTTTAAGTTTTCCTTTTAGGCATTGAGTATCTCAAGTACATTTGAAACATATTTAAACAGAAAACTGCTGCACTTGGCACAAGTGATAGTTAGATATTCTTTTGGATGTTTTTGGACTTTTCTCTGGAGCGTCAAATATTGAAAAGTCCTGAAAACTGGATACTTGGCAGTGGCACAGTTGGATGTACATCCGGCTGGAGAGCAGAGGTCGCAGGTTCGACCCCGGCCAAGGTCGGCAATAGTTATTTTCTCTCCCTTTCGCTGATTCAAGAAGGGCAGTTGTCAGTTTCTGGCGAAAGAATGTACTCAATACTGGTTAACCACTTAGAGGACTAAGTCTGCCCAGTAAATGTGTGGTTAGGTAAATTGACCACGCTTGACATGACCCCATTGGGTTGACTTGGCTGTAAAACCTCAACATAAACAAACAATTTAATGGTTTTGAGTAAATAGAAATGCACATGTTTGTGAAATCAAAATACTTAACACTGAGGTCTTCTTAAGGACAGCCTATGGATACCAGCCGCATAGTGTTAACGACCGCGGAATGTTACCAGACTACTGTGTGTCAAAAAAGTTAATGAAACCCAAGTATGGTAAGGAGTTAAAGTGTTCCAATATTTAGACAGATAAATACTTCTCATGAAAAGAATAACATGCATTTTTCTTATTTCTCCAGAATTTTAAACAAGTATTTTTTATTTTTTTTTTAGTGGATAAATAAAAAAAACATGTATTTGATTTGGGTTGGGCAAAATACCTCATCAAAGGTTATGCATACTGATAAATGTTGATTTCTCTTTATTCTGTTTTCAGTGTCCTAGCTGTCCCCATAAGACAAATGAAAAGGTGCAAATTCTGGGTTGATGTTAAAGGTTAGAATGGAAACACTCAAGGCTAAACACATGGAAACACTAAGAGTAAGAATTTATTTGAAACTATACTAACTTCAGTACTGTGCATTTATTGGTGCATCTGCAGCTGTTAGATGGAATAGGATATTATTAGGGCTGTGGTAATACCATGCTCAACTTGTCCAGCTTGTCCAATTTCCTCGAGGACAAGTAAGAAATTATCTCTCCCCGACAGGGGCGGAGACATATTGTTTTTGCTTTGGTTGTCTGTCTGTCTTTCTGTCCCTCATGCAATTGTGTCTGCTCAATAACTTGAAAACCATTAAGATATTTTCATAAAACTTCATAGAAATTTAAAGCATCATCAGACGACTTGCAGGCCACAAGAACAGTAACTCTTGTCTATACATTTTGGAGTTATTCCCCTTTGAAATTAGAGAATGGTAATTTCGTGTCCACTCTATAACTTGAAAGCTGTTCAAGATATTGTCATGAAACTTCATAGAAATATAAAACATCATCAGACGATGTGCAGAACACAAGAACTGTAACTATTGTATATACAGTTTTGTAGTTATTCCCCTTTGAAATTTGACAAAGGTCATTTCGTGTCTGCTCTATATTTTGAAAACCTCAAAGATATTCATGAAACTTCATAGAAATATAAAGCACCATCAGACAATGTGCAGAATACAAGAACCATAACTCTTGTCGATAGTTTTGTAGTTTTTCCCATTTGAAATTTGACAATTTCGTGTCCGCTCTATAACTTGAAAACCCTTGAAGATATTTTCATGAAACTTAATATAAGTATAAAGCATCATCAGACGTTGTGCACAACGTAAGAACCATAACTCTTGTCTATACATTTGATGGAATTATTCCCCTTTGAAGTCCAACAATGGTGATTTCGTGTCAAAACCATTCAAGATATTTTAACTGCACAATACATTAACCTATAGATAATGTGCTATAGATAATGTACTATTCTATTCTGTTTCTCATTCCTTCCACAGAAAAACAACCTTTCAGTTGTCAATTAAAGTCTTAATCCAGAAAGTCCCTTTTGGCAGTTACCTGTGTGACGTAACTCTTTCTGTCCAAAACATCATATGTCAGTTTCTATTCTGTGGACAGTGAAAATTCAAAGGATTATTTACCTGTGAAAGAAAATTGGATTTATTTCTTTTCTACATGGTTAAATTTATTAATCCTTTACCTTCTTTTGTTCCTATATCATTCCTTCCACTAAATACGTTGCTCATTTGAAATTATTTTTTTTTCGATTTCTTGCTTTTCTTATCGCTAAAATTGTGCCATGTTTATTCGCGACAATTAATGCATATCATCCGCGGCAACTGTGGTATTTAAAGGCAAAGTGGGATAATCATCCTTCATGTCTTTCTTGTACAGCATGTCTTAGAAATTCCCCGTGTTCTCTTTGCAGCGTTTGGTCTAACAGGGTGTGGAACTTAGCAGAAAAAAGAAGACTTTATGCTACACATAGATCCGTCATGACGCAGAGAAGAAATCAGAAGAAAAAAATAGAAGAATAAGAAGTCGTCTGACTCAGGGTCTCATGATGGGAGCACCTCCCCTCATAGCTATACTGCTCGGGGCAAGACCCATCAAGGTGACAGCCCGGGGGATCAAGTATCCGACCAGGCACTAAGTCCACCAGTCAGCAGTCACCGGTCAGCCAGTCACTGGTCAGCCAGTCACTGTTGAGCCTGTCATCGGTCAACCAATCACCGGGCAGCCTGTCACCGGTCATCCAGTCACCGGTCAACCAGTCACCGGTCAACCAGTCACCGATCAAAACCAGTCACCAGTCAATTAGGCACTGGTCATCCAGGCAGCAGTCAACCACCTTTTACTCTTGACTTGCTATCTCCTATCACAGGTCAATATATCTCTAATCAATCAACGGTCATTGTGCCTCAATATGCTTATGTTCCTTCAATAAGCAGCGATGTTTCACATGGTAGTCAACGTAGACTACATAACATTCAACATACTGGCTATGAACACTCTAACATACAAGAGTTCCCACATCCAGTTACTTCTAGATTAATCCTCCCACTTGAGCCTGACTTCTCGCAGATATTGGACCCAAGTGTGAGGATAGAACCATCTAACACTATTGAACAATAGTCAAACTTTACATCAAGACTGTCACGGAAGTAACAGTCGAGAAGAAGTCACAAATCAAAAAAGAGGAGAAGACATTGATCATCTTTCTCTTCGTCTACTTCTAAGTCATCCTCTTTGGGTTCCTTCAGGCATAGCCAGAAATCCTAGAGGTCAAGACATTCACAGAGAAAGAGAAGAAGACGATCGATGACGCCTTCTTCATCTTCACTCACTGTACAATCTGATAATGACTTTGGCAGATATAAAAGGGTTCGAGTATCTCCACAGGTTGCAGAAGCTCCTATTCCAGTACAACCTGAGGAGCCTATTAACATCAATCCAGTCAGTATTCAACCAGCCAATATCCAACCAGTCAATACTGGTCAAAATATCTTTGAGAATCTTACGCAAACGAATAAAGAGTCAGACTCAGATAATGAAACTGAAAATTGGTCCTTCGACCGTGCAATTAATGAAATTATGTCCTAAAACCCAACAGGAACAAACTACTACAAAACCTCTCTCTGGAATAGAACAATTAATGGAATCTAGTTACTTGCCATTACTTGCCATTACTTGTTCTACCCCAGTCTAAGCTGGTTGAGAACACTACTAAATATATCCAAAACAGACTTGATGCGGAAAAATGCTGTAGAGACTGGATTTGCCCACAAAACCAATTTTTGCCTACAGACAATGTTCCTCCATTAGAAGCAGACTATTCCCTTTTAGACCTATCTAACAAGGGAAGAGCTTCTATCCCTATTAAGAACCTGGAAGCATGGGAAAAGAAGGCCAGAAAACTAATTGCCATTAATTCTCATGCTGACTTGTTCTCCTCAGCTGCTTTCCTATGTTTGCAAGAGGAGTCGATGCCGGTTACAGCTCTCTCCAGGTTACTGGAGGCCGTAGCCAAATCAATAAAGCATACTACTGCCATGTCAACAATTCTTACAACTGAAATTTTCCAAGTCAGACGTGACGCAGCACTAGCTTCTTCTAAACTACTCATGGATAATTCAGCATACGAATTACGAAACGCGCCTATTAATTCCAACTCTTTTTGCTGGCAGGATTAAAGAAGTGGCAAAAAACCAATTACAAAGCGCAACAACAAAGGTTTTTAGCTTCTACTTCTGCTCAGTCTCAGCCTCATTATCAAAAGCCTTCAAACCCACCAAGAACTTTTAAAATTCCTAAATATCCTGTCAAACAGACCTAAACCAACGAAAACATATAGGCCTAAAACTTAAACAGTCATTCTCATCTAGCAATAAGAAGAATTATCCTAAGAGGTCTGGCAACTTTCGACAGTTCCCCTCCTCCAAACCTGCTTATTCCTCCACAAAGTTATGAAAGCCAACCCTTTCCACTGCCTGCACTGCCATGTCCGGACATTCCAGTGGAAGGACGATTGGCCCACTTTGTGGAACAATGGGAAGAATTCACAGACATCAAATGGGTTCTCTCTATCGTGCGACACGGTTTCAGGATACCATTCACCAAAATTCCCCCCTTGTCGTCTTTTCCAATCAAAATGAGTCAATCTTCCTCACCGTTACTCCTAGAGGAAATCGAAATCCTTCTCAAGAAACAGGCAGTGGAAAGGGTACAGAATCCGGGAACTCCCGGCTTTTATTCCCGGATATTTCTCGTCCCAAATAAGAACGGAAAGTTACGTTTAATCATAGACTTATCTCTACTGAACCGATAGATAGAGAAACAGTCTTTCAAGATGGAGACAGTCAAGTCTGTAAGACAGTCGATGAAACACAACGATTGGGCTGTCTCCATAGATTTGACAGATGCATATCTTCACGTTTCAATACATCCTCAGTCCAGAAAATATCTTCGATTCATTTACGAAGATCAGGTCTTTCACTTCACGGCCTTACCATTCGGAATGTCCCTGTCCGTTAATTTTCTCGAAACTAATGGATGTAATAGCAGCGTTTCTACGCCAACATGCCATATCGGTCTTTCCGCACCTAGACGATTGGTTGATAAAAGATCTGATTTGCAATCGTCTAATTTCTCAGACAAAATTTTGTATACAAACAATTCAAAGGCTAGGTTTTCTTATAATAAATCTAAAGAAATAAGAACTGCTCCCCTCTCAGAAATTCACATTCATAGGAATGGAATTTCAGACAGCAAAATTTAGTCAGGGTTTGTGGCACTCCCTGGACTTTTCTTTTACCTTTTTTCCAATTGATCGAGTAGAGAACCTAGTTCTAACAATCAAATCAATTCTGACATGCAAAAAAGTATCGGCAAGAACTTTCCTTTCTCTTTTGGGCAAACTCAGTGCAACAGCAGATTTTGTTCTCCTAGGCAGACTTCACTTACGTCCCCTGCAAATGTGTTTTCTGTCTGTCTGAAGATCTCATATTCTTCCTCTCGATCATCCGATTCCAATTACCGGTATGATTCGATCTCACTTACAATGGTGAACACAAATCGCTTCGAAATAGGAACTTCTATCCACCCTCCAGATCCTAAAATATTCCTTTACATGGATGCCAGTCATTTTGGATGGGGAGCTCATTTAGAGCCAATGAGACTATCCTTTCATGGTCGCTGGACTGAAGACCAATCCCAGCTCCATATCAACATGTTAGAAATGATGGCCATACGATTAGCACTGAAACAAGCCATAACATTTATTCACCATTCTTGCATCATGATATCTACAGACAACACTACGGTGGTCTCATATGTCAACATACAGGGCGGCACACACTCTCCCAATCTATGCATGGAAGTATGGGAGATCCTCAGTTGGTGCTTGGAACACGACATCGTTATCAGAGTTTGTCATATCCCAGGCAAATTCAACATTTTAGCAGACTGCCTGTCCAGATTGGACAAACCTATCAGAACAGAATGGGCTTTGGATCAAACAGTAGTGAATTCCATATTCCAGATGCTCAATTTTCCAAATGTGGATTTGTTTGCGACCCGATTCAATCACAAACTCCCTCTATATGTGTCCCCTGTTCAGGACAAAAAGCGTTAGCTGTAGATGTTCTGTCCATGAACTGGAATCTTCTTCCCTGCCGTTCTAGAGAAAATCCAATGACATCAGTGCAGAATAGTTCTCATAGCTCCGTTCTGGCCACAACAACAGTGGTTCTCAGAACCTCTCCAACTCTTAGTGTCAGCCCCAATTCGTCTGCCACTAATTCCAAGACTCTTGGAATTCATCAAAACCTCCCAGTTCTTGACCTTCACGTTTGGGAGTTATCGAACAATCAATCAGAGATAAAAAAAATTCGCAAAACGTTGCAGATTTTGTCTCCAGAAGTCCAAAGTCTGTAATGCAAAATGGTCCATCTTTTCTAATTGGTGTAGTACATAAAAGGTTAATCCGGTCTTGGCCCCTATTACAGCTATAGCCGACTTCCTTATCTTCTTTTTCTCGGAGAAGAAATATCAAATTAGTACTATTAAAGGTTATAGAGCTATGATCTCTAACACTCTTAAGCCGGCCTCGGTGGCTCAGTTGGATGCGCGTCCGACTGGAGACCAGGAGGTCGCGGGTTCGACCCCCCGCCGAGGTCGGCAACATTCTTTCGTGGAGATTGATCATGAAATATTTTCTACGGTCATTCTCTCCCTTCCGCTGATTCAAGAAGGGCAGTTGTCAGTTTCTGGTGAAAGAATGTGCACAATACTGGTTAACCGCTTAGAGGACAAAGCCTGCCCAGTAAACGTGTGGTTAGGTAAACTGACCGCGCTCGACATGACCCCATTGGGTTGACTGGGCCGTAAAACCTCAACACAAACAAACACTCTTAAGTTCAAAAATGGTAACAGAGTTGGTTCTAACCCAGTATTATCTGAATTAATCAGGTCTTTTGAACTGCAACACCCAGTACAAAGATCTCTTATTCCTAAATGGGATTTATCTTGGGTCTTAGTATGTCTACAAAAACCCCCTTTTGAACCTCTTCATAAGGCTACTAAACTTCATGTTACTATTAAGACAGCCTTTCTTTTAGCTCTTGCCTCTGCTAAGAGATGTAGCGAAATACATGCACTGGCAATGGATTCTTATCATTTAAGATTCAATCAGTCTGATGGTTCAATCTCTTTCATAGTTCAAACTGGCTTCTTAGCGAAGAACCAGCTTCCTCCTGTCATACCAGACCCTATATTTATACCTAGTCTCGCTCGCACTTGCAAAAGGGAAAATTCAGACAGACTTACATGCCCCATAAGGTCTCTGAAGTTCTGTCTTAAGATGACTAGTTCTTATTGTCAGAACAGAACTAGACTTGCCTACAGGAAACTCACTAAAAGAGATATTTCTTTTCTTAAGATCAAGGCTCATGAAGTTAGGGCTCTGTTGTTTTGGGCTTTCTTTGATAAGGTTCCTCTTAATGAAATTCTTCAAGCAGCGGTATGGAGTTGATCATCAACATTCACAAGATTCTACTTGAGGGACATGTCTCATCAAGCTGAAAACTTACAGAGTTTGGGCTCCATTGTTGTGGCCCAAAAAGTGGTGGGGGGGCCAACGAGATACAGTCTTGGAAGCTTAAACGCCGTTGACTGCCTCCTAAACCAACAGCTCATGTCATAAATGTAATTAATGTACATTACATTATGTTATATTAGACCTTTTTCTTAAGATATTTAGATTTTTGGTTTCAATGAAACCTTCATCTTATGTAAGAAAGGTATTTAGTATACATTGCATATATACGTGGCAAAAAAAGTTAGGGATATTTGTATGTACGATGCAATAAAAGGAAACTAAGACATATCTGAAATCTGAAATTGATATATTTGATTACATCATTTCATTTACAGACAAAAATCCATCCGTTGGATCACTAGGGTCACCAATAAAACCTCACAAATCTGTCAATATCGCGTATGTCCACCTGTTGCATCTATGCAGGCCACACAACGACGACACATACTCCTGATGAGTCTGGCAATCTGTAGCTGGGGTATCCTCCTCCACTCCTCCTGCAAGGCTGCGCTCAAAGCTTGGAACGTTCTTGGTCGTGGAACTCTCTGTCGTACACGCTGGCCGAGAATGTACCAAACATGCTCGATTGGCGACAAGTAAGGGGATCAAGCAGGCCAATCGAGATGATCCACATTGTTCTGCTGCAGGAACTGCTATACTATCCTCGCCCGATGAGGTCTTGCGTTGTCATCTTGCAGGACTACGGTCTACCATAAGACTTCCTCCTCCATACCGGTCATGTTCAACAGTGGCACAGTTCGCTGTGAAGTCAATTCTGCACGGTTTGAACAGACACTCTTATTCCAGTTCTTTAAAGACGTTCGCGCAGTTGTTCGGCGCTTACTGGAACAAGAGTGTCTGTTCAAACCGTGCGGAATCGACTTCACAGCGCTGGACTTAGAGCTCGGCGACATTACGTTGGGGTGCCACTTTCCCAGAGACATAGACAAGCCAGGCTAGCATGGACAAGGCAGAATCGTCAATGGACTAACCAACAATGGACGACTGTACTCTTTACCGACGAGTCACGGTTTCTGCTGGATATGCTTGACAGACGACGTCGCGTTTGGCGTCGCAGAGGTGAGAGGTACTCGAACTGCGCCATTGTTGAACATGACCGGTATGGAGGAGGATGTCTTATGGTATGGGGCGCGTATCTGTTCGTTCCCGTACAGAGCTGCTTGTGCTTAACGGAACTCTGACAGGCCAACGCTACATCAATGAAGTGCAACAGCCGGTTGTTCTGCCTTTTGTTCAACAACACCACGTAGTGCTGCAGGATGACAACGCCACTGTTGAACATGACCGGTATGGAGGAGGAAGTCTTATGGTACCACGTAGTCCTGCAGGATGAATACGCAAGACCTCATCGGACGAGGATAGTACAGCAGTTCCTGCAGCAGAACATTGTGGATCATATCGATTGGCCTGCTCGATCCCCTTACTTGTCGCCAATCGAGCATGTTTGGGACATTCTCGGACAGCGTATACGACAGAGAGTTCCACGACCAAGAACGCTCCAAGCTTTGGGCGCAGCCTTGCAGGAGGAGTGGAGGAGGATACCCCAGCTACAGATTGCCAGACTCATCAGGAGTATGCGTCGTCGTTGTGTGGCCTGCATAGATGCAACAGGTGGACATACGCGATATTGACAGATTTGTGAGGTTTTATTGGTGACCCTAGTGATCTTCCATACAAATTTTCTCATTCACTTCTAGTGCTACAGACTCCAACGGATGGATTTTTGTCTGTAAATGAAATGATGTAATCAAATATATCAATTTCAGATTTCAGATATGTCTTAGTTTCCTTTTATTTCACCATACATACAAATATCCCTAACTTTTTTTGCCACGTATATTATATTATAGACCTTTCTTATATATATCTTAGATTTTATGGGTTTCCTAAGTCTTAATCCAGAATTGGGACCATAATTGCTTTAAATCTAGGAGAGAACCTCCCTCCAGTTACTAATTCTAGCACATTATCTATAGGTTAATATATTGTGCAGTTAAAATAAAGTGTTTAAAAGTAAAACATCCCGTAATATACGTAAGTATTGGGACGGGAAAAAATAATTAAATTTCTGGCTGTCCCAATACTTAGAAACACGAAAATTAATTATTTTTTTAGGTGTCCCAATACTTACGTCTCGTAGTTGAAAATGGCACCGATTAATGATGAAAAATGTGTCATATTTGTGTTCATTGTTTTGTGTATTTTCGGACCACTGTCTTGTTAACCTAATCTATTGTTAATATTGAATAAACAGATTGGCACTTATTGTTTTGATTTATAATCCCCTCGTTTATCTATCGTGTGTTGAAAGCGTCCAAGTAAAAAAAAATAATCATATGCTGCTTCCCCGCTTTAAAGGTTAATTGCGCATAACCAATACCGCGAATGCGGGGAACAATCCACCTGTTCTAAAAATACTGCCATTATATCGGGTGATGACGTTATTGGGGTTCGTCTCAACGATGTTTTGGGGTTCATCTCAACATCGTCTTAGGGTTCCCCCAACGCTGTTTTGCATTAAAATGTTATCGGTAAACAATTCTGTACAATTTCTTTTTATTATTATTATTTATTCATAGTGGTTTTTTTTTTCGTTTTTTTTTTTTGTTTTGTTTGTTTTTTTTGGTGTTTTTTTTTTTTTGTAGAACTTTATTGATGCTCTCGAGTTGCAAATAAAACGTTACATGTCACATGACAACTACAAAATGGCGACGCATCCAGACTTATGCAAACTCATGTGCGTTTTCGTTTTTGCAGATTTCTTGAATAAATTTCATATTCTCAAAGAAAGGTTTTATTTATTTTCCACTTTCTAACCAGCCTGCCGTAGGAACCCCCTGTTGTATGCTTAGACGTAAAATATTGCGTGACATCCCTTGTGAACAAAACAAAACACAAACCGAGAAAACAGTTTTTCCCTGTTAACTTGATCATTTTTTCACCCAAATGCACTGTCCCAATTCATATGGTACAAAAAAATTACTGAAAATTTTAGCTATTTTTGATATGCCCCAATTCTTAGGGTGACAAAAAATAATTATTTTTACGAATTGTAAGGGTGTCCCAACACTTTAGGTGTCCCAATACTTAGGTATATTTAAGTATTTTAACTATCAATACTTAAATACTTAACCTATAGATAATTAATATGGTCCCTCCCTCCACCCTCTCCCCCACACTTATCTCTCCTAATTGTTTTATTGTCTTTCACATAAAAGAAACTGACACATGATCTTTGAGTTACGTCACACAGGTAACTGCCAAAAATGACCTTCTGGATTAAGACTTTAATTGACAACTGAAAGGTCGTTTTTTTTGTCGAAGGAGCGAGAAACAGAATAGAATAGCACATTATCTATAGCACATTATCTATAGGTTAAGTATTGATAGTTAAAATATGTTTTACTTTTAAAAACTTCATTTTCATGAAATTTCATAGAAATATAAAGTATCATCAGATGACATGCACACCACAAGAACCATAACTCTTGTCTACATTTTTGGAGTGATTGCCCTTTGAAATTTGACAATGGTCATTTTGTGTCCACTCTATAACTTGAAAACCGTTCAAGGTATTTTCATGAAACTTCATAGAAAATAATAAAAAGCATCATCAGATGACATGCAGACTACAAGAACCGTAATTTTGTCTAAATATTTTTGGAATTATTTCCTTTTGAAGTAGGTTTTAAACGCCCGTTTGAAAAACGGGACGTATTATGTTACGGGGTATGGCGTTTACAGTTTACATCCGATCAAGCTGAAACTTGGTATATAGTTAGACCATGATGTGACGCAGTGCATATTATTTCAAGGTTACAGACCACCAAATGTTTGCAGAGTTATGCCCCTTAGAAAATTCCTGTAAATTTTTCATTTCCGGTTAACTCCTCCTACATTTTACATCCGATCAAGCTGAAACTTCATATATAGTTAGACCATGATGTGGAGCAGCGCATATTGTTTCAAGGTTACAGTCCACCAAATATTAGCAGAGTTTCCCCTTTGAAAATTTCTGTAGACTTTTCGTTTCTGGCTAACTCCTCCTACAGTTTACATCCGATCAAGCTAAAACTTGATTTGTAGTTAGACCATGATGTGAAGCAGCACATATTATTTCAAGGTTACAGTCCAACAAATATTAGCAGAGTTATACTCCTTTGAAAATTTCTATTAATTTTTGGTTTCTGGCTAAATCCTCCTACAGTTAACATCCAATCAAGCTGAAACTTCATGTACAGTTAGACCATGATATGGAGCAGCGCATATTGTTTTGAGGTTACAGTCCATCAAATATTAGAAGAGTTATGCCCCTTTGAAAATTTCAGTAAACTTTTCGTTTTTGGCTAAATCCTCCTACAGTATAATCCTATCAAGCTGAAACTTAATTTGTAGTTAGATTATGATGTGGAGCAGCGCATATTGTTTCAAGGTTACAGTCCACCAAATATTAGCAGAGTTAAACCCCTTTGAAAATTTCTGTTAATTTTTTTTGTTTTTCGGCTAAATCCTCCTTCAGTTTACATCCGATCAAGCTGAAACTTCAGAAATAGTTACACAATGATGTGGAGCAGCACATATTATTTCGAGGTTACAGTGCACCAAATATTTGCAGATTTATGCCCCTTTGAAAGTTTTTGTAAACTTTTCATAGTATATTGTTTAAAGGTAATAGTGTGCAAATTTTATTATATATAGGTATATTTTTTGCAAATAACTAAAGTTTTGGTCATATGGGCAAGATATTGATTTTTTTTTTTAGCTCACCTGAGCAAAAGCTCAGGGTGAGCTATTGTCATCACCCTATGTCCGTCGTCCGTCGTCGTCCGTCGTCCGTCGTCAACAATTAGTTTGTTAACACTCTAGAGGTCACAGTTTTGACCCAATCTTCATGAAACTTGGTCAGAATGTTTGACTCTATGAAATCTAGGTCAAGTTTGATACTGGGTTACTTGGGGTCAAAAACTAGGTCACCAGGTCAAATCAAAGGAAAAACTTGTTAACACTCTACAGGTCATAGTTTTGACCCAATCTTGATGAAACTTGCTCAAAATGTTTGCCTCTATTTAATCTAGGTCAAGTTCGAAACTGGGTCACCTGGGGTCAAAAACTAGGTCACCGGGCCAGATCAGCAGAAAACCTTGTTAACACTCTAGCGGTCACATTTTTGAAGCAATCATCATGAATCTTGCTCAATATGTTTGTCTTGATGATTTCTAGGTCAAGTTCGAAACTGGGTCACCTGGGATAAAAAACTAGGTCACCGGGCCAGATCAGCAGAAAACCTTGTTAACACTCTAGCAGTCACGTTTTTGAAGCAATCATCATGAATCTTGCTCAATATGTTTGTCTTGATGATTTCTAGGTCAAGTTTGAAACTGGGTAACTTGGGGTCAAAAACTAGGTCACCGGGCCAGATCAGCAGAAAAACTTGTTAACACTCTAGCGGTCATTTTTGAAGCAATCATCATGAATCTTGCTCAGTATGTTTGTCTTGATGATTTCTAGGTCAAGTTTGAAACTGGGTCACTTGGTGTCAAAAACTAGGTTACCTGGCCAGATCAGCAGAAAACCTTGTTAATACTCTAGCGGTCACATTTTTGAAGCAATCATCATGAATCTTGCTCAATATGTTTGTCTTGATGATTTCTAGGTCAAGTTCGAAACTGGGTCATTTGGGGTCAAAAACTAGGTCACCGGGCCAGATCAGCAGAAAACCTTGTTAACACTCTAGCGGTCACATTTTTTGAAGCAATCATCATGAATCTTGCTGATTATGTTTGTCTTGATGAATTCTAGGTCATGTTCGAAACTGGGTCACCTGGGGTCAAAAACTAGGTCACCTGGCCAGATCAGCAGAAAACCTTGTTAACACTCTAGCGGTCACATTTTTGAAGCAATCATCATGAATCTTGCTCAATATGTTTGTCTTGATGATTTCTAGGTCAAGTTTGAAACTGGGTCACTTGGGGTCAAAAACTAGGTCACCTGGCCAGATCAGCAGAAAACCTTGTTAACACTCTAGCTGTCACATTTTTGAAGCAATCATCATGAATCTTGCTCAAAATGTTTGTCTTGATGATTTATAGGTCGAGTTCGAAACTGGGTCACTTGGAGTCAAAAACTAGGTCACCGGGCCAAATCAGCAGAAAACCTTGTTAACACTCTAGCCGTCACATTTTTGAAGCAATAATCATGAATCTTGCTCAAAATGTTTGTCTTGATGATTTCTAGGTCAAGTACGAAACTGGGTCACGTGGTGTCAAAAACTAGGTCACCTGCCCAAACCAGCAGAAAACCTTGTTAACACTCTAGCGGTCACATTTTTGAAGCAATTATCATGAATCTTGCTCAAAATGTTTGTCTTGATGAGTTCTAGGATATGTTTGAAACTGGGTCACTTGGGGTCAAAAACTAGGTCACCGGGCCAAATCAGCAGAAAACCTTGTTAACACTCTAGCGGTCACATTTTTGAAACAATCATCATGAATCTGGCTCAAAATGTTTGTCTTGATGATTTCTAGGTCAAGTTCGAAACTGGAACACCTGGGGTCAAAAACTAGGTCACCTGGCCAAATCAGCGTAAAATCTTGTTATCACTCTAGTGGTTTAATTTTTCAAGCAATCATCATGAATCTTGCACAAAATGTTTGTCTTGATGAGTTCGAGGTCAAGTTTGAAACTGGGTCACTTGGTATCAAAAACTAGGTCACCGGGCCAAATCAGCAGAAAACTTTGTTATAATCATTTTGAACTTTGATCAGAATGTTTGCTTTGATCAGTTCTAGATCAGGCTCTCAAAGTGCTATGTTGCTCAGGTGAGCGTTACAGGGCCATCATGGCCCTCTTGTTTGTTTTTTTAACATCTTCTTTTATTAGATTTGCAAGGAAAGGTTGTCATTATTAAATCTTTATAAATACATAATTCCTTTTGAATTTTTTTTTTTTAATACTCTTCTGATTTGGTATCCTTGAAGAACAAAAATAAAATCAGTATTAAGCAAGTTAAAGGTTTACAAAAAAAATTGTTGCAGTTGTTTATTTTTGTTTTGTTATTGTTTGGTCCAATATTGAAGTATAGGAAAAACAAATCAGCTCATATGAGCTTATAATATAGCCATGCTTCTGTGATGTGTCCTCCCTCAGAAAGCACTTCTCCCTAGAAGCAGCAAACTTCTCCCTATTTTCCCAGGAGGGAGAAGTCACTTCTCCCTTAATTTCTGGGCCAGCTTGGACCCATATATTACAGTTCACCAAATATCAGCAGAGATATGCCCCAATGAAATTTTTTTAAATTTTTTTTTTGTAATTCCACTTACAGTTTATATCCGGAGCACTGAATTATGCAGGAGCCAGTTTATGTGCCACGGGCGTATAATGCCCCGCTTGGCGAAGCTCTTGTATTCACTTTTAGAACCTCTTTGAAGTAGTTTCATTCACTTTTAGAACATTTAGTAAATAAAAACAGTATTATATTACTATTCTTTTCAGAGAGTGGAAGCTCTCGGCTATCAACCCTCATGATAGACGTACCTCGAGATCTGGTGTGAGATCTGCCATGCGTGCAGCAAGCCAGCTATCTGGAAGGGGGCCCACTGATGTGGATGTTGCCCCTGTACCTGCATGTTAATCAAAAATGCGATTATATTATGATATTCTAAATTTTTATTGAATAATTTTTTGTCCAAAATGTACAACATATTCTAGAGGTTATTAAGCTTTTCAGCCTGACAACTTTCACAATGTAGATCAAATGAAACAGTTCTAAAACTCTTGTCATGGTTTGCAGTTAATACCCACAGTGATGCAACAGTGGTGCGTAAGCAAACAGTTTAGACCCAATGAGACATCTGATTAAGGTCTACACTATTTGCCATTCTGCCTGCACTTTTTGACACATTGTCGGAAGGTAAGAACTTTTTCAAATGTTAAGATAATAGGTTAAGGTGGTAATAGGTTAAGGTGTCCCAAAATTTGGAGTAATTATAGTACATTGGATGCCTTTGAATTCACCAATTTCCAGTTTATGTTTCTAGTTTTTGTTTAATACCGTTTCTTCAAACAATGGACTCTTCCTTTTTGACAGTTCATTTCATTAACTCTGGTGCTTTGAAAATCATTGCACAAACTGAGTTACAACGAAAAATGCGGCCAAGCATCTCGACTTTTAAAAAAGTGGGGTGTGAATTTTAGGTATTTTGCACAGGGTGTGACTCTTAAGAACATTTTTATTTAGAAGCTAAAATAAGGAGTGTAAATTAAATTTCTGGTGAAAAAAATATATGATTTTGAAATAATTTTCCCAGAAAACCATTCACACACCCCTGTATCCGCTCTATGTATGGGCTTGCAGTGATGAAAAACAATCAGTGTTGGTAAACTTTCTATATGTGAATGACAGCTGTGGGAGGGGGGCAGGGTGGGAGGGGAGGGTGACATGTTTTTTTTTTGTTAAAAACAGCTCTAGTTTCAATTTACTTACAAGTCCCAGGACAAGGACTTCATAGCTCTAGCTAAGAAGAGTATTCATATTAAGAGATACCGGCACAGTGGCTCAGTGGTAGAGCGTCCGCTTTGTGACCGGGAGGTTGCGGGTTCGATCCCCGGCCGGGTCATACCAAAGACTTTAAAAATGGTACTAGCTGCTCTTTGCTTGGCGCTCAGCATTAAGAAAGTAGAGCTAGAACTGGTCAGCTCAGTGTCAGTATAATGTGACTGGGTGGAATATCATGTCAAAGTGTCTGGGGCGTGATATTTCAGTGAGGCAGCACTCTAAAAGTGAGCATTGAGCTCCCTGCCACATCCAGACACCGTCGCGATATGACTGAAAAAGGTTGAAAGCGACGTTAAGCCCAAATCAAACAAACAAAAAATATTAAGAGATATATATTTTTTCTTATTTCTCAAAGAAAACAAGTTGTTAGCAGGACTCGAGAAACTTGTGGGTACTCATTAGAACTGCTTCTACTGAGTACCTGCAACAATATGTTTTCTTTGAGAAGTAAGAAATATGTCATTTTTTGGGCAAGTAAATCTTGGTTGGACAATTGTTCGTGAAAAGTTATAAGATTTTATGATTCCACAACCTTATATTATAATAGTAAATTGAGTTTGCATGCTGGCATATCATGTGATCTGATAATACAAGCAATTGACTAGATGGCACACCATTGTAAAGCCCTGCAATTCAGTGCTGAACCACCTCAGGACATGCATTTCAGGAAAACAGGTTCTACTCTACATCTTGTTTGATCTGATGTATTACATCAAAGCACCAGATAAGGCGCTTTTTTTCACCTGAAAAGTAGTGATAGTTTTTTTATTTCTTGACAAAAACATATGTTGTAAGTACTCATTAGAAGCGCCTCAGCAAAACACTTCTAATGAGTACCCACAACATGTTTTCATTGAGAAATGTAGAAAAATAATATTTGGAGCTAAAATCATTCCGGCTACTATGGCAGCCGTCTTAAAAATCTATTTTTAGCTTCTTCTGAACCAAAAGTCCAATTGACTTGAAGCTTGGTAGGAAACATCGCGGTGACTTGTAGATAAAAAAATAGCTAAAACCTTCATAATCATCATAATCAGATTTTTGATTAACATGCAGGTACAGGGGCAACCTCCACATCAGTGGGCCCCCTTCCAGATAGCTGGCTTGCTACACGCAAGGCAGATCTCACACCAGATCTCCAGGTATGTCTATCATGAGGGTTGATAGCCAAGAGCTTCCTCTCTCTGCAATCCCTCACTGTCAGCTGCTTCCGTGTCATCTTGGGCCTCCCAGGCCCACATTTTCCATCAACCTGTATGTGAAAGGCTGTCTTGACTGCACCATTGGAGCATTCCACATGTCCATACCATCAGAGTCTTCTCTCCTGCAGAATGAGGTCCAAATCCTCAATGCCAAGCAGCGCAAGTAGCTCATTGGACCTGGTGGTAACGACTTGCGGCCTGACATTGCAGATCTGTCTGATCATTGCCCTGTCATTTCTCTGCAGACGCTGGAGGTTTGGCTTTGTCAATGGCCAAGTCTCGCTGGCATGGAGCATTGCGCTCCGCACACAAGAGCTGTACACATGGCCATGTGTTTTGAAAGGGAGGTGGCGTGAAGAGAGAACTGGTAGCAGATTCTTGAACTTCTTCCAGGCAGTTTTCACACGTGTTGTACTGAGAGCATGTCTCCTAGGTAGCAAAAGGAAGCTGCCATCTCAAGCTTGTCAGGTCCGACCTGGACCTCCTTCTGTGGTCTGCCATCAAGGGGCATGCAGTTCCCTGGCACCGTGTATATCTGTAGTCAGGGTCTTTTGTCAAGCACTTGAGCCCACTGCATTTCTTTTGCACCCAGTGCTTGCAGCCATTGCAGAAGGTGCTGTTGCTGCCCACTCCAGTGTGACAGACCGTGCATGGAAACTCGCCTGAACTCTGCAGGAGGTCCAGTCCCGTACTGCAGATCATGATCTTTGTCTTTCCTGCATTTACCCTCAGTCCTTTCTTTTCCATTGCTTCTTTCCAAGTCAAGAGCCTCCTGACACATTCCTCAAGCGATTCAGTGATGATAACAAGGTCATCGGCATAGAGGTCCTCCCAGGGGACCCCAAAGCGTAACTGTCGTGATAAGGCTTCAAGCACAATGATGAAGAGCAGCGGGCTGAGCACTGATCCTTGGTGAACACAACCTTAACTTCAAACTCTTCACTGTACCCCTCACCAACACGGACACGGCTCTGTGCATTTGCATACATCATTTGCACCAGCTTCACAATCCACTCCTCCACACCAAATTTTCTCAGTGCCCACCAGATGACCTTCCGAGGTACTCTCTCAAACACCTTCTCCAGGTCTACAAAGGCCATGTAGAGTCTCTTGTTGGCAGCTAGATACTTCTCTTGCAGCTGCCTGACAACAAAGATTGCGTCTGTAGTGCCTCTGCCTGGGACGAAGCCAAACTGGGAATCATCGATTGACACCATCTGTCTGATGAGGCTGTCCACAATCCTATCCCGGATTTTCATAACCTGCTCTGTCAGCTTGAGACCGCAGTAGTTGCCCCTTTCCAATGCATCCCCCTTTCCCTTGTAGAGGCAGACAGTGAAACTGCTCCCAGTCAGAGGGTACCTTGCCATCACGAATGATTGCAGCTGCGAGGTCACCATGGTGGCCATCTTGAAATCCGTTTTGAACTTCTTCTCCTGAGCCAAAAGACCAATTGACTTGAAACTTGGTAGGAAGCATCTGGGTGACTGGTAGATTAAAAATAGCTAAAATCATTCCGATCTAAAATCCAAGATGGCCACCTTGAAAATCAGGGTGACTGATAGATCCAAAAATTCTAAAATAGTTCTAATGGCTGGCCATCTTAAAAATCTTATCCTGAACCAAAAGGCCAACTGGCTTGAAACTTGGTAGGAGGCATCTGGGTGACTTTTGGAGCAAAAGTAGCTAAAATTGTTCAGATTGGAAATCCAAGATGGTCACCATGGCGACCATCTTGAAAATCTATTTTGAGCTTCTTTTCCTGAACTGAAAGGCCAACTGACTTGAAACATGATAGGAAGCGTCGGGGTGGCTTGTAGATCAAAAACAGCTAAAATCCTTCCAATCCGAAATAAAAAAAAAAAAATTCTTTTTTTCACTTCTTCTCCCAAACAAAAAGGCCAATTGACATGAAACTTGGTAGGAAGCATCGGGGTGACTTGTAGTTCCAAAATAGCTAAAATTATTCTGATCGTAAATTATAGATGGCCGCCATGGCATCTTGATCATTTTTTTTTTTCATTCCTTCTGCTGAACCAAAAGGCCATTTGACTTGAAACTTGGTAGGAAGCATCAGGGTGACGTAGATCAAAAAATAGCTAAAATCCTTTACGATCGGAAATCCAAGATGGTGGCCATCTTGAAAATCTTTTTTTCACTTCTTCTCTGGACTCTGCTGATCCCCAGAACCGTTCTGAGTGGAGAGGACGTCTCAGAGAAAGACTTGTCAAACAAGCCCAACCCCTGGTAGAGGAAAACCGGCATTAAAATGGATATGATGATGATGATGATATGATGAGAAAGGCCAATTTACTTGAAACTTGGTAGGAAGTATCGGGGTGACTTGTTGATAAAAAATACAATGTAGCTAAAATCGTTCCAATCGGAAATTCAAGATGGCCCCCATGACCACAATCTTGAAAATCTATTTTTCACTTCTTCTGCTGGACCTGAAACATGGGGGTGACTTGTAATTAAAAAATAGCTAAAATCGTTCTGATAGGAAATCCAAGATGGCTACCATGGCCGTCATCTTGAATAACTATTTTTCACTTCTCCTGAACTGAAAGGCCAACTGACTTGAAACTTGGTAGGAAGTATCGGGTGACTTGCAGATCAAATATAGCTAAATTTTTTCCGATCGGATAGCCAAGGTGGCCACCATAGTCACCATCTTGAAAATCTATTTTTTGCTTCTTCTCCTGAACCAAAAGGCTAATTGACCAGAAACTTGGTAGGAAGCATCCGGGTGACTTCGTTGTAGAATAAAAATAGCTAAAATCATTCAGATCCAAAAATTGAAGATGGCCTCCATGGCGGCTATCTTGGAAATCTAGTTTACACTTCCCCTGATCCTAAAGGCCAATTGACTCTAACTTTGTAGAAAGCATCAGAGTGACTTGTAGATAAAAAAATAGCTAAAATTGTTCTGATTGGAAATATAAGATGGCTGCCACAGTTGCCATATTGAAAATCTATTTTGAACTGCTTCTCCTGAACAGAAAGGCCCATTGACTCGAAACTTGATAGGAAATACCGGGGTGACTTGTAGATCAAAAATAGCTAAAATTAAATAATTCTGATTGGAAATCCAAGATTGTCGACCTAGCAGCCATGTTGAAAATCTATTTTGAACGTTTTCTCCAGTATAAAGAGGGCAATTGACTCGAAACTTCTTTGGAAGTATTGAGGTGACTTGTAGATCAAAAGTAGCTACATTTGTAAAATTGTTCTGATTTGAAATCCAAGATGGCCACCAACTTGAAAATTTGTTTTGAACTTCTTCTCTTGAACCAAAAGACCATCTGGTAATCAGGTGAGCAATACAGGGCCATCTTTGCCCTCTTGTTTATTCATTACTGAGTATAAGAATGATGTTTTCAGCCAAGTGAATGTCTTTTATATTCTCCAAAGCATTTGTTGTCAGTATTCATTAGAATTGCCTTTTAAGGAGTTCTAATGAGGACCCAAAATATATGTTTTCATGGATAAAAATAGTTAACCAAGTATTTATGTTTTCTGGAACCATACTTTGCACTATTTTGCTTTTTAAAGCTCAGATAATATTGTTACATAATTTAAGTGTATCTGGCGCCAGAAGACTGGTTAAGCAGGAGTATTTGGTGAAATTTTGGAATAATTTTACTCACTTGTTTCGTTAAAAAACATATGTTATGGGTACTCATTAAAAGAGCCTCACTGAGGCACTCCTAATAAGTACCCACAACATATGTTTTGTGGAGAAATAAGAAAAATTATCTGAGAATTATCTCCAAACACACCTTAATTAGTCCTCTGATATTGGTTGTGACATAGTTGCTACATATTATCTGTTGACTTTCCTTACTTATTATCTGTTGACTTTCCTTATGCAGGCTGGAGTTGAGAATCTCTACCAAGATACAGAAATGGCTGACTTGGAAATCAAGATAAACAATCGCCTTTTTCGATGTCACAAGACAGTATTGGCTGCTGTGTCTCCATATTTCAGATCTATGTTTAGCACAGGGATGAGGGAAAGCAGAGAACAGAGAATAGTTTTGCAGGTAATCACAGCACCAGTCATATAAATATGGTATGATACGTGTCCACAAATTTAGAACACTTTATTCCGTAATTATTTTACCAAATTTTGCTTTTTATGCAGTTGTTTCTTAAATTATTAGTGGAAAGGCAAACGGTGTAGACCCTGATCAGACTGCTGGAGCCATTTTGTCAAAAACTTTGGTGTACAAAATTCTTGAATGCTTTTGAACTTTAAATCTCTTCTCTGAAAAAGTTGAAGGAATTGTAACCTACTTTAGCAGTTTAATTGCCTACAAGTGTAGAAAAGGCTTCAAGTTAAAAGTTCTTGGTGAGCCATTTTGACCGGTTGCCATGGCATCTGAAAAGGGGGTAATTAGTTGTAAGTGCATGCCAACATGCCTTTTATGAGTATTTATATGGATATGTCTCTTATCTAGAGCTCTATAAATCATAATCTGCACCACTTTTTGTGCTTGGCTGCAAAGTGCATGTTATTACACAAAAATTTGCTTTATTATATCCCCCGCAGACATTGTTTGTGCGGGGGGAAGGGGGGGGGTGTATACAGTTTTCAGATTGTCTGTCCCTGATCTGACCGTGCGTCTGTCCGCGACGCTGGTTTTTTCCTAATATCTTGAAAACGCAGTAATGGATATTCATCAGTTTCTGCAGAGACATTGATATCAATAAGGTGTACCTATATATGAGAAAGTAAGGGCTAGGGGCCAGTTCTCTTGCCCTTTGTAAAAAAATTTCTTAAAACAGTAAAAAGTTTGTGTGCACACTATCTCTTGAAGCAATGGCTAGATTTTGACCAAACTAGCACAGATACATCATCAGGATGGGGGAAAGAAGTGATTAGATTTTGGTGACCTTGACCATATTTTCAAGGTCACTACATTATAAATACTCAAAAAGTGAGCCTTGTTAATGCAGTAAAAAGTTTGTGTGCACATTATCTCTTTAACCAATGACTGGAATTTGACCAAACTAGCACAGATACATCCTAAAGATGAGGGAAAGAATTGATTGGATTTTGGTGACCTTGACCTTCTTTTCAAGGTCACTACACTATAAATACTAAAAAAAGTGAGCCTTGTGTGCACTGTATTTCACAAATCAATTGATGGAATTTGACCAAATTAGCACAGATACATCATTGGGATTGGGGAAAGAAGTGATTAGATTTCGGTGATCTTTATCTCGTTTTCAAGGTCACACAGGCACTTTGAAACTCAAATTTTGATAGAAGAAAGCTTGTGTGCACACTATATCTTGGACCAATGGCTGGAATTTTAACAAACTAGCACCAATACATTGTTAGGACATGGGAAAGAAGTGATTAGATTTTTGTGACCTTTATCTCATTTTCAAGGTCACTACATTATAAAGACTCCAAAAATGAGCCTTGTAAAAAGTTTGTGTGCACACTATCTCTTTAACCAATGACTGGAATTTGACCAAACTAGCACAGATACATCATCAGGATAGGGGAAAGAAGTGGTTAGATTTTGCTGACCTTGACCTTATTTTCAAGGTCACTACATTATAAATACTCAATAAGTTAGTCTTGTGTGCACTCTATCTCATGAATCAATAGATGGAATTGGACCAAACTAGCACAGATATATTATTGGTGTTGGGGAAAGAAGTGATTAGATTTTGGTGACCTTTATCTCATTTTCAAGGTCACACTGGCAATTTGAAACTCAAATTTTGATAGGAAAAAGCTTGTGTGCACACTGTATCTTGAACCAATGGCTGGAATTTTGACAAACTAGCACAGATATATTGTTAGGACATGGGAAAGAAGTGATTAGATTTTTGTGACCTTGACCTCGTTTTCAAGTCACTACATGTTTTAGACTCTGAAAATGATGCTTGTGTGCACCCTATCTCATGAATCATAAGATGGAATTTGTTCAAACTAGCACAGATACTTCATTGGGATGAGGTAAAGAAGTGATTAGATTTTGGTGAACTGGACTTCATTTTCAAGGTCACACTGACTCTTAGATACTCAAATTTTGATTGAAAAAAAAAGCTTATGTGACACATTGATATCAATAAGGGGTACCTACATAAAAGAAAGTAAGGGCTAGAGGCCCATTCTCTTGGAGTTATTGCCCTTTGTAAAATTTCTTAATGCAGTAAAAAGTTTGTGTGCACACTATCTCTTTAACCAATGGCTGGAATTTGCCCAAACTAGCACAGCTACATCATCAAGATGGGGGAAAGAAGTGATTAAATTTTGGTGACCTTGACCTTTTTTTTCAAGGTCACTACATTATAAATACTCAAAAAGTGAGCCTTGAGTGCACTCTATCTTTTTTCCTGCATATCTTGATCAGTTTTATTAGGAATCTTAAGACATTTTGCATAAATGTTCATATTCATGAGACGCTGCTGCTACAGAAAAAGAAGGGTCAGGGGATCAGTACTGTTATAGTTATTCCCCTTTGTAATTTTTTAATGTCCGTAACACTTTTGTTTTTCCTGTGTATCTTGCTTAATAATTTTAGGAATCCTGTTTTATTTATTAGAGTTTGGTGACCTTGACTTTATTTTCAAGGCCACGCCAGCACTTTGAAACTTAATTTGACAAAGAAATGCGACCATTAGTTCTTCCTCGTTTATACATGTAAGTGGAAACGTTTCACGTCTATGTAGTAAACATTTTATAAAATTTATTTACCATTCACACTAACCTAAATGAAGTGGTTTACCTGTTCAGTAGTGCAAGTGCAGTCTTTTATTTTAGGGCATCAGTTATTATTCTATAATATGCAGAGTACAAGAGTAACAAAAAGAGATCAATTTGAAGTTAAATGTGATTTTATGTCATAGCTTTAGATAAGTTATAATTGTCAATCCAAATATTGATATTCAATTGTGATATTTTTTTTTTATCATTTTCCTTATTTCTCCATGAAAGTGCATGTTTTGGGTACTCATTAGAAGTGGATCAGTCTGGTGAGTACCCACAACATTAGTTTTTATGAAAAATAAGAAAAAAAGTCTTTCTAGATATACCTTTATTGAAGACTAGAGCTATGAGCAGTGTATTGTGCATAGCTCCAGCATATATGTTCTTATTGCTGATGCGCATCGTGGGAAAAGGGCTCTTATGCCACATGCAAACAGGGAAGATCCAGATCAGCATGTGCATTCGTGCAGTCTGATCTGGTCTGTTCTTCGACATATTCTACAATATCCATTGATTCTGTAAATGGGCAAAGATCAGGGCCTGTGTTGCCCGCAAATTGCATAAGGGTCCTTTTCATGTGTTGCATATCAAATGGTGTAGGCAGGGTTGTGGAATTATAAAATTTAATTACGTGTCCACGGACAAGTAAATGGTCAAAATCTATTTGTCCAACCAAAATGTACTTGCCCGAAAATTGACATTTTCCTTATATCTTGAAGAAAACATACGTTGTAGATACTCATTAGAAGTGCCTCACAGAGGCACTTCTAATGAGTATTCACAACATGTTTTCTTCGAGAAGTAAGAAAAAATATATGTATGTCATAATCTGGATACTCTTCTTAGCTAGATCTATAAAATACTTGTCCCAGGACAAGTTAATTGAAACTTTTTACTTGTCCTCAGGGGAAATAGGACAATTTCGACAAGTTGGGCATGCTATTTCCACAGCCATGGTGTAGGTACTCATTAAAGACACTTATAATGAGTACCCACAATGTTTGCATGGAGAAATAAGTAAAATATCAGTACTTTTTGGATGAAAAAAGTGCCCTATCTGAAACTATGTATTTTGTGCTTTTTATCGCACCTGCTTGTAGCAGGGTGCGATATAGGCGTCCGATTTTCCGTCAGTCCGTCCGTCCGTCTGTCAACATTTATGTCGGCGTTCGACATTTATGTCAAAGTTAGTATTCTAATCAACTACAAGACTAAACAACCATCAAACCTTGCATGAAACATCTCCCCGACCTCCTGACTTTGCGACATAGGCGTCCGCTTTTCCGTATGTCTGTCCATTCGTCCGTCCGTCTGTCAACATTTATGTCGAAGTTCGACATTTATGTCAAAGTTAGTATTTTAATCAACTACAAGACTAAACAACCATCAAACCTTGCATGAAACTTCTCCCTGACCTTCCGACTTTGCGACATAGGTGCCCACTTTTCCATTCGTCTGTCTGTTCGTCTGTCCGTCTGTTAACAGTTCTGTTATGTCGAAGTTCGACATTTATGTCAAAGTTAGTATTATAATCAACTACAAGACTAAACAACCATCAAAACTTGTATGAAACATCTCCCTGACCTCCTGACTTTGCGACATAGGTGCCAGCTTTCTATTCGTCTGTCCATCCGTCTGTCTGTCTGTTAACAGTTCTGTTATGTCGAAGTTCGACATTTACGTCAAAGTTAGTATTCTAATCAACTACAATTCTACAACAACCATCATACCTTGCATGACACATCTCCCTGACCTCCTGACTTGGCAGGTATGTTGACCCAGTGACCTTGACCTATATTTTGCGCTCCATTGACTTTGACACAATTTACGTTGATGTCCAATATCTTCTCAACTATAAGGCATACAACTACCAAACCTTGCATAGTGCTTCTCCTAGATGTACTGACTTGGCAGGTACCTTGACCCGGTGACCTTCACCTATATTTTGCGCTCCAGTGACTATGACATATTTTGCGTCAACGTTCTATATCTCCTCAACTATAAGGCCTATAACCATCAAACCTTGCAAAGTGCTTCTTCTCAATGTACTGACTTGGCAGATACCTTGACCTGGTGACCTTGACCTATAGTTTGGCTGCAGTGACTTTGACATAATTTACGTCAACGTTCCAGATCTCCTCAAGTGTAAGACCTCTAGCCACCAAACCTTGCATAGTGCTTCTCCTTGATGTACTGACTCGGCAGGTATCTTGACCTGGTGACCTTGACCTATATTTTGCGCTCCAGTGCCTGTTACACATTTTATGTCAACGTTCAATATCTCCTCAACTATAAGGACTACAACCATCAAACCTTGCATAGTGCTTCTTCTCAATGTACGGATTCGGCAGGTACTTTGACTGGGTGACCTTGACCTATATTTCTTTTACATTGACTTTTACACCTTTTACGTCACCCTTCCATATGTCCTCAACTGTAAGGCCTTCAACCACCAAACCTTATATAGCACTTCTTCTCGATGTACTGACTCGGCAGGTACCTTGACCTGGTGACCTTGACCTATATTGTGCACTCCAGTGACTTTGACACATTTTATGTTGATGTTCGGTATCTCCTCAAATATAAGACCTACAACCACTAAACCTTGCATAGTGCTTCTTCTCAATGTACTGACTTGGCAGATACCTTGACCTTATGACCTTGACTTATATTTTGGCTGCAGTGACTTTGACATTTATAATTTACGTCAACGTTCCAGATCTCCTCAAGTGTAAGACCTCTAGCCACCAAACCTTGCATAGTGCTTTTCCTTGATGTACTGACTCGGCAGGTATCTTGACCCGGTGACCTTGACCTATATTTTGCGCTCTAGTGCCTGTTACACATTTTATGTCAACGTTCAATATCTCCTCAACTATAAGGACTACAACCATCAAACCTTGCTTAGTGCTTCTTCTCAATGTACGGACTCGGCAGGTACTTTGACTGGGTGACCTTGACCTATATTTCGTGCTCCATTGACTTTTACACCTTTTATGTCACCCTTCCATATGTCCTCAACTGTAAGGCCTTCAACCACCAAACCTTATATAGCACTTCTTCTCGATGTACTGACTCGGAAGGTACCTTGACCTGGTGACCTTGACCTATATTGTGCACTCCAGTGAATTTGACACATTTTATGTTGATGTTTGTTATCTCCTCAAATATAAGACCTACAACCACTAAACCTTGCATAGTGCTTCACCTCATTGCTCTGGCTTGGCAGGTACCTTGACCCGGTGACCTTGACCTATATTTGACACATTTTACGTTGATGTTTGATAACGCCTCAACTATAAGGCCTACAACCACCATACCTTGCATTGTGCTTCTCCTTGATGTACTGAATTAGCAGATACCTTGACCCTTGACCATGACCTATATTTCATGCTCCAGTGACTTTTACACATTTTACGTCAACGTTCCATTATCATGGGCTGTATGATAAAAGTCAGTGCTGAAGATATAGCCATTAGAGGAAATGGGACTGGCCTGGAATATATGTGCCCCACTAGGCACTTCGTCTGCATTTTTTTCAACCCAGTTTTCCAAGTAAGCACTGCTAAGAATGAAATAAACTTATTTAATAACCACGTTCTGATTGTGGCTCCTGTGACTTTTGCCCCAGCAGGTGCGATGACGCCTTCCGCGGAATTCTTGTAGTTAGTATATAGCTGCACAAAGTCTCACCAGCTCTACTAAGTGGTGTATTTAACCCATTTGTGCCGAGTGGATTCTTCTACTTTAATTATTTGGACAAGTTCATTTCCTATATAAGGGGTGTCTGCTTTTTATTATTGTCATGTTTTATAGAAATATCTGAACTTAATTCAAACAGTGTAGATCCTGATCAGATGCCATGTTCTGCGATGTTTGATCTGGGTCAACACTGTTTGCCAATGTCTCTTTTGTGGGACGCTAGGCTTATATGGGTTGAGGACTGAAAGCACAGATTTTATTTCAGGACATGAATGAAGTGACGTTTGACAAATTCCTGAAGTTCATTTATACTGGTAAAGAAGAAGTGATAGGAGATGATGTAGCTGAGATGTTACGAATGGCAGCTATTTTTCAGGTAAGTGGTTGAGAATCATATTACCCTTGAAATAATAATAATAATTGTTATTTAAGGGGAGTGGATACACTTGGCAGATACTCTGCCATTTTTACAAGGGAGATAACTTTGGTGACTTCCCCATTTCCAGCACATCTACCCCATTCTGAAAAGGGGTCTACTCTACCAGAAAAGAATTTGCTTTCTTTGGGAGCTATTTTTTTCCTTGCAGAATAGATCTCTTCTAAAAATGGATTGAAAAGTCATTTTTGATAGTTGCCTCCCTTTGAAAATGAACCACTTTCCCTTAGGTTATTTCGGGGATAAAATATTTACGTTTTTACACCCCCACCCCTCCACCCTCATTCCCTATGAAGTGGATGCATGCATTAAACACACTCCATCCATCTGTCTTCCCATTGGTCCAAGTTGTATGCAGGGCATATTTTCTAAACCAATAGAAGATTTAAGTATGATAAGATACTTTGTCATAGGATGATGATGTTTCACCTGAACAAATTGGGTCAAATAACACATTGTTTCCAGAACTATGGTCCTTGGTACAAAAACTGTTTTGGGCCATATTGTCAAAACTGATCAAAGGAGCATCACAACATATCATTGGATTACACATTTAAGGATGATAGTGTGTCAGTAATGGGGCAAAATATTTCCAGAATTATGTCCCTTGGTACAAAATCTGTGTCCAAACTCTGTCAGAGCCATGTCTGAGCCAGATTGCGTTGTGTTTATACACCTTAGTATCCTGTCATGTGAGGCTGTACTTCCAGAGTTCTGGCTCTTTGTTCAGGACATAGCTTTTAAAACCAGTTGAGGGAGTGCATCACCAATTTTTTATAATTATACATTTTAGGAAGGCAATATAACATGCACAAAAACTGGGTCATGTTATGCAGAATATTTCAAGAATTGTGGCCCTTGGAGTAAAATCTGTGACTTAGGCTAACAGACAAGCAGTTTTATTCTATTCAGTGGTTTAATAAAAAATTGAAAAAATCTATTTTTTCCCATAGTAAAAATGGCTGCTTCTTAGGGTATCAGTAGGGTAGGTAGTTTGGAGGCAGGTTAGAAATTGCATAGGTCAGACCCATTTTAATTTTTACAGTATTTCATTTAGAATAACACACCAACATGTGGGTACCTTTCTGTCTTATGCCCCACAGAGTGGTCTAAGTGATGAGGTTAAGGACCTGTTCTTTGATCAGCTGCGTGCTGTGACTGCCAGGATCCCAGCATCAGAATTTCTGATCCCATGTGGAGATTGGAATGGCCATGTAGGCCATGCAGGCACTGGATACAGGGAAGTGCATGGTGGGATAGGGTATAGCAGGCCGAACCAGATGTTGAGGGTAAAAGAACCCTAGAGTACGCTCTAGCATTCGACCTGTTTCTTGGGAACACATGTTTCTAGAAACGTGACAGCCATCTCATCACATACAAGTCGGGAAACATAGCCACACAGATAGACTTCATCCTTTTCCGTAGGACTATGCGCAAACTTGTCACAGATGTAAAAGTGATCCCTGGCGAGGAAGTAGCCCAGCAACATCAGCTTCTTGTATGCGACTTGAGGATTGATGTACCACCAAAATCCAAGGGCAAGTTCACTCCTTGCCTGAAAGTTTGGAAGCTTAAAGACCCTCAGACGAGCAGTCTTTTCCAGGAGGTCTTCAACCTGCATGTGAGCATGTCTGCATGTGTAGCTGATGGGGCCACTGAGGTTATCTGGAACAATATCAAGACTGGACTGCTCAAGACTACTGAGGAGGTGTGTGGCACAACTCGGCCCCACCGTTGGCGTCGTGAAACCTGGTGGTGGAATGAACACATGGAAAAGGCCATTGCTGCCAAGCGGAAAGCTTTCAAGGCCTGGAAGACTGGTAAAGGCACCAGGGCATCATACGATGCAATCAAAGCAGTGCCAGACATGCAGTGCACCATGCTCGTCAAGAAGCCGATAAGATGGTCTTCGAGAATATTGACCCCAAGTCTTCAGAAGTCTACCGCTATGCTAACCAGTTTAGAAGAGAGAATGCTGATGTTGTTGGTGACAAACCAGTGAAGAATGATGCAGGAGAGATGTCAATGAGCGAAGACTGAGGCCTGGTTAGAGCACTACCAAAGGCTTCTCAACGTTGGAGTTTGACTGGGACCCAGACCACCTGTCTCATCAACCACCAGTGGAAGGACCGCCCATGGTTAAGAAGGCTATCTCACAGATGAAGGCTGGCAAAGCACCGGGCCCATCAGGCATAGTGGTAGAGATGATACGAGCAGCCGGTGACATGGGTGCCTCCCTGATCCGTGATCTCACAGCTGCAATCATTTGCGATGGCAAGGTACCCTCTGACTGGGAGCAGAGTTTCATTGTCTGCCTCTACAAGGGAAAAGAGGATGCATTGGAAAGGGGTACTTACCACGGTCTCAAGCTGACAGAGCAGGTCATGAAAGTCCAGGAGAGGATTGTGGACGGCCTCATCAGACAGTTGGTGTCAATTGACGATTCCCAGTTTGGCTTCGTCCCAGGCAGAGGCACAACAGACGCAATCTTTGTTGTCAGGCAGCTGCAAGAGAAGTATCTAGCTGCCAAAAAGAGACTCTACATGGCTTTCGTAGACCTGGAGAAGGCTTTGATCGAGTACCTCGGAAGGTCATCCGGTGGGCACTGAGAAAACTTGGTGTGGCGGAGTGGATGAAGTGCAGGGGATGTATGCAAATGCGCGGAGCCGTGTCCGTGTTGGTGAGGGGTACAGTGAAGAGTTTGAAGTGAAGGTCGGTGTTCACCAAGGCTCAGTACTCAACCCACTTCTCTTCATCATTGTGCTTGAAGCCTTATCACGAGAGTTCCACTCTGGGGTCCCCTGGGAGGACCTCTATGCCGATGACCTTGTTATCATCGCTGAATTGCTCGATGAATGTGTCAGGAGGCTCTTGCCTTGGAAAGAAGCAATGGAAAAGAAAGGACTGAGAGTAAATGCAGGAAAGCCGAAGATCATGATCTGCGGTATAGGCCTGGACCTCCTGCAGAGTTCAGGCAAGTTTCCATGCACCGTCTGTCGCACTGGAGTGGGCAGCAACAGCATCTTCTGCAATGGGTGCAAGCACTGGGTGCACAGGAAAGGTAGGTGGTAGCTTCCTTTTGCTACCTTGGAGACATGCTCTCAGCAGCAGGTGGCTGTGAACTTTCAACCACAACACGTGTGAAAACCGCCTGGAAGAAGTTCAAGGAGCTGCTACCAGTTTTCTCTTCACGCCACCTCTCTTTCAAGACACGTGGCCGTGTGTACAGCTCTTGTGTGTGGAGCGCAATGCTCCATGCCAGTGAGACTTGGCCATTGACAAAACCAAACCTCCAACGTCTGCAGCGGAATGACAGGGCAATGATCAGACAGATCTGCAATGTCAGGCCGCAAGACGTTGTCACCACCAGGTCCAATGAACTACTTGCGTGGCTTGGTATTGTGGATCAGGACCTCATTCTGAAGGAGAGAAGGCTCCGCTGGTATGGACATGTGGAACGCTCCAATTGTGCAGTTAAGACAGCCTTTCACATACAGGTTGAGGGAAAGCGTGGGCCTGGGAGGCCCAAGATGACATGGAAGCAGCTGACAGAGAGGGATTGCAGAGAGTGGAAGCTCTCGGCTATCAACCCTCATGATAGAAATATGTGGAGATCTGGTATGAGATCTGCCATGCTGCAGCAAGCCAGCTATCTGGAAGGGGGCCCACTGATGTGGATGTTGCCCCTGTACCTGCATGTTAATCAAAAATCCAATTATGATGATTATGACACCAAGTGAAAAACGTCTTTTTAAAGGATGTAAGATGTCAAAAGGACAGTAAGTGGAGTATACATCTTTGAATGATAATGATTTACATGAAAAAAAATGGGCTGTGATGTAATACTTCTAAGATCATTATCCTTGTTATCAAGTCCCATATCGAGACTATATCTTTTAAATTGATTGAAGGAGCATCACCACATTTGATGGGCTTCTGCAGTTCATGATGTGAAGTATGCAAACACTGGGCCATCTGGTGCAATATTTCCAGTTATACTCTTGGTCAAAAAATCCAGACAGAAGCATATATATGGCATTCTGACATTTAGAATTTTCTAGTCTTAGTTCATCACCAAACACTACTATTCTTTCATCACGAAAACATACCTATATAATTTTGACCCCCTTAAACCCCACTTTTATAAAGTAAAACTGGGGTTTACAGGGGTATACATTATTTTCCTTATTTCTGCTCAAAAACATAGATTGTGGGTACTCGTTAGAACTGCCTCAATGAGGCGGTTCTAATGAGTACCCACAATCTATGTTTTGAGCAGAAACATGAAAAATATCAGAATTTTTTATCTGAAAATTTTCATGTTTTGGTGGTAAAATTTTCAGTATATTTGAATAGGCATGTTTTCGTAATGGATCTCTTTATACACTTTGGTAGATAACTTGAAGGGAATGGATACATTACCAAAGGATATAATTCTACTGTGACTACTGTAGATTACTGTAGACTGTACCATTTTATCCATCCAGAGTCCGTTGTATTGTGTCGGACCAGTATTACATGCTGAAATTTTTATTCTGACTGTGACAGCGAACTCATATTAACCAAAGTCATTTATGAATTTAGTTCACATTCAGCAGGGTGGTAGATAATAGTCCAAAGTTTTACACAATACTACACATCCATGCCAAGGTCATGGACCTAGAAGTTTTATGTTAAAGGTTTTTAAAGATCTGTATCACTTTAAAGCATGAATGGATTTACTTGATACTTTGGTTGATATTAGATACTGGTCCAAATGTTTGTTAAGTGTGTCTCACTCCCACCCCCTACCCCCTCCTCAATGACTTTGAGGTCTAGGTCTCATTAGAATTCTATTTCGTAAATTTTTGAAAAGTCGTTAAAAGTCTCTTTTACTAGCAGATGAATCCTATAAAATGTCAAGTCTTATTTTCTCTGAAAAATAAAAATAAGATATTTAGAATGTCATTTGCTACTGTTTGACTGGCACTTTTTGGGTTTAATTATTCATAGCTCCGGATAAAAGCGGGTATCCATATAATATTTTTCTTACTTCTCCACATAAACATATGTTGTGGGTACTCATTAGAAGTGCTTATGATACTTCTAATGAGTACCCACAACATATATTTTCATGGAGAAATAAGAAAAATAGCAATACTGTTTGGACAAAAAAAATGATTATCTGGAGCTATGCAATATTGACTGTCTTTTCAGGTGGACTGTCTACAAACTTACTGTGAGGACCTCTTGGTTGAACAGTTAAGGAACGAGAATTGTCTTGATATGTATGCCCTAGGAGTGATGTATAACTGCAAGAATTTGAGAACAAAGGCCTGGTCTAATGTTCTAGATGGTTTCTGCACTGTTTGGAAAACACCAGAGTTTGAGGCATTACCTCACGATGAGGTGATAAACATATTCCGAGAGGACAGTTTGGTTACGCTAGATGAAGAACATGTTTGTGAAGCTGCATTTCGATGGTTGAACTTTGACTTGAACAAAAGGAAGCAATATGTGTATCAAATTTTCAAACACATCCGCCTGCCTCATGTCAGTCCCGAATATCTTGTCAACAGTTTATGTACAAATTCTCTCTTGATGGAAAATCCTGATTGCCGAAAGCTTTTGGATGAAGCAAAGGATTTTCTCCTTCAGCCCGCAAGGCATACAGATTTCAGCAGTCCCAGGATGGGTTTCCGTTATGAAGATGATCTTGAAGAGGTTTTACTAGTTATAACAGAGTACGATGAAGAGAAAGGATCATTTTATCAGGGTGGTTGGTGTCTTTGGGCATTTAGTTTTCAACAGACAAAATGGTTCACGTTGGCTCCAGTCCCACTCACAGATTCACCAGGGAGTCATTTTGCAATTTGCTCATATGGCTATGATCTCTACCTCAGTGGAGGAACAAATAATCCAAAATCATTGTTGAAATTTGAATCATATAAAAATGAATGGATTACACATACAGGGACATTGAAGAAGGCTCGTTGCTTTCATTCCATGGTAGCAGTAGGCAATTCTCTTTATTGCCTTGGGGGCAAAAATACCAAACTTCCGAAAGCTAATCAGGTCATGGGGCACATAGAAGAGTTCTATATCCCGGGAACAAGATGGAGAACAATTGGAGAGTTGCCGACTCCGGTACATTCCACTGCTAGTGCTGTTAAAGGAGAGGAGATATTCATCTTTGGTGGAATCTTAGCTGATGATTCTCCTACCAACATAGTTCAGCATTTTCATACACGTCTGAAAAGCAGCTCTGTTATTTCACACTTACCATACATATCATCGAAACTTCTTGCAACTACTATTGGAAAGACAGTCTTCATCACAACTCTTGATACTGAAGGCAATGGAGCTCTCAAACTCACGACAGACATAGGATTTGAAGATCCAGGCTTTGAATTACCAACAGATAAACACCTGCTTGGTGTTGCCCATTACAGTGAACATCTCATTTTTCTAGAAGAGAGTAGCTCATGCAAAGGTCATCTGGGTAAAATGATCAAATTTAACCCAACAACTGCAAAATCAGAAGTGTATAGCTTGAAGGGCAATGCAAGTCCAAAGCCAGTCAATGCCTGTCACAGGTTATTTGTTGACAAGAGATTCCTCTACCATACATATTTCCAGTAGAGAAAAAGCTGCTATAATTAATCTTTCTGGGTGGTAGATAAGGTCTTAAAGGATTTGTTTGTTTCTGTTTTCTGATAAGTTTTTCTTTTTACCCACTGACAACTAAAATTTTAAATGGATTTCGACATAAAGCATTTTTTCACATTATTTTCCTGTCACTTCCATATAAAATAATATGTTAAATGTCTTAAAATTTTGAACACTTTATTCCATACCTTTTGGGCCTAAATTTTGCTTTTATGCACTTGTTTCTTGTAGACCCTAATCAGACTGCTCCTTCAAGGCAGTCTGATTTGGGTCTGACTGTTTGAATATGCCATTTTGTGAGAAACATTGGCACAGTTGGTTAGGGGTCACAAGTTTGAACCCCAGCTTGGCCACATCATTTTTGTGGAGACTGATCATGAAATAATTTCTAAGGCCATTCTCCCCTGTCCCCTGATTCAAGAAGGGCAGTTGTCAGTTACTGATGAAAGAATGTGTACAGGTACCATAGTAACAGATAAGGCACTTTTTTCATCCAAAAAATGCTGATATCTTTCTTATTTCTCCACAAAAACATATGTTGTGGGTACTCATTAGAAGCACCTCGGAGAGGCGCTTATAATGAATACCCACAACATATGTTTTCATGGAGAAGTAAGAAAAATAATATGTGGATACCCCCTCTTATCTGTAGCTATGCAGGTACTGGTTAACCGCTTACAGGACTAAGCCTGTCCAGGAACAGTGTGAGTAGATTAACTGAGCATGCTGGACATGACCCTAATGGGTGGACTGGCCATAAATTCTCAACTCAAACAAACAGAAATTTTGCTGTTCAAAATTTAAGGACATTTACCATAATATACATATAAAATAAAACGATTTTCACACAAACTGGCACAGAAATGTTAGCAGCATGAAATAGGAAACATACACATATTTTTCCTTGGCCTAAGCATTTAATGTGTTTTCACTGTGAAACAAACTTTATAAGAAACACCCCAGTGAGACAGGAATTGTCTTAAAGGTGAAATGATTCAAATAAGATTCAAGAACTTTTTACTAGAGAAGTGAGTGCATAACCATAGTTTTATCTCTAAAATTACAGTTTAGGAGGTCTGAACTTCTGCAAATTTATTTATTTATTTTAGATTCCAGGCAGCCTTTTTGTTGGTAGTTTAAGATATTCATTCTTTCAACCACAAAAAATAAATCGGGGGATTCTCAGATATGCTTAATACTCAGCTATAAACATGTACCTTTATTATAACTACATGCATTTTTTTCCACAAAATAGCGTGAGAATTGTTTTGCCTGGCTGATTCAAGTGAGTTGAGCTCATCACTGTATGGAATTTCTTCACACAGAGCTTTTCATTATCCCACCTTCAGCATCTCAGTATGACTTAAATAGTGTTGAAAGGGATGTAAAACACCAAATCATCATCATCTTCATCCAGTGAAATGACGCAACATGTTTTTATGCAGAATCTAAAAAATATTTTCTTTGGTGCTGTTGTCTGCTTTTCAAGCTTTCCTTAATTTTCCGCCCCGCAAAGTGTGTTCGTATAGGAAGTATACTGTATTTGCATTGTTCGTCCATCTGAATGTCCATCTGTCTGTCTGTTGCATTTTGGTTTCTGCATTGGGGGGGATCTGATAAGCCCTGCTGATTGACACTGCTTGCTAATACATATATTTTGTCTTGTTATATAATAGCAATGAAGTCAGACTACAGCTTCTCATAATATTGATTACAGCCCTTTTCCTAAGGCATATAAACACTAAGTACATTCAGTATAATCATGGAGAGATTTTGTTTATCAGTTGAAGAAAGATTCTTGAACTTTTTACTGACTACGTTTGCATATTAAAGGCTCCATATTCCTCAAAATAGACATTTCATTGTCCAAGAAAGGTTTAAAAAGTTGATATATGGTATTACAATCATAAAATGTGGCTCCTGACAGCCTGTAAAATTTCAGTGAGTCTCTCGTTCTTGAAATGAATTTTTGTTGCCAACATTAATTCAGAGATACGATAAAAAATCATTTCATTTTTGGTCCAGTTCAAAAACAGGAGACTAACTGAAATTATACAGGCTGTCAGATGCCACATTTTATGATCGTATTAATACTATATATTGATTTATTAAACCTTTCCTGGATAAAAAAAAGTCTGTTTTTGAGGATATACAGTGAATGTCCTAAAATTCCATGCTTTTTTGGCCAAAATTTTGTTATTTTTTTATGCAGTTGTTTCTTAAGATTTTTACTGGAATGGCAAACAGTGTAAACCCTGACCAGACTGCTCTGAACTGGGTCTGCATGGTTTGTATATACGTTTGTCAGAAACTTTGGTGTACAAATGGTTCTTGCCTCCCTTCAGAAATGGGTCTATTCTAAAAGGAATGAATTTGCTCTGATTGGGAGAAAATTCTCATTTTAGAGTAGATCTCTTTTCAGAAGAGGCTTGGTCTGTAGCAAAGCAAAGTCACAAAAGTTGTCTCCCTTGATGGAATGGCGGAAAATCTACCATGTGTATATAGTCCCCGTAAATCATCCCTAAAAGCCAGGTGTTTGAGATTCCACTCTCCAGGATGAGAGTGGATGGAGAAGATAATCAGAAAAAAAATGTACGGTACATATGTTGTCTGCTGTAATTGCCTACATGTATGACAGGCTTATGGTTAAATTCTTATGGAGATAGTAGAGCCAAAAGATAGTTGTGAAAATTGGCTTTCTTTCCTGCCAATGAACTCTATGTGCCATAAGTATCGTAGTATAGCAATCATCAGTTTAGCTTTGTTTCAGCTTATCAAATCATTTATTCCTTAAATACTCTAAAAGTTCAAATGGTGAAATTGTACATGAATTCACCAACTTAACCTATACCACTCTATGAGCAAATTCAGCAGATAAACTGATGATATTTATCCTATTTTCCCCAGAAAATAGGCTTTGACATTTCATGCAAATGGTCTCCAAGAAGACCATTTGCATTAAATGTGAAAGTCTATTTTCTAGGAAAATTAGAAAAAAAATATTTCAAAAAGTCTGCTGAATTTTTACCCAGAGTGATAAGTGTTAACTGTAACTCAGTTCTTGAGTTGTAAGGGAAATAACCAGTTCCTCAAATGAAAACAATCTAGTTGGTTACTTCTATTCTTCACATTGGTAAAATCTGGTAATAATCTCATGTTTTTTATCAGAATGTTCAGTGTATTTGTGATAGACAGAAAACATCATCATTTAATTGTCACTGTGTGTCATGTTTGAAATGGGAACAAAATTTAACCTTAAGGGGGATGGATACACCTTTAAGGGAAATAACTCTGACATGGAAATATTTACCTTCCTTCTCTTTGGGGAACAGGGCTTCTCTTAAAGAAAAGGATTTTCTCCTTCCCTCCGAGCGGATTCTTTCCTTTAAGAATAGCTTCCATTCCCATTTGAGCAGACACATGAAAAAAGGGTACTTTGAAATTTCTAAATAATGAGTCTTTAATCACGCATGCACAGTACCTTAACCCATTTATGCCTAGTGCCCCATAAAAGGGACATTGGCAAACAGTGCAGACCCAGATCAGTCACCGCAAAATGCAGCATCTGATCAGGGTGTACATTGTTTGCATTAAGTACAGGAATATCTGTAAACCACGGTAATAATAAAAACTAACCAGACACCCTTTTTACTGGAAATTGACCAGTCGAAAGAGTTAATGTAGAAGAATCCACTCGGCATAAATGGATTACTTTGGCTAGATATAACACTTTGTCTGACGCTTCTACTGGGACAATACTATATATCTGCAAACATCAAAGGCTCTGGTTAGACTGCATTTATGCTTGCCTGAGCCTTTGTTGGCCACCTAAGTGATAAGTACCCTTTTGTAATGGACTAGCTCAGTTTTGAAAGGTTTCAGATGCTAAGGAGGTGCTTTCTAGTCTACAAAGGTTGTCTTGTTTTGCTGGATGGAGGTAATGTGTTTTGGGTATATCCATTCACCATGAGAATGAACTGCTGCTAGACAGAAAATATATAGTTTAACACTTAGCACTCAGGATAAAATTTTCAGCAGACGACAGTTGAAATATTTTTCTTATTATACCCCTGGCATACAAAGTATGCCAAAGGGGTATATAGTTTTCGTCAGTTCCATTCATCTGTCCATCCGTCCGTCCTTCCGTCCGTCCTTCCGTCTGTCTGTCCGTGATTCGGTCCATTAACCCTGCAGCCACTGATCAAAAACTTTTCATATTTGGTATGGGGGTACCTGGGAGGGTTCTCTTCCATTGTACATCTATGAACCCCTGGGTCATACCCCAACGCGGGGCTTGTGGTCAAAATCTAGGACCTCCCCAATAAAGTAGTATATTGCAGTATGTTTATGCAAACAACCTCTTAATAAAGAAGGATGGGCATCAGACATGTTTATCACATCAATATTCAGTGTAATAAGGTCAAGGTCATTGTGACCTTATTTTCATGCTCCAGTGATTTTGCTTATATTTTGAAGACTGTTTCATGGATTAATGCCTCCTCAATTAAGTAGTATGTTGCAGTTTGTTTATACAAACAACTTCTTAAAGAAGGATCATCAGACATGTTTATCACATCAGCGTTCAGTGTAATAGGGTCAAGGTCATTGTGATCTTATTTTCATGCTCCAGCAATTTTGCCATATCTTGAAGACTATTACATGGATTAATTTTATACTTTGAATATTAGTTCTGTGTGACACCATGATTGACAGCATAACAAATGTAGGTCACCTTGACCTATATATCATGGTCCAGTAATTTTGCCTTATATCTTGAATGTTATTTGATGTTTGAACATCATTATTTGAGATTATGAATCAGTATGAACACTAGTTGACTGTGACTTATATTTCATAGTCCAGTGATTTTATGTTACATATTGAAGACAATTTTGATGTATTACTATCATATTTTGGGGTTTTGTGACCTATATTTCATAGCCCTGTGATTTTATCTTATATCTCCCACAATTTGATACCTAAATGTCATATTTACATATAATGACACAGTGTGACCTAAACTTTCACCTCAAAGTAAATATAAATCAGGATGACCTATATTTCATGGTCTTGTGATTTTGCTTAATATCTTTTAGATTATTTAATGGATTAACACCATAGTTGGTATAATGGATCAATGTGACCATCAGATTAACTTCTCAAGTATATGTAGGTCAGTGACCTATATTTTATGGTCCAGCAAATTTGCTTCATGTCTTGAAGACTATTTACTCTTGAAAAGTTGTACTTGGGATGATAGATCAATGTCACTCAGAGACTGACATTGTAAACTATATTTTGCCTTATATCATTTTATTAAATTTAAAATATTTTATAATTAAGAAGTGGCTCTGGCCGGAGGTATTTGTGACCTTCTGAGCACTTGCTCTAGTTCTAGCTGAAAATATTCTAACCTGGGCCCAGTTATTAAAGCATCGTTAGTTTAACGAGCTTGTTAGTGGTCAAAATGTTAACTGTCCTAGTAAGTACAATATCTAATTCAGAGGTATTTTTGCTAAAAAAATGTGAGTAAAAGCTACTCACATTTTTTTTCAGCAAAAATAGAAGCATTTTTGCCATATTTAACCATTGTTCTGCTGGATAAATTAAGTACCATGCCCTCTTCTAATTATCAGCCAATCAGATTACTTGATCTGGATTGTTGCTATAAATTCACATACTCAATGGCAAACAGTTCAGATCCAGTTTTAACGATACATTAACTAATGGCATCGTTAGTTTTGAACAACTGGGCCCTGTATTTTATTACAGTGGAAGTTGTGTTAAGCAAGCACTTACAGAAAAGGCAAAAACTGATTGCTTAAGATAGGTGCTTGCTTAATACCCATCTATACCTTTAAAAGGATTGTATTACTTGGCCTTTATAAGAAGAGACAATAATTATTGTTTTATACAGGTGGCCTTTAAGGCAAGACACACACACACACGCATGCATGCACACACACACACACACCATCTGTTTTAGTTGTGATTAGTGCTTTTAAGGTTAAATAGTTTAAGTTTGTCAGAAGAACACATTGATGTTTGTTTGGCTTAATTATTGAATGTGCAATATGTTAATATTATTGTGGGGACAATCTGAAGGATAGAGTAATTCAAGATTCTTGAAGACCAATATGAAACTGTATGATACACTTCAGAGAGATAGCACTCTAAGCTGCAAGTTTTTCCCTCCCTTTTGAAAGGAAAACCACTTGAGCAGAAAAGAACCTGTTTCCCTATTACATGAATCCCATCGCAAAGGGAACATGCAACCCAGATTCTTTCTTTATAGAGGCGTATTCTGATAAGGGAGGCAAAAACTTCCTAGTCAGAGTGATCTGCCTATGGGGCTTAAGATCAGTCTGCAAATCTTATTGTGTGGCTACCATAAGATACCATATTTACTGTATGTATTCGCACAGACAGGCCTGAGCAAACCGTATAGATCTAGATGAGACACCGTAGAATGCGGCGTCTCACCTGGGTCTGCACTGTTTGCCACTCATCCAGCAATTTTTAGACACAACATTAGGTAGTAAATTGTACTTGTTCAAATTTTAGAACAAGTATGGTAAAGAGTTGAATACTTAGGGTAAATACAGTACAGTTTGCTTATTACTGTATTAATCCTTGTTATTGGGATGCTGTAACTCCTTTACATACTTGTCTTAAAATTTGAGTACAGTCAACCTTCATTATACCAACTCTCAATACAACCACAAAATTCGTTATATTGACATTTTGACTAGCACGGAAACCCTCTCTCAAGCAGTGACAGTTCATCAGAAATTATGCAGGAACATTATGATTCAATACTTCAAGCAACGTATGTTTTGGATATTTATTAGAATTGCCTCATTGAGGTGATTTTAACAGATATCCAAAACACACATTCTTTTAAGAAGTAAGAATAAAACATGGCATTTGTTGCATATCATTCTGTTCATTAAGAATTCTTTACAACAGCAAATTCATTTTAATGGCAATATCTTTGGGAACAAATGCTATCATTGTAACGAGGGTTCACTGTAATTACATTAAATTACTTTTGCTGTGTGTAAAAACAGCTTGGTGAGTGGCAAACAGGGTAGACCCTGATCAGATGCCACGTACTGTGGCATTTGATCTGGGTTTGCACTGTTTGCTCCAATACTAAGGGTTTTTACAGTGTGTGTGGCTCATAAAGTTTTACTTTACTTTTATTTAATGTAGTACATTAATTTGTTGTATTACTGTACTGTTTATTATTGTCTTCTTTATTAGTGAATTGTTTGTGTATTGATATTTTCTTTTTGGTATAATTTATTTATCCTTTACAGTTATTAAACAATGAAACAATGGGATGGAGAGTTTTTAAAGTATGGTGTTGAAGTTATTCACTATTTTGAGCCGGCTTCGGTGGCTCAATTGGATGCACGTCTGACTGGCGATCCGTATGTTGCATGTTCAACCCCCGCCAGATCAGCAACATCCTTACATGGAGATTTGATAATGAAATATTTTCTACAGTTATTCTCTTCCTTCAGCTGATTCAAGAAGGGCAGTTGTCAGTTTCTGGCATGAGAATGTGCTTAAAACTGGTTAAAGGCTTAGAGGACTCAGTCTGCCCAGTAAAAGTGTAGTAAGGTAAACTGAACATACTTGACATGACTCCATTGGGTTGTCTGGCCATAAAACCTCAACACAAACAAATCAGCTACTTTCATTGGTAAGATTTGTATCAACCCAGCAACAGACTAGCTGTTTAAATTGTACACAATGGAGAATAAAAAAAAAAAGTATGTGTAGAAATGCTGTAAAATGCAAGCAAATAGAGGCTACATATAGTTCATTACACTATTGTAAATGTATAGTACTTGTATATATTTAGAGGTGCATACAATGAAAGCTCAAATCTGCAGTCAGAAAGTTTGAAACAATACTGTACTTTTACCACTATACTAAGTTTTAACTGGTATGCAGTAAACTGAACATTTTCAATTACATGTGCCAGTGTTCTTGCCTATTATTGATGACTCTTCCAAAAACATATTTAAATAATGCTCAGCATGCTGGGAAAAAATTCAGCAGATGATATTTTGAAATATTTTTCTTATTTTTCCCAGGAAATAGGCTTTGACATTTCCTGCAGATTGTCAGGTGTCTGGGTGGTTGAGTGGCTAGAGCTGCCAACTTCAGATCACGAGGTCTGTGGTTTGAATCCAGCTGGAGGCAAAATTCAGCTCTCGACTGTATGGCACTTCATTGCACAGAGCCTTTCATTATCACCCTTCCATCATCTCAATATGACTTAACGCTTAAATTACCAATCACAACAATTGTCATCTGCTTTGTCATCTGCCTGTGATTTTAAAGGTCATTTTTGCAAACAGTGTGGACCCTGATCAGACTGCTCTATGCAAAAATATGCCTGTATGCAAAAATAGATTTGAAAAGTTTGCAAGAATATTCAACAGACAACATAAACAGGCCACATTTTCAGATGCAGGTTTTCTTGGCATTTTAAGAGTTAAATAATGTAGAGAGAGATGAAAATTCCAAATCATCATCAATAATGCAAATTGCATTGTTCATGTAATGTCAAAGCCTATTTCCTGGGAAAATAAGAAAAATGTCTCTTGTTTGCTGAATATGCGAATCAGAGAGTGGTAAAGGTCAATGTCACTTATACATAAGGTGAATGGACACCCCTCCATGAAAGACAATTCTACACTGAAAGTCTTTACTTTGCTTTTCAAAGGGAGACCACTCCAGCAGAAGAGAATTTGCTTTCCTTGTATATGGACCTTTTTACAAGATGGGGTCTTCTTAATGGGAAACAAATTATGCTTTTAGGGTAGAGCTGTTTGAGAAGGGAGGCAACATTTTCTGGTCTGAGTGATTTCCACAAGAGGTATCCATTTATATTAAAGATCAAATAAATAAAGAAATAAAGAAGAAAATCAGACTATGTTCACACAGACAGATATCTTGGTCAAAGACCTCCTTTAACAGTATAATTTATTATATAAGCATGTACATGAAGCATTGCCTGCCTCTGTGGCTCAGTCTCATGCATGTCTGTTTGGTGATCAGTAGGTCGTGGGGTTTTAGCCCTGCCAGGTCCGGCAAAAGTCTTTCACGAAGATTGTTCATGAAATATTTTCTAAGGTCATTCTCTCCGTTTAGCTGATTCAAGAAGGCAGTTGTCAGTTTCTGGCAAAAGAATGTGCACAAGTACTTGTTAAGTGGGCTAAGCCTGCCTAGGAAAAAGTGTGGTTAGGTAAACTGACCGTGCTTGACATCACCCTAATGGATTAACTGGGTTGTAAAACCTCAACGCATGTTTCATGTGTTGTCAGCCATTTAGCCAGTCGAAAATGAAAATATATCTTTGATTATATGTAGAGAGCAAAGATCCAGATCAGCTAAGGCTTCATTGCAGTCTGATAGTACCATAGTAATCTGTTGATATTTTTAATAGTATCAAATGATACTGTACTTGGTAATAGTATCAAATGATACTGTACTTGGTAATAGTATCAAATGATACTGTACTTGGTAAGCAAAGGCCCAGATCAGACTGCCCTGATGCATCTGCTGATCTGGGCTGTTCCTCTTCTCAGAGCCATGTTTTGGCATAATACGGCCACTTCATAATTTTAAAAAATTGCACAGCACAAGATAAGTGAGGTAATCAAAAGATATTTTGTTGTTTTTGCATGAAAACATACTTGTTGTGAGAACTCATTGGAATCATCTGACAGAGGCTGTTCTAGTACTCACAAAATACATGAAAAAATAACTTAACCCTTAAAGGGACAATCACAGCAGCAGTAGATGACACTTTTATAGATTTTTTGTCATTTTTCATAGAAAACAAGTCTTGACATTTCATATGAATCATCTGCTTAGCAGATGATTCTCATGAAATGTCAAGACTGGTTTTCTGCTGCAGATGGATACCATTCATTTAATGAACTGTATCAGTATTATCTAGTCATATAATGTTAACCTTGTGCTGCTGTAAGTGATAGTTTGAAAACCATTTTTATTTATTTGTTTTTTTTTGTTGTTGTTTTTTTGTATTTTTTTTTTTTGTATAAAACCATTTGAATGAAAATAGGTCTTGGCATTTCTTTCTGTTTTAACACTTAGCATGCAGGGTAAAAAAATCAGCAGCTGGCAGTTTGAGATATTTTTCTCTTTTTTTTTTTTTTTTTTGACGGTTTTTTTCAAAAATCAGTCCTTTAAAAGTTGGGCATTTGTCCTTTTTGTTTTTCCTTTATTTCTTTTTTTTTTTTTTTTTTTTTTTTTAGTTTCCAATTTGTAGGAAATGTAAGACCTGTCTGTCTTGTTGCCTGCAGCAGGGTAATGATTAAATGATAGTGAAATTAATATATTCTAGATAGCATAATAATATATTTTTTGTACCATAGTTACCCAAAGTATTCTGATTATTCAGCCAGAACAGACAGTATAGATCCAGATCCAGATCAGACAGGAGAATATGGTGTTTAATCAGGGTCTACAATTGTTTTGAAATTGACGTGATTAAATGTTAGGACAAGCATGGTAACTCGTTTTAGTTGGGGAAACCCCAAAAAGGGTAATTGGCAAACTGTGCAGACCTAGATCAGATGCCGTGGAATGCATTGTCTGATCAAGGTCTACAATGTTTTCATTAAATACAGGAATTCCAATAAAACATAGTTGTAATAAAGTCTAATTTGACACCCTGCTATTGAAAATAGACAGTCCAAAGTGTTGTGGTAGAAGAGTCTACTCTATGTAAATAGGTTAAGGAGTAACGGTAAATGTCCTAATATTTTGGAACTTTATTCCATACTATTTTCGCCTAAATTGGTGTTTTTATGTAGCTGTTTCTTGAAATACTTAATGGAATGGCAAACAGTGTAGACCCTGATCAGACTGCTTCTTCAAGAGCAGTCTGATCTGGGTCTGCACTGTTTGCATATGTCATTTTGTCGGACACTTTGGTGTTTGATATTTTAGGACATTTACCATAGTCTTCCGACTATTAGGATAAATGCAGTAGTTACCCTAAATATTCAGAGACCAATAACTCCTTACAGTACTTTTTCTAAAATTTGAGTGGGCAAAAGTCCTAGTTTTGAACACTTTATTCCATATTTTTGGCCTAACTTTTGTTTAATAATGCAGTAGTTTCTTAAAATACTTAGTGGAATGGCAAAGAGTATAGACTGTGATCAGACTACTCCTTCAGGATCTGTCTGATCTGGGTCTGTGCAATTTGCATAGACCATTATTGTCAGAAAATTTTTTTGTATGAAATTTTAGGACATTTACCGCATGTCCAAATGATGATCTGATTATATCTCACCCGTTGATGATTGAAACCCCTAAACCTATAACTGGCAAACAATGCAGACCCAGATCGGATGCAGCAGAATGTGGCATCTGATCAGGGTCTCCACTGTTTGCAAATAGTTCAACCATTTTTCTTTAGGAATATCTACATCATATAGCCTGACATACCTAAAATCAAAAATAGACTTTTCCAATATATAGTGTGGGAGAATTTATTTAGCCTTTAATGGGTTAAACAGTGCTGGCTGAATGGCAAACAGTGCAGATCATAACTTTGAATAAAGTCTCTGTACTGCTTGGCAGTACATGTCTGTACTGCTTGGCAGTACATGTCTGTCTTAATATTTAGACACACACCATACATAGTTCACAGTATGAGCCCTTCCAATTAACCTATAATAAGAACTCTCTGGGCAGACAAAGAATTGATGGTCTTTATCTTATTTTTCCCAGAAAATAATGCTTGACATTTTATGCATATTGTATGCTTAGCAGTCAAACCCTATTTTCTTGGGTGGTCATTTTAGACACAGATCGTCCTGCACAGCCTAGTCAGTTTTGCACTGTCACTCAAAGTCTTAAAGGTTTGTATATTATATTAGATACTGCAGATGGATGTGAAGGATGATTTGAATTTATGCAAACTGCCAATACGTTGTATATAAAAGTTGATAATACTTGGAAATCTCATTTATGTATATTGTTTTATATTAGCTAAAATATATTATTTAATTTAAGATTATTTAATAAGTGATATTATAGTTTTGAATCCTCCTTATATAATGTAATATTATATAAATTACATTGTGTAAAATATTTTATAATCTTGTACGTATATTTACGTTGCAGGAAATTATTTAACAAGTTTCTTACTCTCCTATCAGTTCACTACAAATTTGCACTCCACCAGCAGATATCTCATCTTTCCATCCATCGGCAATCTTTCTGGAGAGTATCTACTGTGTTTTATGGCATAAACTGACCTGTTCTGCTAAAACCAGATATGCCCTGCCTTTGCAAACAGAGTAGATCCATATCAGTTGGTTTCTGAAGAACCCAACTGATCTGGATCTGCTTTGTTTATCAGTAAGTATGCAAATTTGTATCAACAACCTGGCCGGCCTCGGTGGCTCGGATGCATGTCCAACTGGAGACCAGGAGGTCGCAGGTTTGACCCCTGCCTAGGTCAGCATCATTCTTTCGTGGTGATCGATCGTGAAATATTTGCTACAGTCATTCTCTCCCTTCTGCTGATTAAAGAAGGGCAGTTGTCAGTTTCTGGCAAAAGAATGTGCACAATACTGGTTAACTGCTTAGAGGACTAAGCCTGCCCAGTAAAAGTGGTTACACAAACTGACCGCGCTCAACATGACCCCATTGGGTTGACTGGGCTGTAAAACCTCAACACAAACAAACAAAATGGACAACCTGGATCAAGTTATCTGACTGGCTGAAAATTAGAAGTAAACATGTCATCTTAATTTATTCATCATAGCAAGCCTTAAAAGGATTGCATGGATGAGACAATTTGCCTAGAATGTCAATTCAAATTTATCCATCATAGCAAGCATAAAAGGACTGCATGGATACTGAGACAATTTGCAAAGAGTGTCAAATCATATTTTCTTGGAAAAAATAAGAAAAAATATTTCAAAATGTCAATCTGCTGAATTTTTACACAGCGTAAAGGGTTTTGATAATCAGTCCAGGGGATATAGCGATCAGCATGGTGTCCGTCCATCCGTCAGTAGACACATCCTTGTGAGCTCCATAACTTCGATACCCTTGGACATATTTTAATAATATTTGGTAGGAATGTAGATGAGGACCAGTAGGCACGTCACATGCAAGAGAGACAACTCTATCTTCATTATGTAGTTATGTCCCCTGAAGCCGAAACCTTGTGCAGACCATAACTCCCATACTGTTTGAGATAATTTGATAATATTTGGTAGGGATGAAGAGGAGGACCAATAGGCATGTCCCATGCAAGAGAGACAACTCTCACTTTATTCCTTATGTAGTTATCTCCCCTGAAGCAGAAATATTGTAGCCTCATCCTTGTGCGCTCCATAACTTTGATATCCTTAGACATACTTTGATAATATTTGGTAGGACTGTAGAAGAGGACCAGAAGACGTGTCATGTGCAAGAGAGACAACCCTCACTGTCTTCATTATACAGTTATCTCCCCTGAAGCCGAAATCTTGTGTAGGCCATAACCTCACACTGTTTGAGATAATTTGATCATATTTGGTGGGGGTGAAGAGGAGAACAAGTAGGCGTGTCTCATGCAAGAGAGACAACTCTCACTTTATTCATTATCTCCCCATAAGTAGAAATTGTACTCATCCTTGTGCGCTCCATAACTTTGACACCCTTAGACATATTTTGGTAATGTTTGGTAGGAATGAAGAGGATCAGTAGGTGTGTCATGTGCAAGAGAGACAACTTTCACTGTCTTCCTTATATAGTTATCTCCCCTCAAATTTCCTCAAAAAAAAAATTCTCATGAAATACTTTTTTATATGAAAATAAAACTTTTTTTTTGTATGAAAAAAAATCAATTTTTAAAATGAAATAAAAGACTAACAATTAAAGCAATTAATTATGTATATCATAGTCAATGAAGAACCTGATCAGACTGAATGCAGAAGCTGATCTTGGCCTTTCAGCATATGGCATAAGGAACTTTTTCTCACATTGTGCAATGTTTATAAGCCAAGTCAGAGACCCTAAATAAAAAAATAGCCATCAGAGGAGATGGCAAATCCCCCCGACCAAATCGCCATTTCTAAATTTAGTGTATTTCAGTTGATATCGTGTATATATTGAACGAGAGCAAAGTAAAAAGATGCAAAGATGGTATGAAATGTGACCAAAATATTAAGTGAAAACAAAAATAGGTGTATTGTGAATGTTTTTATTTTTGCATGTTCTTTTATTTTATTTTTTTTTTATCTAATAATTACTTCTGATGTGATAATTTGTACAGGATACACACTATTTGCAAATCATTTGAATTTGTGAGTGTACATGTTCAGAAATAATAGTAAAAATAAATGCCTTGTAAAGGTAAAGGAACTTGCTGTATGTTTATTAGGGTAAAAAATCAACAGAGTAAAAGTTGACCTTCTTGCATGCTACACACCTTCTTGACCTGATATATGTCCCTACCTAAAAGTATCAAGTTATCTCAAAGTGTGGGAATGATGGCCTGCACAAGATTTTGGCATCAGGGGAGATAATAATGGAGAAAGTGAGAGTACTCTTGAACGTGACATGCCTACTGGTCCTTATCTATGCCTCTACCAAATATTATCAAAATATTTCAAACCACATACTCAAGGATTAGCTTAGAAATTCATTCAGGGGAGGTATCTAGAAAACAACCACAGTAGAGGTTGTCTCTCTTGTATGTGACACACCTACTGTTAGATACCAATGCCTCTACCTAACTACCAAATATTATAAAAATATGTCTAAGGGTATCAAAGTTATGGAAGGCAAGATTTTGGCTTCAGGGGAGATAACTACATAATAAAGAAGTGAGAGTTGTCTCTCTTACATGTGACTCACCTATTGGTCCTCCTCTTCATCTCTACCGAATATTATCATATTATCTCAAACAGTATGGGAGTTATGGCCTGCACGAGATTTTGGCTTCAGGGGAGATAACTACAACAGGAAGAAAGTGAGAGTTGCTCTCTTGCATGGTACATGCCTTCGCTTCATTTCTACCAAACATTATCCAAATATGTCTAAGAGTATCAAAGTTATGGAGTGCACAAGATTTTGTCTTCTGTTGAGTTAACTACATAATAAAGAAAGTGAGAGTTGTCTCTTGCATGTGACATACCTACTGGTCCTTCTCTTCATTTCTGCAAAACATTATCAAAATATGTCTTAGGGTATCAAAGTTATGAAGTGCACAAGATTTGGCTTCAGGGGAGATAACTACATAATGAAGAAGAAAGTGAGAGTTGTCTCTCTTGCATGTGACATGCCTACTGGTCCTGCTCTTAATCTCTACCAAATATTATCATATTATCTCAAACAGTATGGGAGTTGTGACCTGCACAAGATTTCTGCTTCAGGGGAGACAACTACATAACAAAGAAAGTGAGAGTTGTCTCTCTTGCATGCAACACACCTACTGGTCCTCCTTTTGATCCCTACCAAATATTATCAAATTATCTCAAACAGTATGGGAGTTATCGCCTGCACAAGATTTCGGATTCAGGGGAGATAACTATATGATGAAGACAGTGAGTGTTGTCACTCTTGAACGCAACATACCTGCTGGTCCTCTTCTTCATTTCTACCAAACATTATCAAAACATGTCTTAGGGTATCAATGTTATGGCCTGCACTAGATTTCCACTTCAGAGGAGATAACTACACAATGAATAAAGTGAGAATTGTCTCTCTTACACACAACAGGCCTACTGGTCCTCCTCTTCATCCCTACCAAATATTATCAAATTATCTCAAACAGTATGGGAGTTATGGCCTGCACAAAATTTTGGCTTCAGTACCGACTTTATTGGAAATGGATTTTAGTCCTTCTTTGTTGACTGGGGCTCAGTTTATTGTCATCAGTACCATTGTCTAGCTCTTTTACTGCCAGATTATGTGATGAAATTGTGACAATTGTCGTACCTTTCTACCATCCTTTTTGCTGGATGGAACACCAATGTAGGAAGCAGACAGTCTAGTAGTTCATGGTATAGAAATACACATTTTTGTATGCTTTATTAGTTATGATAGCAAAGCAAGAACTTGCAGAATTAATGGATATTGTTGAATATGCAAATTAACAGAAAACCCTGACCAGACTGCAAGGATGTTACTTTGATCTTGGCTTTCACTGTATTGAATAAGAACTGTTTTTTCATTTTGTGCATCAGACAAACACTTTAGAGTAGAGGCTTTTGTGCTACATTGTTTATTTTGTGATATTTTTCTTCTGTCTGTGAATCTATTGTTTTGTTTCCACCATATTCCTATGCCTTGCATTGCAAACATTATTATCAAGAGTATTTCATTCGCAGTGGTGCAGTTACTTTGTCATAAATTGAGTGTACACATGTATGCAGTAGAAATACACCACAACCTCTTTATAACACTATGGCTGAAATTCAAAGCAAAAGCCATGTAAGCTTAACAACCATGTTGTATCCAAACAAAAAACATAATCATTATGTAGAAAATTATTATAAATTTTCATTTTTTCTGTATAATGTACAGTGTTGTTCGAATAAAAGTTTTAGGGTCCCCTTTTACACGGTCTCATGTCCGAAACTATCTTATAATGAACTATCTTATAAAGATGTCCCAGTGTTTCTGATATTAGACGGTTTCGTATATAAGATTGTTTAAAGGTGGAAACCCTGCACCCTACCCTGAAAGTGATCATATAGAAAAGAAATTACCACTTATAGACCCAGGAAGTGTTGTATCCAAATAAAAAAATGTTTAGATTAATATAACCTATACATTTTTTTGGGATACAACATAATTTTTATGCTCCCCAAAGGGAGAGCATATTGTCACCTTGTCCATCCGTCCAATTGTCCATCCGTCTGTCACACTTTTGTCCGGAGCAGATCTCTAAAAGTACTGAACTTGATACACTGATAGAAGGCAATGAAGGGAATTGCAGAATGCAAAAACCATAACCCTTCACCAGTGTTTACAGAGTTACTTCCCTTCTTAATTTTTACAATAAAAAGCTTGTCCAGAGCATATCTCCGAAAGTTTTCAAGGGAATTAAATGAAACTTGATACATTGATAGAGTGCCATCAGAGGAAGTGCAGAGTGCAAGCACCATAACTCTGTCACAAGTAATTACAGAGTTATTTCCCTTCTTAATTTTTTGCAATAGTAAGCTTGTCTGGAGCATATCTCTTAAAGAATTGAAGTTAAATAAATGAAACTTGATATACTGATAGAGGGCCATGAGGGGAATTGCAGAATGCAAGATCTATAACCTTGTCACCAATATTTATGGAGTTGCTTCCCTTCTTATTTTTTACAATAAAAATCTTGTCTGGAGCATATCTGTGAAAGTATACAAGGAATTAAATGAAATTGATACATTGATAGAGTGCCATCAGAGGAAGTGCACAGTGCAAGAACTGTAACTCTCACAAGTAATTTCCCTGCTTAATTTTTGCAATAGTAAGCTTTTCCGGAGCATATCTCTCAAAGTATTGAAGATAAATAAATGAAACTTGATACAGTGATAGAGGCCTATGAGAGGAAGTGCAGAATGTAAGAACCATAACCCTATCGTCAGTATTTATGGAGTTATTTCCCTTCTTAATTTTTGCAATATTAAATTTGTCCAGTGCATATCTCTGAAAGTATAAAAGAGAATCAAATGAAACTTGATACATTGAGAGATGGCCATCAGAGATAGTGCAGAGTGCAAGAACTGTAACTCTATTACAAATAATTACTGAGTTACTTCCCATCTTAATTTTGCAATAATAAGCTTGTCCATAGCATATCTCTAAAGTATTTTACTCTTTCACTAACATAACCCTCCCACTACTGCCCATCTTTGGGGAGCATCCTTTGGTTTCACTGATTCTCTTGTTGCTTTTGATCCAGCAAGTGTTATAAAGTAGTAGTGGTGTATATGAGTCCCAAAAACGTCCAGGTAGCCAAGTGGTTAGCTCTATCAACTTCAGATCAATTGGTCCCAGGTTTGAATCCCACTGGTGGCGGAATTCAACTCACGACTGTATGGCACTTCATTGCACAGAGCCTTTCATTATCACCCTTCCATAGTCTCAATATGACTTAGATAATGTTGAAAGGGATGTAAAACACCAAATCATTATCATCAAAGGGAGCTCCTCTTAAAGGAAACATGCTGTCCATAGGCAAATTTCCTCTGGAATCTATTGAGAATACTATACAGTCAGAGTAATCTCTCTTGGGAGGTGGTGAAGCCATTCACCTCAAAGAAATCGGATACACTTTCAGGGAAGGGAAGGCATTCTGTCAAAAATTTTTTGCCTCCCTTCTGAAAAAGGATCTACCGTATTTACCCAGTGTTTGGATACCGCAACTCCTTACTATACTTGTTCTAAAATTTGAACAATTTACTATCCAATGAGTAAAAATTGCTGGATGAGGGGCAGTGTTGACCCTGATGAGAGGCTGCATTCTGCAGTGCCTCATCTGGGTCTACACTGTTTGCTCGGGTATGTCTGTCCAAATACAGGTAAAAACAGATCTTTGAAAGGGAAGAATTTGCACCTAAGGGGCAATATACTGAACCTGGACTGATGACTACCCACAACATACATTAGTTAACCCTTAAACTGCAAATCACAACAATTGTCGTCTGCTTTGTCGTCTACTTGTGATTTTAAAAGTGTTTTTTGCAAACAGTGTGGACCCAGATCAGACTGCTCCTCTAGGAGCAGTCTGATCAAGGTCCACACTGCTTGTATGCATAAAATCAGTTTGAAAAATTTGCAAGAATATTCAGCAGACAACATAAACAGAGGGCATTTTCAGATGGTTTTCTTGGCATTTTAAGGGTTAAAGCAATGAATGAAGAACCAAGCCAGCCAGCAGTCTTATCAGGTGTTTCAGAGTTTACATAAACAATAAAATGGAACAGCAAAGATCCTGACTAGCCCTAGCCAGTGCACAGGCTGGTGTGGACCATGGAAAATTTCAGGGCAGTGAACCTCAGTACATATTTACTTGAACATGATGTTTATTTTGTGTAATTTATGATCATGACAGTCATCACCATCAGCATCATTTGGAAAGCCATATTTTGCTTGGGGGTTTTATATTTAGCAAAAAAGGTGAAAAAGAAAGAAAAAAAGAAAACTTGTGCAATTGGCAATGTTTCAGAGATGATTTTGCTTTTCTGTTTCTGTGCATTGTTTCTATTTGTTATATTAAAATTAAATTTGTTACAAGAGCCTGATTTGATCTATGCTGTTTTTATAGTAAAACTATACTTTCTTGAAATTAAAAAAAAATGCTGAATATTACAACTAAAATTTCATAGAAGTATTTGAACAAATAGAACCTACTTAATTTCTTCCTCAGCAGTACCTATTCTTATCATAATTTTTGAGTATTGTTTGTAGCTATTTTTCATTTTCAAATTCAGGTTTGAATTTGTATTTTTTTCAGCCAGTTTAACAACTTAAGTAATGCTTCATAGGTAATTATTAGACAGATTTTGTATGAACTGCCCACACAAATATTCTTAGAATTGCCAGGCAAAGAAATGACTTTCTGTCTGAAAGATGTCGAAAAGACTGTTGTCCTATTTTCTTTGGCTTCAGGCAAGTGGCATATAAGAAGAAGGCTATGAAGTAAGGTCTTAGAAGGTTAGTGATGCCCCTGTTCTGATTGGTTAAAATTTGGTCTGCCAGCAAGCAGCACTCTAATCTTGAATAGACAGCAAATGTCACTCTGTTATGCTTGTGATTACTGCCAGATGCACAAAGGTGATGCTAGTGAAAAACAAAGTTGGTTTGCGTGAAAAGGGACTTTTCTACCATGTATGACCAAACTGCGACCATCAAAAGAATTGTGATTCTTTCAAGGTGATATTACCATCTCCAAGCAAAGACATAAAATTTATCAAACTGAATTACATGTATCAATCTGCATAAACAGGCTGATCAAAGCATGTATTTAAAAAGGGCAAAAGGTACCTTTTAGTGCAAGTATGCTAACTGAAAGGGTCCCAAAAGTATATAATAGCCATGAATGACAGATTTATGTTTCTTCTGAAAACAAATCATTGCAGAGAGCTATTTTCACAGCATTTAACTGTTGCCTTCTAAGCCAATGAACAGGTTTCAGAAGATATTCACACTAACCAGCTGGTCTCTGGTTATTGAGAGACTTAGTAGTCCTGTCTTATATGCCACTTGCATCAGGATATTGAGATTTATTTTACCACTGTCACAGATTGTATAATGTGATAATAAACAATTTGGTTCGTGTATTTGTCGTCCATTACTTGAAATACCTGGTATGATGATTACCATAGTTACCCCTATATATCTGGACACCTTAACTAAAGGGAAATAACTCTTGTACGAATATGGCATAGTCACAGTGGTTTTACTCTGTAGCTGGTCTCATCTTAATTCAACCTAGGACATGCTGTCTTTTGTTTGAGATTCTGACAATTGTTTGAACATAATACATTTTTAGCTCATCTGAGCACAACATGCTCCAGATGAGCTATTTTAACAGGACAGTTATCCCTCGCCCGTCAGTTAACATTTGACATCTCCTAAACCACAGAGCCAATTTTAACCAAATTTCACAGGAATGATCCTTTGGTGATACTGACTGAAAGATGTTCAAAGATTTGGAATCCTTGCAGGATTCTGGTCGCCATGGCAACCAAAAACAAGAGGCCCATGGACCACAATTCACTCACCTGATAAAAACAGCTATTGCATATCTGCAAATGCCATGCAACTTTTTCCAGTATTGCCATAGCAACCAGGACACAAATTTGACCATACCATAAAAAGGCCAAAGTTCATCCTAGTATCATCATTTGAACAAACTTAATAGACTCTGAGTCCCCGATGCTGTATAACAAGAATCAGCCTCAAAGCTTACTTACTTCTGGAGAAGAAGATTTTTTAAGTGTTTTACCATATATGGGCATGGCAAGGAACAATTTGAAAAAAATTGTCAACATTCTTTTGACAGAAGGCCCATGTGAAACATTGTGAAAATTGTTCAAGCAGTTTCAGAGCAGAAGACGTTTACAGTTTTCACGATTTTAAACATGCATAGCCCAGGGGCAAGGGCAGATAACTGCTGAGAAAATTTTGATAGTAACTAAAAAAATATACTACTTAAATCATACATTGTAAGTTTCACCCATTAGTCTTTAATACATTTTAAAAAAATGACTTTTCCGCATACAAAAGTCATATGGGGGCACAAATTTCACCGTGCCGTAAAAAGGTCAAAGGTCAACCTTTAACCATCATTTAAAGCAACTTTGTAGATCTTGAATCCCCAATGCTATATACCAAGATTCAGCTTTCTTGGTTCTGGAGAAGATTTTTAAGTGTTTTACCATATATACCATTTATGATTATATACCTGTCTGTCATCTGTAAACACCTTTGAACGACTTCTCCTCTGAAATCCCTGGGCCATGATCTTCATGTGGAGCCTTCTGTTAATGGGGGATTGAAAATATGTTCAAATGGGCATGGTCTGTTAATTAAGATGGCCGCCATGCCCATATATGGTAAAAACACTTAAAAATCTTCTTCTCCAGAACCAAAAAAGCTTTAAGGCTGAAGCTTAGTATATAGCATCGGGGACTCAAGGTCTACCAAGTTTGTTCAAATGATTGTCGTAGGTTAACCTTTGACCATTTTACGGCAAGATCAAATTTGCACCCCCTTACAATTGCATGGGGGAAATATTGAAAAGTCATTTTCTCAAAATGTATTAAATACTAATGGCTGAAACTTACGAGTTATTAAAGGAGTAAAACATTTAAGTTAGAAGCAAAATTTTGTCCCCTGGGGTTTATCTGCCCTTGCCCCTGGGCTATGTACATGTATAAAATTGTGTAATTTTTTACCGTCTTCTTTTCTGAAACCATTTGAGCAATTTTTTTCCAAACTTGGGGCCTTCTGTCAAAAGGGTATTGACAATTTGTTCAAATGGTTCCGCACCATTAATCAAGATGGTAAATGCACAGTGCGGTAATTAGGTTGAATATGTAATCCAAAACTTTAACCAACATTAACGCCATAGTGACTGCTATAGCTCTACCTGTACTTTGGTATAGGCGAGCTAAACACTATATATACCCCCCTGTGGCATATGCCAGGGCTCAGGGGTATAAGAAAACTATATACCTGAATGACATACTGTATGCCAGAGATATAAGATAGACCTGTGTATGTTATCATGTAAATGGCAACATGAGAAACTGTACCACTTAACCCTTGTCCTGCTGAACCCGGATATACCCTGCCTTTGCAAACAGTGTAGATCCTGATCAGTTGGCCTTTGAAGAAGCCAACTGATCTGGATCTGCACTGTTTGCCATTAAGTATGTGAATTTAAAGCAACAATCCAGTTCAAGCAATCTGATTGGCTGAAAATTAGAAGTGGGAATGGCATCTTAATTTATTCAGCAGGACAAGGGTTAATGCATTCCAAACTGGATGCTCTGTAGACAGTCAACAATCCTAAGGTTTCTTCAGGGTAATTGAGGTTAGATAAGACAACATGCATAGTCTGACATAATCTGACAAGTCTTCACTGGTTAAACAACTCATAAGACAGATTTTTGTGTATTGCAGCTCTGAGGTGAAAGAAACAGACCCAGGTCAGCCTGTGCATCCATCCAGGATCCATGTGTAGGTATACATTAATCAATTAACTCTGATCAGACTGTTTGTTTTTTTGTTCTGAGAAAATGAGTGACAAAAAGCTAATGTTAACTCTGTCAACAGACTAGAACCCCACCCAGGGGCCATCCTCACCAGGACACATTTTGCAAAAAAATGAAGTTGAAAAAGAGCCATTTCATAATACTTGGCAGATTTTTACCCTTAATCAATCTTGACCTATATTTTATGATTATATACCTGTGTGAAGTATGAATCCAATACACTTATCTTTTCAGAAGATATCAAACGGAAACCAATTCTTCAAAGCTGAAAAGGGCCATAACTCCCATAATAACCTTGACCTTTATTTTATGATTATATACCTGTGTATAAAATATGAATCCAATACACGAATCTTTTCAAAAGATATCTAAATGAAACCATTTTTCAAAGTTGAAAAAGGGCCACAACTCCCACACTAATTGGTGGATTTTGTCCCAAATGGAACTTGACCTCTATTTTATGATTATATACCTGTGTATTAAATATGAATCCAATACACTAATCTTTTCAAAAGATATCAAATAAAAACCATTTTTCAAAGTTGAAAAAGGGCCATAACTCCCATAATGGTGGATTTTACCCAAATTTGAACTTGATCAACATTTTATGATTTTATACCTGTGTATAAAATATGAATCCAACACACTAATCTTTTCAAAAGATATCAAGCGGAAACCATTTTTGTTAAATACAGATGGGACAAACATACGTATGGACAGCGGTGATACTATGTGCCACTGAAAATGGCAGGGGCATAAAAAAATAATGCATAAATGTGTTTTGCACCTCTATAAAACTGGAATCACAGTCACAGGAAAGCCAGCCAAATAAAAGCACCGCAAGCATAATACCCCGCCATAGCAATTATTTGTTTATATATTAAAGTTATCGTTGCGAAAATGACAGAGGGACAGTTAAACAACCAGATCTTGATAATAGCAATGGACATAACAATCCTAAAGCAGATCTTGATAATATCAATGCATATAGCAAGGTTGGTTAAAAGGCCTTGTTATTAACTCAAGTTATCATCCAGAAATGAAAATATGGACGTGTCTTGGGCAGATAACTCAGTAAAAATTTGACAAAATTTGCCCATTAGCAATTCCAAACCCTATCTCCTTACTGTCAATACATATAGCAAGTTTGGTTAAAATCCCTTGTTATTTACTAAAGGTATCATCCGGATATGAAAATATGGGCGTGTCTCGGGCAGATAATTCCGTAAAAATTTGACGGAATTTGCCCATTAGCAATCCCAAACCAGATCTCCTTAATGTCAATGCATATAGCAAGTTTGATGAAAATCCCTTGTTATTTACTCAAGATCATCCGGAAACGGAAATATGGGTGTGTCTCGGGCAGATAGCTCCGTTAAAATTTGACGAAATTTGCCCATTAGCAATCCCAAACAAGATCTCCTTAATGTCAATGTATATAGCAAGTTTGGTGAAAATCCCTTATTTACTCAAGTTATAGTCCGGAAACGAAAATATGGGCATGTCTCGGGCAGATAACTCTGTCAAAAATTGAGGAAATTTGCCCATTAGCAATCCCAAACCAGATCTCCACAATATCAATGCACATACCAAGTTTGGTGAAAATCCATTGATGTTTACTCAAGTTATCATCCTGAAACGAAAAACGGACGTATGACGGACGGACAGATGGACGGACTCACGGAAGACCAATGCAATCCAAAACCAGATCACAATATCAATGCACATACCAAGTTTGGTGAAAATCCATTGATGTTTACTCAAGTTATCATCCTGAAACAAAAAATGGACGGACGGACAGATGGACGGACTCACGGACGACCAACGTGAAACCATAATACCCAGCCACTATTGTGTGGCGGGGTATAAAAAGACAAACAAGGCATGCAAATGACAATATATTTATACTGGTGTTTATTTAAAACATCAGCTGTAAAAACACTCATGTACACGAAAAAATTATATAAAAATGTATCAAAACTTTCAAAAAGGTACATTCTAATGCATACAAAAACAAGAAAAATAATGCCCATTAGCTCATTGACCCTTTCATTCCTGCAGATCAATACAGATGCCTTTGCAAACAGTGCAGAACCAGATGAGACTGCTTGAAATGAGCCATCTCATCAGGATCTACACTGTTTGCCATTCTGTTTATGATTTTTGACTGAAACTCCTATTTGCAATAATGGATGTGTCCAAAGATGAAAGAGTTCATTTTAGAAACTCAAAGGTGAAAGAGTATACAATTAGATATGATTATAATCTACCCCTAATACTCAAATGAGCTCCCACGTGGACTGTTTCCTTTTTAATTTGTCATCAGAAGATAAAAGCATTTTCAAACTCTTAAGTTTGGCACAGATCTGAACAGTTTCTCAGATGGGGTGGGGCACACCCCATGGGGACCCAGGGTCAGTGTCAATGAATGCCACTTATCATAAGAAACAATAATATATATAGTTTAGAGATGGGGATCTGAACAGTGTCTGAGATATTATTTTAACCCTTATGTGAACTAGAAGCGGTGGGGCTTACCCTGGGGGGGGGGGGGGGGGGGGGGGGGGGGGGGGGGGGGGGTCCATCCATGGCTGGTGTCACTGAATGCATCTTATCATAAGAATAACAATATATATGGTTTAGAGGTGGGGATCTGAATGGTTTGTTTGTTTGATTTGGGCTTAAACGTCGCTTTCAACCTTTTTCAGTCATATCGCGACGGTGGATCTGAATGGTTTCTGAGATATTAAGCCTTTTATGAACTGGAGGGCCTTGGGACCAATGGTTGGTGTCATTGAATGCATATTACCTGATGAACAAAAATATATATGGTTTTGGGGTTGGGTTCTGAACAGTAGATATTAAGCCTTATGTGAACTGGAGGGGGTGTCGGTGTCATTGGATGCCTCATCATAAGGAACAATAAAAGTATCACAGACACGGCATGATACCCTGCTACTGCAGGGAAACAAAACATGCACCCAGCAAAGATTCAGATCTTAAGTCTTTCTTGGACACACAATAGAAGGTACATTTTCTCACATTGCGACTTGTATGGACTTAAACCCATTGTAGACTGAATAAACTCCCCCACACTATATATTGAGAAAGTCTGATTTCAATTTTAGGTATGTCCGACTGTGAGATTTAGATATTCCTAGAGAAAAATGGCTAACTATATGCAAACAGTGGAGACCCTGATCAGATGCCGCCTTCTGCGGCATCTGATCTGGGTCTGCACTGTTTGCCAATTACCCTTTTAGGGGTCTTCAGACTACAATCGGTTACAGATTCTATAAGCAACAGTGCAGACCCTGATCAGATTGCAGGCTGATCTGGATTTTATGCCGCTCAGTTATGTCATAAGGTTCTTCTATATTCACAGAGGCCCATACGTTTAACAATACTGGTTGTTTGAGACATCCTTCAAGTACACCTAGTATCCGACTTCACCCACAAACACCAGCTACAATGCCAATGCCTGAAAAAGGCATCTTATGACATACAGAATCATTCAGCTCAGCTGGATTTATCAGGACCTTAGTTCTTACATGTAACTCACAAATCATATGAATAGTTAAAAGGCCTAAGCTCTCATAAGATTACAAAGACATTCAGGCTAACTAAAGCCTTCGCTGCACATAGCTACTGTATTCGACCTAATTACTGCACCGTGCGCTTAGGTTTTTCAAAATAACTGAAAAAAGTTGTGGTAAAATATGTATCCACCTATACTAACTAAGGGTACACTTAAAAAAAAAAAAGATCAGCAAATGACTTATGTAATTATGCTTATGCAATGTTTTTGTGTTTTTTTTTTTCTTCTGATTTTCTTTATAAAAGCAAATATTATGGGTACTCATTTGAATTACATCGACAAGTCAATGCAATTCAAACGGGTACCCACACATATGGCTTAACAAAGAAGTAGACGAAAAGTACACTGGCTGTAATCTGAAGACAATGGAATTGCTTGACTGTGCACTTATAGGATTATAAGCGGTAATTAGGTCGAATACGGTAACTTTGTTTTGTGATCTACTTATACTTTGCAAAAGCTTAAACATATATAAACAATAACACCTTTTGATATATTGTTAGGTTTTCCTTTCAGATAAGTATTTTTTTTTCTAACAACTACTGACATTTTTCGTATTTCACCATGCAACCTATGTTGTGGGTACCCATTTGAAATGCCTTTGTGAGGTACTCTAATGAGTAACCACAACACAGATTTTATACAGTAATCAGGGCAGTATTTATTTGGCTACTCATTTTATCTAGTGCTATGGGGAATGCCACTGGCTATTTCTGCAGCTGGTCTCCTGCCAATGATTGCTAAAATAACCTATATTCCCAGGAACCTTATGTATCTGTACAGGGGGATCACGCCTTCTTTCACATATGCATGCATTGAATTCACTTTATAAGTGACATTTATCAAACAGCAGTAGATGTGTATAAAAATAATCTATCCTCTATAACTCCAGATAAGATGCTTTTTTCAACCGAAAATGTGCTGATATTTTTCTTATTTCTCCATAAAAACATACACTGTGGTACTCATTAGAAGTGTCTCAATGAGGCACTTCTAATGAGTACTGACAATGTATGTTTTTGTACTGAAATAAGAAAAATATTTTGTGGATAACCCCTCTTATCTGGAGCTATGTCAGTCAGCAGGTGTTTTCAGAAACATCAGGATGGTGGACTGCCCTCATCAGATTGTCCAATGTCTGTACGGTGTGACAAGGGAATAGGTATCCTTAACGTGCTCAGCGGATCAGATACATAACCTGAAATTAAACAACAATTTACAAGCTTTGTTCTAAGACCATGAAATCAAAAGTTTATGACAATCAACATCTATAAGCTAAATGATATATTGTTCTGTATTCAGAATAATAATGATATATGAATCCAACAAAACTGACAAAACCTGCTGTAAAATAGTAAACAGTGACTCATAGCTCCAGATAAGAGGGGATATCCACATATTTTTCTTATTTCTCCACAAAAACATATGTTGTGGATACTCATTAGAATTGCCTCATCGAGGCAATTCATCGAGTATCCACAATATGATTTCATGGAGAAATAAGGAAAATATCAATACTTCTGAGATGAAAAAAAGCGCCTTATCTGGAGCTACGAAACTTAATCCAATTACATTTTCAGCATGATAAATGCTAATAAATCATGTAAGAATCACTGGAGTATGACAATGATACAATATTATCATCTTTAGATAATATCAACTGATACTATAAAGTTTCATGATCACAGCTTTAGTACCAGATGTAAGACTTTTTGACAAAGTGCTATAACTGATGCAAGAATCAATGACAGATAACTATGGTACAATATAGTCAACTTTTGAAAGTTATCTGATTAAGACGAGAAATTCATGACGAAAGATTCAAAACTGGATGAAGCTTTACAGCATAAAAATTTTGCGAAAAACAAAGTGCAATAACTCCAAAACTCATCGCCAAAGCTTGATCATGATACAATATATTCATCATCATGTGTTAACCATCTTATGCAGTAAAGTTTAATGAAAGTAGCTTTAAACTACAGACAATGTGGCTACAATAATTCTGTACAAATGGTGATAACTCCTACATATTATGATGTGATATGGTTATCTTCAGACATTCTGCATTGATGATTTGAAATACTATGAAAGCTTTCAAACTGTAAATGAATTTAGCTTTGAACACCGATTTTGGACCAAGGGCAATAACCCCTGTAATCATAACTGATATATGATACAATACAATCATCTTCAGGCATTAGAAAAAGTTTGGACCAGTATTTAATATCAATCCAATGATCAATCCAATCCATTATGACATCCATTAAAAACATTAACACAAATCTTTACTTTGAAAATCCAAAAAGTGTGACATTATACTCTTGGTCACTGACACGGGTGAGAGTGGAAATTATAAAATTTTGGACCAATATCGACCGACATGCTGAATATTAACTAAAGCCACCAAAGGGTTGTTATATAATACAACCTTATATTTTTTATGTAAAACTTTAACCCTGCAGATTTTGATGCCAATGCTGCTGGTAATGCTAGCTCCTGTTCTTTTGTCCAGGCAAGTAAAAATCAGTAAAGCATAACCTGAAATCCATTTATGGTATAAAAACTCATGATGAAGAATAAAACTCTTAGAGGTGTTGCAGATTCAAGAGTAGTTATGAATGGATGGATGAAACCAATTTTATGTCTCATTGACTATAAATGGGGACAAAAATATAAAGTATCACTCAATTGCTGTCTTCTAATCTAGCTTTATAGAACATATACAAAAGCTAAAAGTGAAAAATCTTTAGCATACACGATGGTTGTTAAAAGTCTCACAAGTGGCTTACCATTTTTATCTAACTGTGGAAAGGGAAGACTTCTTCGTAAGTCATCAGTACTGCAAGAGAAAGGCAAAGGTTATTGTAACAATTCTAGGCATTTAGAAAAGTATTTATTATTAACCCTTAAAATGCCAAGCAAAATTGTAGCAGATTACCTTCTAACTTTTTCAAACGATCATTTTGATGAACAGACTGGCAAACATTATAGATCCTGATGAGATGGCGCATCTTCTCATCTGGATCTACACTGTTTACACGGGTATCTGTTTTGGTCTGCAGTGCTGAAAGGATCATGGATAACTTCTCTAAAGAGAAGATAATCATAGTCTGTCCAACATTTTAATTAATAAGTAATTATTACAGATTCCAAAAACTAGAAACTATTCATCAAACAACCTCCAAATTCACAACCTGATATACAGTGTTATACAGTTGTCCTAAAATACTGTACTGTACTTCAACTTTTCAGGGAAAACAGCACTTGCAAGCAGTTAAGATCCAAACCAGTCTGATCAGGGACTGCACTATTTGCCTTTCCACCATGTCATTTGTGAAGCATAACAAAACAAACATTTAGGCAAAAATGTATTGAATAAGGTATTCAAAATTTTAAGACATTAATCATTAGCCAACTGGTAAGTGAATGCTGTGGCAGGCAATCATTTCAAAGTGCTTTTCTATTTTTGCAGATCGAGGGTTGAGCGCAAGACTATGGTAGCTCAAACATGTTTTTGAAACCCTTGTTTAGGGGCAACTTGGACCCCTTTGTAAACAATGCAAATTTAGGTGCCATTGCTCGTATGAGCAATAGCACCTAAATTTTCATTGTTTACAGAAAGAAATGTTGTAATCTTCATAACACCTTCATGGTGAGGAGATTAGGTTTGGGGAAAAACAACCATCTGACTTACGCCAGTCTTGCGCTCAACCCTCAAGATGACATCCTTTTTTTTTTATTTTTCAAAGAAAATAAGGCTTGATATTTTGAGCACTCAATATTTCTCAAAATATCAAGCCTTATTTTCTAGGTAAAAAAAGGAAAATATTTTAGAAGATCGTCTGCTGCTGTCAATGGTTGGCACTTTAACTCTTTGCATGCTGGGTAGTTCTGCATACGTTTTTGTCCTCTATGGATTTTTTAAAAAATTTACTTTTCCAAAAAAAATCTTTCAGAAATACCATTAGAGTGTCAAACAGTTTGAATCCAGATCAGGCCCAACAGGCCCAAAGTTTTGTTGGGCCTGATCTGGGTCCAAAGTGTTTGCAAAGGTTATCAGCAGATGACAAAAGTTGCCACTAGCAGGGAAAGAGTTAATTAATTTGTGATATATTCATTATTAGTTTCAAGGCTCCTGTAAATTGTAACTTTGGTGGCTAAAAGCATATATTTTCTTTATTTTTCTACAAGTACATATGAATTAAAGCACAAGAAAAAAAATCCTTACAATACAGGAAACACACAAACACACTTTAGGAGCAGTTTGATTCAGGTCTACAATGTTTGTTCAGACCGGTCTATTCAAATATTTAGGATATACAAGTAAAGTTTCCATGCAGAAATATGTCAGAAATTTCTACAAACATTAGCTTCTTGATTCTGAAAATATCCTACCTGTTCCTTGACGCTTCCATCTCCCAGTGAGTCCTGAGGGCAAGAACATTGCCAGCCAGAGGTGGAGTGGCCCTGCCCTCTCCATCAGCATCATGATCTCTTATCACAGCTGGCAGACTGGCCGACAGAGACAGGGGTGGATAATCTGGTGGGTTACTTAACATCATCACAGCTGGAGAATGTCTACAGTCTTCAAGGATTGGCAGAATCTCACCGAAATCTGGACGGTCCTGAAAAAATCAGTAGAAAATATGTGGCAAAAATATTATGAATACATCGGTTTTAACCCTTCTCTAGCTGAACACGACATGCCCTGTCTCAGCAAACAGTGTAGATCCAGATCCATTGGCTTCTGAAGAAGCCAACTGATCTGGATCTGCACTGTTTGTCATTAAGCATATGAATTTGTATCAACAACCTGGATCAAGTAATCTGATTGGCAGAAAATTAGAAGTGGGCATGGCATCTTAATATATTCAGCATGACAAGGGTTAGGTGAGTTGGTTTAAAGTTTAATGCCCCAATTATCAAAATTAAGAAGTTGCCTTCGAACCATTAGACTTTTACCCAACATGAGAGAAATGACAAACTGAGGTCTTGGTTTATGTCACAAGCAGCTCTGCTGGAGAGACACTGGACAGTCCATTTCACTAGCTCAAATAAGTTCATGAAAATATCTATAGTAGATCCTGGCCTAGCCATGGCTCAGCTCAGGCTTTGCATCTGTTAGTCTAATCAGTCTTCCCACTTGTCTTAAAATGCCAATTTTTGAAATCCCTTGACAGGCAAATATGAGGAAAGCAACCTGTATTAAGCCAGCACCCATCTTAAGCAACCACTTGCAGGCTTTCCCACAGGTGCTTGCTTAACATAGGTTTGATTGTACAAAGCACTGTCCTTCAGACTGGGACACTCACTGGCAGATGTGCAGTCTGATCTGAATCTCTGCTGATAAGGTAGTCTCATTCTCTCATGTTGTGACCTATACAGATTTTGTAACACAAAATATTATGAGAAAAATGGAGACACAGGTTGGTCTGGATAAACATCCTCATCTGAATTTACATTTTTTGCCTTTGTGATAAGACTGATATTTTGTTTGACTGCCATGTATCATCATAATCACCAGTGAATTTTTTTTTCTTTAGTATAAAATTTATTTTTTCATTAATTGTGAAGGGAGCTCTTTGGTTATAAAAACACTCTGATTGGAGCAACAGTGATTGTCTTGCTCAAGGTCACAGACTACTGGGCTTGATGAGACTCTCCCACTCTGTAGCTTTCAATCTCAAGTCAAGCACTATGCCAGTGCACCACTGTGCTCTATTATTTGATATTTCACTAAACAATCAGTAGACAACATACCTCAGGATTGGGGTTCCAGCCCATGTGTAGAAGGGAAACTAGGGGTTTGGGAAATGTAACTGCAATAGGTGGACGAGTATTATGGTAAGCCATTTCTGCTGCTGCTGCCGCTGAAACAAGATAAGAGACGGGAATAACATCACCAATTTGTGTTTTCATCTACAAATGAACAAATAACAAACAATAACTAGTAACAGTGTTTTCAGAGAAAACAAATGCCACCCCCCCCCCCCCCAAACCCACTCCCCCATTGCTGATTTTCAGTTTTTCTACTGCTTTGATGTTGAAAATTGGGTCAAGGTCACTACAGCCTAATCAGTTTTTTTATGCCCCATTTTTATATCCATCAAAATTTGGTAAGAATCCAAGAATCCACCTCTGGTTCACAAGATATTGTGCTGACAAGAAAGCGTCATGCCAATGCCTGAAGTAACAGTCTGATCAGGATCTACACTGTTTGTCCATCAAGTACATTGTATTTTGTCAACAAATGCACAAATGTAATAATAATACCTCATCACACCTGAAATTACTACCATCAGTACCTTTTAACATGATATTACTCAAATATAACATGCAACATGTCTAGCTTAATACATTGTACTTCACAATATATTCAGTTTCTAGAAGACTAGATAAAACTGAACAGAATAGATTGCCTCCACCTCTGGTTGTCCCTAGTATAATCAAAACTGTAAGTTAAAACTAACATATGTGGATGCTGAAACCAATACCTACAGTGGGGGTAATGCAACAGCTCTTTCTTACTTTGGCACAAGAGAGCTAAGAATGTATCAGTTCTTGTAATTGTGAACATATTCAACCTCAAATTTCCATGAACTTAATACCCCTGCCCCACAGCTCCAAATAAGCTGCTTTTTTCCGACCAAAAACTGATGATACTTTTCTTTATATTTCTCCATGAGAACATATGTTGTATCTACTCATTAGAAATTGGTTCTGATGAGCATCACAATATACATTTTTGTGGAGAAATAAGAAAAGTATTTTCCTGATACTCTTCTCTTATCTGCAGTATTAGCAAGTTTGATTTTAACCCATTGTAGACTGAATGAATTCCCGCACACTATATCTCTATTCTAATTTTGAATTTGTTTGTTTGTGTTGAGGTTTTACAGCCCAATCAACCCAATGGGGTTATGTTGAGCATGGTCAGTTTACCTAACCACACTTTTACTGGGCAGGCTTAGTCCTCTAAGCGTTTAACCAGTATTGTGCACATTTTTTTGCCAGAAACAGACAACTGCCCTTCTTGAATAAGCGGAAGGGAGAGAATGACCATAAAAAATATTTCATGATCAATCTCCACAAAAGAATGTTGCTAACCCGGCGGGGGTCGAACCTGCAACCTCCGGATCACCAGTTGGACACGCATCGATCCTAACTACCTAGGCCAGCTCTAATTTAGATTTTAGCAGGCTTTGGTGGCTCACTTGGATGTGCACAGGCCTGTCTGTCCCAATACTTAAGATTACTGCTGTAACCATCAGCAAGCATACGATCAAGAAGACAAATGAAATGCTATGGTTTGTACCTGGTTTAAGATGAGCAAATGGCAGTTCTCCAGCCAGGAGTTCCCAGAGACAGAGAGAATAACTAAACACATCAGCTTTTACACTGTACTTTGTACACTGTGTGAAGATCTCAGGAGCCATCCAGCGAAGATTCTAACACCAAAAAACAAAATTACAAACTCCTGAGAAAAGACAACTACAAAATACTCCTGAGAAAAGACAATACTAACAGTCTAAAGCCAGACCAGTCTCCTTTCTACCATATTAATTCCTAAAGTGCTTAAAGGCAACAGACATTTTATTATCCAAGAAAGTTTTAAAAAATATTAATACAATCATAAAATGTGGCACCTGACAGCCTGTAAAATTTCAGTTAGTATCTCGTTCTTGAACTGGATCAAAAATGAAATGATTTTTTATCATATCCCTGAATTAATGTTGCCAACATTAATTCAGAGATACAATAAAAAATCATTTCATTTTTGATCCAGTTCAAAAATGCGAGACTAACTGGATGCCACATTTTATGATCCTATGTGTGTCAAATGCCACATTTTATGATCCTATTAATACCATATATCAATTTCTTAAGCCTTTCTTGGATAAAAATGTCTGTTTTTGAGGAATATTGAGCCTTAAATATAAACATTAGCAGACAATATTTAAAATAAAATTCTGAATTTTCTGAGAAAATAGGGCTTGACAATTAATGTGAATCCTCTCCACAAGAGATAATTCATTTGAAATGTGAAGCCCTATTTTCTTAAAAAAAAATAAAGAAGCATCCATATCATATATGCAAACAGTGAAGACCTGAGACTCAATAGAGTAATTTAGCCAACATTTTCACTCAATATATGTCGAGCATGGTCAGTTTACCTTACCACAGGTTTACTGGGAAGGCTTAGTCCTCTAAGCAGTTAACCAGTACTGTGCACATTCTTTTGCCAGAAACTGACAACTGCCCTTCTTGAATCAGCGGAAGGGAGAGAATGACCGTAGAAAATATTTCATGACCAGTCTCCACGTAAAAATGTTGCCAACCTTGGTGGGGGCTGAACCCGTGACCTCCTGGTCTCCAGTCGGATGGCGCAGCCAACTGAACCACCGAGGCTGGCTTGCCCCAGCTGACCTGGGTCTTTATTATGTGTATATACTGAGAAAATGATGAGTGAAGATCTTGATCAGATTGTATAAAATGTGCTGATTTTCTCACATATAAACCAGATTCATTTATAAATACAGTCAAACCTACACTGACTGAAGACTCAAAAACGGCTGCTTTTAACCTTTACCATTCTCTGGGTTAATTCAGCAGATGACAAATTGTTGACATTTTTCTTATTTGTTCCAGAAAACAGGATTAGACATTTCATGCAAGGAGACAATTTGCATGAAATGTCAAATACTGTTTCCTGAAAAAAAATAAGAAAAAATATTTCAAAATGTTGCTGAAAATTTTACTGAGTGTTGAATGTTAATACAAGAACTGACTTTATGCCTATCCACAGGCAGCACTGTATATGCAAAATATGTTCACTTACCCCTGGTTGTTTTGTCATATTGTCTTCCATGGAACGTAAAAACTGAGATTCTGAAATCAACATAAAAATTTCAATTGAAGAGTGTTTATCATGTGGGAAATGAATATAGTATCAATCACACTAACAGCAGAAAACATTCTTTTTTTTTCTCTCTCAAATAAATAAGGTTTGATATTTTATGGAAATCATCTACTAGATATCTGGAGAGTCTTACTATGCCTAACTCTTTCACCCCTGAGTACAAAATGGACTCTTCTATCTTTGAATTTTGACACATCCATTGTTGCAAATAGGGGTTTCAGTCAAAAATTAATAGCAGAATGGCAAAGAGTGAAGATCCTGTTATGTTATGAGTCATCTCATCTGGATCTGCACTATTTGCAAAGGTATCTGTATTGGTCTACAGGGATGAAAGGGTTAAGCTGCTGGCAGTGAACAACTTGCATAGACTGATCTAAGCCTCCAATGTTGGCATATGTCATAATTATAAAATCTCTTTCCTCATGATGAAGGTTATATGAGCTACACTGGAAGAAACCATCTTTGGGAGAAACACTAAACAGCATAACTCCAGTTATCCTTTTTATCAGTGGTTTTTTTTTTTTTTTTTTTTGCTGATATTTAGACTTTTATCTAGAGCTGAGCCTACAATGAAGAACCAAATTCCCCTACATATGTGTGATGTCCAATCATGCCTTTTGCAAGACCTCTTGAGAATAATCAATGTCCAGTGATTCCATATGTGCACAGTGAGCTCAAATCAGACTGTGCATATGTCAAGGGTAATCTGTGCCTGTGTTGTGCCTGTGTTGTTGGCATATGCCCCTTTTCACAGACATATGAGCAGAAAGATGAGAAAATTTACTTTATGATTTCTGTGTCCAGCAAATTCCAGATATGTCATTCCACAACAATTGAGTCCTCCGTGAAATCACCTGACCAGTAAATGACATCAAAATCTGACCAACCAAACTAGCTTACCAGTTAACGGTTAATGTTATTGCTTAGACAAACAATATTACCTATGTACTTTTTCATTGATAAATACAGGTATGAATGCAGTTTTCATTGACAAATACAGGTATCACGATAGTGTTTGTCTAAGGATTTACGCATGGGCGTGGTTATAGCCTTCTGACGGAGGAGTCAATTGACAGGGCCCACTCTGTTCATCAATATATTGTATAATGATTCCGTAAGCTGACAAAAAGGACCTGATTAGACAGTGCAGGCTGATCTGGTACTTCATTGTTTGAATATGTGATAAGGCATTCTTCAACTGTTCAGGTGTTTTCCTCAGTAATACTATCTGGACTTTAAACTGCCTAAAACATCAAATTAATCCTTCCTTTCATCCATGAGTTTCTGAAGTGGACTCTTCCATTCTTGGATTTGGACTTGTCTAATGATGCAAACTGGGTTTCAGTCTAAAAATTAAAAAAACCCAAAATAAAAACATAATGGCAAACAGTGTAGATCCTGATAAGATGGTTCATTACGAGCTATCTCGTCTGGATCTACACTGTTTGCACTGGTATCCGTTTTGGTATGCCAAGCTGAAAGGGTAAAGAAACCATACAGACTGATATAGAAAATCTGATCTTACCACCGAAGTCTGCCACAACGGCCCTTCCATTCTCCTCCAATAGAATATTCTGGCTGTTCAGATCTCGGTGAATGATTGGTTGTGGCAGGTTATGAAGGTAGTGCATGCCTTTAGCAACATCTGTTGCTATAGTCAACTTGGAATGAATGTCTATTAATCTGAAATATATATATATATAACTAACTCTAAATAGTGGTTGACTTAAAACAAGTATCCAAATACTGTATTTGATATATATATATATATATATTATATATATATATATAATATATATATATATATATATATATATATATATATATATATATATATATATATATATATATATATATATATATATAACTAACTCTAAATAGTGGTCCAATTAAGACAAGTATTCAAATACTGTATTTGACCTAATCACTTTAAGCATATTTTTTTTTTTTTTTTTTTATTTGGGTTTTAGGGCCCTTTCAAGAATATTTCACTTATATCGAGCCGATCGTTCATCGAAGGTGGGCGAAAACCGGAAAACCCTGAGAAAAACCACCTGACCATCCGTAAGCAGAACTTGGCTTTCCTACATATGACCCAAGCGAGGCTCGAACCACAGCGGTGAGAAACCTAATGGATTAAGAGTCAACTCTCTTATCCACAAGGCTACGGGGGCCTGCCCTTTAAGCATATAGTCAAGCAATTTCTTAGTCTTTAGATTACAGCCCATGTATTTTTATCTTTTTTTTTTTTTTTTTAAAAGTATGTGGGTACTCATTTGAATTGCCTCAACAAGTCAAGGCAATTTAAAATAGTACCAACATGTTTTCATAATCTACAAAAACATTGCATAAACATCATTATATATGCGACTCATGAGGCCCTCTGCCGACCTTTCTTTAGGGTGGGTGTGTTGAGGTTTTAGGCCCAGTCAACCCAATGGGGTCATGTCGAGTGCGGTCAGTTTACCTAACCACACGTTTACTGGGCAGGCTTAGTCCTCTAAGCGGTTAACCAGTATTGTGCACATTCTTTCGCCAGAAACTGACAACTGCCCTTCTTGAATCAGCGGAAGGGAGAGAATGACCGTAGAAAATATTTTCAATCTCCACGAAAGAATGTTGCTGACCTTGGCGGGGGTTGAACCCGCGACCTCCTGGTCTCCAGTCGGACGGCGCATCCAACTGAGCCACCGAGGCCGGCTGACCTTTCTTTAAAGTGTGCCTTTATTTGGTGGATATTTTACTTCATTTTTTTTTTTTTCCAGTATTTTGAAAAACCTAAGCACATAGAAAGGTAAGTAGGTCAAATACAATTTTTTTTTTTTTTTATTTTAACTTCGTAATACATTAACCTATAGATAATGTGCTATTCTATTCTGTTATTCACCCCCTCCACAGAAAAAACGACCTTTCAGTCGTTATAAAGTCTTAATTCAGAAGGTCCCTTTAAACAGTTACCTGTATGACGTAGTTCCTCCCGCTCAAATGATCACGTGTCAGTTTCTTTTCTGTGGACTTTGAATGTTCAAGGATTATTATTCTGTGTTAGAAAAAATGGATTAAAATTATTCTACACGGTTAAAATTTTTATATCCTTGACTTTCTCTGGTTCTATATTCACTCCTTCTACTATCTATGTACTTATTTTCGAAATATCGATCTTAGATTTCTTGTTTTCTCAATGTTAAATTTCTTCCTTTGTTTCCGCGTCAGTCGATGCATTTCGCCCGCGGCAACTGTGGCCATTTAAAAGCTAAATGGGATACACATTTATCTTGTCTAACTTGTAATTCTTGCACACGTATCTCTCCGTGTTATATTTGTAGTTCCTGGACAGAAAAAGTTTGGAACCTAGCAGAAAGAAGACGCCTTCATGCTACTAGAAAATCAGTTATGACGCAGAAGAGAAAACAGAAGAAATCAAAGAAATCCAAGAAGTCCCAGTCAGACATGTCTGACAACAGGACAGTTGATGGGAGCACCGCCCCTCATAGCTTTACTGCTCGGGGCAGGACCCATCAAGGTGGCAGCCTGGCGGACTTAGAGTCTGACCGGGCACTAAGCCCACCAGTCACCAGTCAACCAGTCACCAGTCAACCAGTCACCAGTCAACCAGTCACCAGTCAACCAGTCACCAGTCATCCAGTCACTGGGCAACTTATCTCCGTTCATCCAGTCACCGCTCATCCAGTCGCCAGTCAACCAGTCACCAGTCAACCAGTCACCAGTCAACCAGGCACCAGTCAACTAGGCTCCAGTCAACCAGGCATTGGTTTACAGTCATTTGCGTATGACCTACAAACACATATTCCGCCTGGTTATATTCCTATAAATGTGCCTGTACAAAGCTACGCTCCGTCCATAAGTAGCCATATTTCATAGGGTAGTGTCCACAGACTATCCAATGTCTTTATTCCTGGTTACGAACGTTCTGATAGACTAGAACTTCCTAATCCAGCTTCTTCCTCTAGACAGATTATTCCACTCGAACCTGATTTTTCGCAGGTCTCAGATCCGAGTGTAATGATTGAGCCTCCTAATTCAAATGATTTATCTATCTCCAGACCTTCAAGGAAGGATCAGTCAAAAAGAGAGCATAAATCTAAAAAGAGAAGAAGACATCGATCGTCCTCTTCTTCTATCTCTACTTCCAGATCAGACTCTTTGAGTTCTTCTCGGCGAAAGAAAAATTCAAAGAGATCTAAGCACTCTCATAAAAAGAGAAGAAGACGATTGATGACGCCTTCTTCTTCATCAAATTCCTCCCAATCTCAACTTGACATTGGTAGATATACAAGGGCTCATAAATCTCCCCAGGTTGTTCAAACGCCAACTCTAATACAACCTGAGGAGACTAATTTTAGTCAAATCACTAATCAACCTATTAATTACGATCAGATTCAGCCGAATCTCACTCAACAGAATAAGGAGTCCGATTCGGAAACTGAATCCGAAGTCTGGTCATTTGATCGTGCGATTAACGAGGTCTTCCGGCTTCTTCCTCCTGAGTTATGCCCCAAAACTCAGCAGGATCAAGCTCCATTAAAACCTCTCTCTGGGATCGAACAATTAATGGAGTCTCGTTCCACTCCATTACTTGTTCTCCCACAATCCAAATTAGTACAAAATACAACAAAATATATTCAAAATAGACTAGAATCGGACAAATGTTCAAGAGATTGGATTTGCCCGCAAAGCTTGGTTTCGGCTCTTGCTCCGACTAAATTGTACAAGAGCCAAAACCAATATTTGCCAACTGATAATATCCCTCAATTAGAAGCGGATGCGTCGCTCCTAGACATTTCTAATAAAGGAAGAGCTTCTATTCCGCTCAAGAATCTAGAAGCATGGGAAAGGAAGGCTAGAAAACTAGTCGCTATTAATTCTCATGCTGATCTATTTTCTTCAGCTGCCTTCCTTTCATTACAACAGGAATCGATGTCGGTTGCGGCCCTTTCCAGACTTCTGGAGGCCGTAGCCAAATCGATTAAACATGCTACTGCCATGTCTACACTTTTAACTACTGAATTATTCCAAGCTAGGAGGGACGCAGCCCTAGCTTCGTCTAAACTACTACTCGACAATTCCACATACGAGTTAAGGAACTCTCCTATTAACTCAAAATCCTTATTTGACGGCAGGATAAAAGAAATAGCTAAATCAAACTTCGAAGCTCAACAGCAAAGGTTTCTAGCTTCTACATCCATTCAGTCACAATCTCATTCTTATAAGCCTCCTTCGCAGAGCAGAGCTTTCAAGATACCTAAATATCCTGCTAAACAAACAACATCCAGACCTAAACTTACGCAGTCGTATAGGTCCAAAAATATTCCTCAAAGCTCATCTTCTCACATTAAGAAAGATAATATCAAGAGGACTGGTAACATCCGTCAGTTCCCCTCCTTTAAACCTGCCTCTTCCTCCGCAAGATTATGAAGGCCCGCCCTTTCCACTGCCTGCTCTTCCGCTCGCGGACATTCCAGTGGGAGGACGATTGGCCCATTTTGCGGAAAAATGGGAGGAAATAACAGACAACAAATGGGTCCTCTCTATCGTACGAAACGGTTTCAGGATACCATTCATCAAAATTCCTCCTTTGTCATCTGTTCCGATCAGAATGAGTCAATCCTCCTCCCCGTTTCTCAGAGAAGAGATCGAAAATCTTCTCAACAAACGGGCAGTGGAAAGGGTACAGAATCCGGAAACTCCCGGCTTTTATTCCCGGATATTCCTTGTGCCAAAAAAGAACGGAAAGTTTCGTTTAATATTAGACCTGTCTTTATTAAAAACCGTTACATAGAGAAACGAGCATTCAAAATGGAAACAGTCAAATCGGTAAGACAAGCGATGAGACTCAACGATTGGGCTGTCTCCATAGATTTAACAGATGTATATCTACATGTGCCGATACATCGTCAATCAAGGAAGTATCTTCGCTTCGTACACGAAGATCAAGTATATCACTTTTCGGCCCTATTGTTCCGAATGTCCCTAAGTCCATTAATTTTCTCGAAACTGATGGACGTTATTGCAGCGTTTCTACGCCAACGTGCCATATCAGTTTTTCCATACCTAGACGATTGGCTGATAAAAAATCTGATTCACAACCGTCTGATTACTCAGACAAAGATTTGAATTCAAACTATTCAAAGCCTAGGTTTTCTGCCAAATCTCAAGAAGTCAGATCTCTTTCCTGCTCAGAAATTCACCTTCATAGGTATGGAATTTCTGACGCAACAAAATTTAGTCAGGGTTCCAGCGGATCGTGTACAGAACCTAATTCTAACAATCAAGAAAATAATGTCAGCAAAACATGTATCGGCACGAACTTTCCTTTCTCTTTTGGGCAAACTCAGTGCTGCAGCAGACCTTGTTCTCCTGGGCAGACTGCACTTACGTCCTCTTCAGATGTGCCTGCTGTCAGTCTGGAAACCTCATATTCTTCCTCTCGATCACCCGATCTCGATAAACGGCATGATTCGATCTCACTTACAATGGTGGATAAACCCCATTCGATTCGAGACAGGGACTGCAATCCATCCTCCAGACCCCAAATTCTTCCTTTATATGGATGCCAGTCATTACGGATGGGGAGCTCATTTAGAGCCGACAACACTGTCCTTTCATGGTCGCTGGACAGAAAACCAATCCCAGCTCCATATCAATATGTTAGAAATGATGGCCATACGATTAGCACTGAAACAAGCCAAAACATTTATTCACCATTCTTGCATCATGATATCCACAGACAACACAACGGTGGTCTCATATATCAACAAACAGGGTGGCACTCATTCCCCCAATCTTTGCGTAGAAGTTTGGAAAATACTCAATTGGTGCCTGGAACAAGACATAGTTATCAGAGTACGTCACATCCCAGGCAAATTCAACATTCTTGCAGACCGCCTCTCAAGACTAGACAAACCTATCAAGACAGAATGGGCTCTGGATCAAACAGTTGCGAATTCAGTATTCCAGATGCTCAACTTCCCAAATGTGGATCTGTTTGCGACAAGATTCAACCACAGACTCCCATTATATGTCTCTCCAGTACAAGACTACAAAGCACTAGCGATAGATGCCCTGTCCATGGACTGGAATCATCTTCATGCATATGCTTTTCCTCCTTTTATTCTGATACCTGCTGTTCTAGAGAAAATCCGACAACATCAGTGCAGAATAGTTCTCATAGCTCCGTTCTGGCCACAACAACAGTGGTTCTCAGAACTTCTTCTTCTATTAGTGTCAGCTCCAATTCGTCTGCCACTAATTCCAAGACTACTGACTCAATCCAAAGGAAGATTTGTACATCAAAACCTCCCAATTCTCGACCTTCACGCTTGGGAGTTATCAAACAGTCAATCAGAGATAAGAAATTTTCACAAAACATTGCAGATTTTGTCTCCAGATCAAGAAGAGCATCTACACAAAAAGTCTACGATGCAAAATGGACCATCTTCTCTAATTGGTGTCATACAAAAAAGGTTAATCAGATCTTGGCCCCTGTTACAGTTATAGCCGATTTCTTAATCTTTCTTTTTTCGGAAAAGAAATGTCAGATTAGTACTATTAAAGGTTATAGATCTATGATCTCTAACACTTTAAAATTCAAAACTGGTAATAGAATCGGATCTAATCCAGTTTTATCTGAACTTATCAGATCCTTTGAACTTCAACGACCAGTACAAAGATCTCTTACACCTAAATGGGACTTATCCTGGGTTTTAGTATGTCTACAAAAACCACCTTTTGAACCTCTTGATAAGGCTTCTAAATTTCACGTTACTATTAAGACAGCCTTTCTCTTAGCTCTTGCCACTGCTAAAAGGTGTAGTGAAATACATGCTCTAGCTATGGATTCACAACATTTAAGATTTAATCAATCTGATGGTTCAGTTTCCTTGATTCTTAAATCTGGTTTTTTAGCAAAAAATCAGCTTCCTTCTGTTAAACCAGATCCTATTGTTGTTCCTAGTCTTGCTCGAATATGTAAATGGGAACATACTGACAGACTTCTTTGCCCCGTTAGGGCTCTGAAATTCTATCTCAAAATGACTAGCTCTTATCGCCAAAATAGAACTAGACTTTTTCTTCCTATTAAAGGCAATAAGGATATTTCTAAAGATACTATCTCGAGATGGATATCTTACACTGTTAAACTTGCCTATAGGAAACTCACTAAACGAGATATCTCTTTCCTTAAAATCAAAGCTCATGAAGTTAGAGCTCTTTCCTCTTCTTGGGCTTTCTTTGACAAAGTTCCTCTCAATGATATACTTCAAGCAGCGGTTTGGAATAGTTCATCAACTTTTGCCAAATTCTATCTCAGAGACATGTCTCAACAAGCACAGAATCTCCAAAGTTTGGGCCCCATTGTAGTGGCCCAAAAAGTGGTGGGGGGCCAACAGCAATCAGTAATGGATGTGTAGACAACGTCAACAGCCCCCCTAGACCTGATGCTATACTAGAGAGGTACTAATTATATCTTTATTATATATATATGTTAACCCTGGATTACTTTATCCTTGGTTAAAGGATCTTATTATTGCCTTAAGCACTAATTATGTCCTCATTATATATATATAAAAAATAAATCTTTTTAATAAGCCTTAATTCAGAAGTTGGGACTAACTTATTAGGAGAAATCCTCCCTCCTATTCTACAAATTCTAGCACATTATCTATAGGTTAATGTATTACGAAGTTAAAATGAAGTTTTTTAAAAGTAAAACATATTTTAACGAGTAATACTTAACCTATAGATAAGTATTTATCGTCCCACCTCCCTTCCCTCGCTCCTTTCTCCTAATTGTGTATTGTTTTACACATAAAAGAAACTGACACGTGATCATTTGAGCGGGAGGAACTACGTCATACAGGTAACTGTTTAAAGGGACCTTCTGAATTAAGACTTTATAACGACTGAAAGGTCGTTTTTTCTGTGGAGGGGGTGAATAACAGAATAGAATAGCACATTATCTATATGTTAAGTATTACTCGTTAAAATATGTTTTACTTTTAAAAAACTTCATTTTTCTGAGTATGCGTAGATATACAGGTGATAATACAGTTTCAATTTACTACTGTATTTTTTTTTTTTTTGTGTGTACAAGGTAATAATGCAAATAATTGTGTATTTGTGTGTTCTGCAAGTTCATGAAATGTGAATAACTTTTGTCCGGACCTCTGGAGTTTCAATCACACTTCTCATAAACTGGTGCCCTCTGTCGGTTTGTGCTTCCAAGCAAAATTCCAGAATCTTCACAATTTACTACATAATACACACTCTATAGGACTGAGAAGGTAAACAATGAAGATCCTTTGGTCAAAATGTACAAATGCACAGGCTGGTCTGGGTCTTAGATTCTCTGGGGATCACAGATGGGAAACTGTTTTCCCCATAGCAGAACAAATTTTATATTCTGTGACCTTCCAAAATATGTCTTATTGTGGAATGCAAATATTAACAGTTTGTGCTCAACTTAAAATGAATGTCTGTTAAGTTGATAGACCATTCTTCATTAAATGCAATGAAAAAAAACTGACTTTACTCAGTTTTGGTACCGCCTCTAAGACCTTGTATTCCTAACATGTCACCTATTTTAGTATCACTTGAAGATCCTGCTGTTTTAAGATTCTGTCAAGTATCAACAGTTGATAGCAGAATTAGCACACTTAACACCATATTTATCCTTAACCCTAGTCCTGCTGAACCTGGATATGTCCTATCTTTGCAAACAGTGTAGATCCAGATCAGTTGGCTTCTGAAGAAGCCAACTGATCTGGGTCTGCACTGTTTGCTATTAAGTATGTGAATTTATATCAACAATCTCAATCAAGTAATCTGATTGGCTGAAAATTAGTTATGGGTGTGGCACCTTAATTTATTCAGCAGGACAAGGGTTAATATTGGGGACACATAACTTCTTACCAATCTTTTCTTAAAATTTGAACAAGTCCATTTTACTATTATACCCGATCTAAAAATTGCTGGATGTGTGGCAAAGGGTTTTAGACCCTTATCCGATATCACACTTTGTGGTATCTCATCTGGATCTACATTATGGTTAACATGGTCATAAATTAACATTTACTAGAAAAAAAAATTCTATAAATGCACATAGGTTTTACAGTCAAACTTCAATGGGTGATCATCTTTGTGACCATGGAACTTTGTTCTAGACATGGGTAGTCCACTAAAGGTGAATCATGGTGCCAGGTCAGAAGGCAAATAGGGATAATGTAAGGAATCATGAGGTGATTCTAATGAGTACATACAACATACAATTTCATGATAAAATAAGAAAATTCCTCTAAAATACCTATTTTCTGAGCTATTGGAAGAATTTCCTGGGGACTCAAAAACGAGTTTGAATGAGCTAAGGTAAGGTAAACAAGCCATCAGTGTTTCAGTCATTGAAGTTCTACTGTACTTCTTACCTTTTTTGTTCATGCAGCAGGCTGTATATGGAGCCTCCCGAAACATACTGTGTTACAATAGCGAATTGCTGAAAAACAAATTTACAGACCATGTTATAATGTCAACAACTTTGTAACCATTTTACAGTGCATCAGTATTCTAGATCTGCTGTTTCTTTCATCTATAAATACCAATACAGTGGAACCTCCACTATGGGTCACTTCTGATGAGTGGTCACCTCCCATTAACAGCCATTTTTATTCCCCCTGAGGTGTTTTCCTACATATTTTACCTCTGATAAATGGTCACCTCCCTCCTCCGGTCAGCAGCCATAATAATTTATGATTTTATGGCCAAAATCCCTGCGTTCAATGGTCAAATTGACAGAGGATCGGAACAAAATGGTGACATTGAAAATGAAAGTAGGAAAACAAAAATTCATGGAAATCACACCTCGTATCATAAAAAAAAAAAAAAAAAAAAAAAATTAATTAATAAAATAAAATAAAAAAAATATAGAGAAATACATTGGAGAAATTACCCCAGAATTATCCTTAAATGTCGCGCCTGCGAAGGAGCAAGGTTGACACAAATTTACAAATTTGGTGAACCATAAAATATAGGTCAAGGTCAAATATGGATACTGCTGTCTAAATTGCCATTCCCAAGAGTAAGCTTATACCAAGTATCATCACTGTAGCCTTAAAAGTTCTTGGGAAATAAACATGAATATTAGGGTTAAAGTTAGGGTTGACGCAAATGTTGACACACTGATGGACAAACCAACAGATGGAAAACCTGGTCCCTATATTGCGCCATGCTAAAAGCAGGTGAGACAAAAACAAAAGGCTTTTATTACGTGAACAGCAAAGGCTCAGATTAGCCTGCATATTCATGCAATCTCCTCAGAGTCTTCTCTGTCTGTCGAAATACTGTTTAAATATAGTATCCAATAATTCTTTAACCATTACCACTCTCTGGGCTAATTCAGCAGATAGCAAACATATTTTTCTTATTTTTCCAAGAAAACATGTTCAGGCCTCCTAGTGGCCCACTTTGAAAATATAGGTTTTTATGTAGGTTCTTCTTACTCAAAATATAGGTTATTTACAGGTTTTTCAATAAAAAATATAGGTTAAAAAAAGGTTCTTCCAAACTCACATAGAGATTTAAAACTGAAGAAAAAATATTTGATGAATTTTTGCACCACAATTATTCAGATTAAGTTGATCTGAATTTTACACAGTCCGAGTGAGCGAAGCGAGCAAGGAAAAAAATACAATTTCCTGACAGTTTTCATCACTTTTTTGGGACTAAAAAGTAAAAATAGTAGGGCATTTTGAAGAAAAGTTAGGGTTGAGTCGCGAGAAGGTTCAAAAAGTGAAAAATATAGGTTTTTTCATGAAAATACAGGCTTTTTATAGGTTTTATGAACAAAATAAAGGTTTTATAGGTTTGACACAAAATTATAGGTTATTATAGGTTTTATAGGTTTCGCTAGGAGGCCTGCATGTTTTGTCATTTCATGCAAAATGTCAAATCCTGTTTTCTGGAAAAATATTACCCATGTTGTCTGCTGAAATTACTACTCAAGTGCTAAGGGTTAGGCAAGCTACGAAGGCCCTGATCAGACTGTGCTAATGCACAGGCAGCGCTGGGTCTTCTTTGCCCATATATAGTAAACAGGCTCTATTCTTGCACTGTATATCATACGATGTATTATAGTTGCTTCTGTGTACAGTTACTTACACTAGGGTCATCCAGACATGCCCCAAGAAAATTGATAACATAAGGACTGTTCAGTTTGGATAATATTGCAACTTCCCGGCAGAACATATCAACATCCGACTTTGTTCCAAAAGATGTGGCTTTATACCTGGTGGAAACAAAAAGTATATGTATACATGTATCATTAGCAGCTGTGGGTAACCAGTTTAAAAAAAACAACAAAACAAACAAACATGTTCAAGTGGGATGAACCAATAAGATATCTTCGAGCATATTCAAAAAGGGCTGCATAGCTCCATGTAAGAGCAGTATTCATTAGAAGTAGAAGCACCTGCAAGTAAGTACCTACAAAATAAAATTTTGTGGAGAAACAAGTCAAAATTCTGAAACTTTTTTTTTTTTTTTTTGGGGGGGGTGGGGGGGGGGGGTGGAAATGCCTTATCTAGAGCTATGTTGTTGATTCAAATAAGGTGCAATGTCAGAAAATGTACTTCAGATATGTGTGCCCTGCAAAGATTCAGATCAGCCTGTGCATGTGCACTGTATGATCTGAATTCTCACTGGCCACATTTTGGATAGCCAAGGATGCAAAGTTTTTTTCTAACAACTAAATAAGACTCTGATCACATTTAATAGTAGCTTTGGGAGATCAGTTAAAAACATATTTAAGTGGGCCGCGTCAAGAAAAAGGGTGGTGTCAAGCATATGCAAAATGAGCTGTGGCACTCAAGATAAGAGACCCTTCTAATGAGTTTTTGTGGAGAAATAAGAAAATATTTATAGTTTTTTTTTTGGGCTGAAATAAACCACCTTATCAAGAGTACTGGCTCAAATTATCCTGCACATCCTCAGTCTCATCAGGATTTTTACCTGCCACTGGTTCATTCTACAATGTCTAATGACTCCATAAGTGAAAGCAATCCCCCTGATCAGACTGAATTAAAGTTGATATACCTGGATAAATGAAGCTGTTATCCACGCTACATCAGCAAATGTATTAAAGATTCTTAAGGGCATTTTTAATGTGTTTCTTCCCAGACATTCCAAATAGGATGTGTCCGAGACGGAGTTTTATGGCCCAGTCAACATTGTTAAGGTCATGTCTAGCTGGTCAGTTAACCTACTTACACTTTTCCTGAACATGCTTAGTCCTCTTAAAGCAGTTAACCAGTATTTGTGCACATACATCTGCCAGTAACTGACAACTGCCCTTCTTGAATCAACAGGAGATGCAGAATGACCACAGAAATTACTTCATTATCAATCTCCATGGAAGTTATTTGGTTTCCAGATAGGATGATTATGGTACAAATTATAAAGCATTTCAATTATGATCACTTTCACAAATTGTAAAGAGCCAGGTCAGGGACAATAAGAAACTGCCAATAAGCAGTGCTTGCAAGGACCAAAGCATAGCGGACAGACGGTGTGAAAACAGGATACCCTGCCCAGCACCCCCTACCCCCCTACCCCCCCTCCCCCCCCCCCCCAACACACACATACAAAAGTGATATTTATGGGATAATTTGTCTTATTTCTCCATAAATACATTATGTTGTGGGTACTCATTAGAAGTGCCTCAGTGAGGCACTTTTAATGAGTACCCACAACATATTTTTTTCATGAAGAACTGGAAAAAGTTACCCCAGAATTATAATCAAATATCTGTGAGTGATGTGTTGAAACGTGCTGGTTGAATGGTTAAACAGCATAGTCACTGATTGACCTGGCTCATCACTGTTTGCTTCAATGTGTGTCAAAGTATTTTGGACATATATTAACCCTTGTCCTGCTGAACCCGGATATACCCTGCCTTTGCAAACAGTGTAGATCCAGATCAGCTGGCTTCTGAAGAAGCCAACTGATCTGGATCTGCACTGTTTGCAATTCAGTATGTGAATTTATATCAACAACCTTGATCAAGTAATCTGACTGGCTGAAAATTAGAAATGGGTGTGGCTTCTTAATTTATTCAGCAGGACAAGGGTTAATATTTGGGGTAAATACGGTAACTCAGTATCTTTGTTTGGAAACACTACCTTTTCACTGCCACAGTTTTCCCTCTACATCTTCCTTTATAAACTTTACCGAATGAGCCACTGCCAATAACATCTTGGAAATCAATATCAGAGATTAGAATGTGAAATTGATGAGGTAATTGAGATCGTAGCTGAAGAACATCAATCTTCTCTGGAAAAGTGACACAAGGTGTATTAAAGCACAACCAGTCTTATAGCTATATCATAAGCTATGTCAAGACAGTCAGGATCTTAACCTTTTAAAACCTTACTACATTCTGAATATGCATAACAAGCTAACAGCACATTTCGTCTTCACACCATACTGATCTTAGCATTAATAATGTAGAAATCTGACTTGTTTATAAACTCTGATGCAACAATTATAAATATTAGAATTTAACAACACAAAGACTAAACTAACATTTACCAAACCTGGCAAACTTTCTCTATGAGAATAATATTTACACGCAAAATATATCTTCTATTAAGCATTAAAGCAGCACAAAATTCAAACCTTTATTTAGTAATATCAAACAAACAGTCTTTTTTTTGCAATTTAAAATAGATTTATAATGCATTAAGAACCGGTTTAATACCTTGTGTCATACTCCTAAGCTTGCCTATGGGAGAAGGAACAGAAACATAGGAGCCTTCACCCCCAGGCTGAGAGTAATCGCCACAAGCCGATTCCTCAGATGGCCGCTTGTGATGTTTCAGTAAGGTCACAATTGTATCATGACCTGAAAAAAAAAAAATCTTCAGGGCCCAGTTGTTCAAAGCGTCATTAGCTTAATGAGCTCGTTAAGGGTCATTTCGTTAACTGTTTTAGCAGATTTAATACACAATATTCTGATATTTTTTGCTGAAAAAATGTGAGTAGCTTTTGCACTGCAAAAGCTACTCACATTTTTTCAGCAAAAAAATTCAGCATATTTGCATATCACTTGATGTAAATTTTAACGAATCGTTAACTAACGATGTCGTTAGCTTTGAACAACTGGGCCCAGATTTGTTAGGTAGTAACTGTAAAATATCAAAAGAACAGAGGACTATCAGAATAATGAGACATTTATAATATCAGTAAAGCTAAACAGTTAAGTGTTTCTGCTATTTCTCCACAAAAAAGTATGTTCTGGGTACTCATTAGAACCAAGCGCTCATTTTGCAACAATTAAAACAAACTCACTTTGCATAAAAAAACAGTGTGAAGATTTATACCCAGGCCCCGAGGTTATAAAACTTTGTTCATGCCTAACTCAGCAAATTTATCCTGCTAGTAAATCTCAAACTACTAACAATTGCAAATTCTTTCTTGCTTAACATGACTGAGCATGAAAATTTCTCTGCTAACAGATATGAAAATGCCAACTATTGTTGGCATCTTCATCTGTTAGCAGAGAAAATTTTATGCTCAGCTGAGTTGAGCATGAATAAAGTTTTATAACCTCGGGGCCAGGAATATCATTTGCTTCGATAAGAGGAATATTCAGATAAATATTTTGCTTATTTCTCATTGGAAGCACTCAGTAAGGCACTTCTAACAAATGCCCAAATATTATGCAGAGAAATAAAACAATCATCACTTTTGCATGAAAAAAGCACCTTATCTAGAACTAAGGAATATGCCTAAACTTGTACCATGATTAAACTTTGTCCCTGAAAAAATAAATACAATTGTAATGTAGCATGGAAATTGGACCATTAAAGAAAACTAAAAATTGGTCTGCTAATTTGTGCAGTATAATCAGAGGCTTTGCTGTCCATTAACAAGTTTCATTGGATACGGTAGTTTATTTGGGCCACCCTTGTGAAATTGTCTTTGGGCATATGCGGTCAGTGAACGCCCAAACCAGACTGCGCAGATGCACAGTCTGATCAGGGCCTTCACTGTCTGTTAACAGTATCACTGGATACTGCAGAATGTATGAATGGAGAGCAAAGGCCCAGATGATACTTTGCGCATGCGCAGGATGATTTGAATCTGCACATTTTGAGCATGTTTGAAGGCGCTGTTTTGCTTGAAGTGGCCCATATATTGATGACCATTACCGAATAACAGTTATTTCATATTGCAGCTAAACTAGAGTTCAGATAAAGAATTGTATCTTTACTGATCATGGTGCAGCTTAATTATTTAAAAGGATAGACCATCAACTGAAAATCTCTCTCTGTTCACCCAGCAGTGAAAGGGTACGTTTGGGAAGGTTAGGCAGTGAACGGAGAGGATTGGGCCTTGCCTTTTATATACTGTAGCCCAAGACATGGTCAGCTCTAACTGCCACTAGCCCTACGGCTGCAAGATTATGGGATGCCATTACCTTCACCTTTATCAAGTTGTTGACATTTTTTGTCCATCAAATAAACAGTCCTCTGAACAACTGGGCCCAGATTTGTTGGGTAGTATTATCCAACATGCTGATTAACTGGGCCCAGTTGTTCAAAGCGTCATTAGCTTAACGAGCTCGTTGAGTCATTTCGTTAACTGTTTTAGCAGATTCAATACACAATATTCTGATATTTTTTGCTGAAAAAATGTGAGTAGCTTTTGCACTGCAAAAGCTACTCACATTTTTTCAGCAAAAAATATCAGCATATTTGAGTATCACTCAATGTAAATTTTAACAAATCGTTAACTAACGATGTCGTTAGCTTTGAACAACTGGGCCCTGATGTTCAAGTTTTTCGTAGTATCAAACCTGTATATACAGTCAGGGATCAAAAGTAATTCCACAGTGTCAAAAATCCCATAGAGTTCAATGCATTTTCATGTTTACAAAAAATAAATAATAATAAATATAATTGTTTATATCTTTATAACGTTCACATCATTTGAAAGCTGGACAATTCATGTAATATACATTGTGATTCTCATTGGGTTTTCTCTATGCAAACTTGAGAGACAAAGAATTAAATTTTGTGTAAGACATTTTCGGCAGTTTTTGAGCGACGTCAACATTGACGTCAATGGAAATCTACCATTTTTAAAATTTCCTCTTAATTTAAATTATTGTATCTGAGAAGACAAACATTCGATATTTATCAAAGTCATATATTTTGGGCATGCATCATTTAACTTTCCAATCATTACAGAACATCAGTATTTTCTTTACGATGTTACACAATATTAAGTGTCTTGTAACAGTCTTCGCGAAAACTTTTGAAGTGTTACAGGACAGCTGTCAGTCAGACAGAAATTTTCTCCAGGACAGAGGGAAAATCTACAGGACAGACAAATTTTAGTTTCAATTGATAACAACTTAGCATTAGAAAATATAATTTTAGTGCTCAGATTATACTAATTTACTGCCTTTTTACCCAAAAATGTGAACGAATTTTTTTAAAAATGAAAAAAAATGTCTATTATTAAAATTTGGCAATTGAAAGTTTGCAGGACAGCTGTCAGACAGGCGGAAAATTTTTGCAGGACAAAGCAAAAATTTGCCGGTTTTGTCAGACAGTCCTGCAGTTTTCGCGAAGACTGTTGTAAACATTAAAATGCATTAAAGTCTATGAGAAAATATTTTTGTGGAATTACTTTTGGCCTCTGACTGTAGTTTTAGGAATTGTATTTTGTTCTAGTTGAGGTTTAATGTCAGCGTCAACAACCTTTCAGTCATGTCTTTGCATGTGATAGTGGGAACTGATGTGCTTTTTATAGTGCCACCTCACTGCAGCTAGTACATATACAGTCTTAGATGAGACCCAGTAGAGGATGGAAGCCAAAAACTCCCAGTCCCAATGCTGACTTTCTACCAAGCTATTAGGACTGGTTTAAGGTACCCTGTACCATATTTACCCTAAATATTGGGACACCTTAACTCCACACCATACTGGTTCTAAAATTTGAACAAGTCCATATTGTTACCCATTAATGCACCTAAAATTTGTTGGATTACTTGCAAACAGTGTGGACCTGAGTAATCAGTGTAGACCAAATCAGATGTAGTGAGTATATCTTTTTGGTTGTTCAAAATATGACTTAACCAGTATAGCGACAAGGTCATGGACTATCGTGCACGTCTGTCCCAATACTTAGGTTTATTATGGTACTTTTATAAGGCACTCACCTTGTTCATAAGCCCACATTAAAGCAGTTTGTTCCTCTCGTTTCTCACTGCCCCCATTCTGATCACTAACAAAAGCAACTAGGTTAATATCTGCCCGCTTCTCCAGCAGAAACTGTACAACCCTTATATGACCATGGTAACTGGCACTGTGAAGAGCTGTAAGACAAATATTTATAATTACATAAATCTCTTCTCTTAACCTTTACCACTCTATGTGCTAATTCAGCAGATGACAAACTGATGATATTTTTCTGATGTTTCCCAAAAAAACAGGATCTGAAATTTCATGCAAATTGTCTCCATTGGAGACAATTTGCATGAAATATCAAATCCTGTTTTCTGGGAAAAACAAGAAAAATATTTCAAAATGTCCTCTGCTGAAATTTTTTACCTAGAGTGCTCGGATATAAACATTTTAGCATAGCTCCAGGTTGGAAAGGTGGCCAGATGAATATTTGTTCCATTTCTCTTGAAATACTTTGTGGGAACTCATTAGAAGCACCTGGGAATTTTTTATGCAGATACACTCTCTTACCTGGAGCTAAGGTACCCTTAATATTTATACAGACATCTCTGAGCAGACAATACAGATTCAAACTAAACTAGAAGTTTGATCAGTTCTACATTTTGTCACTTATCCATCGTGTTTTAGACAAATTTCATAATTGTCCAAAAGAGATTTACATTTTAGGAAAAGTACAAAGTTCAGGAGTTTGAATACTGACAGTAACTAATAACAGTATTTTCATAGAAAACAGATGTCCCCATCGTCAATTTTAAGTTTTTCTACTGTTGTACCACCAAATTCTAATCTGTTCTTTGTTATGTCCTAATTATATAACCATGAAATTTGGTAAGAATCCAAACACTAGTTCACAGACAAGAAATACAAATACTAGTTCACAGACAAGAAAGTGTAACGCCCATGCCAGCGCCGACACCATGGAGCTCCGCACCAAAAACAATATGTCCCCCTCCCTTTAGCTGGTGAGACATAAATATGCAAAGTGCAGAGGAATTGTTATGGAGTGTTTAGTGATAATTCAGGATAAATGTTTTCTTACTTCTTAAAAAAAAACATTTACTGTGGGTACTCATTAGAAGTGCCTCAATGAAGTTCTTCTAATGAGTACCTACAACATGTTTTTTTCTGGAGAACTAGCTAAAATTATCCTAGAAATATCATCAAATCTCCATAACATTTTGTCCCTGCATACCAATGCAGGCACTTTTGCAAACAGTGCACATCCAGATGAGATGAACAGTCTCATCAGGAGCTGCACTATTTACCATTCTGTTTTTGATTTTTGACTGAAACGGCCTATTCTCAACAATGGATGTGTCCAAATTCAAGGACAGAAGAGTCCACTTAAGTTACTTAGGGGTGAAAAGATTAAAAGCCCTCTGAAAAAGACGTTATCCCAGCTGGCCTGTATATTTACCAGTATGTCCATCTTTGCCTTGGTAATTTATCTTCACTGCAGGCTGATCTAACAGGAACTTGATTATATCAAGACTGCGACCATTAGTGCAAGCACTGAAAAAGAAAAAATTTCTCCTGGATAACTAAAAGGCATTCTATGATAAACTTTTGGGGAGGCAGCTCTTTCATCAGTTTGCCTCCTTTCTGAAAAAGGCAAACTCCTTCATTTTAGAGAAGACCTCTTTTCAGAAGGGGCTTGGTGTGCAGAGAGCAAATAGAAGTCAATACAGTTGTCTCCCTTGTAGAAAAAAAATCGCAGAAAATCTACCAAACTATTTTTTTTAACTGACTTATATGCATTAGCACATAGATAATAAGATCTGTTGCAGGATAGCGTAGCTCGCCTGAATGGTGCTTTGCCTCTGGATATAATTTTTTTCTAAGCTTGTGACCATGATCTGAAGGTTACTCATGATGATTTGGGATGATACAACATAAAACGTTAGACCAGTACCTAACATCAAGGCAGGTATAAACTACTTCCATCCCAAGGTTCAGGAGATACAGTCTTTTAAAAACTTTAATTAAAAACTTTTGAAGATAATTTTTTCAGACCAGTATCTAACATCAGGCAAGTATGAACTACTTCTATCCAGAGATTCAGGCGATAAAGCCTTTTAAAAACCAAAAACTAACTGATGCCGGCACCGACACCAATGCTATGGTGACTGCTATAGCTCTACCTGTACTTTCGTACAGGCAAGCTAAATATGTTCAAGATTTTATAGCAAATATCAATCAAGCCTGGAAAATCACTACAACAAACAATCATAAACAACAAACCTCCCTATAGGCAAAAGTAGACTCATTATTGTTATAATACACCATCAAGTAACACCCATGGGATCAGCATGTTGCATGAATCGCAGTGATTCGAGAAAGCTACTTATTTACTGTGCAAACAACAAAGGCCTTCTCATCTTTGCACAGGAATCAGGTCAATATCATTTGCTGTCAGATAGAAAACATTGTGCAAACAAGACGTGATACTGGATATAATTTTTCATAATTTTGGATGAAGAGCATCTTCCATAGCTATCTGTATACCAAATATAAACTAAATGAATAGTATGATTTGAAAATTAGTTGAGAAAATACAAGATCTCAAGAACCATGAGGTAAAACTTTAATATAAAATAAAAGTCTGTGACCTTGACCTCTAGGTCATAGGGTGAGGATAGTGCTGAATAAAATTTTGGAATAATATCTATAATAATGCCAAATAATATGAATTTAATAGGTGCTACCTATATCTGCGCGTCCAAATTATCATCACATGCTTCATAGGTGGGTTGGCCAGATCTAACTGAATTTGATTTCAGACCATGCTTGACTTCAAATCCACTGCGTAAATTGCGATATAACGTCCAAGTCAACAATATTTCAGTAGTTCAGAGACATTTCCTCCAAATTTGTGGGACTTTTACCCGACCCTATCATATGAATTTGGGTCCTGCTTAGTTACTAGCAGCTCTGCCATGGAGGCCTTAGGCAGCCCATCTATTTTGTGGGCCCTGATGGGTGGGGGTCATGCTTTCCGAATACTGAAAACTAGTGTATGCCGATGACAGGTACAACGACAATATACTATTGTTCACTTACCTGTGTCCAAGTTTTTAAGATTATCACGTGAAAAGAGCGTAAAACCTATGTGTTATCTAAAAATCTACATCAAAGTGTACCTTATGCACAAAACCAATCATGCTTATCTTGTAAGTAAATGGAGAATGGATAGAAATAAAATTCGAAGTGGAGAAAAATTTCAAAATGGCGGCGATCGCAAATTTTGTAGGCTGACGTCATAGTCTCGTGATTCAACCCCTTGCAATTGGAATACTTGGCGTTATTGGATGTTTGATGCTATTATCGGCACGGCCGCCATGTCAATAGTCTCTGCCAAATCATGGAATGCTTACTGTTTTTCAGGATCCCAAGCGTTTGTTGGACCATCACATTTTTGGTCACACACATCACTGGTCACATAGGAAGTCTATAGTAGTGCGTCTGCATGCCGAACCGCTCCATGGTTTGGGGAACTGCAAAGCAGTTCCCATTGAATACACTTATAAAGTAAATCCATGCAAGGATTTAGAAATTAAGAGACCTTAAAACTTCAAGCAAAACTTAAACATAAATTTCTAAGTCAGTGACCTTGACCTGTAGGCCATAAGAAGGGGTAGGAATAGTACTGAATAAAATTTTGGACTAATATCTATAATCATGTTAAATATAAAGTAAAACCATGCAAGTATTTAGAAATTCTGAGAAAGGCTCCATATTCCTCGACAAGTCCAATGCCAACACCAATGCTGGGGGTAGTGCAATACCTCTTCCTGTAATTCTGTATAAGCAAGCTAATAAGCAACTATTGACAAGGGACATCAGCAAACTTTGCATCTTTCATGCTCAAACTGACATACCTTCTGTCCTTGTGTCTTGTGTCTAGTATATAGACAGCTGGTGTGAATTTCTGGATTTATTTTTGTGACAGACAAAATGACAAGTTTTTTAATATTTATTTCTGATTTTTCAATGGGAACTCAATCATTTTTTATATATACATGGAATATGTAAATCAAAGGATAACTGACTCTTTCTCTTGTAATCTGCAATACACATTCATTGGACAATGCACATAAAACTCTCAAAATAATTGTCTGCAGATCCCATCTGGTGACCATTCTTAACTTGATCTGATTTAGTGTTTCTAATTACTGAAGTGCTATGTGATGTTATTCAGAAGTTTGGCAATAGGAATGAAAAAATTGCTTGCTTTTGTCTGAAAGTTTTGAAGCAGCAAAAACTTGGAAGAAACATTACAGCGCACCTCTTTATAATTTAAAGCAGAAATCCTACACTATTGAGCAATGTTACACAACAACACACATATCTGTTTTCACAATATCGACTAGATGTTCAGTGTTCATCTTTCATGACAAACTGTTACAGTCCTGAACATGCTGCTTTGAAAAGCCTTTACTGTTTGCATAAAGAACTCTTTTTGTTGTGTTAAGGTTTTGTTTTTTACAAATACTTTTCACTGAAAGAAAATCCCGAAACAGCTATCAGTCAGAATCACCTACCTGTGTAGAGGAGTTTCACTGAAGATATTCTCCCTGTTCAGGCTCTGGGAACCTGTTTTTGAGACCATTTGTTTCACAACCTCACCTTTTCCACTGTAACATGCCCTTCAAAATAATGAGATAAAGCTTAAGATTTATTGTGATTCACTCAATACCATATTCAACCTAATTACCACACTGTGCGCTTATTTTTTTTTTTTTTAAATTACTGGGAAAACTTGTGGTAAAATTGTATCTACCTACTAAAGGTACACTATTAAATATTTCAGTATGTTGTCTGCTGAAATTTTTACCCACAGTGCTAAGCATTAAAGTGTTATGCAAAATTGTATAGAGAAGATTTTCTTCCATTGTACATGTTACAAGTACAATCGACTCTCGTTATCTCGAAGTCCAAGGGACTCTCTGAAATACTTCGAGGTATTGGTACCTCGACATATCAGATTTACAGAATTAAGGAAATAATAAATTGAACAACTATATTTTACAAATTATGTAATGTGACTTCTGAAGTTTGAGATATACTGAAAATATTGTGGAAAAGAGGAGAAATTGCTCCTTAGGAGCAATTTCTCTTCTTTTCCACAATATTTTGTTACCTGTCATTAGATTTCGATGTTGAACCAGGGAACAGATTAAAAAAGATTAGCAAAGAAGTTTGATGATGCTTATACAGTATTTTTCTGATTTTCTCCATAAAAAGCATGTTGTGGATACTCATTAAAATGGGTACACACAACATATGCCTTTATAAAGAAGTAGACAAAAGTACAATGGCTGTAATTTTAAGACTACGAAATTGTATAACTGTGCACTTATAGGGGTATGTGTGGAAACTAGATCAAATAAGGTAATTAGTTTGCACAAGTTGTCCTAGAGATGTATCAGAACAGGAAACATGAGCAGCATTATTTTCCTGATCTTAATGGCTGGCACTTTCATGAACAGCTGTTTTTCTATCTGAATAAGCCATTTTCATCTGACACAGTCTGTATGCAAGTGGACCTCATTAGATAATTTTGAGATGCTATTCGTGAAACCACAGGACATATACATGTACTTTCACAGAGAAATAAGAAAATCGAGTTGTGCATTCGTAAAACACTACACCCCAACTGCGGCTTGTCTCTCAAATATGCAGCATTACCCAACAACCATCAAAATGGCTGACATATTTATTCTAACATGATACTCAAGATAGTCAGAAACTAATTATTTTCCCAAAAACTTAATTAAAAGATCTACCTTTGGGTCTGAAAAGTATGCCAAATATCAAAAACCTAGCTAAAATTCTTTTTCTGAAATCATGATAACAAAATTTTATTTCTTCAAGAAAACACATTGTGGGCATTCATTAGCTCAGTGAGGTGCTTCTAATGAGTACCCACAACATGTTTTCTTTCAGAAATAAGAAAAATATATATCTTAATATCTGGATACACTTCTTAGCTACAGCTAAGAAGTTCTTGTCCCAGGACAAGTAAATTGAAATTTCTTACTTGTCCTCAGGGAAATAGGACAAGTTAGACAAGTTGGGCATGGTATTTCCACAGCCCTAACAGTATGTAGGCCAATATAAACAGAACAGAGGCTGACTAGAATTGTTTGTTTGTGTTGAGGTTTTACGGCCCAGTCAACCCAATGGGGTCATGTCAAGCGCGGTCAGTTTACCTAACCACACGTTTACTGGGCAGGCTTAGTCCTCTAAGCGGTTAACCAGTATTGTGCACATTCTTTCACCAGAAACTGCTGACTAGAATACAAGGGCAGATACAAGATACAAGATAATTCTACTTACAAGTGGAGTGGCGTATCACCATAGATATTAGCCACATGAGGGTCAGCACCCTGCTCTAACAAATAATGTAAGACAACCAGATGACCAGATTTACAACAGAAGTGGATTGGGCGATGTTCTTCATCATCTTGTACATTCACTGAAACAAATGTCCTCAAGATATTAAGAGGGCCAGTAGACTGTCTACCATTTTTTACAACTTCTTTGACTTCCTGTTTGCTTTCCTGCACACCAAGACCCAGAAAGGGTCTACTCTACAAGAAAAGAATTTGCTCCTATGGGAGCAAATTCTTTCCTTGTACAGTAGACCCTTTTCAGAAGGGGGGCAAATCAATTTTGACAGAGTTGATCCATTCCTCTTAAGAAAAAAATAATATCACAAAACACTTGAAACAAAATTATAGGTCTATGAATTGGTTGAGGTATACTGGTAGATAAATATATTACCATCTCTTATTACTTTATTTATTACCCTAAGTATTTAGACAGCTTTTATGAGCTGACAGTGTAAACCTAGATCAGATGCCACAGAATTGGGCATCTGACCAGGGACTACACTGTTTGCCACTCATCCAGCAAATTTTTTGGTGCTTCAATAGGTAGCAAAATAGTCTTTTTTTGATGGTAATACAAGTATGGTAAGACATTTAAACATCTGAGCCCAGTTGTTCAAAGCATTGTTAGCTTAACAAGCTTGTTAGTGGTCAAAATGTTAACTGTTCTAGTAAGTACAATATCTTATTCAAAATGCAAAAGCTACTCACATTTTTACAGCAAAAATATTAGATATTAGCGTATATGCCATATTTAATGATCAAAGTTTTAAGAAAATGTTTACTAATGACATTGTTAGTTATGAACAACTAGGCCCTGGATAATATATAAATGGATACATAGGGTAAATATGGTACCAGCAAGCACGCCCCAGTCATGAAACACATACTTTCATGGGATATAATTCCAACCAGTGTTTTATTAATACTACTGCCAAAGGAAAGTGCAATGAAAAACAGTGCATAAGAAAATCAGACTGCTTCTTCAGATACCAGTATGCGCTGTTTGCTCAGACAGGTTTTTCTTAATATTTCGGAACATGCTCCTTTGATTACTGGAACACGTATTCACTGCTCTTGGACTGTTGGTGTAATTGTGTAACTAAGTTCTCTAGACTTCTTTTTTTAAATTCTGTTCTATAAGAAAACTGAAGATGCAAGATTATTTAAATTCTTAAGCCCAAACTGCACTATGAATGTCCTAAATAACTTACCATCAGCTTTTTGTGTCCTATTTCCTTCAACAAGCAGCTGTGTTACTTTGAGATGTCCTTTAGCGCAAGCTAGGTGGACTGGTGTATCTCCAACACTGCCACTGATATTGACATCAGCACCATTGGACAACAAAACTTCTACAACCTATAAAACAATGGAACAAAACCATGCAAAAAGCTGTGTTTAGTGTCCAAGTGGACAGTGAAGGCCAAGATCAGACTGTGGACCCACACAATCTGTCCATTTAAAGAATCACTAGATACCATGGAAGCTATCCATAGCTCCAGATACCGCCCATTTTTCAACAAAAAAAATCCGGTATCTCCACACAAACACATGTTGTGGTACTCATTAGAAGTGCCTAGCTGAGGCACTTCTAATGAGTGCCCACAACATATGTTTTCTTGGAGAAATAAGAAAAACATTATGAGGATACCATCTCTTATGTGGAGCTATGGGCTATCAACAGACTGCAAAGACCATGACTGAATGGCCGTAATGTGCAAAATGATCTGAATTCACATTTTTTGTAAATGTTCTAAGACATGTTTTGTGCTATGGGGCACAAATGTGTCATGTTACAAGAAATGTAACTTGGGTCATAGCAATGTCAAAAGAAACCATATTAAATCAGCAGAAGGGGGAGAATGGCTGTACAAAATATTTCACAATAAATCTCCAAAAATGTTAACCCTTGTCCTGCTGAATAAATTAAGATGCCACACCCACTTCTAATTTTCAGCCAATCAGATTACTTGATCCGGATTGTTTCTATAAATCTGCATTCTCAATGGCAAACTTCTCTCAGAAGCCAACTGATCTGGATCTAAACTGTTTGCAAAGGCAGGGTATATCCGGGTTCAGCAGGACAAGGGTTAAGTTGCTGAGCTGAAATTCAAACTTGTAACCTCTGGATCTGCTGTCAGATGCTCTAGACTTTGGGACTCTGGATTTTCAGTGTTTTATGTGTGAAAGTAGTACTTGTAACATGTAGTCGTCTCGTTATCTTGACCCCGCTTACTCGAATAACCGCTTATCTCAAAGTGAAAATCTGTTCCGTGATTCAACATCGAAATCTAACGAGAGGTAACAAAATATTGTGGAAAAGAGGAGAAATTGCTCTAGGAGCAATTTCTCCTCTTTTCCACAATATTTTCAATATATCTCAAACTTCAGACGTCACATTACATAATTTGTAAAAATATGGTTGTTCAATTTATTTTTTCCTCAATTCTGTAAATCTGATATGTCGAGGTATCAATATCTCGAAGTACTTCAGAGAGTCCCTTGGACTTCGAGATAACGAGAGTCGATTGTACTTGTAACATGTACAATGGAAGAAAATCTACTCTGCACAATTTTGCATAACACTTTAATGCTTAGCACTCTGGGTAAAATTTCAGCAGACAACAAATTTGAATATTTTTCTTATTTTCCCCTGAAAACAGGTTTTGACATTTCATGCAAATGATCACCACTAGAGACAATTTGCATGCAATGTCAAAACCTCTTTTCTGGGAAAAATAAGAAAAATATCATCAATGTGTCGTCTGCTGAATTAGTCCAGAGAGTGACACATTACATTAAGGTTTTATTATTTATCAGCTTCGAATTCCACAGCGTTTAAGTCAAATTCAAAGTTACTCACCTTATCATGACCAAAATTACAAGCTATATGTAGAGGTGAAAACTTCACTGCATCTCCAGCATTCACCTTAGCACCATTTTCTAGTAAGCAAGTTGTTAGCTGAAATGAATTAACACACCATTAACAGGGCTGTGGAAATATCAAGCCCAACTTGTCCCCTTTCACTACTGACAAGTAAGAAATTTCAATTTACTTCATAGCTATTGGTAAAAAAGTTCAGATTATGAAATATATATTTTTCTTATTTCTCAAAGAAAATGTGTTATTCGTACTCATTAGAAGCACCCCAATGAGGCACATCTAATGCAATCCATTGTAGTCTGGAGACCCATAAAATGGTTAATGGCAAACAGAGCAGACCCAGATCAGATGCAGCAGAATGCAGCATCTGATCAAGGTTTCCATGGTTTGCAAAAGTTCCAACCAATTTTCTCTAGGATCTATATCTCACAGCCTGACATACCCAAAACCGAAATTAGAATCTTCCAATATATAGTGTGGGGGAGTTCATTCATTCTATAATGGTTTAAACTTTTTAACCAAGGAGGATGCTAAATGTAGTAGCTAATAAGACAAGTCTGACTTTACCTCATGATGTCCACACATAGCAGCTATATGAAGAGCTGTCAGTCCACTATTACCAGACTGGTTGACATCTACATTGCCTTCTAACAGAGCTTGAACACAGTCTAAATCTCCCTGTAAATAAAGATCACGAGCTGAATTTATGACTTGATGTCACAAATTATTATATAGCTATAAATATTGAATGATTAAAAATATGCAATAAAATCCAAGGAGCAAGCGTGCTGATACCACAGGATATTGGCATGCTTACTTGATACTGCATGCTTATTCAGATGCCTTTGAATGTTACCATTATATGACATATATCGCACTAGTGCAAAAATGATACTACTTTTGTAATATTAATTTTGCATTGTTATTTGAATTACTTTCAAAGAATTTTCACAGAATTTTGTCTGTAAAGCATTTAATCAAGCAAAACTATTTATAGCTATATTATAAAAGGGTTATTGCACTGATATTGGTGAATATTGTCCTGAGTTGGGATATCAAAGGACACACTCAAGCTTAGGACAATACTCACCTATATCAGTGCAACAACCCTACATTATATTGCAAAAATCATAATACCATATTAACCCTAAAAATTGGGACACCTTAACTACTTACCTTACTTCTTCTAAAATTTGAAACAGTTCATTCTGCTACCCGTTGATGTCTAAAATATTGCTGGACCACTAGCAAACAATACAGACCTGATCAGATGCCGTGATCTACAGCAGCTGATCTAGGTTTAAATTGTTTGCACAGGCCTGTCTGTCCCAATATCTAGAATTATTATGGTACATTTGTGTCTTTCATTAAAAATTATGGTAATGTAAGGTATCAAAATTTAATAATGATGTTGCGATGAAACTAGCACACTAGTTATAAGAGATATCTAGAAACATACACTTCTTAAACCTTGTCCTGCTGAACCCAGATATACTCTGCCTTTGAAAACAGTGTCAATCAAGATCAGTTGGCTTCTGATCTAGACTGTGTGCCATTCAGTAGATGTATTTGTCAACAATCTGGATCAAGGAATCTGATTGGCTGAAAATTAAAAGTGGGTCGGGCATCTTATAGGGAAATAAAAACAAGAAATAAGAACAAGTCTATTTTATTACCAGCTGATATGTCTAAAAATTGCTGAATGAACAGCAAACAGTGTAGACCCTGATCGGACATTTTCTGTGCCATCTGCTCTAGGTCTACATTGATTGCACAGGCCTGTTGATCTGAATATCTAGGATAAACATGTTAACAGGTATTATGATTCAAGTTAGCATATAAAGTGACACATGACACGTAAAAACATACCTTGTAAGTGGCAAGATGTAAAGCCGAGAACTGGTTCTTGGTTAAGGCCCCAGGTTTTACACCCTTTTGCAGAAGGACCTCAATCAAGTGTTTACTTCCTGTAATGCATATCAAACATGTTTAATATTTTACATTTTATATATATTAATAGTTAGTTGTAGTGTTTCTAAGACTCCTGAGGAAATACTATTTAAGAGACAAAAATACTGGTATTTTCTACAGGAAAATACTCCCTTCTAATTCCATCAGCCACCACCAGCCCTCCCACAAAAACACACATAATACAAAACTAGAGGGCATCGGTAAATGGCACACCAATGCATCACCAATCCCTGCACTTTGGCACTATACTGCCCCAAGGCCAGCATTTCTAACCATTGTTCTAGTTTACACAATACACTACACTACCATGTCCAAAAATAGTTGGATTCTGATCCCATACCCAAGCCCTTTATCCAACTACTGGCCTCAATCCATAGCAAGGCATAGCTTTTAGTGAAAACTGTTACTCCTCAATTCAATATGACAGCATTCTGAAAAGTGTAAACTTGATTCTCATACCCTCCACTCCCAAGACACCCTCATCTCCACCCCAGTTGACGAAAAGTTTGGTCTACTCTACATGTCATTTGATGTGACATGCTTCACTAACATGTTCAAATAAAAAGGTGAAATGATAATACCCCACCACTATCATGTGGTGAGCATATAACTATGTCAAAAATTGAGGAAAATTTGCCTATTAGCAACCCCACACTAGATCTCCACAATATCAATGCACACACCAAGTTTGGTAAAAATCCAGTGACATTTACTCAAGTTATCACCCAGAAACGAAAATACAGACATGTGACAGGCAGATAACTCGGTCAAAAATTGACAAAAATTTGTTCATTAGAAATCCCAAACAAGATCTCCACAATATCAATGCAATACAAAGTTTGGTGAAAATACAAAGTTAACTTAAGTTACCATCCACAGACGAAAATGTGGACACACAGACGTCCAACGTGAAACCATAATATTCAACCACTATCGTGTGGATGGGTGTGCGTAGGGGGATGGGTGGGGGTATAAAAAAAAGGGCAATTTTGACACTCACCCCACCCACCCTCTCCAGCCCAGCCCCACTGCTATGACTCCAACATAATTTACAAAACTGCTCATGGTCTTAACACTGGTTGTGCTGGTCCTGGATATACCCAACTTTACAAACTGTGTAAATCCAGATAAGCCAACTGATCTGGATCTGCACTGTATGTCATTCACTAAGTGAGTTTGTATCAACAACCTGGATGAAGTAATCTAATAGCTATTATCCGGAAATCTTATCACTAGTAGCAACAGATTGTTTACCCACGTGACCCAGGTACAAACTCTGCTCTGCTGCAGAGATAAACTCTGTGTATTGCTATAGAAATCAGTGTGGTGTTTTGCTTTTTTTTTTCGTGTTTCTTGCCTTATATAAGAAAACACCAACAAAAAGTTGCTCTTGGGGATTATGTAATAGTGACAGCAGGTATGCTGACAGGCCACACATGGAAAATGTTGACTTCGTGCCCTTTCCAAAGCCCATAAAATGTCTGGAAAAGTGCTGAAAATGGATTAAGCTTTGTGGAAAGCCCCATGAACAGCTGAATATCCATTCTACTACCTCTTGATATGTCTAAAACATTGGTGTATGTAAGACAAACAGTGTACACGCTGATCAGACGCCACATTCTGCGGCGTCTGATCTGGGTCTACACTGTTTGCAAAGGCATATCTGTCTTAATACTTAGGATTATTAAGGTATTTTTGTATTGGGACCTATAGCAATAATAAAAAAAAAAAATAAAATAAAATAAACCTTTTAATATAGGGACCAAGCAAATACCCAGTGAGTTATGTGCTGTTCTGGTAAACACTTCTAAGGATCAAGAGATTCTTCATACTGATAATAGAGACTATGATCATACTGCCAAGAGTTGCAGACTGACCAGTATTTACTGGGCAAACGAATCCTTTGCATGAATTGCTATGCTTCAGCCCAACAAACAGTGGAATAAAAAAAATGGAGTTTCTGTTAGACATACAAACTAAATACTACATGTATTTAGTCATGCTACTGACAAACATTTATTTGTAAAATATTTCTTTCTGTAGAAACAAAGGCAAATATTTTGCATTTTGTACCACAGAGCATTCTTAAACCTTTAATTTCCATGACGATAGAGTAAAACATTGGACACCCAGAAGTTTTGCTGTAATTATTATTTTCTAATCATCACAGAAAATGTTAGCTTTTAGTGCGAGGATTTATCCTATTCTTGAAGCTCTTTGACAGAACTAGATCTAAAGTTTGATGCCATTGCTGGTTTGTTACTGTTCTGCTGCTCTTGCAATATTGTTGCGTCAAAATATACAACAGAAATAAAAACATATATTCATCTGTTTATGAGAGTAGGAATTTATAGTATTTACACTCTAATTGATTATTAAATAAACATTTATCACTGATAGGGATCAACAGAAGCTGCAGTTTCTATGCCTAATTATTATAGTAAACACATGCTGATAAGCAGACTATCTTGAAAGCTTGTACCTGGGTCACGTGAGTAAACACACTGGTTGCTATTGGAGATTTATTTCAGGCTGAAAATTAGAAGTGGGCGTGGCATCTTAATTTATTCAGCATGTCAAGGGTTAAGTTTTATGTTGTTCATTTGTAGCAAGACACTGTCTGGATGTGACAGAGTGTGCTATTAGTATGCTGTTTTGTTGCTGAAATTCATACACCAATCACAGGATATGATATAGCAGTCACAATAATACTAATACCATGTTGACCAGTCACCAGTTCTAATTCCTACCTCTGCTTTCTTAACCCTTGTCCTGCTGAACCTGGATGTACCCTGCCTTTGAAAACAGTGTAGATCCAGATCAGTTGGCTTCTGAAAAAGCCAACTGATCTGGATCTGCACTGTTTGCCATTAAGTGAATTTATGGCAAGAATCCGGATCAAGTAATCTGACTGGCTAAAAATTAGACAGGGACGTGGCATCTTAATTTATTCAGCAGGACAAGGGTTAATGCTGAGTGCCAAATGATGATGATGTTTATTTGGTGTTTTACATCCCTTTTAACATTAAGTCATACTGGGAAGATGGAAGGATGATAATGAAAGGCTCTGCATAATGAAGCACTGTCCGGTCATGAGCTTAAGCCGAGTGCCAACCAAGAGTCAAGAGGTCAAATTTGAGACTTCCTGCAGACAAAGCCTGCATTCTACCAACCAGAGCTTATCCTTGTACCTTGGTTTTTCTTGCCTTCAAAGCCCTTTGGTAACCTTGAAAACTGGGTCAAAGACAATAACTAGACTTGATTCTTTCTGCATGAGTTTTACTTTTGGAACCAGCCATCTGAAGTTTTTCAAAAGTATTGTTTTTATGAGATGCAAGTCCTTATATCTAGAGTAATATTGTTGTTCTTTCATAAAGAGTTTGAACTCATAAAGCAAGCAGCTCAAGTAAAACTGCATGTACGAGTGGACTTTAAGGAGGAGTTGATAATTCTGGGATAATTTTCTCAATTTCTCCATAAAAACATTAGTTGTGTGAATTCATTAGCGCCACAGTGTATGTTTTTATGGAGAAATAAGAAATTTCCCACAGACCTATCACCTAACATTCCTCCTAAATAAGTCCTCTTAACTGTCTTAATTTTTCTTCATTGTTTTTCTTTTTTTTTTTTTTTTTTTTTTTTTTTTTTTTTTTTTCAGAAACTTACCACCTGATATACAGGCAATATGTAAGAGAGTATGGCCTGTTTCAGTTTTTTCAAAGACATTTTCATCTGTCAGCAGTTCCTGAACCCTAGCACTGTCACAATGACTGAAATAAAAAATCAAATCAAATCTGTAGTATACTTTATACATGTAGGGTCCAGATAGGAGGCATAGCCAGATAAATTTATTCTGCCATGAAAGCATACATGTATGTATTTCATATTTTTCTGATCAACAGACAGTAAATACAATAATTTCTGCATTGTAATTGATGATACCACTTTTTTAATATGGTTGTAATTTAAGAAACAATGCAGCTGCTGTTGCTGTTAGTGGTAATGTCACTAAGAAATTACAATATGAATTGAACTTTCATTTAAAACCATTGTTTCAAAAAAAGTACTGTTAACTGTTTTCTTGAAAAACAGGACCCAGTTGTTCAAAGCTAATGACATCAGTAGTTAACGATTCTTTAAAATTTACATCGAGTGATACACAGATATGCTGAATTTTTTTGCTGAAAAAATGTGAGTAGCTTTTGCAGTGCAAAAGCTACTCACATTTTTTCAGCAAAAAATTTCAGCATATTGTATATTGAATCTGCTAAAATAGGGGTAAGGGCGTGCAAAAGCAACATTTTTTTCTGTGCATTCGTCATCTGTTCATCTGTCCATCACGCTATCTCCTCCTAAACCACTGGGTGGAATTCAACCAAACTTGCTACATCACTTCCCCTCATGGTAAGGGTGTGAGAGAGCAACAGTATTTTTCCGTGCATCCGTTGCCCTTCCATCTGTCTGTCATGCTATATCCTCCCTAATCACTGGATGGCATTCAACCAAACTTGCTACATCACTTCCCCTCATGGTAGGGGTGTGCGAGAGCAACATTATTTTTCTGTTCGTCCGTCTGTCCATCATGCTATCTCCTCCTAAACCACTGGGCGGAATTTAACCAAACTTGCTACATGACCTCCCCTGTCATGACTGTCCATCATACTATTAGCAACATTGGCAACAATCGTGGGGATTTGCAAATGCGCACGATTGACTGCACATTCTAGTTCAGCATGGCAAGGATTAATATTAATGTGAACCCTGTGCAGAAGAATAGGCAGGTCTGGGACTTTGTTAGTCATATATAACATTCTTATCCTTTACCAAGTCCAGCCTAAATATAATGACTTACCTGCATGCTTGCTGTATCTCATTCCACTCTGATTCTCTAATAGGACGCAGATCCTCTATTACATGGGATCGAAAAATTGAGTAACTTTCACTTATTTTCTTCTTTAACTCATCTGAAATTAACAATAGAATAGTAAGAATAGTGCCCACATATTTTAAGTCTGAGGAAAGATTTTGCTGTCATTTTCAGAGACAAAGGAATTTGTCTCCTTAGCATTTGAAACTTGAAGAAATGAGCCTACTCTTAAAGGAAAGATTTTTTTTTATCCCAGAGGGAGCAAACTGACAGGGTGCTCTTTCTTTAAAAAGCAGGTCCCAATGAAAAGGGGTGTAAACATTTCCAGGGCATAATTATTTCCCTTGGAGTTATATCCATGCCTTTTAATCACAGGGACTTTAGCTAAGACTGTTTTCTTTTATTACAAAAATATTTTACTTTTCTTATTTCTCCCTTACAACAGGAGAAAGGTCCTTTATCAGTATAAAAGCCTTTTTTCATCAGACATACAGGGCATGTTAAGTGCAAAACCAAAAGCAATCAAAGCACTGACAGCACTGGTGAGTGGGTCGACTGTCTCTGAGTGTAAGATGGGAAAATGGTCCTAAATGGGGACTTAAGACTGTTTCATTAAACCCTTAACTTCCTGTAATTAAAGTTAACAGTGCAGACCCTGATCAGATGCAGCTATAAATAACCATTTCCTGGATTTCGTACAAACACACTGTTTGATTTCATTGGTCAATCACAATCACGTGGACAACTACCTTAAGGAAATTTTGGCATTTGTATACTGTGGCTCAACTGTAAACAATCGACCCAAAAACAACACGATGACTTGAACTTCTCTCTTCTAAAAGTTTTGTGCAAAGTGCTGTTTTCCAGAGATTATTGTGCCAGAACCACCCCAATGGCTGAGCACCACTCACACCATGGTTTAGTTATGACCCCAACTGATCCCATTTTAGTTTCCACCCAAAAAAGACACCGAACACCTGCACAAACTGAATACAATAAGTGTGTTGCAACAAGTAGGGCTGGCTAATCAGAGCTGAAAAGATAATCGATTATCAGTCCTGCCATTGTGATTGATAATCGATTAGTACTCGCTGAAGATTTGATCTTAATTTACCTATGACCCTTTCATATGTTATATTGAGCAAACAGTGTAGACCCAGATGAGACGCTGCAAATGCGGCGTCTCATCAGGGTCTACACTGTTTGCCACTAACACAGGTATTTTAGACATAACAGTGGGTAGTATATTGGACCTGTTCGAGTTTTAAATAAAGTATGATAAGGAGTTGAGGTGTCTGAATACTAAGGGTAAATACGGTAAAGTAACAAACGCAGAAATCAAATGATTGATTATTAGCAAATCTGTAATGATAGTCATTTTTGTGGAATTTATCGATTAATCAATTAATCGATTATCCAATTAATCATGCAAGCCCTACATGTAGCAACAAGGCTGTTTAAATGCCACTGCTGTAGTTTTAACAAGGTACATTGTAACTGTTGATAAATGGTCAACAGACAGAACAGATGAAGGCTGGTCAAAACAGCTCATCCCCTGCTTCTGGTGAGTTAAATATTGCAAACTATTGTATCTACCCTAAATATTGGGACAATTAACTCCTTATCAAACTTTACCTAAGATTTAAACAAGTCCTTTTTACTACTTGTTGATAAGTCTAAAACCTGCTGGACTGAATGGTAAACCAAGTAGACCCTGATCAGATGCTACAGTGTCTGATCTGGGTCTACACTGTCTGCTCAGGCATATCTGTCCCAAGTGATAATCCACTAAAGTAAAACCATAATAATATCATGACTATTTATGCTGGTTACTTGAGACCAGCCTTTATAGTCATGATATTACTTATTTTAGTGGATTATCAAACAGGATTATAAGAAAAAATATTTAGTCACTGGAGACTGAAGCCAGTCTACATGCATTTATGTAATAACTATCACATACCCGCGCATGAAATGGTAGGTCTTGACTTGTAGTTTCCCATGACAAGACATCATTATTATAAACTATTTGTACCATACATCCACAAGAAAATTCTTTAGGTTACCATGACAAGACTTGATCATTAAGCTGTGTACCACATATCTGAAAAAAAAAACAAAAAAAAAACAAAAAACAAAAAAACAATAGAGGTCTTCTGAGAGACAAGCAATCCATGCAAGCAAGCAGTCCAGTGTCCATTAAGAGCCTGTCAGACATACAGTCTTATAGAATGAGCCAGCATACGACAAAATCTACAATAACACGGCACATCCATGCAGTCTAATTACTGCCTTCTACAGCCTCCAGGCTATCCAAAGAGGGGTAAACAATAACCCTTACAATACTGGGTGGATGTACAGACTTGTCTGAGTCTTTGCTGGTCATACAGGTCTTACTGTAAGTTTATCGTGTGCAGACTCGTATAACAGTCTTACAAGGGAGCTAATGCTAGAAATGAAGCATATTAACCCTTGCTTAAAATGCTGAACAATATTGTGCTAGACTATATTCTAACTTTTTAAAATCATTTTCAGAGGAAATAAGAGAAACAACAACCCAAAACAGTCCAAATCATCAAAAAATTGACAGAAACTTCGGATTTTTGCGCTGCACACATTTTGGCCTCTCAATCCATGCATATTTTAAAGTGCAAGAGCATGTATAAAAAATACACACTGCCTCAATGCGTAGTGATAAACAGGTCTGTGATCTACTTATGGTACACAAAATAACTTCACTAGCTATACTCATACACCAAATTTTATCAGCTTAGAATAGACCAAGCAGTACAGGTAATTTAAGAGAAGAAAATGATTTCTTTACTTCAGGTAAGAAATAACATAGGAGGTCACAGTGACCTACTTGTGATATGTCTACACTAGATGAACCCAGTGTTGTGTCTAAAGGCAGCCATGGAGCTATTTGCCTCCCTAAAGTCACTGATAACCTTCTCTTTTTGCTGCACTGAATGCATACATAGAGGATATTCAAATGTTTGGAGTGAATATGACTTTTATTTCATCGAGTGAAGTGAAAACATGTATATTTCATGAGTGCCGAAGGCACGAATGAAATATACATTTTTTCACTTCAAGAGATGAAATAAAAGTCATATTCACAACAAACATTTGAATTTTCTTTTTATTATATACATCAGTTTCGATAGAAGAGATACAAATCTTGCATTTGCAAGGGAAAGTCTGACACGCAGTTTTGTCTCTTGGCGCCATGACGTTCATGTTTTGTTATGTTTGGTGACGTTAGATATGACGTCAGAAACGCGCATTGGCGTGTAAAAATAAAATAAAAAGAAAATTTCCTCTTTTTCAGTGCATACCATAAAAATTTTCATCTCGTGTAATGAAAACATTAATGTAAATAAGAAAAAAGTAGATCCAGATCTTATATTTTTCACTGCTCAGAGGAGTGAAAATATAAGTTTTATATTTTCACTAGTGAAAATATAAAGCTTATATTTCACTAGTGAAAATATACATTTTATTTCATTAATAATTCTCTATATTTCATTACTTTGTATATAATAAAAGCCATTTTGTAAGAAACTATGAAGTATGAAATTTAGGTTTGCAAATAATAAAAATAAGATAGTAATATTACATAATAATTATTTAGACCTCTAGAGTGCATACAATTTCTTTTATTAAAAAAAGATTTATAAGCCTTCAATAGGAGCCATTCTAAAAAGCATGCTAGTTGGTTCTGCCAAAACAAATCATCCTCCAAACAATATATCTCCATACGAATCTAAGTACATATGATTAGCATCTACATGTACAATAAAATTGTCTTTCAACTGAGAGGTTGCTGATGACATCATACACCAAGAGTTATCGTTTTTGCTGGAGACACCCATGCATGTTTTCAACAGAATTTTAATGTACTTTGAGCATCAATATTTTCCTTGTCTCTTGGCAAATTACGAGGGATGTTCGAAATGAATTGCTTATTTCTATCTGGAGACTTCAAATTTCAAGTTAGCCCAAAAGTACTCATTTCATGCCCTCGAAGTACTCCCCGTGACTAGAAATGCAAAGTTTCAGCCGATGTATCCACTTCTTGAAGGTGTCACGGTACGCTGATTTGGGCGCAGTAATAAGGTACTGATGAATGGCAGATCCAAGTGCCTGTCGGGACTGGTATTTCCGCCCAGCAAGGAATGCTTTCAATTTCGGAAACAAAAAGAAATCACATGGGGCAAGGTCTGGAGAATACGCGGGGTGAGGCAAAACAGTTACTTTTTCTTTCTTCAAAAACGCCGTAACTATTGCAGAGGTATGAGCTGGTGCATTGTCATGTAGAAGACGGACATGTTTAAAACCAGTGGCAGGGCGTCATTTCTGATAATACTTTTTCAGTTTCTTCAGTACTACGTCTTTGTAGTACTTTCCGGTGATGCTTTTGCCCTTTTTCACTGGCACTTTTATTGCGACTCCTTCACCAGAGAAGAAGATTGCATACAAAACCTTCTTTGTACTCAAAGAACGTTTGGCAATTATTGGGCGTTTGCTGTGTTTAGTGGCCCAGATCTTATTGCTAATCTTTCTGACAGGCTCAAAATAATGGACCCAAGTTTCATCACCTGTGACGACATTGGCAAACTGCATTTTGTCATATTTTGGAAACATTTGAAGCAGCTTTTTGGCCACTTTAACCCGTTGCCTCTTTTGCTCGTCAGTCAACAGATGTGGCACCCATCTAGCAGAAATCTTTCTGACTTTCAAATGCTTCTTCAAAATAAGGTGAACCTTTGATAGTGATATGCCTACCTTTCGTGCAATATCACGAACTGTAAATCTGGCATCTCCTTCAATGATTTCCTTTATTTTGGAAACGATTTCTTTACGAGATGCAGATTTTGGCCTACCTGATTTCGGTGCATTTTTGATGGACTCTACACCAGACTCAAATTTCTTTTTCCACTGCCGAACTGTGTCATAAGACACACAAGAAGGTCCAAAAGCAGTAGAAATTTCAGTCATCAGCTTCTTCAAAGAACAACCAAGTTTTGAGCGAGCTTTGATGTAAGCCCGTATTTCATCTTTTTTGTCAACGCTTCTACCAACCATTTTTACTGCAGTGGTCAATGACTGCATGTATTCGAATGGCAAATTTTATGTCTTACACTTAGTCTAACATGTACATTTATACACCATTGTGTAGATATTGAATAGCCCTATACAGGTATGTATTGGCTTTTATCGTGCCCCACGTGGATATCGAGCTAGAGGACAATAAGCAATTCATTTCAAACATCCCTCATATGATGGAACCCTAGTTATTTGATTCTTATGTATCTTAAGAATAATCCCAGTGAAGTTTCAAGTCCCTTAGACTTTTTATCGTCGAGGAATAATGCAGGATTTCCTTAAAAGCTGACAGCCTCCAAAAATTGCTGCCTACTTTGATGTTTGTGCCGGCTGTTCAGTTTGGCTTCGGACATAGTCCAAAAAAATCTAGATGTCCAAGACTGTCCGCTAGGTAGTACAGAATGTTCGAACACCATTTTCAGCTATCGCAGTTTCGCACAGTAGGCAGTCAGTAAAATTATCTCTGATTGATCAGATTTTCCAAACATAAGACATTTGCCAGACTGGTCATCGAAATTTTACCTGCAAAAAATTGATTAACTATCGCGACTAGTCAGTCCGATATTGTAAAATACATTCCGAATGGCCAACAAAATCTTAACTGAGTTATTTACCTTTGTTTCTACTTTCTGTTTCGCTTTACTGCGGGCATGCAAGCTTCGAAGAAGAAAGAAAACAAAAGAAATTGAAGTGTGGCGAAGATGCCACAAGTAAAAGAAAGGGTTGACTTTCTATAAGCAAAAGCCGGAGTCTGTCCCATCTGAGTCTATAAATCATGAATCAGAGTCGCAAGCTGATTGGCATGACGAATGCGAACACAATACCCCCTTCCCATCTAACATGAAACAAAGAAGCCCGAGAAGCATAGCTTCAAACAAAAATGGGTAACACTGTCCCCCTGGTTTGAGTTTGACATCTACAAAGAGAGGAAAGGAGCTCTGCACTATTACAAGACTTGTAAAAATTAGTATTCATGCCAAAATCAGTATGAAGATACCACCCAAAGTGCCACAATCATAAATCTAAGCCAAAAATCAACATCAAGATACATGTACCACCAAAGTGCCACAGTCACACTTATGTGTGACTGTTGCACTTTGATGATATCTGTGACATAACCCTGAGACCAAGTTATTTTTGAAGGCTTAAATTTGGTTTAATGGGGTAGCAAAGAATCAACAAAGGACTTTATAATGTAAAGGCTTTGTGATAAATAACATTTTGTTTGATTTTTTTATTGTTTATTACATTCTTAAATATTTTATGAGAAATGTAAAAATTATAGTATAAAAACTGCCTGAAGTATAAGCAAATTTAAGCCCTCAGAAAGGATGAGATAAGAAACTGCACCATTTACCTCAGAGCTTCTGGTGGGGCACATGGCCCCCGGACCCCCAGCTTACAGAGGATGCTTGCATTGCTCGCTCACTGGCCTCCTGCTACTTTGAAAATTTTACCACCTATTCTAAAACAATGGAATCCCTGATAATGCCATAAAAATGTTTAAGTTTGTGTACAGAAACCTGTCTGGTGTCTCCAATATGGCAGATCAAGGGAAAATAAACTTACAAAACTCTGGCCTCTGCAATCTCTCAATAAACATTAACCAATCATTTACTTAAGTTACATCAACCTCAAAAATATATAGCTTAATGCTTTTCAGTTATTTTATTGCTTTCAGGTCTTTCTGTGCTTTTTGCTGATTCTATAATTATGCCTCATTCAGGGAAGGTACCTGAACCACATTCAAGGACAAGCTATTCTAGGTATCGGTAATTGGTCAACTTGTTCATACGTGTGATACCTACCGGATCATCCGAGAGGCTCCCTAAAATGGAGCTGATGTCCCAGAAAGGGAAATAAGGAAAATATTTATCTGAATATTTCTCTTATCTGGAGCTATGCAGAATGCATTATGTGCAGGCAGATCTGAGCAAACACTGCTGAATTAGTCTCAGTACAACCATTAAATTACAGTTGGTACGAGTTGACTAAGGTACGAGCTGACTGAGGTACAAGTAGACCAGAAACCTATGTATCAACCATTCTGTTGGTAAAAACGTTTTTATGGATATTCAGTCTGTGCATTTAACGAGTTTGTATTGGTTACAAGTACAAGTAATCTTCAAATCTAGACAGCTCATGGTGGCAACGAGAGTGAAATATTATGTGCAAAGCAAGGGCCCGCGTGCAAAGCACGTCTATAGATAACACGTAACATTTAAATAAAGTTCATTCAAATGTAGTTATATACCTGAGAAACTTAAAAATTTGGACAACATGGCACCTTCCTATAAACAATGGCTGACCCTGCATCAAATATGAGTTCTGACCGATGCTCAATTAAGCCGGAACACATTTTTGACCACAAGTCTCTTCACGAAATATTGAGAGAGGATTAAAATCTACCGGTAAGTACTTCGCATTTAAATTAATCCTAATATTTTTCAAAGTCCAAATTCCAATATCAGATGCCAAACACAATGAAAGCAAACTGAATTTACATCCTACGGGAGAAAAAAAATAACATAAAACAAAATGTGCACGAGAAAGTTAGCCTATGTCACAACTTCGGAAATTCTGTGATGTAGCTTTTGTTGTCTGCTAAATGATCCCAGGGGGTTTCCTGTCACTGTTACCGCGATTGTTTACACTGTGTTTTTTTTTTTTTAGATGTAAAGCAGGTATTTATAAAACCAGCATATTGAGACAAGTTTTTAGGTAATTTATTCATTTATCTATTCCAGTATGCCATAAATATAGTTTAATGCATGCAAAAAAAAAAAAATAGGTTTTACTGGAGGTGCTCTGAAGCGGTAAAATGCACTTGGATTTTGTTTCTTAGAAAAAAAAAGAATGAGTGCAATAACACATAGATATGAATGTTATGTCAAATATATGAAGAATTTTTTTCTTTAAACCCTTAATGAATGGTTTCTTCGCCAGTGTAAAATTTGAATAATTATAATACTTGTGCAATGTGACGTCACATTCGTTGGAACTGCAATCCAGGTGACGCAAGTTCAAAACCCAGCAAGTGCTTTTTTTCTTTTTTTTAATTATTACTTTTATAAAGGTTTTCTGTCTCAGTTTTTTTCATAAACACATTTTATTTTGCCTAAATGAAAAAAAGGAAACTGCAGAAACATTTTTTTTCTCCACCAGTTGAGATTATTCCTGGGAGATTATTGAGGCATCCCAGGGGTTTTGGGGAACAGTGGAATAATGTCATTTATTTCAAGGGAACAGGGGAACACAAGTCTAAAAATGAAGGGAACAGGGGAACAAATGTAATTCTTGGGAGCAGGGGACATAGAAAATTAAGATTATGATTTTGGGAAACAAGGTAAAATGCTGAAATATTTCTGGGGAACAAGGTAATAGGTAACCCTCCTGGGAGGGCCTCATTATTCCATGCACCTACATGTATCTGTGTTCTAGTTCAGAGCATACTCATGTGTTTAGTTAGCCAAAGTATTCCGTTCTATAGAAATTTGATGGACCTCTTTGGTTGAAGGCAACTGCCTTGTCTTGTCTTACACCCCTTTAGTCAAAAAGTCGAGAAGAAACAGTATTGTAACATTAATGCCCACCTAGTTTTCTGTATTTTATTTATTCATTAGGTTAACATGCCTCTGCCAAGCAGGCAGATGATGTTAATACAACTTTGCCTCAATGTTTTGAATCTCAGAGAAGGATTTTAAAGATCAAATAACATAGTTTTTACTGTTTCAATGAAATTGCTATATAATGATAGAGCTTTTTGCCGAAAACCACATCAAAAAGCCAACCCACTGCAAAGTTATGCCAGCTGAAAGTAAAATAGCACATTTTTCACATTCGAAAAAACTTCATTGCTATAAACAGAAATACAACCAACAATGCTTTTATGTTCCACAAATTGGCCACAATACAACATTTTATTTAAAGGCCACATTTAATGCAACTTTTTATTTAAAGGCCACAATGCAACATTTTATTTAAAGGTAAAACGTCACACACATATTTTGAATAGGTTTTTCTTTGATGTTATAAAGAAAAAAAATTGAAACTGCTGACCGTTGTACCTTTGAGGCTAGTATAAGGGTTTTAGGGATGTGGTATATTTGCATTTTTACTTCAAGGGGTATGGGATATTCAACATTTGAATACCGGCGATGTGGTATATTTGAAACCCAGTTTGGTACTTTTATGGATATTTGAAAAAATAAAAATATAGATATTGCACAAAACATATGTAAAAAGGTATAGGATATTTTTTGACTTCCAGGGATACAGGATATTGATGACCACACCCCTCCCCACCACCACCACATCCTACACAAGCCTAACCTTTTCTCATGCAGGCAAATGAATACACTCTCTCTTTTACCTCTGGGCAACCGGTCTCAGCCTATCAACGCGCTGGGGCCATACAAGCGTCCGAGAATTCTGCATGATTCCTGGGTTATGTACTATGTATGAAGTCTTTTTTGAGGCCTTCCCAGTGGCTTTGGGGAACAAGGGATCATGCCCATTTTCTTTCAGGAAAAATTGGAAAATATTTTAAGCGAACAAAACTAATTTTTGGGAACAGGGAGCATGGAAAATTTGAAAATTGCTTTTAGGGAAGAAGGAAACATGGCCAATTATTTTTAGAGAACATGGTACCTCCTTGGAAGGCCTATTTAATGGGGTTGCTTTGCACGCATCTAGGCAGTGCCTAACTTCATATTTATCATTTGACATTTCACCAGTAGAAATTCTGAGAAAAAGACTGACAGTGTACGAATAATGAACCTGTACGAATTTGGTATTTGTCATCAGCTTTTACTTTTTAGCTTTTCCCGACCAAATTACAACCAACACAACTATCAAACACTAACAAAAGATTTCGTTTCCCTAAATGGCCAACTAAATTAAGAAATAGAAAATGGTAATGATTTTCTAAACAAGATACCATTTAAAATTGGTTAATCTGTCACAATATTTGAGCCGAAGGATAACCGGAAGTTTTGACTTTCCCCGAATAGAATAGAATAGAATAGACGAGTCGAGCAAGTGTTGTTGGAGGGTTCCAGCCTAACAGGCTCAACAGCTCAAAATCTATAAGCTGAATGCAGTCCAATGGGCTAAAACTACATTAATTGCGTAAAAGTTTTTAAAATGAAACATAACTATTTAAAAACGAAATAGAATCACAGTTAAAATTCCAGTACTGGCCATAAAATAATCCTCACTGTATAACACAGAATCATCACAATTAAAACATAAGTGTCAATGAGTTGAAGAATTAGACTCTGAAAGGGCAGAGGAACTAATTGGTCAATTCAATAATGCGTTCAATAAAACTGAGAACAACGAGGTTCCGTTAACCAGAAGATCGGCCCTCTCATGGATAGTATTCTGGTGTCTACAGAAGGAGTGTAAGTTACTCAAAGGCTTGAATCCCTCAAAAGCCTTAGGACATGATGAGCTTCATTCTAGAGTTCTAAAGGAGCCAGCAAATGAACTTGATCCAGTATTTGCACATTTGTTCCAACAATCTCTTGATACGGGTGAAATCCCCAAAGAATGGCTTCTTGCAAATATTTGTCCCGTCTTTAAGAAAGGGGATAGGGCTCTTGCTTGTAATTATTGACATGCGTGCCATGTAAGTTGCTTGAACATACAGTATGCTCAAATATCATGGCTCACTTGGATGACAGGCAACATGCATTTAGGAAAAGGCACAGTTGTGAAACTCAGTTGACCACTGTAATAAATAATTGGGTAAAAATCTTGGACAAAGGAGGACAGGTTGACACATTTATTCTGGACTTCGAGAAGGCTTTTGACACCCCGCCTCATGAATTTCTTAAAAGCAAATTATTTGGTTATGGCATTGGCGGAAAGACACTCAAGTGGATAGATTCCTTTCTCTGCTATAGATCATAACGAGCTGTTGTAAATGGAGAAACTTCGGAGTGGGCTCCAGTTTTGTCAGGTGTCATACAAGGGACCGTTCTTGGCCCATTATTGTTCTCTCTGTACATAAATGATATTTCCACAGACATAGACTCAGAAATAAGACTTTTTGCAGATGACTGTGTTTGCTATCGTGAAATCAGAGACACAGACGACTCATTGAAACTTCAGAAGGATATAGATAGATAAAGATGTTGGGCCAGAAAATGGGGTATGAGATTTCAGCCAGTCAAATGCAATATAATGCAGATAACAAGGAAAAGAACAAATAAAATGGAGGCCTCTTACACTTTAGAGGGTACGGTCCTCGAAAACGTGGATTCCATTAAATACCTAGGAGTAACGATCACACGTGAGTTAAGATGGAATACACATATCAGCAACATGTGTACTAAGGCAAATAGAACTCTTGGTTTTCTGAGACGAAATCTTTATCAATGTCCTCATGATGTTAAAGAGGAAGCATATAGGGGACTTGTTCGCCCCATTTTGGAATATGGCAGCTGTGTTTGGGATCCCCAAGGCATTGTTCTTCAACCAGAAATCGAAAAAGTTTAGAATAGGGCTGCTAGGTTTGTTACTAGCAATAACTCTTTTGAAACTTGGAGTATGGCTTGAATACTGTAAAAATCTAAAATGGGAGTCTCTCAGGAAAAGGAGAAGAGACAGCAGACTGATTCTTTTGTACAAAGGTCTAAAGGGTGCTGCCTGCATTCCAACAGATGATCTTATCCCCCAATTAGGCGCAGTAGAAATCATCACTCACTGACTTTTCAGACCCCGCTACAAGAACTGACATTTACAAGGGCTCATTCTTCCCTCGAACAATCAGAGATTCGATCGTTGCCTCTGCTGAAGGAGCAGAGGATGGTGTGGCTAGGTTTACCTCTCTGGTGAGAGCTAGAGACTAACTTCCCATATCACAGGTCCTGGTGAATGAACGTCATTAGATGTCATTAGACGTATCGCCAGTAAACATTCTGATTCTGATTCTGAATGATTCAATAAGCAGAAAACGAAGGCCCCGGTTAGACTGTAAAACTTTTTAGAGGGCTGGGTGGAATGGATGTACTTAGACCTTGTTTACGAGCGTTCAACCATGCCTTTAATCCTCATACAGTAATGCTACACATAATAGTACGACCAAGAAGAGTTCCTTAACTCATCATTGGAGCAATACAGGAAAGTATATAAATTAACTTCTGAAACACATATAAGGGCTTAACTACAATTGAACTGAAAGTATAATAAAATGATTCGTAGGATCAGACGCAAGATGTCTATAGCTACAATTGAACTGAAAGTATAATAAAACGATTCGTAGGATCAGACGCAAGATGTCTATAAAAGGTTTAGGATTGAACATTACTGGGTGCGTCTCATCACGCACACGCACACACACACACACACACACACACACACACACACACACACACACACACACACACACACACACACACACACACACACACACACACACACACACACACACACACACACACACACACACACACACACACAGTAGTTTTCCTACTGACTGTTCCAAGGCGGTTCTTCTATTGCAGTTCTTCTTTGTTTGTGCGTCTGTGTGGTTTCATATGTGGCGTTTGTGTTATCCTTATTTTTTACCTAATCTCTTCTTCTTTCGGTGCCTCTGGGTGGCGAGTGGGTGGAGGAGGGGGCTGTGCTTCGTGATTCCTGGGTATCTTCACTTTTTTTCTATTATACTTATTTCAGATTGGGGCAATCACTAAGCATGCAGCCCATCGCAAATAAAATCTTTTACGAGTGCCTTTAGAAACAAAGAACACAAAAAGGAACGAAAACAGGAGTCTTGGTTTCATTGGGACTCTTCATATGATAGCAAATGACAGCAATACACTTTACAGGGTTGTATTTGTACACCTAGCAAAGGTGGGCTCGATGATCCCAAGGAAAATAAGAACTGCACTATGATGAAGTACAGGGAGACTTTTACGGCTACCACACGGTACTTAACGTCAACTGCAGTGGTCAAATCGCGTTTATAAAGGGTCCCTTTGGAAATAAAGAACTCATTATAAAAGAATGGAAGTCACTGGGAAGTCTTCGGTTTTCTCACAAGCATTTTAATCACATTTTAAAAAGATCAATGCGGGTGTGCCGATTGAATTCAGTATTATTATCAATTAAATTATATAATGTCACTTTTTTATACATACTAGGGGTAACAAGACGTTTCACCCCAAGACGTCCCCTCCCCAGTCGTCCCCCCACTCCTAATTGTTTCGCTTCTATTTTCACCCTTAGTCGTTTCGCCCCACAATACCATTCCCCCAACCCCACCCCCTGCCCCCCCCCGCAGCCCTAACTTGTTGTTTTGCCCCTCTCCCCAAACCATTTCCCCTATAACCATTTCGCCAAAACAACCCTGTTCAGCAGAGAGAGAGAGAGAGAGAGAGAGAGAGAGAGAGAGAGAGAGAGAGAGAGAGAGAGAGAGAGAGAGAGAGAGAGAGAGAGAGAGAGAGAGAGAGAGAGAGAGAGAGAGAGAGAGAGAGAGAGAGAGAGAGAGAGAGAGAGAGATCTAAATATTCATATCCTTCCTCTTTACCTTATATTTCTCTTCAACAAGTCCATTTACTGCCTGTGAGTGTATATAAAATTTCTGAATGAGTGGCAAACAGGGTAGATCAGACGCCACGTTCTGTGAATACATAAGGTAAGTGTGGTAATTTTATCAAATCGAACCCCATCAGAAATCATCCTGGATCTGCCCCTGATAACCAGCGAAATGTCAGTAGTGCTGCAGACATAATCTAGTTGAAAATTTATTCGAGTCATTGAAATTAAGGTAGTACATTGTAGGTCTGTCATGTTTGCTGTTCTCATGTGTAGTATGTTAAATCTTCATGTGAATTGAGGACACCGTCTGTATTTTTGCACTAAATATTATTCTATTATATTTCGCTCTTCTAGCTGCAAGAAAACCTCATAGACTCTTCCACAATGTCAATAAAAGGAAGAGTCAAGAAAAGGTTCTTGAAGTGGAATAATAGGTTCTACCCCGCAAAACTGAGGTGGAAATATAAAATATTCTATTCTATTCTATAATCTCGTGAAATCTCGTTTTGTCGCCATATTAGAAAATCTTTGGTTACAGGACGCCAAAAACTGTCAACATGTCTAACAGTCTGTACAATATTAGAAAACTTCAGAAATAATTGCAGGCAAACATGAAAACTGACATTAGATGAATATACAGAGTAACAAGCTAAAGTCAGTATGTCTTGCACGTGGATGAAAGAAGATTATTTTGCTCTTTTGATGTTGACAGATAAACGGGCACATGGGGCACTTGAAATGCTTGTGGATGATTTGCACACAGAAAAAGAGAAAACTGTCAATGCTTTCCTTTGTCACTCTGGATCAGAAGACTTCCTTTGGGGTCTAGTTCGACTGCTTGGAAATGAAAACTCTAGGTAATCTTTCATTCATTTGTGATTTATAGATTGAGTCTTGAACAGAGCTCCAGATAAGGTTAACGGCGGTGTAAGAATTGGGATGTCAGGACAACTCGGCTCTTAATAATATCTTTAATAGAACTTTATAATGTTATTGTTTTCATCTGGGCTACTGACCACATGATTACAATGTTATGCCACATGACCAATAATTGTGGATGACAAAAGATTTCCGCAAATTCCGGATCTAGTGATACCAATTGATTCAAGCCAAACTTTACTGGATAAAATTCCTTTTGGTTGATGTTCTCACATTAATTTCATCTAGTGTTTAAAAATACAGCTTTAAGAAACAATTTGACTTCTTTTGCTAAGACAACTATGGTACAGTATTTTTTCGATATCAGCAGGCAAGCATGTGTAATAGGAAAGGAGAAAAAATCCAAATCACATTTTTCCCCGACCCGGGATCGAACCCGGTCCGCCGGATTCAAAGTCCTGCACTCTACCATGTCACTATAAAAGCCGGCTTCTACCGCAAGGCAGTAGAAGTGTATCATATACCTAACTGCTACATCCCTCCTTCCTATAACGAGACATTTGTATGCATTCATGCCAATACAAATGTCGCGCAAGCTCCGAGTGACAACCCAGCACTTGCTTCGCCCATCAGGCTCCAAGGCTGCCACCCCCACGCTGGCCACCAAATGTAATAGGAAAGGAGAAAAAATCCAAATCACATTTTTCCCCGACCCGGGATCAAACCCGGTCCGCCGGATTCAAAGTCCTGCACTCTACCACGTCGCTATAAAAGCCGGCTTCTACCGCAAGGCAGTAGAAGTGTATCATATACCTAACTGCTACACATGCAACTGTAATTTTGCTGTATGTTGACCATTTTAACACCTAGTTTTATCTAGTATAGTCAAAATACATGTTAACATTTGTGGTTATGATATTTAAACTATTACTCAATGAGAATCTCTTCTGAAAAGAAACTTTTGACAAATGAAACTGCTTCATTTTTCTGAAAAACACATTGGCAATTTTTCTGTCTGATATATGTAAACAACAACAACGTTAGGAACGAGCCTAGAATGTACTCTGCATTAAAGACCACAGGGTTCTGAATGATTTTTAGTGTGTGACGAAGTGTTTTAATAGACCTGTCTATAAATGCCTAGACTAGGTCAGTAGAATGATAAAGTTAATTACCATAAAATACATAAATATTGGGTTAGAAAAAAATCATTGATTTTTCTCACTGTCCTTATACTTACAGTACAGTTCAGGTGGTTTTTCAAAATCCCCCCGGAACCGGTGGGGTTGATTTTTTAGCCCACCGCGGATCTTCCTGATACCCCACTCCAATTCCCACCATGACGGATTTTTCGTCCACCGCGTTTCCGCCGAGTTCCCTCCGCAAAACCACCCACTTACCTGTAGAACTCCGCGGTGGGCAAAAGTTTATCCTGGCGAGCTCGCCATGAAAGATTAGTGACGTCAGAATGATTGACAGCTCCGAATTTTCCGAGTTTGCATGGGGAGGAAATCGGAACCTTTATTTTGCTTACGCATCATTCGGCTGATTTGCTGCTGAATAAATACAGAAATATTTCTACCTAGAGATTAAAAACGAAAAAAAAATTAATGAAAAAAACAAGAAATAAAAAATAATGTATTTCTGTTTGTTTATTTCTTACCTTGTGCCCGGGTACTTAAAGGGGCGCTTCTGCTATCTCAGAGGCTTTCATTTTGAGACCAATAAGCATCGTCCCGAAAAAAAAAAAATACGAGTAATGCCACGCAGGCGGACGCATTAATCTCCGATGGTCAGGATCGTACATTCGATCCTCACATATTGAGCGATTTATCATGAAACACGTGTATTTGCTACGGTCATTCACTCCTTCCACTGCTTCAAGATTGGCAGTTACAAGTTCTTGGCGGAAGGGTGTTCAGTGTACTGGTTAACCACTTATTGTATAAGCATGCCCCCCTCTGTATTGGCGCGATTCATAAAAATGCTCTTCCCCATTCCATTTCGCAGTTGGATGTGCCGTCCGAGGTCGGCAAAATTCTTTCGTGGCGATTGATCATGAAATATTGTCGACGGTCTTTTTTTCCCTTCCACTGATTCAAGAAGGGCAGTTGCCAGTTTCTGGCGAAAGAATGTGCACAATACTGGTTAACCGCTTAGAGGACTACTAAGCCTGTCCAGTAAACGTGTGGTTAGGTAAACTGACCGCGCTCAACATGACCCCATTGGGTTGACTGGGCCGTAAAACCTCAACACAAACAAACAAACATTCCATTTCACACAGATCAGACTTGTAAATCAATTGCAGTTAACTCCCTTTTAAGTCAGTTACAGTTAGCTCCCTTAAAACAGTAAAACCTGCAGTGTGAGTACCTTACCCCGCATTTATCAGGGTACAAATGAATACTGTGTTACGTTATTCTCTTACAGTATAATACATTAATAACATAATATTTATTGGCTTATACAGCAATCTTCAGATCTTTCGTTTCTATGTAAAGTGTTCTGTTTTGTGGCTTCAATATGCGATATGCAAAACCAAGACCGTAATTTATTTAACGAGTAAAAGAGACGCATTGTATAAACTTAGCGCATTGGCAGGAAAGCGTCTTCTGGGCTAATTCAGCAGACGACAGATTGAATTCGTTTTCTTTTCTTTTTTTTTTCTTTTCATTACCAAGAAAACAGGATTTGACATTTCATGCAGTGGAGACAATTTGCATGAAGTGCAAATAATGTTCCCTTGGAAGAATGAGAAAAATATTTCAAAATGTCGTCTGCTGAAAATTGTACCCAGGGTGCTTAGCGTTAAGGTTTGCACAAACAACTCGCGCATGAGTCTGTGCATGGCAAAACCTACAATAAAACTTGTACGAAGAGACAGATCAGCCTGCACACTCTGAGACTGCACATCAGCAGATCTCAGTAGTCTGATCAGAGCCTTCGCTAATCTTAAGTACCCCCTATGATCACTGGGTGTAACAAAATGTCTTGTGCGACGAGCGAAAACTCGGGTCAGTACGCGCCTGCACATTCTGATAAGAGCATTCGCTGATCATATTTACCATCGATAGCGGGGCTGTCCAAAGCGGAATAAACAGTGCGACTGCAACAGCACATTCTGTTCAGATCCTTCGCTGATCGTACAGTATGCAAGAAGCTTGCTTTATCTAGTGGGTCGATGCACAGACTAACCTGAATCTTTGCTGGTCGCACATACATTGTAGTATTGTAGGTTTTATCCGGTTCAAAGTTCGTACATTGTAAATCATACTTCAGACATGAGAACTTTGTACCGACGTAATTTTTGTTTGAACTGGAGTTAAACTGTCCAGTCAATACTATTCATCGAGCCCGCACACTTTTCCGGGCGGGCTTATTCATACGCTATTAATCATTTCAGCAGAAACTGACAACTGCCCTTCTTTTCTTTCATGTACTTTGACGATAGAGCCTACTTTTGGAGTTATGGCCCTTTGAACACCGAAACTATTTTAGTGATTTCTGTAATATATTTGTGTCCGCTCTTTAACTTGAAAACTGTTTGCGATATTTTCTTGAAACTTAATTAATTTATTAACAAAGCTATGGTACTTGTTTGATGTAAGTGCAGTGGTGGGGCATGGTGAAATGTCTGCAGCCCTTTTATTAGATATTTAACAGGTTGAAATATTGGGAAAGGGTGCCTCGGTGGTGTAGTGGTAAAGCTGCGCGCCTCGTCACCCAGGGGTCATGAGTTCGATCCCAGGCTTCTTTCATATGGGACTTTAAACCAAGGTCCACACCTCCGTATCACCTAGCTACTACTGGGACGTTAAAAAACTCATTCACTCATTTGAATTGTCATTAACTTCTGTGGCCCCTTGTGCTCGTAAAGTGTGTTTTTTGTATGACAGACACCCTTTTTGCTTGGGCTGTCTCATTGATTCAATGCCTCTTTGATAGCTGAAGCGCCCCTTTAAGTAAATTTATATTGACACGTGCGGTTGCTGCACACCAGTGAGAATTTCCCGGTCTTTTACCACAGTACGTCATTAATATTGAGCGCGTGCGGTTGTTGCATGTGAAAAGGCAGTTACAGGAATACCAAACATAAATACGTAATTCGTGGATTCGGGGCAGCTATTTGATTCTCTTTGTGATTTTTGAGTGTTTGTTTTGTTTTTTACGGCGCATTAAGTAAAAATGACCATGCCCAGAGTTCTCGGAAACGCCGAATCCGGCGTATTTTTACGCCTATTTTTGCTTTTGTACGCGTAAAATTTCCTTCCGAGGATTCTTATTTACGCTCTATTGCCACTGGACGTCCAAACTGAACTTCAAAGACGTACCGCGGACTTCCGAAATTTCTTTCGTCCGTCGAAATCGATATCCGAGATGTCAAAAAATTGACAAAAAGCCCGCCCACTTTTAACGAGTTGTATGATGTTTGCCCCGCCTACTTATTGGAAATTCGCTCCCTGTGTTGACTGAGCTTTAAGGACGTCCCACTTTCCGCTTGCGGGAGTTTTATTGACATCGGTGTCAAGCGTCACGGCACCCTTTTAATGGCTGTGTGATCACTGTGTGTATTTGTCACGCGTGCTGAGTTGATTAATTGATGTTTGTATAATCAAACTTTCTTCTGCGACACCTGAAAATATTCGGTGAAATTATATGAAGTCATTATTATTTTTAAATATTCAGGTCTTAAAATCTTAAATTATTATTTTGCTAAGAACGTGTGTCGTCTGAAAACACCTCAACACTTCCGGGAGTTACCGAGTGAAATTAAATAAATAAATAACAATTATGCACAGAATGCAAATTTAAATCTATTCGAATTTAGAAGCTTATGTTTGTCATGACAACAAAAGCAATTTTTCAAACGAGAAGAAAACATATTTTTCGTCAAAATTTTTGGAAAACCCGTTTCTAAATTCGTAGCCTTGTTCCGGCTGCGCTGTTTACCAGCGCGGAAAAGACGCAAAGTAAGTCTAATTATAGGCGAATTGCGATGGTTTTGCTTGCTATTCTCCGCGAAAGAACGTATTGCTGTTGGTAACTCATCGAGAGCTGTCGTTAATTTGTTTGTTGTTGCACGAGTCGGCGCCGTTTTCCCGCAATTTTTGTGAAGTAAGCAACTCGCTCGCTCGTGTTGATCAGCTTCAATCCGAGCAAATATTTCATTAAATACATTTCTGCAAAATAATTTCAGCATAGTTTGTTTTTAAGAGAACATGTTTTGGGTGTTTTCTCTCATGTATTTTCTTTTCTTTTTTCTTTCTCTGGGCTTTGAAACGAACGCGAAGTTGAACCAATGTTGATGCGTTCTCTAAGGTCCGACATACAAGTACAGGCTTTCCAAAAAGATGTGATTGAATTTTAATAAGCGATAAGGATATGTTTAAAACACATCTAGGAGAAGTGTATATCATGATGATTCTGTGTGACACTGAATTAAGAACCTCTGTTCTACTAAAGAAAGGGCAGACCGCCGCAGCAGGGAAAAAAGTGGGACTTCTAGATTTTCCTGTGGGACTTCCAAATTTGAGGGGTAGGAAGTCTGGACTTCCTGAGTCTGGAAGTTAATGGAAGTCCTGTCACTATTTCCTAAGCCCCAAAAGCTTTTGGATCCTTACCAGACACTCAGTGGTCAAGGTAAACTATGTTGAAAAATGAAGTTGTCCAGACAATGTCCTTAAATATTAAGTTTTCATATTTAGCCGAAAACTCCAAGTTTTCGAGGTCAAACTCCTATTATTCAATTTTAACTCCAACTTTTCTCAGAGATGGATTCTTAAACTCCTACTTTAAAAATCCTAGTGAGAACTCTGCATGCCGTGCCCACCTGTTGGCCGGACCAAACTAAGCCACAGAATCCGGTACTTTTTCATATGGAGCTTTGTTGCGGCCCATGTTACCTGCTCGAACAGTGAATGGGGCTACCGGGGTTTTCTGTGGACCAAGGGTACACCCAAATATATTTCAAGGAACAGGGCAGCATTGAGAACAAGGGAATAAACCTAATTTTGGGGGATCGGAAAGTGGCGATTTGGAAAACTCATCCTTTTCTATGCATTGGCCATGCGCATTCGTTATTGTCCGTCGGCAATCGCAGTGTTTCGATGCTTTATTAATATTCAAAAGGATGCTGATGAGCGAAAACTGACTCAAGCAGGACGTACGAATATTGCAATTTATGCACAAAATTTGCGGTACGTTTTGTGTACGTAGATACCAACAATTCTGTACGCTCATGGTGAATGGGAATGCTTACAATCAAAATTCGTTAATTGCTGTCACACATTGAGTTGAAAAGACTGATTTAATCAGGTCGGCAGTTTGGTCCTATTCAGCCGTGCATGCCGAAAAAGTACGACTGGCTTTAGCCACGCCCCTTTGGAAACAGCTTTCTCACTTCATCACGGAAACACCGCGTGGCCCCCGCGGCTGTTTCAATTGCCTGTCATAATCGCATCGAATTTTACCTGTTCGAAACTAATTTTATCAGGCGATTTTTACCGCGGGAACGCAGCGGATCCACCGGCCCGGGTGAAACCACCGTGGGATACTAAAATTTAATCCTTCCCACTGGAATCCACTGCGGGGGGGGGGGGGGGGGGGGGAGGGATTTTGAAAAACCACCTGAGCTGTACTGTATGTTGTCAGACTCAAAATGCCAATTGTTTTAGCACTGATACTAAAAGAGACTGTGCCATATTTTGGTCTACATTGTTTGCTCAGGCTTGTCTGTCTGATAGGGAGGGTAAATACAGTAAGAAAAAATTCTTTTTAGTGAAAAAATGTGTCTTATCAAGAGCTATGTTCTTTCTAATTCACAGGGTTGCTGGAAATTCAGCCTACATCATAGGTACTCTTGCTGAATCTGACATCGGCTGTATGAGAATTCTCTCACTTGCTAAAGGAGGCTCGACAGAAAGCAAGAAGATTCTACCTGATCTCACAAAAATGTTGACCTTTGATGACTCAGAAAGTGTCATGAATGCTGCGGGAACAATGGGCACTTTGGTAAGTAAACTAGAAAAAAAAAAAATACTATTTTGCACTGTAACTTGGGCCAAAAATAAAATTTTGTTTGTTTGCAGTTGCCTACCTACCCACCAAAATCCTCCCTACCCAAAATATTTTTTGACTACTTGGGACAGCATTTTTTTTTTTTTTTCTAAATGGCAAATTTAATATGATCACCCTAAATAGTAGGACAAACAGGCCTTAGCAAAAAGTGCAGACCCTGATCAGACTGCTCCAAAGAGCAGTCTGATCTGGGTCTACACTGTTTGCCTTTCCACCTGCACATTTTGGGTAAACTATTTGTGGGGAAATAGATTTGTTTAAATTGTACAATGTTGTTTTCTCAATATTATATGGGTGTTTAGTGTAACAGTGTGTAAAATTTTGTGCAGAATATTTTAGCATTTGGGCTATATTTACATTTTGCAGAAAAAAAGGGCCCACCACCTACCTACCCTAAGAAAAATTCATGGGTCGGCAACTGCAAACAAAGTATTTTTTATGCCTAGCCTTGAAGATAACATAAAACAGGGTACCTATTAACTAGTGGTTTGACTTGGTTGAAGTTATATGGTCAATCAAGGATTAATTTTGTTGTTGTATGAGCTGGTCTTTCCTGATATTTTTTTATCATTATCACAATGTACTTGCAGAGAAGTGGAAGTGTATTTGGTGATAATTATGAGATAATTTTTCCATAAAACTTTTTGTGCCCTTTGTTCAAGAATGGCAAAGGGCATTTAGTGTTACCCATATCTGTACATGTGTCAGTCAAAGCTCCAGATAAGAGGGGTATCCACATAATATTTTTCTTATTTCTCCATGAAAACAAGATGCGAGTTCCAGAACAACAGATAATTTTGGGAGCATTTGGGTATTTAACCCCTTTAAAATTTAGTCAATTGGGTAAAATCACATTAATATTTTTCAGCTTGAGTAAAGATACCCCAAAAATGAAAAGTAATTGGGAAAAACTTATAAAACATAAAGAAAGAGCACAAGAAAAGCCTGATTTAGGTATTTAAAACATGTTATTTCTTTATACCCTTTTAATATTATGATAGTATTTGTCATATGAAGAATAAAAACACCTGTTATGCACAGTAATCATAATATAAAAAGTAATCAGGTGCTTTACTTGCCTTGAAACTTTAATTTTCACCCTTGAATTTGGTAATAATTGGGTACTTTGTCAAATCAATTGGGTATCAATACCCAAGTTTTTGGAAAAAATGAGTATTTGCTGAAAACATTAGGGTATTTTACATGGATACTCCCCTTATCTCTTGCCATTATCTCATTAGAAGCGTATGTTTTCAGAAGAAATAAAAAAAATAAATTATAAATAAAATATTTGGATGAAAAACAAAAAAAAAGCACCCTGCCTGGCGCTGGTACATCTTTTCATGCTATAAATCCTTTACAGTAATCCTGGTCCTGCTGAACCCGGATATACCTTTCCTTTTCAGTTTGTGAATTCAGATCAGTTGGCTTCTGAACTGGTCTGGATCTGCACTGACATAAAGTATGTGAATTTGTATCAGCAACCTGGTAATCTAATAATTACTAGCAGGTGTGGCATCTTAATTTATTCTGCCTGACAAGGGTTAAGAGATAAAATCTTGAAACTTGACTAGTGAATTTGACATGATGTGATATTTCGCAAACAAGACTTAACCAGGGCTGTGGAAATACCATGCCCGACTTGTCCAACCTGTTCCATCTCCCTGAGGACAAGTAAGAATTTCAGTTAACTTGTCCTGGGACAAGGACTTCATAGCTCTAGCTAAGAAGAGTATCCAGATTATGAGTTACATATTTTTATATTTCTCGAAGAAAACATATGTTGTGGATACTCATTAGAAGTGCCTCAATGAATAGCTTCTAATAGGTATCCACAAGAAATGTCACATTTCAGCTTTTCTTCATTATAAATTATGCAAATTTCTTTTGCGTGGGCCATAACTTATGAATGTTTCAAGATATAAGCATGAAACTACAAAAGAGGATTCAACTTAGTAGGATGACACATTGGCCAGAAGAACATAAATCTTTCATACTTTCTTAAGTTATTTCATGATGGATGAAAACAACTTTGCAATTTACACTTTGTTGCAAAGGACATAATAACCTTTCAAATAAAGGAAAACTGATTACTCATAAAATAATTCTCAGAGCAAACAAAAGCTGTGGTAATGACAACACATATAATATTTTATTTGCATCACATCTGTGTAGTAGAAGTACATAAGAATTATGACAAGCACAAAGTAGAGGCATCCATGTCCCATGGATTTATTTCTAATCTTCAAAAAAAAAAAAAAAGAAACATTCCAGAATTATCATCAAGTAATTGTCCTTAACCTCAACCCAATTTAGCCTAGAAATCCCCAAAAGGGTAACTGGCAAACAGTGCAGACTCAGATCACATGCCACAGAACAGGGCTTCTGATCGATCAGGGTCTCCACTGTTTGCAAATAGTTTAGCCACTTTTCCCTAGGAATATCTAGTTATACGCAGGGTAAAACATTTTTAACAATGCTCTATGTATTTAAAAAAAAACTGTGTAATGGGGTAATCATGATACTTATAACTTATCTTTTCATTTATTCATGTTTCAACCTTTCTAAACAAGTGTACAATATTGAGAGGTAACATAGAACAACAATCTAAACATAGTTGTACAGTTATGAGTAAAAACAAATCCACAATTTGTTTATGGAAACTATTTAAGGTCAAACGTTTTAATGATATAGATGTGTGTCTGTGTGTCATATATTTCAAAACACTCTTCCATTTAATTGAGATTTCAGGTCATCTTTTAACAATATTTCTAGTTTGTTTTATTTTATTTTTAGCTTACCTGAGCCAAAGGCTCAGGATGAGCTATTGTGATCACTTGTTGTCCGTCTGTCGTCAGTCCACACCTTTGAACGACTTCTCTGAAAATCCTGGGCCAACTTTCTTCAACCTTCATGTGGAGTCTTCTGTTAAAGGGAGATAGAAAATTTGTACAAATGGTCACAGTCGGTTATTGAAGATGGCCGCCATGCCCATATATGGTAAAAACCCTTAAAATTTTAAATCTTCTTCTCCAGAACTTACAGCTTTGAGACTGAATCTTGGTATATAGCATCATGGACTCAAGGTATACCAAGATTTTAATCCCCTGCCACGAAGCGGATTGGGGATTATAGAAATGGCCTTTGTCTGTCCATCCGTCTGTCCGTCCGTCTGTCCTTCCGTAACACTTTCTTGTCCGCTCCATATTTCCTGAACCCTTTGAAAGAGGCATTAAACTTTGGTCAAATGTTCACCTCAAGGAGTCGATGTGCAGAACTCGCCAACTCAAGGTCACAGGTCAAGGTCATGGGTTTGAGTCTTGAATTTCGTGTCCATTCCATATCTTATACCCCTGGAAGGAGTTTCTTTAAACTTTGGTCATATGTTTGCCTCAGTGAGACAATGTGCAGAACTCATAACTCAACCATGTTGACACAAGGTCAAGGTCACAGGTTTGAGCCTTGAATTTCGTGTCCGCTCAGTATCTCCTATACCAGTGGAATGATTTTCTTTAAACTTTGGTCAAATGTTCACCTTAGTGAGACAATGTGCAGAATCAATAACTTAACCATGCCGACAAGGTCAAGGTCACAGCTCAAAGTCATGGGTTTGAGCCTTGAATTTCGTGTCCGCTCTGTATCTCCTTTACCCCTGGGAGGATTTTCTCTAAAGTTTGGTCAAATGTTCACCTGTGGGACAATGTGCAGAACCCATAACTCAGCCATTGGGACTCAAGGACAAGGTCACAGTTCAAGGTTGCGAGTTTGAGTCCTGAATTTCGTGTCCACTCGATATCTCCTTTACCCCTGGAAGGATTTTTTAATTTTGGTCAAATGTTTGCCTCAATGAAATGATGTCAGAACCCATAGCTCAACCATGCACATCACAAGGTCACAGTTCAAGGTCATGGGTTTGAGCCTTGAATTTTGTGTCTGCTCTGTATCTCCTTTACCCCTGGGAGGATTTTCTCTAAACTATGGTCAAAGTGGGACAATGTGTAGAACCCATAAGTCAGCCCTGCGGACAAGGTCAAGGTCACAGTTGAAGGTCACAAGTTTGAGCCTTGACTGGTGTCAGCTCTATATTTCCTTTACCCCTGGAAGGATTTTCTTTAAACGTTGGTCAAATGTTTGCCTCAGTGAGATGATGTGCAGAACCCATAACTCAGCTATGCTGACTCAAAGTCAAGGTCACAGTTGAAGGTCACCAGTTTGAGCCTTGAATTTTGAGGTCGCTCCATTGCCATTCAGACTGCCTTGTTAAATTTGGGTCAACTGTCACCTTAGTGAGATGATGTGTAGATCCTATAACTCATCGATGAAGACTCAAGGTCAAGGTCACAATTGAAGGTCATCCATCTCTTTCTTGTTTGCTCCCTTTGAAAGATTTCTATGAAACTTTGGTCAAATGTTTGCCTTAGTGAGGCGATGTGCAGAACCCATAACTCAAGCATGCAGATTCAAGGTCAAGGTCACAAGGAACCTTGAATTTCATGTTCACTCCATATCACCTGAACCCTTTGAAAGATATTTATTAAATTTTGGTCAAATGTTCGCCTTAGTGAGATGATGTGTAGAACCCATAACTCAACAATGCAGACTCAAGGTCAAGGTCACAATTGAAGGCCACCAGTTTGAGTCTTGAATTTTGAGGCCGCTTCATTGTTATTCTGCGGCGGGGGATATAACTGTCCTTCAGACTGCCTTGTTTCAAGTGATCTTTTTACAGCAAGGTCAAATTTGCGCCCTCATGCATTTGTATGGGGAAAATGTTAAGACACCGTTTTCTTAAAATGTATTAAAGACTAATGGTTGAAACTTACAATGAGTGATTAAAGTAGTAATCATTTTAGTTATAATCAAAATTTTGTCCCCTGTGGGTTATCTGCCCTTACCCTTGGGCTATATAGGTGTATAAGATTGTGTAATTTTTAAGCATCTTCTTCTCTGAAAGCCCTTGCAATTTTCACCAGATTTTGCATGGGCCTTCTGTCCAAAGGATTTTGCCAGTTTGTTCAAATGTTCTGTACCATTGAACAAGATGGCCACCATGTCCATATATGATAAAAACTCTTTAAAATCTTCTTCTCCAGAACCAAGAAAGCTTTGAGGCTGGATTTTGGTATATAGCATCCCTGTCTCAAGCTCTACCAAGTTTGTTCAAATGATGATTTGAGGTTGACCTTTGATCTTTTTACAGCAAGGTCAAATTTCTATAGATTTGTATGGGGGAAAAGTTGAAATGTCTTTTTTTTTTTCAATATGTATTTAAGACTAATGACTGAAACTTACAGTGTATGATTAAAGTAATAAAACATCTTAGATATAATCAAAATTTTGTCCCCTGAGAGTTATCTGCCCTTGTCCTGGACTTTGTACAGACATAAAAGCATGAAATCTTTAAACGTCTTCTTCTCTGAAACCGCTTTACCAATTTTCACCAGATTTCACATGTGGCCTTCTGTCAAAGGAATGTTGACAATTTGGTCAAATGGTTCTGCACTATTGAACAAGATGGCTGACATGCCCATATACGGTAAAAACACGTAAAATTCTTCTCCAGTACCAAGAAAGCTTTGAGGCTGAATCTTGGTATACAGCATTGGGGACTCAAGATCTACCAACTTAGTTAAAATGATGAGACTAGAATGACTTTTGACCTTTTTATGGTATGGTCAGATTTGTGTCCCAGTTGCTGTGGCAATACTGGAAGAATGTTGCATGGCATTTTGCAAATATGCAATAGCTATTATTATCAGGTGAGGGAATTGTGGCCATGGGCCTCTTGTTTGAGAATATATTCAGATTGTCACAGTCTGAACATTTTCGTATGTCTGTACAGAAATGGCTGAATTTTAGCAACAGTTTACTCCAGCACTTTGCTCATACTCCTTAAGTTAAATCAGTGGAAACTGTCCATTCTGGCCCCTGTCTTTTCTGGAATTTTGTCTACTTCAGCATTTTGTTTCATTCTGAATAGCACCCCATAAAGTCAAATTTAAAAAATGTTGTGTATTCTAGCCACTTTTACCAGGTTTGCTCACTTCAGTGTTCTTGGCAGATAAAATGCGATAGTAATTGTATCCTCTACTCTGGCCATTTACTATTGGCTCATTTTTGTCCTAACCCACTTCATTATACATGTAGTTGGCTGCCTACTAATCAAATTACAGATAATGCAAAAATGTAATATAAGCTGGCCTTGGTGGCTTACTTAAATGCCCATCCGACTGGTAGTTAGGAGGTCACAGGTTAGATTTATGCCAGATCTGGCAACATTCCTTGATGGAGATTGATCATGAAATATTTTTTATGGTCATTCTCTCCATTCCGCTGATTCAAGAATGGCAGTTGTCAGTTTGTAGTGAAAAAATGTTAACAACTACTGGTTACAAAAATGTAACTGCTTAGAGGACAAGAAAAGTGGCTTGGTAAACTGATCGGCACAACATGACCTAAATAGTGTTGACTGGGCCGTTAGACTCCAACTGAACCAACCAAAGGTAAAATATGCCCAGTGCATAATGTCCAGTCACTTATTTGTTCAGTGGGGCAGTAATAGACCCCGAGGTTATAAAACTTTTTTCATGCTCAACTCAGCTGAGCATGAAATTTGTCCTGCAAATAAATCTCAAATTACTAATAATTGCAAATTCTTTCTTGAAAAACATAGCCAAACATGAAAATTTCTCTGCTAATAAGTATGAAAATGCCAACTATTGTTAGCATTTTCATATTTATCAGCAGAGAAATTTTCGTGCTCAGCTGAGTTGAGCATGAAAAAAGTTTTATAACCTCGGGGCCAGGTGAGACAAATTTTCAGCCAAGATGTGTCAATCTGTATTCTGGCCAGTGGTCATCTGTCTATTAGGGCTAAATGTTTCTATATGGTGGCCAGAATAGATTGTTTCTGCTGTATTTACATTTTTTATTGTTATCCAATTAAATTGACTGTTTTCATAGCGTAAATTAAATTTATTTCCCCAAAAAATACTTTGAAATGATCCTTTATGTCATTTTTATGCCCAGCCACACAACAGTGGCTAGGTATTATGGTATTACGGTGGTGTCTGTCCATCTGTCGTACGTCAGTCCATCCATTCGTTTCCAGACGATAACTTGAGTAAATGTCAATGGATTTTCATCAAACTTATATGTGTATTGATATTGTGGAGATATGGTTTTGGATTGCTAATGGGCAAATTATCTTCCGGCAACACAATAATGGCGGATTATTATCATTTCACATTTTTTTTATATTTTTTTTTTTAATAATAATAATAAGCAGGAATTGTGAACTTATATCCAAACACAGGGCTGCAAACTAAGTCTTTGGATGTTGCTACTAAATTTAGCATGAGAAAGCCATGTATCTTTTGTGGAGAATGAGTAACTTTCTGTATGCTGGCATAGCATAGGTAAGAGGAGTGTCTAGGTAAATGCTTTTCTTTTTTCTACACGAAAATGAAGTGCTTCTAAATGAATACTCACAACATTAATTTGTTTTCATGGAGAAGTAAGAAAAAAATGTTCACACGCGTGCATGCACACATGCACAGACACACACACACACAGACACACACACAGACACACACACACACATACACACACAGAGGTGGTCGGTGGTCACTAGTTAAATTATCTATTTTATTTTCACTGCTTGTAAAAAAATGGACTTTTCATGAATTCTGGGTCAAAAACCTTGCCAATAGATTTAGTATACTTGTCTGAAATTATGTGAAGAGGTTAATGGTTGACGCTCGCCAGTAGGTTTAAGACGTAGTATACTTGTCTGAAATTATGTGAAGAGGTTAATTGTTGGCGCTCACCAATAGATTTAAGACGTAGTATACTTGTCTGAAATTATGTGAAGAGGTTAATGGTTGGCGCTTGTACTGCTGACGTCACTAATTGCGCTAACATACTCTTTTCCAGATGTGACATCAAGCGGCAATCACCTACTGCAGCATTTTCTCTGTGTTGATTTCTTGAGTTGTATTGCTTCAAAATTTTCTCTGTGTTGATTTCTTGAGTTGTATTGCTTCAAAATTTATTTGGCCTCATTTTCTAGGTACAAAAGTATTTTTTACCCAATATTATGCCCCTGAACATGCTGAACAAGATTAAATTGATGCAAAATGGCTAGGAACAAAATTAATTTTCCAAAGTATGTGTCGAAGAGTAGGTATAGAATTGTTTAAGTATTGTGAATAAAAGCATAAAAGAAACAGAAAATTTCATGATTTTTTTTTCAGTGTAAGATCAAGTTTTATTTCACTCCTGAACACCAAAACATGTATTCTACACTTGATGTCCATTTGGTGAAATAAAATTCAGTCTTACACGAAAAATTCAAATCTCCTCTATATACTTTTATATCCTATAGTTTGCATTTAAACAGTATTTTTATGTAAATATATGTATGTAAATATTTTTAAATATTGACAGGTTTTCTTATACTTATTCTATAATAGTATTTTAAACTTGTTTGAGTACAAATGATAAGCATGAATCAGTTTAAATGCCTCTTTTAATTGATTTTAACAGCACTTAGACATAAATCAGTCAAACATCTATTAAAAGATGAAATTGAATTCAGTGTTCTTGTTTGTATTCACTTAGCACTTTGCATGCTGGGTAAATATTTCAGCAGACAGAATTTTAAAATATTTTCTCATTTTTCCTAGAAAATAGAATTTGACACTTCATGTAAATTGTCTCCTAGGGAGACAATTTGCATGAAGTGTCAGATCCTATTTTCTAGGAAAAATTAGAAAAAATGTAATCAGTTTGTTATCTGCTAAATTTGCCCATAGCATGGTAAGTGTTAGCCTTGCCAATGTTTGAAAGTTCTGATGGGGACCAATTGAACTTTTCATAGATCTACTTTTTTCTTCATGTACAGTGAATGAAAGAGAAGAAATAAAATTTTCATGGGTATAATTCACCATTAATTTATAGAAAAAAATTGATATTTCAGTTAGCTGAACTGAAGGTCAGGATAAGTTGTACTCAGACCTCCATATAAGATGGAGTACCGGTAAAGGGTATTTCAGCATTGAATTTTTTTTAACCTCTCGACCTATGTTAAAGAAAAAATTCTCTAATGCAAATCTCCTGTACTAGCTGTTTGGTCAAGGTTAACCAAATTTTGTGTAAAGGTACATTAAATGTAGGTGTTGTGTTGCGTACATAAGTATATGTAGGTCACTGTGACCTAGATGTTGATCTCTGACCTATATTACGAAAAAAAAAAAAACAAACAAAAAAACATCCTGCTACATCTCAGGTACTGATGGCCTAGGATATTAAAATTATATTATGTGGGTATCTTACAAATGGTCATTTTGACTCATATGTTGACCTCTGTCTTTATATTCATTATATTACAGACAAAAAGAATTCACACCTTATTTTTTTCTTCTGAAAAAAGAAAAAGAAAAAACAACAAAAAACAACAGTATCGTTATCATCATTGATAACAGCAATGTCAGCAACAACAAGACACACTCAAAAACAAGAAACATATTAAAATGTGATCTGATGATATTAGTTCACAACTTCACATGTGAGATTGTAATTTTTATTGCAGGCTGAGAGTCACGAGGGAAGAGAGTGGATTCTTAGTGAACCTTGTCTAGCACAGACATTAGAACACATTACGGCTTTATTACACTCAGAGAATCTCTGGACAGCCAGTAATGCTGCTTTAGTATTGGCAAGGTGAGTAAAGAGCTGGGCCCAGTTGTTCAAAGCTAACGACATCGTTAATTAACGATTCTTTAAAATTTACATCGAGTGATACGCAAATATGCTGAAATATTTTGCTGAAAAAATGTGAGTAGCTTTTGCAGTGCAAAAGCTACTCACATTTTTTCAGCAAAAAATATCAGAATAATGTATATTGAATCTGCTAAAATAGTTAACGAAATGACCCTTAACGACGTCGTTAAGCTAACGATGCTTTGAACAACTGGGCCCTGGGCGTCAGATAACCAGAGTACTGTATATTCTCTACTGTTCAGTTTTCAGGCTGACAGGCCAGACAGTGTCAATCCAGATTAGATGCCACAAAACAGGGCATCTGATCAGGGTCTACACAATTTGCCAGTAAAACAGCAGTTTTTAGATAGAGTAACAGTCTAATGGACTGGTTCCAATTTTAGGCTGGTGAGGAGTTTAATCCATTGTAGTCTGGAGACCCCTAAAAGGGTAATTGGCAAACAGTTCAGACCCAGATAAGATGTGGCAGAAAATGGCATCTGATCAGGGTCTTCACCTTTTGCAGTTAGTTCAACCATTTTCCCTAGAGGAATTTTTAAATCACATAGCCTCAAGGATGTAATATTCCTTTCGCCTGCTTGCATTTGCGAGTAAATTTTAAGGCAGGGCGAGTGAGATTTTCAGAACTTTTTTCATTTTTCCTTTATTTTTAGCATCTAAATGAAAAACTTAGACCATAAGAGCAGTGATTTTTTCACCTGCGCATCCCGAGTCCCGTACTCACATTTTTTGCTTTAGGACTCACATTTTAAATCTCAGCGAGTCCCAGGACTCACAAAGTTATAGTGGAAAATTCTGTAATGGACACAATGATTTTCTAGTAGGACTCACTTTATATAGCCCAAGCGAGTCCTGGGACACATAGGTATAAAATTGTAAATAAATCACTGTAAGAGTGAGTGTTTTAAATATATTCTTTTTCAGATTGAGTATTTCAGAGTATGGTTGTACTAGACTCCTACAACATGAGCATTCTCAACATATCTTATCAAAGTTGGTTCTGTCCCTCGGTGTTGATGAAGCAGGTGGGTGAATATTCTTATCATAATACGTATGTATTAGTACCAACAACATTTGTTTCTATGGAGAAATAAGAAAAACTATCCCAAAATTATCGCCAAATACTCCTTCTGAACCCTTAAAATGCCAAGAAAACCTGCATCTGAAAATATATTGCAAACTTTTCAAACCTATTTTTGCATACAGGCAAACAGTGTGGACCCTGATCAGAGGAGCAGTCTAGTCTGGGTCCAGACAGTTCGCAAAAATGACTTAAAATCACTAGCAGATGACTAAGCAGACGACAATTGTGATTGGCAGTTTAAGGGTTAACAGTTCCTCTTGAGTATGCACAACATATGAGCTGCCACATCAGAAAATGTACCTTTGGCCATGTTGACCCAGCAAAGATTCTGCTCAGCCTGCACATTTAGACAGCTAAGGATGCAAAGTTTCTTCATGAGGACAACAGAGACGATGATCAGACTGTGTAGATGTGCAGGCTGATTTGAGTTTTCTTTGGGCACATATATCGTAAGGTATGTTCTCTCATATTGTAGCTCATAACACAGGAATAATATGATGCGCAACATAAGAAAAGGGCCCTTATGCAATTTGCAGACAAGGCAGGCCCTGATCAGCCTGTGCATTTGCACAGGCTGATCTGGGCCTTCCTTGCCTGCTTAAAGAATCAATGGATATTGTAGTATATGTCGACGCACAAAGAATGTCCAGATCAGACTGCACAGAAGTGCACACTTATCTGGACCTTTGCTGTTTGCATATGGCATAAGGGCCTTTTTCTCATGTTGTGCATCATATGAAATTTTCATGAAAAACTACTCATTGCAGGAATGCATGATACATGCCCTATAAGTTAGATAGCTAATGCTAAAATGCCCTTTTTGAAAAAAAAAATACCTTGTTAATTTCTTGGGGAAACTCTATAAATATTAAACTTTTCTTTAAATTTAAGGGATATCCCTGAATTTTACTATCTTTTTGCAATAGGGAGTAAATTTTTGCAGACTGGAAGTTGCCTCCTCGTATTTGAAATCTTTCGTGTATGAGACCTTTAACACTCTCCAGGCTAATTCAGTAGATGACAGATTGGTGATATTTTTGCTTACTTTTCCTTTTCCCAAAAAGTAGGTTTGACATTTCATGCAAATTGCCTCAAGACAATTTGCATGAAATCTGAAGCCTATTTTCCGGGAAAAATCAGAAACAATATTACAAATGTTGTCTGCTGAAATTTTTACCCATGCATGCTGTTAAGCTTTAACTAAAACTGGGACTTATGTTTTAGTAAATCAGGGACTTGATTGTTATTTTCATCCAGATATGTTGGAAACATTACTTCTTGTATATTTAGTCCTATCCCTAGAAAGCTGTAGTTTTATTGTTTAGTGCTACTCCTATGGAATTGTTTCCACAATGAAGTTCTCATTCACCCTGCCTCTATACTGCACTTATCTTAACTTTTAAAGCACCAATCACATCTGCAGCAGACAACATTTTCAAATATTTTTTTTTGTTTTGAAGATATTAAGTCTTGCCAAGCAGGTGATTCACATGAAATGACAAGACTTATTTTCTCTGAAAAAAAAAAGAAGAATGTCTCTGCTACAACTTGTGCTATGAGCTTTAAGGGCTACCATTTGAACAAGTCTACTTGACCAGTTGGTAACAGTTCAAAACTACTGCATGAATGGCTTATATCTTTCACTTACAGTTTAACACTGTAGGTGCTGCTCAAAAGGAGCAGTCTGATCTGACTGTTTACTGTTTACTCAGGCTTCTTTTTCTCTACAATATTCATAGTAAATACAGTATCTCGTTTTCTTCATCTTCAAATATTTATGAATCTTTTGTATACATGTGTGTGTGTAAAAAAGATGAAGAAATGTCTGCCTTTTGCGTTAAATTGCAAGAAAGATTGTGGATTTGTTTTATTGCTTATTGTGTCTTGATTTGCAGGTCGTGGCATGAATGCAGCATTTGCAATTGGTCGTCTTTGTGATATGGATAATGGCAGAAAGAGATTGTTACAATTGCCAGACTCAGAAAGAATGGTAATATTCGCTTTTCTTCTTTTACCTTAATGGCTCAGTTGGATGAGCGTCAAACTGATAATCAGGTGGTCGCAGGTTCGATCGGGGTCATCCTGGAGCTTTCAGAGAGGGAGAAGTTTTGCAACAATTTCAGGATTTCAGGGAGAAGTTTTGGTCCAAATTTTGGATTTTCCTATACTTTCTATACATTTGCATTTCTCCTTCAGCTCAAGATAGGGAAAGTCAGCCAACAGGGAGACTTTTTCTCCCAAATCGCCCGCTAGGATGACCCCTGGGTTCGATCCCCGCCAGGTCTGGCGGTATTCTTTCATGGAGATTGATCTTGAAATATTTTCTATGGTCATTCTTTCCTGCTGTTTCAAGAAGGGCAGTTCAAGAAGGGCAGTTGTCAGTTACTGGCGAAAGAATGTGCACAATACTGGTTAACCGCTTAGAGGACTAAGCCTGCCCAGTAAACGTGTGGTTAGGTAAACTGACCGCGCTCGACATGACCCCATTGGGTTGACTGGGCCGTAAAACCTCAACACAAACAAACAAGAAGGGCAGTTGTCAGTTCCTGTGAAAAAAATGTGCACAAGCACTGGTAAACTGCTTAGTAGGGCTGGCTAATCAGTGCTGAAAAGAGAATCAATTATCAGTTCCGCCATTGTGATCGATAATCGATTATTAATTACTGAAGATTTAGTCTAAATTTTACCTGTCTCTGAGCATGACTCTTACCATATGTTATACTTTACTGCATGTATTTGGCCAGACAGGCCTGAGCAAACCCAGCTGAGACGCTGCAAAATGTGGCATCTCATCAGGGTTTACACTGTTTGCCACTCATTCAGCTATTTTAGACACAACATTGGGTAGTAAATTCTATTTGTTCAAATTTTAGATAAAGTATGGTAAGGAGTTGAGGTGTCTGAATACTAAGGGTAAATATGGGAAAGTAACTGACACAAAAATCAAATGATCGATTATTAGCAAATCTGTAACAATAATAAATTTTGTGGCATTTATTGATCAATTAATCGATTATCCAATTAATTGTGCCAGCCTTACTGCTTAGAGAACTAAGCTTGTCCAGGAAAAGTGTGGTTAGGTAAACTGACTGTGCTCGACATGACCCTGATGGGTTGACTAGGCTGTAAAACCTCAAACCTCATTTAATCAGTGTATTCTTTTACACATTAGTAGCCCTAAAAATCTAATCAAGGTATATGATGTATAATGGATACTGTACAGTATGAGCCGCAACATGAGAAACTGTACCTTTTGACGTATGTGTTCAAGGAAGACTGATAAGAGTCTTTGTTGTCTGCATGAAGAAACTTTGCATCCTGAACTATCCAAAATGTGTGCAGGGAAGAGTCTGATCAGACTTCATACTACGCATTTCAATATCCATTAGGCATTGGTGCGGACGTGACACATGACAGCTGTTTAACGGCAGCCATTGCCACATACTTTGATCAGAAACATCAAACTTGTCACATGCCTAACGGAAGGTGGTCATTCAACATTAAATCAAAAATGGTACCTTACAATAAAAAAAGTAGCCAAAAACTGTTACAGGGCAGCAGGCTGTCACATCTGAGGTCGCATCTGCTTATTCCGATCAGGACCTATAGTTTGCTTGACAGCGTTAACGGGATCTAGAAACATTTTTATGCACAGGCTGGTCTAGGTTATTGTATCTTTCCCAAGAAGTAAGTAAACATTTTGCGGTTCACAAGTCTACCAGTTAATCCCAGTGTTCCGGAGTAGTAAAAAGCGTACCTTATTGCAAATGTGAAAATTGCTGATCCAGACAAGTCTGCGTGGTCCGATATGGGTCTGTTTTATTTATAGTGCATGCTTACAAGGACGGACATCCTTTACGCACAATGTTAGCTGTTCTGCTATTTTAAATAGCCTGTTCAGCAGATCGGGTCGCAAGTAATTTGTGTAAGTTCCATTTTTCTTTTGCAGTTCAAATTTCTTGGAACACCAGATTTTGTTCACATGTCATCATATGGCCAGATAGAGGACAAGTCAATCACAGATCATTTACTGGCTTAATTGTCTGCGCCTACTGAATCAAAACCAATCAGATGCGAGATAACTCAACTATCATATGTCAATAATCAGAATGGTGCAATCAACAAGACCGCAATATGAAACTGTTTGATGTTTGTTTCTAACAGTTTTTCAGTGCATTAACCTCTATGATGATCTATGATGACATCAGAATGTCATGCTTTGATTCTCTGTACTCGATTGAAAGTCTAATGAATATTGAAACACGTAGTAAATGAGCAGTCTGATCTGAATCTTTGCTGGGCACATATGTCGGAAGGTATGTTTTCTGATGTTTTGTCTCATATATTGACAAACAGTGATGACCCAGATCAATAAAGGGAGACTCATCAAACATTACACAAGTGTAAAGGTAATTAGAAGGTGTGTTCAGGGCATCAGTAAGGCATGCACACGGTGATCACCCCCATTTCTTCCACAAAGTGTAGAAGTCAAATGCTTCAAGAGGTGACATTTTATGGAGCATTAAATTTCTACACTTTGTGGAAGAAATGGGCGTGATCATGACACTCTGCCCACCAGTCCTTTTGTCTGTATGTCATTGATGCTATCTCATCCGAAACTGCTAGGTTACAAACTTGAAACTTAAGCATAAGCTTATTAAATTTTGGTCAGACCCTCCAAGGTTAGGTTGAGAGGGGATGGATGAGTATTTTGAAACATGGTTATATAGCATATCAAAGGATACAACATAAAGAATAGAAAAAGTATTCACATTTTGTTTCCCTGGAGTGGTTGGGGTGGGAATGTGGACCAAATTACATGTTTTTTTTTGTAAGGTTGTGTAGCATATCAGTTGAATTTCATCATTTTCATAATGTAGTGATACAGTATATCAAATCAGCTGAGATTAACCCTTGTCCTGCTGAACCCGGATGTACCCTGCCTTTGCAAACAGTGTAGATCCAGATCAGTTGGCTTCTGAAGAAGCCAACTGATCTGGATCTGCACTGTTTGACATTAAGTATGTGAATTTATAGCAACAATCTGGATCAAGTAATCTGACTGGCTGTAAATTGGAAGTAGGCGTGGCATCTTAATTTATTCAGCAGGACAAGGGTTAAGAGTATAACCTGTTTTCCTGAGCTGTTTGTGCTTGAGCTGTTCAGAGCTGAAGTGCAAGGATTTGCAATGGCATGCCTCCACTGTGCAGTCTAGTTACTGATGTTTTTTTTTTTTCTTTTTTCTTTTAGATCTCATCTCTGGCCAAAATGCTGAGTTGTGATGACACTGGAGCCAGTAAAAATGCTTGTTTTGCTCTTAGTTGCCTGGCAACAAACTCAGAAGGTCATACTAGACTATTGAACAACATCCACTCTGAAGATATTCTTCGTACATTGTCAGGTTTACTTAATGCTGATGACAGTGAGACTGGCTGGTTTGCTGCTATGTAAGTTGTTACCATGGCTACCATATTGACCTTAACCTTTACTACCCTCTGGGGAAATTCAGCAGATGACAAATTGATGAAAACAGGATTTGGCTTTTCATGCAAATTGTCTCCATTGCAGACTATTTGCATAAAATATCAAATCCTGTTTGCTGGAAAAATTAGGAAAAATATTTCGAAATGTTGAAACTGAAATTTTTACCTTGAGTGCTCAGCATTAAAATTGGACTCGTACTTGTTCTAAAATTTTAATGATTCCACTTTATAACCTGTTGATGTGAAAAGTGCTGGATGAGTGGCAAATAGTGTAGATTCTGAGCAGACATGCATTTTGTGGTGTTTGAGCAGAGTCTGCACTGTTTGCTGAAGCCTGTCTGTATGATTGCTTGGGGTATATATGGTGACCGTTTGACTATATGTAATGTAAAAATGCTGACAGAATGGCCAGTGTAGAGCCAGAGCATGTTGTCCCTTGAGAGCAGTTTGATCAGGTTCTACACTGCTGTACTAATCTGAATATTTAGGGTAGCTATGGTATTCTGTCTTCTTTTTTTCCTTAGTAGTCTGGAGACCCCTAAAAGGGTAATTGGCAAACAGTGCTGATCCAGATCAGAAGCCACAGAATGCAGCATCTGATCAGAGTCTCCACAGTTTGCAAATGGTTTAGCAACTTTTCTCTTGGTATATCTAAATCTTATTGCTTGACCTACCTAAAATTGAAACTGTACTCTTCCAGTCCAGTGTTGAGGTCTACATTGGGTTGAAAAAAAAAAAATTACTACTGCATAGATCTCATCTAGAAGTATTAATGTGTCTCCGTGTAAGACTAGAAGTCTAGAACCAAGAGCCAATAGATTTCTTTTACCTGTGAATGTTGTCTGCAGCAGGGTATTGGTAACACCATTGAGCATACATTCAATTTTGACATTGTGTGCCCAGTTTACCCTAAATAGTCAGACATCTTAGATCCTTACCATACTTGTCCTAAAATTTGAATGTGTCCATTTTTCTTACTACCAGTTCATGTCTATAAAAATTTGGATGAATGGCAAACAGTAAACTGATCAGACAGCACATTCTGCAGCATCTGATCTGATCTGTGCCTGTTTTCTGTCCAGATACTTTGGTTATATAATAGTATTATAACTTAGTTAACTTGTCTATCTTCAGGACATTAAGAACTCTGGCTAGTCAACCTAAAGGCTGTCTTCGGTTACGAGATCATCCACAAGTGGTACCCAGTTTGAAAGTTAGTTTTTTACCATCATACTTTCTAAGTATTCAGCCTGTTGTATATTACAAGACTTATATAACAGATGTAATTTCAGAGAAAACATATATATATATTTTATAGGTCTAGGTAAAGGGAGTAATTAGAAAATATTCTTTTTTTTTTATTATTATTATTGAACAAAAACTTACACCTTGTGTTTCTCATTGGATTAGCCTTGTCAAGGTGATTCTAATGAGTAACCCAACAAGATAGTTTTTGGTGCAAAAATAACGGAAAATATCCTAACTTATTGTCAATGTTATGGCTTTTTCTTCAACACTTCAGCTGTTTTCTGTTTTGTAAATGTGTTCATTGCTCTCAATTGTCACTTCTTTAAAAATCTATTCAACTTCAGCTATGTTCTTCTCCATGAAACTGTAGTTTGTGGGTTATTATTAATATTGTCTAAATAGACATAACTTCTGTAATTAATTAGAATTATCTTTGTGGGATTTTTCTAATGAGATCCTGGATGTTTTTCTGGAGAAATAAAACTGAATATTACATTGAGCTTGTGCTTTTACTGATACAGTTTAGCTTTGTAATGATGACTAATGAATTTAAATCTGCTTGCTTCATTTTTGTGTGAAAAAAATTCCAGTTTAAAAAATACACAAATTTTTTATTGCCATGACAAGAGCGAAATTTGTTACACTTTACATTTAGATATGGATTTATTGAAAAACTGCCTGGCTTAAGAAAAATGAGTTGTAGGACATGTTATCATTTTATGCCCAATCCATGAACTGGGCATAATTGTTAATTTTTACTCTTTGTACAACAATCCACCTGTCTGTCTAGCATGAGCAGTCTGTCTAGCATGGGCAAACATATCATAAGGAATAGTTTCTCACACTGATGTATATAATTTGTGAATCCAGCATCCAAAAAGGTGTGGTATGATTGATATATATAGATAGTGAGGGATAGACCAGGCTCAGGGCTGGAAAATTGTCTGCTTGCCATGACGAGCTATTTTGCTGGAGGATGAGTAAATATTCTGACCCTTTCTTATGTAAATTACTGAAATCACAATACTCCACTCGTTCTTTGAGTACCCAAGTACCAGAGCTGCCTTTCAGCTTGCCAATGTACCTTCCATGTTCACTTATGATATGAAACAGGGTGCAAATCAGTTTAACCTTTGTCCTGCTGAGCTCGGAGATACCCTGCCTTTGCAAACAGTGTAGCTTACCCTGCCTTTGCAAACAGTGTAGATCCGGATCAGTTGGCTTCTGAACAAGCCAATTGATCTGGATCTGCACTGTTTGTCTTTAAGTATGTGATTTTATATCAACAGTCTGGATCAAGGAATCTGATTGGCTGACAGTTAGGTGGGCATGGCATCTTAATTTATTCAGCATGACAAGGGTTAACTGAGCTGCAATCTTAGAGAATATACCTTATGATGTATGCTCAGTGAAGACAGTCTGGGCATCTGGAAAGAGTTTGCTGGATGCTCTGTGGGTAACCAAGGCTATTTCAGCTAGACAGCAAAGACAGATCATGCTGAGCCAGTGTGCAAGCTGATCTTAGTTTCTGCTGGGGACATATGTTAAAAAGTATATTTTGGCTCAGTTGTGCTCCGTAAATACATGTATAAAAAGTATATTTTGGCTCAGTTGTGCTCTGTAAATATATGTATAATCATAATTAGTACTATGTTTATACACTCATCATGTTTCAGAACATAGAAAATAAGAGTGATGTTAATGGTGATTTGAAAGAAGAAGCTCTGATAACATTGGAAATTCTCAAGAAACTCTCTAAACCTAATCCTCCTGATGTTGAAGGTAAGAAAGTAATTTATAGAACCTCTGAAATTAATCACCTTGTTTGCGTCAAATATTGTGAACGTCATTTTTTCAAGTACATCAGAAAGTTCAAAGGCACACATCTTTCGATAAGAATAATTTTAGCTATAATTTTACATAGATCTAAATAATAGGGGGTATTCACGTAATATTTGTCTTATTTCTGCATGAAAACATATGTTATGGGTAATCATTAGAAGCACCTCAGCAAGGCATCTCTGATGAGTGCCACAACATAAGTTTTTGTGCAGAAATAAGAAAAACATCAGCAATTTTCAGTTGAAAAAAGCTGTGCATCTAGAGCTATGTATAAAATAATTTTTGAAATATTGAATAAAATTCACACAAATATTTGAACAGCTGCATATAAGATGCATTAAGAAGTCTGCTTTTTGTCATTCATAAGAAAGGAATGATGTTTGTGCAGTCTGGTCATGGCTTTCACTTCATGTAGTTTAGAGTCAACAAAATTGAAATCATGTTTGTCTGAACAGCAATTGCCCAGTCCAGACAGCAGAAGAACAGAGGTGATCATGCCCTCATTTTTATACCGCACCACATGATAGTGGCAAGGTATTATGGTTTAAAGTTGGTTGTCTGCATGTCCGTCTGGGTGAATGAAATGGTATTTATGCAGCAGCAGCAGCTGCAGGTTATGGACAGTTTATTTGAATGGGATTTATTTCTTAAGCCAAATAATTTTTTTTTTATGTGGCTTGTAGCTAAAATTTCTCTTATTTGGCTATTTTTTAGCTACAGGTATGCTGAAATAGTGATGGTAGCCACATAACTGTCCTTTTATTAGAATGTTCATCCATTTATCTGCCGTATATCTGTCCATATTTTGGTTTCTCGATGATAACTTGAGTAAATATGGATGAAGGTTCACCAAACTTGGTATGTGCATTGATATTGTGGAGATCTAGTTTGGGTTTGCTAATGGGCAGATTTCATCAATTTGTGCAGTTATCTACCTGCCACAGAATAGTGGCTGTGTATTTTTTTTATTTACAAAGTATATTTATTTGCCCCCCACCAACGGGGTGGGGTATTTATTTTTTTTGTTGCAGATCCAGTTGGTGTTGGCGTGACACTTTCTTGTCTGCACAATATCTTGTGAACCAGTGGTTGGATTCTTACCAAATTTGCAGGGATATATAATTAGAACGTAAAAAAGAACTGATTACCGGTAGATTTTGGTGACCTTGATCTAGTTTTCAAGGTCGCAGCAGTAGAAAAACTGAAAATTCGTGGTGTGGGGACATCTGTTTTCTCTGAAAACACTATTACCAGCTCTTTCATGATATTAATCATGCCAAGCAAAAACATGTTTCTTCAAGCATATGTGTACAGTGGATTCACGTATCAGCCTATGCATCCACAGAGCCTGATCAGGACCTTGGCTGTTCTTTACAGAATCATTGGATACTTTAGAATATATCAGTGATAGCTGAAAAATCTAATGAAATTGTGCAGATGCACATGATAATTTGATTATGTACATTTTACACTGGCTTGAAAACTTTGTCCTCATGCACATAATTTAATATAATTCTTTAATATGTTTTACAGTTCTTGGCTCTGACAGCATCAAGGCTACATGGGATCCTATCATAACTAAGAGTGGATTCCAAGTCAGATATCAACTTTTTGACAGTAAGTTCCATCTCTTTACTCACTGTGAATAGAACTTTATATGAAGTTAACATATCATCAGATTCCTAAGGATTGCTTTTTAACAAAATGACCATAGTTCATCTGAATTCTTTGTTTATTTGGAACATTGTACTAGAACTCATAGTTAGCCGTTCTTGTAGTACGAGGGTTCTACAAAAAGTTTTGTCACTGGGTTCGGATTACTTCAGTGCTATGTTTTATCAAACATATTTTTATTACAAACCTTCAAAGTATTCCCCCTTTACTGAAACACATTTTTCTAACCTTTTACCCAGTCGCGAAAAGCAGATAAATAGTCTTCTTTTGGTATCTGTTGGCGACACTGATAAATAGCGCTGCCAAGAGAACTAGGCGTATACTTATTTCCAGAAAGCATTTTCTTAAGCCTTGGAAATAAAAAGAAGTCACAGGGACTCAGGTCAGGTAAATAAGATGGATGGTTTAAAACTTTCACCTTTTCAGAAGCCAAAAAAAAACATAACAGCCTCACACTTAAGAGAGGAGGCGTTGTCATGTAAAATGTGGACTCCTGACCATCCTTTTACTTGGTCATTTCTTATTGTAAAACTCTTTCACTTTCTTCAGTACAGAATTCTTGTAGAATCGGCCAGTGACTGTATGACCAGATGGACAAGGCACTTGAACGACTGGCCCACTTGAATTAAAGAAAATTGGGTACAACATCTTTTTCGAACTTATGGTTCTCTTGGCAATACATGGGCGTTTTTGATCTTTTCGCTTCCATTGCTTATTATCAGCCCTTCTTTGTGGCTCAAACATGTGCACCAAAGTTTGATCACCTGTTAGCAAGTTAGAAATAACCCGACTATTACAGCCTTTGTATGTTTTCAAAAGTTCCCGGGCACATTTAAGGCGTTTTGTCTTTTGCTCCTCAGTGAGCAAATGAGGTACCCACCTAGCGCAAACCTTTCTAAGGTCCAAACGCTTTTTCAGAATTGTTTGCACACTGCCTTCTGATATGCCAGTACAACTAGCTATATCTTTGACAGACAATAGCGCATCCTGTTTGACCACAATCTTTACAGCAGCGATGTTAGCCTTGGTAACAGGTTTTAGGCCTTCCAGGACGGGTATCATCTTCAACAGAAAATTTCCCAGCTTTAAAAGCTTTAACCCACCTAAAGACTGTGCGCATTAAAATGGTCTGAGGTCCATATATACCACACAAGTCATTAAATATCTGCTTTGAATCTATATTAAGCCTAATGCGGCATTTAATATAGCTATGAATTTCAGTCTTCTGGTCCATGTTCCAATGTAACAAGTAAATTGGTCAGTGTATATGACTGCATCTATTTCAGTTTGAAATAAATCGGTCAGTTGGAAAGCAATTTGCACGAAATAAACTGATATAGTTAGCTATTCAACACACCATTCAAGTGCAGTGAAGCATTTTAAAATATACATAGGATAAAACTAAGGAAGCCTATTAGTGACAGAACTTCTTGCACAACCCTCGTACCCCTTAAAATGACAAGCAAAAAAGTAACAGATAATAGTCTTAATTGTTTTACTATTTTTTTTTTTTTCAGAGAAAATAAGGCTTGACATTTCATGTGAATTGTCTGCCTAGCATACGATTCTCATGAAATGTCGAGCCTTATTTCACCAGAAAAAATGTTGTCTGCTGCAGTTGTAATTGGCTTTTAAGGGTTAAGAGAACTCCAAGAGAAGAAGTAAAATTGTTCTCGTAATAATGTCAGCTATTTTCATCTTGTTTGTTCATTTCCATTGTAATGTATACCCTTTTTGGGATGTAGATACTAGATACTATAAGATGTTTGGAATCAATTTAAGCGCAATTTATCTATTTATTTTTTCTTTCTCTTACTCTTTAATTATTTTCTAAATATAGAATACTTTATTCATATTTAGTGAAAACTTGGCATATAAGTTACTTGACAGAAACTGTTAATTTGTAAAGTTTAGCATTTCACTAAAACTAATAATAATTACAATCAACAATGTGAAGTTGTTCTTGGTGGTATTGTTTTATTGCCTTATCTTTGCTTCTGCATACTTTATCTTATCTTTATAACTTCTACTGATTACCAAACAAACATCTATATTTGTAATATATCAACTTTTATATGTGTAAAATGTCAAATCCAATATTCTTTCTGCCCTGGTAAATAATCTCATGAACAACTGATAACATCTGACATGGTATTTTTCACCTGTCCTGAAAAACTATTGTTTCTTTTTTTATTTGCTCACCTGAACTATAGTGATCACTTTTTGTCCGTCTTCCATCCATCCGTTAACACTTTCAAACAGCTCCTCCAAACCATTGAAGCTATTTGTCCCTAATTAGATTGAAATGTTGCCTTGGTAGAGGGATCTAAAATAGCTAAAATCATGGTGATCTGTCTCAAGATTTGGTTGCCATGGCAAGAGAAAGCTCCCATAGACTTATACTGGGAAAATGGTAAAAAAAAAAATAATAAACAAGAGCTGCTCAAATGAAGGTCCTTTCATTAGTTGCAGTGGCAGGATTGGAAAAATGTTGCATAAAATCTGCATATCTGCTGCAGCTATTTCACTCAGGTGAATGAGCCGTAGCCCAAGGGCCTTTGTTTTCACACAGTTTAGAGATCATTTAAAATTAGCCAGCTGTTCTTATGGAAATGATTTCCAAATGTGTAATGCTTTTACAGAGATTGATTGAGGGGTGAATAGGAATGTAACGCAAGAAGAATTTTGGAGAAATTTGAGGATTTTGGATATTATACTGCACTTTTAGGCATGATCTAGATAATGAAATTCTAGTTTTATTTGTGATGGAAGATGAAAAGAAACCGGGCTTCTTTTCTTTCCTAGATACGAAATGTGTGTATACAGGGAAGCTACCAGAATGTGAAGTGACAGGTTTACAGCCAAACACTAATTATGTCTTCAAAGTGAGGGCATATACTGAGGGAGATGAGAGTCCATTCAGTGATATTGTTGCCATAACGACAGAAGAGTCAGGTAAATCAGATAAGATGATAATTTAGGATCCAGTCTTCTGCCCAGTCTTCACTGGATGCACATCATTTCTCATGATGCAGCTCATATCTTGTTAGGATTGCTTGAATTGCAAACTACACAAAAGAAATGATATTCTGGATTAAAAATTAGCAGGGATCTAGTTACCCATGTCCCCAAAATTTAAATAGAACATGCCTGTTGGCATGATATTAAGGCAGTTAATATGCTTGGATTGGTCTTAGATGCTGGTGCAATGTTTCATTCTGTGCAGGCACCATGCAATATGGTGATCTTGAGATCATAGTCACAGACTTAGAATTTGCATATTGAAATTTATGTTAAAGTTTGAAATGGACATTAAAGTTTCTAAAGATGTAGATCTCCTAAATCAGTTGATGTGGTTGATACTTTTGCTGGTATTAGATATTGGTCCAATGATTTGTTCATTGAGAACCCCACTCCCCACTGTAACCCTAAAGTTAAATCACAGACTTACAGACTTATTTGTTGATTTGATAAGCAGTTGCCATGTCAGGCAAATTTTCCTGTCATGACATGTCTTGTTGTCTATGTCAAGGTATATCAAGGCAAATGGCAATATGTAATGTATTGCATGTTTTATTTGTTTTCAGTTCCTAGTCCTCCACAAAATGTTCGTATCCTTGGTTCAACTATAACCCAACTGAAAGTAGGCTGGGATCCTCCAGAAGATTATAATGGTGTTCTCAAAGGTTATTATGTCTTCCTAGGTAAGTGTTAGAGTCTTCTTTATACTCTGTGGTCAGTTTCAGTAATTTGATGAACTTCTGATACACATACAGTCAAACCTGTCTTAAGCAGCCACCCATGGGAAGCTTAAAATGTGGCTGCTGAAGGCAGGTGGCTGCTTAATACAGTTCAAATATATATGTCTTTGAATTTTCGGACAACTTTCCTCTGGCTGCTTAATACAGGTTGGCTGCTTAATAGAGGTGACCACTAACACAGGTTTGACTGTACAATATTTACCTTAAGTATTGGGACAGCAAGGCCTGAGCAGACAGGCTAGCCTCAGTGGATCAGTTGGAATTGCGCCAGACTGGTGATCAGAAGGTCATGGGTTCAAACAGTTGGGTCCAGCAACATTCTGTCAAAAAGATCATAATATATTTTTTATGGTCATTCTCATCCTTCCACTGATTCAAGAAGGGCAGTTGTCAGTTTCTGGTGATAGAATGTGCACAAGTACTGGTTAACCACTTTGAAGACTAAGCTTGCCCAGGAAAAAGTGTTGTTAGGTAAACTGACTGGCCCAACATGACCCTTATAGTAGTGACTATGTTGTTAAACCCCAACCCAACCCAAATGAGCAGACCGTATAGACCTAGCTCTGTGATGCAACATCTGATCAGGGCAAAATTAGCAGATAACAAATGACTGGTTATTTCTTTTTTTTTCTCCCCAAAAGAAGGGCTTGACATTTTATTCAAATCATTACCTTTGACTGAATGTCAAGCCCTAATAACCTCTGATTGACTGTCAAGCCCTAATACGTGAAAAATAAGATGCTGTATGTTGATATTTGAATTAACCTTTTTACCACTCACTTTGCTAATTCAGATTAATATGAATCGATTATATTTTCTTATTTTTACAGAAAATAGATTTTGACCTTTTATGCAATTGTCTCCTTAGGGGGAGATAATTTGCATGAAAGGTAAAAGCCTATTTTCTGCTAAGGAGACAATTTGCATGAAAGGTTAAAGCCTGTGTTTTGCTAAGGAAACAATTTGCTTGAAAGGTCAAATCCTTTTTCTGGGAAAAATAAAAAAAGTGTTTCAAAGCATTGTTTGATAAAATTTATACACAGCATGTTAAGTATTAAATAATGTTAACATGATGGTCTATTTTCAGAGGACAAGCAGGTAGAACATACTACAGAAAACAATTTGATATTAACAGGACTCACAGCTAATACCACCTATGAGATTCAGGTACTTACTTCAATATTCTTGCCAACTTGTATAGGCCAGTTACCGTGAAAGCATGCTCAAGAATATTTGCAAATAAGTAGGGTTATGACTAGCAATTCATATCTGTTGTCTTGCTAAGATATTCACTTTTTCTTAGGCAGTGAACTCACTCCTATCTTTACAGAAGGATATAGTTCAATTAATGATACGTAGCTCTGGCTTTGTGTTTTTTTTTTTTTTGGCTCAGGCTGATGTGTTCTCCTTTTTTCAAAACCACATACCATATTACCACACATACCCCTATAAGCTCACAGTCAAGCAATTTTATAGTCTTCAGATTACAACCCATGAATTTGTATCTACATCATTATAAAAGCTTATATAGTGGGTACTCATTTGAATTGCCACGACAAGTTGAGGCAGGTTAAATGAGCACACACAGCATATGCCTTTATAAAGAGAACCAGAAATGAATATCCCGTAAGCATCATTAATAATCCTCTCATGAAGTCCTCTGCTAACTTAAGTCTTTATTTAAAGTGTACCCTTATTAGGTGCATATTTTACTAAAAGATTTTCCAAGTAATTCTGAAAAACCGAAGCGCACCGTACGCTAATTAGATCGAATATGATATGTCTTTTCTGATGAGGTACACCAACTTGAACAAGCTTCATTCTCCCAGGAATAGGATGATATGTTAGTCCCTCAGGGAAAACTTCAGGATTTCTTTATCACATTTCTTTTCTCCTGCTTGGGAATGCTTTCTGTTCTAAAGGTTTCATAAAAAATGTTCTTTGGTAAAGGATCATCAGACATTCTGTTGACATTGTTGGCCCATCTGCACTGTGCCTGCTTTAGAAAATATAAATGCTTGGCATGTTAACTACCTTCTTCAGCACTTCTGTACGTGGGATGTTGACTTGCCATTTGCTTTAGTAGCTTCCTTAGATGTATGATGGTGTTTAAGGAATTGCCTGGCAAACTAAATATTGCCCTAGTTTTCCAGACATGTTTTCCACAGATCTTCACAACACTATAAAATTTCACTGCAAAAGGTGGGAATCCCCTGCTCTTTGATCATGAGTAAAACATTTGTTGATTTATACTTGTGTTATATTTCGTGTACAATTGGAGAATCACCTTGTACACCCTCTGAAAATAAAGACTGTTATTATAAGTGATCCAGCGCACAACAAAACCTACAATAAGACTTGTGCACCCTGCGAAGACTCAGATCAGCCTGCAGTAGACAAGAACCCTTGCCATACTAGGTGGATGAACATTCTGATCTTCTGAGTCTTTGTTAATCATACAGGCCTAGGTCTTATTGTTGATTTTCTTGTGTGCTGGCTCTCTTATTGACACTTTTAGTCAAGTTACTTAAGGTAATCATATGGATTTATTCAAGTTTTAGGTTATTTACAGCAAGAAATTAAAGGTTCAAATATTTCAAGTAATTACATTAATTCTGGTAATTATCAGTTTGATTTAATCAGGTCTGTGCAGCAACATCAAGGGGTCGAGGAGAGAGAGCCACTACTTTTGGATCTACAGCTGAACAAGGTACATTACACTTTTTATAATAAGCTTTAAACAGAGTAACATTATACAAATTAATTGCTTAACCCTTGTCCTACTGAACCCGTATATACCATGTCTTTGCAAACAATGTAGATCCGGATCTGGATCTACACTGTTTGTCATTCAGTATGTGAATTTATATCAACAACCTGGATCCAGTAATCTGATTGGCTGAAAATTGGTTAATTGGAAGTAGGTGTGGCATCTTAATTTATTCAACATGACAAGGATTAATATTGATTCTTGGATACCTGCAAGCTTTAAATCAAAAGAGTGCATCAGTTATTTAAAAGGGCGTAAAATAGGAATGCCTTATTTGCTTATGTTAATGCAGACTGGTACTGTTAGGTAAAAGGTGTAAACCCTGAACAGATACGGTAAAAGATGTAAACCCTGAACAGATGCGGTATTATGGGATATTTGATATGGCTCATTGTTTAAATTAGACACAACTTTTAACATGGATATATTTTTCTTCCTCATAATTGAGGGCTAATCTTAATGGTAATAGTTTGCCCTTTGAGAGCAAATTCTTTCCTGTAAGAGTAGCACCCAAGTTCAAAAGGCTTTAACTACTAAGGAAGCAAATTTCTGTTTGAACAATTGTCTCTGAAAAAATGGCAGCTAATCTCCAGAGTGTCCATTTACATTAATACATGACTGTTTGTTAAATTTCTGACATTTAAAGGCTCCATATTCCTCAAAAATAGACATTTTATTATCCAAGAAAGGTTTTATAAATTGATATATGGTATTAAAACAATCATAAAATGTGGCACCTGACGGCCTGTAAATTTCAGTTTTTCGTTCCTGAAATGAACTGATTTTTATCGTATCTCTGAATTAATGTTGCCAACAAAACAAGAGACTGAAATTTTACAGACTGTCAGATGCCACATTTTATGATGGTATTAATACTATATATCAATTTATTTACTTTCTTGGATAAAAAATGTCTATTTTTGAGGAATATGGAGCTTTTAAGCAAGGCAACAGAAATGGGTATAAATAACACTACACTGGAGATCCAATACATCGCGGTCCGTTATTTCGCGATATCCAGTATATCGCGAATCGTCCGTGGACCCCAAATTTACCATGACCATAAAAAAAAAAAATAAGTAAATGTTTTTTTTACTTAATTTGAAAAAAAAAAAAAAAAAAAAAAAAAAAAATGACTGTAATTCGTTGCGGTATTGATTTTTCGCGCATATCCAAACGCGAAATCGCGTCACGCATTATGACCAAACAATCCAATTAGTGTCAATCAGTACACAGATTGATAATAATTGGCAATCAATTAATATTAATCGCCGCACTTGTCATAATCAGTGTCATAATTGAGTACATGTTCTCAGTGCTCAATCAATTAACGATGTCCACGCGCCGTCTATTTAACTTGCAATCATGCAGAGCATCCTCATTGTGATCTATCACGCCTTTCAAGTGAAAATGTCAGCTATGAACAAGCCCGAAAATTCAAGAAAGAGGAAGCAGTTCCCACTTTACACTTTCCCAGCAAGTAATAATTTAACAAATAAAAATAAATAAAGTATGAAAGAATTAAAAAGATCAAAAGATAAATAGAATAGTTTTTGGGCCCGCAGCAGACGAAAGAAGCGAAGGGAAGCAACCCGAATTGCCTCAGCAAAAGTCCGTGATATTCTATTCTATTCTATCCTTAGGATATGCGAGTTGCCCCCCTTCATCCAAAATGGCGTCCTCGCTTGACATTTCCGCGAACAAATGATTTTAAACGTCGTTTATCAGCTAGTCTCGATTAAAGTTAATTGGTAGACATAATCTCCCAGTGTAAATACTGCCATTGAGTAATTCTAAACCTACTATACTGATGTAATGTGGCCGATAGCTTTACTGACAGCCGTTTGGTGTTGATTGATTAGCGGCGTCTCAGCAAACTACCACCCCAGCTTATATCGCGATCCGGATATATCGCGGTAGCGGAACTTGGACCCCAAGCACTGCGATATATTGGATCTACAGTGTATTTAGATTGAAAATACCTGAAGTTGTCTCCAGACTCTTGGAGTGGATACAAATAGAATGATGATCATTAAGTTTTACCACTCTCTGGGCAAATTAACAGATGACAAATTGAATGATGATATTTTTCTTTTCTTTTTTCAAAGAAAATAGGCTTTGACATTTTATGGGAATTGTCACAGAATATAGGCTTTGATATTTTATGCAGTCTCCTAAGTCTGCTTAGGCAACAATTTGCAGAAAATGTCAAAGCCTACCTTCTGGGAAAATAAGAAAAATATTTCAGACTATCATTTGCTGAAATTTTTACCCAGCATTCTAAGTATTGACATGTCAGTGGATTTTATTCAGGCGCCCATGCTCCATCTAAACCACATATAGATGTGAGAGGAAGGAATGAACTTCATGTTTCTTGGAATGCCCCTGAGGTACCCCTTGGTCGTTTCAACAGATATGATGTTCTCATGGATGATAGGATTGTCTACTCTGGTGTTGACCACAATCTTACTGTTAGACGACTCACTCCTGATACAGACTACTCATTTGTGGTGAGAAGAATTTGAATAAATTCTGCATATTTTTAACATACCCTGTAGAATAGTTTTTATGCCCCGCCACCAAAAAAGTGGCGGGGTATTATGTTATACCCTCTGAAATTTTGAGTGTCCGTCCGTCCGTCTGTCAGCGCCCCCATCATTCGTCTGCCCCCAACTCCTCCTACAGTTTTAGGCCAATCCTTTTCAAACTTTACAGGCGCTTATAGGATGGTCTGAAGATATGCATATTGTTTTTTCAGAATCCTGAAATTATTTTTTATTACTTTTTTTTTTCATTTTTAACTTAGACTTTTTTTGAGCCCTAATACTACAGAAATGTATAGGGAGTATGTACCTTCTGCCTGCAACTCCTCCTACAGCTTTAGGCCAGTCCTTTTCAAACTTTACAGGCACTTTTAGGATAGTATGAAGATATGCATATTGTTTTTTCAGAATTCTGAAATTATTTTTTATCACATTTTTTTCATTTTTAACTTAGACTTTTTTCGAGCCCTAATACTACAAAAATGTGTAGGGAGGATGTACCTTCTGCCCGTATCTCCTCCTACAGTTTTAGGCCAATCCTTTTCAAACTTTACAGGCGCTTTTAGGATGGTCAGAAGATATGCTTATTGTTTTTTCAGAATCCTAAAACTATTTTATCACATATTTTTTTTATTTTTAACAGACTTTTTTCGAGCCCTAATACTACAGAAATGTTTAGGGAGTATGTACCTTCTACCCGCAACTCCTCCTACAGTTTTAGGCCAATCCTTTTCAAACTTTACAAGTGCTTTTAGGATGGTCTGAAGATATACATATTGTTTTTTCAGAATCCTGAAGGTATTTTTTATCACATTTTTTGCATTTTTAACTTAGACTTTTTTCGAGCCCTAATACTACAGAAATGTATAGGGAGTATGTACCTTGTACGTGCAACTCCTCCTACATTTTCAGGCTGATCCTTTTGAAACTTTACACACGCTTTTAGGATGGTCTGAAGATATGTATATTGTTTTTTTTTTCAGAAACCTGAAATTTTTTTTTATCACTTTTTGTTGCATTTTTAACTTTTTTGGAGTTTATTTTAGTTATTTTTTTTTATATTTGTTTTTTTGCCGGCCTCGGTGGCTCAGTTGGATACGCCGTCCGACTGGAGACCCTCGCGGGTTCAACCCCCGCCCAGGTCGGCAACATTCTTTCGTGGAGATTGATCATGAAATACTTTCTACGGTCATTCTCTCCCTTCCGCTGATTCAAGAAGGACAGTTGTCAGTTTCTGGCGAAAGAATGTGCTCAATACTGGTTAACAGTTTAGAGGACTAAGCCTACCCAGTAAACGTGTGGTTAGGTAAACTGACCGCGCTCGACATGACTCCATTGGGTTGACTGGGCCGTACAACCTCAGCACAATTTTTTTTTTTTTTTTTTTGAGTTATGAAATAACTGTTTATTGCTTCTCTTCTTGTTTAACTTAGATTGTTTTCAGCCCTTATACTACAGAAGTGCATAGGGAATATGGCCCTGTATGGTGGGGCATGGTGCATGGCTTGCAGTTTTATTCCAGTATCAAATGTTCACTGTCTAATTAGATACAGAACCAATTTATATTGAGAATATTTGTAAATAGTGCATAGCTATATCCTCACAAATAAAATTTTTGGGAAGATGATATATAGGAGTCATTAAGTTGGTCAGTTGGTTGATTGTTCCTTCTGTCAAAGTTTGTGATGCAAATTACTTCTACAGTTTTTATTAGATTTTCATGAATTGCATACAATGATCATTGGTGAGTCTAAGTGCATGATATAAGAAGGTTTTGTCGCAGGGTTTTATGCCATTGGCCCTAAGGATCTATTCGAATTTGTGACAGTGATTACTTCTACAGTTTTTGTTATATTTTCTTGAAACTTCACAATAATTATCAGCATGATGAGTACCAGTGCATGACATAAAAATTGATTTGATGCAGGGTTATCTGTCCTTAGCACTGAGTCAGTCTGTTTGACTTCTACAGCCGGCCTCGGTGGCTCAGTTGGATACGCCGTCCGACTGGAGACCAGGAGGTCGCGGGTTCAACCCCCGCCGAGGTCGGTAACATTCTCTCGTGGAGATTGATCATGAAATATTTTCTACGGTCATTCTCTCCCTTCCGCTGATTCAAGAAGGGCAGTTGTCAGTTTCTGGCGAAAGAATGTGCACAATACTGGTTAACTGCTCAGAGGACTAAGCCTGCCCAGTAAACGTGTGGTTAGGTAAACTGACCGCGCTCGACATGACCCCATTGGGTTGACTGGGCCGTAAAACCTCAACACAAAGTGACTTCTACACTTTTTGTTAGATTTTCATTAAGGTTCACAAGAAAGATCAGACTAGTACTAGTGTATACCAAATTAGCTTTTGTTGCAGGGTTATCAGCCATTGGCGATTTAATGTAAGTCTGTCTGTCCGAGTTTGTGATGCCAACTACTTTTGCACTTTTTGTTAGATTTTCATTGAATTCACAGAAATAATCAGCATGAAGACTATCAGTGGGGACAACCATAGTAACCCTAAGTATTGGGACAGACAAACCTGAGCAAACAGTGTAGACCCAGAGCAGATGCCACAAAATGTGGCATCTGCTCTGGGTCTACACTGTTTGCCACTCGTCCAGCAACATTTTAAACACATCAGCAGATAGTTGAACAGACCTTTTTCAAATTTTAGGACAAGTATGATAAGGAGTTTAGGTGTCCCAATACTTAGGGTAAATACTGTAAACATTTTTCGTTGCAGGGTTATCTGACCTTGGCTTTATAGTCTGTCTGTCCAAGCATAAGTAACATAAGTTATCCTATTTCATTGCCTTGTCTGGAGCAGTGTCAAGGCTATAGGTAGTGCTGAAGGGCTTCCTTTACATACATGGTACTTAGTATGTACATAAATGTTGAGTGACTTGCAAATAAAATAAAGCACCAGCATACATATAAACTGTGAACTGCTAGATCAGCATTTGTATCAGCATGCTAAACAACCATGTTATAGCGAACAAAAATGTACAGATTATATAGAAAAAGGGCTAGATTCACGAATTCTTGTATACTGCCCTGTTAATTCTCATTTTAGCAAACTGTAAAATATGCTTCGGTTTGTAAGTTTTTATATTATATAATATTTCGTCTTAACAACTATATATGAAATATTTGGCAAAATCGCTTCGAATCTTTAAGAGCACTACCAAATCGGACCCCCTAAAGCACCAAACGCGACATTTTTTCACATTTTTTTGTGTAAAAGGCAGCTGAAAAAATATGAAGCCCCGTATTCGACACCATGATTTTTCGTGCAACGTTTCATAAACGAATGAAGAATATTTGGTAAAAAAATCAAGGTGTCGAAATTGTGGCTTCATGTTCAAATAAAATAAAATATAATTGAAGAGATCTCGATAAGACTCTTCATTGTATTCTGTTTGCGCTACTAAGTTTTTCTGCTTTTTGAAAGAAAGATAATCAAATAAAATGAATTTCGTCCAGAAAAAAGAAGAAATAATCATAGGTAAGCAATAAGTACGACATTTCATCCAGAAAGCCAATGAAACCATTGTTTTTCAATAGCAAGAGACCCGGCTTCCGAAATTACGTTACATGCGAAATTTGCGTTTTTACAAGGGACGCCACTCCAATAATCGCTGAGGGATGACAGTTCTGCGTTATTAACAACGGTGGTTTTACAATTAAAAATCGGTGTTTTGCGTTCGTTTATTCTACATTGGAGTTTTCTATATTTTTTCTCTCGAATGAAAATTCCAATGTCCAAAATTCGAGGTTTCAATGGAAATAAAAAACGACTTCATTCATGCGTTGCGGGCGATTTTTTTTTTTTTTTTTTTTTCCTATGCTGTCTGTAAACATTTGAAAGGAAATGTGATGTACATATAACAAAATGGTACACAAAAATAAGAATTTTTTTTTTACGGGAAAATTATTATAATCGGCTTGTGCATTGAAAAATCCAACCTATTACTTTTGTAATTTTGACCATGTTCAATACGTCATCTGTGGTGTAGTGGGTAAAACGCTCGTTTAATATTCGTTGGGTTCCGAGTTCAAAACCTGGAAGTGGCATTTTTTTTTTTTTTTTTTTTTTTTTTTACTTTTTAATTTTTCAGATAAAATGTCTTGACATTTCATGCAATTTGCAGACAATTCACATGAAATGTCAAGACATTTTTATAAAAATTAAAAGAAACATGAAATTGTTATCTTTCTTTTATTTTGAAGAGAAAATAAGTTGATATTTCCTATGAACTATCCCAAGCAGACAGTTCACATGAAATGTCAAGACTATCCCCCTCCCCCACCAAAAAAAAAAATCAAATTGTCGTGTGCTTCAATTTTTCATGGCGCTTAAAGAGTTGATATTACAACAGGAGAGAGAATACTGAGCTTGTACACAAGTTTGGATTTTAATTTGCTTTTCTCTGCAAGACAGTTCCATGCATGTATATGGTAATCACAAACATTAGAATTTGCGAAGCGGCCGTGTGGCGTAGTGGTTAGTGCTCCCGACTTTAGATCACAATGTCTTGGTTTCGAATCGATTGGAGGCGGAGTTCATCGAGCTTATTATACTCAGGCCAGTTTGCAAATACTATGGCGTCTGATCACAATCTTCGCATTGCAGTCTATGCTGAAGTAAAGACCCAAAGTTTCTTCCTACAGACAACGAAGACTGAATATGCTGTGCAGATGTATAAGCTGATCTGAGTCCTTGCTACGTACATGTATCAGTTTTCAGGAATACCTGTGCTAAGGTTCCTAGCGGGCACATGACGAATGACATTGCATCACCTTTACTGCAACATTGTTGTCATGTCCTGCTGGACTTATATTTGTTCACAATAGGGTGTACCAGCTGGCTTTGGTTTCGTAAGGACAGATAGTTAAACACTACTAAATGGCTGCTATCAGTGTTGAACCTAATATTTAAGACGTTTCTATTTGCATACATATTTGCACTTGTATGTACAAAGATGACGTTTGTTATATTATGTCCAGCAGGTTTATTAGGCTCTACTAAACTGTATCTTCAGAATGAATCCGGAGCTTTTATTTTCCCAGTCTGTTCAGTGTCTAGATATGTTCGATGTTTATTTTTGCATACTTGCACTACACATAGCAATATATTTTGCATGTCAACTATGGAAACCAGAGGACCAACAGTCCTGTAGCTCAACTGAGACCTCCGGTCCTGGGCGGGGACAGACAATCTATGGGTGACAGATCTTTGTGTCGATAGAAACCTTTTGCCATTACGACCACTTGATATAAGTTTCAAATAAATCCTTTGAACTGAGATTTTATACATTTTTTTTAGGATTTATACATGTACATAGCCCCAAAGCAGCGGCAGATAACCCCTAGGGAACATAATTTTTATGTCAAATGAATTCTTTTGTCACTATGGCCAACTGATGCAAGTTTGAAAGAAATCTCTTTGAAATGTGATTTTATACATATTTTTTATACATGTTGGTAGCCTTAGGACAGGGGCAGATCACCTCTTTGGGACAGAGTTTTGATGTCGGATGAAACCTGTTGTCACTGTGGCCAACTGGTGCAAGTTTCGAAAACAAATCTGATTGAACTGTGATTTTTTAGATGTACATAACCCTGGAGCACGGGCAGATAAGCCCTTGGGGACAGAGTTTTGATGTCGAATGAAAGCTTTTGCCATGATGGCCAACTGGTGGAAGTTTATAAACAAAATCTCAGTGAACTGTGATCTTGTACATTTTTTTTTTCATGATTACATACCTGTACATAGCACAGGGGCATATCAACCCTGGGGATTGAATTTTTATGTCAAATTAAATTTTTTCTCACTATGGCCAACTGGTGCAAGTTTCATAAAAATAATTTTGAACTGTGATTTGTGATTTTATATACAATTTTTCCTTGATTTGATACATGTACATAGACAAGGAGCAGGAGCAGATCACCACCGGGGGCAGAGTTTTAATGTCAAATGAAACATTTTGTAACTATGACCAAATAGTGCAAATTTAAAAGTCTCTTTGACCTTTGATTTTATACATTTCTTCCAATGGGATCAAATATGACATTGCCATAAAATAGATCAATGATGAGCTGGCTGATCTGCATCTTCACTGGCTCACATGTAATTTTGTAGCAGTCGGTATGCCGCGGCTGTTATCAGTACTAGTATGCCAGTTAATGACATTCATGCCAAATGTTATGTGATAAATTTGTTGTTGGGGATACATAACTTTTGGTGACATGATACTTAACATTTTAACTGTATGCTGCAAACTGTGACAAACAAAAATATGCAGTAATGATACCAATACAGCAAAAAAAAAAAAAAAAAAACGTCAATCACTGAATATGGTCAAGCAAAAACAACATAGTCTTATAAGATAAATATATCCTTTTATTTCCATGGCAACAGAAAATTAAGTGATGCGAATGCCACTTTTTACGCACAGTCAAATACTTTAGAACACATTTAAATCAATGGAATAAAACACACTTTACATTTCATGATTCAAATCAGTCAAAACCACATATTATTTGGCTGAAGTAAATGGTTTTACAGTTTTGTTTCCATGGCAACAGAAACTTTAGTCTAGTGTTTTTCTTTTCTTTTTGATGTTCTCCCATTACTGATATTCAAAGTTTTATACTGTATGTAGTGATAAAGATAGAATCGCATAGTAAACAGAATAAATTAAGTAAAACTGCGTGCTTTTTTTGTAATAAATTTGACATATTTGTTGTCATGGTAACAGAAATTTCTGTGTTATGGTGATTTTTATTCATAACTTTGTGCTACAGTATTTGACAAATATGAAACTAACAAATAGGAATGCTTTTAGTGGCATTGCTCCTAAATTTCAGCTATGAAATTGATTAAAACAAACAGTTTTACAGTATACCATGTAGTGTGTTGTTGTTACCATAGCAACCATAATGATTGGTTTTCAAACTTGTTGTTGTTGTTTTTGAAGATGTCCCATGCTGACTTATATTTACAAGCGTTTTGATCAATATATTGAATAGGGCAGATTTTGGTCATTCGTGAACCAAGCCCTTTGACCATGAATGGTTATTTTTCCATATAATTTATACATTTTTTTATTCACCTTTAAACTATCTTATAACTGAAGCCTTCCTGTCTTATAAAGAAGTTCCAATGAATTTGCAATAATGTAGGGTTGTGGAATTATCAAATTTTATTACCTGTTCAGGGAAAAGTAAATGGTAAAAATTCACTTGTCCACCCAAGATTTACTTGACCGACCGAAAATTGAAATTTTGTTTATTTCTCGGAGAAAACATATGGTGTGGGTACTCATTAGAAGTGCCATGGTTTTATTCGAGGAATATGAAAAATATCTATTTCATAACCAGGATACTCTTGTTAGCTAGAGCTATAAAGTCCTTGTCCTAGAACAAGTAAATTGAAATTTCTTACTTGATCTCAGGGAAATGGCACAACCTGGACAAGTTGTATTTCCTCAGCCCTGAACAATGGATGTGTTAAATTCAAAGATGGAAGAGTCACTTCAGAAACCCAGAGGTGAATGTGTTATGGCACATCTGGTCAAGACGTGCCATTAGCTATTTACTATCTACAAGTTCTAAAAACTGTCTGTTAATAGTGCATGCTTAGCTGCCTGGTTGCATTTGCACAGCTTGACACTTTTACTGCAACATTTATCCCAGATCCTAAAAAAAAGTTTGAAAGAAAACACACACAAAAAATACCCTGTAATTACTCATTAGAACTGTCTTGGTGAAATAATTCTAAGAAGTATCCTCAAACTAAAAACAATTTTTATAGCAAAATAAGAAAATTACTAGCACTTGTCAGTTGGAAAAGCATTTTATCTTGCTATGATTATTGATATGGTGTAATGTTTATGCTATTGCAGATTGTTGCCTTGACAAGTGAAGGGAAGTTTGAAAGTAAACTTGCTAGGAAACGGACAGCCAAGGATGAATGTAAGGAATGATTTTAGGTCTGCTTTAGGGATAATAATAATAATAAAAAAATCTTTCCCTTGTTGGACTGCAGAGACCCAGATCAGACTAAGCAACAGTACAGTCTAGCAGAATCTTTGGTTGTAGACATATAATATATAGAACATGTATGGTACAATCACTTTATAATGTTAGGTTTGGGGTTCACTGAATGGCATAGCATTATAAATTAATAGTGTGATAACAAGACTGAAATTTCATAGCTATCCAAAAAGTATTGACTTTATTCTAACAGCTGCATGACAAAAATATGTTGTAGATTGTTCCTTGAAAATTCCTGTGGTTGCTGCTGTTGGTGCTTCTCCTCGGTGAACATCACTTATTCGGGTTGATAAATCCTGATGTTAACCTCAACAGAGCCAGCCTCGGTGGCTCAGTTGGATGCATGTCTGACTGGTGATCAGGAGGTTGTGGGTTTGACCCCCACCGGGTCAGCAAAATTCTTTTGTGGAGATTTATCATGAAATATTTTCTACGGTCATTCTCTCCATTCTGCTGATTCATGAAGGGCAATTGTCAGTTTCTGGCAAAAGAATATGTACAGTTCTGATTAACCGCTTAGAGGACTAAGCCTGCCCAGTAAAAGTGTGGTTAGGTAAACTGACCACGCTCAATATGACCCCATTGAGTTGACTGGGCAGTAAACCCTCAAGACAAACAATCAAACAAAACCTCAACACAAACAAACCTCAATAGAATGCATCAAGTGTATAATGTTTTCATGGAAAAATACAAAAAATACTTTTTCAGATACCCCTCTAATCTGGAGCTATGAGTTACAAGGATTCCACATGCACTCCAAGTCATCTTTTTGTTTGATATAGCCTGTTTTTTTTATGTGTTTATAGATGACACAACAAGGCCACCACTCTACCAACCACCAAGAAAAGGTAGTGCAGAGCTGGGAGGAGAAAAAACACCAACAGCATCATCACCTTCTAAAACCCCTACCTCAACAACACCAGTGGTTTCAAAGAAGAGAAAGTCGATTGATAAACGGATATCTAGTGCCAAAGTTCTAACTAAGGTGATTAAATGTGATCTTTTTTGCCATTTTGACATTATGTCTGTTGAATTTATATAATAGCAGACATTTTGATTTTTACCAAGAGTAGGGGGATGGGTGAGGAGGGGGAGGGGGTGCAGGATAGGTGAGTGGGTGGTAGAGGGGGACTGGGGGAGGGGGACACTAAAATGCCATTAAGATTCTAAAACTGGTCCAGACTTCTGGTCATGATTCCTGGTATTTTGCTGTTCAAGGCTTCCATACATGTGTTTATTGTCTTCAGTTCAGTTTTTTGGTTGCATTTGCTATGCAGTCATTTAACACTTAGCACTCTGGATAAAATTGTCAGCAGCTATTTTGAAATATTTTCCGTTTTTTTATGCCCCAACCATTTTCAAGGGGGGTGGGAGGGGGGTGTGGGGAGCATATAGTATCACCGCTGTCCGTACGTATGTCTGTCCAGTCCATCCTGTATGTCCGGTATGTAACACAAATGGTTTCCGTGCGATATCTTTTGAAAAGATTGGTGTATTGGATTGAAATTTTATACACAGGTATGTAATCATAAAAAGTAGGTCAAATTCGATTTAGGGTAAAATCCATCAATTATTATGGGAGTTATGGCCCATTTTCAACTTCGAAAAATTTCAACTTTAAAAAATAGTTTCTGTTCGATATCTTTTGAAAAGATTAGTGTATTGGAGTCAAACTTTATACACAGGTATATAATCATAAAAGTAAAATCCACCAGTATTTTGGGAGTTAAGGCCCTTTTTCAACTTTAAAAAATGGTTTCCGTTCCATAACTTTTGAAAAGATTAGTGTATTGGATTCATACTTTATACACGAGCATATAATTATCAAATATAGGTCAAGTTCGATTTAGGGTAAAATCCACCAATTATTTTTGGAGTTACAGCCCTTTTTCAACGTTGAAAAATGGTTTCCTTTCGATATCTTTTGAAAAGATTAGTGTATTGGATTCAAATTTTATACACAGGTATATAATCATAAAGTGTAGATCAAATTCGATTTAGGGTAAAATTCACCAATTATTTTGGGAGTTATGGCCCTTTTTCAATTTTGTAAAATGGTGTCTGTTCCATAACTTTTGAAAAGATTAGTGAATTGGATTCATATTTTATACATGAGCATATAATTATAAAATATAGGTCAAGTTTGATTTAGGGTAAAAGCCACCAATTATTTTTGGAGTTATGGCCCTTTTTCAACATTGAAAAGTAGTTTCCGTTTGATATCTTTTGAAAACATTAGTGTATTGGATTCATATTTAATACACAGGTGTATAATCATAAAATAGAGGTCAAGTTCGATTTAGGGTAAAATCCACCTATCATTATAGGAGTTATGGCCCTTTTTCACCTTCAAAAAAATGTTTTCCTTTCGATATTTTTTTTTAAAAAGATTGGTGTGTTGGATTCATATTTTAATCACAGGTATGTAATCATAAAATATAGGTCAAGTTCGATTTAGGGTAAAGTCTGCCAATTATTATGAGAGTTATGGCTCTTTATTAAACTTCATTTTTTGCAAAATGCCTGAATGTTGGTGAGGATGGCCCTGGGCAGGGGCATCTGTGTCATTTTGACACATTTCTAGTTTTTTCCAGGAACAGGATTTGACCTGTCATGCAAATTGCCTCCACTGGAGACAATTTGCATGAAATATCAGATCCTGTTTTCTGGGAAATAAAAATTTTATTTGCTGTCTGCTGGATTTGCCCAGAGAGCTAAAGGTTAACGTGAATGGCTACTAATTTAGGGACAATAACCCTTTCAGAATTCAATTGCCCCATCTTCTAAACAAGGAGTCTACCTTAAAAGGAAAGATTAGACCACATTTCAGAAGGGGCTTGGGTGTGCAGGAAAGCAAACAGGAAGTCAAAAAAGTTATCTTACTTGTAAAAAATGTTGTAAAATCTCCTCTAAGTGCATCCAGTCTCCTTAGTCTCATTAGCAAGATCCTAAAGTCTAGATTTGGAAGACAAACGTTTTTTGGGAGTCTATGACTCAGATTAACTTTAATTGAAGCCCTGATGTCTCAGGAGAAGAGTAAATTATGATGTTTTTCCAGGTGAATATGAAACCCACAGCCTTTTCATTTATTGAATATGAAAATTTGAATAAAATTTCTGCATGTGTTGCTCTTGAAATGCATTGTGTGGTGAGGAAACAAGTTTTATTTCTACTCGCTGTGAGTTCACCAAGGAAGTAATTTACTAGAATACCTTCTGAATTAAATTCAATGTAGTGGAGAGATTAGAAAACAACAACTGTTGCAAAAGTATGAATAACTGTTTACATTGAAAACAGTGGTCAGATTGGTGTCCTGTGATTCGACACGTCTAGAGAGAACGGGTTTTATCTGTAGAGAACATGCCTAAGTTAAAATATGATTTAAGAAAAATAAACATTAAATAAGAATGTGCATGTTTTTTTTGTAGGACTAAGTGTCCTTTGTTTATTTTTTCAACATTTAATTTAGTATTCAACTCATTAAGTACCTGCTTCAGAAACTGGGGAGTAAAATGGTCAAACACTAAAGGTCCACAGGCACTTTTGCATCTGAAATTTTAATCATTATCTTCTGTTACAGTGCTTCTCATTCAGTTAGAAAACCATTAGATGCTGAATAGTTTGTGAGAAAACTGTAAAAAAAATCCATTCAGACTGAATTTTGCAGAGATGGGGGCTTTTCAACAGGCTAACTTATGCTTTAGCTGTTCACATTTATCATAAGAATTATGACTGCACATGACTAATTTTAAGGTAATTTCAGTGTTAAATTTACATGGAGGTCTTGTTCTTCACCGTAATCCCTAAAATTTATGGTGTTTAACTAGTTTATATAAAATTCCTACTAAATTCTGAGCAGGAATTAATTTCTAGGTGATTTTCACTTTCACTATTTATGTTTTTAGCATACATCTTTTATATTTCAGAGGGTGGGTACTGCTGGTAAGGAGCGATCAAAAAGTAGTACAAGTCAGCAGCCAGAACTCAGGCCCAATTCTGGTAGGTTGTCATATTTCTTTATTCATGCCATGTGAAGAAGTATCTTTGAGTATTTGCAAAGAGTGCAGACAGATCAGCCAGCACTCTCTGCTTAGAACTGTCTGATCAAAGTGATTTTAAGCAGATCTCAGTATGTAAGATTTCTTGAAGAATAGGATGAAAAACATAGTAGAATGCTTTGCTTATCTAGAGCTGAAGCCATTTAAAAAATTAAAGCAAAGGTTGACTGATCAGATATAAATAGTTATGGTTATGAAATGACATGAATTAGGCAAAGATTGTTGGTTATTATTACCTGAAAAATGAAAGTAATTGTCAATCACAAGCCGAGAAAACTTGTGGAGTTAAAAGTTTTGACAATTCATAGTATGAATGTTACATCAATGAAACCCAGTCATTCCTACCTGCACCATGACACACCTCTTCATACCTTCATTAACCCACAATCATGCCTTACCCTACTCCACTCACATCACCATTCCATTCCATACTTACCCACCCTTCATTAATCTTACATTAATAGAAAGAGTCTTCACAATGCACATGTGTCTTTTCTTTTTCTGGAGAAATCAGAATCAAACTTGTATAGAGGAATAGTTGCTTAATTCCTTCAACCCGGCAGATCAAAACAAATACCCATGTAAATGGTGTAGATCCAGATGAGATGGCTTGTTATGAGCTATCTCATCAGGATCAAAACTGTTTGCCATTCTGTTTCTGGTTTTAGACTGAAACCCCTATTTGCAACAATGAATATGTCCAGATCCAAGGACAGAATAGTCTACTTCAGAAACATGGGGGTGTAAGGGTAAAAGAACTGCTCTTGCATCATTTTGTTATTGCCTGATAAATTATTTCTGTTTTTAGCTGGAAGCAGCTTGATCTCTAGTCAGGAAGCAGGGGGAAAGCAAGAGTCACCCGAGAAAGAGGAATCTTCACTCCAACCATCTACAGAGAAACCTGAGGTATCCTACAGTAATATCCATTTCCATAGCCCTTTTATCCCTGAGTTATTGTAAGTGAACTCTTCCATCTTTAATTTGGTTATGTCCATTGTTACAGATAGGGATATCAGTCAACCTCCCTGCTTCCCCAACCCCCTCCCCCCACTCCCACCAAAAAAAAACAAAAAAACAAAAAACAAAAAAAAAAAACGGAATGGTAAACAGTGTCAACTTGACACTGAGATGGCTTGTTACGAGCTATCTCATCTAGATCTACACTGTTTGCAAAGGTATATGCAGAGCAAGAGATAAGGGGAGTATCCGTGTAAAATACCCCAATGTTTTGAGCAAATACTCAATTATTTTCAAAAACTTGGGTATTGATACACAAATGATTTGACAAAGTACCCAATTATTACCAAATTCAAGGGTGAAAATTAAAATTTCAAGGCCAGTAAAGCACCTGATTACTGTTTTATATTATGATTACTGCACATAATAGGTGTTTTTATTCTTCATATGACAAATACTATCATAATATTAAAAGGGATAAAGAAATAACATGTTTTAAATACCTAAATCAGGCTTTTTTGTACTCTTTCTTTCTGTTTTATAAGTGTTACCCAATTATTTTTCATTTTCGGGGTATCTTTACTTAAACTGAAAAATAATAATGTGATTTTACCCAAATGACTAAATTTTGATGGGGTTAAATACCCAAATGCCCCCAAAATTATCTGTTGCTCTGTATATGGTTTGGTTTGCAGGGCTAAATTGTATAATAATTATATCTGGATCAAAAAGTTAATCTTTACCATGACACAAGCCAATGTACATTCATATGCTCTCTGTACCTGGTCCCTCTTCTCTTGCATCTTGCAAAAATAAATAGGGTTCCTTCAGGCACAAACCTTCTTGAGTCTAAGCCTTTCTTTTAATATTAATAAAACCTAACAGATTTATTAGACAACCTCAGTAGTATATTATACATCTTCCTCTACTATTTCAGCAGCAACATTCCTTTTCAACACAGACATTTAATGGGGCTGGTCTTGAATATTCTCCCTAACAGCCCTAAATAGACTCATCCATTTGGTGAAAGTTCATTTAGTTACAGCACTGTCCCTATAAACTTTATAGAAGTATGCTTTAATTTCAGTGGCACTATATCCATTATTTATATGTATTTTGTACCAGGCTCCGCAGCACAGTCAATAGTGCATCTGACTGCAGATCTAGGGGTCCACAAGTTCCAATCACAGGTTTGCCAAGGCCACATAATTTTCTTGGAGATTGATAAGGAAATCATTTCTATGGTCTCTCTCCTCCTTCCACTGATTCAAGAAGGGCAGTTGTCAGTTACTAATGAAAGTATGTGTACAGGTACAGGTTAACAGCTTAGAGGATAGCCTGCCCAGAAAAAGTTAAATGGGTGAGTTAACTGACTGGCTCAGTTACTGACGGAAAGTATGTGTACAGGTACTGGTTAACAGCTTAGAGGATAGCCTGCCTAGAAAAATTTAAGTGGGTGAGTTAACTGACTGGCTCATTTACTGACGAAAATATGTGTACAGGTACTGGATAACAGCTTAGAGGATAGCCTGCCCAGAAAAAGTTAAGTGGGTGAGTTCACTGACTGGCTCGACATTACCTTAACAGTCTGGACAGGGCCATAAGATTCTAAGCTAAACTCAGTACTGTAGATTTTGCATTAGGCCTTTTGTTCATTTTGAACATTATCACCCTTACATGTTCTATAGTATCTGATCTTGAGTCTTCACTGTTTGCTCAGGCCTGTCTGTCTGGACTAAGGGATAGATATGGTATTTTGTCCTGCTTGAAATAAGGATAGTATTCAGAAAATAGGTCCTATTGTTTTGGCAATAAAACGTCTTGTGTGTACTCATTGAAATCATATTGGCAAAGAGATACCAATAAGTATGACAAGATCTGTTTTGGCACAAAAATAACAAAAAATATCTAAAGGGTAATGAATACACTTTCAGGAGGGGCAACTTTCAAAATTGCTCTTGCCTCCCTTCCAAAAAGGGGTCTACTCTGAAAGGAAATCAATTTCCAGAGAAAATTCTTTCCTTTTAGAGTACACCTCTTTTCAGAAGGGGCTTAGTGTTCAGGAAAGCAAACAAGAAGTCACAAAAGTTGACTCCTTTGTTAGATATTGCTGAAAGTTTACTACATGTATCAAGTCCCTTAAATTATTGCAGCAGTTATTGCCTTATTTGGGGCTTTAGCTATTTACAGATTTGATAAAAAGTTTTAGCTCACTGCATAGCTTTAGATAAGAGGGGATATCCAGATAACATTTTTCTTTTTTGTGCACGAAAACATATGTTGTAGGTACTCATTTGAAGTGCCTGGGCAAGGCTTCAAATGAGTACCCACAACCTATGTTTTCATGTTCAAATAAGAAAAATAGCAGTACTTTACGGTTGAACAAATACTTTTTCTGGAGCTATGTCACTGTGACATTTGTTATTAACTTTCAGACACCAACTCCATCTGTTAATGAATCTGATAGAGGGAAACCTGTGGCCGAGGTAAAACCTGAAATGTTAAGACCTGTTTCAAAATCTCGACAGCGACAGGACCGTACACAGCCCAGACAAGCACCCCAGCCACTGGTGTTAAGTAATGTCTCGATGCAGAACTCAAAAACTGATGAAAAATCTGAAGATGGTTCGATTAAAAATTCTGAAATTGATTCAAATGGAAAGAAAAAATCAAAAGGTGCTGATATTAATGGGATCAAAATGGAAAGGACCAAAACTAATGTAACAAAAAAGACAAAATACTCAGGTGGTAAAGATACTCAATCAGGTGATAAGAGAACAATAGATCAAAGACCTGTGTTGCATAAAGACAATACATTGTTAATAAAAGAACATACTAGCTCAATACCAAACAAAAACATGGTGAAACTGGTAGAAGACAGTATAAAACAAGATTTCATTATTAGCTCAAGTGTGTTAGACAATCAGACTGCTTCAAATTTAGAAGTTTCTAAGTCTCATAGAACTCACAATGCCTCTGATAAAGAAAGGGGTAGAGGCCATCATATTACTAAAGCAAAAGACAAACTCTTGCCCAAACCATCTCCTCCTAGTCAGCAGTATCTTGAGGGGGCTTACAGTAGTATATCAGTGGGTTCCAGGGAGCCAGCATGGAGTCATAGATCTGTTGGTCCTGCAAGTCCATTGTCTTCAAAAGATGGAGGAGCATTGTCAGAACCACCTGACTTAGACTGGTTAAATACTGTGAAAAGGTGAGAATGCCAGTAATACCACAGCTTCTTCTAAATGGACCACACCATGGCATAGCTCTAGATAAGAGAGGGTATTGGGTAAATTTGTTTCTTAAATCTGCACAAAAACAAAATCATGTTTGGTACTCATTAGAAGGGCCTCAGTGAGGTACTTCTAATGAGTACCAGAACATGTTTTTATGGAGAAGTAAGAAAAATATCAATACTTTTTGCTTGACAAAAGCACCTTATCTGTAGCTATGCCATGGCAAAATCTGTCTGGACATGAGAACTGCATTTCTAGACAAGAATGTTTGTTTGCAGTCTGATCAAAGTGTGCATAGTTCATGCAGACCATAGTTGGGCTCTGTCAAGCGAGAAGATATTTTCGAGCGTATGCGTGTACAAAATAGGCAGATTCAGATCTTCCAGCACATTAGCACAAACTGATCAGGGTCTTTGTGCTTAGTTGATACATTTTACTTTCTTAAATGGGATTGTGATCAGACTGGGCAGATGCATAGTTTGATCTGGGCCTTCATTGTCTACAAAGTTGCCTGAAGGTACCTTTTCACTTGGGACCCATTCACAGCTTGCAGATTTTAAAAAGCATGCCCTGATCTTAAATGAAATTTCTGTTGTGGTGTGACTGAAATGAAATATTCTAGTTAAATTTATACTATAGTGTGCTATTCAAAGACTGGCAGGTATTTTTAACCCTTGTTTTGCTGAACCAGGATATACCTTGTCTTTGCAAACACTATAGATCCAGATATTCAGTTGGCTTCTGAAGAAGCCAACTGATCTGGATCTGCATTGTTTGTCATTAAATATGTGACTTTTTATCAACAACCAGGATCAAGTAATCTGATCGGCTGAAAATTAGAAGTGGGTGTGGCATCTTAATTTATTCGGCAGGACAAGGGTTAAAATATTTTGTATCCCAGGAAATCATGACAGTTGATTCACGTTATGCCCTTGAAATGTCCACAACCATCATTCTTATTTTTTTCTCTGAAACTAAGGCCTTTGTATTGATTTGAATGAAATAGCAAACCCCATATTCCAGGAGAGGTGGGGGTGGGAACATCTGGATATTACTCTTTTAGTGTCTGCAGATCTAGCCTATAGAATGCTAAAGTCAGTGTTCAGTTTGTAGCCATCAAATAGTACCAGTTGCCATAATGAGAACTTTCCCTTCTTATTTCTTCCTGCTCTGAGTAGTGCTTGAAGGATTAAATGAAATACTAAGCTCTGTTTTCTGGAAAAAAGATGTTATTTAGTCTACTATAATATTGCCTGCAGGAGGCTAAATTAGATGGCTTCTGAATATAAGATAAGGTAATGATATCTTCATGGTCAGAATAAAAGTTGTTTTGCAGATAATGTGGACTTATAGATTTATTTTACTTCACTGCAGCTAGTGTTAAGTGCTATGTAGCAACGGTGAAATGTCTTCCCATACTTATTCATAGTGCAGACTATATGTTTGTTTCCTTTGGGATCACTGAGCCTATTCTGGTTACTTTGAAAATGGAATACTGCTTATAAATGAAATTTGGGAGTTGCTTGTGGACGTATACAGCCTTGCAAATTACATTGCTACATATGAAAAGACTTATCCAGTTTTCATTTTGTGTGTTCTTTGTTTCCAAAGTGAACCTTTTAGATCTTTATTTTGCTTTTTTTTTTTTTTCAGTGGAAATTCATGGAAAAAATATGTGTACATAAAAACATCCTTGTTTTATTCCGTTGCAGTAACTTCTGTTGAAGCAAGATGTATTTTGATTTTTATTTGTAGTTTTCCTAGAAAACTAAGATAACTGGAAGCTAGTGAGGATATGATAAAGTAATTGATATTGTCTCACATTGATGTTATGTGATGCATATGTTGTTGAAAAATTTCCAGCTGAAAAGGGTCGGGAGGTAAAAAGTATTGTGCAGATTGGTACTGATAGCTCCAGATGAGGCACTTTTTTCAACCAAAAAGTACTGATATTTTTCTTAATTCTCCATGAAAACATATGTTGTGGGTACTAATTAGAAGTGCCTTGCTGAGGTGCTTCTAATGAGTACCCACAAAGTATGTTTTCATGGAGAAATAAGAAAAAAATGTGGATACCCCACGCCCTCTTATCTGGAGCTATGGTATCACTATTTTACTATTTTTACAAGAAGGAAGGTGCTTCTCTAGTTCTTGAATTGTTTTCAAAAATGAGGGCTACTCAAAACTCTTAAAGAAGTTCAGCAGGGAGGTAAATAATTCCTTGTCAGAATTATTTCAGACCTGTTGTACAAGGATTCATGTTTGCTATATATCAGGATTTACATAAGAATTTTGGCCAAAATAGTCGTAATTCCAGGTTAAGGGAATACAATTATTAAAAAGATATTTTTGCACCAAACATTTTGGTGGGTACTCTCAGAAATTACCTCATTCAGGTGAATCCATTTAGTATCCACAAGATATGTTTAGGTGCAGAAATAATTAAAATTATCCCAAATTATCCCTTTTAAATATCTGTAACTATGAAATATTTTGTTTTCTTATTTTTCAAAACTAAATGTTGCTTGTTCATAATCTAGGAGTTGTATTGAGTACCCATTCATATGCATTTCTGTGACATTTAAAGCATTTGATCTTGTTACCCTTTAATATTTGGAGCACTGTTTTATGTTGAAGTACCCAGTTGTTAATTCACTGTTCCTTCACATTTGTTTGGCTTTCACATATTATCCTCCTGCATTGCATAACTAGTTTATTTCCTACCTGTTTTCTACCTTAAATATTTTTATATTGGCTAATTGTCAGCAAAAGGTTCCATCTGACATATGGTACTAGCAAAAGAGAAGAACAGTCCTACTGAGACCTCAAGTGGGCACAAGTTGTGTTTGCATTTCTCTGTTTGACTGTGTGTATCTTTAGTCACCTTTTGCTGGCCTTTGGTTTTTTATCATCATAATGAGAAGTTTTTATTTAAGGGGAATTAATACACTTTACATAGCTCCGGATAAGAGGGGTATCCAGAAAATATTTTTCTTAATTCTCCACAAAAACATATGTTGTGGGTACTCATTAGAAGTGCCTCAGTGAGGCACTTCTAATGAGTACCCACAGCATATGTTTTCCTAGAGAAATAATAAAAATATTCATCACAAAAACATGCCTATATAATTTTGACCCTCTTAAACCCCACTTTATATAGTAAAACAGGGGTTTACAGGGTATACATTATTTGTCTTATTTCTGCTCAAAAACATAGATTGTGGGTGCTTGTTAGAACTGCCTCACCAAGGCAGTTCAAATGAGTACCCACAATCTATGTTTTGTGCAGAAATATGAAAAAATATCAGAATTTTTTATCTGAAAATTTTCATTTTTTAGTTGCAAAATTTTCAGTATATTTGAATAGTCATGTTTTCATAATGTGTACTTTTTGGTTGAAAAAAGTACCTTATCTGGAGCTATGTTTTAAAGGGAGACATCTCTGTCAGTATTGTTTTGCTTCCCTTCTGAAAAAATGGGTCTACTTTAAAAGAAAAACATATGCTGTCTATGGGAGCAAATACTTTCCTTAGAGAGTAAACCCTTCTCAGAAGGGGATTGTTGTTCAGAAAGGAAACAGGAAGCTATAGAAATTGTCTCTCTTGGTATTCAGAAATTTTTTGTTATATTTATTGATTGACAAGTATGCTGATGTATTTATCTTTGAACGTCCAAGCCAATGCTCATAACTTTAGATAAGGCACTTTTTTTTTTTCAGCCATAATTACTTGTATTTTTCTTATTTCTGCACAAAAACATAATGTGGTACTCATTAGAAGCACCTCACTGAGGTGCTTCTAATGAGTACCACAACATGTTTTCATGGAGAAATAAGAAATGTATTTTGCTGTACCTCTTATTTGGAGCCATGCAATGCAATTCTGGGCCCAGTTGTTCAAAGCATCGTTAGCTTAACGAGCTCGTAAAGGGTCATTTCGTTAACTGTTTTAGCGGATTCAATATACAATATTCATATTTTTTGCCGAAAAAATGTGAGTAGCTTTTGCACTGCAAAAGCTACTCACATTTTTTTCAGCAAAAAATTGCAGCATATTTGCGTATCACTCGATTTAGATTTTAACGAATCCTTAACTAACAACGTCATTAGCTTTGAACAACTGGGCCCTGATGAGTATATAGGGCATTTATTTTTGTGCAAAAACAAGTAATCTTCATTTATCACCAGTATTATCACAGAAATGTCAGGAAAGATTTGTTTTTGAATAATTACCAAAATACTGAATTTCAAAAGGAAAAGTGACATAGAACTTTTGAAATCTACTGAGTAAGTACATTTATTTAATTCTAGAACTGAGCTGTATATTTCCTGCATGAAAACTGCAAACTGCAAAATTTCTATTCTGAAAACTGTACCTGTAATCCTTGTCAAAAGATCCCAACAGTTGAAACTTTCTGAACATGAAAAAAATCATGATTAGACTGTCTAAATACCTGTCAAGCTCACCTAATTTATCCATTTATCAGATAAAGTTATGGTATAAATGCTAAATTTAGTTTTTATTTTATAAAGTTTAGTGTTGAGCCCCATAATAAAGTGACATTTGCTCAGTATTTAATGGTTGGTTTCATTCATCAGAAATGAAAATACTGGTTTATTTTAGACAATTGGGATTTTTTGAAAAGGAATTGAAATATTCTTTTCGTGATTTTCTTGTATGCAAGACTCCTCTGCTTTTGTCTTCCTGCCTTATTGCTGTACCAGAGGTACACTAGGATATAACCCAAAACCTTACATAATATACCATATTTGACCTATTTACCGCACATGCCCTTATAAGTGCACAGTCAAGCAATTCTGTAGTCTTCAGATTACAGCACTATACTTTTATCTACTTCTTTACAAAGGCATATGTTGTGGATACCCATTTGAATTGTAGTAGTTCAAATGAGTACCCAAAACATATGGTTTTATAAAGAAAATCAGAGAAAAACACACACACACACACACACACACACACACACACACACACACACACACACACACACACACACACACACACACACACAAAACATTGCTTTAGCATCATTTGATTAGTCCTTCGCTATTTTTTTTTTTTCCAAAGAGTATTGGGGGTGGTCGGGTGGTGCGAAGGTGCTGTGTATCTTACATCACCGGGGTGTCCAGCTAATATTGGCTTACAGTTGGGCAAGGCCTGCTATCCTTGTAGCGGGTAAGGGTAGAGGGGGAATGTTTTTATTTCTTCTGTTTCTTCACTTTCATTCCTGTTCCTCTTTCTTCCCTGTCCCTCTCTTTTATCTCTTCTACTGTCTCTTCTATCTCTTTTCTCCCTTTCTCTGGGAGACGACACAAAATGACCCTCAAGGGTTGACGTGTCGTTAAACCCCAACACAATCAATCAATTTCCAAAGAGTACACTTAGTATAGGCAGGTACATATTGTACCACAAGTAATTTTGAATAATTTTAGCACACATTGCAGTAATTAGGTCAAATACGGTAAGTATAGAATGAAAATGCAATCCATCCAGCATATTCATGCCAGGATATTGGCTGCTAACCCTTAATGTGCCATGCAAATGCAGCAGATGACATTTCTATTTTTTTTTTTTCAGAGAAGATAAGGCTTGATAGTTCATGTAAATTGTGTGCCTAGCAAACAATTCACAGAAAATGCTAGGCCTTTTTTTTTTGTTGAAAAATTATTAAAAAAGAAGTTAGCCTTAGTTTTCACGACTTGCAGGTAACCAAGTTAAATGTGTAAAATTTCTTTGGTTTTAGGAAGAAATTATTGATTTATTAATCATTTTAATATTTGAGCTGTTTTGTTTCTCTTCTAGCTCAAAATATTGAGATACCCAAGATAAGGCAAAGTAAAACAAAAAATAATAAATAAAATCAATCAATCAGTGATAATCAGCTATTAAAACTGATATTTGTATTCAGGTTTGTGTTTGTACTTTTCACCATTTTGGAACTTCTTTAGAATTTTGCAAAGTTTTGTCTTTTTAGACGACATCCCGCCAAGCTTGGCACCTAAATATCTGAAGTTCCAAAGAGCAATTCAGTATTGTATTAGACAATGTAATCATTGTAAATATTTTTTTTAGAGAAACTGAGACTTGAAATTTTATTTGAATCATCAGCTAGGCAGTTCACATAATCTGTTGAGCCTTATTGTCTCAAGAGAGAGAGAGAGAGAAAAGAATAGAATGTTATTTGCTGCTTTTGCACTAGGTGCTTTAAAGGTTAAAATGAGAAGGTTACAAATAAAGAGGGTATTCAGAAAACATTTTGAACCAAAATATGCCATATATATTTAATAGAATTTCCTCAATATAAGAACATAGCTACAGATAAGAGGGAGTATTCACATAATATGTTTCTTATTTCTCCACGAAAACATATGTTGTGGGTACTCATTAGAAGCGCCTCCCCGAGGCGCTTCTAATGAGTACCCACAACATACGTTTTCGTGGAGAAATAAGAAAAATATCAGCATTTTTCGGATGGAAAAAGCACCCTATCTGTTGCTATGAAGAACCTGCAATATTTAGTTTTTGGTACAAATGAGGTAATTCTAAGGAGCACTTAAAACATGTTACCTAAAATGTATATATTACCCAAAATATGTTTACTTGAAAAATTGAATTATCCTGAATTATCCTTAATTATCACCTTGTATAGAGCTATTAAATGTGGATTTATTTTTCCTATGTTGTATCCTTGTGTGCCTCACCTATTTTGTATAACCTGTGTATTTTTCAGAGTTTCTGAGTCGTTCATGAAAGGTCACTCTCCTAACGTTTTCCAGTCTAACACAGACAGCACATATTTTATTGATTCACAATTCTTACAAAGGACTAACACGTATATAAACTCGCACAGGTAAATATCTAACAATCTTCAGTAATATAACTCACATTGTACCCTTTTCTTTTGTTTATCTTCGATAATTTAACCCTTATCCTGCTGAGTTTTCTAATGGTATTGGTCTATGGAAGCGGTACCCTTACCTGAGCAACTGTTATTTCCCTTGTTTTCCACCAATTTTATTCATACTTGCACGTGATGTACCAATGGACAGACTTGCTATTAGCAGAACTGTTGTAATTACATGACTATCACTTAATAGTGAGTCACATTACAAACTGATGTTGTTTCACATACTTATGTATAAAAAAGAACTTCAAGAGACCAGTGTGATATGTGGCTATTGCAGGAAGGATTTGACAACTTGCAATCATGCGTCTACCATTTATGTACATTTATGGCTGGAAGTTGTTCAAGTAGAGTAAGCAAGTTTAGCACAGGGCCTATTTGATTGGATAGGGATTAGATCAGAATTAATGGAAAAACAGAAAAGTGGTGAAATTTGACTTAGGAGAATTATTTCACTGATTGACCTTGATTACTGACAAACAAGGGTTTGTGATAACGTACTTTCCCTCCCTGTTTCTGGAGGTCCTGAGATGCTCTCAAATAGGCCTTCCCCATGAAAGCATTTATTGACATGATCAGCAGGATAAGGATTAAATACTTTTTGTCTTTTTTTTTTCTTCTTTTTTTTTATTTCATCTAATATTTTTTCTTTTGTTTATTCTTGGTACATTTAATATTTTTAGCCTTTCAGGTCCTTTACATTTTGAGAAGCAGCTTTACTTTCAAACTGCATAGTCTGTTACAGCTCTTTTCTATCAAGCAACAATTTTTACTATTCTGATAGTTGACTGAGATCCAGGATGTAAGATGAATCATATAACTCATCTAGGTTAGAGGGTATCCAGATAAATACTTTTCCTATTTTTTTTTCCATGAAAACATGTTGTGGGTACTCATTAGAAGTGCTTCTAATCAATATCCACAACTTTAAGAGCTGATTAGATGTTGGTGACCTTGACCTCATAGATGCTTTCATAGATGTACCACTTGGACATTGAGCCGGCCTTGGTGGCTCAGTTGGATGCGCCGTCCAACTGGAGACTAGGAGGTTGTGGGTTCAACCCCCGCCGAGGTCGGCAACATTCTTTTGTGGAGATTGATCCTGAAATATTTTCTACGGTCATTCGCTCCCTTCCGCTGATTCAAGAAAGGCAGTTGTCAGTTTCTGGCAAAAGAATGTGCACAATACTGGTTAACCATTTAGAGGACTAAGCCTGCCCAGTAAACGTGTGGTTAGGTAAACTGACCGCGCTCGACATGACCTCATTGGGTTGACTGAGCCGTAAAACCTCAACACAAACAAACTTGGACATTGATTTTTGGTGACCTAGACCTTGTTTTCAGGGTCACAATTCTCCAAAGAGTGCTAAAAACAGCTTTTTGTGCACTTCGTCTCTTGGACATAGGGATGGATTTAGGTTAGACTTGCATAGATACATCACTAAAAGATAGTGTAAAGAGTTGATTAGATTTTGGTGATCTTGGGCTTATTTTCAAGGTCACAGTACTCCAAAGTTTGTCAGCTTTAACCAAAAAACAGTATGTGTTCACTCTCTCTCTTGACTCTTGAATGGATAGATAAATTTAGGTCAAACTTGCATAGATGCATTAGTGGGACCATGTGAGGAGTATTTTTTTTTTTTTAGATTTTGATGACCTTGACCCCATTTTCAAGGTCAGCCTGTAACAGACTGTTGTAGGTGTGGTGGGGGTGGAAGGAATCTGTTTTTTCTGAAAGCAAAATTCTAGTCCTTTGCTTGTTTTTTTCTGGTGGTCTGTTTTGAATACCAGTGCATAAGAAAAACACAAAGTTGTCTGGTTGACTCAGATTTTTAACAGTTTAAGACAGGTCTTGGGGTCAATATATGGACTATCATCAGCAATTCAGACATAGTTACCTACTTTGTTTAGAAATTGGATCATATTAGTATCTCAGATCTTATACATCTTTCAGGGTTTATACAGGAAGTGTATCATGATTAAATGATGTCATTAAGCAAGTTTGTATGTATACCACTATCTAGAAATCAAGTCATATTCATTCTTTGAAATTTTATCCCCATTACAATATAAAAGCACTTAGTAACTTTATAGGTGACTCCAGTCATCCTGCATGAACTAATAGAAGAACTATTGTGCCAGCACTGGCATTGCCGTTGACATCCACAAATGTTAGTGCTTTGTGTCAACAAATGTTCATGTTTTGTTTTTAAGCTTTTAAGAAGTCATATAATCTAAATTTTTGTGGGATTCATTTCATAGTTGGTCTGTTGGTAGATATAAGACCATAGCTTTATACAGTACCACACTCATCCCTGCCCTTGACCTTGATAGTATTTTCATGTGATTATTTTCTTTTTTAAAGAAATATGCTTTCTGAATGCACAAATGGATTTTGTTGATACTTGGGCTTATGCTAGATACTGGTTCAAAATTTAGATTAGTGCAAGCCCTGTCTCATCAGTGACCTTGACTTCCTCAGGGTCACAGGCATAGAATTGTCACAAAGTTTTATGTGAAAATTTTGCCTCTTGAATGCATGAATGGGTTTAACTGATAATTGGAGTGCTGTTAGATACCGGTTCAAATTTTGCTCACTGCAAGCTCCAGCCCCCCTCTCCCACTGCCTCCTTGAGATAAATGTCATACATGTTTCATGTTGAAGTTGTTATGGATCACCGAGTCCTGATTGCCTGATTGAATTATGATTTAGTTGATACTTAACTTGATATTAGCTACTGATTTGAAGTTTTGTACAGTGTATGCACTACCCCCTCAGTGACTCGAGGTAAAGTCACAAAGCATCATACCTTGAGCTATGTATGAAGAGTTTTACTGAAGGTTTATCTTACTGTCAGTACATAGATGTACCGTATTTACCCTAAGTATTCGGACACCTCAACTCCTTACCATATATGTTCTAAAATTTGAACCAGTACAATTCACTACCCGATGCTATGTCTAAAAATTGCTGGATGAGTGGCAAACAGTGTAGACCCAGATGAGACGCCGCGTTCTGCGGCGTCTCATCTGGGTCTATACTGTTTGCTCAGGCCTGTCTGTCCGAATACATATGGTAAATATGGTAGTCTTTAATTGGTCCATTTTCCTGAGTTTCCACTTATTGAATTAGTAATACTCCTAAGTTTCAGTAGATTTTTCTAACATTATTCATATACACTTACAACAGCAGACCACTACCAGTTCTCCACAGGTAAGTATATAAGATTGCTTTAATTGGGTTATGTAATCAGCTTTACTAAGCAGAAATATATGTACTCAGAAAGCCTTACCTTTTATAGTTAGGATACATTATTTATTGCCCCACTTACTGCCAGTCACTGAACTGTTTTGGTTATCTTTGGTGGCTGAGTTGGACTGAATTGGAATCTAACATAGAATGAGCAAACCTAAGTTGCTTAACCTTTACCACTATCTGGGCATATACAGCAGCTGACAAATTGATGATATTTTTCTTATATTTTATGCAAAGTGTCTCCAGTATGTTCATATATACCCTGAGGAAACCATTACACATCCATTGGAGCAATTTGCATGAATTGTCAAATCCTATTTCCTGGGATAAATAGGAAAAATACTTGAAAATGTCATCTGTTGAAATTTTTACCCAGAATGCTAAGTATAAACTAAACCATTATTTATGCCATGCCATGCAAGGCCTTTGCTGCCTAGTAAAAGAATTCATGGATGCTAAAGAAAATGTCTACCAACAGCAGTTGTCTTGTTTAACCCTTGTCATGCTGAATAAATTATGATGCCTTGCCCACTTCTTATTTTCAGCCAGTCAGATTACTTGATCCAGATTGTTGATATAAATTCACATATTTAATGGCAAACTGTGCAGATCCAGATCAATTGGCTTCTTCAGAAGTATATCGGGGGTTCAGCAGGACTAGGGTTAAGCTGTGCCACTTTACAAGCAGTTGTAGGGTTTTACTGCTCTACTGTTTATTCATATATATATATATATATATATATATATATATATATCATCATCATCATAATCAGATTTTTGATTAACATGCACGTACAGGGGCAACATCCACATCAGTGGGCCCCCTTCCAAATAGCTGGCTTGCTGCACGCATGGCTGATCTCACACCAGATCTCCAGGTATGTCTATCATGAGGGTTGATGGCCAAGAGCTTCCACTCTCTGCAATCCCTCTCTGTCAGCTGTTTCCATGTCATCTTGGGCCTCCATGTGTTGTGGTTGAAAGTTCACAGCCACCTGCTGCTGAGAACTTGCCTCCTAGGTAGCAAAAGGAAGCTACCACCTCAAGCTTGTCAGGTCCAACCTGGACTTCCTTCTGTGGTCTGCCATCCAAGGTGCGTGCAGTTCTCTGGCATCTTGTACATCTGTAGTCAAGGTCTTTTGTCAAGCACTTGAGCCCACTGCATTTCTTGTGCACCCAGTGCTTGCAGCCATTGCAGACAATGCTGGTGCTGCCCACTCCAGTGCGACAGACGGCGCATGGAAACTCGCCTTAACTCTGCAGGAGGTCCAGTCCCGTACCGTAGATCATGATCTTTGTCTTTCCTACATTTACTCTCAGTTCTTTCTTCTCCATTGCTTCTTTCTAAGTCAAGAGCCTCCTGACACATTCCTCAAGCAATTCAGTGATGATAACAAGGTCATCGGCATAGATAACCTCCCAGGGAACCATAGAGTGGAACTCTCGTGATATGGCTTCAAGCAAAATGATGAAAAGCAGCAGGCTGAGTACTGATCCTTGGTGAACAACTTTCACTTCAAACTCTTCACTGTACCCCTCACCAACACGGACACAGCTCCGCACATTTGTATACATCCCTGCACCACTTGTTTGCACTTTGTTGTGGATTGTGCGACTTGTTTGCAGCAGTCGCACAATCCACTCCTCCACACCAAGTTTTCTCAGCGCCCACCAGATGACCTTCCGAGGTACTCGATCAAATGCCTTCTCCAGGTCTACAAAAGCCATGTAGTCTCTTGTTTGCAGCTAGATACTTCTTTTGCAGCTGCCTGACAACAAAGATTGCGTCTGTAGTGCCTCTGCCTGAGATGAAGCCAAACTGGGAATCGTCGATTGACACCAACTGTCTGATGAGATCGTCCACAATCCTCTCCAAGATTTTCATAACCTGCTCTGTCAGCTTGAGACCGCGGTAGTTGCCCCTTTCCAATGCGTCCCCCTTTCCCTTGTAGAGGCAGACAATGAAACTCTGCTCCCAATCAGAGGGTACCTTGCCATCACGAATGATTGCAGCTGCAAGGTCACGAATCATTGAGGCGCCCATGTCACCGGCTGCTCGTATCATCTCCACCACTATGCCTGATGGGCCCGGTGCTTTGCCAGCTTTCATCTGTGAGATAACCTTCTTAACCATATCAATGGTGATTGGGATGGGCGGGCCTTCCACTGGTGGTTGATAAGACAGGTGGTCTTGTTCCGAGTCAAACTCAATGTTGAGAAGCCTTTGGTAGTGCTCTAGCCAGGCCTTCTGCTTTGAGTCTTCGCTTATTGGCATCTCTCCTGCATCATTCTTCACAGGTTTGTCACCAACAACATCAGTGTTCTCTCTTCTAAACTGGTTAGCAAGGCGGTAGACTTCTGAAGACTTGGGGTCAATATTCTCGTAGACCTTGTCGGCTTCTTGACGAGCATGGTGCTCTGCATGTCTGGCATTTCATTAAGCTGCATCGTATGATGCCCTAGTGCCTTTACCAGCCTTCCAGGCCTTGAAAGCTTTCCGCTAAGCAGCAATGGCCTTTTCTACATGTTCATTCCACAACCAGGTTTCTCGACACCAACGATGTGGCCGAGTTCTGCCACACACCTCCTGTTGTCTTGAGCAGTCCAGTCTTGATGTTGTTCCAGATATCCTCAGTGGCCCGATCAGCTACACCTACAGATGTGCTCACATGCAAATTGAAGACCTCCTGGAAATGATTGGAAATTATATATATATATATATATATAAGTTGGGAGAAGGAGCATAACATCTAACAAAAAATCTTTTTGATAGCACTGGATCCAGAAAGGATGCTGAAATGATAGGCGTTAAACTACATGTTGAGAGTTAATCATTAACAGTGCAAATGATTTGCTTACCGGAGGCCTTTCCATCTTCGCCTTTTTCAGATGTTTTTATTTTAAAAAAGATGACATTTTCCTTTCACATTTTTTATTTCCTTTTTTTAAAATAGAAAACTGCTGAAGAAGGTGAAAGCCGTAAGGCCCCAGGTAAACAAATCATTTGCACTGTTAATGATTAACTCATAGCATATATATATATATGTGCTATTTTGCTATGCCATGGAAAAGGTGTCTGGGGCATAATGTGGACAACTAAGGACCATGTTGCACATCAGCACAGTCTGGTCAGGGCTGCTCACTAATATCACTGTATGAGGGACGATAAAAAATTATTGGACCCCTGTACTTTGGAAATAATCAAGAGCAGAAATTATGCCTTTTTTTCTCAAAATACTCCCTTTGCCTCGATGCACTTTCTCAAATGCTGTTCCAGTTTACTTATCCCTTCAAAATAGAAGCCTTCTACCTGGTCCCCGAAGTACTCGTCAACAACATCTATGCCTTCATTACTTCTAAAATTCCTACCAGGAAGATTAGATTTTGAAACAGATAGACGTCCCAAGGGGCCAGATCTGGGGAAAACGGAGGATGAGAAAGAACCGCAAGTTGCATTTATTTGCAGCAGCCATAGCAACTTAAGAGTTGTGGGCTGGTGCATTATCTTGCAAGAGCAGAACACGTCGACTCCATCTAGCTGAGACATCCTTGAGGTATCGGTCAAGATAGACTGAAGTGCTCCAAAACCAATGTCTATTTGACTAGCTATATCATGCAGGCTTCTTCTTCTGTCACACATGATCAGACTATGCACAAGCTCAACATTTTTGTCTGTAGTAGCCTGTTTAGGGTGCCCAGACCATACATATTCCTCCATGTTCTCCCTCCCTTTCCTAAATTCAGCAGCCCATTTCTTCATCATGCTGTAAAAAGGAGACTCATCCCCAAGGGTTTTAATGAAGTTGTAATGAATTTCCTTTTGGGACATGCCTTTCTTACACAAGTACTTTATGAAAGCTCAAACTTCAGCTTTGTCCATTTTCTCAACTTAACACACCCTTCCCCTGTTTGCAGCAAAATCCTACTGTAATCTATAACTTTGAAATTTTATTCCTTCTACCAAAGATGTTGAATCAGATAAAATTATTAACTGATTAGGGTCAAATTTCAATTTATTCATTCTAAGTATATCAGGGTGAGAACTTCTTGATTGTACCTCGTATAGCAAAGGCATTAACCCATTGTAGTCTGGAGACCCCTGTAAGGGTACTTGGCAGACTGTGCAGACCCAGGTCAGATGCTGCTGAATGTGGCGTCTGATCAGGGTCTCCACTGTTTGCAAACAGTATAGCTATTTTTCTCTAGAAATATCTAAATCTCATAGCAGAATGTACCTAAAATTGAAATTGGACTCTTCCAGTATATAGTGCGGGGGAGTCTGTTCAGTCTACAATGGGTTAATCAGCTTGTGTAGCTTCTCGTGTAACTTCACTGGCTGACCAGGATCTTTACTGTTCATATATACCCTGAGGACACCTTTTTGTATAGCTCGGCTCATATCATATCATATATGCCCTGAAAAGACCTTCTCCCTTGGTTGGATGGTTGGTTTGGAGTTTAACGGCCCAGTCAGCAGTGTTAAGGTCCTGTTGGGTCAGTCAGTATACCTAAACACATTAATCCTGGGCAGATTGCCTTTCTTAATCAGTGGAAAGCCTTTCCCCTTGATTCTGCTCAGTTCTGATATATTGGCCATGCCATGAAAAAAGGCTTCACTTTTTGCGCTCTTCACTGTTAGTGCAGGTATACTTTGCTGGTCCCTTTCACACTTTGTAATTAGGAGATCACTTGTCTAGTGTCATGTTACAAGCATAGCAGCCCTAGTACCTCCATACTGGCTCAAGGGTCTTAACACTTGTCATGCTGAACTCGGATGTACCTTGCCTTTGCAAACAGTGTAGATCCAGGTCTGAGGAAGCCAACTGATCTGGATCTCACTGTCTGCTTTTAAGTATGTGAATTTATAGCAACAATCCAGATCAAGCAATCTGATTGGCTGAAAATTAGAAGTGGGTGTGGCAGCTTAATTTATTTAGCATGACAAGGGTTAAGGCCCAAGGGCCAGTAGGGAGCTCTAGGGCTGATATGCCTGACACTAGACATATTGTAACCATTTTATATAAACTATGAATTTTTAAGCACACAATAAAGCAACTAGGCATGTTCAGTTATTCTGTCATAGCACACACTTACAGGCTTGTAGCCTGCAGAGTGGGCCTATGTATGTGGCTTCATAAGCATGTTTTTATGGGAAACAGAAATATTAGCCATATTCAACTGTGTATCCTAGAAATTTGTTACTAGTTTTAGTAATTCATAATATAAAGAGATATGAAATAACTGCAGGTTAGGAATTATTTGATAGTTTATTTTTAGATAAAATGAAAATATTTCAGATGATTCACATGAAATGTCAAGCCTTATTTGCTCCAAAAATAGTTAAAAAAATAGTGCAAAACGTTGTCTGTTGCAGTGATAATTACTTTAAGGGTCAAATAAACTCTTCGGAAATGTCAGCAATCCTTGATCTAACCAGATGTCTGGATATTAGACTCATGTTATTCTGACAGTGGTTGAACTTCATTTGGTAACATGCACCTTTTGGAGGATCCTGCTTCCACTACAAGGATCAGAAATATGTAATCATAATTTTCAGGCTAACATTTTTACCCTTAAAGAACCAAGCAAAATTTGTAGCAGACAACATTCTATTTTTTTTTTTTTTTTTTTTTTCAGAGAAACTAAGTCTTGACATTTCATGTGAATCGGAAGCCTTTGGGTGGCTGAGTAGCACTCACTAGAGGCGGAATTCAGCTCATAACTATACGACACTTCATTAAGTACTCATAGCCTTTCATTATCATCATTCCATCATCTCGATATGACTTAAATAATCTTGAAAGGGATATAAAACACCAAACCTGTCATCATCATTCATTTGAATTCTCTGCTAAGCAGACGATTCAAATGAAATGTCGACATTTTCTGTAGAGAGATTGAACCCTTTTCTATTTTGTCTGCTACAAATTTTATTTGGTACTTTAAGAGTTAACCCTTCAGCCTGTTGTTACTGTATATACTTAAATTATTTAGACACCTTACGTTCACAAATCTGTTTTACTACCTGTGTCTAAAAACTGGTCGATTAGTCTCAGATAGTGTAGGCCCTGATCAGATGCTACATCAAGTGGCATCTGATCTTGGTCTGCACTGTTTTGCTCAAGCCAGTCTGTGGGAATACTTAGGGTAAATATGGTACACATCTTTGAGAGATTGAACTTTTCTTAACCTATTGTAGACTGAATAGAACCCCCCAAAATATATATTGGAAGAGTCCAATTTCAATTTTAGGTATATCCGGCTATGAGATTTAGATATTCCTAGAGCAAAAATGGCTAAACTATTTGCAAACAGTGGTGACCTTAATCAGATGCCACATTCTGCAGCATCTTATCTGAGTCTGGACTATTTGCTACTTACCCTTTTATGGGTCTCCAGACTACAATGGGTTAAGGAAAGGGGATTACGACAAAGGGGACTGGGTATACCAGATTTATTTGCTTTTTGTCAAGCTTTGGTGGAGGAATCTAATGTATATAACACTTAGCATGCGGGGTAAAAATTTCAGCAGGTGATTTGCATGAAAGGACACAATTTGCATGAAATGTCAAATCCTATTTTCTGAGAAAAATAAGAAAAATATTTCAAAGTGTCGTCTGCAGAATCTGCCTGTAGCGTGGTTAGTGTTAACGGGAAAGCATCATATATATTTGTGAATTGATGAAATGATATGATAAACCGTGATTCATAAATTAACAGTTTTGTACAACAAACTAATCCACTTACAGTTATTATAACCCTCCTTGAGTATTCATATAATGAACTTAGAACTTAGCAGATAATGTTTGAGTAAATGTTTAACCCATTTACCACAACTCTTTGGACCACTCTATTTCCAATAGCAGGGTGTCTGGTTAGTTTTTATTGTTACTATATTTTTAGCTCACCTGAGCACTCAGTGCTGAAGGTGAGCTATTGTGATAGGTCAGTGTCCGTTGTCTGTAGTCTGTCATCTGTCGTGCTTTGAACGACTACACCTCCTACATCCCTGGACCAGTCAAATTTCACAGGAGTGTTGCCTAGGCGACTCTCTACTGAAAATGCTCCGATGAACTAGTGGGCCACCAGAGCTAAAAATAGAAAAATCTGTTTTGAGCTTATTCTCCTAAATTGAAAGGCCATTTGACTCGAAACTTGGTAGGCTGTATTAGGGTGACTTGTAGATCCAAAATAATGAAAATCCAAAAGGGACGCCATGGTGGCCATCTTGAAAATATTTTTTGATTTTCTTCTCCTGAACGAAAAGGCCAGCTGACTCAAAATTTGTAAGGAAGTATCAGGGTGACTTGCAGATCAGAATAGCTCAAATTCTTTCCAATCAGAAATCCAAAATGGGTACCATGGTGGCCATCTTGAAAATCTGTTTAGAGCTTCTTCTCCTGAACTGAAAGGCCAATTTACTTGAAACTTGGTAGGAAGTATCAAGGTGACCTGCAGATCAAACTTAGCCAAAAATGTTAGGATTGGAAATCCAACACTTGAAAATCTATTTTTAACATCTTCACCTGAATGGAAAGGTCAGTTGACTTGAAACTTGGTAAAAAGTATTAGGGCAACTTGAAGATCAAAAATAAAATGGTTCCAATGGCGATCCAAAATGGCCACCACGGCAGCCATCTTGGAAATCTGTTTTGAACTTCTACTCCTGATCAGAAAGTCCAATTGACTTGAAACTTGGTAGGAAGTATTGTGGTCACTTGTAGATAAAAAAAAGCTAACGTCCAAGATGGCCACTGTCTTGAATATTGATTTTGAACTTCTGATGAACAAAAAGGCCAGTTGACTGGAAACTTGGTAAGAAATATGGGGGCAATTTGTAAATCAAAAATGGCTAAATATGTTTACACAAGGAAACCATTTTGAAAATCTGTTTTTTAACGTCTTCTTTTGAACAGAAAGGTCAATTGACTCGAAACTTGGTAGGAAGTATTGGGGTCACTTGTAGATAAAAAAAATAGCTACAATCATTCCAACTGGAAAGCAAAGATGGTCGCCAAGGCCGCCATCTTGAACATCTATTTTTTGAAGTTCTGAACAGAAATGCCAGTTGACTCGAAACTTGATAGGAAGTATTGATGTGACTTGTAGATCCAAAATATCTAAAATATTTCCGATTGGAAATCTAAGATGGTCGCCATTATAGGGGGCCATTATGAAAATCTATTTTGAACTTTTTCTCCAGAACCAAAAGGCCAATTGACTCGTTACTTGGTAGGATGTATCAGGGTGACTTGTAGATTAAAAATAGCTAACGAAAACCCTTCCAACCACGTCTGTCATCTTGACATCTTTCATAGTTCTTCTTCTTAACCCAAAAGGCCATTTGATTTGAAACGATAGGAAGTATTATAGCTCAAAAATAACTAAAATAATTCCAATCTGAAATCCAAGATGAACACCACAGCAGCCGTCTTGAAAATCAATTTTGAACTTCTCTTGAAGGGAAAGGCCACTTGACTCAAAACTTCATTGGAAGTATCAAGGTGACATGTAGATAAAAATTAGGTGAAATTGTTTTGATTGTAAATCCCGGCCTCGGTAGCTCAGTTGGATGCGCCGTCTGACTGGAGACCAGGAGGTCGCGAGTTCAACCCCCGCCAAGGTCGGCAACATTCTTTCGTGGCGATTGATCGTGAAATATTTTGTACGGTCATTCTTTCCCTTCCGCTGATTCAAGAAGGACAGTTGTCAATTTCTGGCAAAAGAATGTGCATAATACTGGTTAACCGCTTAGAGGACTAAGCCTGCCCAGTAAACTTGTGGTTGGGTAAACTGACCACGCTCGACATGACCCCATTGGGTTGACTGGGCTGTAAAACCTCAACACAATCAAATCCAAGATGGCCGCCGTCTTAAATCTGTATTGAACTTCGTCACAAACCAAAAGGCCAAGTTACTCGAAACTTGTCTGGTAATCAGGTGAGTGATACAGGGCATTCTTGGCCCCCTTGTATTTTATATAGGTCTGATGTTATTACAGTTCAAAAAAAACAACAAAAAAAAAACAACATCAAAAAACATAAATCTTCATAAGAATATGACATCATATTTCAACAGATTATAAACAAACGTGTCATCTTGATTAGCTTTCAAATGTGAGGATTGCATCAAACATATTTCAGTAATATTCTAAATGTTGATTTGAACAAGATTTTAATTTTTACCTACTGTGAGTGAGTAAGTAAATATCCAAAAGAGATCACACTAAGACCATGTCATTGAGTTAATTTCTGGCAAAAAGAGAAGTAACCACTTTTGCTGAAGATAGCATTTTAGTTGACTCCTTACACAAAATTCGTTTTGACTCTTATACTATTAAAGCTACAGATATGACTGAGTAATTTTTGCCTTCTTATGTTTTACAGTATATCAAGTCATATTAAGTTTTGCATTGGTAAAATCTGGGCCCAGTTGTTCAAAGCTAACGACGTCGTTAGTTAACGATTCGTTAAAATTTACATCGAGTGATACGCAAATATGTTGAAATTTTTTGCTGAAAAAATGTGAGAAGCTTTTGCAGTGCAAAAGCTACTCACATTTTTTCAGCAAAAAATATCAGAATATGGTGTATTGAATCAGCTAAAACAGTTAACAAAATGACCCTTAACGACGTCGTTAAGCTAACGACGCTTTGAACAACTGGGCCCAGATTTTTAATACAGGTATGAGCCAGCTGTAAAAAAGTGATGTCTAAGGAGTATGTACAGACAGTGATGTCTATGGAGTATGTACAGACAGTGATGTCTATGGAGTATGTACAGACAGTGAAGGCCCAGATCACCCTGAATAATTCTGCAAGTGGATCAGGGCTTTCACTGTCCGCTTACAGATTTATTCGGTGCTGTAGAATATAACAAATTATTACAAAGTTTAAAGTCAGACTGTGGCTCTGGTGGCTGATCTGGCTGTTCACTGTTCACCCATGCCTTGAAGACACAGTTTCTGTTAATTTTTTTATGCCCCCTCCTGCCAAAGGCAGCAGTGGGACACATAGCATTTTGCATATGTCACATTCATAACTATGGTCTAACAAATGTTTAAGGTTACATTCAAATTTACATCAACATTTACATCCACATTTCTCTTGGAGGTCATAACTTGGGTACCTTTTATGCTAGGAAGTTGAAATTTGGGTGGGGCTAGGGTGGGGCTAGGGGTCAAAATATATAACAGGGCCCAGTTGTTCAAAGTGTCATTAGCTTAACAAGCTCGTTAAGGGTCATTTTGTTAACTGTTTTAGCGGATTCAGTGTACAATATTCTGATATTTTTTGCTGAAAAATGTGAGTAGCTTTTGCACTGCAAAAGCTACACACATTTTTTCAGCAAAAAATTTCAGCATATTTGCGTATCACTCGATGTAAATTTTAACGAATCGTTAACTAACGACATCATTTGTTTTGAACAACTGGGCCCAGAAGTTTACATTCAAATTCACATTGAAAATTACAACCACCTTTATTTCGGAGGCCATAACTTGGGTACTTCTTATGCTAGGATGTTGAAATTTGGTATGCTACTTACCTAGACCTAAACCTTCAACTCTGTCTTAGTTGCATCTGGGTCATGCCTTTCGGTGGTGCTAGGGTTCAAAATGTATAACAGATCAGACTGAGCATTTGGAAAATAGTTGTTGAAATTTATGCATCCAGATGTTGCCTGATGGGTAAAGACTAAAGGGCATTTGTGTACTTTGGACACATGTCTAGTTTATTCATCATACTATTTAATCACAATACAGATTTTACAAGATGCAGGTATTGTTGTGGCATAGTAATGCAGAATGTACTGTTTGGCTTGTTGAAATGTTTTGTTGGTTCATTTCTCTCAAGGGTCATTCCTTTTAGAACATGTTTATTTTCCAGGGCCCAGTTGTTCAAAGCATCATTAGCTTAACGAGCTCGTTAGTAGTCAAAATGTTAACTGTTCTAGTAAGTACAATTTCTAATTCACAGGTATTTTTGCTGAAAAATGTGAGTAGCTTTTGCAAATTACATTTTTTCAGCAAAAATATTAGCATATATGTCATAAAAAAATTATTTAATGATCAAAGTTTTAACGATACGTTAACTAATGACATCGTTAGTTTTGAACAATTGGGCCCAGAAGTTACGAAAACAAATATCAAAATCTCATCAAGTTGACAAATATGAAATTTTATATGAGTAGTGCAGAATTTTTCTTATTGGCGAGAATGTATTAATTGACTTGATGTAACGTTGCTACTCTTTTTATTTCCAGGCCTGTAGGTCGGAAGTCCTTGGAAAAGCTGCAGCGGTCAACAGGAGGTGGCAAAACACTGATGTCTGTAAAAGTTGGTCAGTCTATGAATTTTGATCCTGAAATACCCGAAAGTAACACCTCTAAATTGGCTAACAAGTTTATTCCAATGCAATTGCGGACTCAGCCATCAAATCTTGGTATGGGTCATCTACAAAGAGTGAACACTACTTTACTGGGAGATATCTCACCAGGTAAAGACTTTGAGGACTGCTGTGAAAAAACTAACATTTTCTCATGTAAACAGAATAGATACAGTCAGTGGAATAGTTATTTTCCACTATGAGACATTGCCATTCAACCTATTTTTAGACTGAATAAACTCCCCCACACTATATATTGGAAGAGTTCAATTTCAGTTTTAAGTATGTCCAGAGAAAAATGTGGTACAGTTGACTCTCGTTATCTCAACCCCTCTTATCTCGATCCTATCACTTATGTCGAACTGATTTCTAAGTCCCGATTATTTTCCCTATGTATTTATTGTATTTCAGCTTCACGTATGTCGAACTACTTTTATGTCGACACTTCGGCTATCTCGTCCATCATTTTCAGTCCCTCAGTATATTTTTCACAGTTTTTACTACCCCGTATCTCGAACTCGGACCATGACGAAGGAAAAAAAATGTAAGATGTGGCGCCGCCGGTCTCTCAGTTAATGAAAATCATAATAGGTCATTGATAAATAAATCAATATTTTAATTTTCCCCTTTGTCCAGGTAATTACAAACAACACAAACAATGTCTAAAATCTGTAATTATGAAATCACATGCATGTCGAGTCAGGTTTGACACGCGGCGCTCAACACCGTCTCGTGTCATTGATTTGTTAGATAAAAAAGCGGTCCAGAATAGTGTTATGGAAGATTAATCAACGAAGTATCTTTAATTTATTGTTTAGGTATGCTCTTCACTACTGAGTACTGTCCGTCTGAATGATATAGCGTCTTCAAGAAAAGTCAGTGCGCGACAGGTTCCGACTCAGATCAGCCCGTATTGATCAGGCTAGCTAAGTTGGAATCTTCGCTTGTTACTCTTTGGTCAGGCGGTGCTCTTTGGTAAGCCCAGATAAGGCTCATCTGTGGAAAATTCGTGGGCGTGCAGGCTGACCCGAGTCTTTGACAGTCGCACAGTCTTCTAATAGGAGTTGTGCACGGCCTCAAATAGACGAATCACTCGTGGGTACCGATATTAACCCTTCCGACCCTGTAGACTGGTACGGATACCTGCACAAATAGTGTAGGTCCAGATGAGACGGTTCATAATGAGCTTTCTCTGCAGGATCTACAGTTTGCCGCGCTGAGATGGTTCGTTTATGCCAGGGGAGATAATCCAAACTAGCTTACAGCTGCCAAGCGTTTTATGCAAAAACGGAAACTAGTCAACTCTTTATCGAGTCGTCTGTGCGAAGGGAGCTAATCCAAACCAGTTCATAACGTATAGCTAACAAAACCCGGAAACCAGTAATTTATTTATAGCTCATGGAAATCCAAATTTGCAGGAGTATTAAAAGACATCAAGAGACGTTTGAAATTTATTATTATTAACAGTTATTGATGATATTATTTCAAGAAAACCATTGCATCTCCTAAAACAAACAGTAACAATGCAAACTGAAGTACGCGTAAATTATTATTTAAATTGCCATATATGTGCCTTCCAAGCACGTTGAGGCGAACAGTCGTCATATCTATGACGTCACAATTTGGTTGTCTCGAACTACTGATAACTCGAACATTTTTATCAGGTCCCGTGAAGTTCGAGATAATGAGAGTCGACTGTATTTGCAAACAATGGAGACCCTGATCAGATGCTGCATTCTGCAGCATCTGATCTGGGTCTGCACTGTTAGCCAATTGTCCTTTTGGGGGTCACTCCAGACTAAAATGGGTTCAATCAATACATTTCTACACTCTTTTTTTTCTGGAGTTATCTGGCAGAATTATAAATCTAAATTGCAAGAATTAAGTGGAAAAATGAGGCATTGGTCCTTTCTGTCAAGTCTGTTTAACACTTAGCATTCTGGGTAAAATTTTCAGCAAATATTTTTTCATGTTTTTCCAAGAAAACGAGGTTTTGACAAATACTGTTTTCTAGGAAAAATATGATTAATTTGTCACTGGCTGAATTAGCTCAGAGAATGGTAAAGGTAGATTCTCAGAAATTGGAGGTTATGTCTTGTGTCTCAACTTGACTGAAGTATTGTTGATTAAGTTGTTACAGCTCAACTTAAAGCAAAACAGAGAAGTCAGCTTTAAATGGCAATGTCACAAAGTGGAAAATGATTATATCAATTGACTGTAGACAGCATGTGCACCTGCCCCATTTCGCAAGTGTCTTCCTTATTTGGCTGCAGAAGATAGGTGTCTTTCTCCACACATTACATTAACATGCCTTCTTGACCTGTATAACCTACTAGGCTCCAAAACTATAGAAAGAGTACTTTTTTTTATATTTATTTCTTATTTCTCCTTGAAAACTGTAGGGTACCGATTTTAAGCTTCAAATGAGTACATTGTACCAACAACATATAAGCTGCAACTTGAAAAAAAAATACCTTCTGACATGTTTGCCCAATTAATGCTCAAATCACCCTGCACATCTGCAGAGTCTAATCAGAAACTTGGCTGTCTACATGAAGAAACTTTGCATCCTTGGCTATCCAAAAAGCTCCCAATGAAGATTCTGATCAGACTGTGCAAATGCAGAGGCTGATCTGAATCTTTGCTGGGTGCACATGTTTGAAGGTACATTTCTGACATTTTTGCTCATATATTTTCATGGAGAAATAAGAAAAAATATTCATCTTAGTACCCTTTTATTGAGGGCTGTTTAAGCCATGAATTTTTCCTAATAAAATACCAGGAAAATTAGGAAGTTATAAGCATATTAAGACAGATTTATGAAGATCAAAGGGTTGATAGGGATAACAAAGGGAAATATGGTTTGGGATCATTGGGCCCATTGTGGTATATTTGAAAATGGAGTTCTGCTCATGTATACGCTAGAAGGTGTAAGCAGTGTTGCAAACTTCAGTACTGCTTATGAAAATAAAACCGAGACTCCTATTTTCAATCTGTAGTGTGTTTTTGTTTCCAAAGGCAATCTATTTTACTACACTGCAGCTTGTGTTAGTGCCATGTGGTGGCGGTAGAATGTCTCCCCATACATCACCATAATGCAGATTATATTTCATTTCCTTTGGGATCATTGGGCCCATTGTGGTATATTTGAAAATGGAGTTCTGCTCATGCATACACTAGAGGGCATAAGCAGTGTTGCAAACTTCATTACTGCTTATTATATATCTAATCCGTAGTGTGTTCTTTGTTTCCAGTGGCAATCTTTTTGACGTTTATTAAAAATGGCGAAACTGAAAATCAGGGCCTAGTTGTTCAGAGCGTTGTTAGCTTAAAGAGCTCATTATTAATGACAAACTTGTTAACTGTTGTAGCTAAGGTATTGTCAAATACATTGATATTTTTGCTGCAAAAATGTGAGTAGCTTTTTCAATGCAAAAGCTACTCACATTTTTTCAGCAAAAAATATCAATGTATTTGCCGTATTTCAAGATAGGAATTTTAACGTCTTATTACCTAACAACTTTGTTAAATTTTGAACAACTGCTTCTTGGCAGATAATTTATACCTCTGCATACCCATGTTTTCACTATGTATTATAGGGAATCTTTTGGTAGACTTATTAACCAAATGGGCAATATGATTTCTGGCAGTAATGGTGGGGTGGCGGGTTTGGGTGGAGGGTGGCTGTGGGGGGAATTTTCCACCAAAAGTGACCTGTTGTTCATTAGAACTGCCTTGTCAAGTTGATTATATGATAACAATAAGATAATTTTTCATACAAAATAATAATAAAACTCTTTCTCAAATACTTGTCTTATTTGGACCATCAACCAGTATGTCTGTTGGCTGCAATCTATGATTTTTGTTAGCATGGTTTTTATACCCCTGACATACAAGTATGCGGAGGTATATAAAGTTTTACTTATTTCCTTAACTTAGTGTAGGTGCCTAACCCAATTTATTGTTACAATAAGCTAGATATAACTCAGTTTTCAGTCTTGAACCCCAGGGTAATTTTTCTATGTATTGTATGAAGTGTTTTGTATGTATATAACATGAACTAAAATTTTACAGGCTGTCAGGTGCCACATTTTATGATTGTATTAATACCATATATCAATTTATTAAACCTTTCTTGGATAATAAAATGTCTATTTTGAGGAATATGGAGCCTTTGAATAAGGCTAAAATAGAAATATTGTTTTTTTCTTCAGGAGATAGTGTTCAGTTCCAGCGTGTTCAGGCTCTTACTCGAAGTCAGACACAGATAGACATGAAACAACCGCATCATACATCATCTCCTAGTCTTAATAGTCTCAATGAAGATTTACAGGGAGTCAGACGAGATCTTGGTCTTCCATTGACTCCAAGGAAAGGAGACAAGTAGGCTACCTTAATTATTATATGTTGGCCTTATTAATTGATGCAGAGTGCTGTGAATCTTCTGGAGTAAAGACTGATCATTTTGAAACTGCACATGTTTCTGAAATACTCTTAGCATGTGCATGTGATTTTAGTATTTTCATCACATTTTGTTTAACACTTAGTGTTTTACTTGATCTTTTAAAATTTGCACAATGAAACCTCAATAATTGTTTTGTTTTTTCTCCTTTTTAATAAAGAATAAAGACTTTCTTGACCCTTATATGGATGTTCATTTTGTATTATTTTCAGTAAATGAGTTATAATTTATAGGCTTAGTCTGCCATAATTAACCTGGATGTTCAGACTACTCCTTTTTAGTATATTCAAGCAGTTTTGAGAACAGTCTGATCCACAGCTTAACTGGTTACTTTTGTGAATGGTATGAATATCTGAATATCCAGAGTAATTTTACCATTGATAATAGAAAACTGTCCCTTTTCTGCGTTAAAATACAAATCAGCTCTGTGTTCAAAGACTGGGGACTATAACTTAGCAAATTTATGTTATTCATACTTTTCCCTGCTGACTTACGCAAACTCCATTGAAAATTTATTTTTCATAGCAATCATGGTGCAGTTATATATACATTCGAAGCTCAATAGCTCGAACATCGAGGGCTCGTTTACCAGGGCTAATTCAAACTCATTTTTGCATCCCTACAAAATTCTTCCAATAGCTCAAGAAAACAAACACTTAGGGAAATTTTCTTATTTTTATCATGAAATTGTATGTTGAGTGTATTCATTAGAACATACAATTATTCTGTAGAAAATCGAAAAAAAAATCCCTAAATTATCGCTGTTTCTTTCCTGACCTGGCTCCATAATTAACTCTCAATGGCTCGAACTACCCGTATCTGGAAAAATTTGCATGATCCCAAAGATGTTTGAGCCATTGGAGTTAGACTGTAGTAAGATTTTCCTACATACTGTCATATATATTCTTGTAATGTGATGGCCCTTCGAATGTTTCATTGACTAGTACACTAACTCAGTCATTTTTACCTGGAAAACGACAGTTTGCAGTATATGTATTTTTAAAACCAGTCCTGTATTTGAGAATGTTGTCAAAAGGTTCTAACAGAGTTGCTGTGATTCATTGCCATTTTGTACAAGGTATACCTAAGGTTTAAAAAAATGAGATTGGGGCCTTTTTTGTAGTTTTAAAAAATAAAATTTATTACTAGATATTTATTTTATAAGGAAAGACCTTTGAGAGATAGTTTCCTATTGAAATTTAACCCTTGTCATGCTGAATACTGTAATTTAAGATGCCACATCCACTTCTGATTGCCAGCCAATCAGATTATTTGATCCAGATTGTTGATATAAATTCACATACTGAATGGCAAACAGTGCAGATCCAGATCATTTGGCTTCTTCAGAAGCCAACTGATCTGGAACTACTCTGTTTGCAAAGGCAGGATACATCTGGGTTCAGCAGGATAAGGGTTAAGCTTTTCGGGTTGTGGGAAGATTTTCAAGCTCTCTACCACTGCAATTTGAGCACTTTTCAAGACAGCAAACTTTGAAATGATATGATTGTATTTTTAGGCAGACAAGAAAATCTCGCAGTGGATCAACTCAGAAACTGAAGAATGGAACTCTGGGTACCTCACAGAAAGAACCAGACTCTATGTTGCTACAACAATCATGGGGGATGAAATCATCTCAGGAGAGTGCTCTTCAGAATGTCAGATAGTGATTCTTTCTCCAGTTTGCTGATGGTGGGAACAAAGTACCTCATGGAGCTAGAAAGGATTCTGGTCACCTGATTTTGCTCATTGAAATTAGTTCTGTCACAAAAATAGGTACAATCTGTATAGCTCTGGAGAAGGCATTTTTTATGTTTTTATGGAGGACTATAATTGTTACCAAATACTCCTCCTTAACCTTTGTCATGCTGAATGCCGAATAAATTAAGATGCCACGCCCACTTCTAATTTCCAGCCAATCAGATTACTTGAACAGGTTTTTGATAGAAAATCACATATTTAATGACAAACAGTGCAGATTCACATCAGTTGGCTTCTGAAGAAGCCAACTGATCTGGCTCTACACTGTTTGTTATGACAGGACATGTCGTGTTCAGCAAGAGAAGGGTTAACAAGTCCTCTGTGAGTAACAAATTATTTTATCACACTCAGGTTCTGACTTCTGTGCTCAGGATATTGTAAGTATCCTATAACTTCTGTGCTCAGGATATTATAAGGATCCTATAACTTCTGTGCTCAGGATATTGTATGTATCTGGATACCCTATACCGGGAAGTAAACTAAGTTAACCTTCAACACCTTGGGCAAATTCAGATGACTGCAAATTGATGGTATTGGTTTTTTTCCCAGAAAATGGGGTTCGACATTTTATAAAAATTTGTCACCTTGCATTTGTTTCCTGAGGGGAGTTGGCATGAACTGTTGAACCATTTTTTTCTGGGAAAAAACAACAACATTTTTTCTGGGGAAAAAATAAGAAAACTATTTCAAAATGCAGCTTGCTGAAATATTTACCCAGCAGGCTAAGCATTAAAAGCTTTACTGGTGTTAGGAAATTGCAAGCAAACTGTGTAAACCTACACAAGATACTGTAGAATGTGGGATCTGATCAGGGTCTACTCTGTTTGCCACTCATCTATTTTTAGACATATCAGCAGGTTGGAAAATGGAGTTGTTCAAATTTTGGGACAAGCGTGGTAAGAGAAATTGAGGTGTATGAATATTTAAGGTAGAGTCCGAATGTATGTCTTGCCTAATGGAAAAGGTAAAAACACAAATAGTTCTGTGGATGTACCATAACTCTAACTCTTTACCCGTTAGTGGCGACTTTTGTCGTCTGCTGATAATCTTTGCAAACAGTTTGGACCCAGGTCAGGCCCACAAAAATGTCGGGCCTGATCTGGATCCAAACTGTTTGACACTCTGATGTTCCTGAAAGATTTTTTTGAAAACGTTAATTTTATGAAAAAATCCACAGACCTCGAAAAAGCATGCAAAATAATTACCCTGCATGCAAAGTGTTAAATATTTGTACACCTTCCGCTCTTACCATACTAAAATTTGGATAAGTCATTTTATGACCTGTTGATATGTCTACAAGCTGCTGGATGAGTGGCAAACAGCGTATACCCTGATCAGATACCACAGTCAATGGCAAGTACACTGTTTGCCACTGGGTTGTCTGTTCAAATATTATGATGAATACAGTAGGTGCAGATAAATGAGAGTTTTCAGAAGATAGTTTTTATTAATTTTGAACAGAAACATACCTTGTGGACACTTACTAGAATTGCCTTGTCATATTGTTTTCATAAAAACATGGTTGTCATAGGTCTAGATAAGGGACCAGGGTATCCGGTGAATATTTTTCTTATTTCTCCACGAAAACATATGTTGTGGTTACTCATTAGAAGCACCTCGCCGAGGTGCTTCTAATGAGTATCCTCAACGTATGTTTTCATGGAGAAATAAGAAAAATATCAATACTTTTGGATCGAAAAAAGCACCTTAACTAGTGCTATGGAATTTGCTATTATTAGGGGTGTTGCAGCAAAACCTCCATTATCTCGGTCGGCAGCAGCTTCATGGCTAGATAAGAGGGGTACCCAGATGTTCTTATTCTCCATGAAACCATCAGGTTTTGGGTACCCAGCAGAAGCAGGTCAGCAAGGTGCTTCTGATGAGTAAACTGGTTTTCATGGAAAAATAATGTCAAAACTTTTTGGTTGAAAAAGAAGTGCTTATCTTGAGCTTTGACATCTATCACTATTTTGATTTGTATGACAAGTAAATTAACTGGTAAAAAATGAGCAATATCGTATAATAATAGGATTGTTATGCAAATGCATAACTGAAAGTCTAGATCAGCTTATGGAGCCACCTGTCTGATCAGAATCTTTGGTTTTCAGTATGTCCCCCCCACCTCAGGGGAAGGGTACATATTGTTTTTTTTGGTGCGGATCTCGTTGGCATCAAAGTCGACATCACAATTTCTTGTCGGCACAATCAATATCTTGTTAACAAGTGGTCGGATTCTTACCAAATTTTCATGAATATATAATTGGTACATAATAAAGAACTGATTAGATTTAGGTGACCTTGACCTAATTTTCAAGTCACAGCATTAGAAAAACTGAAAATCCTTGGTTGGGGGACTCTGTTTTCTTTGATAGCATTGTTACTAGTTAGTCCTTAAAATGCCACTCAGAGCAGCAGCAGACAACATTGTTCTTTATTTGTCTGAGAAATAATGCATGACATTTTTCATGAATCACATTAAATATTAAACCTTACTTTCTCGGATTTTTTATACGCCCGTTTGAAAAACGGGACGTATTATGTTATGGGGTATGGCGTCCATCCATAAACTTTTTCATTTCCGGCTAACTCTTCCTACAGTTTACACCCAATCAAGCTGAAACTTGGTTTATAGTTAGACCACGATGTGGAGCAGCGCATATTGTTTAGGGGTTACAGTCCACCAAATGTTTGCAGAGTTATGCCCCTTTGAAAATTTCTGTAAACTTTTTATTTCTGGTTAACTCCTACATTTTACATCCGATCAAGCTGAAACTTCATTTATACTTAGACCATGATGTGGAGCAGCGCATATTATTTCGAGGTTACAGTCCACCAAATATTAGTAGAGTTATGCCCCTATAATATTTCTGTAAATTTTTCCTTTCCGGCTAACCTACAGTTTACATCCGATCAAGCTGAAACTTGATTTAAAGTTAGACCTTGATGTGGAGCAGCACATATTATTTCAAGGTTACAGTCCACCAAATATTAGCAGAGTTATACCCCGTTGAAAATTTCTATTAATTTTTCGTTTCTGGCTAACTCCTCCTACAGTTTACATCCGATCAAGCTGAAACTTTATAAATAGTTACATGATTATGTGGAGCAGCGCATATTATTTCAAGATTACAGTGCACCAAATATTGGCAGAGTTATGCCCCTTTGAAAATTTCTGTAAACTTTTTGTTTCCAGCTAACTCCTCCTACAGTTTACATCCGATCATCCTGAAACTTGATTTGTAATTGGACCATGATGTGGAGCAGCGCATATTATTTCAAGGTTACAATCCACCAAATATTAGCAGAGTTAAACACCTTTGAAAATTTCTCTTAATTTTTTGTTTCCGGCTAAATCCTCCTACAGTTTACATCCGATCAAGCTGAAACTTCATTTATGCTTAGACCATGATGTGAAGCAGCGTATATTGTTTTGAGGTTACAGTGCACCAAATATTGGCAGAGTTATGCCTCTTTGAAAGTTTTTGTAAACTTTTTGCAGCGTATTGTTTGGAGGTAATAGTGTGCAAATTTTCTTTTAGAATAGGTATATTTTTTGCAAATAAGTTATGGCCATATGGGCAAGTTATTTATTTTTTTTTTTTAAGCATCTTTTTTTATTAGATTTGCAAGGAAATGTTGCAATTATTAAATCTTTATAAATACATTTATTAAATGATACAGAATTAAGAAGCTTGACTAATATCAAAACTTATAAACATAATTCTTTTCGCATTTTTTTTTTAATACTCTTCTGAGTTGGCTCACTTGAAGAACAGAAATAAAATCAGTATAAAACAAGTTAAAGGTTTACAAAAAAATTTGCATTTTTTTTTTTTTTTTTGTGTTTTTTGTTTTGTTATTGTTTGGTCCAATATTGAAGTATAGGAAAACAAATCAGCCAAAGGCACATATGAGCTTATAATATAGACATGCTTCTGTCATGTCCTCCATCCTAAAGCATTTCTCCCTACTCCCTAGACACAGCAAACTTCTCCCTATTTTCCCAGGAGGGAGATGTTACTTCTCCCTTAATTTCTGGGCCAGCTTGGACCCTTAGGTTACAGATCACCAAATATCAGCAGAGCTATGCCCCAATGAAAATTTTTTAATTTTTTTTCTTGTAATTCCACTTACAGTTTATATCCAGAGAACTAACAGGAGCCAGTTTATATGCTACATCTTATAATTTGCCACGGGCGTATAATGCCCCGCTTGGTGGAGCTCTTGTTTTAGAATGTCATTTGCTGCAATTTTTAATGGTACTTTGAGAGTTCACACCACAACCTCATTATAGCACTATTGCTGGGATCCTAAGCAAACAAAAATTTTCTCCCAAACAATTGTGAAGTATCCAAACAAAAATGTATGGCTTATGTAGAATTTTTTTTTTTTATATATAATCTATACCAAAAATGTATGGCTTATATAGAAAAATGACCATAAATGGTCATTTTTCTATATAATCTATACATTTTTGTTTGGATACAACACTTCTGGGTTCCACCTTAAAATGTTCTTATATGAAAAACCATCTTATAATGAACCATTTTATAAAGAAGTTCCAGTGTTCTAGGTTCTACTGTATACAGGCTTTCTCTGGCAAGGGGCAAAGTCTTGTCACACTTCATGGGCTGACCTTCACCTCAGTTGTTCACACATGCAGGATACAGTCAGCTCAAATGAAACAGAAACTAGATTCATCTCAGCATTGAATATGTAATGTCCATTTCAGCATTATACATGTATATGGTGTGCAGTGCAGGAGAATGGCCCTTCTGCCGTATGAACATCCACATCAGCCAACATGTATAGATATGATGGGTGTTGCCTTCATAATGCATAAGGGTCCTTTTTGCATAGACATCACATTAATATCATGTGTTCACCTTGGCTGTACATTATTCTTTGATGTTTATTAGCTGTTACATAGCTCTAGATAAGGAGCTTATTTCAGTCAAAAAGTATTAATTTTATACTCCGCCACATGATAGTGGTGGGGTATTATGGTTTTACGTTGGACGTCCGTGTGTCAGTCCCTCCGTCCGTATTTATTTCCGGATGATAACTTGAGTAAACATCAATGGATTTTCACCAAACTTGATATGTGCATTGATATTGTGGAGATCTGGTTTGGGATTGTTAATGGGCAAATTTCATCAAATTTTGACGAAGTTATCTGCCCGAGACACTCCCAGATTTTTGTTTCTGGACAATAACTTCAGTAAATGTCAAGGGATTTTAATCAAACTTGGTACATGCATTGATATGAAGGAGGTCTGGTTTGGGATTGCTAAGGGCAAAATTTGTCAATTTTTGACAGTTATCTGCCTATGGCAGGGTATTATAGTTTTACGGGTTTTTTTATTTCTTATTTCTTTAGGAAAACATATGCTGGGTACTAATTAGAAGTGCCACACTGAGGTACTTCTAATTGCTATGCTTTCGACAGCTTTCAGAAATCATTGTTTGCTTGGGGCTTTACACAGAAGAAGTAAATTTGCAAAATTTTGTCATGATTTAATGCAAAACCATTTGATGTAACTATCTATGCACAAAAAGTTTTATTCTAGTGATTTGTTTTTTTAAAAAAAATCAAATATCACTTTTTCCCACAGTAAAAATGAAAGCAAATTGTGCAGAAATGTGTAGGGCAGGTAACTTGGACGCAGATTTTCAACAAGTTCCATTTTTCTGAAATTTTCACAATTTTGCTATGAAACATTAATAATTCAATTTCAGCAAAGAAGAATAAAAATATTATCTTAGACAAAAATTAAAAAAAAAAAAAAAAAAAATCAATAAAAAAAAAATCACTTTTCTATAGAAGTTGCATAGGTCAGACAAATTTGTGGCCGTGAATTTAATTTTAGGGTAAATATTTGAAAACAAAACACAGAAACAGAAAAGACAAATGGTTTCTGATAGGGTATGGGCAATCAGAACAAAATATTTTCAGTTAAAATAAAACAGCAAGCGAAAAACGTCTTTCCGAGGGACGTCGAAAGCATGTTAAATATCCTAAAATTTCAAACACTTTTATTTCATACATTTTTGGCTTAAATTTCGCTTTTTATGCATTTGTCTCTTAAAATGCTTAGTGGAATGGCAAACAATGAAGACCCTGATCAGACTGCTCCTTCAGGAGCAGTCTGATCTGGGTCTGCACTGTTTGCATATGGCATTTTGTCAGACACTTCGGTGTTCGAAATTTTAGGACATTTACCGTAGTACTTGTTTTGTGAAGAAAAATATGTATGTGGATACTTGTTATCTAGAGCTGTGCAGTTTTGTTGTTGCACTTATATGTGTGTTACCTGTATTATACACTCTCTTTGAAGAAAAGGTGGGGAGTACACTGATTTACAATGCCCATCATTCTGTCATACTGAAGCAATGTAGCAGATATAATCAGATCATCAAATGGTCCTACTTTACTCATGCAGAGGTGCAGCTAAGATTTCTGTTTAGTGCAGGTGATCTCATTTGTCCAAAAATTACCAGACCCATGCACTAGATGCTTATATTGACACAGCAGTTGGTGCTGCTTCTCTTATATTAGCTAAATGATGTAACTGTGGAGATCCCCCCTTCTCTCTCTCACACACACACACACCTCAGCCAGAGATTCAAAACAGCAAGATTACATTTTGAGATTCTGTGATTGCATGACCTGGCTACATCTCGGATCAAGCTCATTACTCCTCAAAAAATTGCATTAAAAAGAAATTGTGGAATTTTGAAATGGTACACAAATTTGAGCAATTGTGGTAGAAACATAGCAAGACATTTGACTAGGTGGTGGGTATTAATGACTGCTTCTTACATATCCATCTAAAATAGGTTTTCTTATTAGAGTTTCTGTAATATTCACAGTGCCATTATTGAAGAAACCAATGCAGTCATAGGTATCTTGACTATGAAATTGTTTAATGTCTTGCCGTTTGCTTGAGTAAACTATTCCTAGCAAGCATTCTACTTTATATTGGACCATTACCAGCCCGACAGGAATCTTGTCGGGCCGGGACTGGGCCAATATAGATTTAAGTAGAATGCTAGCTGGGTTGTTATTTCTTTCATCCACCTTTAATTCAAATGTGCAGTGTAAAACTTTACTGGATGCCAAAGATGTCAGGCCAGTTTGGATCTACACTGTTTGCTTTTGCGCTAACACAGCAGTTTGCTTAACTGTATTGCTGCTCAGGTCTTACTAGCCTAGCACAAAAGATCTTGATAAGACTACTTTGATGCACAGGCTAGTCTGTATCTTTGCAGATGTAGGCGTCAAAAACTATACATGTATATGTGGCTTTTTGATGCAGTCCTTATAGATTACTGTTTGTGGTGCCATAAACCCACTTTATGTGTTTGTTTGTGTTGAGGTTTTACGGCCCAGTCAACCCAGTGGGGTCATGTCGAGCGCGGTCAGTTTACCTAACCACATGTTTACTGGGCAGGCTTAGTCCTCTAAGCGGTTAACCAGTATTGTGCACAGTCTTTCGCCAGAAACTGACAACTGCCCTTCTTGAATCAGTGGAAGGGAGAGAATGACTGTAGAAAATATTTCATGATCAATCTCCACGAAAGAATGTTGCCGACCTCGGCGGGGGTTGAATCCGCGACCTCCTGGTCTCCAGTCGGACGGCGCATCCAACTGAGCCACCGAGGCTGGCCCACTATGTGTAAACTCATACTGTGATAAAATAGGATGTATTAACCCTTGTCCTGCTGAATAAATTAAGATACGACACCCACTTCAAATTTTCGGCCAATCAGATTACCTGATCCAGATTTTTGCTATAAAATCACATTCTTAATGGCAAACAGTGCAGATTCAGATCAGAAGCCAACTGATCTGGATCTGCACTGTTTGCAAAGGCAGGGTATATCCAGGTTCAGCAGGACAAGGGTTAAGATTTCCTTAAATATTTGGGCACCTGAACTCCTCCCAGCTTTTATCCTAAAATTTGAACAAATTTAGTTGACAACCTCTTGATGTATCTAAATTGTGCTATAGTTGAATGTTAGTGTAGAATTTGATAAAATTGCTCCTTTGAACTGGGTCTGCACCGTTTGCTCAGACAAGTCTGTCCAAGTATTTAGGGTAACTACAGTTTGTTAGGATTATATATTAGCAGGTAAATGTAGCTTTCTTGTTACTTACCTAATCCTTTAATACTTTGCATACTGGGTAAAAATTTCAGCAGACATTTTGAAATATTTTTCTTATTTTTCCCAGAAAATAGGCTTTGACAGCTCATGCAAATTGTCTCCATAGCCTATTTTCTTTGACAGTTCATGCACATTGTCTCATGAAATATCAAAACCTTTCTTTTTGGGGAAAAATAAGAAAACATTACCAATCTGCTGAATTTGCCCATAGCATGGTAATTGCTACAAATACCAACTTGGTATCTGTGTTAAAAGAAAAAGGGCAGAATTTGAAAGAGATGGAAATCAAGAGTACTTTCTGAAGAAAGCTTCTTCTGTTTTCAGACATGTATTTTTCCTGGCAATGTATTAGTATATTTATAAAACAGCCTTTTAATGCAGTCACTTTTTCAAAACAAGTAATTTGGAGGACACCACTGATGTTGCTGGATTTTAACACTTTACATGCTGGATAAAAATAGAGACAACAAAGTAGACAACATTTTGAAATATTTTTTTCTTATTTTGCCTAGAAAATAGGATTTGAAAATTCTCATAAGGAGACAGTTCGCATGAAATGTCTGATCCTATTTTCTAGGAAAAAATCTGAAAAATATCATCTAAGGAAACAATTTGTTTTTGCATGAAATGTCTTATCCTATTTTCTAGGAAAAATAAGAAAATATCAGTTGGTTGTCTGCTTAATATGTCCATAACATGGTAAGTGTTAAATCATTTTCACTAACAGTACTAAATTATCTTCTAAATTTGCTTGTGCAAGCAGAGTTACACATTTCACTACAAGAAAATGCTTAAACATTACATGGGTTGATGGAGCCAAGCAAAAAGTGTGGAGCGTATGCAGGCTGTGAAGGCCAAGCTCCCTTCAAGTTGAGGACAATTTAGAATCAAGAACATGAGAGTCCCGTAAAGACTGAAAACAACCTTATAGCATGTGCTGCCATAATATGGGTCTATGCTGGTTGCAGATGTCATTGGATTGTTTTCAGCATGAAAGGATGTTTACTTTATTTGCTTTCTCATCTTCATCTGTTACCCTTAAAGCGCCAGTCACAACTGCAGCAGACGACATTTTGAAATATTTCTTTTTATTTTTTCAAAGAAAACAAGTCTTGATATTTCATGTGAATCGTCTGCTTGAAAGATTAAAAAAATAAAAATAAAATGATTTCTGCTACAAATTTTGCTTGGCGCTTTAAGGGTTAAAAGTCTAGAGTGTCATATACAATACAATGATTATCTTAAATTGGAATATCTAATACATAACTATTGTTTATTGCCATGACATGTGTATGATATACAGTTGACTCTCGTTATCTCGACCTCGCTTATCTCGAATAACTGCTTATCTCGAAGTGAAAATCTGGTCCCTGCCTAAACATGAAAATCTAACAACAGGTAAAAAATATTGTGGAAAAGAGGAGAAATTGCTCCAAAGGAGCAATTTCTCCTCTTTCCCACGATATTTTCAATATATCTCTAACTTCAAGAGTCCAATTACACATATATTTGTTAAATGTGGTTGTTTGAATTATTTCTTCCTCAATTCTGCAAATCTGATATGTCGAGGTACGGATATCTCGCAGTATTTCAGAGAGTCCCTTGGAATTCGAGATAACGAGAGTCGACTGTACTTTTGATTTATGTCAGTAGAGATGTGGCATTATTTCAGGCTTTCTTGTAGAAGTATTAATAGTACAAGGTGTAACTGTATGTTATGTCAAAATGATTTATTGAACAGCATTAAATTTCACTTCATCATGCATTAATGTTTGCAATTCATGAATACTTGTCCACTTGAAATGGTGCTTTTTAACACTAATTCAAAGAAATAGATATGAGCGTCATCATGCAAGAATGGTCCTTCGTACCTGAACAGTCATTGAAGGCTTGTATATTGAGCGCGCCATGCTAAAACAGTTATTCGGGAATAAGTGTACAGCAAATGCCTAGATCAGCTTGCACATCTGTGCAGACTGAACAGGGCAGTCTGATCAGGGCCTTCATTGTCCTCTACAGAATCATTGGATACTATAGAATGTTTCAATGGCGAGCAAATGCCTGGACGAGGTTTTGTGCATGTGGAGAATGACATGAATCCCCACATTTTGAGCTTGTTCGAAGGCACGTTTTCACTTGACGCAGCCCATGTCATTCTTCAGCCCAATTGCTGTCTTACCAGAGTTTTCTCTGTAGAACCAACAGTAACGCCCCTTTCTCCAGGAAAACAGTGAAAATCATGATCAGACTGGATATGTAGACTGATCCAGGCTACCTCTGTTCATTTTATTAAGGATTCGTTATGCATGACACCAAATGTATGTGTATGAGTGGTTGCTGTTAACCCTTGCCATGCTGAATAAATTAAGATGCCACACCCACTTCTAATTTTAAGCCAATCAAAATGCTTGATCCGTATTGTTGCTGTAAATTCACATACTTAATGGTAAACAGTGCAGATCCAGATCAGTTGGCTTCCGACTTCAGAAGCCAACTGATCTGGATCTATACTGTTTGCAAAGGCAGGGTATATCTGGGTTCAGCAAGACAAGGGTTAAGTTTATTTTTGAATGATAAGGTTATAGACTGACCAAATTGACATGTTTCACCTATACATTTTATATCCATAAGGGTATGTCCATTGTACAGTTTAGGTCAGACATTCTTGCATTTCGCATAAAACAGCTCTTTACTCACCTTTATAGGTAATACATCTTTATGCAGTAAACATATACATGTACTTAAATATTACACTCAAAAGGTCAAAGCAACATGTGATTATGGCTGCCCTATATTTGTTGATAAAATACTCCAAAATAAAATTGTTATACAACTGCAAACTTGTCTTAAGGGGTGTTACTGGATAAATAATTTTAATTTTCTGACATAAAAACATTTGTTTTAGGTACTCATTAGAAGTAATTTGCCAAGGTGCTTCTTAACCCTTGTCATGCTGAATAAATTAAGATGCCATGCCCACTTCTAATTATCAACCAATAAGATTCTTTGATCCTGTTCGTTGATGTAAATCCACATACTGAACAGCAATCAGTGCAGATCTAAATCAGTTGGCTTCTTCAGAAGCCAACTGATCTGGATCTACAGTTTGCAAAGTATATCTGGGCTCAGCAGGACAAGGGTAAAGAGTATTTTTTAGGATATGTTTTTTAGTGGAGATCTTTGGAAAAAAAAAAAAAAAACGTATTAGCTTGGCTGTATGGAACTACATGAAGAGCCATTGCACTACACCTAAAGTTGGCATCAGGGATGGCATTTACTAATGTTAAGGTTTTATGTTTGTTTTATAAAGGACTGTATCTCCTTGATGACTGGATTCATTTGATACTTGGACTGATGTTAGATACTGGTCCATTTTTTTCAGTGTAAGCCCCAACCTCCTCAGTGACCTAGAGGTTAAGGTTTTGGGATGAATTTTATCACATTCGAAATTTTGCAAGTTTTATGTTAATTTTTTAAAAGCTCATTATCTCCAGAATGCCTTATCAATTTCTTTGATACTTGGCCTGATTTTAAATACTGGTCAGTTTTTGTTCAGTACAAGCAGCATCCCCACCGCAGTGGCTTTAAGGTCAAGGGCTTGGACTTTGATTTGTGGTATAAGAGTGCATTTGATGTAAATGGGTTGTGATATTTTTTAGTACCATATTTATCTTCAATATTTGGACATCTAAACTCCTCACCATACTTAACCTAAACATTGAACAAACCGATATTACTTCTTGTTTATGTGTCTGCAAACTGCTGAATGAGTGATAAATGGTGTAGACTTTGATCAGAAGTGATGTATTGCACATCTGATCAAAATCTACACTGTGTTTTGGCCTGTCTGTCCAAATACTTAGGCTAAACACGGTAGGTGTTTAATTTTTCTTCCCAACTTCTTTTCATGAAAGTTTGTAGAGACAGTATTTATTTTAATATTTCTTGTATTTTGATAAACATTTTTTTTTCCATTTTGTGATTTTCCTGTGTTTGTGCAAGTGTTCAGGTGTGTGCAAATATTTTGTGCTGATTTCTGTTTTAGTTTTTAGTTGAACTCCTCTAAACAGAAACTGATCTTGTGACACTTGGGACCAGCATATGTCCTTAACCAGCACATGCAGTTTGAACCGATCTACCCTGTTCAGTAACATAATTTGTGGAAAATGATAATGATTAGGCAATTTACATCCCTTTCAACATTATTCAAGTCATATCAAGAGGATGGAAGGGTGATAATGAAAGGCTCTGTACAATGAAACACCATTCAGTCAAGAGCTGTATTCTGCCTTCATTTGGATTCAAACCTGAGACCTCATGAACTGAAGTTGGGAGCGCTGTCCACTCAGCTACCCAGATGCTTCTGAATAATTTATGGACAATAAAGATTCTTTAACCATTTATGCCTAGCATCCCATAAAAGGGCCATTGGCAAATACCGCTAGTGTAGACTCAGATCAAATGCCACAGAATGTGGCATCTGATCAGTCTACACTGTTTGCATTAAATACAAGAACCTCTATAAAACATGGTAATAATGAAATCTAATCAGTCACCCCTTCTGCTGGAAAAGGATCTATCCAAAGAGTTTAGGTAGCAGAGCACTCGGCATAAATGGATTGGGGTGGTTAAGACAGGCTGCACTGGCTCATGTGTCATAAGTTGGTTTCAAGCTTGGAGGGGGCCCTGTGATATTGATCTGTCATATTCATGTTGAATGAGTTACAACTGGAAAACTATCATTCATCCAGCAGTAGTAATAGCTTTTAAGGGTATGCTGTATGTAAACTGGAGGGATTATGTATTGAGATAAAAAAATAACTACACTTTGCATGCTGGGTAAAAAATTCAGCAGATGCCATTTTGAAATTTTTTTTTTTTTTTTTTTTTGTTTTGTTTTCCTAGAAAATGGAGGATCTGACACATCATGCAAATTGTTCTACGGAGACAATTTGCATATAGTTTTCTGGGGAAAATAGGAAAAATATCGTCAGTTTGTTGTTTGCTGAAGTTGCCCATAGCATGCATGGTAAGTGTTTAAAGAGTTGACTGCTTAAATCAAGATGGCCCTCAGTGGAGATAGTAAGGTGAATGGATAAACCCAAGAGAATTTGCCACCATTTTGCTGATATGAAGTTGCCTCTCTATTGTTTGAAACCTATAAAAATGGTAGCTGCTCTTCAGTGGAAGACTTTGCTCCTACAGGGAGCAAACTCTTTCCTTTAGGAATAGAAGGGAGGCATTTCTATCCTTGTCAGAGTTATTTCCATTGGAGGTATATCCACTCTCCTTGATCTGATGCAGACTACATTATTGTATAGGCTGGTCCAAGTCTGCTGTTGGTATTGATGGTTTTCCATTGGGACTTTCAAGCTGCAATGAACATCAGTTAATGTCTTCAAAGGATGTGCTTTTGTTTGTGATATTGTTGTTCCTTTTTAAATCTGTTATATTTTTTTCGTAAATTTTATCTTCTTAAAGTAGTGCAGGATGAAGTGTTTACCTTATGAATGGCTATTGCTAGATCAAATGCAGGATGCACAGATTATAAACCTGTTGGATTTACACAGGGCCTCAGTAACTTGAAATAAAATATGTTATTTTACGTTCTGGAATCTTATCAGTATGTTATTTGAGAGAATTCTAATACATTCCAAGAACATATTATCTACAGTAACCTAGAGCTCAGTGTACACCTTGTATAAATATAAATTATATAACACTTTTTTTTTTTTTCCAGCTTTTTGACCTTGAGGACTTTGGTAGTTTTACACAGTTTCTTTCCGCATTTTGATCCTTTGGTAGTCTGTTTATATATCTTGTTGATTTATATTCATCAGTTTTATTAGTATTGAATTTTTTTTATTCAGAATATTAATATTTACAGACTTGATGACTGTTCCACTGAAAAAGCTCTGCACTGGAAATGCTGTTCATAGACTGAGTCTTGTGCACAAGTACCATGCTATGGGCAAATCCAGCAGACAACAAACTGATGATATTATTTTTCTACTTATTCATAAAAAAATAGGATCTGACTCTTCATGCAAAGTGTCTCCTTAGGACACAATCTGCATGAAGTGTCAGGTCCTATTTTCAAGGAAAAATGAGAAAAATATTTCAAAATGTCATCTGCTGAAATTTTTACCCAGCATGCAAAGTTCTAAATGCTGGTTCCATATATATACTAAACCAGACAAGATAAGCAACAGATTTGTATGATCTAATTGCCAAGCTGTAGCTGTCTGGTAGAGACATTACGAAGACATGCCTATTCAAATATATAGAAAATTTCACCTCCAAAAACTGAAAATTTTCAGATAAAAAACTCTGATATTTTTCATATTTCTGCTCAAAACATAGATTGTGGGTACTCGTCAGAACCGCCTCGGCAAGGCAGTTCTAACGAGTACCCACAATCTATGTTTTTGAGCAGAAATAAGAAAAATAATGTATACCCCTGTAAACCCCAGTTTTACTATATAAAAGTAGGGTTTCAGGGGGTCAGTATTATATAGGTATGTTTTCATGATGTTTAGAGCAAACTACAAGTTAACAATATCAAAATATCTTCAAGCAAAAGTGGCTTCATTTAATACTTAAGCAAACAGTAAAATCTCCCTTCCCTGAGACTCCAGCTACATGAAAGCAGAAAAAAAAAATAAAATAAAAATCAGATAAATGAATTAAAATTGAAAATGCCTTAAAGTGAAGGTCATTTAGTCTGTCAGTTTTTTCAATTTATGTGGAAATTTATTTTATCAAAGTTGAATAAAGAAGATCAATATGTGTTTAAATTAAAAAAAAAACAAAAAAAAAAAAAAAACAATAACAATAGAATATTTTGAAAACACAAGGATTTGCACAACTGAACCTTGGAATAATTTGACTGGATACTTGAAATTCACAGTATGGTATTCAAACAAATTACTGGTAGCCTCCATCAATACACATGGCAGTGCTCCAGAAAAAAAAAAAAAAAAACGGCCATTTTTGAAGCACATTTTCTGCAAAACAGCTTCATGGCAACAGGATCAATATTTCAATATTGTTATTTTGATAAAAGAGCATAAATACAACATGTATTCTATGTATCATTATGTATTGCTAAGTTTATAGTTCCTTTACTTTGTTCTTAGGATATGGCTTGAAATAGAAAATGATGTGTATTGTGGCAGATATAAATACCAATAAAGCCAAAATGGGATCAGAGCATTTTTATTGTCTCATTAAGGCTTTCACATGCCAGAAATTTCCTGGGTAACTGGGTAAAATGTACAAAAACACTGTAATATTTAATGTTACTTTCTTTTATGTGAACCAGTAGTCCAACAAGGACACAGAGAGTACAAAAACACTGTAATATTTAATGTTATTTTCTTTTATGTGAACCAGTAGTTCAACAAGGACACAGAGAGTAACATACACACAAGTTAAATACAACTGACCGACTAAAGAACATTTTTTTAACACCACTTGATTTCAACATAATGACATTAACATAATTATATAAGTTATATATGTACATCGAATAATTAGTATTGTGCAACAAAGTACTGGTTTCTCAAATGCAGTCACTTCCTATCTACAGAGTTTTGTGCAACTTCAAGAAAATGCAAGGATATGACAACCACCAGTCAAATGAATCCTTACAATCAGTTTTGAAATCACCTTCCTTGTTTGCTTATAGAATCACTGGATACTCTTGAATATTCATAGGTCTAGGTAAGGGTGGGTATCAGGTAAATATTTTACTTATTTCTCAACGAAAGCATATGTTGTGGGTACTCATCTGATTAGAGTTGGCACTGATCAGACTGCAGAATGTTAATATGATACAAGTATTTGCTGCCAACATACTTGATAAAAGGGGAAGCTAGCTAAGTATTTTCTTATTCATCCATGAAAACATATTGTGGATACTTATTGGAACTGCCTCACTGAGGGACTTCTAATAAGTACCCACAATACCTTTTATATGGAAATAATAATATTAATACCTTTTGGTTCAAAAGAAAAGCTACTTTAACCCTTAAAGCGCCAAGAAAAACTGCATCCGAAAATGTCGTCTGCTTATGTCGTCTGCTGCATCTTCTTGCAAACTTTTCAAACTTACATTTTGCATATAGGCAAACAGTGTGGACCCAGATCAGACTGCTCCTAAAGGAGCAGTCTGATCTGGGTCCACACCGTTTGCAACAATGACTTTTAAAGTAACCGGCAGAAGACAAAGCAGACGACAATAGTTGTGATTGGCGCTTTAAGGGTTAAGGTATATTTTCACATGTTGGAGCTCATATAAATGGTTCGTCTTTCAGCATTGAAGAGACACTGCAAAACAACCTTTCTATATCCCATGTTAGAACAGCAAAGTTAAAAGCCAGTCAAAGCATCCAGTCATGGTTCGTCATTACCAGGGGATTGAATTACTGGCTAACTGGATGAACTGGTCTCCCACAAAGATAAAACTTACTACATTTTTGAAATAAAAGATCTAAAACACCATATTGGGCATAATCCAGTAAAACGGGAACCAAGTCAGCTGGGAAAATGTAGCTTTAGGTGCATGCCTGGCAAACACTGATCAGCTTACACATCCATGCAGTCTGGGCCAAGTTGTTCAAAACTAACGATGCCGTTAGTTAATGATTCGTTAAAATTTACACAGTTATAGGCAAATATGCTGAAATTTTTTGCTGAAAAAATGTGAGTAGCTTTTGCGTTGCAAAAGCTACTCACATTTTTTCAGCAAAAAATATCAGAATATTGTATATTGAATCTGCAAAAAACAGTTAACGAAATGACCCTTAACGAGCTCGTTAAGCTAACGATGCTTTGAACAACTGGGCCCTGATCATTCTTTACTAACCACCTGAAGAAGTGTGAAGATTCTTGGCTCTCTGAGGACCTCCCAGTGACTGTACAGATGCACAGGTTCATCCCAGGCTTTGTTGGGCGCAAATGTCTGATGGTGTGTTTTCTCCTGTGGTTTAGTGTACATGTATATAAAAGCAACTAAGCCTTGATCTGCTGTTGGATCTCTGATCAAAGCTCTGGTACATAGGTTAACCCATTGTAGTCTGGAAACTGGCAAACAGTGCAGGCCCAGATCAGACGCTGCAGAATGTGGCGTCTGAATGGTCTTTACTGTGTGCATAGTTCAAACATTTTTCTCTAGGAATATCTAAATCACATAGCCTGACATACCCAAAATCAAAATTAGAAATCTCCAATATAATTATAGTGAAGTTAGAATTCTCAAACTTATAGTGAGGGGGAATTCATTCAGTCTACAATGGGTTAAGCCTCTTTTGCTTGCTTTTTAGTTTTGCTCTAAGTATTCTACATTGCTACAATATGTGCTGATAGGCAGACACTTAAGACCCTGTATGTTTGTACAGACTGGTCTCAATCGTTGCTGAGTTATATGTGATATGACTGTTTTGTACTGCTCCTGTCTCCTATTTATAGAATGTCTATCATTTTTGTTTGTTTTTGTTTATACTTCTTTTCATATATTTTGTTTTTTTCCTTTTTACGAAAATACAAATAAATTATTTATTATAACAGCTTTGTTTTATCTTGATTCAGAATCACTTCTTTTCTTGTGAAGTTGAGTCCTTTGACCTTTTCAACCTTGAGTTTCTGAAATATACTCATCCATCTCAACATTTGGACACATCTGTTATCATCAAATGGGTGCGGTTGTAAATCAAGAACAGAATGGCAAACAGTTTACTGTCTTATCTAAAGCTACACTGTTTGAAAAAGTATGTTACAGGGCTGAAAGGGTTTATACCAAAATGATTTTTGACCCAAATCTTTGGAAAGTTCTATCTCCAAGTTAAGGGATGTCTGGTCTATCTTCTTCTGTTATTTTTACAAAAAAAAAACCAAAAACACAAGAGGGCCAAGATGGCCCTGTATCACTCACCTGATTACCAAATAAACTGGCCTTTCAGTTCAGGAGATTGTGTTGGGGTTTAACGTCACATCAACCCTTGTGATTCAGGAGAAGAAAATAGATTTCCAAGATAGCAGCCATGGCTGCCATGGATTTCTGATCGGAACAGTTTTAGCTCTTTTTTTTTATCTACACGTCACCCTGATGCTTCCTACCAAGTTTGGAGTCAACTGGCCTTTTGGTTCAGGAGAAAAAGCGAAAAATAGATTTTCAAGATGGCAGCCATGGCCACCATCTTGGATTTCCGATCAGAATGATTTTAGCTATTTTGATCTTCTAGTCACCCCAATTCTTCCTATCAAGTTTCAAGACAACTGGCCTTTTGTTTCAGGAGAAGAAGCTAAAAATAGATTTTCAAGATGGCGGCCATCTCGGATTTCCCACTGGAACAATTTTAGCTATTTTTTATCTACAAGTCAACCCAATGCTTCCTACCAAGTTTCATATCAATTGGCCTTTCATTTCAGAAGAAGAAGTGAAAAATAGATTTTCAAGATAATGGCCATCTTGGATTTTGGATCGGAAGGATTTTAGCTATTTTTGCTCTACAAGACATCATGTTGCTTCCTACCAAGTTTCAAGTCAGTTAGCCTTTTGGTTCAGGAGAAGAAGTGAAAAACAGATTTTCAAGACGGCTGACACGGCGACAATCTTGGATTTCTGATCTGAACGATTTTAGCTACTTTTGATATACATCACCCCGATGCGTCCTACCAAGTTTCAAGTCAGTTGGCCTTTCTGTTCAAGTGAAGAAGCAAAAAATAGATTTTCAAGACGGCAGCTATCTTGGATTTCCGATCGAAACAATTTTAGCTATTTTTTATCTACAAGTCACCCCGATGCTTCCTGCCAAGTTTTTAAGTCAATTGGCCTTCTCTTTCAGGAGAAGAAGCGAAAAATAGATTTTCAAGATGGCCAAGGCAGCCATCTTGGATTTCTGACCTGAATAACTTTAGCTATATTTGATCTACATGTCACCCAGCTGATTCCCACCATATCTGAAGTCGACTGGCATTCAGCACAGCAGCATCTTGGATTTTGAATCGGAAAGATTTTAGCTATTTTTGATCTTCACCCCAATGCTTCCTACCAAGTTTCAAGTCAATTGGCCTTTTGGTTCAGGAGAAGAAGTGAAAAATAGATTTTAAAGATGGCCACCACAGTGGCCATCTTGGATTTCCTACTGGAATGATTTTAGCTACTTTTGATTTACAAGTTACCCCAATGCTTCCTACCGAGTTAAAAGTCAATTGGCCCTTTGTATCAGGAGAAGAAGAAAAAAAAAGATTTTCAAGATGGCCGCTGATTTCCGATCGGAACAATTTTAGCTATTTTTGACCTACAAGCCACCACGATACTTTCTACCAAGTTTCGTTAATTGGCCTTTTGGTTCAGGAGAAGAAGCGAAAAATAGATTTTCAAGATGGCCGCCAGCCTCAATCTTGGATTTCCAATAGGAAGGATTTTAGCTATTTTTGATGCTTCCTATCAAGTTTCTAGTCAATTGGCCCAGGGGTGTAGGAGGTGTAGGCTTTTAAAGCAAATTGTTGACGCCGCTCTCGGAATGAGGTACAACACAATCGGGAGGATAGACACTGACTGATCACAATAGCTCACTATGATCCAGTGAGCTAAAAATCCCTTGTTTATACAAACAGTGCAGACCCTGATCAGACTCTGCTACTGCATCTGATCTTGGTTTACACTGTTTGCCAATGTCCCTTTTATAGGACACTTTATTGGTTTCCATCCCAGATCAATCTGACATACAGTATGAGGACAAAAGTATTTGTCACATGACACTGCTGTTTTTATCAACTGATGCGGCACAAGACTTTTTGTAAAAATCAATGTTGCAAAACTTTTAACAGCTATCGTCATAGAAATTTTACAGAATAAAAGACAATTGTTTTTTTGCAACAAATAAGTATATGATATAAAAATTGAGTTGTTTTCTTTTACCAATGATTTTAACATTATAGATGAAAATTAAAACTTTGATTTTTTGGTAACTTGGGGTTGATGTAATTTTTAAAATTATTTTCACTTCAAAGGTGTATTACTGCAAAACAAAACCTAGAATTTTTTTAATATTGTATGTTTATTTTATGAATTTGCTTATGTCATTCTCTCCCTTCCACTGATTCAAGAATAGCAGTTTGGAAAGAATGTGCATGAGTACTGGTTAACCACTTAAAGGACTAAGTCTACCTAGGAAAAGTGTGGTTAGGTAAACTGACAGGCTTGACCATTATAATTTTGACTGGGCAGTTAAACTCCAAACCACCGACGTCAATTTGCTTATCATCCCTGTGCAGATTTAGATTCTGTAAAAAACCCTCAACTATCATATTTACTGTATTAAAGGACCATATGGACAGCCATGATACTATATACACCACCACTGAAAATGGCGCTGGGGGTGAGGTGGGGATGGGGGGGGGGGGGGGGGGGGCAGGGGGGATAAAAACATTGAGTAATCATTTAAACAGCCTTCCTGTAACAATTCTAAAAAGCTAGAAAAGATCCAAGAAAAAAACTCATTTCAGTCAAAAAGTACAAATGGATAGATTTTTTTGTTATATTTTATTTGAACATAAGAAAATTTACTACATAAGAAAATTTACCATGTCTGCACAAATTTCAAGATTTTCTATTAGGCAGTTGTAACTTTGGTAGTACAAAAACAGAATGGGCCTTCTAATGTTTCAAAATGTGAAAAAGGTCCTTGTGCCATAGGCAAACAGAAAAGGCCCAGTTCAGCCTGCAAATCATCCATGCAGTCTCATCAATGCCGTTACTGTCAAATATAATCTACAGTATACACCGATTTTGCAAACTGATAACAAAGGCTTGGATCAGACTGCCTGAATGTATTTTATTGCCCGCATACTATGGGCTGCATCAAGCAAAAACAGTGCCTTCGAAAACGCGCAGAATGTGCATATTCAGATCATCTTGTGCATGTGCAATGTATCATCTGGGCCTTTGCTCTTCATTCATACATTTTGTAGTATCCAATGATTTTTTAGTGAACAGTGAAAGCCCTGTTCAGACTGCCCAGATGCACAGGCTGATCTGGGTTTTTACTGTCAGTGTATGCCTGAAGACGCAAGGCCCTTATGGCAAAAGGGCCCCTTTCCTGCTTTATGCAAATGTATGTGATTACTGATGGCCCAGACATAGCTATGCATTTGTACCATTCAATCAGTACATTCACCATCTTTTTAAACGAATCACAGACTATAACAGAAACTTGTTTATGATAAAGGTCAGTCTGCACAGATACATGTACGTGCAAGTCTTCGTCCATCAGCTATGCTAAAATACTTCTTTAGTAGGTGCATCATAAAATTAACTAAAAGGGAATGGTTTAAGATAATTAGTTATTCTTGCATAAAATAAATCTTGTTCATACTCAATGGAATTGTCTCAAATGAGGTGATTCCAATAAGTGCCAAGTAGATATGCTTTGTTGCTAAAATAACAAACAACTGGGTCATGGCGTGTGAAAAATCTTCAGGCATATGCAGACAGCAAAAGCCCAGATCAGCCTGCATATCCATGCAGTCTGATCAGGGCCTTCACTGTATGCTAACAGAATCACTGGAGAGCAAAGGTACTTTCTCTTGAAGTGGCCCAATTATCATCATAATTATTGCCTTATCCCTGAGGTATGAGGACAATGCTATCTCTTCTGATTATTCCGTCTGTATGGCTTGTCATTACGTTTATGTACATGTATGCTGTCCATTCTTGCAGCACTGTATTTGCTACTCCCAGGGGGTAGCTCCGGTTTTAATGACATGGTAAAGTCTTTTTCTGATTTCTCCATATTCTTCAGTTTCATTTCAATTGCCTGGATCTTTGCATCAGTGCTGAAATAAAACCAGAAAGGACTTCAGAAATGAAATTATAGATTACACTTTGGTGAAGTTGAAGTCACACTTGGGGTGGGGGGAGAGGGTGCGTGGAGAGAGGTGGGATTCTCTTATCAAAGGTTAAATATTGCTAGTTAAAATATGTTTTACTTTTAAAAGCTTCATTTTAACTGCACAATACATTAACCTACAGATAATGTGCTAGAAAGAGCAGATTAGGAGGGAGGAGCTCTCCTAGTTCTAACATATATAATATATAGAATCCCTATACTTCTAGATTAACCCTTAAAGGGCCAAGAAAAACTGCATCTGAAAATGTCTGTTTATGTTGTCTGCTGAATATTCTTGTAGACTTTTCAAACCTATTTTTGCATACCGGCAAACAGTATGGACCCAGAACAGACTGCTCCTAAACTGTTTGCAAAAATGACTTTTAAAATCACAAGCAGATGACAAAGCAGACGACAATAGTTGTGACTGGCACTTTAAGGGTTAAGACTCAGAAAACTCTAAGGAATCAGATACATTCTGTTTCTATATGGAAGAGTTAGAATGATCTAGATTCACTAATAACATATCTTTAATGTGTTAATACCTTATATATCAATGATAGACTGCTAGTTTCTCAAGTCTCAGAGGCCTAAATTCCCACCCCGCCCCCACCCCCCGCCCCCACCCCATGCACACACACACACCCTTCCTTTTTGGGTAACAAGAAGTTGGTCCCAAAAAGAATTAATGAGTCATTGAGACATAACCTTCAATTTTTGCACTTTAAAAGGCAATTACAAGAATACTGTTTGATAATACGTTTGAGCCAAACTTATCAAACAGATGTCCAGACAGATAGCTGTCTATCTTTGAGAGGTGAATTATTTAAAATGGAAATGTCTTCTTGGATGAGTTTCCTACAGATAACCTATATCTCTTGAGATTTTCATATAAATCCTAGAAATGTAATTATTATCTAATTAGTAAATAGTCTAAACTATTTATTAATATGAAATAATTGGAATCTGATTAATTGGACCGATCTGAATGTTGCCAATAACCAGATCATAATTCTTAAATAACCGTAAGAGTTTATAAATTATTCCCTCTTGCATTTCAAGCTAAACAGGAATAATAATCATCTGGGTAAATGGACTAATCTAATTCCTGCTGAATACCCAGTTTATCTATCAATGATAGTTAACATATGATTGATAATTTTATATATTTTATCTACTGCCAGGCTGATTGTGTTAACGTATCTTAATCATGGCAATGATACTAGAAAAAGATTGTCTACTTCTGTGCATGAAGACATTTTAACACTAATTTCTACAAGAGGAAATTTAGGAAATGTTTCGTATCCTTGGTAAAAGTTAACAAAAAGGGAAGACTGCTACATCATCATGTAGAGTTTGGAAGCCGTAAAATTTTTTAATAGGAAGAAAGGCTGATGACATAGCGAACTGTATAACAGCCTCCTAACTTTAAAAGAAGATCTTACAATATCTATAAAGATCTAAGTAATTTAGAAAGAACTGGCTAGAATCGATTCTATTACCAGATCTAAGTATTACATATCATGGATCTAATTCTTAGATAATTTCTTAGTCAAAATCCAAAGATATATCAATAATTTGACTATGACAGAAAAAGAAGTCACTATCGATTCAAACTTCTTCTATGAGATAACTACAATATAGTAAATTTCAACTCCACTAATGCTTAAAACTTCCTCCATGAGACAAGAATTGGAGAGTTTATTATACAAAATTCTACTAATCATAGTATTGTTTATAGTTTATAAGTATACATGTCAAGTCAAAATAATACTAATTTTAATATCTCTGATAACCAAAGGCGTAGAGCTTCAGAGACGTAATAAACTATTATGCACATATAAAACTGGAATAATAAGAATAGATTACATTATCATAATAATATATATAAACTATAATAGAATATTCCTGTTATGGATAAATCGTTTATCGTAACTAATTTATCCAAGTAGATAGATAATTTGGTTTATAATAACCTATAAGATGTTCCAGTTTATGGATGAATCATTCATTGTGACGGTTAGATTATCCTTAGAAACTGGTTATAATATAAATCTAAGGATTGTACATAATGATAAACAATCTATTTGTTATATATAGAAATTAGTCTTGAACATTTAGATAGTTTTAAGACAAATTTCTTTATAATTGAAACCTCCTGAAATATAACGATTTTCGATACTTGTATCGCATTTCAGGAAGAAAGCAGGGACTCCCATAGTTCTATGCATAGGTTGGGAGAGTTATACATCACAAATGTGTTATCAGTAATTCTTAACACAAGAGTGAAAGATGTATTGTATGATTTTTTATTCGCTAAAAATCCTATGTCATACTTGTTTAAAGGTAGATGTAGATTGATTTTTGATCAGAAATGTAAAGGATAGAAACTCATTATTTCTCTCATATATATGTTCAAAGAAAATGACTTCTTTATCAATAGTGATTGTATCGATGAAATAAGACAGTAATTGGAACCTAATGGATTTTTTTTTCCCTAAACGGAGCAATAGGAGTGTATCCATTGATATAAACTAAAAGACTGTCCTTATTGTGAACTGACAATCCCAGAAACATAGGAAGGTTCCCCAGTTACTAATCAGACATAGTCGATTCGAAACTGAAGTCTAAATCAGTTGTATGTTGAAGTATGTATCAATACTTTAAGTCCTTCAATGGCATATATATGTATCAACAAGATTTTAAAACCTATAAAATGAACTGTGAATAGGTCAAAATCTAACTATTAAAATTAAGTCTAAACTTAATATGACTGATGACAATATAAAGATAGATATTATCGTATCGCATATAATATCTCCAATTACTGTCAAATAATTCTTTAATGGTCCGTTAATGTACATTTGTAACAATAACATCCATTAACAAGAGCTCCGCCAAGCGGGGCATTATACGCCCGTGGCAGGTAATAAGATGTAGCACATAAACTGGCTCCTGCATAATTCAGTGCTCCGGATATAAACTGTAAGTGGAATTACAAAAAAAATTTTTTTTAAAAATTTCATTGGCGCATATCTCTGCTGATATTTGGTGAACTGTAACCTATGGGTCCAAGCTGGCCCAGAAATTAAGGAAGAAGTGACGTCTCCCTCCTGGGAAAATAGGGAGAAGTTTGCTGCTTCTTGGGAGAAGTGCTTTCTGACGGAGGAAACACCAGAGAAGCATGGCTATATTATAAGCTCATATGAGCTGATTTGTTTTTCCTATACTTCAATATCGGACCAAACAATAACAAAACAAAAATAAACAACCAAAAAAAAAAAAAAAAGGCTGCAAGAAATGTTTTTGGTAAACCTTTAACTTGCTTAATACTGATTTTATTTTTGTTCTTCAAGCGAGCCAAATCAGAAGAGTATTAAAAAAAAAAAAAAAAAAAAAAAAATTGAAAAAGAATTATGTATGTATAAAGATTTAATAATAACAACCTTTCCTTGCAAATCTAATAAAAGAAGATGTTAAAAAATGAAAAAAAAAAAAAAAAAAAAAAAATCAATATCTTGCCCATATGACCAAAACTAGTTATTTGCAAAAAATATACCTATTATATATTAAAATTTGCACACTATTACCTCTAAACAATATGCTGCGAAAAGTTTACAAAAACTTTCAAAGGGGCATAAATCTGCAAATATTTGGTGCACTGTAACCTCGAAATAATATGTGCTGCTCCACATCATCGTGTAACTATTTCTGAAGTTTCAACTGGATCGGATGTAAACTGTAGGAGGATTTAGCCGAAAACAAAAAAAAATTATAGAAATTTCAAAGGGGTTTAACTCTGCTAATATTTGGTGGACTGTAACCTTGAAACAATATGCTCTGCTCCACATCATGGTCTAACAACAAATCAAGTTTCAGCATGATAGGATGTATACTGTAGCAAGATTTAGCCGGAAACGAAAAGTTTACTGAAATTTTCAAAGGGGCATAACTCTGCTAATATTTGGTGGACTGTAACCTCGAAACAATATGCGCTGTTCCACATCATGGTCTAACTGTACATGAAGTTTCAGCTTGATTGTATGTAAACTGTAGGAGGATTTAGCCAGAAACGAAAAATTAATAGAAATTTTCAAAAAGGTATAACTCTGCTAATATTTGGTGGACTGTAACCTTGAAATAATATGCGCTGCTCCACATCATGGTCTAACTACAAATCATTTTTCAGCTTGGTCGGATGTAAACTGTAAGAGGAGTTAGACTGAAACGAAAAGTCTACTGAAATTTTCAAAGGGGCATAACTCTGCTAATATTTGGTGGACTGTAACCTCGAAACAACATGCGCTGCTCCACATCATGGTCTAACTATATATGAAGTTTCAGCTTGATCAGATGTAAAATGTAGGAGGAGTTAACTGGAAATGAAAAGTTTACAGAAATTTTCTAAGGGGCATAACTCTGCAAACATTTGGTGGACTGTAACCTCGAAACAATATGCACTGCGCCACATCATGGTCTAACTATAAACCAAGTTTCAGCTTGATTGGATGTAAACTGTAGGAGGAGTTAGCCGGAAACGAAAAGTCTACTGAAATTTTCAAAGGGGCATAACTCTGCTAATATTTGGTGGACTGTAACCTCGAAACAATATGCACTGCTCCACATCATGGTCTGACTATATATGAAGTTTCAGCTTGATCGGATGTAAAATGTAGGAGGAGTTAACCGGAAATGAAAAGTTTACAGAAATTTTCTAAGGGGCATAACTCTGCAAACATTTGGTGGACTGTAACCTCGAAACAATATGCGCTGCGCCACATCATGGTCTAACTATATACCAAGTTTCAGCTTGATCGGATGTAAACTGTAGGAGGAGTTAGCCGGAAACGAAAAAGTTTACGGACGGACGGACGGATGGACGGACGGACGCCATACCCCGTAACATAATACGTCCCGTTTTTCAAACGGGCGTATAACAATATGTATAAATGTATGAATTAAGGTACATTCCGAAATTATTGCAACAAAAAACTAGGAAGATCTGACAGTAAACCTAAGTACGGAACTTCTTAAAATGGAAACTTAATTGTAAAAGAAGTCTTATAACGATATTGATACATCCTGACTTGGTTGGTTTTTTTTTATATTTTAATTAGCAATATCCATCATTGGATATTGCAACGTTATCTTTGGGGAAAACATATCCGGGAGAAATCATCTTCTGGATTTGGACCCATTCCATTACTCATTAATGGAAACGTTCTATTCTTCTAATAAGGAGAGGAAAAGCTGGTTCCTATTATTAGAACGTACGACAGATGAGGAATGTAATTGTACTTAGTCCTAAAGTACAATGTATTATTAAATAATGTAAAGGACTTTATTTTCCTCACTGTTTTGTAATATACGAATCTTCTCCCATTGTAATATCTGTTGACATGCAAAGATAGACAATGGAATAATTGGTTTTATGACTTATAATTGTCATTGATGTTTAGAGGAGGCGAAACTTCTCCTTGCGTTAATTCTCCTCTTAGAAATGTCCTTTGTGTCAGACTAAAGGAACAAAAAAAATGTTAGACCTATACAATATGTATACAATATGTTTAGGTCTGGAATTATTATCGGCTGTATAGGTTTCAAAATGGTCCCATAGCCTAAATACAATTTATGAATTTCGGAAGAAGCCAAAATCTATATTTTGCAATTAGTTTTTGTACTTCTTGAACTAAGCTAATTTGGTTAAAGCAATAATAATAATGTATCAAATTTAATGCCTTAATATATAAATATATATATATTACTGATTATTTATGTACTCCAAGAGTCTGGACAAGACATGATTGACATGGACTTTAGTTACAGATATAAATAATAGCCGAAGTAGAACTACTCGTTGCGTTAATATGCCTCATAGAAATTTCCTTTTGTATCAGACTTCGGGATTATGATTAATTGTAGACCTATACTATATGCTTGCTTAGGTCTGAATTTGTATCGGCTGTATGGGTTTCTAAACGTTCCCATAGCCAAATATGTTAATTTATTATTCTCAGGAGAAGTGAAAATCTATATTTCTGAACTTCGCAATTAGATTTGTAACTTCTTAATCTGAGAATAGAATCAACTGGAACATTTCTCCTCTAGACTAAAATGATCCAGATAAATTAGGTAAGGCAAATAATAAGAACATATCGAATTAATAAATGCCTTAATATATATGTCTCTTATTAATTATTTACCTTTTCCAAGAGTCTGGACCAGACATGACTGACATGGACTCTTGTTACAGGTATTAATAATTGTCAACAAAATAAATTAATATGGGACTAATAGCCTAACTTGCTGGCTGTTTCCCATATTCTATTATATAGAATATTTACGTCTACTAGATTTTCTATGCAAATCATCAGAATCTAGATAGGACATATGTTTAAAATAACTTTATTATCTATTTACATAACACATACTAGAAGTCAAATTTTGAATAAGGAAATTTAATGCGACCCATAAAAGTTCAATTCCTGACAGAATTAATCGAAAGCATGATCTTCCAAAAATTCTCGGACACATCTTCGGTAAATTTTATTATAAGATTTCATAGTCCAATTATCGAAGGATCAGATATCTGTTTGGTAGGTTGTCCTTTGTTTAGATCTATGATACCGTTCATGGTAATAAAAATTCCAAAGAAAAGAAAAAAAGATTGGATACTTCTTTTCTTATAAATATATTGATTTCTTTGTCTCTGTACTGTTGCCGAAAGAGAACAAAGAAACTGAAGAAGAAGAAGATGAGTAAAAGCCCATCTATATCTTCCTTTCTTATATAATATAAATCAAAATTATGGAGCTCACCCCTTACCGTAAAGCCTTATGGGGTGGGGATCCATCGAGAGTCGATCTCTTTCAATACGTATTTAAGAGGAACAAATCTATAATTTTTTAAGTATTGTCCGATGTTCAATGTGGTAACTTCGTAAAACATTAACCCTCTTTTTATTATTATTCATTGATAGCAGAAGTTTGTTCGTAACTGATAGTTCTGCTGATTCAATGATAATTAAGAATATCTATGATTCTGAGGGTCATTCGATAATGACTGCACAGAATTCCTTTGATATAAATGGCTACTCGGTGTTCAAACCAATTGCTGTTATTTGATGACCGGTGCCCACTGAGTTGACCGGTGCCCACTGAGTTGACTGGTGCATGGTGCCCGGTGACTGGTGCCTGGTTGCCCAGTGACTGGTATCTGGCATAATGACCAGTGCCTGGATGACTGGTACCAGGTGAATGGTGCCTAGCATCATATGACCTGTGCATGGCTGACTGGTGACTGGTGACTGGTTGCCTGGTATCTGGTTGACTGGTGCCTGGTAGCAAAGTGCCTGGCTGACTGGAGATAAATTTCCCAGGTTGACTGGTGCCTGGTCACCCAGTCCCTGGTTGACTGTGCCTGGTGAAGCTGATAAAGAATGACCGGTGACTGGTTGACCGGCGACTGATGCCTGGTTGACTGGTGAACTTATACTCTGGGTACTCTCTACACCCATGTCACCACCCAGATGGGTCTTACCCCTGGCAGTATAGCCCTGTGGGGTGGTGCTCCCATCAGTAAAGAGTTTCGTATAATCCAAAAAGGCTGACTTCTTTACTAAATCAGCTTCTCCACCATAGCAGATCTTCTAGTAGAATAAGTCGTCATTGTCTGCAAGATCCCAATACTAGTCCAGTTATTACAGATCAATTCAATAAATAACCTGGAACAAAAAGAACATGTTAAATATTTGAATTATTATGCAAAACTTTCGAACTGAACACGAGCGTTGTCCCGATAAATACGAGAGTCGTGAAAATGTATGACGCAATTTGACGATCAAAAATAACAAGATATTGAAAATCGATTTAATGAAAATAACAGAATCTTCAGTGAAAGGAATGAAAAAGGAACATAAGAAAACAGGAACTAAGAAAATAGACCGGAGAAAAGAAAGAAATTTAGATTTTTTATAGATAAAAATCTTGTTTACTTTGTTCCACAGAAAAGAAGCTGACATGTGATTGTAAGAGCAGGAAGAGTGACGCCACACAGGTAACTGCCTAAGGGACCTTCTGGATTAAGACTCTTTAAGACGACTAAACTGTCGTTTTTTTCTGTGGAAGGTGTGAAATACAGAATTGAATAGCACATATCTATAGGTTAATGTATTGTGCAGTTAAAACAGCCAGGGTGAACATTGATGGACGAATGGACAGATGAACGGATGATGGAAACTTGCATGCTTAAGTTGCCCTGCTAAAGCAAGTGTGACAACTAGTTGTGGTGGGATTGGGACCTAGGTAGGCCACAATTCAAGCCAATTTCTGTTATTACAGGTTTACAGTACAGAACTGAGCTTACTGTCTTGTTACATAAAAAACTAGTTAATAAAACTGTTTCAGATGCTGAAGTTAAATACTGTAGCTGACCTAATTACTACACTCTAGGTTCTTTCTGAGTCACAACCAGAGAAAAAATAAAATACCTTCTAAAAAAGCACCCAATGAAGACTCAAATCATCCTGTGCATCTGCTCAGTCTGACCAGTCTCCATTGTCCGCAAGAAGAAACTTTGCATCTTTGGCTATCCAAAATATACTCCGTGAATATTCTGATTACACTGTTAATGCACAGGCTGACCTGAATTTTTGCTGGGCACACATGTCCAAAGGTATGTTTACTCATGTTGTGGCTCTTTTATTTACTGCACTTATGGTACAATATACACAGAAGCCCACACTTCTGAAATACAAAATACGCACTGTAAATCCTGCATTTCCACACCCTAGCTTTGGTTGGTTTGGAGTTTAACAGTCTAGTCAACACTGTTAAGGTCATGTCAAGCCAGTCTCAGTTTACCTAACCATACTTTTCCTGGGGTGGCTCAGTCCTCTATGCGGTTGACCAGTACTTGTGTACATTCTTTTACCAGAAACTGACAATGCAACCCAGACTGTTATAATGTATTTGCTCCAGAAAAAGTATTTTCTAAGTCCAACCTAAACTCCAACTGTTACTATTCTGGAATTTCAATAATCATTTAGAAGAACACTGAAAAATGTGCAGGATGGCTGTAGGTAAGAGAATTTTATCAACCAAAATATTTTGATGTTTGTCCTATTTCTCCACAAAAAAAACACACATATATATATATATATATATATATATATATATATATATATATATATATATATATATATATATATATATATATATATATATATATATATATATTGAGAGTTTTTTGTAGTGGATACTCAATGTTATTGCCTTGCCAAGGCAATTTAAACAAAAATACCTAAGTATATTTTCTTGGGAGTAATAAGGAATAAATTTATCTAGATATCCTCTAGGTCTCTGGTGCAGGTAACCCAACTGACAACATCTTACCTTAACTTGGATTTAGGTTCTTCAGATGTCTTAGCTTGAACCTTTTTCTGTGGCTCTCCTGTCTGCAAATAATAATAAAAAAATACCATATTCAACCTAATACCGCATATACCCCCATAAGCGCACAGTCAAACAATTCCGTAGTCTTCAGGTTACAGCCAGTGTACTTTTTGTCTATTTCTTTATAAAGGCATATGTTGTGGGTACCCATTTGAATTGCATCGACTTGTCAATCCAATTAATATGAGTACCCACAACATATGCGTTTTTAAAGAAAATCAGGGAAAAAAAAAACCACACACACACAAAAATAATGCATAAGCATCATTTGATGTCCTTTGCTGATACGTGTACCCTTACTATAGGTGGATACATATTTTACCACAGCTGTCCCAGTAATTTTGAAAAACCTAAGCGCACTGTGTGGTAATTAGGCCGAAAAAGATATGATACCTACAATAAACATTTATGCTGAAACATGGGACAGTAGTGTTAGGCAAAAGTGGACAGCAAAAATATATCAGAATACAGTCTGCCAGTGTTTATTCACAACATACAAGAGGGCCACGGCTCACTCACCTGAGTGACATAACCACTGCAGATATGCAGATGTTATGCAACATTTTTCCAATCCTATCATCACAACAGTAGGATCAATGCAAAATTTGGGGGAAATTGGCTAAGTGGTTTCTGAAGAATCATGGTTTTATACATGTAAACAGCACAGTGGCAGGGAAATATAATAAATATAAACAAGATGACGGCCATCTTAGATTTCCAATCCGAACAATTTTAACTACTGTTGATCTACAAGTCACTTCGATACTTTCAATATAAATGTATATGGCCAAGTGGCATATGCCACTTGATATGGCCCATACAAATGCATGGGGAAGCAAATTTGACCTTGGAGGTAAAAAGGTCAAATGTCAACATAGAACCATCATTTTAGCAATTTTGGTAGATCTCCTGTCCCCCATAATTTGTGCAAAGATTAGGGCCCAGGGCTTATTTGGTTCTGGAGAAAAAAATTTTTAAAGGTTTTTACCATATATGGGCATGGCAGCCATTTTGACAATGGACCATGCCCATTTTAGCAATCTTTCATTCTCCTGCCCAAGGAGGCTCCGCATGAAATTTGAGCAACACTGGCCCAGAGGCTTCAGAGGAAAAATCATTTGAAATTATTAACATTTTTTCCATAGAAATGTATGGGGCCCATACAAATGCATACAGAAGCAAACTTGACCTCGCCCTAAAAAGGTCAAATGTCAATGTATGACAATTATTTTAGCAACTTTGGTAGACCGCCTATTCCCGATGATATATGCAAATATTCAACCACAAGGCATCCTCGGTTTTGGAGAATAAGATTTTTAAATGTTTTTTCCCATACAAATGCATAGGGAAGCAAACTTGACCTTGCCGTAAAAAGGTCAAATGTCAATGTATGACCATTATTTTAGCAACTTTGGTAGACCCACCATCCCTGAAGATTTAAGCAAAGATTCAGCCCCAAGGCATCCTAGGTTCTGGAGAAGAAGATTTTTAAAGGTTTTTACCATATATGGGCATGGTGGCCATCTTGGTCAACGAAACGCGACCATTTTAGCAATCTTTCATTCCCTCAACCTAAGGAGGCTCCATATGAAATTTGAGCAAAATTGGCCCAGAAGCTCCAGAGGAGAAGTCATTTGAAATTCTGAACATTTTTGCCATACAAATGCATAAGGAAACAAAATTGACCTTACCGTAAAAAGGTCAAGTGTCAATGTATGACCATTATTTTAGCAACTTTGGTAGACCTTCCATTTCCAATGATATATGCAAAGATTCAACCACAAGGCATCCTCGCTTTGTGAAGAAGAAGATTTTTAAAGGTTTTTCCCATACAAATGCATAGGGAAGCAAACTTGATCTTGCCGTAAAAAAAATCAAATGTCAATATACGACCTTTATTTTAGCAATTTTGGTAGACCCCCTATCCCGATGATTTAAGCAAAGATTCCCCAAGGCCTTCTTGGTTCTGGAGAAGAAGATTTTTATAGGTTTTTACCATATATGGGCATGGCGGCCATCTTGGTCAACGAGACGCAACCATTTTAGCAATCTTTCATTCCCCCAACCTAAGGAGGCTCCATATGAAATTTGAGCAAAATTGGCCCAGAGGTTCCAGAGGAGAAGTCGTTTGAAATTCTGAACATTTTTGCCATACAAATGCATAAGGAAGCAAAATTGACCTTACCGTAAAAAGGTCAAATGTCAATGTATGACCATTATTTTAGCAACTTTGGAAGACCTTCTGTTTCCAATGACATATGCAAAGATTCAGCCACAAGGCATCCTCGGTTTTGAAGAAGATTTTTAAAGGTTTTTCCCATACAAATGCATAGGGAAGCAAACTTAACCTCGCCATAAAAAGGTCAAATGTCAATATACGACCTTTATTTTAGCAATTTTAGTAGACCTCCTGTCCCCGATGACTTATGCAAAGATTCAGCCCTAAGGCATCCTCGATTCTGGAGAAGAAGATTTTTAAAGGTTTTTACCATGGGCATGGCGGCCATCTTGGTCAATGGAACGCAACCATTTTAGCAATTTTTTGTTCCCCCAAACTAAGGAGGCTCCATATGAAATTTGAGCAAAATTGGCTCAAGGGCTTCAGAGGAGAAGTCGTTTGAAAATGTTAACAGAGGGACGGACGGATGCACGGATGGACGAAAAGTGATCACAATAGCTCATCCTGAGCATAGCTCAGGTGAGCTAAAAAACAGTATACCTCCACAAATACAGCTTGCAAAGGGTTTAATAATGACCCCTTTTCGCATAACGTGGTCCTGGTCTTGCCAAAACAAAAGTCTAAAGTGCACAACTGCTATCTTGCTGCTATTTTGCAGCTCAAATATTCTTCATTTCTCTAGAGTACTAAGATAAATATTTTGTTCCTCTGTAAATTTCCTGAAATCTCGGAACAGTTTTACTGACACTCTACGAAAAACACCTAAAACACCATTATTATATACATTTAGCCCTATCAAACAAAAGCAAACATTAGGCCAAATAAAAATATGTATGTTTAGGGTAACCCTACCTTAACTAATTTTCCTGGTTTTCCGAAAACTAGCAATTTTTGTCATGTTTTCTAGGAGCAGTTTGACCTGGGTCTACACTGTTTGCCATTCTATCAGTACTTTTCGATACATCAAAAGACAGTCAAACAGAATTGGTAAAATTTTATGTGAATTATGGTGCTGTCCAAATATACCTGGTAATAATGGTATGACTCTACATTAAAAACAAGAAAAACGCCTAACGGCATTATGGACGGGTTTTTGAAAAAGTCAACGAAAAGAGTTGTCTCTCTTGCATGTGACACACCTACTGATCCTCCTCTTCATCCCTACTGAAAATGAAAGCAATTCACTGAAGAGAAAAGGTAACACACAACCAAATGCCCGCCCGCCCAGACATCGCTATTTTAAAGGTCAGATTTCTTTAAAATAAAAAACGTCCAAAAATGTCAAAAAAAAAGAAGAAAAAAAAAAAAAGAAAGAAATCCTACCTACTCTACCTATTCTTTTCTAACATGTTACCCTAAACACACATATTTTTTATTTGACCTTATCACATTTGCACCAGCACTGGCTTAATGTCATAGCTCCAGGTAAGTGGGATAACTGTGGCAACAATTTAGTTGTTTTTTTTTATTATTTTTATTTTCACACTGTAATACCTTATGGATGCTCCATGAAATATAAATTTTACTCAAGATTCAATATTCAGTCCCAACACTTTAGGTAATACATATAGATTGTAGAATATTGATAGAAAAGGCCTGGATCTGACTTAGTAGAATGTACCAGTTAATGTAAGTCTTCACTGGCTTCATGTCATAAGGTATGCTTTTCCACACTGGGGCTCATATAGAATAATGCAAAAGAAAAACCCCTTTTCAGCCCTGAAGATTGATTGTATTGGGGTTTAACAACATGTCAACCCTTGTGAGTCATTTTGTGTTGTCTCCCAGAGAAATGGAGAACAGAGATAGAAGAGATAGTAGAGGAGATGAAAGAGAGGGACAGGGAAGAAAGTAACAGGAATGAAAGTGAAGAAACAGAAAAATAAAAACATTCCCCTTCTACCCTTACCTGCTACCCTTACCTACGAGGATAGCAGACCTTGCCTAACTGTAAGCCAATATCAGATGGACTCCCCGGTGATGTAAGATACATGACACCTTCGCCACACCCTACCACCCCCTCAACCCTGTAGATCAAAACAGATACGTTTGCAAACAAAGCAGATCCATCTCATCAGGATCTACACCATTTGCCATTCCATTCTGGATTTATGACTGACATTTCTATTTGCAAACATGGATGTGCCCAACTTCTAAAATGGAATAGTCCACTTCAGAAGCTTGGGGTTAACAATAAATAAAGGACTGCATGGATGCACAAGCTTATCTGTGGTTTCACTGGTTGCATAGAAGTCAGGTGCCACACTAAGGTTTTGGACATTGTAATCCACTTATATTTTCAGTCTAATAATGTATTTAATTTTACCAGTGAATAGTAAATGTTGCACATTACTCATAAGTCTACGAAAAAGATTTAAACCTGAAAGTGCTAATCACAACTGCAGCAGAGGACATTTTGATTTTTTTTCTTTGTATTTTTCAGAGAAAATAATATAAAGAAATTAGAACGTTGTCTGCTACAATTTTGCTTAGCGCTTTACAGGTTAACTTACCTCTTCTTTATGTGCCCATCTGACAACAAGACATTTACTCAGAGCTAGTTTACCATTCAGACCATTTAGGGCCTTTTCTGCTTCCTGGAAAAAAGAAAACAAGAGGCCCACGGGCCATGGCTCACTCGCCTGATTGAAATAGCCACTGCAGATATGTAGATGCTATGCAACATTTTTCCAATCCTGTCATTGAAACTAATGAAAGGATCATCATTTGAGCAGTTCTTGTTTTTTTTTTTGTTTTTTTTTTTTTTATCATATATGGGCATAACAGTCAACGGCATGTGACCAGTTAAACTAACTCTCAATCCCATTTCAACAGCAGAATTGACATGAAACTTGGTGAAAACTGGCAAACTGATTTCTGAAGAGAAAGTGTTTAATAATATCATGATTTTATACATGTATAGAGCATAGGGGCAAGGAAAGATAACCCTCCCAGAATAAAATTTTGACTGTTCTTAAAGCTTTTGCTACTTCAATCATATATTGTAAGTTTTAGACACTTCAGCTATTTTCATCTTGTGTGTGTGGTCATTGCTCTCAAGGGTCATTCTTTTTATAATCTATTTATCTTGGTCAGAAAGCAGGGACTTGCCAAGCACTCATCTTTGTTGACTAAGTAAGGAAATGATGGGAGAATAGGTAATTCAATTGCATGTTGCCACTCCCTCCTATGCTACACATCCTATGTAATTCTTTCCCTGCTGGTGAGCAACAGGGTATTCTTTTCCTGCTAGTATGCAAGAGGATCTTCTTTTCCTGCTGGCGCTTCACAGGTTTAAAATTTTACAATGGCAACCGAACGAAACAAGCAGTTTCCGAGAAGAAGACATTTAAAAACAAGATGGCAGCTGTGGCAACCATCATGGATTTCTGATCCTTAGCTTTTTCCGATCTAGAGGTCATCCTATGGCTACTGTGTGTTTCGCCCAATGGTTTGGGAGGAGAAGTTAAAAATTGGTTTTCAAAATGGCAGTTATGGCAGACCTTTTGGATTTCCAATCAGCATGATTTTATTTTTCATCTACACATCAACCTGTTGCTACATTGTAAGTTTCAACTTTATTCACCTTAAGATTTGCAAGAAGATGTCCAAAACAGATTTTCAAAACGGAGGCTATGGTAGCCATCTTGGATTTCCAATCGACACGATTTTATTCATTTTGATTCAGAAGTTGTCTTGTTGCTACAGAGCAAGTTTTGGCTCAAATTGACCAAACATTTGGGAAGACATGTTGAAAATCGATTTTCAAAATGGTGGCTGTGGCGGCCATTTTGGATTTTCGATTGGTTCAGTTTTAGCTATTTTGTGTCTACTAGGTGCTCCGATGCTTCTCAAGTTTCAACTCAATTGGATCACAGTCTGTAGAAGAGATGTCCAAAATATGAATTTCTCAACATTTTTCCCATATAAATGTATAGCGCCTATACCAATGCATGGGGAAGCAAATTGACCTTGCCGTTAAAAGGTCAAATGTCAATGTAGGACCATCATTTTAGCAATTTTGGTAGATCTCCAGTCCCCACTGATTTGTGCAAAGATTAGGCCCAGGGGCTTATTTGGTTCGGGAGAAGATTTTTTACCGGTAAATGTTTTTACCATATATGGGCATGGCTGCCATCTTAGTGGACAGCAACCATTTATCAATCTTTCATTCCCCTGCCTCAAGGAGGCTCCACTTGAAATTTGAGCAACATTGGCCCAGAGCTTCAGTCGTTTGAAATTCTCAACATTTTTTCCATACAAATGAATGGGGCCCATACAAATACACAGGGAAGCAAATGACCTTGCCGTAAAAAAGTCAAATGTCTATGTACAACCATCATAGCAACTTTGGTAGACCTCCCATCCACGATGACTTGTGAAAAGATTCAGCCCTAAGGCATTCTTGGTTCTGGAGAAGAAGATTTTTAAAGGATTTTTACCATATATGGGCATGGCAGCCATCTTAGTCAATGGACCACGACCATTTTAGCAATCTTTTGTTCCCCTAACCTCAGAAGGCTCTATATGAAATATGAGCAAAATTGGCTCAGCAGCTTTAGAGGAGAAGTCGTTTAAAAATGTTAACAAACAGACGCATGGACGGATGACAGACAGAAAGTGATCACTGTAAATAAAAAGATTTTACATGGTTTTGTTCTTTAAACGTAGACTAAACAAAGACAAGATGATCAATGTAAGAATGACAAAGTCATGGACTGAGTTAAAAAGATCTTAATGCTTTTTGCTGGCATAAAAAAATGATCAACTCAATGGACCATGAAATGTACGTATGCACCATTTATGCAGCTCAGATTGATGGAAAACTGAAACTCTTCTGAAGTGGACTCTTCCATTCTTGAAGTTGGACATGTCCACTGATGCAAATAGAGGTTTCACTCTAATATCATAAAAAGAAAAGCAAACAGTGTAGATCCAGATGAGATAACTCATTATAAGCGGTTTCATCTGGATCTACACTGTTTGCACAGGTGCCAAGCTAAAAGGAAATTGATTCTTTCAGAGGAGGCAACTCTCAAAGCTGTACCTTCCTTCTGAAAGGAGGTCTACTTTAAAAGGAGAAAAATTCTGTCCTGTGTAAAGTAGACCCCTTAAAGAGGATTCCTATACCAACTTAAAGTTTTTAAGGCGAACTGATATATTTCCAAGGGAAATAAAAATGTTAAACTATAATAACCCGCCATTATCGTGTCGCGGGCAGATAACTCCATAAAACTTGACGAAATTTGCCCATTAACAATCCCAAACCAGATCTCCATAATATCAATGCACATACCAAGTTTGGTGAAAATCCATTGATGTTTACTCAAGTTATCATCCGGAAATGAAAAATAGATGGACAGACGTACAACTGACGGACGGACGGACACACGGACGTCCAACGTGAAACCATAATACCCCCCCCCCCCACTATCGTGTGGCTAGGTATAAAAAGAGATGTCAAGAAGCAGTGCTTACTAGTTATCTCTGGTTCAGAAACCAAAATTTAATGGGCGGACGGAGATACGGACGGACAATGTGAAAACAGTATACACCCCCTCCCCCCCCCCTACATATACAAACCCAGCTTGCTGGGATATAATAACTGATATATTTCTCCCTTCTTAATGGGGGCTATCTGTCACATGTTGACATATTCATATGTCAGGAATATAAGAATCTATCATGAGTGTCCATACAGGATAGGGAAATCTCATCCAAAGGGTAGGAATTTCAACCAGGTATGAGGCTTGCCAAGTCCCTGGTTGAAATTCCTACCCCGAGGGTGAGATTTCCCTATCCTGCATGGACTGGCTCATGATGGATTTTTTTTCTCCCACCTTTACTTGGATTGTTCCTAGAACCAGCATGGTCCTGTGAGATAGAAGTTTCTCACATGGGCAAAAAGCCTATCTCATATAAGCAAAGGTGGAGAAAAATTCTTTCCTTAAAAGTAGGACCCTTTACCCCTTGAGACAGAATGATTTAATAGATTTCCTTCAAATTTGCATGGGCACTGACACTGACAAGTTCTAGACTGGGATTATAATACAACAATAGAGTTGTGGCTCTGCATAAAAAATCTTGTGGGGAGTATTTGGTAACTGCTGTTATTATCTAGCTTTTTATTAAGGAGTTGTTTATCTGGATTTACACTGTCTGCTGAGAAATGTCTATCAAATTATTTTACAATTATCTTACCCCTCTAGATAAGTATGAGACAAAACAGTATCCTCTAGGCTTTCCTAGATCTGGTCCTACTGTGTGGTACAAGAAGTCGAACTTCTCCAATCTACCAAACTTCTGCAGAATCTTCAACAAGGCAAACCTATAGCAGTTTACACAAATATGACTACAAAATTAGAATCAAATCCATGTGCTCAGGTAAATATTGATATTAATCTGGGCCCAGTTGTTCAAAGCTAACAATGTCGTTAGTTAATGATTCGTTAAAATTTACATCGAGTGATACAATATACTGAAATGTTTTGCTAAAAAAATGTGAGTAGCTTTTGCAGTGCAAAAGCTACTCAGATTTTTTCAGCAAAAAATATCAGAATATTGTACATTGAATTCGCTAAAACAGTTAACGAAATGACCCTTAACGAGCTCGTTAAGCTAACAATGCTTTGAACAACTGGGCTCTGGCTGTTATTTAAAGTAGTTACTCATATGTAATAAACAGGCCAAATATGGCCAAACAGATGTGGTTTTGAATAGTTCTGAATGTGTCATTTTGAAAAATTCTGAATTAGTTCTGGATTAAGTGACAGGCTCATATACATAGTACAGTACAGTAGTAGATGGTTTCACGACTTTACACACTTAGCAAAATGTAATTTTTTTTTTCTAGCTTATAACAGCAGTTTGCCTTTTTTACTTTGGTGATCTATTTTAAGTTAGCACTGTGGTGGATTTGCATCATAATTAACATACATTGTTTTGATCCAAATTGATGCAGATGTGCAGTCTGATCAGGGTCTTCACTGTCAGCTAACAGAATCATTGGAGACTACAGAATGTATCGACAGAGAGCAAATGCCTGGATGAGATCGCACATGCGTGGGATGAATCTGAATTTGTGCATTTTGCACATGTTTGAAGAAACCTTTTTGTCTGATATGGCCCTATTAACCCTTGTCATGCTAAATAAATTAAAACCCCACACCCACTTCTAACTGACAGTCAATCAGTTTGTTGATTCAGGTTATTGACACAAATTCATATACTAAATGACAAACAGTGCAGAGCCAGATCAGTTGGCTTCTGAAGCCAACTGATCTGGATCTAAAGTTTGTAACGGCAGGGCATATCTGGGTTCAGCAGGACCAGAGTTAATGCAGTGTGGCGCATATGAAGGCCTTGACTGTACCCCATACAAACATGTAGAATAACTTACTCAGTGATCTTAGGGTCAAGGTTACCAATCCACAACCTGTTGGTATTTTCACCTTCATTAGGGGCTTCTGGTACTGGCAAGGGGACTGATAATGGGTTCTACAAATAAGACGTATTTTTCTTTTGAAGTAGAATTACTAACTTCATACAATCAACACAGAGATAAATTGGAGCTTCACCCTAAGGACTCCGTCAACAGACAGAACATCTCCTGACAGTAAACACGGCTCTACGGGGTCAGTGCTATTAACCCATTTATGTTTACTGGATTCTTCTACAACAACGCTTTGGACCGGTCTATTTCCAGTAGCAGGGTGTCTGGTTAGTTAAGAAATTATTTGTCTTTGCTGTAAATTATCGTCAAATAATGCATGTTGTTGGAAGGCAGATTGCGAATTATTAATTCACTCCAGCTTTGTATTAACATTCGTATCTGTACAACAACACCATGCCTTATTCGACGATAATTGACAGCAGTGAAAAAATATTTCGATTCTAACATGATGTATTAAGGAAAATCAACATCACAATGTTTTCCAGAGATCTCTTTTGCAGCGGACATTGAAAGACGTAAATGTTTACATGCAACTTCACCAAACACGCCTTTTGCATGCACTATGTTAATGACATGAATTATTGTATACTGATTATGGTCACGTTTCCATAAGGCACTAGAGAAAACTTAAATGTCATGTTAGAATTTTTATTACTACATTTTATAGAAATTCCTGTAATTGATTCAACAGTGCAGACCCAAATCAGATGCCATACTGTTTGGCAATTATCCTTTTGGGAGTCTCCAGACAAAAATAGGTTAACCCTTGTCATGCTGAATAAATTAAGATGCCATGCCCATTTCTAATTTCCAGCCAATCAAATTACTTGATCCAGGTTTTTGATAGAAATTCACATATTTAATGACCGTGCAGATCCAGATCAGTTCAGAAGCCAACTGATCTGGATCTGCACTGTTTGCTAAGACAAGCAGGGCATGACGTGTTTAGCAAGAGAAGGGTTAATACTGGATCCTAGATGTTCCATATTGATTGGTATGCATGGATGTAGACAATATATTCTAATAAATTCATATGTTTTATGGAGCCCCTGACCTTGACCTCATAGTCAATAAGAGAGCTGGGCTTACCATGAACAAAATCCTGGACCTGTTTATAAGATCAGTCAAGATATCGTAAATCCATTTATCAAATGGATTTACTGGGTAGTTGATATTTTGACTGATGATGGTTAAACACTTAGCATGCTGAGTAAAAATTTCAGCAGACAACATTTTGAAATGTTTTTCTTACTTTTCCAAGAAAATAGGCTTGGCATTTCATGCAAACGGTCTCCCTAGGAGAAAATTTGCAGGAAATGTCAAAGCCTATTTTCTGGGGAAAATAAGAAAATTATCATCAATCTGTCATCTGTTGACCTTACCCACAGCATTTATGAGACACAGAGCTTTGTAATACTTGAATACATGTATAAAACTTTAACAAAGTGTGACACCAATACCAATGTCAAAGCAATAATAGCTGTACCTAAACTTCATTTAGATGACCTGAGCTAAGAATATAATCACTAAAAACAGAACCTACCATATTTACCCCAAGTATTGGGATAGACAGGCCTGACAAAACAGTGTACACCCAGATCATATGCCACAAAATTAACCCTTGTCCTGCTGAACCCGGATTTACCCTGCCTTTGCAAACAGTGTAGATCCAGATCAGTTGGCTTCTGAAGAAGCCAACTGATCTGGATCTGCACTGTTTGCCATTCAGTACGTGAATTTATAGCAACAATCCAGATCAAGTCATCTGATTGGCTGAAAATTAGAAATGGGCGTGGCATCTTAATTTATTCAGCAGTGCAAGGATTAAAGTCATCTTCTATACTGTCACTCATCTAGCAATTTTTGGACACATCAACAGGCAGTGAAAAGGACTTCTTCAAATATAATGATGTATGGTTAGGAGTTAAGGTGTCTTGAACACCAGGGACTGTTAGCCCTTGACACACAATTCAAAACAGCAGCAGATGACATATTTTTTTTTCTTAGTTTTCTGAGAAAACAAGGCTTACAATTTTATGTGGATTGTCTGCCTACTGCCTTGCAGAAAAGTCAAATGAAATGTCAAGCTCTTTTTTCTAAAAAAAAAAAATAAAACGGATTAAAAACGTGTCCAATTAGTCTTACCTGAGTGGCCATATCTATCTACTTTGCAGTTGTTCCCCTTCATCAGCAGGGAGAGACAGTTACCATACTAAATACCACTAGTATCCATTTTCTGATGAAGAACATATATCACTGGATCTCTGAAACACAGAATTCAAAGGATTTAAAAACATTTTAATGCCTCACTTTTTGGGGAAACACAGTTGGGATATTGTCATACTACTTGTCTGTCCATGTGTCTGTGCATTTGAGTTCAACACCATCTCCTAGACTGTTAGAATTAAAATCTTGAAACATGGATGTCTTTAACTCTTAGCACTATGAGTAAAACTTTCAGCAGATGACATTTTGAAATGTTTTTTTCTCATTTTTTTTAAGAAAGAAGGTTTCAACATTTCATGCAAATCATTTCCAATTGAGACAATTAGCATGAAATGTCAATTCCTGTTTTCTGGGAAAAATAAGAAAATTGTCATCAATTTGACATCTGTTGAATTAGCCCAGAGACTGGTAAAGATTAAGAAACGAAAAATAAGAAAACTGTCATCAATCTGTCATCTGTTGACTTAGCCCAGAGACTGGTAAAGGTTAAGAAACATATGCTGAGGTGCATGGGCATATTAAAATCTTGGTCCAACCCCTGGGTACACAACAAGAGGGCAGGGGAGGGCAGACAACATTAAATTTTTGCAAACATGGACATGTGCACATCTAATTGAATGACATGAGGAGTTTGTTTGTGTTGAGGTTTTACAGCCTAATCAACCGGATTGGGTCATGTCGAGGGCGGTCAGTTTACCTTTCCACACTTTTACTGGGCAGGCTTGGTCCTCTAAGTGGTTAACCAGTATTGTGCACATTCTTTTGTCAGAAACTGACAACTGTCTTTTTGAATCAGCTGATAGGAGAGAATGACCATAGAAAATATTTCCTGATCAAATCATCACAAAAGAATGTTGCCCACCTGGTGAGTGTCGAACCAACAACCTCCTATCACCAGTCGGATGCACATCCAACTGAGCCACCGAGAATAGCATGAAGAGTAATGCAAGTATTTGCTTAAAATTTTACCCTGAGATAATTGGTTCAGGGCCAGGGTGGGGTGGAGGAGGAGGGCCAGAAGATTGGATGGGGCTTACAAGAGGGTCAAATTTCACCTTTTCAACATTATCATTAATTGAAATACATGAAATCGACCAGGATAAAAAGAACACATTTTTACTGTAATGTTTGCCCAGCAGTAGTACAGCATCAAAATGCAGGGATTTGCAATAGTGTATTTTTTTTCTACATACAATATCTAAATTGATTGATGATATCTTATTTGTCTTTTCTGTGTCAGTTCTTTCTTTTAAAATATTTAACTGTACCCTAACATTAAATCTCCCACCAAAAAATGGTCAATCCTATGCAGTTTCTATAATTAACTGATTTTTTAAGATTTGGTAAGAAAATAGTATAAAAATAGTACTTTGAAAATTGCTGAAATTTTGAACTAGTGGAACTTGTTCAAAATGTTGAAATCCAAACATGCTGATTTCTGCATAATCTGTTGCCACTTTTACTTTCAGAATAACTGAAATATTCCAGGTTTACTTTTGCTTTGATTTGTAGCATGTGAGCTAACTGTCATGGTTTATTTGCTCTTCCTCTTTGTGTCATACAGGTAAGCTGTGATTGGAAATCTATACTATTTTATAAAACTGAAGAATAAAAAAAAAAAAAAAAAAAAAAAAAAAATATATATATATATATATATAGAAATGTTTCAATAAAACACAGATCAACTAGCTATCCTCACCTGGAAACAAGCATTTTGCAAAAAATGAAGTTGAAGAAGGGCCATAACTCCCACAATAATTGACAGAATTTATCCTAAATCGAACTTGATCTATCTTTTATGATTTATACCTGTGTAAAAAATATAAATCCAATACACTTTTTCAAAAGATATCAATGGAAAACCATTTTTCGTACATACGGATGAGACGATGAAGTTGAAAAAGAGCCATAACTTCTATAATAATTGGTGGATTTTACCCTAAATCAAACTTGACCTATGTTTTATGATTATATACCTTAGTATAAGTATGAATCTTATACACTAATCTTTTCAAAAGATATCTAACAGAAACCATTTTTCCTATTTGCGGGATGTACATAGGGATGGACGTACAGACAGCGCTGATACTATATGCCCCCCATTGAAAAATGGCAGGGGTATAAAAATCCAGGATTACAAAACCAAACACACACACAGAATATAATGAACATTTGAAAACAATAAAAAATATTATTGTCTTATGCTGATAAAATCAGGTACCTTTTTGCCTCATACATAAACCTGATGAGAAAATTACCAGAGGCTCAGAACATGGAAAAGGAAACACCTTAAAACAAAATGTGGTGTCTGATGTTTTTGACAACTTCATCTAGTCATACAAAATATCTCACACAAACACTAGCTCTAGGGGAGATGGTCATTGCTGCATCATTACAATGTAAATAAACACTGTCAATGTAATTAGCAATGACAGTAGCTTCAAGAGTATTTTTTTTTTATTCAGGTTTATTGTGTTGGGGTTTAACGTCAACCCTAGTGGGTCATTTTGTGTCATCTCCCAGAGAAAAGGACAAAAGAGATAGAAGTGGAGATGAAAGAAAGTGATAGGGAAGAAAGAGGAAAATGAAAGAAAGTGAAGAAATAACAAAATTACCCCTCTACCCTTACCTACTGCAAGGACAGCAGGCCTTGTCCAACTGTAAACCAATATCAGTTGGACGCCCCAGTGACAAAAGCTACAGGACACCTTCATATCACCCAACCACCCCTATTCAAGTTTAATACTTTGCTTTCTGAGTAAAAATTTCTACAGAAATTTTGAATTTTTTTGTTGTTGTTGTTGTTGTTTTTTTCCCAGAAAATAGGCTTCTGACTATGGAGACAATTTGCATGTAATGTCAAAAGCCTATTTTCTGGGAAAAATAGCTGAATTTGCCCAGGGAGTGGTAATGGTTTATGTCTGTTCAACAATCTTTCTGTCATATTAAAATGGTGTCTAGATGTAGCAGAGAGATTTGAATGCTCTCTTTAGAGAGCTGCCTCACAAAAATATCAAACATGACATGATATTCCCTCTTGTACTGACATACAGTTCTGATTCCTAACTCTACTTTCTCAATGCTGAGGCCAAACAAAAGAGCAACTACTGTGCTTTTGACATCATTCAGAAAGTCCTTTTCTGCTTGGCACTTTACACATAAAAAGAAAATCTGCAAACTTTTGTCAAGATTCAATGCAAAACCATTTGTCGTAACTACCTATGCACAAAAAGTTTTATTCTAGTCATTAGGTTTTAAAAATCAAATATTTTCACTTTTTCCCATAGTAAAAAAGAAAGCAAATTATGCAGAAATCTGTAGTGTGGGTAACTTAAGGGCAGATTTTCCACATGTTGTGCTTGTTCAATTTTTCTGAAATTTTCACAATATAGTTGTGAAACATCAATAATTAAAATTCAGCAAAGAAAAGCAAAGAATATTTTCTTAAACAAAAATTTAAAAAAATCACTTTACTATAGAAATTGCATAGGTCAGACTAATTTTTAGCCATAAATTTGATTTTAGGCTACATATCTGAGAACAAAACACAGAAACAGAAAAGACAAATGGTTTATAAGATATGGTCAATCCGAACAAAATATATTCATATAAATAAAATGCCAAAAGGACAGTAGTACCAATTTTAGTACCATTTTTAAGGCTTTTGGTATGACTCAGTTGGGTAATAAACCCACATTCTTCTGGCAGACACTCTACCAACTGAACCAACTGAGCCACTGAAGCCGGAGCTTCAAAACCAAACATACCCTATGTAGTTGGACAGATAGACCTGTGCAAACAGGGTAGACCCAGAAAACAAGGTTTACATTATTTATGCTAAATACTGGGACACCTCAACTCCTTGCTACATGTATACATTTCTTAACCCTTAAAACGCCAAGAAAACCTGCATCTGAAAATGTAGTCTGTTTATGTTGTCTGCTGAATATTCCTGCAAATATTTCAAATCTATTTTTGTATACCGACAAACAGTGTGGACCCAGATCAGACTGCTCCTCTAGGAGCAGTCTGATCTGGGTCCACACTGTTTGCAGAAATGACTTTTAAAACCACAAGCAGATGACAAAGCAGACGACAATTGTTGTGACTGGCAGTTTAAGGGTTAAAATTTGAACAAGTCTATTTGACTACTTGTTGACGGACAAGTGGCAAACAATGTAGACCCTGACAAAAAGCCATATTTTGTGACACCTGATGTTGGTTTATACCGTTTACTCAGGCATGTCTGTCTCAATACTAAGCGTAAATACCAGAACAATCTATAATCTAGAAAGGACTGAATCACCACTTGAAAATAATAAAGTAAGCAGCTTGTTTACCAAGGTTAGTCCAGCATTCCACACAAGAGGTACAGCTAAATTGTTTTTCTTCTTATTTATCCAAATATTTTTCTAAAGTTTCTATAAATATATACATTGTAGAAGTCATTAAAATCATCCCAGTGAAGCAATTCTAAGTGCTTCAGACAGATGTAATTCTATAGACAAATATTGAAAGAGACACAAGCAATTTTAACTGGAGTTCTGGGTTACTAATACTTGTGTTTCATCTCTAGTCCCCTACAGGCAGATTTATCCAAATTAGGAAACTCCCATCTTCAGCAGTCTGACTCTTCTAGTTGTAATTTTTTAATGTCATACATACTCTGAATAAAAACTACTGACAATTGTACACTATATTGTATTTACCCTGCCTCATTACATTAAGTCTATGTAATCTGAACCCCTATTTTCCCCTATATATATAATAATATTCAGTCAAACCTGGCGTGTTTTTTTCTGGGCCGGCTTACGTAGTCCTCTAAGCAGTTAACCAGTACTTGTGCACATTCTTTCGCTAGACACTGACAAGTGCATGCCCTTCTTGAATCAGTGGAAGGGAGAAAGTGACCATAGAAATATTTCATGAGCAATCTCCTTGAAAGAATGTTGCGGGACTCTGCAGTGATCAAACCCGAGACCGCCTGATTACCAGTCAGACATACATCTGACTGTGCCACCAAGGCAGGCCCTCACAGGAATAACTATATTACATGTATTCAAATAATTTTTTTTATATATATTTTTCTTTTTGTTTCCTAGACTTCTACCACATTATTTCTGAGATTCTTTCTTTACCTAATATTTTTTCATTTTACTTTATCACTCTTTTCATCACCTTTTCTATCTCACTCTCTCTCAGTGCCCATAAATCTTCTCTAATTGTTTACCTTGTGGACTTTTAAGCAATAGTAAACAAAGTATGGGTTGTTAAGAAACTTCTACAAAGAAAGAAATTAATTTTCCTGTCCAACAGCCTAATATATAAGATCAGTAACACCAGCAATTAGCATTTATCTTTCAAACAAGACAGTGCAGTGTGTACACCCATATTTAGTGAAGAAGCAAAGAGGAGAATACTTAATACACAGATATATAGCAAAGACTAACAATATAACAAAATCTGAAGTTCTACAAACTGTGCTCCTAAGGCTTACATAAAATAGGAAGAGCTATTTCAACTGGTGATTTGGGGATTTAAAAAGGATTTTATTTACTGAAAAATTGCTGGAAATATTCTAGAGCTGTGCAAATTTGTGACAAAACATAAGTGTAGATAATTCTGAGCATAGCGCACAAAGAATTCTCTCAAAATGTCCAGAATGTACTCAAGTTCATACGAATCTTCAAGAAATGTTCCAGTTTATGACTCTGCAAGGAGTATTCCTATTCAATACGAGATGGACTTGTGGAGACCAATGAGATGGGAACCTTCTTTTCCGACATACCGTTATACATCACAACTACCACCACCTCCACCAGAATTTAACTCTTCTAGTTTAATCCACTATCCTTCTCGTGAGCGTCAACTGGGAACATTTGAATCAGAAATGCGCAGAATGAATGATGAAATGAGCAGAATGATGGATGGTATGCAGAAACTGGCTCCAGCTCCTTCTTCTTCTGTTGACGATTGGAGGCTGACAGAGAATTTCCGTTTAGAAAACCCAATCATAACTGATCGTGATGGATCTCGTAAATTCAAACTGCAGTTTGATGTACGTCAGTTTAAGCCAGAAGAGATCACTGTGAAAACTGCTGGCAACAGCCTTAGTGTACACGCCAAGCATGAAGAAAAAGACCAGGGAAAGTCAGTGTTCCGAGAATACAACCGACAGTATGTGATACCAAAGGATGTACACTCAGAGCAACTCACTTCTAAACTGAGTACAGATGGAGTCCTGACCATTGAAGCACCATTACCAGCTATTGAGGGAAGAGGCGAGAAACTGATCCCAATTAAACACAATTAAGGGGACTTGATACAGCTGGTAGAAAATCTGCTTTTTTTTACCAGGGAGACCTTTTGAAATTTTCTGTTCATTTTCCTCCAAACTAACCCCTCTGAAAGGGGCCCACTCTAAAGGAGCAAATTCTTTCATTTTAAAGTGGACCCTTTTCAGAAGGGAGGCAAAACAAACTGGAAAGAGTTATCTTCCCAGAGAGTGTAATCTATTCCCCTAAAGAGCCAGTGAAAAACAGTCGGTAACTAAAACTTAATACAGTGACTCTTTGCAAATATTGTGCGAAACAAATTTACAATGTAGATAAACAGTATCATTAACCCATATATACCTAGCGTCCCATAAAAGGGGCATTGGCAAACATTGTAGATACATATCAGCCACTGCAGAATGTGGCATCTGATCAGGGTCTACAATGTTTGTCTATAGTTCAGGAATTTCTATAAACATTGTTATAATAAAAATTACCCAGAAACCCTTTCTACTGGACATTGAACTGTCCAAAAAATTGAGGTAGGAGAGTCTAACTGGCATAAATGGGTTAAAAGAAAAACCAGAGAGAGCTCCAGATAAGTTATTTTGTTTTTAATTTTTCACGTTTTAGAATTTCAACATTGTTCTAATAAGATCCTAAAATTATGTTTTTGAAGAGAAATAAAAAAAACGACTGCCCCTTATCTGAAGCCCTACTAGTAGTCTGATGTAATAAAACAGAAGAGAAATGGATACATCTTCAAGGGAAATAACTCTGACAAGGAAACATTTACCCCACTTCATTGGAGGCTAACCTCACAGGCAAAAGTTTGCTATCTCTGACAGCAAATTCTTTCCTTCAAGAGAAGCCTCAATTTTTTGGTAGTATTCAAATACTGTAATAGAAAAGTAAATTTCTGGGCCCAGTTGTTCAAAGCATAGTTAGCTTAACAAGCTTGTTAGTGGTCAAAATGTTAACTGCTCTAGTAAGTACAGTATCTAATTCACAGTTATTTTTTGCTGAAAAAAATGTGAGTAGCTTTTGCAAATCACATTTTTTCAGCAAAAATATCAGCATATATGCCATATTTAATGATCAAAGTTTTAACGATACGTTAACTAACGACATTGTTAGTTTCGAACAACTGGGCCCTGTATGAAAGAGTTGTCTCCTTTGAAAAAAAATGGTGGCAAAACCTTCAGGTGTACCAATATTCTAAACTTATGAAAAATTGAATACAAAATACATGTATATTTCTTGTGATTAAATGACACTATTACCTGTTAGCATGAATAATTAGACAATGGGTGGAATGACTATTTTAATGAGACTTAAAAATTTCTAACAGATGTTTGATTTACAGTGATCGATACTTTGGAGGCTCTGGGCAAATTCACCAGATGACAAATTGATGATATTTATTTATTTTTCCTTGAAAATAGGTTTTCACATTTATGCAAATTGTCTCCTTAGAGGTACTTTGCATGAACTATTAACCTTTGTCCTGCTGAACCCAGATTTACCCTGCCTTTGCAAACAGTGTAGATCCAGATCAGTTGGCTTCTGAAGAAGCCAACTGATCTGATCTGCACTGTTTGCCATTCAGTATGTGAATTTATAGCAACAATCCAGATCAAGTAATCTGACTGGCTGAAAATTAGAAGTGGGCATGGCATCTTAATTTATTCAGCAGGACAAGGGTTACCAGTAAGCTTTATTTTCTGAGGAAAATGACACTCATATGTCATGTGCTGAATTAATGTCCTTAGTGCAAAGACTTCAATAGACAAGAAAGGATATTGCAAGAACATGTAGATTCACAAATACTCTGGACTCCAGCTAAGATTATATTAACCATCAAGTATTTTTACAATACATAAAAATATCAGTCCTTTTTTGCCATTATGTTCTGTAAAACCAGCTGTAAAATCTGTAAATAAGACCAGATTATTTATTTCCCTGATTCGTCTTTTGTTTTCTTTTAGCTTTTAACCCTTAAAGTGCCAAGAAAAATTTGTAGCAGACAATATTATAATTTTTTTACCATATTTTTTAGAGAAAACAAGTCTTGAAATTTCATGTGAATTATCTGCAGATAATTCACATGAAATGTCAAGACTTGTTTTGTCTGAAAAATAAAAAAATAAAAATATCATCTGCTGCAGTTATGACAGGTGCCTTCAGGGTAAAGCAAAAAATTACTTAATTTGTTCAGAAGGCTGAACAGTTTTATAACACTCTGAATGGGGTGGGTACAGTTAATCAGTACCACATTCACCAAAAATTGCGTCTTTAAAGGCTCAATATTCTGCAAAATAGACATTTTATTATCCAAGAAAGGTTTAAGAAATTGATATATGGTGTTAATATAATCATAAAATATGGCACCTGACAGTCTGTAAAAATTCAGTTAGTCTCTCTTCTTGAAATGAAACGATTTTTTATCGGCTCTCTGAATTAATGTTGCCAACATTAATTCAGAGATACGATAAAAAATCATTTCATTTTTGATACAGTTCAAAAATGAGAGACTAACTGAAATTTTACAGGCTGTCAGAGCACACATTTTATGATCCTATTAATACTATACATAAATTTATTAAATCTTTCTTGGATAAAAAAATGTCTATTTTTGAGGAATATGGAGCGTTAACCAATAATCACTAAATTTTTTTTCCTTTATTCAGCAATAATCAGTAGTGATGTTTTTAACCCTTTCAGCACTTATCACAACTGCAACAGACCATTTACATTTTTCAGAGAAAATAAGGCTTGACATCTTTTGTGAATCATTTGCCTAGCATACAATTCACCTTAAATGTCAAGTCTTATTTTCACTGAAAAATGAGTAAATCAGTTTTAGAATACTGTCTGCAACAAATTTGTTTAGTTTTTCAAGGGTTAAAAGTTTAATTTTCGATAACTGGCCTGAATATTTAAATGTTAAAATAAAATAATCTTAACATAGCCTCTAATCATTAAAAATATAGACTTTAATCACCAATCATCAAACCCTATCCAGACCCTTTATAATACAACATATAGATTTGAAATCTGGGTCCAATTTTGCAAAGAACTGGAGCTGGAATTTTCATTCCAGTCAACACTGTTAAGGTCATATCGAATGGGTCAGTTCACCTACCATGCCTACTCAAAGTTATTTCTAGGGCAGACGGTCCTGTAAGTGGTTAATCAGTACCCTATGCACATACTTTCAACAGTAACTGACAACTGCACTTCTTCAATCAACAGAAGGGAGAGAATGACCACAGAAGTTTTTTAACCCTTGTCCTGCTGAACCTGGGTATACCCTGCCTTTGCAAACAGTGTAGATCCAGATCAGTTGGCTTCTGAAGAAGCCAACTGATCTGGATCTGCCCTGTTTGCCATTAAGTATGTGATTTTTTATCAACAACCCAGATCAAGTGACCTGAATGGCTGAAAATTAGAAGTAGGCGTGGCATCTTGACAGGACAAGGGTTAATGAATATATCTCCGTGAAAGTTATGTGGCCCAGCTGGGATTCAAACTTTAAACCTCTGATCTACAGTCAGATGCGCTAGTGACTGCGCTAATGAGCCCAGCAATTTCACCAAGAAAATTTGTAAAAACCATCAAACAGACAATACTACTTTTCAACATGCTTTGTACAGTTAACTCACAAAATAATGATTCAATTACTTAACAAATAACAAACTTAATTTACTGTATAACAGATATCAAAGATTCAAACAACTAACTGTATTCAACCTTACCAGCCAGACTGACATGCATGAGCAAACAGTGTATATCTAGATAAAAATGCTCCTACACAAATTGCCTGTAACAATTTAAACACATTTCCAAGAAGTCAAATATACTTGTCCAACTTTCATCAGACAAGTATTGCCAGGAGTTTAGGGTCTGAATACACAGAAGCTTGAAGTTGACAGGTATATTTTTCCTTTGTTGGTAGACCTATACGAAAAAAAAAAAAAAAAAAGTCTTTTGCTACAATTAAGCTCTTGCACATTAAGGCATTGCCTTTTTCAACCAAACCTTTTTCAACCAAAACCAGCTGAATTTTCTTTATCTGTCCATAAAAATATAATGTGGGTACTCATTAGAAGTGCCTCACCAAGGCACTTCTAATGAGTACCCACAACATATGTTTTCTTGGAGAAATAAGAAAAATATTTTCCTTATACCCCCTCTTATCTGAGCTATGTTGAGGGTTCAAACAACCTTGGTGACCAGTTCTAATGGGTACAACAGAATTGTGATCTGTCTGAGATTTTTGGTTGAAAGACAGCTGAAAGCATTTTTTGTCTAGAGCTATGCACTCAAATGGAACCTCTCACTGTTCACTCGGCAGTGAACAAGTTTAAGAGGAAGGTTAACCCTTTCAGCCCTGTAGACCAAGACAGATACTTTTGCAAACAGTGTAGATCCAGATGGGATGGCTAATAATATTTCTAAGAAAAATAAGCAAAATAACAATTTTTGGTTTAAAAAAAAAAAAGCATCTTATCTGGACCTATAAGTGTACAGTCTGATCTGTGTCTTAATAGGCCAGCTTCACAATCGTGAGTTTTACCACTCTCACTAATCCACGCATAATCTTGTTAATCCAGAACGAGGCTTGCGGTGTATCACAGATAACAATGACAGATCGTCAGACCGTGACTAAGTACACAATAGAAGATTTGCGGAAATTTCCATGTAGTAAGCAGTCCCTTTTCTGCTTCATGAGTCTCCTCTACATTGCTTTTCAGTTAAATTCAGTGCCCCATCTCAAAGAAGATCGTTGTTGTCTATATGAAGTGATATTGAATGATATGGATTTTAAGTGAAACATATTCTAATCAAAACTGATTTAAGCTTTCTTATATGCTATCGCAAACTTGTAAATGAAATATAACCGCACATTCTGATCATGATCACCTCTGTTGAGCTTCCCAAAAAATGTTATTTCAATATTTATGTGTGCTGTGATCAATATACGCTACGAAAAAATATCCGGGACTTGTTTTTACTTGCTGACATTTCGATCTACTGCTTTGATTCGCGAAAACAGTCTTGGTAATTTAGTTCTGTTTTTCATATGTGTCTGTTTTATATTCATTTCCAACAAGAAAGCGCTCTACAATCCAACATGGTAATAGTTCGTTTTTCTCCCAAAACGGTTTCTCCGCCACACTGTCATCTGACATTACCATTACGAGCATGCGCTATCCATTATGAGCACGTGTTTTTTTTTTTTGTTTTTTTTTCATGCCAGAGCTATAGAAAAATTTAACCTGCATTTGTATAATGGAAACGCGAACTGTTACGTGTATCATCGTCTGGTGTGCATCTCAGCATCCCATAAGATGAGACTCTACACAGGGTTAAAGTGATACTATCGGTGGTACTTAGAAACTATTTTTGTGGCAAGTAGGAATAACCGTTTTGCTGCGCAGATCTTGCAAACAGATATGGTGCTATTTTGCTTGGGTACTTGTCGTCTTTCAGCAGAAGATGTTGAGCATGCGTCTCTAAAGTCAGTGACAAAAATTCAACACCCAAAAATTTTGAATCGGAAAAAAAGATAATGAAAAAAAAAAAATCTGCGAGTCTCAGAGAATAAAAAAACACGATACCTACGTGTGCATTGTGATGAATCAGTCGGTTGATAGAGGCAATACACAATGAGGAAAGGGTGCATAATGGTGTCAGTCACATGCTTTAATTGCTCAACCAGTTTACGATTGCTAAAGTGTTAACTGCCAAAACCTGTTTAACTACCGCTTGCTTAGCAAGTAGATAATGGTACTGTCGCAGGTGTGAAAAACACGCAGCGGATTATTCTTTTAAGATGATGCCGACGGAAAGAATATCATGTTGTGGACATGTTAAATAATCCAATCATAATTAGTAGTAGTCGCACAGAGAAAAACATGCGTCCGGCGGACACGGCTTTGGGAATTTTTAGGAATCCAGACCCAAATTGATGCGTCCAGGGACACAGGATTCTGCGTCCCCGAGAATCCTGAATTTATAACAGCTTGTAGCCAGTGTCTTTCATATCCGCATTGTCAGTACACCGCCAGCCTCGATCTCGATACATTTCCGGAAATTTTCCGCTCGGCAATTATCGGAAAATACGATTGTGAAAAGGGTCTATTATCTAATAGTAGAAGCCCTGGTTCTTTGGCTATATCCACAAAGTGGCGACAGTCTGACCAGATTGCATTTTCTAACACTGCAATGTACATGTATATAAATGAGATAAAAGAATAATACCTGTATTATAAGCATTTATGGTAAATGTCCTAAAATTTAGAACACTTTATTCCTTAGCTTGTAGGCCTAAATTTAGCTTTTTATGCAGTTGTTTCTAAAAATACTTAGTGGAATGGCAAACAGTGTAGACACTGATCAGACTGCTCCTGATGGAGCAGTCTGATCTGGATCTACACTGTTTGCATATTTTGTTTTGTCTGCAACTTTGGTGTACAAATTGTAAGGACATCAGAAAACTTTTTTTCTGTTTCTATGCTTTGTTCTTATATATTACCTCTAAAGTTAAAAGGCCAAAAATTGATCTACCTAAGCATCTACAGAAAATGGATAGGCAGTTATGACAAAATTTTCCATTAAAGTATGATAACAGTTTGAAAATTTGCTTCTTCTGGGTATAGTGCAATGCAAAGATGACTTTCAGAAGCAGAGAAGTCTCACCACTCAAGTATTTGCAGATCTATTTCGTCAAATAAACTCCCATCATAACTTCTGAGCCCCTTGATTCCGCTACCTTTCACAATGTGGCTTTCTTCAAATTGTTTCTTGAGGCAATCTGAATTCCAAGTCAAGAAATTTTTTCACAAAAAAAAAAAAAAAAAGAAAGAAAAACTCTTTTTTTCAAAATATTTTATAAAAAGTTGTCAGTTGACATTCAGTCCAAGGAGTAAGGACTTATACATAGCAGGAGCTCATGTATAACCCAAACAGGACCACTGCCTAGACTAGACCTTGATCTTTGGTCAGTATTTGGACACACTGGCCTGAGGAAACAGTATAGATCCAGATCAGACACTGGAGAATGAGCATCTGACCAAGGTCTAGACCATTTGCCATTCGTCCAGTAGATTTTTAGATGTATCAACAGGGAGAAAACTGGACTTGTTCAAATTTTAGGAGAAGTAAGTAAACAAAATTAACCCTTGTCATGCTGAATAAATTAAGATGCCACACCCACTTCTAGTTGTCAGCCAATCAGACTACATGACCCAGGTTGTTGATACAAATTCACATACATTGTACTTAATGGCAAATAGTGCAACTCCAGATCAGTTGGCTTCTGCAGAAGCCAACTGATCTGGATCTTATTTGTGTTGAGGTTTTACGGCCCAGTCAACCCAGTGGGGTCATGTCGAGCGCGGTCAGTTTACCTAACCACACGTTTACTGGGCAGGCTTAGTCCTCTAAGCGGTTAACCAGTATTGTGCACATTCTTTCGCCAGAAACTGACAACTGCCCTTCTTGAATCAGCGGAAGGGAGAGAATGACCGTAGAAAATATTTCATGATCAATCTCCACGAAAGAATGTTGCCGACCTCGGTGGGGGTTGAACCCGCGACCTCCTGGTCTCCAGTCGGACGGCGCATCCAACTGAGCCACCGAGGCCGGCTGATCTGGATATACACTTTTTGCAAAGGCAGGGTATATCCGGGTTCAGCAGGACTAGGGTTAAAGCCTCTGAACACTTAACCCATTAAAAACAGAATAAACTCTCCCACACTACATTTTCGATTTAGATATGTCAGGCTATATGATATAGATATTCCTAAAGAAAAATTGTTGAACTAATGGCAAACAGTGGAGACCATAACCAGATGCCACATTCTGGGGCATCTAGAATGCAGCATCTGATCTGGGTCTGCACTGTTTGCCAGTTACCCTTTTAGGGGTCTCCAGTCTTCAATCGTTTAAACACAAACGTTAGAAAAATCTTAGAAGTCTGTGATCTTGACCTTTGGTCAGCAGCGGCTGGAAGATAATTTCAACTGATCTATATCCATCCAACACTAATACTAACCACATATCACTAACTTCAAGAGATTTTCAGATATATATATAAGCAAAGACAAAACATTTAGCCTTTAAAAAACCAATCGTAACTGCAGCAGAAGACATTCTGATGGTTAAAAACAATCATCCCAATTTCCGTTTTTAATCATTTACAAATGTTTTCAACTGTGAGAGGCCAACTGAATTGTCTTAAATCAGTTTTTCCCAAGAAGATTTTTTTTTCTTCTTTTAACTCTAGATAAAAGGAGTAAATATTTTTTTTTACTTATTTCTCCATGAAAACAAATTGTGGGTACTCATTAGAACTGTTTCAATGGTCATGAGTGCTGAGGCAATTCTAATGAGTACCTGTAAAACATGTTTTAGTGTAGAAATAAGAAAACTATCAATACTTTTTGGCTGGAAAACAGAATCTGATCCACAGCGCAAGGTAAGAGAGAGTGTCCATAAACTATTTTTCTTATTTCTCCATTAAAACATATGTTGTGGGAACTCATTAGAAGTGCCTCAGTGAGGCACTTCTAATGAGTTCTCACAACATATGTTTCATGGAGAAATAAAAAAAAAATAGGCACTCCTAATGAAAACCCATAACATACGTTTTCATGGCAACATAAGAAAAATTAAAAAGAAGAAAAAAAAGCTATGTTTAGCCAAAGATATGGGTGTCATATATAAATAAATATTTAAGACATAGGACATCATGCCCTGAGGTAGTCACTAATGAGTGCTGTCAACAAGAGTTGAGAACTGATTTCCTCATCACAGGTTTTTTGACAGAAAACATCTATATTGCTTCAGACATGTCAACAGATCAAGAAAATATGTACAAGGTACAATGTAGATCAGTCTACATCTTTACACAGTCTGTCATAGTTCAAGATAAGGTGTTTGTTTTCAATAAAAAAGAATTGATATTTTCCTGTTTCTCCATGAATATGTATGTTTTGGTACTCATCAGAAGTGCCTCACTGAGGAAGTGCCTCACTGAAGTGCTTCTAATGAGTACCCACAAAATATGTTTTTGTAGAGAAATAAACTATTTATCTGTCTGAACTGCACACCCCCACGCCCCTACCCAATCCACATCTAGCTAGAGCTATAAATTATGTACCGTATTTAAACTTATGTTTTCTGTCAGACAGGCATGAGCAAACAGTGTAGACCCAGATGAGAGAATGCGGCCTCTCATCGGGGTCTACACTGTTTGCCATTCATCCAGCAATTTACATCAGGAAGTAAATTGTACTCCTTCAAATTTTAGAACAAGTATGGTAAGAAGTTGTGTCCGAATACTTGGGGTAAATATGGTAGATCAGTCTGCACATTCACATTGTTCATGTCCAGTGCATCTGCATTTCACATAGCAGTATATAGTATCAATATTTGTAAGTACATAATTTATGTACCAGTAGAATCTTCATGCAAAGCTATGGATTAGGCTTTTTGTTTGTTTGTTTGTTTCAGGTTGTTTTTGGGGGGTTTTTTTGTGTGTTTTTTTTTTTTTTCTCAAGCAAACTACACTAGTAATTTTCTCATTTCTTCATGAAAACATGTTGTGTGTACTTACTGGAATTGCTTAGGGGTGTAGGAGGAGAACTGAATCCATTGTATACCAACACTAGAGGCCCAAGTGGGCCAGAAATCGCTCTCCTGGATTAGGCTGATCATGATACACACATGTTACACTGTGCCATGGTGGCCATCTTTGCTATCAGATCAGTGTGCCTTTAGCAATCCAAAATCTAATGCTGTTTGAAGAGTGTCAAGACTGTCACCATGGCCGCCATCTTGGATATTGGAACTGAACGATTTAGCAATTCTGAATCTCCATGTCACCCTGATGCCTCCTATCAAGGTTCGGCTCAATCTGACTTACTGTTTGGGAGGAGATGTGGTTTGAAGAATTTCAAGATGGCTGCCATGGCGGCCATCTTGGATATTGGAACAGAACGATTTTAGCAATTCTGATTTTCCATAATGCCACAATGCCTCCCATCAAGTTTAAGCTCAATCAGACTTACCATTCTGGAGCAGATCTGTGATTTGAAGATTTTCAAGACAGCTGCCATGGTGGCCATCTTGGGTATCAGAACCACACCATTTTAGCAATTCTAAATCTCCATGCTGCCCTGATGCCTTCCACCAAGTTTCCACTCCATCCGACATGGTTCAGGAGCAGATAACAATTGAAGACTTTCAAGATGGCCCCCATGGCGGCTATCACAGATACAATTCTGGTGAAGATGTTGAAAATGTGAAAAGTTACTGATGGACATACGGGTGAGGGACGGACCATGGTCAACAGATCACAGCATAAGCTGACCTGGAGCAAAGCTCCAGGCGAACTAAAAATTGAAGATCTTCAAGATGCTGTGGCAGCCATAGTGAATATCGTAACAAAATGGTTTTAGCAATTCTCAATCTCAGAGTCGCCCAAATGCTTCTCACCAAGTTTTGGCTCAATCTGACTTTCCATTCGAAAGCAGATAAGGTTTGAAGATTTTCAAGATGGTCACCATGAGGGCCATTTTAGATATCAGAACAGAACAATTTAGCAATTCCAAATCTCTATGTCACTCCAATGCCTCCCATCAAGTTTGAGCTCAATCAGCATTACGGCTTGAGAGGAGATGTCATTTGAAGAATTTCCAGATCATCTTGGAAGTCGGAATGGAATGAATGAATTTAGCAGTTCTGAATCTCAAGGTTTCAGCTTAATCCGGAGGTAGATGTCATTTCAAAATTTTCGAGCTGGCCACCATGTCGGCCATCTTGGATATCTGAACAGAACAATTTTAGCAATTCTGACTCTCTATGTTACTCCGATGTCTCCCATCAAGTTTCAGCTCAATCCAACTTACGGTTTGGGAGAAGATGTCGTTTGAACATTTTCAAGATGGCCTAAATGACGGCCATTTGGGATATCTGAAATGGAGTATCGAAGAAAAAAGGTTTTCTGGATAGTGTACCCCTCTTACCTAGATCTATATCTTCATCTGTACTGAACAACATGGATGCATAATCAAGGACTATAATTTTTGTACATAAAGTACTATTTTCACAATCACCTGCTGAATTCAAATCTCAGTTATTAAATGGCAATTTAAATCCAAACACTGGCTCAGTTGGCAGAGCATCCGCTTTGTGACCGCGAGGTTGTGGGTTCAATCCACAGCCAAGTCATACCAAAGAATTTAATGACCTGTCGCCAGACAGGATAGCTCGCCTGATAGTGCACATTTTGTTTCTGGAAAAGTCTGTGACCTTGATTTTGACATGACCTGTGGGGGAGGGGGATTGCACTGTGCAAAATTTTCATCAAACCGAAGATGAATCAAATCAAAATTAGGAAACAAAGAGGTCTTAAAAACTTAAACAAAGACTTAAACATTTTTAAAATTCTAAGTCTGTGACCTTGACCCCAAGGTCACGGTCATGAAAGCTGATGGTGCTGATAAAAAGTTTGGACCAGTATATATTGCGATACCAAATAAATTAAATCCATTGTTTGGTTTAGAAGTATATTATATATATATATATATATATATATATATATATATATATATATATATATATATATATATATATATATATATCATCATCATCATACCAAAGATGAATCAAAGCGGTGATATGGTTAGGAAATAATGAGGTCTTAAAAACTTTAACATTTGTGGATGCCGACACCAACACCAAGGGTGCTGATGGTGTTGATAAAAACTTTTGACAAGTATCTATTATGATACCAAATACTAACTAAACCCATCGTGTAGTTTAGAAGTAATGAGATCCTAAAAACTTTGACGTAAAATTTTAACATGAAAATTCTAAGTCTGTGACCTTGACCTTGACATGACCTAGGGTGGTGGGATAGTACTGCGCAAAATTTTGGACCAATCTGTATTATCATACCAAAGACGAATCAAATCGGTGTTAAGGTTAGGAAATAATGAGGTCTTAAAAACTTTAACGAAAACATTTGTGGATGCAGATGCCAACGCCCACGAGGGTAGTACAATAGCTCCCTATGAACATTGTTCAGGTGAGCTAACAATGATACTAGATGCTCTTTTGCTTGGCGCTCAGCACTAAGAAAGTAGAGCTAGGAATCAGAACTGGTCAGCTCAGTGTCAGTATAATTTGACTGGGTGGAATATCATGTCAAGTGTCTGGGCAGTGAGGCAGCACTCTAAAAGTGAGCATTGAGCTCCCTGTCAAATCCAGGCACCTTCACGATATGACTGAAAGATTGTTGGAAGCAATTTTGTTTGTGTTGAGGTTTTACGGCCCAGTCAACCCAATGGGGTCATGGCAAGCGAGGTCAGTTTACTTAACCACAGGTTTACTGGGCAGGCTCAGTCCTCTAAGTGGTTAACCAGTATTGTGCACATTCTTTTGCCAGAAAAGCTGGAAGCAATATAAAGCCCAAATAAAACAAAATAAATGGCAATTTAATTAACTTTTCTTATTTTTCTATAAAAATTGGGCATTTCATTTAAACCATCTCCAGCTTAACAAAAGGCTAACTTTACTGATACATGTACTTCCTTGGAAAAATAAGAAAACTATCAGTAATATGGTGCATATGCTGATCAGTTTCACACATCATAACAGAATGTTAAAGGTAAAAGTGTGTACCATAATAGCCCTCAGTAATGGGACAGATAGGCCTGAGCAAACAGTGTAGATCCAGATCAGATGCTGCGCTATTTGCCACTCAATCTAGCAGTTTTTAGACACATCAAAAAGTAACTTAAGAGGCTTGCTCAAAATTCAGTTCAAGTATGGCAAATATTTAAGATGTAATATAGAAAGAAGAAGCAGGAATATGAAGACAGAAAGGAAAGAAAGAAAACAAGAGCTGTCGCAACAGCATAGCTCGCCTGTTCGTGCCTTGTCTACCTATGTTTTCACATTAACATGTCAAAGGTGTATTTAATTTTTATATGATTCTATTCCAAATACAACAGGTTTTGTGAGTCTGAATATAAATCACACATCCCTCTATAAATTTTAAAGCAAATCTGACTTAGATATATTTTGAGGTTAATTTGAGGCAAATTCGATATATTTTGAGGTTGTCCTGGGTATGATGTAAAACTGCTGTGACACTCAACATGAGTGTGGGAATTTGAGGCTGCCCTCTATCACAGTTGCCTCCCCACCTTCAGGGTAACGAGGCTGCCACAACCTGGGTAGCAGAGCTAGGCAGCAATCATCTACAGACTGATGGCTTGGTGTTCTAGCTGTTGTGGTTTGGCGGACGATCCTTTCTTTATAAGGACAACGGCAAAGCACACTGCCTGAGTGCGGGAACGGCACGCATACTCAGATGCCGTAAAAGAACTGAGTTGGGATGTCAGCTAGGACAGGCGATCCTGTAAAAAACAATTGTTCCAAAAAATCTTACATGGCAAGCAGAAAAATAGGTTCAGAGTTAGGCGGAGCCAACAGACATCAAAGTTCTGTTGGTAACGTCTCCGGCTTGGCCTCCTGTCAACTGTGGGAGGCAGGGTCAGGCCATTGTGGCGAATCCAGCAAGCACCTGAGGAAACTCAGGGTGGGAACACTCATTGTGAACACCCTGAGAGGAAGAGTTTGCGAGGTAGTGGAAACACTATCCCGCAGGAAAGTGGATGTTTGCTGCATTCAGGAGACCAGATATCGTGGTGGCAGCTGCTGCACAATCAAGGGCAAGGACACCAAGTACAAGCTCTACTGGTCAGGAAATGACAAACGCTGCTGGTGTAGGAGTGTTTGTGGCAGAAGAGTGGATAGAGAAAGTTTTTGAGGTTCAGAAAGTCTCCGACAGAATTATTTTAGTGAAACTCATAGTCGGCCAGCGTGTGGTTACCTTTATGTCTGTGTATGCCCCAAAGAGTGGTCTAAGTGATGAGGTTAAGGACCTGTTCTTTGATCAGTTGCGTGCTGTGACTGCCAGGATCCCAGCATCAGAATTTCTGATCCCATGTGGAGATTGGAACGGCCATGTTGGCCATGCAGGCACTGGATACAGGGAAGTGCATGGTAGGATGGGGTATGGCAGGCCGGAACCAGATGTTGAGGGTGAGAGAATCCTAGAGTACGCCCTAGCATTTGACCTGCTTCTTGGGAACACATTTCAAGAAACATGACAGCCATCTCATCACATACAAGTCTGGAAACATAGCCACACAGAGAGACTGCATCCTTTTCCGTAGGACCATGCGCAAACTTGTCACAGATGTAAAAGTGATCCCTGGTGAGGAAGTGGCTCTGCAACATCAGCTTCTTGTATGTGACATGAGGATTGATGTGCCTCCAAAATACAAGTGCAAGTTCACCCCTCGCCTCAAACTTTGGAAGCTTAAAGACCCTCAGACAAGCAATCATTTCCAGGATGTCTTCAACTTGCATGTGAGCACATCTGCAGGTGTAGCTGATGGGGCCACTGAGGATATCTGGAACAACATCAAGACTGGACTGCTCAAGACAATTGAGGAGGTATGTGGCACAACTCGGCCACACCATTGGCATCGTGAAACCTGGTGGTGGAACGAACACGTGGAAAAGGCCATTGCTGCCAAGCGGACAGCTTTCAAGGCCTGGAAGGCTGGCAAAGGCACTAGGGCATCATACGATGCAGCCAAATGAAATGCCAGACATGCAGTGCACCATGCTCCTCAAGAAGCCGACAAGAAGGTCTACGAGAATATTGACCCCAAGTCTTCAGAAGTCTACCGCCTTGCTAACCAGTTTAGAAGAGAGAACACTGATATTGTTGGTGACAAACCTGTGAAGAATGATGCAGGAGAGATGTCAATGAGCAAAGACTCAAAGCAGAAGGCCTAGCTAGAGCACTACCAAAGGCTTCTCAACGTTGAGTTTGACTGGGACCCAGACCACCTGTCATATCAACCACCAATGGAAGGCCCGCCCATCCCAATCACCATTGATATGGTTAAGAAGGCTATCTCACAGATGAAGGCTGGCAAAGCACCGGGCCCATCAGGCATAGTGGTGGAGATGATACGAACCGCCGGTGACATGGGCGCCTCCATGATCCGTGACCTCGCAGTTGCAATCATTCGTGATGGCAAGGTACCCTCTGACTGGCAGCAGAATTTCATTGTCTGCCTCTACAAGGGAAAAGGCGACGCATTGGAAAGGGGCAACTACCGCGGTCTCAAGCTGTGGACGGCCTCATCAGACAGTTGGTGTCAATCGACGATTCCCAGTTTGGCTTCGTCCCAGGCAGAGGCACTACAGATGCAATCTTTGTTGTCAGGCAGCTGCAAGAGAAGTATCTAGCTGCCAATAAGAGACTCTACATGGCTTTCGTAGACCTGGAGAAGGCGTTTGATCGAGTACCTCCGAAGGTCATCTGGTGGGTGCTGAGAAAACTTGGTGTGGAGGAGTGGATTGTGCGACTGGTGCAGGGGATGTATGCAAATGCACAGAGCCGTGTCCGTGTTGGTGAGGGGTACAGTGAAGAGTTTGAAGTGAAGGTTGGTGTTCACCAAGGATCAGTACTCAGCCCACTGCTCTTCATCATTGTGCTTGAAGCCTTATCATGAGAGTTCCGCTCTGGGGTCCCCTGGGAGGACCTCTATGCCGATGACCTTGTTATCATCACTGAATCACGAGGAATGTGTCAGGAGGCTCTTGACTTGGAAAGAAGCAACGAAGAAGAAAGGACTGAGAGTAAATGTAGGAAAGACAACGATCATGATCTGCGGTACGGGACTGGACCTCCTGCAGAGTTCAGGCGAGTTTCCATGCACTGTCTGTCGCACTGGAGTGGGCAGCAACAGCATCTTCTGCAATGGCTGCAAGCACTGGGTGCACAAGAAATGCAGTGGGCTCAAGCGCTTGAAAAAGGACCCTGACTATAGATGTACACAGTGCCACGGAACTGCACGCCCCTTGGATGGCAGACCACAGAAGGAAGTCCAGGTCGGACCTGACAAGCTTGAGGTTGTAGCTTCCTTTTGCTACCTAGGAGACATGCTCTCAGCAGCAGGTGGCTGTGAACTTTCAACCACAACACATGTGAAAACCGCCTGGAAGAAGTTCAAGGATCTGCTACCAGTCCTCTCTTCACGCCACCTCTCTTTCAAAACACCTGGCCGTGTGTACAGCTCTTGTGTGCGGAGCGCAATGCTCCATGCCAGCGAGACTTGGCCATTGACAAAGGCGAACCTCTGGCGTCTGCAGCGAAATGACAGGGCAATGATCAGAGAGATCTGCAATGTCAGGCCGCAAGACTTGTGCTACTTGAGCTACTTGTGCGGCTTGGCATTGAGGATCTGGACCTCATTCTGAAGGAGAGAAGACTCCGATGGTATGGACATGTGGAACGCTCCAGTGGCGCAATCAAGACAGCCTTTGACATACAGGTTGATGGAAAGCGTGGGCCTGGGAGGCCCAAAATGACATGGAAGCAGCTGACAGAGAGGGATTGCAGAGAGTGGAAGCTCTCAGCTATCAACCCTCATGATAGACGTATCTGGAGATCTGGTGTGAGATCTGCCATGCGTGCAGCAAGCCAGCTATCTGGAAGGGGCCCACTGATGTGGATGTTGTCCCTGTACCTGCATGTTAATAAAAAATCTGAATCGCATCACATGGAACTAATGTTCCAGGAATATAATTTCTCCATCAAATATTCTTCCAGTTATTAGGTGAAATCCCTGAACCATGAAATATAGGTCACATTGATTTAGATTTAGATTTATTTCTATGTTTGTGTTATAAGGTAAAAATCACTGAACTGTGAAATATATTCCATACTGATGACCTAGATATACTTTGAGGTCAATCATCGGGTCAAATGGAAATTATAATCTAGGAAGGACATTTTTTCCATCAAAGTCTTCCAGTTATAAGGCAAAAATCACTGAACCATGAAATATAGGTCACACTGACCAAGATATATTTTGTGGTCAATCATCGGGTCACATGGAATTTATATTCTCGGTATGATATTTCTCTATCAAATACATGTAGTCTTCGAGTTATGGGGCAAAATCATTGAACCATGAAATATAGGTCACACTGACCTAGATATATTCTTATGTCAATGTTCAGGTCACATGGAACTTATATTCCAGGTATGACATTTCTCCATCAAATAGAACTCAAGATATTAGTCAAAATTAATGTTGGGAATCGGAGAGAAAAATCACAACTGATTATCGGGAAGGTAAAACCGATTGATTACCTATTATACAACACAGCACAACACTAGTCAAAATCACTGAACCATGAAATATAGATCACACTGACCTAGATATATTGTGAGGTCAATCATCAGGTCACATGGAACTCATATTCAAGGTATGTCATTTCTCCATCAAATAGTCTTCGGGTTATAAGGCAAAACGACTGAGCCATAAAATGTAGGTCACACTGACCTAGGTATATTTGTATGTCAATCAATGTGTCAGATGGAACTTATAATCCAGGTATGACGTTTCTCCTGCAAATAGTATTCAAGATATAAGGCATAATCACTGAACCATGAAATATAGGTCACACTGATCTAGATATATTTTGAGGTCAATCATTGGGTCAGATGGAACTTATAATCTAAGTATGACATTTTTCCATCAAATAGTATTCAAGATATGGCAAAATCACTGAACCATGAAATATTGGTCACACTGACCTAGATATATTTTGAGGTCAATCATCGGGTCACATGGAACTAATATCCCAGGTATGACATTTCTCCAACAAATAGTCATCAAGGACACTTGAACCACTGTCATGACATAGTAGGCTGATGTATAACCCATAGTGTGTACAACTTGTTACCATAATGGAAATGCATATAATATATTACAAAGGTGTCCTAGATTTTGACCCCGTCCCACCCCTAGGCATGAACCCAGGGGTGTGTTCTTTTGGAATCTCAAAGACCTTCCCAGGTACCAAAGTTTTAAATATGAATGCTTTGTGATAAGTGACTGTCGAGATGTAAGCATTTGAAAAACTTTATCGCATATGCATATAACATTACAAAGGAGTCCTTGATTTTGACCCTTTGCCCACCCCCAGGCACGAACCCAGGGGTGTGTTCTTTTGGAATCTCAGGGGACTGTCCTAGGTACCCAAGTTTCAAATACGAATGGGGGGGTGGGAAACAACAAGGGAGCAAAACATCTTGGTGGCGAAACATCTATGGGAGGAAGAAAAGTTATGGAAAACTTCAATTTGATAACTTCCTTCATACAGGAGGCTGCAGATAAGTATAAACCCTCAAAGACAAGTAGATCGGTAGTTTCCGTCCCTTTGATTACATCTGAGATTAGAAGGAAGATTTGAAAAAGGAATGAAATTCATGCAAAGGAAAAAGACTGGCAGCAGTAAACTCAGATCTAAGTTTCAGGAACTGAGACAACAAATCAATGCTGATATCAAGGAACAGCATAATTTGCATGTTAAAAATTTGGTTGGTGACATTAAGGTTAACCCCAAATACTTCTTTCGGTATACCACCAATCAGAGGAAAGACAATCAGAATATCCTCTCAAAAGGAGAAATGGTAGTGGTTTGGCTGAGTCTGAAACTGAGCAGGCTGAGGAGCTTAATGGTCAGTTTACAGATGTATTCTCTGTAACTTCGGAAAGTGAGGTCCCTCTACTTGAGAAGTCATCTCGACATATGAGTAACATTCATGTTTCAAATGAAGGTGTTATAAAAATGATGAAAGGTTTGAATCCCTCAAAGGCTTTGGGACCTGACGAACTTCATCCTAGAGTCCTTAAAGAACTTGCGATAGAACTTGGTCCTGTATTTGCACATTTGTTCCAACAATCTCTTGATAAGGGTGAAATCCAGAAGGAATGGTCTTTGGCTAACATCTTCCACTCTACTAGAAGGGTGACAGAGCTTTATCAAGTAACTATTGTCCAGTGTCCTTGACACGTGTACCTTGCAAGATGCTTGAACACATAGTAAGTACTCATCTTGATGAACACAAGCTTCTATCAGACAGGCAACATGCTTTCAGGAAGAACCGTAGCTGTGAAAATCAGCTGATTACCATAATAAATGATTGGGCAAAAATTTTGAATGCAGGAGATCAAGTAGATGTATTAATATTGGACTTTGAGAAGGCCTTCGACACTCCTCCTCATGAACTTCTGAAATGCAAACTCCATTGTTACAGCATAAGTGGAAAAACTTTAGTATGGACTGTTTCATTTCTGTGCAATAGGCAACAAAGGGTTGTAGTCAATGGTACAAAATCGCAATGGGCACCTATTTTGTCTGGAGTGTTGCAGGGCACTGGTCTCGGTCCATTGTTGTTTTCCTTGTATATAAATAACATCATGGTTGGAACAGAATCTGAGATTCGTCTGTTTGCTGATGACTGTGTCTGCTATCATTAGATTGCTAGCATTGAAGACACATCGAAACTTCAAAAGGATATTGATCAGCTCGGCAAATGGGCCAGGAAATGGGGTATGAGATTCCAGCCCGTGAAATGTAACATTATGCAGCTTACTAGGGAGCAGATAAAAAAGATCAATGTAGTTTAATATTAATAAAAAATACTCCTTAGAAGGAACAATCCTCTAAAATGTGGATAATATTAAATACCTTGGTGTGACAATTTCTAAGGATTTGAAATGGAATATTCATGTAAGCAATGTTTGCACAAAAGCAAACAGAACTCTTGGTTTCTTAAGACGTAACCTTTTGTTATGCTCCCAAGATAGAAAGGAAATGGCATACAAGGGGTTGGTGTGACCAATCCTGGAGTATGCTAGCCCTGTATGGAACCCACATGGAATTGTAGTCCAGGAAGAATTAGAAAAGGTTCAGAATCATGCAGCTAGGTTTGTGACTGGAAACTACAACTTTGAAACAGGTTCAGAATCTTGCAGCTAGGTTTGTGAATGGAAACTACAACTTTGAAACTGGAAGTATGACTAGCAAGTAGCATTCTTGAACAGTTGGGTGGGAGTCTCTTCACAAGACACAAAGGTAGTAAACTCATATTGCTATTCAAAGGTCTGAAAGGTAGAGCTAGTATACCTTGTAATGACTTTCAACCCCAAAAATGCGCAGGAGAAATCAGCCTCCAGTGGCATTTCAAGTGCCATATGCTAGAACTGACATTTACAAGTACAGTTTCTTCCCAGATACCATTAGGGTTTGGGAGCGAAAATACTTGGAACTGTTTAATGAGGTATTTGACCTCCTCTGTGGTCTGCAGCAACTAAAGTAGGAAGGAGTTAACTATTTCAAGTGGTGATTATACAGTATTGAAGGTGCAATCAACAGTAGGCTAATAAGAATGAAATAGTTTGTATTTTTAATCAGGGCTTCCATTAAGCGGACGTACGATGTATATTACGCCCAGAGATTGCCACCCGACGTCCAAACTGAACTTCAAAGACGTACCGCAGACTTCCGAAATTTCTTTTGTGCGTATGAAATTGATACCCGAGACGTCCAAAAATTGTCAAAAAGCCTGCCCACTTTTAATGAGTTGTATGATGTTTGCCCCGCCTACTTATCGGAAATTCGGTACCTGCGTTGACTGAGCTTTAAGGACGTCCCACTTTCCGCTTGCGGGAGTTTTATTGACAGCCGTGTCAAGTGTCGCAGCACCCTTTTGATGGCTGTGTGATCACTGCGTGTATTTGTCAAGCGTGCTGAGTTGATTAATTGATGTTTGTATAATTAAACTTTCTCCTGCAACACCTGAAAATATTCGGTGGAATTATATGAAGTCATTGTTATTTTTTAATATTCACGTCTTAAAATCTTAAATTATTATTTTGCTAAGAACGTGTGTCGTCTGAAAACACCTCGACACATCCAGGAGTTACTGAGTGAAATTCTATAAATAAATAAATAACAATTATGCACAGAATGCAAATTGAAATCTATTCAAATTTAGAAGCTTATGTTTGTCATGACAACAAAAGCAATTTTTCAAATGAAAAGAAAACATATTTTTCGTCAAAATTTTCGGAAAACCCATTTCTAAATGCGTAGCCTTGTTCCGGTTGCGCTGTTTACCAGTGCGGAAAAAACGCAAAGTAAGTCTAAATATAGGCAGTTTGCGATGGTTTTGCTTGCTTTTCTCCGCGAACTAACGTATTGCTGTTAGTAGTTCATCGAGAGCTGCCTTTTATTTGTTTGTTGTTGCACGAGTCAGCGCCGTTTTCCCACAATTTTGTGAAGTAAGCAACTCGTTCGCTCATGTTGATCAGCTTCAATCCGGACAAATATTTCATTATATACATTTTAGCAAAATAATTTCAGCATAGTTTATTTTTAAGAAAACATGTTTTGGGTCTTTTCTCTCATGTATTTTATTTTCTTTTTTCTTTCTCTGGGCTTTGAAACGAATGCGAAGTTGTACCAATGTTGATGCTTTCTCTAAGGTCCGACATACAAGTTCAGGCTTTCCAAAAAGATGCGATCAAATTTTAATAAGCGATAAAAAAAAAAAAAAAAAAATTCTGGAAGGATAAGGACATTTTTAAGCGATAAGGACATTTTTAAAACACAACTAAGAGAAGTGTATATCACGATGATTCTGAGACACTGAAAAAAGAACCTATGTTCTACTAAAGAAAGGGCAGACTGCCGTAGCACGAAAAAAAAGTGAAGTCTGGGACTTCCTGAGTCTGGAAGTTAATGGAAGCCCTGTTTAATAGTCCGAATTTATGTGACAAATGGACACCATTCCTTTTGCAATACACATAAAGTTTTCCGTATCTTGTTCCAAGATGAATAAAATAAGCAGACTACCTTTCTTGTTCAACAACTGTATCAGTATAATGTAGCAATATTGTTCCTCTTTAAAGGCAAGATGCCAGTAAGGAAAATTTCGAGTAGTTACAACTGGAAGATTTAATGGTACATCTGAGTCACATAAACGCTTGAAGAGATATAGACTGTTCCACATAATAGAATACAATAGAATAAATTTTATTGCACAGATATACCCGTCATATGGGTTATAGGCAAATCAATGACATATAACAACAAAACCATTATGAACAAATCCCATCTCCTTCCAAACACTCACACACATACACACACAATACTCACACACATGTATGATTAAATCAGCATCAGTGACGGAATAAATAACAACAACAAATAGTTTGGAATGTAAGATTAAGTATCATTTTGAACTCATTTTAATAGTCATGTAATAGAGCATTCTTTTATGTATTTACCGATAGCTTTCATTACAGTTTTATTATCACTTGTCATTAACTCAAAGAATGTTTTTGATGAATCAAGACATAATAAAATGTTTGAATCTTCTAGACTGTCATAAAGTGTTTTCCTTTGACTTGCATACTTATGACATGACACATAAGTGAAATTCATCTTCAACAACATTACATATAGTACATAATCTGTCTTCTGGTTTTTCACCAAAATATCTACCACGTTCAATCCTAAGCTTGTGAGCACTGAAAATTTGGTTGAACTTGAGAAAGGTACACCAAGATACTTATATTGAGTAACATACTCCAATTCCTCCCCTCCTATATTAAATTTAAATTTATCTTTTGGAACACGACCCGATTTAGAAAATGCATAATTTTAGTTTTTTTCTATATTCACAGCAAGTCCCCATTTTTTACAAAAATCATATACTTTATCAATATTTCTTTGCAAGCCAGTTTCTGAAGTTGACAACAAAACCAAATCATCTGCATATAATAAGTGGCTTATTCTAGTGTCATGTATAATGGGCACATCAGTAACACACATCTCATCACCAATATCATTTATAAATATATTGAATAATAATGGGCTAAGCACATTACCCTGATGAACACCTTGACTGATTATAATTGGCTCAGTTAGTAGATTCTTGCATTTGATACGAGAAATAGAGCCGTGATACATGGATTTTATTAGTTCATAAGTTTTACCATTTATTCCAGCTCTCGGTAACTTTAATAACATACCCTCATGCCAAACACTGTCGAAAGCTTTCTTGAGGTCGATAAAACATGCATATAATTTATTTGATTTACCATTTCTACAAAATATTTGTCTACTAATGTTTTAAGAATAAATGATTGATCAGATGTACGAAAATTCTTACGAAAACCTGCTTGTTCTTTTGCCAGAAAGTATGTATTTTCTACATGATTGGAGATTCTGCTGTTAAAAGTATGACAAAACAATTTTCCTAAACAGCTGTTTAATGTTATACCTCGATAATTGTTTGGATCTGAGCAATTGCCTTGTTTATGAATTGGAACTATAATGCCTTCAGTCCAAGGAATTGGAAAATGTCCCAGTTTTAAAAGCTTTTTAAAGACTTTGACAATTGTCTGCTTCATAAATGGGACAGCTGATTTTATCATTTCGTTCTTTATCATATCATATGCGCTTGCTTTGTTGTTTTTTAGTTTATGGCTTGCATCAATAACTTCTTTTTCAGTTATTTCATAATCTAAGCTGCACTCCTGATGTGATTTTTCATAATTGGTCAGCTCATCCTTTATGTCTTTTTGTATGTCACTATCAATTTTATGTGCATTATCCCGTAGTAATCTCTAAAATGCATATACCACTGTGAACGATTAATTTTTTCCGCTTTATCTGCAGGCAATGAATCATTTTTCAGTTCATTTACTATTTTCCATGCAGTTTGTGGATCATTATCCATGGCATTACTTAGCTAGTTAGTTTGTTAGATAGTCATTGTATTTTCTCTTTTTGTATTTAACTAATTTCTTATATTCCCTAAATTCACTATAATATTTTATGCGCAGTGCATTATTGAAAACATTTCTATTAAATACATTTTTTGCATGTTTCACTTCTCTTAATAAACATTTACAATCCCTGTCATACCATTTTCTATTATTTTTGAATTTCTTCCTAGGCTTTCTTGACTGAGTTGGGAGCCTTTATGCGAACCGAATTTTTATGTATTTATGTATTAAAGAGTAGCATCGGGACCCAGGGTGAAGTTAGCTAGCTGTAAAAGTGCTTTAAACCCCCCGGTGGTTTGCTCTACTGACCGTTCTAAGGCGGTGGTCCCGGTGTTAGTCTTACTCCTTGTTGCTTTGTGGTTTATTCTACGAGGCGATTTGTTGTATGTCTTTTCATGTGTCATTTTGTTCTTGTGTTTTTCAGTCCTTTTAGTATTGCGATTACCTCGCTTGGGGAAGAGAGAGCTAATCTTAGTGCTTTTCGTACGTTTGTTCGGTTTGTGCTTGTTTAGATTTGTCGGTTTCCCTCTTGGGGTCTGGTAAGGGCTGCGGTTTGTGATTGTGGCACTCCCTGGACTTTTCTCTTACTTTTTTTTAAACGATCGCTTCCTTAAAGATTTATCTGCAGCCAATATCATTACATCGGTAAGTTTATTGACTAATGACTGGACCTCTACACTGTTAGATTCAAGTTCATTTTCTAAATTAGAAATTCTATCTTTTACTTCTGAAGTATGAAATGCTTCCTGATATTTGACCTTAGTATCCTCCGACCATAAAAACGTGTCCGGTAAAGGAGTACAACTAATATTGGGTCCCTTGCCATCTAATGATCTGAAAAAAGACTCATGTCATGTATATACATACTTAAAATTGCATTGGACAATGATGTACTTGAAACAAAATAGTCTATGACACTACTCCCTCTTGGTGTATGGCAAGTAAACTGACCACAAAAATCGCCTAATGTGCGTCCGTTTACAATATGTCCGTACATAAATCAACCAACCACTTACCATATTGATTTATAGTTTTGCTGTCGCAGGAAACACGTGGAAGAATGAATTCATGGTTGCCATCATGAGGTAAAGGTAAATAAGGTTCATCTTATATAATCAATACAGTCACCTACTCTTGCATTGAAATCAATTAAAGACAAGCTGCAGATGGACATATAACCCAACAGTTGGAGGAACTTGTATTTTGTTTCAGAAACATACATGGCAGAGTAGATTAAACGATAGAATCAATTTTGGGTTGGGTATAATCTGCAGACCAAACCATGCAGACCAGTGGACCATGGACCGGTCTGCAGTAGACCAAAATGGGACATTTTGCAGACCAAGTACCTTGCAGACAAAACTTAGTGCAGAATATATAGTGAATAATTTTGTGTAATTTATACCCATATTCTTTATCAGTTATTATTATACTTTCATAAACAGATGAATTATTTTTATGAGAAACATTCCATGAATAATAATAATAATGAAAAAAAAATAAATAAATAAAAATAAAAAAAAAAATCTTAGAATTTTCCTGTTAATTAGCAAAAATGATTTTGTGTCATTTTTCCCATGCCATGTATCAGTTTTCGTAATATTTACAGAAAGGGATTATTTTTATGATAAGCAGTACATAAATATCAAATAATCAGATTTTTACCTGTTAAATTGCAAAATTAATTTTGTATCTTTTTTCCCATGCTCTGATTAAGCTTTCATTATATTTATATAAATAAATTATTTGTATGACAAGCAGTTCATTTATACCAAATAATCAAAAATTTTCCTGTTATTTAGCAAAATTAATTTTGTGTCATTTTCCCAAGTTCTGTATTAGTTTTTATTATATTTACATTTTACAAATAAATGAATTATTTTTATGAAAAGCATTTCATTAATACCAAATAATCAGATTTTTTTCGGTTGTTTAGCAAAATTAATTTTTTGTCATTTTCACCCCATGCTCTGTTTCAGTTTTCATCATGATTATATTTACATAAATAAATTGATATTTATTACCAGCATTTCATTAAGACCAATTAATCAGAATTCTTTGGGTTAACCAGCAAAATTAATTTTGTGTCGTTTTTTCCCAATGCTCTGTATCAATCTTCATTATATTAATATAAATAAATTATTTGTATAACAAGCATTTCATTTATACCAAATAATCAGATGTTTTCCTGTTTTCCTCTTAATTAGCAAACTTAATGAAAAAGTCATGCAAAGATTTAAGGGGCAAAGAAATCCTTTCTTGCTGATACTTAAAAGAGGATATGTGCTTTCAGCTGCTTATGCAGCCTCGCTAAATACAGTGTTGCATATGAAGAGACTCAATCAAACCGAGTCTCCGATTTTTGTGATTTGTGTGTTCTAAAAGCAAGTGTCACATACAACCATATACAAAATAAATCCAATCATGCTAAAATATTGTTCTTTTAGGAAAGAAACCTACTGTAGTCTGATTGCGTTAACAAAACTAGAATAGTAGATGTAGTTAAGACTTATTTATCAAAAGTTTCAACTTTTCCAGCTGACATTTTTCCAAGTAGGTCAAATGGGAGTAAGCATTTTTTTTTAGAATAGGCAAATGGGCATTGGCATCTTTTGACGTGTAGGCGAAATGGGAATAGGCAAAATGACAAGAGTATTTGTAATCATATAATTATCAAGCACATCTGATTAAGTAGCTGTTAATGTTGATGTACTGTTTATACTATTTCCACATGCACCAAGTCCATAAAATAACATGGAATGTGGCTACAACTCATTTATTCTTTATATTTTTTCCTTAGTTTTGAAACATAATTATTATTTCTTAAAAAAACACCTTTTTTGGACTGAAAAGGATTATTTCGCATTCCATTCTGATATTTGGTGTGCTAGAAAAAACACTTATTAATATTTGTAGTGGATTTGTTTTATCATGTAAACTGTTTCTGATATGACCTGTCAGTCACCTGATAAGACCTGTCAATCATCTGATAATACCTGTCATTCCTCTTGTATATCAGAATACCCTAAAACTATTGACCAATGAAATCACGTAGGTGAAAGGCTTTTCTCTCCATTGGTTATATCAAGAGCAAAGCCTAATTAGTATTCCAAATCAAGATTTCAAAAATATTTTATTCAGTTTTGAAACTTTCGCTGTAAAATAAGAAAATAATAATAATAATAATAAATCCTTGACACAAAGTGAGTCACTGGGAGTAATGAAGACTGAAAGAAGTACAAAAGTATATTAAAATATTTGTGGAATATAATAAACAACACTAACATTATTTTTATTATCAGACAAGTGAAATGCAACTATACACAAATACTGTCACAGGGCAGAGATTGGGGGCAAAAATCAAAATTACATAATTAAGACAAAACAACAATAAACAAATAAATAAATTAATTAATAAATTCACAGAAACAAACAAAAAATTGAAAGAAATAAAAAAAGTTTTAATTTTGACATATAAACAATTCACAGAAACAAATAAAAATTGAAAAAAAAAAATTAAAAAATAAAAGATTTAATTAATAGGACATATAAACAATTATACAAGAAAATTTTATTAAGAAATAAATAAATAATTTCATAGAAAGAAACAATGACTGAAAGAAAGAAAGAACAATATTATTTGCACAGTAGCAGATAAAACAATTCTGATATTTGGACCAGTTCAATAAATACATTTATAACATTTCCTTCATGAAATACCAAATTATCTCAATGTAAATTGTTTTATCATAATAAGATAAATAAATATGTATCGTAGATATACATAACTTACTTGTAAAAATATGATCCAACAGGTATGTATGGCAAACAGTGTAGACCTTCATTAGACTTGCATTCTGAGGCATCTGGGTCTACACTGTTTGCAAAGGCCTATCTGTCCCAATACTTAGGATTATGATAGTAACATAATATCATAATCTAAATTTTGTTTTCATGTAAATATGTATATATTAACCCTTAAAGCACTAGTCACAACTGCAGCAGACGACAGTTTTTTTTTTTTTTTTTTTTTTTTGCTTTTTTTTTTTCAGGGAAAACAAGTTGACGTGAATCGTATGAAATGTGAAGACTTATTTTCTCTGAAAAAAAAAAAAAAAAAAAAAAAAAAATGAATGTCGTCTGCTACAAATTTTGCTTGGCGCTTTGAGGGTTAATTATGATTTATCTGGAGAAATTAGTCAATATAAATTTAAATGACCAAAGGGAGTTTATATTTATGTTGTTTAATTTCTACCTTTAAATTATAATTTTGTTTTCATGTAAATATGGGCTAATTTATCATTATGTCTTTAGTATGTTTTCTGTAAGCTACAGTACATTTGCAAATATACATGATACCAAAAAATTGCATCATCCACCTTGATGATTGCATTGTTTTCTGATATCCTCTTAAATTGTTCATTAAATATTAACTTGATGTCAGATACTGACTTTGTTTGGATACCTCAATGTTAAAAAAAATGAAATTTAGGAATAGTTGGCACTGAAACTCTGATTATCCATGTATTATTTATTATTTTATTGTCAGTATTGTAATATGCTGGTGAGAATATTAAATACTGTTCTCTCAACATTTTTTTTTTATTTCTTACTTTTATCTTCCACTATTTATTTCTAAGCCAAGCCGAGTTTTATACATTTTGTTCCTATTATTTGCTTTAAGATTCTTCCAAAGACTAAACTGAATAGGAAGAGAAAATTATATTTATTTTCATGCAATCTTAAGAACAGAGGAAAATTCAGTTATTCTGCCTTTCTACTTTCCAAAGTGATAGGAGGGATCAGTAAAACTAAATAATTAAAAACAACATTTTTAATTAAGGCATGCCATATAAATAATGAAATTTTATCAAAATTATTCACTATATATTCTGCACAAAGTCTGGTCTGCAAGGTACTTGGTCTGCAGAGTGTCCCCTTTTGGTCCACTGCAGACCGGTCCATGGTCCACTGGTCTGCATGGTTTGCTCTGCAGATTATACCCAACCTCAATTTTGAACGGGATATACAAAATGTGTCTTGAAAGAAAAGGCTAAAAGTCCGGACACACTATGTACTAATGTGTCAGAGCTAAACATAAATAATCTTTTGATTAAGGCTCTAGTTTTACAAATATTTGAGACTTCAATAAAATTGTTATTTTTCATCCGATCTCAACGGAATATTGACTGTATATTTGTAAAGGCTTTCTGAGCACATACACCAAAGAATATATTTTAAAACAATATATTATTCTTCAAACGTGTTTTAACTTTTGACGTAAGAACAGCAAAAACGAGGATAATCTTTTTTTTATTATTATTATTATAAGATATGGGTTGCTTAGATTTTTTTTGGCTTACTCATCACTTTGATGAGAAGTCCAGATTGAGATGTTGTAAAGCTTACTTGTGTTTTAACTTACTTGTGTTTTATTTTTATTGGGCTATTGTTTTTAATTTATTATTTTAATGATTGAAATTAGACAATGCCGAAAATGAAAAAAAAAAAAAAAATGAAAACCAAAACAAAAAAAGCAAAAAAAAAAAAAAAAAAAAAAAAATGCATAGCATGCGGAAAAGACGTCAGCAGCAGTTCTTTAAGTGCTTTTAAAACTGTTATCTAAAAGGTTAGATATGTTTAGTGAAGCTGTCGCAAAACACTATAATAGAGAGCACCATGGTTTATTTTAGACTTCACTTAATGATCATGTGACATCCCATGAGTCAATGTATTTATTTAGGTATGTACAACATTGCGTTAAATCAAAGACGTATAAAATTACAAGATTCGCAACTAAACGAAATCCCGCAATATCTCGTGCGTCCCTGTGTTAAGAGTCCTACGGTCGCGAGAGCCGCGCGAGACTTTCGTTACCAAGACAACACAGGTACGCTATCGCCGGTATCGCTCGAAAGAGCGAACAACCATGACCGTAATTCTTGATTACTTTCTCTCACAGCATAAATAAACATTACTTTTTTTCTTGATTGTTTTCTCTCACAGCATAAATAAACATTATCTTTTTTTTATCACAAGGCGTCATTCATACTATTTAATTGATAAAAAGGAGAAAAGAATTTGTAAAAGTCGGCGATTTTAAAGAGGCGAAAGACATCGAAGATTCACAGCTGCCGGTAAAAATCTGTCAGGTGTTTTCATTTCGATTATTTTCTGTCCCGATCAGCATCAGAATCTCAATGATACTTGATTTTTTTAATTTATTCATTCGGGGTTTTACGTTTCTTTCAAGATTATTTCACTTATATCGAGGCGACCGTTAATCAGATCCATAACAAATAATGGGTAGGGTGAATGAAATAAACATTTTCACCTGTTCTATGATGATTTAAGACCTGAAATGCTGGCCAACACAGGATAAGATATAATTTCAACTAATAATAATAATATCTGACATAAAAATCAGAAAACTGAAAAGTTTTATGTGTTACAAAATGGGCAATGCCCCGTCAACTATTCCATAACAAACAATGGGAGGGCGTTTGGAATAAACATATAAACTCATAAATATTACATATTTTAGGATGATACATGGCTTGAAATGCGGGCCAACACAGGTTCAGTTATAACTGTAACTAACAGTAATAATATCTGACAGAAAATTTAGAAAACTGAAATGTTTTTTGCGTTACAAAATGGGTAATGCCTTGGCAACAACCAGTGGTTCCTGTGCATATAACGGGTGGGGGTATATGAAATACAACACACGTTTAATGCATGGTTTGGCCGATTTAGCACTTTAAAATGCTGGCCAACACAGGATCAGATATAATTTTAACTAAAAATTATAGTATCAGACAGAAAACGCAGAAAACTGAAATGTTTTTCGTGTTACAAAAGGGCAATGATTTGGAAAACTCGCATCAGTCTTTCATCACTCAATATGTACAGCTCTGTTCAACGTCTTCTTTCTCAGTTGGTTCGGCAGATGTGCAAAGATAACTGGGTAGTTAGTAAACTTGAGACATTCAAGGACCTATTTCGTTCCCTTAAATTCGCTACATAAAGTAAGAAGTTATATAAAACTTACTTGAAATCTGCTAAAAATTCATGCTCCAGTCTTCATGATGAAACCCGTTTTTGTTGGTAAAACGATGTTGTTTTGACTAATTCATGACATAAACGGACACAGTTGATTAAATAAAATCAATTGAAAATCTATTGAAGTTTTTAACAGTAACGATCATACGATAGTATTTCATCAACAAATATTTCTTAGCGAAGAAAAAAACAAGATGGCGGCACGTGACGCTATCGGTTCTCGAACGTCTCTCGCGGTTTCTCGGGGTATCACGAGATGTGTTGGTTCTTTCTATTACGCGGAGAACAAGTTGCAAATCCTTGTATTATTTACGTCCTTGGTTAAATGTAGGGGTTTTCTGTAAATGCACTGAGAATGTTAATATTTTAAATAGTCGCTGAGTACCTTTGTGATAATAGTATAGGCTATGACTTAAGTATATAACACAATTAAGCACAATTAAATAAAAAAAATAAATAGTGTTTGCATCTTTGTTTTTACATGTAATTAGGTAGCGAACATATTACAGGTAGCGAAAAATTCAGGTAACGAAATAGCTGGGTAACGAACATGTATAGGTAGGGAACTTGTGGGTAGCAAACATGCAGGGTAGCGAAAGTGTATAGGTCGTGAATACGCAAGTCCCGAAACCTCCGTAAATTGACGAAACAACTAGGGGGATATGGTTTTGTGGCAAAACGAGGCTAGTAGGGGCGGGGGAGGTGGGGATGGTATTTGGGGGCGAAATGACTAAGGCGGCTCCCCGTAGCCTAGTGGATAGGAGAGCTGACTCTTAATTGATAAGGTTTATCACCACTGTGGTTCGAGCCTCGCTCGGGTCACATGTGGGAAAGCCATGTGCTTACGGATGGTCATGTGTTTTTTCCACGGGTTCTCAGGTTTTGAACCCCTTTGATGAACGATTGGCTCCATATAAGTGAAATATTCTTGAAAGGGCAGTAAAACCTAAGTAAAAGAAAAAGAAGAAAAAAGGAAATGACTACGGTACCTAGATTTACCGAAACGATACCGAAATACCGAAACGAAACCGAAATACCGAAACGGACTATTAAAAATATATAGAAAATGTTGTTAGTTAGCAAATGCTGGTGCTAAATTGATAATGGAGTATTTTCGGAAATAAATATAATATGGATACATACATACAATCTGCACTTAGGAGGAAATTAATGACAAATGATTATAATTCATAATGCGACGCCTCGAAATACCGGAACAGACCATTAAAAGTATAGGGAAAATGCTGTTTGTCAATAATTTTGCGGCGATATGAATAAAAATATTTTCTCAAATAAATATAATATATAAACAAACATACAGTATACATACAGTATAATAACTACACTAATGAGGAAATTAATAGCAAATGAATAAGCCTAATTTACTGTGACGCCTCCGAAATACCGTTAAAGTATAGGGAAAATGCTGTTAGTCATTTATTTAGCGGAATGCATTACGAAAACACGCCTATTCAAATATATGGAAAATTTCACCTCCAAAAGACTGAAATTTTCAGATAAAAAAACTCTGATATTTTTCATATTTTTGCTCAAAACATAGATTGTGGGTACTCGTTAGAACCGCCTCGCCGAGGCGGTTCTAACGAGTACCCACAATCTATGTTTTATGCAGTAATAAGAAAAATAATGTATACCCCTGTAAACCCCAGTTTTACTATATAAAAGTGGGGTTTAAGGGGTTCAAAATTACATAGGCATGTTTTCGTGATGATATTCTTAAATACCATTTAGAGACCCAAAATACATACGCATGTAGGACATTTTTTTCAGTCTTGCCGTTTGTATTAAACACTAACACTCCCTTGATTGCGACTTAATTGCAATCCAATTAACCGATTATCGAGAGGAACATACATTACATAGAGTAATCATTATTGATTATTAAAACCACATTCCACGGCTTAGATAAACTGTCTTGATCAGAACTTTAAAGTACCGCTAATAGATAGAAATAGTTTTGGTTAGAGGATTAAAGGACCGCAGACCGACCTCAGATGGACAGACAGACAGACAGACAGATAGATAGATAGATTTTATATATCAATATTTTTTTTATTTTTATTTATTAATTTATTTATTTTTTTTTTTACTAATGATATTTTATCTCATACCGTGGTTCATCTTTTCAGAAGACAATATACATTGAGAAACTAGAAGTGTAGCGAACTGTAAGGTGCTGATCTGAGTGTGCGGATGCATAGGCTGATCTGTGCCTCTTTTGTTTGCTATTAATTAGTAAAGCAGGGTTTTCTTATACCGTGGCTCGTATGCATTTACTTTACATTCACTTGATCCTTACCTGAAATTTTAGAGAGAGAAACTAGATGTATAGCGAACTGCAAGGTGCTAATCAGTGTGCGCGGATGCGTTGGCCGATTGGCACCTATGTTGTTCGCAGATACTTAAGCGGGGCTTCTCATACCATGGCTCCTATGAACTTCACAATCATTGATTTGACCACTGTTTCAACGCCTATATAGCAGGGGATTAGCGCGTGCCTTTAACATCCTAAGGCGACGTGAATAAACATGTTTATTTAATTACTTAGATTAGTGAAGAAAACTAGGTAGACAATTGATTTTTAAGATTTCGGTTGGCCGTGTATTGCTGAATGAATGATCCATTATTATAATAATCTAGAAGTTTGAAAGTAATACAAAAAAAAAAAAATAAATAAAATAAAAAAAAAATAAAAAATAAAAAATAAAAAAATAAAATAAATAAATAAAAAACAAAAAAGGTTAACTCAAGATTTTTTTGTCATTGTTAACGTAATTCTCTGTTTCATTCTATCAAAATTAGTCCCATTGTGTCTCTTTTATGCACATATACGTTTCAATTACTAAGAATACCAAAACGAAACAAGAAACAAGTGACATAAATGTAAATTGGACTCTTTCCCTATATTTTTAATAGTCCGTTTCGGTATTTCGGTTTCGTTTCGGTATTTCGGTTTCCTTTCGGTAAGTCTAGGTACCCAAATGACTAAGGGTGAAAAATAGAGGCGAAACGACCAGGGGGTGAGGGGACGCCTTGTGGACGTGAAACTTCTTGTTACCCATTCTATGGAATTCTTCAGATGTCTAAAGTATGTGTTGTGAGTGTTTAATCCTTTTAGAAGCTATTTACCTTCACTACAGCTGAATCGACGCTCAAGTTGACTTGAGAAATAAACATATTCTATTCTATTTTTGGAGGTTTGTCGCCTGTTGGTCCGGTACCGGTGTGTCTTACTGTTAAAGCTTCAAGTGTTTTTGTGACTCAGATGTAGCATTGAGTCTCCAATTGTAACTGCCCCAAATTTGCCTTTCAGGCGTATTGTCTTCAAAGAAGAACAATATTGCTGCTTTATTCTGTACAGTTGTTCAAACAGGACAGGTAGTTTGCTTGCTTTCTTCTTTTGAACAAGACACGGGACATTTAATGTGTATTGCGAAAGGAATGGTATCCATTTGTCACCTAAATTCGGATTTTTAAAAATGCAAACTATTTTTTTTTTCTCTTTCTGGCTATACTGCGGCATTCCCAGATAAGATTGCTTGCAGGGTGATTGTGTATCCTGAGATATAATGAAAAATGTATTTTAAGAATTAAAGCAATAGCAAGTTAAAAATTAGATGACAGTCTTTATGTTGGTGACCGAATTCATCATCACCAGATTTTTTATTAATATGCAGCTACAGGGGTAACATCCACGTCAGTGAGCCCCCTTCCAGATAGCTGGTTTGCTGCAGGTATGGCAGATATCACACCAGATCTCAGGTGTGTCTGTAATGAGAGTTGATAGCTGAGAGCTTCCACTCTCTGTGATCCCTCTCTCTCAGCTGCTTCCATTGAGTTTCTCAGGCCCATGCTTTCCATCAGCCTGTATGTCAAAAGCTGATTGGCTGCAGTGTTCCATGTGTCTATACCAGCAGAGCCTTCTCTCCTTCAGGATGAGGTCCAGGTCCTCAATGCCAAGCTGCGCAAGTAGCTCATTGGACCTGATAGTGACAGTGTCTTGCAGCTTGACATTGCAGATCTGTCTGATTATTGCCCTATCACTCTGCTGCAGGTGCTGGAGGTTTGGCTTAGTCAGAGGCGGAGTCTCACTGGCATGGAGCATTGCGCTTCCCACACAAGATCTCTACACGCAGCCACATGAAAGAGGTGGTGGAAAGAGAGAATTGGTAGCAGCTCCTTGAACTTCTTCCAGGTGTTTTTCACCTCCAGCTTGTCGTCCGACTTGGACTTCCCTCAGTGGTCTGCTGTCCAAGGGGCATGCAGTTCCCTGGCACTGTGTACACCTGTAATCAGGGTCCTCTGTCAAGCGCTTGAGCCCACTACATTTCTTGTGCACCTAGTGCTTGCAGCCATTACAGAATATGCTTTTGATGCCCACTCCAGTACGACAGATGGTGCATGGAAACTTGTCTGAACTCTGCAGGAGGTCGAGGCCCTTACCATAGATCATGATCATCTTTCCTGCATTTACTTTGAGCCCTTTCTTCTCCATTGCTTCTTTCTGTCAAAAGCCTCCTAATACATTTCTTGAGCAATTCAACGATGATAACAAGGTCATCAGTATAGAGGTCCTGCCAGGAGACCCCAGAGCAGAACTTGCTTGACAAGGCTTCAAACACAATAAAGAAGAGCAGCGGGCTGAGTACCGAGTCTTGGTGAACACCAACCTCTTACCTAACATTTGACTGTTTTTGAATACTGATGATAAAAGGGCGCTTTGTTAAACGTTTTTTTAATTTAGGCCGAGATGTGGCTGTACGCTTCGAAGTAAACTGCACTTATATGCTTGGTTTGGCTTGTAAGGGCACAGCCATATTGGTAATAAATTAACAAATGATGAAGACCAAAAATATCCGAAAATTGGTACAGACAAATTAATGAAACAAACTTATATAAAAAACGGGCTTGTCCGCGGTGGATCGCGGATTTTTGTTTTCATGTGCAAAAAAAAATTGCAGTTGGCATATATTTTGACAGACTTCGGAAGGCAATAGGTAAATTATGCCTCAGCAGTGAGCAGCTATTAACAATACTCAAGGAAGCAGAGGCTGTTATCAATTCCAGGCCACTCGTGTATGTTGGAGATGACATCAACTCATTTATGACACTAACATCAGCCCATTTCCTGACATTAAACCCCAGAATTGGCTTGCCAGCCAGTATAGAAGATGACTCTGATGATAGTGGTTTTAATCCCGATACATCCTCTGCAGACAGACTATTTGCAACATGGGGCTTAAACATTTAAGCTCTTTCTGGAAGATCTGGAGAAATGACTATTTATTAAGTCTTAGAGAACGTTCACCGATTAAACTTAAGGAGCCTAGGATAAAGTCGTCAGGTGCTGCAAAAAGCCAATTCTGGGGTTTAATGTAATGGGTTTAATTTTTGTGGACCATCCACGACACTCCCGACTGATAACTGATTGGTGACGTTATCCTAATCAAAGATGAACTACCCAGGGGGAGCTGGAGAATGGGACACATTCAGGAAGTGATAAAGAGCAGAGATGGACAAGTAAGATCAGCTAAGGTTCTGCTTCCGTCAAATAGAGTAATAGGAAGGCCGTTAAATTTACTATACCCAGTGGAATGTCAGGTGACTGAACCTGATAAGACATCGAGGGGAAAGACTCTGCTATAACCCTGAATGATGATGCCTTGGAATTAACCAAGGCAGTTCAACAAACAGGCTTAGGCAGACCTACCAGATTAGCAGCTAGTAAAGCTAAGCAGAAAATTTCTGAACAGTGAAAAGACAGTCTGAATAATTAACTTTTTTGTGGCGGGAGTGTCGTGGATGGTCCACAAAAATTTTGCATTTTTCTACATGTTTGTCTTTGTTTTATGCATTGTTTTAAATCCTTAATTTTAGTCCTAATGAGTTTAGTATTTATAATTCGTATGGCTAATGAATCACTCAATTAAGTTACGCCAGTGTCTTTTGACGTAACGTCATATGACAGGACATCAGGGAGATGATATTAGTAACTTACTAGAGTGACAACAGGATAGAAGGACAGAAGATGTTTTAATTTCCAGAAAAGGACAATTAATTGGACATTATAATCTGAGGACATAATTTTAAAGTAAACAAAGTGCTACAGAAATTAACATTTTATTTAGTATTATTTGAAAACATTATTTGATAACCTTAAATGACTTCAAAATCAACTGAGTTTATTATTGTGTCGCCACACAGTCGGCCTGCAGATCAGAAACATAACATTTTTGTTTTAAGGCCTAAGACTATTTGGTTATAAGACTATCTCCTCCTACCATAAACCACTGGGTGGAATTGTTATTTAAGCAAACTTACTACATGACTTTCCCTTATGCAAGAGCAACATTATTTTACCGTCCAGCATGCATCCATCTGTCGGTCACACTATCTCCTCCTAAACCACTGGGAGGAATTTACTCAAACTTGCTACATGTCTTCCTTAGGTGGTAAAAGTGTGTGAGAGCAACATTATTTTTCCATAATGTGTCTGTCCATCCATCATGCATCTCCTCCTAAACCACTGCAGAATTTTACTAAACATGCTACATGACTCCCCCACATTGTAAAGGTGTGTCAGAGCAACAGTATTTTTCACTTCTCACTGCTTAGTTGTGAAAAGCATTGGGATTTGTGATGGCGTGACATAGACTTTGCAATCTAGTTAGTGTTTTGTGTGTTTCCATTGCTTGCATGTCAAGGATCATTCCTTTAGGAATCCACTTACTATTACTGCTGGTTTTAGTGCCATGTTGCAGCAGTAAACTCTCTCTGTACTTCACTAATTGCAGGTTCCTTTTATGTAAAGGAGCCCTCTCTCACTAAAATGACTTGTAATCATTAATATAGAGGATATGGTTGTTTATATGTCGTTCCCCCCGCCCCCCTTGTCTGCTCAGTAACTTGAATACCCTTTGGAATATTTTGATTATACTTGGTAGAAATGTAGATCAGGATGAGATGATGTGTCGCATACAAGACTGACAACTCTGGCTTTCTTACTTTTGGAGTTATCACCCTTTGTTTTATTTGAAAAAGATTTCGTGTCCCCTCTGTAACTCGAATACCCATTGAAATATTTCCATGGTACTTGGCAGAAATGTAGAACAGGACCAGATGACGTGTTGCGTACAAGAATGACAACTCTGCCTTTCTTACTTTTGAGATTATCTCCCTTTGTTATATTTGATTGTGATAATCCATTGATTTCGGGTCCACTGTAAGTCAAGGACCCTTTGGAATATTTTTGTGATACTTAGTAGAAATGTAGAACAGGACCAGACGACGTGTTGCGTACAAGAATGACAACTCTGCCTTTCTTACTTTTGGCGTTATCTCCCATTGTTATATTTGACAGTGATTATCCATTGATATTGTGTCTGCTCTGTAAATCAAAGACCCTTTGGAATATTTTTATGATACTTGGTAGAAATGTAGAACAGGACCAGACGACGTGTTGCACACAAGATTGACAACTCTGACTTTCTTACTTCTGGAGTCATCTCCCTTTGTTTTGTTTGAAATAGATTTCTCGTCTGCTCTGTAACTGGAATACCCTTTGGAATATTTCGATGGTACTTGGGTATGACGTAAAACTGCATCCAGCTGTGACACTCAACATGAGTGTGGGAATGTGAGGCTGCCCTCTATCACAGTTGCCTCCCCACCTTCAGGGTTACGAGGCTGCCACAACCTGGGTGGCAGAGCTAGGCAGCAATCATCTACAGACTGATGGCTTGGTGCTCTAGCTATTGTCGTTTGGCGGACGATCCTTTCTTTATAAGGACAATGGCAAAGTACACTGCCCGAGTGCAGGAATGGCGTACATGCTGAGATGTCGTAAAAGAACTGAGTTGGGATGTCATCTAGGACACTCATCCCATAAAAACAATTGTTCCAAAATCTTTCGTGGCAAGCACAAGAATAAAATTAAAGTTAGGTGGTGCCAACAGACATCAAAGTTCTGTTGGTAACATCTCTTGCTTGGCCTCCTGTCATGTGTGGGAGGCAGGGTCAGGCCATTGTGGCGAATCAAGCAAGCACCTGAGAAAATTCAGGGTGGGAACACTCAATGTGAACACCCTGATAGGAAGAGTTTGCGAGGTAGTGGAAACACTATCCCGCAGGAAAGTGGATGTCTGCTGCATTAAGGAGACCAGATACCATGGTGGCAACTGCCGCACAATCAAGGGCAAGGACACCAGGTACAAGCTGTACTGGTCAGGAAACTACAAAGGCTTTGCTGGTGTAGGAGTGTTTGTGGCAAAAGAGTGGATAGAGAAAGTTTTTGAGCTTCAGAGAGTCTCCGACAGAATCATCTTAGTGAAACTCATAGTCGGCCAGCGTGTGGTTACCTTCCTGTCTGTGTATGCCCCACAGAGTGGTCTAAGTGATGAGGTTAAGGTACTGTTCTTTGATCAGCTGCGTGCTGTGACTGCCAGGATCCCAGCATCAGAATTTTTTATCCCATGTGGAGATCGGAACGGCCATGTAGACCTGACAAGCTTAAGGTGATAGCTTCCTTTGCTACCTAGGAGACATGCTGTCAGCAGCAGGTGGCTGTGAACTTTCAACCACAACACGTGTGAAAACCGCCTGGAAGAAGTTCAAGGATCTGCTACCAGTTCTCTCTTCACGCCACCTCCCTTTCAAAACACGTGGCCATGTATACAGCTCTTGTGTGCGGAGCACAATGCTCCATGCCAGCGAGACTTGGCCATTGACAAAGCCAAACCTCCAGCGTATGCAGCGAAATGACAGGGCAATGATCAGACAGATCTGCAATGTCAGGCCGCAAGACTTGTGCTACTTGAGCTACTTGTCCGGCTTGGCATTGAGGACCTCATTCTGAAGGAGAGAAGACTCCTATGGTGTGGACATGTGGAACGCTCCAATGGTGCAGTCAAGACAGCCTTTGACATACAGGTTGATGGAAAGCGTGGGCCTGGGAGGCCCAAGATGACGTGGAAACAGCTGACAGAGAGGGATTGCAGAGAGTGGATCTCTACCATCAACCCTCATGATAGACATACCTGGAGATCTGGTGTGAGATCTGCCATGCGTGCAGCAAGCCAGCTACATGTATCTGGAATGGGGCCCACTGGTGTTGCCCCTGTACCTGCACGTTAATTAAAAATCCGATTATGATATTATGATAATATGACTTGGCAGAAATGTAGAACAGGACCAGACGACATGTCGCGTACAAGAATGACAACCCTGCCTTTCTTACTTTTGGCGTTATCTCCCTTTGTTATATTTGACAGTGATAATCCATTGATTTCGTATCCGCTCTGTAAGTCAAAGACCCTTTGGAATATTTTTATGATACTTGGTAGAAATGTAGAACAGGACCAGCGATGTGTCGCATACAAGAATGACAACTCTGCCTTTCTTTCTTTTGGTGTTATCTCCCTTTGTTATATCTGAGCGATTAGCCATTGATTTCATGTCTGCTCTGTAAGTCATACCCTTTGGAATATTTTTATGATACTTGGTAGAAATGTAGAAAGATGATGTGTCATGTACAAGAATGACAACTCTGTCTTTCTTGTTTTTGGAGTTATCTTCCTTTGTTTTGTTTGAAAAAAAATTCTTATCTGCTTTGTAACTGGACTATCGTTCAGAATATTTTGATGGTACCTGGTAGAACTGTAGAATAGGACAAGACGACGTCTTCCTTACAAGAATGACAACTCTGCGTTCCTTACTTTTGCTGTTATCTCCCTTTGTTATATTTGACACTGATTATGCATTAATTTAGTGTCGGCTGTGTAAGTCAAACACTCTTTGGGATATTTTGATACTTGGTAGCAATGAAGAATAAGACCAGACATGTCATATACAAGAATGACAACTTCGGGTTTTTTACTTTTGGAGTTATCTCCCCTTCTTGTGTTTGAATTTGATTTCTTGTCTCTGCTCTGTAACATGAATACCCTACGAAATATTTTGATGATGTTTGGTACAAATGTAGAACAGGAGAAGATGACATGTTGCGTACAAAAATAACAACTCTGGCAGGATTGAGGGGACATTTGTTTTTTTTTTTTTTTCTAAAAAAACATTTCTATTTTTTTTTTTCTTTTTGATTGATTGATTGATTGATTTTTTTACTTAAATTGATGAAAATGGTTAAATGAAGGTTCTGCATTATTTTGTTATGAAGGATTTGTCTGTATTCATTGTTGATTTCTTCTCCAACTATCAAAAAAGTCTGGAAGTAATCCTGCAAGGTACCTTTTTGCATTAATTGTATGGCAATTCGATTTCAGTGTACCATGATATAATGAAATTTGATTAGGTTATAGTGTTTTTAATCTAGATCTTAAATACTCTTCTTGGTTGTTGCAGGAAATCTACAAAGTTAAAACTTTACACAGAACATGCTGTGTTTTTATCTTAGAGAATTTGACCCTCATCTTCCCTACTATTACTATATCAAAGTCGGGTTAGTGGGGTGTTTCATTTCCATATGTTTCTGATGACTGAGACCATAAAACTCTGCCCAGATACCAATAAAATGATGTTCTGTTATGCAATTAGTTAAGTAATACTGATAAGACAGTTAACTAGAAACCATCATATCATAATCGGATTTTTGATTAACGTGCAGGTACAGGGGCAACATCCACATCAGTGGGCCCCCTTCCAGATAGCTGGCTTGCTGCACGCATGGCAGATCTCACACCAGATCTCCAGGTACGTCTATCATGAGGGTTGATAGCCGAGAGCTTCCACTCTCTGCAATCCCTCTCTGTCAGCTGCTTCCATGTCATTTTGGGCCTCCCAGGCCCACGCTTTCCATCAACCTGTATGTCAAAGGCTGTCTTGATTGCACCACTGGAGCGTTCCACATGTCCATACCATCAAAGTCTTCTCTCCTTCAGAATGAGGCCCAGATCCTCAATGCCAAGCCGCACAAGTAGATCATTGGACCTGGTGGTGACAACCCACACACAAAATTCTTAAATATAAAACACAATGAAGTAGCTCAAAACCGATTCCAAAATCTACATCTGCATAAAAAATTAATCAAATTACATATTTTAAATGGTTTCCTATGTTAAAAAATAAAGATTTTAAGACTGTATATTACAGTGCAGGGAACCAGTGTTATCAGAGAAAAGTAGTCCCCCCCAGGTAAATCTGGTAATACCATCTGTTGTGAACAGACTCATTAGTCTGCGAGAGTTGAGGGCAGTAGCCATAAAACATCTGGTTGAATTATCTATTCTCAAAGGAAAGAATTTGCTCACCCCTTGGGAGCAAATTCTTACCTTTTGGAATTGACCCCTTTCAAAAAGGGTGCAAAATGAATTGCCTCACTTGGGTTTCCATTCGCCTTAAATCGGCTTGTTGTTTGTCCAAGCTAGTGTTGCCACAGATGATCAAATCGATCATCAGTCACTTTTGCCTTTTGTGACTGATGGTCGGAAAGATTTTTTACTGTCGACTAATCGGAAAATTCTATTTTTAGAAACATATTTTTCTCACATTTTATTTTATAGGCAAGTAATAAAGAAATGAAATTCAAAGCTGTCTATTTGGGTCATTCTAGGTTTGTGTTCAGTAAATTTAAAGTGAAAAAAAAAAAAATGATAAAGTAGCTTCAAATAAGTCAACCCAAAAGTACTGACATTTTTCTTATTTCTCTATGAAAATATAGTTTTTATGTTGTGGGTACTCATTAGTTGCCCCTCTGGAGGCGCTTCTAATGAGTACCCAAAACATGTTTTCATGGAGAAATAAGAGAAGTATTATCTGGATACCCCTCTTATTGATCTGGAGCAATGAATAAGTACCTGGAAGAGGGCTTAATTAAGAGTGAATATATTTTCTACAAGTCCATTTTTAATCAATCACAAGTTGTTTTACAAAACCGATGATCAACTATGAAATTCTGGCTGATTCCCAACACTAGTCCTAGCACCTGTATTATTCATATTCAGTCTATTTTGGTCCAGTTAATCTGGAAATTGATATATGGACCGGGGCACAGCATTTCCTATAAGATTGCATGTGCCCAGTGAAGACTCTGATCAGCCAGCACATCCACACAGTCTGATCAGAATCTTTGCTGTCCACCTGAAGACACTTTGGTTCCTTAGCTACCCACAGAGTACCCTGCAGAGACTGATCAGACTGCATGGATGCACAAGCTTATCTGAGTCATCTCTGAGCATGCATGCAATCTTGTAGGAAATGCTTTGCCCTGGTTCATATTGAACCTGGAAGCTGATCATTATGCTTTCCAAGGCAAGAAAAGGTCCAGATAATCCTGCAGATTCTTGCGGCCTGACCCCGAGGTTATAAAACTTTTTTCATGCTCAACTCAGCTGAGCATGAAATTTTCTCTGCTAATAAATATGAAAATGCCAATAATAGTTGGCATTTTCGTATTTATTAGCAGAGAAATTTTCATGCTCAGTTATGTTTAGCAAGAAAGAAATTGCAATTGTTAGTAATTTTAGATTTATTAGCAGGACAAAATTCATGCTCGGCCGAGTTGAGCATGAAAAATGTTTTGTAACCTTGGGGCCTGATCATGCCTTCAAGCCCACTTACAGAATCAATAGACACTATAGTGTATAGTGAACAGAGAAGGCCCACCAGCTGATATTGGCTTACAGTTGGGCAAGGCCTGCTATCCTTGTAGTAGGTAAGGGTAGAGGGGGAATGTTTTTATTTCTTCTGTTTCTTCACTTTCATTCCTGTTCCTCTTTCTTCCCTGTCCCTCTCTTTCATCTCCTCTACTCTCTCTTCTATCTCTTTTCTCTCTTTCTCTGGGAGACGACACAAAATGACCCTCAAGGGTTGACGTGTCCTTAAACCCCAACACAATCAATCAAAGGCCCGCCAGCCTCAGTGGCTCAGTTGGATGTGCCGTCCGACTGGAGACCAGGAGGTCGCGGGTTCTACCCCCGCCGAGGTCGGCAACATTCTTTCTTGGAGATTGATCATGAAATATTTTCTACTGTTATTCTCTCCCTTCCGCTGATTCAAGAAGGGCAGTTGTCAGTTTCTGGCAAAAGAATGTGCACAATACTGGTTAACCGCTTAGAGGACTAAGCCTGCCCAGTAAACGTGTGGTTAGGTAAACTGACTGCGCTCGACATGACCCCATTGGGTTGACTGGGCCATAAAACCTCAACACAAACAAACAAACAGAGAAGGCCCTGATCCTTGGGCTGCCTATATATGACATAAGGGTTCTGTATTAGTGGTGTGCTTTATATGTTTTTTTTGTTTTTTTTTCATTGGATTACAACTCTGAAACAAATGTAGTCTCAAACTTTCAATAGCAGGTACATTCTAACCTTCAAAATGGATATGTCTGATCAGTTAGCCACATAATTGTTGCAGAGTATAAAGTGAATCAGGGTGCCATAGATAAAAAAAAAGAACTAAATCATTCCGATCAGAAATTCAAGATGGCCGCCATGGCTGCTGTTTTGGAATTCTATTTTGCACTTCTTCTCCTGAACTGAAAGTGCAATTTATCTGGTAATCAGGTGTGTGATACAGGGCCATTTTGGCCCTTTTGTTTTTTATTTCTTCTCTTCTGTCACTCACTATTCCCTCATTCTCCTTTGTATCTTTTTTTCCTTTCTTCTGCTATCTCCTCTATCCATTTTCTCCTTTTCTCTAGGAGACAACTCAAAATTTACATCATTATACTCTGCCTAAATCTTTATCACTCTCTTGGCTAATTCAACTGACAACAAATTGATGATATTTTCCACAGAAAATAGGATTTGACATTTCATGCACTTTGTCTTCAGTGGAGACAATTTGCATAAAATGTCTAATCCTGTTTTCTGGAAAAATAAGAAAAGTATTTGAATATACATGTTGTCTGCTTAAAATTTTACCTCGAGAGCTAGGCGTTAACAAGTCTTCTGCCAATGACCTGTCTGGTACCTTTTTTTTTTCAGACACAATGTCTTTGGTGAGGCACTTCACCCGATCTGCTGTTCCTTTGAGAGCTGTTTTACAACAGACATTTGGGGCCAGGAACCTGAGTCGTAATACCAGTCTTTTGGAAAGACAGCTGCTGTACCCACCTGCAGTAACTTCCTGGTCTATTGTCAGAACTTATGCCGCAAAAAAGAGCAAAGAAAAAAAGAAAGAAAAAGGTAAATACTCATTACTTTACAAAGTATCCCGTTACCTTTGAACCAGCGTGAAGCTATACCTAGTAAAATCAAGAATGCAGTAAACAAGACTGGGTAGCTTGCCTAAAAGTCTCTGAGCACAGATCAAAACTTACTCCCCCTTAAAGGTCTAAATGTTTTCATTTAGATGCTAAAAATGAAGAAAAAGTGAAGAAAGTTCTGAAAATATCACTTGCCCTGTCTTAAAATTTACTCGCAAATGCGAGCAGGCGAGTGGAATTTTACACCTCTGGAGCAGGGTATTGTTCATCTGAATAAAAGTTTGGTCTTGTACCTATAAATGTCATTCAAGGCATCAGCTAAACCCAAAAAGACATTCAGTAGAAATAGATCTGTAAAACTTTAACTGAAAACTTAGTGTTTTCAAATGCAAAATGGCTTTGTTATTGCCCCATTCAAGAAGGGTAGTTGTGAGTTACTGGCACAAGCATGTGTGCAAGTACTAACTACATGTATGTAAATAGGTTAACTGATCAGCTTGTGATCTTGATATTACCTCAACAGTGTTGACTCGATGGTAAAACTCCAACTCAAACAAACAAATCATCCAGATATTTTAGACAAACCGAGTTTTCAAACTTAAAATGTTTAACAATTTGAGTGTGAAAAAATTCTAAGTCCAGACCAGTCCCATTGATCTTAAAATCACTGAGAGGTCTGGAGCTTTTACTGAATAAAACTTTGGACTAGTATGTAGCATATTTCCAAGTGTCAACTATTTTCATCCAGACATTCTGGAGAAACAGGTCTTGTCCTGCTGAACCCAGATATACACTGCCTTTGCAAACAGTGTAGATCCAGATCAGTTGGCTTCTGAAGAAGCCAACTGATCTGGATCTGCACTGTTTGTCATTCAGTATGCAAATTTATGTCAACTACCTGGGTCAAGTAATCTGATTGGCTGAAAATTGGAAGTGGTTGTGGCGTCTTAATTCATTCAGCATGACAAGGGTTAACATGAAACATAAACTTTTCCAGTGTGGAAACTTTCTAAGTTTCTGATCTACAAGGTGGCTCATTGGTCGGTATTAGACTGAACACTGTGGACCAATATCAGACATCAGTCCAAGTGTCCGCAAAATCCACCCAGGAGATACAACAATGTAATAAAATATACATGTACCCACAGACATGTATGTCCAGTGAAGACAGATCAGTATCTGCTTCAATGCAGTCTGAGTAGTCTTTTGGTGCTCATTGAATAGACACTTATCCCTGGTTCTTAACCCTAGCCCTGCTGAACCCGGATATGCCCTGCCTTTGCAAACAGTGTAGATCCAGATCAGTTAGCTGTTTGTCATTAAGTATGTGAATTTGTAGCAGTAGCATAAATCAAGTAATCTGATTGGCTGAAAACAAGAAGTGGGTGTAGCATCTTGATTTATTTAGCATGGCAAGGGTTAAGAACAGGCTGATCAGTTTGCTTTGTGCTTATGGCATAAACTTCATTATCTTGTAGCCAGCCTCAGTGGCTCAGTTGTATGTGCCACTTGACTGGTCATCAGGAGATTGCAGGTTCAGTCTTCGTTGTGTGCAGGAACATTCTTTGGTAGAGATTGATAATAAAATATTTTCTACATTCATTCTCTCCCTTCTGCTGATTCAGATAGGGCAGTTGTCAGTTTCTGGTGAAAGAATGTACACAAATACTGGATAACTTTTTAAAGGACTAAGCCTGCCCAGGAAGAGATTGGTTAGGTAAACTGACTGGCTCAACACCACCCTAATTGGATGAAGGGCCATAAAACCTCAATCAGCAAATGAAATTATTATCACATTGTGGCTCAAATGAATAACAGATTCTCATGATAATGGAGAAAGTGGTTTCCCAGGTATGACAACGTTATTTTCAATGTAGCTGCAATGTCGTGACATGTAAATGATATTGTAATGATATTGTGGTTTTTGCTGGTTTGACCATTCCTGTGTATGATCCAGAAAGGAAAGACCATAAATACATGTATGAAGTTCCAAGTCATATTTTCATGAAAAAGTCAGAAAACCTTCGAAACTTATGTCTGTTCATATTTAAATTAAGTAAAATAAAGTGCCAATCACCACTTCTGCAGGCAATATCAGAAATACATAGTTTCTTTATTTATTAAGGAAAATTAATCTTGACATGTCACATGAATTGTCAAGACTTATTATACATACTGTTTTCACATCCCTGAGGCATCCATCAATGCATCCGTCCCGTATGCCTCAAAAATAGTTATTTTGTTATCCAAGAAAGGTTTAATAAAGTGATATACAATGAATAGTATTAATAAGATCATAAAATGTGGGGCATCTGACAGCTTGTAAAATTTCAGTTAGTCTCTTGTTTTTGAACTGGATCAAAAATGAAAAGATTTTTTTATTGAATCTTTGAATTAATGTTGGCAACATTAATTTAGAGATATGATAATTGCAAGAATGAGGGACTAACTGAAATTTTACAGGCTGTCAGATGCCACATTTTATGATTGTGTCAATACCATATATCAATTTATTAAACCTTTCTTGGATAATAAAATGTCTATTTTTGAGGAATATGGAGTCTTTAAAGCACCAAGCAAAATTTGTAACAGATGATATTCTAAATATATGTTTTTTTTTTGTGTGTGTTTGATTGTTTTTAGCTCACCTAAGCAAAAGCGCAGGGTGAGCTATTGTGATCACCCTCTGTCCGTCGTCAACAATTAGTTTGTTGTTAACCCTCTAGAGGTCACAGTTTTGGCCCAATCTTGATGAAACTTGCTCAGAATGTTTGCCCCTATGAAATCTAGGTCAAGTTTGAAACTGGGTCATTTGGGGTCAAAAACTAGGTCACCAGGTCAAATCAAAGGAAAATATTGTTAACACTCTAGAGGTCCATTCAAGCAATCATCATGAATCTTGCTCAAAATGTTTAGCTTGATGATTTCTAGATCAAGTTTGAAACTGGGTCACTTGGGGTCAAAAACTAAGTCACCAGGCCAAATCAAAGGAAAACCTTGTTAACACTCTAGAGGTCACATTTTTGGAGCAATCATCATGAATCTTGCTCAAGTTGTTTGTCTTGATGAGTTCTAGGTCAAGTTTGAAACTGGGTCACTTGGGGTCAAAAACTAGTTCACCGGGCCAAATCAGCAAAATATCTTGTTAATACTAGCGGTCATATTTTTGAAGCAATCATCATGAATCTTGCTCAAAAAGTTTGTTTGATGATTTCTAGGTCAAGTTCGAAACTGGATCACTTGGGGTAAAAAACTAGGTCACCAGGCCAAATCAAAGGAAAACCTTTTTAACACTCTAGCGGTCACATTTTTGGAGCAGTCATCATGAATCTTGCTCAAGTTGTTTGTCTTGATGAGTTCTAGGTCAAGCTCAAATGGGTCAATTGGAGTGAAAAACTAGGTCACCAGGCCAAGTCAAAGGAAAACATTGTTAACACTCTAGCGGTCATATTTTATGAGCAGTCATCATGAATCTTGCTCAAAATGTTTGTCTTGATGAGTTCTAGGTCAAGCTTGAAACTGGATCACTTGGGGTCAAAAACTAGGTCACCAGGCCAGATCAAAGGAAAACCTTGTTAACACTCTAGAGGTCACATTTTTGAAGCAATCATCATTAATCTTGCTTAAATGTTTGTCTTGATAAGTTCTAGGGCAGGTTTAAATCTAGGTCACTTGGGGTCAAAATCTAGGTCATCTCCCAAAATCAGCAGAAAACCTTGTTAACACTCTAGCTATCATTTTTTTGAAGTAATCATCATGAATCTTGCTCAAAATGTTTAGCTTGATTATTTCTAGGTCAAGTTCGAAACTGGGAGACATGGGGTCAAAAACTAGGCACCTGGCCAAATCAGTGGAAAACCTCGTTAACACTCTAGTGGTCACATTTTTGAAGCAATCATCATGAATCTTGCTCAAACTGTTTAGCTTGATGATTTCTAAGTCAAGTTCGAAACTGGGTCACTTGGGGTCAAAAACTAGGTCACCAGGCCAAATCAAAGGAAGACCTTGTTAACGCACTAGAGGTCACATTTTTGAAGCAATCATCATGAATCTTGCCCAAAATGTTTGTCTTGATGATTTCTAGGTCAGATTTGAAACTGGATCACTTTGGGTCAAAAACTAGGTCCCCAGGCCAAATCAAAGGAAAAGCTTGTTAACACTCCAGAGGTCACATTTTTAAAATAATCATCATAAAACATTGCTCAAAATGTTTTTCTTGATGATTTCTAGGTGTAGTTTTAAACTGGGTCACTTAATATCAGAAACTAGGTCACCAGGCCAAATCAAAGGAAAACCTTATTGACACTCTAGAGGTCACATTTTTGAAGTGATCATTATGAATCTTGCTCAAAATGTTATCTGGATGATTTCTAGGTGGTTTGGAACTGGGTCACTTATGACATGTATTTCACAGTCCAAAGACTTCCAGAATTATTTCGTTTAGGTCAGTTTCTCAGTAATTATTGATCCAACAGTGCGATATTTGGCACTTGTGAAGTGTTTGTGTTTAGGTCAGTTTCTCAGTAACCATTGCTCCTACAGCCAGTGATACTTAGTACATGCATATATCTTAGCATGGCCTCTTGAGTGCACTCATCCATATTTGACCTTGACCTCTATTTCACAGTCCATTAGACATGCTACATTGTCTTACTTGTTAATATAATCATAATGAATTTTAATCAGAATGTTTGCCTTGATCAGTTCTAGGTCATGTTCTCAAAGTGCTATGATACTCAGGTGAGCCTTACAGGGCCATCATGGCCCGCTTGGTTTTTAATTTTCAAAAAGACACTAAATTACCAATAAGCAGAGATTATTAGAAACTGGCCACAAGGACAAAAAATGTAATGGACAGATGAGCCATTAAGGGTTATGGGATTTGTCTGAATTTTCAGAGATGAAGTCTAGAGCAGCAAAGTTTAGTTTTGGTAAAGAAGAACTAGATGGTATTATTGATATTGCAGCTATAAAAGCAGACTATCAGGCAGTCGTGGACAATCTGAAACATGAATACATACACAGTCTTGCTCTTAGAACTTCAACAGGTGAGAAATACAGCCAGGGCCCAGTTGTTCAAAGCATAGTTAGCTTAACAAGCTTGTTAGTGGTCAAAATCTTAACTGTTCTAGTAAGTACAATATCTAATTCACAGGTATTTTTGCGAAAAACTCTCATTTTTTCAGCAAAAGTATTAGCAGATATGCCATATTTAATGATGAAAGTTTTGATGATACATTAACTAATGACATCTTTAGTTTTGAACAACTGGGCCCAGATATTTATTTTTTTTTTTACATAAATATTAATATTTTTGTAATTTCTCTTCAGCGTTCCGCATCCCTGAAATTCCTAAATAAAATCTTGATTTTTAAGGCATACAGTATATCTAAAATTCCTGTAAGTACTGAAAATGCTGGAAATTTCTGTAAAAGACCTAATATTTTGAATAGACTCTTATTTTTTCTGTTTTTGTATGTATACATGTTTAATTCCAGAAGAAAGAGCTTTGGCTTCTAGGGCCATAACTTGTGTAAGTCTGAGAATGGAATTGATCATTGCTCCAGATATTGTTTTTTTTTTCAACTGAAAACTACTGATAATTTTCTTATTTCTCCATGACAACATATGTTGTTGGGTGCTCATTAGAAGTACCTTGTGGGCACTTCTAATGAGTAATCACAATACAATGTATAAGGGTTTGCAGAGAAATACGAAAAATATTATGTGGATAGTCACGCTTATCTGTAGCTATGATTGATATCATATGTTTATTCTGACCTGATTAACATAATGTACATATATTTCCTTCTATCATTCAAATGAATTGAAATCTATACATTGATGTACGTCACACAGTGCTTTGCAAAGAATGCAATGCTTTTATTTTTAAAATGTTTGATACATTTTAAAATTAAGATTTAGAATAGAAATCAGACTGTTCAAAATATTTTGGTATATTAGCATTCAAAGATACACATGCTGTGAAGGAGAATGGATGCAACATTTTTGCCCCACTTTTGAAAAGGGGTCTACTCTGAAAGGAAATACTGTGCCCCCCTTTTACCTTCTAGAGTAGACTGCCTTTCAGAAAGGGCTTGGCAGCACGACAAAGAAGAAGTCACAAAAGTTGTCTGCCTTGTAAAAATGATGGAAAAAAGTGTGTCCATTTCCTTAAATGTAATCAGACCATGCCCCGAGGTTATAAAAGTTTTTCATGCTCAACTCAGCTGCGCATGAAATTTGTCCTGCTAATAAATCTCAAATTATTAGCAATTGCAAATTCTTTCTTGCTAAACACAGCTGAGCATGAAAATTTCTCTGCTTAAAATATGAAAATTCCAACTATCCTTGGCATTTGCATATTGATTACCAGAGAAAATTTCATGCTCAGCTGAGTTGAGCATGAAAAAAAAGCTTTATAACCTTGGAGCTTGTTTAGTCATACATGTATTCATATTTGGGTTAATTCTACAAAGTGTATCCATTTTCCTTATAGTCATTATTACTGTATTTTTCCGAAGTATTTGGACACCTCAACTCCTTACCGTACTTGTTCCAAAATTTGAACAAGTACAATTTACTACACAATGTTGTGTCTAAAACATGCTGGATAAGTGACAAACAGTGTAGACCCTGATGAGATGCTGCATTCTGCAGCATCTCATCTGGGTCTACACTGTTTGCTGAGGCCCATTCTGTCCAAATACATATGGCTAATACGCTATACCTGTTTATTCATGTGCAGAAATGGCAAGTTGACTCTAATGAGCACCTACTACATATATTTTGGTGAAGAAAAAAAATCTTTAAAGGTTGTCCTTGGAAACACTGAACACATAATACAAAGAAAACCAGAGTCTCGGTTTCCTTGAGACTCTTCGTATAAGAAAAAAGATGAAGATTTTACCTTCACCTTCTCCTGAGGTTTTGCTTTTCTGCTGCTTTGTCAGTCTTTCTGGAGTTGTCATATAAGATATGATTGTCTGAAATTCTGGGTCCAGTTGTTCAAAGCATCATTAGCTTAACGAGCTAACTATTTTAGCGGATTCAATATACAATATTCTGATATTTTTTGCTGAAAAAATGTGAGTAGCTTTTGCACAGCAAAAAATTTCAGCATATTTGTATATCACTCAATGTAAATTTTAATGAATCATTAACTAACAACATCGTTAGCTTTGAACAACTGGGCCCTGACAAACAAAGTCATTAATTTTTAAAGCAAATGGAATCACTTTTAGATGAGGCAGTTATCAAAATTGTTTTGCACCTCTTCTCAAAAGGGGTCTACTCAAAAAAGAAACAAATTGTCCTCCTGTGGAGCAAATTGTTTCCTTTTAGAGTAGACAGACACATTTTAAGAAAGGACTTGGTGTTTGGGAATGTAGACAGGTAGTCACAAAACATGACTCCCTTGTAAAAAAATGAAAAACAAAATCAGCCCTTTTAAGGGGAAATGAATACACTCTCAGGAGAGGCAACTCTTTCAAAACTGGTTTGCCTCCCTTCCAAAAAGGGGTCTTTTCTTAAAGGAAAGAATTTGCTCCTGTGGGTGCAAATTCTTTCCTTCAGAGTAGACTGAATTCTTTTCTTTCAGAGTAGACCCATTTTTTGGAAGGGGCGTGGTGTGTAGGAAAGCTAACAGGAAGTCACAAAAGTTTTCTTGTCAAAATACTGAACAATCTGCTAAGCATATTCAGTCCCTCAAACTATATATTCCAGGGTCCTTTGACCAGTTGCTTATTGATACTGAAGATGGACCTTTTCCACTGAATCAACTAGCTCAGATTGTTATGAAGAATCCTACATTACTCATTATTGATCTGGCTTCCATGCCTCAGGTAAAATAAACAGAGCCTCAGTTGTTCAAAACTTAAAGAAGTTGTAAGCTAACATAATGTTAAAATTTCTGTCTTGAAATATGGCAAATACATAGATATTTTTTGCTGAAAAAATGTGAGTAGCTTTTGCAGGATAAATATCAATGTATTTGAAAATACCTTAGCTACAACATTTAATGAGTGTTATTAACAAGCTTGTTAAGCTAATGATACTTTAAACAACTTAGCCCGCAGGCCTCGGTGGCTCATTTGGATGCGCCATCCGACTGGAGACCAGGAGGTCGCGGGTTCAACCCCCCCGCTGAGGTCGGCAACATTTTTTCATGGAGATTGATCATGAAATATTTTCTATGGTCATTCTCTCCCTTCTGCTGATTCAAGAAGGGCAGTTGTCAGTTTCTGGCGAAAGACTGTGCACAATACTGATTAACCGCTTAGAGGACTAAGCCTGCCCAGTAAACGTGTGGTTAGGTAAACTGACCGCGCTTGACATGACCCCATTGGGTTGACTGGGCCGTAAAACCTCAACACAAACAAACAAACAACTTAGCCCAGGAGTATAATATACATACATGTAGCTCTAAATAAGGGAAGGCTTCTTTTTACCCAAAATATTTGGACACCTTAACTCCTTACAGTATGCATACTAATATGTGAATAAACTCATTTCATCAAGGGAACGTCTTTGCATCACCAGTAAGAGCAACTCACACCCAAATACTTTGTGTTTATGTTTATCTTTAACTCTTTACATGCTGGGTAATTGTGCATGCTTTTTTGTGGACTTTCGGTTTTTTTTTTTGGTTTTTCTTTTAACATTAACATTTTCAAAAAAGTCTTTCAGAAATACCATCAGAGTGTCAAACAGTTTGGATCCAGATAAGGCCTGACATTTTGTCAGACCTGATCTGGGTCCAAACTGTTTGCAAAGATTATTGGCAGACAACAAAATCGCCACTAGTGGGGAAAGAGTTAAGTCCTCCAGTGTAGGACAAAATCATTTGGATTCTATGTAGAGTGGATGTGTGGGGAGATTTTGTCCATAGAATGCACTTGCCACATAGATAGGATGATTTTTATACCTATAAAGGATGCACCTTCCTTTTATTGTCACACCTGCGTTAGCACGTAGGTGCGATATAGGCATGCCATGACCCATCCATTCGTCAGTTCGTCTGTTCGTCTGTTTGTCCGTTCGTCAACAATTGACTTGTGAGCGCAACTCCTCCTACAGTTTTTGGCCAATCGTTTTGAAACTTCACAGATGTTTTGGCCATAGCATGTAGATGTGCATATTGTTTGCTCATAATTCTCAGATTTTTTTTTCAACTTTTTCCGCTTTGTTAACTTAGTCAGTTTTTATCTAAAACCCTAATAGTCAGTGGGTGTCTCGTGAGCGCAACTCCTCCTACAGTTTTAGGCCAATAGTTTTGAAACTTCACAGATGATTAGGTCAGGGTCTGAAGATTTGCATATTATTTGCACATAAATCTCAGATTTTTTTTTCAACTTTTTTCGCTTTGTTAACTTAGTCAGTTTTTGCCTAAACATATTGCATATTGTTTGCTCATAATTCTCAGATTTTTTTTCAACTTTGTTTAAAACTTAGTCAGTTTTTACCTTAAACCCTTATAGTCAGTGGGTGTCTCGTGAGCGCAACTCCTCCTGCAGTTTTAGGCCAATAGTTTTGAAACTTCACAGATGATTAGGTCAGGTCTGAAGATTTGCATATTATTTGCACATAAATCTCAGATTTTTTTTTTCAACTTTTTTCGCTTTGTTAACTTAGTCAGTTTTTGCCTAAAACCCTTATAGTCAGTGGGTGTTTCGTGAGCGCAACTCCTCCTGCAGTTTTAGGCTAATAGCTTTGAAACTTCACATATGATTAGGACATGGTCTGAAGATGTGCATATTTTTTGCACATAAATCTCAGAGTCATTTCAGCAGAGTTAGGGGTCCTTGATTTATCCCCAGAATTGGTTTCCGCTCAATATCTTGTGAAAGAATTGATGGATTAGGATCATATTTTGCATACATATTGTTGTTAACAATACCTAGCTTGGGATTTCATCAATTTTCAGCTGAGTTACTGGCCTTGATTAATGGGCAAAAATGATATCCGCGCAATATCAATATCTTGTGAAATAATGGACAGGTTTAGATAAAATTTTGCAAGCTAATATTCCAAATTTTCTACTTTGTCCATTTTTTAACCTATCAATTTCTTGAATACTGCAAAATAGATTTTTTTCAATACAAATAGGAACTTGTATGACTTAATCCCCGCAGGTGCGACATCGCTTTCCGCTGATTTCTTGTTTGGTTTTGATATCTGAAGTATAGGAAAAAGGGTACAATTTAACATGGAGAGCTTCCTTTAATGTGACGTCCTAATAATATTTTTAAAAAGTACCGATTGAATGACAGACAGTGCAGACCCTGATCAATCAGTGCTTTAGAAACAGCTTGATCTGGATCTACACTGTTTGCTAAAACTTATCTGTCCAAATATTTAGGATAAATACAGTGTTCAGAAGATAAGTTTCATCCTTTTTGTACCTGATTCAAAAATTATCTAAAAATATTGTTACACTTGTTACTTATTAGGTGCTGTGAAATACTGTCTCACAAGAAAAACTTGTCTTTTGCCATATTATTCCATAAAGAGTTAACCCTTAAAATGCCAAGAAAACCTGCATCTGAAAATGTTGTCTGTTTATGTCTGCTGAATATTCTTGCAGACTTTTCAAACCTATTTTTAGCTTACCTGTCGTGGTGACAAGGTGAGCTTTTGTGATCACATTCTGTCCATTCACTGTCGTGTGTCCGTGCATGCGTCCGTCCGTCCATCCGTAAACAATATCTTCAAATGACATCTCCTCCTAAACCACTGATTGGATTTTGACCAAACTTCACAGAAATGATCCTTGGTTGGTCCTATTTCAAAGTTGATCAAATGGTTCTGGTCCATTGCATATCTAGGTCACAGGAGCTAAAAATAGATTTTTTAACTGAAAACTTAAAATATCTTCGAGTCAGAAACCACTGGACCTATTGTAATATAATTTTGCAGAAATGTTCCTTTTTGTGATCCTCTACCAAGATTGTTCAAGCCATTTGGATTTGTCAGAAAACATGGCCGCCAGGGGATGGGGCTTATTTTCCCTATATATACCTATATAGAAAACTTTAAAAATCTTCTTGTCAGAAACCACTGGACCGATTTCAATATAAGTCGGCTGAAATGTTTCCTTGGTGACCCTCTACCAAGATTGTTCAAGCCGTCATGATTCGTCGAAAAACTTTGCCGCTAGGGGGCTTTTTTCCCTGTATATCTATATAGAAAACTTTAAAAATCTCCTTGTCAGAAACCAGTTGACCGATTTCAATATAACATGGCAGGAATGTTCCTTTTGTAACCCTCTACCAAGATTGTTCAAGCCGTCATGATTTGTCAAAAAACATGGCTGTCAGGGGGCGGGCTTAAAAATCTTCTTGTCAGAAACCACTGGACTGATTTCAATATAACTTGGCAGAAATGTTTCCTTGGTGACCCTCTACCAAGATTGTTCAAGCAATTGTGATTTGTCAAAAAGCATGGCCGCCAGGGGAAGGGGCTTATTTTCCCTATATATCTATATAGAAAACTTTAAAAATCTTCTTGTCAGAAACTAATGGACCAATTTCAATATAACTTGGCAGGAATGTTTCTTTGGTGACCCTCTACCAGGATTGTTCAAGCCGTCATGATTCGTCAGAAAATATGGCCGCCAGGAGGCAGAGCTTTTTTTTCCTGTATATCTATATACATGTAGAAAACTTTAAAAAATCTTCTCATAAAAAAAAATGTTGGACTGATTTCAAAATAACGACACAAATGCTTCTTTGTGAACCCTCTACCAAGAGTAATCAAGCTGTCCTGATTTGTCAAAACAACATGGCCTCCAGGGGGCAGGCTTATTTTCCCTGTATATCTATATAGAAAACGTTAAAAATCTTTTTGTCAGAAACCACTGGACCGATTTCAGTAATACTTGGCAGTATGTTCCTTTGGTTATCCTCTACCAGGATTGTTCAAGCTGTCATGATATGTCAAAAACATGGCCACTAGGGGGCGGAGCTTATTTTGCCTATATATGTATATGGAAAATTTTAAAAATCTTCTTGTCATAAACCAGTGGACCGATTTCAGTATACCTTGGCAGGAGTGTTTCTTAGGTCACCCTTTACCAAGATTGTTCAAGCCGTCATGATTCGTCAAAAAAACATAGCTGCTAGGGGGGGGCGGGGCTTATTTTCCCTATATACGAGTAGCTATGTAGAAAACTTTAAAAAATTTCTTGTCAGAAACCACTGGACAGAGTTCTACACCTGTGGACACAAAAGTGTACAAACTTTGATGGGCTTCATTTCATTTTGATATAACATATTATCTTTTATATTCTATCATCCTGTCAATCAACTGCTAGCCATGTATAAATGAAAAACGTAAGAAGTTGTCCATTTCACGGCAGAGCCTGCCCTGCATCAGCCAATTAAAATACATCTCAACTGTCAAGAACATACATCAGACTTAAAATAAAATAAATACAATGTACTTGTCAAAATGAATAAGATCAATCAACGTAAATTGTTAGAATTGTCCATGAATGACATTTGATTGTCAAACAAATATGAAGCAAACAGATTCATTGAAAGTTACTTCATCAGAGTTTGCACAGTTTTGTGTCCACAGGTGTATATAACTTGGCAGGAATGTTGCTTTGGTGACCTTCTTCCAAGATTGGATGCGTCAAAAAAACATGGCCACCAGGGGGCGTGGCTTATTTTCGGTGTATATCTATATAGAAAACTTTAAAATTTTTTCTGTCAGAAACCATTTGACTGATTTCAATATTACTTAGCAGGAATGTTGCTTTGGTGACCCTTTACCAAGATTGTTCAAGCAATAATAATTTGTCTAAAAAACATGGCTGCTAGGGACGGGGCTTATTTTCCATATATATCTAAAAAGAAAACTTTAAAAATCATCTTGTCAGAAACCACAGAACCGATTTCAATATAACTTAGCAGGAATGTTCCTTTGGTGACCCTCTACCAAGTTTGTTCAAGCTGTCATGATTCGTCAGAAACATGGCCGCTAGTGGGCAGGGCTTCTTTTCCCTATATAGCTATATAAAACACTTTAAAAATCTTTTTGTCAGAAACCACTGGACCGATTTCAATATAACTAGGCAGAAATGTTCCTATGGTGACCCTCTGTCAAGATTCAGTTCAAGCGGTCATGATACATGAAAATAAACATGGCCACTAGGGGGCAGGGCTATAAAATTTATACAAAAATCTCAGATCAGTGAACTTGGCTGAAACTTGAATAGTAAGTATGCAAATCTCTTTGCTCAGGTGAGTGATATAGGACCATCATGGTCCTCTTCTTAAGCCTATTTTTGCATACAGGCAAACAGTGTGAACCCTGATCAGACTGCTCCTAGAGAAGCAGTCTGATCTGGTTCCACACTGTTTGCAAAAATGACTTTTAAAATCACAAACAGATGACAAAGCAGACAACAATTGTTGTGACTGGTATTTTAAGAATTAATCATAACTACAGCAGATATTTTGAAATATTTTTTTTTCCTTTTTAAGAGAAAATATGGCTTGGCATTTCATTAGAATCATCTGCTAGGCAAGTCTTATTTTCTCTGAAAACAATCATTTTAGAATGTTGTCTGCTACAAATCTGTTTAATGCTTTAAGGGTTAAGCCACAGTGAGGACACAGATCTGATTGCAAAAAACTCCTAAGAACAAAACGTATCTGCATTCTTTTCAGCTGTTGAGAAAAATGAAGTAAAAAAAATTATACCACTGGCATTTTTTAGTTCAGCTAAGTCAAAGGCTTCTGATCAGATATAGTCCTACCAGTTTTATTAAATGATGCCACTTTGGTAAAATGCTAAACCTAGTTGACCTTTGACTTTTTAACAGGAAGGTCAAATTTCCTTCCCTGGACATTTATATAGGGAAAATGTTGGAAAGGCTGATGGAAGGTAGGGTCTGTCTGTGACTAAAGTAGCTAAGACCTTCAGTTGCAATCAAAACATTATCCTTTGGGTTTGTTTCTATTTGCTTGTCTATAAACATGTTGAAAAGCATTAATAAAACTCATAAAATCAGTCGAAGAATGCCAAAATATTTTTAGTAAATATGGTAAAAAAATACTTCGTAAATTAACCTGCTGTAATAAACCTAAGTATTTGGACACATTATCTTCTTGCCATACTTGTCCTAAAACTTGAAATAGTCCATTCTGTTGTCTCTAGATATGTTGAAAATTATGCTGTATGTATGGTAGTGTAGACCCTGATTCTGCGGCATCTCATCTGGGTGTACACTGTATGCAAAGGCCTATCTGTCCCTATACTCAGGGTTATTACGGTATATGATTGTTTTGGCAAATTCAACAGACAAACAATTGACAGTTGTTTTTGTTTTGTTTTTTTTTTCAGCAAAACAGGATTCTAGAAAAAATAAGAAAAAATATTGCAAAATGCTGTCTGCTACAATTTTTACTCAGTCACTAAGCATTAAAGAATCTAAAGATGACTTTAGTTGTCTCGATCTCGCTTACCTGGAATAACCGCTTATCGTGAAGTGAAAATGTGGTCCCTGCTTTAACATGAAAATCTAACATCAGGTAACAAAATATCCTAAGGAATAATTTCTCCTCTTTTCCACAATATTTTCAATATATCTCTAACTTCTGGAGTCAAATTACATATACATTTGTTAAATGTGGTTGTTCAATTTATTTTTTCCTCAATTCTCCAAATCTGATATGTCAAGGTATGGATATCTCAAAGTACTTCAGAGAGTCCCTTGGAATTCGAGATAATGAGTCGACTGTATTTTATTTTCAGTACACAGGTGCTGTGCTAGAGAAAATAAGAAATTCAGGGATGAATGTTTCTCCACAGCAGGAAGGAACCCATACCATCTATGTACCCATACCAAAGTAAGTAGAAAGGTTCACAGTAATCGGAGCTGAAAAGATAATTGATTATCAGTCCTGTCATTTTGATTGATAATCGATTAGTAATCACTGAAGATATGGTCATAATTTTACCTGTCTGAGCCTGACTGTTACCGTATGTTATATTTTATTGCATATATTCGGTCAGACAGCCCTGAGCAAACAGTGTAGACCCTGATGAGATGCCACAAATGTGTACACTGTTTGCCACCCATCCAGTTATTTTTAGACACAACAATGGGTAGTAAATTGTACTTGTTCAAATTTTAGTTTATGTATGGTAAGGAGTTGAGGTGTCTGAATACTAAGGGTAAATACAGTAAAATAACAAAAACAGAAATCAAATGATCGATTATTAGCAAATCACTAATGATAATCTTTTTTGTGGAATTTATCGATGAATTAATGGATTATCCGATTAATCGTGCCAGCCTTAGTTCACAGATTATATGCCTGAGAAGTAGCCTCTACAGCTCTCTGGGCTAATTCAGAACATGCCAAATTGATGATATTTTTCCCAGAAAATAAGTTCTGACATTTCATGCAAATTGTCCCTTGGGATACTGTTTTCACATTGTTCCTGGACATAGCAACAGATAAGGCGCTTTTTTTATCCAAAAAATGCTGACATCTTTCTTATTTCTCAATAAACACATATGTTGTGGTACTCATTAGAAGTGCCTCAGCGAGGCACTTCTAATGAGTAACCACAACATATGTATTCATCGACAAATAAGAAAACTATTATGTGGATACCCCCTCTTATCTGTAGCTATGGTTCCATCTGTCTGTCCATTGCGTTTTGGTTTACCTTGCGTGGGGTATCAAATAAGCATTGCTAATTGAAATTCTTGTTATACTTCCCTTCTGAAATCTGTCTATTCTAAAAGAATTTCAGACAGCTGAAAGACAGACCAGCAAACAGGAAGTCACAAACATTGTCTTCATTGTAGACAATGACAGAAAATCTAATGACTATCCAGTTTCCTGTAAGGAAATCTTCTTTCACAAGTGTACCCTACCCAGATCCCTTCTGAAAAGGTGCTACTCAAGAAGGACTAACCTCCCTGTGAGGAGTCATACTTTTAGACCCGTTAAGTTAATGTCCTTTGCAGGTATATGGTCTGATACACTTTAAAGATTTTGCTGCCATTTTGCAAAGGAAAACAACTGTTTTGATATACTTGAAAAATTTTGCTGCGATTTTGCAAGAGGAAACACCTTTTGCAGACAGGTAGTTGCCCCAATTGTATTTGATACAGTTGACTTGTTATCTCGACTTCACTTATCTCGAATAACTGCTTATCTCAAAGTGAAAATCTGGTCCCTGTTTTAATATGAAAATCTAACAACAGGTAACAAAATATCGTGGAAAAGAGGAGAAATTGCTCTCCTCTTTACTACAATATTTTCAGTATACTTAACTTCATGAGTCAAATTACATATTTATTTGTGAAATGTGGTTGATCAATTTATTTTTTTCCTCAATTCTGCAAATCTAATATGTTGAGGTACAGATATCTAGAAGTATTTCAGAGAGTCCCTTTTACTTCGAGATAACGAGAATCGACTGTACTTTTTCAAAACTAGGGGCTTCTCTTATATACTCAGGGAGCCAATTCTGTTTTCAATGAGGAGAGAATCAAATATTTCTATGTCAGAGCTATTTCCATTGGAGATGTGTATATCCATTAATCTTAATCTCAAAACTATGTAGATATTATTAGGGAGTGAAATATTTATACAAAGAGCTGTGTGAACAGTGAATTCCTAGGTTATCTAGAATGTGCATTGCCTGGCCAGGGCCTGTGACCTTGGCTAGTGAAGCTTTAAGTATTTAAGGGGACTGATACTCTGGGTAGATTTTCTGCGTTTTGTTTTTTTTCTTCTTCTGAAGTAGACTATTCTGTCCTTGGATCTGGACATGTCCATTGTTGCAAATAGGGGTTTCAGTCTAAAACCAGAAACAGAATGGCAAACAGTTTAGATCCTGATGAGATAGCTCATAACATGCCATCTCATCTGGATCTACACCATTTGCATAGGTACGAGGGTGAGTCAATAAGTAACCAGCCTAACTTATTTCCGGTTGAGGCCGGCCTTGGTGGCTCAGTTGGATGCGCCGTCCGACTGGAGACCAGGAGGTCGCGGGTCGGCAACATTCTTTCGTGGTGATTGATCATGAAATATTTTCTACGGTCATTCTCTCCCTTCTGCTGATTCAAGAAGGGCAGTTGTCAGTTTCTGGCGAAAGAATGTGCACAATACTGGTTAACCGCTTAGAGGACTAAGCCTGCCCAGTAAATGTGTGGTTTGGTAAACTGACCGCGCTTGACATGACCCCATTGGGTTGACCGGGCCATAAAACCTCAACACAAAAAAAAAAAAAAAAATTCCGGTTGAGATCCACCTCTTTTTTTTCAATGTAATTGCCCTCTAATGTGATGCATTTAGAACAACGGTGTTCAAGTGCCATCAGCCCAGAACTGAAAAAATCAGGGTCCTTTCCATTGACCCACTCCTCAACTGCCGCCACGACTTCTTCATCAGATCAGAAATGAAGTCCATGGATATCCTTTTTCAAGTTTGGGAGTAGGAAGAAGTGGCTAGGAGCTAGGTCAGGCGAATAGGCTGGATGTGGTATTAATTCATACCCTTTTCGCTCTACAGCATCCATTGCAACTTTGCAAGTGTGGACACTCGCGTTGTCCTGTTGCAGCAAAACACCTTTAGAGAGTTTACCTCAACATTTTACACAGATGGCGGTTCTCAGCTGGTCTAACAAGTTTGCATAGTATACTCCAGTTATTGTACTTCTCTTGGGTTAAAAGTCCAACATAATAATGCCTTTTGCGTCCCAAAATACTGTGGCCATCACCTTGCCAGCAGATGGTTGCCTCTTGAACTTCTTTGTCTTCAGGGACCCAGGCCCTACCCACTGACGACTCTGAGCTTTATTCTCTGGCTCATAATTATGAACCCAAGTCTCATCTACAGTCACCAGACGCAAAAGAAAATCATCTTTTGACCTAAAACGCTTCAACAAGGGGCTGCATACTGATACTCTGGTTGCCATTTGCTCATTGCTAAGGGATTTGGGGACCCAACGGGCTGTTAGCTTGCGCATACTTAAACGATCATGTAAGATTGTTGAAACGCTACCATGTGAAATGCCTAATGCCTGCGCTATTTCTTCCACCTGAACTTGCCTTTCACAGTATAGCAGATCCCGAACTTTCTTACACATTTCTTTGTCGGTGGCATACAGTGGGCGTCCAGACCTGGCTTCATCTTCTAAAGATGTTCTACCGCATTTGAATTCCCCTACCCAGAATTTAACCTGAGCATAAGATGGTGCAGAAGACCCATAAACATCGGCTAAGTCGCCATGTATTTCCTTGCCTGTTTTACCTTTTAAATACAAGTACCGAATTACAGCACAGTACTCATCTTTAGATGAAAAGCATGTCTTTGCATCACTAGCCATGTTTGACATGAAACAAAGCATGAAAATCGTGACCGTCTCGGTCCATTGGAAATGGGATAGGCTGGTTATTTATTGACACGCCCTCATAGAACAGTTAACATTTTGACAACTAACAAGCTTGTTAAGCTAATGATGCTTTGAACAACTGGGCCCTGAATATCAACCCACTTCTGAAAAATGGCCTAGTCTATGAGAAAAAAAAATGTGAGGAAAAAAATTGCGCCTTCTGGGAGCAAATACTTTTTTTATAGAGTAGACACCTTTTTCAGAAGGGGATGAACAGTTTTGACAGTTCTGCTCCCTGTAAAGTGTATTTATTCTACATCCCTTAATAGATCTCCAAGGGTATACTGTAATTGTATAAATGTTCATGGGGATAAATGTTTGCAATTTTATAATTTTAGACGTTTTCATTGGTACTAAAATTTGTGGATTTGCATATTGACCATAAAGGCTCCATATTCCTCAAAAATAGACATTTTTGTATCCAAGAAAGGTTTAATAAATTGATATATGATATTGATACAATCATAAAATGTGGCACCTCACAGCCTGTAATATTCCAGTTAGTGTCTCGTTCTTGAAATGAAACAATTTTTTATTGTATCTCTGAATTAATGTTGCGAACATTAATTCAGAGATATGATAAAAAGATTGTTTCATTTTTGATCCAGTTTAAAAACGAGAGACGAACTGAATTTTTTTTCGTTTAAGCCTTTAATATTTCTATGCAAAAATATATGGTTGGCATGTATAAAAGTTCACAGAGTTATGCTGACTGCTAAATTCGTGAACATTAATATATCATGAATATTTGTACAATTAAAGTAATATACATTCTATTCAGACTATACATATGTGCAGACTGAGATCTGGGCATTTTTTGCTGGTATATGGTACTACAGCAAACCTTGCAATGTATTTAGCATCTTTACTACAGCAAACCTTGCAATGTATTTAGCATCTTTACTACAGCAAATCTTGCAATGTATTTTAGCATCTTTACTACAGCAAATCTTGCAATGTATTTAGCATCTTTACTACAGCAAACCTTGCAATGTATTTAGCATCTTTACTACAGCAAATCTTGCAATGTATTTTAGCATCTTTACTACAGCAAATCTTGCAATGTATTTTAGCATCTTTACTACAGCAAATCTTGCAATGTATTTTAGCATCTTTACTACAGCAAATCTTGCAATGTATTTAGCATCTTTACTACAGCAAACCTTGCAATGTATTTAGCATCTTTACTACAGCAAATCTTGCAATGTATTTTAGCATCTTTACTACAGCAAACCTTGCAATGTATTTTAGCATCTTTACTACAGCAAACCTTGCAATGTATTTAGCATCTTTACTACAGCAAATCTTGCAATGTATTTTAGCATCTTTACTACAGCAAATCTTGCAATGTATTTTAGCATCTTTACTACAGCAAATCTTGCAATGTATTTTAGCATCTTTACTACAGCAAATCTTGCAATGTATTTTAGCATCTTTACTACAGCAAATCTTGCAATGTATTTTAGCATCTTTACTACAGCAAATCTTGCAATGTATTTTAGCATCTTTACTACAGCAAACCTTGGATTGTATTTAGCATCTTTACTACAGCAAACCTTGGATTGTATTTAGCATCTTTACTACAGCAAACCTTGGATTGTATTTAGCACCTTTACTACAGCAAACCTTGGATTGTATTTTAGCATCTTTACTACAGCAAACCTTGGATTGTATTTAGCATCTTTACTACAGCAAACCTTGGATTGTATTTAGCATCTTTACTACAGCAAACCTTGGATTGTATTTAGCACCTTTACTACAGCAAACCTTGGATTGTATTTTAGCATCTTTACTACAGCAAACCTTGGATTGTATTTAGCACCTTTACTACAGCAAACCTTGGATTGTATTTAGCATCTTTACTACAGCAAACCTTGCAATGTATTTAGCATCTTTACTACAGCAAACCTTGCAATGTATTTAGCATCTTTACTACAGCAAACCTTGCAATGTACTTATCATCTTTACTATAGCAAACCCTGCAATGTATTTAGCATCTTTACTTCAGCAAACCTTGCAATGTACTTATCATCTTTACTATAACAAACCTTGCAATGTATTTAGCATCTTTACTACGGCAAACCTTGCAATATATTTTAGCATCATTACTACAACAAACCTTGCAATGTATTTAGCATCTTTACTACAGCAAACCTTGCAATGTATTTAGCACCTATACTGGAAAAGATAAGCATGAACCTGTCATGCTGTAGCAAAAAAGACTCTTTGGATCATATCAAATGAAAACGGTGTCTGGCATAATGTGCTAAACACAAAGATTTAAAATGTCCTATGCAAAAGCTCAGTCTCTTTCGGTTATGGCCTTTGTCACAGCTCCTGATAAGGCACTTTTTACAGCTGTAAATTATTGATACTCTAGTATAATCTTCATGAATGTTTGTTGAGTTGAGGTTTTAAGGCCCAGTCGACAAATTGGGGTCATACTGAATCGGTCAATTTACCTACCTATCACTGTTAGTTTTCTGCAGCTTATTTGTTTTTTTTTTCTTTTTCAGAATTTCTCATGAGCATAGAGAAAACTTGGCAAAATCAGCCAAAACCTTATATGTACAAGCAAAAGGCAAGCTAGGTAGTGTGTATGGAAGATATGAGAAGTCTGTGAATAAAAAGGAGAATCTAAAGCATCATTCAAAAGATCTAATTAGGGATATAAATAAAATGGTTTGTATTAACATAGCTCCAGATCAGATTTTAGTTAACCCATTTATGTTTAGTGGACTCTTACACACTGGTAGTGGCTGCAACGCTCTGGAGTCGGCTTTTCAACGCACTGGAGTGGGCGAAAAATGGCGGAAACGGTAAACGAAAAATGTACCTGTACTTGTTATAACTTTTATCTGAGCTTATTTCTGTTTTATTTTTAAGGACACTGGGTGCACAGAACAGCAATATGTAAGGCATTTAGGGATTTATTCTATTGTTTAGTCGGCAAATCGGCTGCAAGTTTAGCACATGTCCTTGGGATGCCATGATTTCACCTGTAATTTCTTGAAATGCTACTAAAATAAGCATTTTCGACACTGTTTTTGTTCCATTCCTATTGTATTACAATGGAAAACACGGTTTCTGCACGCCAAATTTTTTGCAATGATTTTTTTTTTTGTACTTTTATTGTCGATTTACTATTACAATGCACTGTGTGCTGTATTTGAAGCATCACTACAATGCACCACAAACACATTTTGTGTATATTGTTAACATCTTCATCTGTCCAACAGGCTATCTCATAAACCATTGGGCAGAATTTAACCAAATTTGTTGCATGACTTCCCTGCGTGGTAAGGGTGTGCGAGAGCAACATTATTTTTCACTGCCCATGTGACCTTCGGGTATTGTCAAATGGTCACTGTTTGTTTGTTGGTCCGTCCATCACGCCATCTCCTCTTAAACTACTGGGTGGAATTTAACCAAATTTGCTGTATGACTTCCCCACGTGGTAAGGGCATGTGAGAGGACATGATTTTTTCCATTCATCCGCCTGTCCGTCATGCTATCAGCAACATTAGCACTGAGTGTGGGGATTTTGCTATGGCGTGCCATCGATTGTGCAATATAGTTTTTTTTTTGTGTTTTTTTTTAACATGTTCAGTTTTATTAGAATGTGTGCTAATCATATGCATCTTATATGCATATACCTTTTATAATCAGGTTCCTCTCATGGAATGCCCAGGATTGTGGTCTTGAAACATCAATGCAGGTTTTGTAAATGCTGTCTGATATACACAAAAATCTTTTTTCAACAGTGATATTACATCTGTTGACCAATTACTTAATCAAGACTGTCTTGGAGTTGCAACCATTTAACAGGTCCTTCAGGATCATTATCAACTATTATCACACCATGGGGGCACTAAGCTATGCTTTGCCTCTCAGTGGCATATCAGACACCTTGTCCAGTAACTGTATTATTGGAGACAAGTAGACCGCATGGGACTCACTGTTGGATACACAGGCATGTGACATTTGAAGTGCATTTTCTAGTAAAACCACATACGTAAAATGCCATGATGATGGATGACGCTTGGGCATATAGTTTTCTTTTTTTCTGTATGTGGGTACATATATTCGTCCTTCAGTATGTATGTGTGTACATAAGTACTGTCAGATTCGGGCTAAGGCATCTGTACCAGGTAGAATTTTGTGCAGTTTTATAGAAATACCCCAGAGCTGGGGCATCTGTGTACTGTGGACACATTTCTAGTTCTCAGTCTAATATCCCATTTTACTTTTTTCACCCATGAACATCTAAATTATACTTTTATTCCCAGCTGGGTCACCAGTAAATACTACCTTTGGTGAGGTCATAGCTCTTGACAAGGGGCTTTTTTTTTCAGCAAAAAAGTTTCCATATTTTTCTTATTTCTTGACAAAAACAGATGCAGTAGGTACTCATTAGAAGCGCCTTTGAGATGCGCTTCTAATCAGTACCCACAACATATGTTTTCGTCGAAAAATAAGAAAACTATTTACCTGATACCAACTCTTATCGAGACCTATGTGAGATTTCATAGAATGGAATAGAATATGATTTTTGCAATGAAGATACTGAATGAGCCAAGGCACAGCAATTCCTACAATTAGCTTATGCATCCAGCAAAGTCTTAGATCAGTCTGTTCGTCCTTGCAGTCTGATCAGTCTTCGCTGTGCGATCTGTGGATGGCTTAGGACCAACAGCTTTTTCATGCAACCGGTGAAAACTCTTATCAGAATGTGCGAATGTGCAGACTGATCTGAGTTTTTGCTGGGCGTACATGTAAATTGTGGGAAGTGCTGTGCTTCGACTCAGATATCATGTACATGTATGATGCTTTGAAATGATTGATTGATTTTGTTGGGGTTTAACGATACATCAAGCCTTGTGGGTCATTTTGTGTCATCTCCCAGAGAAAGGGAGAACAGAGAAGCTATAGTAGTAGAGATGAAAGAGAGAGCAGGGAAGAGAGGAAAATGAATGAAAGGGAAGAAACAAAAAAGTTATAACCTTCCTCCCTCTACCCTTACCTACTGCAAGGATAGCAGGCCTTGCCCAACTGTAAGCCAATCTCAGTTGGATGCCCTGGTGTCGTAAGATACACAACACTTTTGCCCAACCACCCCCAGCTTTGTATTGCTTTGGGCAATGTTTTGACCTGTATTTTATCAAATCCAAAGCTGGGGCTTGTGATTGTGGCACTTCCTGGACTTTCCTCTTACCTATTTTACTATTTAATCTAATCATCTTTTGCATACTTTGGTATGTACAGCTTTTTGCATAATTTGGTACATTTTCCAACCCCATGTGTGTGTTTAATTTCCTTCCTAAAGAAATACGAGGTAATGTTTTTGTATGCTCTCTTCAGTATGTTATAGCCAAACCAATAGCTGTTGTCTGAGGCACGAGGTATGTGATACACCTCGGACAGCTGGTATTGGCTTATGCTTACCTATATTGGCGAGGGAGGGAGTGGAAGGGCATAACTGCATATATAAACTTGCCCCACAATACTGGTTAACCGTTTAGAGGACTAAGCCTGCCCAGTAAACATGTGGCTAGGTAAACTGACTGCGCTCGACATGGCCCCATTGGGTTGACTGGGCTGTAAAACCTCAAACAAACAAAAGATGCATTCATCCTTAGGAGACAATTTGCATGACATATTAAAACCTATTTTCTGGAAAGAATAAGAAGAAATATTTTAAAATATTGTCTGCTAAATAAGCAAAATTCTGCTATTATAATAATGTTCTGTTATCAGTGTGGGGCGAGTTGTCTTATGAATCTGGAGCGAGTTGTCTTGGGGTGTTTATGTGGGTGAGATGTTTTGGGCCAAGGGGTGAGAGGGGTGGTACTCTGAATTTTGTCTGCTGTATAGGCTGGGCCCCAGCATCTAGTGTTTACCAAAAAAATATATCCAATATATCAGCCATACCCCAAAAAATGTCTGATTTATCAGTCATACCCAAAAAAATATCTGCAGATATTAGCATACCTAAAAAAATATTCCCCTTGCTTTCGTTTTATAAAAGTATGGTTTATTTTTCCTGTAAAATGATTGTATTTGTAATATAACTGCTTGAACAGTTTCCATCAGTAGCTCCATTTTTACTTTAATGGCATTGAACAGATAAAATTGTTAAAACTAATTTAAAACAACTATCAGTCTAACCCCTAGTCTTACAATTCCACACAAAAATACTGAGAACTTTGACAGACCCCCAAAAAATTGTCAGTTTTGAAAGTGACCCAAAAAATATCTGCAAATGGTCAATACCCCAAAAAAATAGCCACTTTTCCCCAAACCCCCAAAAATAGTAAAATTCAAAATTCTAACCCCCCACAAAATAGTCCTAGCCTATATAGCAGGCAAAATTCAGAGTACCCCCCACCCCGCCCCACACACACCCAGGGTCTTGGGGCAAGTTTTATGTGGGACAGTATTGTTCTGTACCCATACAACTTATACTTGGTTTTTATTGCCTACATGATAAGTCGTATACTGCATCAAACCTAAGGTCATCCCAACACAGTCCCGCCAACAAGGTAGAAGACATTTTTTTTTTTGTAAAAAATGTCATTGTTGAGACGTTTTATATTAAATACTATCGAATGATAAAAATATTATCTGTTTGCCTGGATTTCAACAGCTTGCAGTGCTTTATAAAAGTCCCGCATGGGATAAACAAACAGCCACAAAATGTGTATGCCACAGCGGGTGCATTGTAACAATGCTTCAAAAACTGTGCACAGTGCATTGTAACAGAAAATGGATAATAAAAGTACAAGAAAATCATCCCGAAAAATTTGGCTCATAGTAATCGAGTTTTGCATCATAACACAGAATTTTAAGAAATTACAGGTGAAATCATGACATCGCAAGGACACATGCTAAAGTTGCAGCCGATTTGCAGACTTAAGATAGAATAAATCTCCAAATGCCTTACATAATCATAAACTGCAGTTTTATTGGTGTTCCGTTTGCCCAGTGTCCTTAAAAATAAAACCGAAATAAGCTCTGACAGAAGGTATAAAAGAACAGGTATATCTTTTGTTTACCTTTTCCACCATTTCTCGCCCACTCCAGTGCATTAGAAAGCCGACTCCAGAGCATTGCAGCCACCACCAGTGCTTTGTGACTGACCAGTGTGCTCTTCTACCAAAACTTTTTGGACCACTCTAGTTTCAATATCAGGGTGTCTGGTTAGTTTTTATTATTTCTATGATTCACAGATATTCCTGTATTTAATGCAAACAGTGTAGCCCTGATCAGATGCCATCAGGTGTTTCTAATGAATACCCACAACATACGTTTTTATGGAGAAAACAGAAAAATTTTCCAAGAATTATCACTAAATACTCCTCCTTAATTCCTCAAATCACATCTTATGGTCCTCATTGGAAGTTGCCTAAATATGGTTTGGTTTGGTGCAAAAGTAACAAGACATCTTCTGTATATTCTCCTAGTTGGTACTTATGCATAGGTCATACCACAGTTGGTGATGGTGGTTGTCATTACAAAAACACACCTATTCAAGTATATAGAAAATTTCACCTCCTAAAAACTGAAAATTTTCAGATAAAAAAAAAACTGATATTTTTCATATTTCTCTCGAAACATAAATTGTGGGTACTCACCTTGGCGAGGTGGTTCTAACAAGTAAACACAATCTATGTTTTGAGCAGAAATACGAAAAATAATGTATACCCCTGTAAACCCCCTTTTTATTATATAAAAGTGGGGTTTAAGGGGATCAATATAGGCGTGTTTTCGTGATAGTGTTGAGGTTTTACAACCATATTAACAGTACTTCAGTTATACAGAGCTGATATTGTGTGCGTTTGCATTCGCCCTTTCTTTCATGGAATTTTGATACACACATAGAACCTCAGTCTGTCTCCAGTTGTCAACCCTTGTGCTTTATACTTCACCCAGGGCACATAAAATTTCCTGACAGTAGCTGGGATTCGAACCCAGGCTTCCTAGTCAGGTATTCTTATCATTAGACTACCACTGTGTTTATCATTTATTTTTGTCTTTCAGATTTTAGAACTGATGCATGTTTACAATTTGGAAGCTGAAAAACTGATGAAAGCCAAGACTAAGGAGCTGCTGGGAGAGAACTGATAGATGTGGAAGCCTTGACAAACTTGGTGCACTTCAACACTGCAGTCATACATGTCATACATGATTACCTCATAAAATAACTACCAGGGCCCAGTTGTTCAAAGCTAACAATGTCATTAGTTAACGATTCGTTAAAATTTAAATTGAGTGATACGCAAATATGCTGAAATTTTTTGCTGAAAAAATGTGAGTAGCTTTTGCAGTGCAAAAGCTACTCACATTTTTTCAGCAAAAAATATCAAAATATTGTATATTGAATCCGCTAAAACAGTTAACGAAATGACCCTTAACGAGCTTGTTAAGCTAACGACGCTTTGAACAACTGGACCCAGGCATTGTGACATAGCTGCAGATAAGTGGGGTATCCAAATTAATATTTCTCTGACCTCCATGAAAGCATATATTGGTACTTATATGGTAATCATTAGAAATGCCTTACAGATGCACTTCTAATGAGTACCACAATGTTTTCTGGAAGAAATATCAGAGAGTTTGGTTGTAAAAAGTAATCTGAAGCTGTGGGCTTTGTAATGGAATGACTGTTTGCTGTGGAAAATTGTTGGGCTCATACCTGAACATAAAAGTACTGCCCGTGTTTTCATAGTGCACAATCTGGGGAGGCATAGGTCTAGATAATGGTAGGTATCAGGTAATGTTTTTTTCTTATGTTTCCATAAAAACATACATTGTGGGTACTCATTAGAAGTGCCTTGCTGAGGTGCTTCTAATGAGTACCCACAACATACGTTTTTGAGGAGAAATAAGAAAAATATCAAAACTTTTGCATTAAAAAAAAAAAAGGCATCTTATCAAGAGCTATGGGCTAGGTTCTTAGCTTTTGCATGACACAATTACTGTACATACCTCAAGGGGACTGGATAAATTAAGTAGATTTTCTATCCTTATGTCAAATCCCACCTCATCACACTTGCATCTCTTGCAGGAGCGACTCTGTTAAGGTTTAAAATCATAGCTCTTGATAAGATGTTTTTTTTTCAAGCCAAAAGTGTTGATATTTTTCTTTTTCCTCCACAAAAACATATGTTATTGGTACTCATTAGAAGCGCCTCAGCATGGCGCTTCTAATGAGCACACACAACATATGTTTTTGTGAAGAAATAAGAAGAATATTTACCTGATACCCTCTCTCATCTGGACTTATGAACAAGTTTGTATGATAAATATTTGAGTTGGAGTTTTATGAACCAGCCAACACTATTAAAGTCATGTTGAGCCAGTAAATGAACTTACTTACAATTCTCCTGGGTAGGCTTACTCTTCTAAAGGATTAACCAGTACTTTGTACACATACTTTTGCCTGTAACTGACAACTGCGCCCCTTGAATCAGTAGAAGGGGGAGAATGACCAACAGAAGGGGTAGAATGACTGTAGATAACCTTTCACAATCAATCTCCACAAAAGTTATGTGGGTGAGCTTTTGTTTGTGTTGAGGTTTTATGGCCCAGTCAACCCAATGGGGTCATGTCGAGTGCGGTCAGTTTACCTAACCACACGTTTACTGGGCAGGCTTAGTCCTCTAAGCGGTTAACCAGTATTGTGCACATTCTTTCGCCAGAAAATGTGGGTGAGCTGGATTCGAACTTGTAACCCCAGGATCTGCAGTGAGAGGGGCTACTGAGTATGCTACGGAGCCTGGCTAGTATGGTTCAGTGCAAGTATATGTATGATTATTTATTATGGGAGACATAATCAAGAAAATGAGTATACAATGAATTCACAGAAATTAAATCTGACACTAAAAAACTGGCCCAGGTATTTAGTAGAGATTTAGTAGTCATATTTAAAGAAAAGGTCAGAAAAGATGATTGTTCACTTGGTGTTGTCAGGAAAATTTTGATTATTTCGACAGTCCTGTGAAGCTGCACATACTGATAAGGACCTTTGTTATACATCAATACAGTCTACCCTCATTAAAATGACAGCATTTGTTCCCAAAGATGTTGTCGTTAAAATGAATTTGCTGTAATAAAGAATCCTTAAACGCAGCAGAATGATATGTAAGAAAGGGTTCTCTTTATTTTCATTTTCCCACAGACTTTATATTTTGGATCTTTGTTAGAATCACCTCACTGAAGTGATTCTAACAAATATCCAAAACGTATGTTTCTTGAAGTATTAAATACAATATTTTTGCCTAGTTTCTGATTGTCACTGCCAGTCAAATTAGAAAATGAAGAAGCCAACTGATGTAGATCTGCACTGTTTGCCATTAAGTATGTGAATTTATGTCAAAAATCTGGATCAAGTAATCTGATTGGCTGAAAATTAGAAATGGGCATAGCATCTTAACTTATTCAGCAGGAAAAGGGTTAAAATGAATTTTCCCTCTATATCGAGTGTCAGTATAAGGAGGGTTGACTGTATATTCTACAGTATCCAATGATTCTGTAAGCAGACAGTGAAAGCCCTGAACAGACTGCAAGGATGCACAGGCTGGTCTGGGCTTTCACTGTTGGCATAGGTTCCAAAGGCACATTTTGACAAAGCTCTGCTCATAATTATATTATTGCATTCATATAAGGCATTGATAAATACACAATATTACTGTAGTAAATTGATCTGTAGTAGCTTGACCTGGCGGACGGTATTACATCGAGTGGATGAGCTGATATCATTGGATCACACTCGATGCAGAGTGTTGAGTGTCATTCAGTTATATCTGCTCATCCATAAGACTTGATACAGGCACCAGATCAAGTTACTATAGTAATGATGTTTTTATTATAACTTATCTCTCATTTTTATACTCCGCCACATGATAATGGTGGGGTATTAAGGTTTCACATTGGATGTCTGTGTGTTTGTCCATCAGTTGTATGTCTGTCTGTCTGTCTGTCTGTCTGTTCGTATTTCTTTTCTAGATGATAACTTGGGTAATCATCAATGGATTTCACCAAATGTGCATTGATATTGTTGAGATCTGGTTTGGGATTGCTAATGGGCAAATTTTGTCAAATTTTGACAGAGTTATCCGCCCGAGACATGCCCATATTTTTGTTTCTGGACAATAACTTGTGTAAATGTCAAGGGAGTTTAACCAAACTTGGTATGTGCATTGATATTAAGGCGATCTGGTTATCTGCCTGCGACACGATAATGGCGGGGTATTATATTTTAACGTTTTTATTGTACATATTTTTACTCATATTATGCCAAAATGCATGAACTAGTGATGTTACAGTTTGAATATTGAGGTCATTAGTAGCTGATGTCATAGTTTTGGTTCCATTGCATTAAATGATATTTTGTAACATCACTGCAAAACCAAGGAACTGGTGTCAGCTAGGATAGTGGTAGGAATCGGAAAACATTACTAGCATGATATAGGAAGTTGTTTTTTTTTGTATCGGAAAGATGCTAGTAGACTATGGTATTTTTAATAGGTATATGATAAGACCCTGTTGGGAATATGCCAACATTATGGTGTCCTTATTACAGGGAATACGTCTACTCTGTGCAACTTAGTAACAAAATTATTACCAGATTCACGAAATTTGACATATAAATACAGGATTAGAAAACTGAAAATACTCTCCTTGGCTCATAAGATAAAGGGAAGTGTTTATGAAATATTTCATTGGACAGATTCTTTGCTGTATTGAGGTACAGGACACATGGATACAACTATAGACAGAAAAGAGTTATTGTAAGATATCATTAAAACTACAACAATTGTCAGAGACAGTCACAAATGAATGGAGTTTACTGCTGGAGAAACTGATTAAGAAATCCAGGGTTAATGAATTTATTTAAGGGGAATGGCTACACTTTCAAGGGAGGTAACTGTCAAAACGGTTTTAGCTACCTTCAGAAAGGGGCCTGTTTCTGTTTCTTTTTAAATACAGTGTGGGGCTTGTTCATCGTAGCACACCTGGGAGAGAGTGAATTAGTTATAGTATGGGAGAACCTGCTTGAAGCTCTTGACTGTTTCTGCACTTACTGTTGCTGTTTCTAGATTGTTCCACTCTACTACTGTCCTGACAAAGAATAACCATTTTAATTGCTCAGTTTTGCAGTGTTCTATTATAAACCCTCTATTATTTTTCATTGTGTTCCTGTCCAAAATATTCCTAGTTTCACAGTCACTAATTTTTTTTACTTTCACTCGTCTTTTTTGTTTAAAATTGCTGGGTTTCAGGAATCCAGAGGTATAGCCAGCATTAACCCCTTGTTCATGAAGATCAGCCAATTTGAGCTGTGCAGTTATCCAGGTCTACCTTAAAAGGAAAGAATTTGCTCCCATTGGGAGCCAATTCTTTCCTTTCAGACTAGACCCCTTTTCCAGAAGGGGACAGATGTGCTGTAGCGGTTTTCCAGGTCTACCTTAAAAGGAAAGAATTTGCTCCCATGGGAAGCAAATTCTTTCCTGTCAGAGTAGACCCCTTTTTCAGGAGGGGACTGATGTGCTGGAAGCAAACATGAAGTCACAAAAGATATCTCATTTGTGAAAAATGGCAGAAAATCTGCCAGGCGTATCCATTTCCCTTAGCCCTTGTCCTGCTGAATAAATTAAGATGCCACACCCATTTCTAATTTTCAGCCAATCAGATTATTTGATTCTGATTGTTGATATAAATTCACATAGTTAATGGCAGACAGTGCAGATCCAGATCAGAAGCCAACTGATCTGGATCTACATTGTTTGCAAAGGCAGGGTATATCAGGGTTCAGCAAGACAAGGGGTAAATCCAGCTTGGGCATATTTTACATGGTCAGTGATGTACAGACAACCCTCTTCATATCAACATTAGATACAACTACAAAATGCATTATAATTAAGTAATAGATCAGCTCTAGCAGTGATTTGTTGAGTAATAAATCACTGTTTGGAGGTCAGTTGTAAAGTAGATCAAATCATGAGCACAGAGCTCGAGTGATTTATCTTCTTACAACTGCCCGACAAACTGTGATTTATTACTCAACAAGTCATGCACAAGAGCTGATCTATTTCCATTCTAACGCACAGAAAACAACAAAAAAGTAATTGTTTCCTTCAGATTCTTCCAGCTTTCCGCCATCACATAAGTCCAGCCAACAGTTTTGACTATACTGCTGTTGTTTACTTGCATTTCTTACATTGTTGACGTGAGAAAAAAGATGTTACACTGTCTAACATTGTGAAAACAAAGACTGACGTCAGCAAAGTGTCAAAACAATGTCGGAATTGCACCAGATAGTGTCGCATACTTCCACCCAGTGATTTGTTGCAGAATAAATCACTGAATTTAACCGTTGGCTATATAGGCGAGGGGTGTTGAAATGACAATTTGACTGTCATGAAACCTTTGCTTAAGAGGTAACAGTAAGTCACAAAATATGCAAGAATATTGTATTCGATACTTTAAAGAAACATATATTTTGAATATTTGTTAGAATTGCCTCAGTGAGGCAATTCTAACAAATATCCAAAACATGTTCTCTGAGGAAATAAGAACAAAACAAGACCTTTACTACATACCAGTTTGCTCATTAAGGATTCTTTACAACATCAACTTCATTTAATGGCAACGTCTTTGGGAATGAACGCTGACGTTGTAGAGCTCACTGTCATGTACAAATACTAAGTCATATTGTTCAACGGTATTTCTCAGGGAATTTTTATGAGCTGTGACATGAAAAAAGGCTCATTGGACTTTCTCTCATATCACTTTCAGTGAGCATGCCCGGTGCCTTAACGATTCCTCATCTGGTTCTTTGGATGAAGTTTCCCATTGGCCTACAGCTTACATGATCAAACAGGATAGGGTCTGTTGAGACAGCATGGATATGCATGGTTGCCTGAACCTCTGGGCCCAGTTATTCAAAGCGTCGTTAGCTTAACGAGCTCGTTAAGGGTCATTTCGTTAACTGTTTTAGCAGAGTCAATATACAATATTCTGATATTTTTTGCTGAAAAAATGTGAGTAGCTTTTGCACTGCAAAAGCTTCTCACATTTTTTCAGCAAAAAAATTCAGCATATTTGCGTATCACTCGATGTAAATTTTAACAAATGGTTAACTAATGATATTGTTAGTTTTGAACAACTGGGCCCTGCTTTTCACATGCTTGAATGGTGATGCAGCTCATATGCTGTTTCCAGTGATGCAGCTCATATCATTTTTTGAATGATCATTATTTATCACAACTTGCACATGATGAAGATATTATTTTTTACCATTTTAACTCTTTCTGTGCCAAATTTCAGATGACATTTGTCTGCTTTTTTTTTTCTTAAACAAAATATCGCTTGGAAAGAAATTTATAAGTAAAGTTGAAAAACAGAATATCAAACAGCATATAGATCCAGATGAGAGGGCTCATTATGAGCTGTCTCATCGGGATCTATGTTGTTTGCAAAAGCATATTATTATTGCCTGTGGCAGTGAAGGATTTAACACAAGATTAGTATGACTGAAGTACTACTAGGAGTCAACTCAGAGGGTAGGCTAAAACGAACACAATTCTTACATTGGAGGCTAGGTACTATGTTATGACTTTGTTCAAATTAACCATGCACCATATGGACTAAAACGAAACGGTATCAACCTACAAATGACCTCCAGATCATCATTCTGTCTTGACCTCATCACGTAGCTCTCCCCATATAGAAACTTAAGTCTGTTGAAAACAATAATTATTCAGAGATATGATAAAAGTTCATTTCATTTTTGATCCACTTCAAGAATGAGAGACTTATTGAAATTTTAGAGGCTGTCAGATGCCACATTTTATGACCGTATTAATACCATTCATGTATATCAATTTATCCTTTCTTTGATAGAAAAAATGTCTATTTTTGAGGATTATGGAGCCATTAATTGCAGGATGTAAAGATGTACAGATGTAATTTGGGTGTTAGAGTGGTGGTAAGGGCCTGCTGTACTTCAGGCAGGTAGCCGGCCTCGGTGGCTCAGTTGGATGCGCCGTCCGACTGGAGATCAGGAGGTCGCGGGTTCAACCCCCGTCGAGGTCGGCAACATTCTTTCGTGGAGATTGATCATGAAATATTTTCTACGGTCATTCTCTCCCTTCCGCTGATTCAAGAAGGGCAGTTGTCAGTTTCTGGCGAAAGAATGTGCACAATACTGGTTAACCGCTTAGAGGACTAAGTCTGCCCAGTGTGGTTAGGTAAACTGACCGCGCTCGACATGACCCCATTGGGTTGACTGGGCCGTAAAACCTCAACACAAACAAAAATTTCAGGCAGGTGGGGGTAAGGGGGAATGTTTCCTTTGTTCAGACAGAAAGTGAATTTTGAGGAATGACGCAGTTATATGATTTGTGGTATCACTTGTAGTTTGTCATGTCTGATGATGTAACAACTTGTATGCCAGATTAAGAACTTGAAAGAAATGTAAAATCCATTTTAGACTGAATAAACTCCTCTCACACTATATATTGGAAGAGTCAAATTTCATTTTTAGGTATGTCAGGCTGTGTGATTTAGATATTCCTATAGAAAAATGGCTAATCTATTGGGAAACATGGGAGACCTTAATTAGATGCCACATTCTGAGACATCTGATCTGGGTCTGCACTATTCACAATTACCCCTTTGGGGCTCTCTAGACAAAAATTGGTTAAGTGGTGCAACACATTAATTCCTGTACCATGAAAGGCCAGTAAATTGTTTTGAGAATCTGGTTAGTTTTATATAGAGCAGTTCAGGGCCCATTTGTTCAAAGCTAACAACATCGTTAGTTAACGATTCGTTAAAATTGACATTGAGTGATACGCAAATATGCAAAAGCTACTCACATTTTTCAGCAAAAAATATCAGAATATTGTGTATTGAATCCGCTAAATCAGTTAATGAAATGATCCTTTACGAGCTTGTTAAGCTAACGACGCTTTGAACAACTGGGCCCAGAGTTTTAATAATAGAAATTCAGGTTTTTAACCCTAGTCCTGCTGAACCCTGATATACCATGCCTTTGCAAACAGTATAGATCCAGATCAGTTGGCTTCTAAGAAGTGAACTGATCTGGATCTGCACTGTTTGCCATTCAGTATGTGTCTTTGTTTCAGTAATCTGGATCAAGTAGTCTGATTGGCTGAAAATTTGGTGGGCACAGCATCTTAATTTATTCAGCATGGCAAGGGTTAAAAATAAAAATTAAGCATATGTCACTGTATTATCATTTATTCAGTTTACATGTAACATTAATACCCATCCTAGGTCTGGTAACATGATTTTGAACATGTATTTTTTGTTCAGCCTATTTTAGTCTGAAAACATCCAAAAGGGTAATTGGCAAACAGTGCAAACCCAGATCAGATGCTGCACATGCAGCGTCTGATTAGGATCTACACTTTTTGTATCAAAACAAGAATTTCTATAAAACAGTAACAGCCACTCTGTTACTGGAAACAGACTGGTCCAAAGAGTTGTGGAAGAAGAGTCCTATTGACGTAAATGGGTTAAAGGTACGAGCCACAATGAGATTCTGTTACTTTCTGATTTGCAGCAGTGAAGAATCTGATCAGTGCACATCATTGAAGGCAGATCAGAGTTTTCAGTGTGTGCCTGAAAACATCTTGGATCCTTGGCTGCCCAAAGAGTGCTGATATAGACTGATCAGACTGCGAATATGCAGGCTGATCTGAGTCATCGCTAGACAGACTTTTCCAAACTTACATATTCTAAGACTGTGGCTCCAATAACTATAACAACAGTTGTAACCAATAGGCATATTATACTTGATGTACTAGACAAGGTTATTTATAATACATGGAAATAAATGAGAATAAAGCATTTTTCCAGTTATATATTGTATTTATTGTCTTCAAAGACTGCCCAATTAACATGATAACAACTGTATATTTTTTTAATCAGCCAACCCATCAGAAAATTTTGTTGCAGACAAAAAGTTTACCATAGTTTGTATGTATCCATCCCAAACAGTGGTAAGAATATTTCAGACAGTCAATGTAATTACTCTAACTACACAGACTATCCTGAGGTCTCCACTGTAAGTGCATTATATATACTGTATTTACCCTAAGTTTTCAGACACCTCAACTCCTTACCATACTTGTATTATAAAAGCATTGCAGACACTGCATGATACCCCGTCACTGCAAGGTAACAAAACATGTAGAGAAGATGGCTGTGTTTGATGTGTAATAACTACCAAAACTAGACCTGGTGTTTGTTAAACACTATGGCCCCAACTGCCTGACTCTAACACTGCTTGACTCCAACACTGCTTGCCCATGACGGTAACAACAGTACAAATATATGCTATTTCAATGTTATTTTATCAAAAGGGAAATAACTCTAAAATAGGACATAATTGGGATAAGAAAAAAATACGGGTCACCTATTTTTTCGTGAGGAATCAAAATATGAAATTTCAAAACATTAGCATACATGGTTCTAAACATGCTATACATGTACACAATAAAGCAACAACATTAAATGGCCAGAAATTGCGAAGGGCCATAACTCCAACATTTCATTTAATTGGTTCAAAATTTAATCAGGTGATCTCCTCCTCAATCCGAATCAGTATACCAAATATCAAGGCTCTGGCTTTAATACTTTTTGAGATATCTTGCTGACAAGGTCAAAATGCCTAGAACTACAAAGTGCCATAACTGTCAGTTTTTCATGGAATTCCCTAAAAGACAAATCAAGTAATCTCCACATCATCCCCAATCAGCATATAATATTAAAGACCCTAGCTTAAGTACTTTTCGAGACATCTTGCTGACAAGGTCAAAATGCACAGAACGGCAAAGGGCCGTAACTTTATCAATGTTTTCACGGAATTCTCTCAAAATATAATCGGGTAATCTACACATCATTCCCACTCATTATATCGAATGTCAAGAACCCAACTTAAATACTTTTCAAGATATCTTGCTCACAAGATTTAATTCTGTTTTTTTTCAAAGGGGCATAACTCTAAACAAACATGCCGGACAAGAAAAAAAATATGGGTCATTTATTTTTTCATTAGGAACCCAAATATAAAATTTCAAAACGAGGTTCTTAAGATGTGGCATGCACAAAAAAAGCTTGATGAACGGACAAACTGACGGACAAACCAAGGCAAAATGATATGCCCCATCAATTTCATTCGAAATTGGGGGCATAATCAGGTCATCTACTCATCGCTACCAATCTATTCATTGTGTTTCATGGTTCCAGCTTCAATAGTTTTGGAGATATTTTGCTGACAAGGGAAACATGCCCAAAGTTACAAAGGGCCATTACTTACGAAATATTTTTCAGAATTTACAAAAAAGTTAATCAGGTCATCTACTCATCATTACCAATCAATTCACCAAGTTTCAAGCCTCTAGCCCTAACAGTTTTTGAGATATTTTGCTGACAAGATAAAAATGCCCAAAATTACAAAGGGCCATAACTCAATAAGTATTTTTCAAAATTTATTAAAAAGTTAATCAGGTTGTCTACTCATCATTACAAATCCATTCATCAATTTTCATGGCTCTAGCTCTAACAGTGTTTGACATATTTTGCTGACAAGGTGAAAGTGCCCAAAATCACAAAGGGCCATAACTCAAGAAGTATTTTTCAAAATTTCTTCAAAAGCTAACCAGGTTGTCTACTCATCACTACAAGTCTATTCATCAAGTTTCAAGGCTCTAGCTCCAACAGTTTTTGAGATATTTTGTTGACAATGTAAAATACTCAAAATTACAAAGGGCCATAACTCATGAAGCATTTTTCAGAAATTCTTCAAAAGTTAATCAGGTCATCTACCCATCACTACAAATCCATTTACTAAGTTTCAAGGCTCTAGCTCTAACAGTTTTTTAGATACTTTGCTGACAATGTAAAAATGCTCAAAATTACAAAGGCCTGTAACTCAAGAAGTATACTTCAAAATTTCTTCAACAGTCAATCAGGTTGTCTACTCATTACTACAAGTCTATTCATCAAGTTTCAAGGCTCTAGCTCCAACAGTTTTTGAGATATTTTGCTGACAAGGTAAAAATACCCAAAATTACAAAGGGCCATAACTCAAGAAGTATTTTTCAAAATTTCTTCAAAAGTTAACCAGGTTGTCTACTCATCACTATCAGTCTATTGATCAAGTTTCAAGGCTCTAGCTCCAATGGTTTTTGAGGTATTTTGCTGACAAGGTAGAAATGCCCAAAATTACAAAGGACCATAGCTCATGAATTTCAGAATTTCTTCAAAAGTTAATCAGGTCATCGACTCGTCACTACAAATCCATTTGTTAAGTTTCAAGATATTTTGCTGACAAGGTAAAAATGTCCAAAATTACAAAGGGCCATAACTCAAATAGAACTTTTTCAAAATTTCTTCAAAAGTTAATCAGGTTGTCTACTCATCACTACCAGTCTATTCATCAAGTTTCTAGGCTCTAGTTCCAACGGTTTTTGAGATATTTTGCTGACAAGGTAAAAATGCTCACAATTACAAAGGGCCATAACTCATGAAGTGTTTTTCAGAATTTCTTCAAAAGTTAATCAGGTCATCTACTCATCACTACAAATCAATTTACTAAGTTTCAAGGTTCTATCTCTAACAGTTTTTGAGATATTTTGCTGACAAGGTAAAAATACCCAAAATTACAAAGGGCCATAACTCAAGAAGTATTTTTCAAAATTTCTTCAAAAGTTAACCAGGTTGTCTACTCATCACTACCAGTCTATTGATCAAGTTTCAAGGCTCTAGCTCCAATGGTTTTTGAGGTATTTTGCTGACAAGAAATGCCCAAAATTACAAAGGACCATAGCTCATGAATTTCAGAATTTCTTCAAAAGTTAATCAGGTCATCGACTCATCACTACAAATCCATTTGTTAAGTTTCAAGGCTCTAGCTCTAACAGTTTTTGAGATATTTTGCTGACAAGGTAATAATGCCCAAAATTACAAAGGGCCATAACTCAAGAAGTATTTTTCAAAATTTCTTCAAAAGTTAATCAGGTTGTGTACTAGTCACTATCAGTCTATTCATCAAGTTTCAAGGCTCTAGCTCCAATGGTTTTCGAGGTATATTGCTGACAAGGTAAAAATGCCCAAAATTACAAAGGGCCATAACTCATTAATTTCAGAATTTCTTTAAAAGTTAATCAGGTCATCTATCTACTCATCACTACAAATCCATTTGGTAAGTTTCAGGCTCTAGCTCTAACAGTTTTTGAGATATTTGGCTGACAAGGTAAAAATGCCCAAAATTACAAATGGGCCATAACTCAAGAAGTTTTTTTTGTTCAAAATTTCTTCAAAAGTTAATCAGGTTGTCTACTCATCACTACCAGTCTATTCATCAAGTTTCAAAGCTCTAGCTTCAATAGTTTTTGAGATATTTTGTTGACAAGATTGCATCTATATTTTTTTCAAAGGACCATAACTCAGAAAAAGGGCATAATCCTATCAAGAAAAAAAAATACGTGTCAGCTATTTTTTCATGAGGAATCATATAAGAAATTTCAAAACAGTAGCGTTCACGGTTCTAAAGTTATGCTATGCATCAAAAAGCGTGATAGAAGAATGGACAGAAGGACGAAAAAACCAGAAGCAATATGCCCCCTCCAACTTCTTTGAAGTTGGGGGCATAAAAATGGTGTACGGTAACCTTGAAAGAAAATAAAAATTTGGTCTGCTGTAACCTGGTTGCACTTCTCCCAATCTTCTTTCTATCAAAACAACAAACAGATAACGACTTGATCTGATCAAAACTATAGGATTCAGCTAGAAATGAAATCCTGCTTGAACAATCTTTAAAGAGCTATAACTGAAAATTTGGTGTACTGTAACCTCGAAATAATATGCACTGCATCTTCTCATTGTCTAACTGTCTACCATGTCTAACTGTCTAACTCGATCGGATTAAAACTGTAGGGGGAGTTATCCGGAAACAAAGTCGTCTGAAAAACGTAGTGTACTGTAACCTTGAAAGAACATGAAAAGTTGTTGAACTGTAACCTGGCTGCAATTCTCCACATCATCATTCTATCCAACAACATACAAATAATAGCTTGATTGGATGATAGGAGTGAGCTAGAAATGAAATCATGCTGGAACAATTTTTAAAGCGCTATAACTCTATCAAAATTTGGTGTACGGTAACCTCAAAACAATTTGCGCTGGACCATCTCATGACTAAATACATACCAAGTTTCAACGTGATTCGATGAAAACTATATGAGGAGTTATTCTGAGACAAAAGTAAAGTCCGAAAAATCGTTAAAAAAGTGTAATAACTATCAAAATTTGGTATACCGAACCTCGATATAATATGTGCAGTAACACCTCATGGATCTCACTGTACACCAAGTTTCAATGCAGTCCGATGAAGTTAATGGGAAATGAAGCGCGGACAGATTGACAGAACCCGGAGGGTATACCATGTTACCCTGCCACTATCGTGTTGCGGGACATAAAAATTTGAAGAAGTACAATATACTACCCGATGTTGTGTCTAAAAATTGCTGGATGAGTAGCAAACAGTATAGACCCTGATGAGATGCTGCAGAACCTGCAGCCTCTCATCTGAGTCTACACTATTTTCTCAGGCCTGTCTGTCTGAATACATATGGTAAATACGGCAGCATAAGGCAGATTTTTTAATGACTGCCTGAATTCAAGTTATGCATTAAAGTCCTTTAAATGATGTATTCCATGTTGTTCAGGTTACATCTGTTTTTAAGGCAGGCTGATATTTAGTGTTACTCCAGAGCTACCAAGAATGACAAATTCGGACTTCAGTAGTTCTCCGTTTTGCTTAACATTTATTGTGTAGTTTCCTTTAAAGCCTCTCAGGAGGACCGGATTCTCATCTGTGATGTTTCTTGTCTCCAATGTGCGCCATGTTTGCTTGAAGAGTGTCTGGTAGGCCAGACCAGCAGCGTTAGGCTGTAAAATAAATATACACACATGAAAATATACTTGTCATGCAGCATTAGATTATAAAATAAATATACTTGGCATGCAGCATAAGACTGTAAAATACATATACTTGGTCAGCATCGTAAGACTGTGAAAAAATGTATTTGCCCACAGTGTTAGGCTGTAAAATTAATTTATTTAGCCTATGGGCTTTTTTCTAAAATACACTCATCCTGCAGCTATAGGCTGTAAAATAAATGGACTGCAGCTAGCTACAGGCTGCAGAATCAATGTACTTGGCCTGCATCTATAGGCTGTAGAAGAAATGTAATTGGCCAGCAGCTATAGGCTATAGAATAAACATACTTGGCCAGCAGCAAAATGATGTAGAATATGTGTACTTGGCCTACAGCAATAGGCTGTAGAATGGATTTACTTTGCTTGCAGCTGTAGGCTGTAGAATACATGTACTTGGCCTGCAGCAATAGGCTATAGAATAAATTCACTTTGCTTGCAGCTTTAGACTGTAGAATAAATTCATTTTGCTTGCAGCTTTAGGCTGTAGAATGTAGTTGGCCAGCAGCTGTAGGCTGTAGAATAAGTCTACGTGGCATGCAGCTTTAGGCTGTAGAATAAATGTACTTGACCAGTAGTTATAGGCTGTAGAATAAATTTACTTTGCTTGAAGTTTTAGCTATACAATGGTTGTATCGGCCTGCAGCTTTACACTAAAATATATGTATTTGGCCTGCAGCTTTAGGCTACAGTATAAATGTTCTTAGCTTGCAGTTTTAGGCTGTGGAATAAATATAGGCCAGCAACTATAGGCTGCAAAATAAATAGGCTGCACAATTAATGTACTTTGCCTGCAGCTATAGGCTGTAGAATAAATGCACGTGACCTGCAGCTTTAGGCTGTAGAATAAATGCACTTGACCAGCAGCTATAAGCTGTAGAATTAATTTACTTGGCCTGCAGCTTTATGCTGTAGAATAAATGTATTTGGCCTGCAGCTTTAGGCTGTAGAATAAGTGCCCTTAGCCTGGCATGTAGCGTAGAATAAACGCATTTGACCTTCTGTATAGAATAAATGTACTTGGCATGTAGCGTAAAGCTGTAAAATAAATGTGCTGACATGATGGAAACAAGCTCCTGGTATGGTGTGAAAGCAAGATAGCTTCCCACTAAACCCTGCAAAAATATAAGTGAAGATAGAAGAAATTCCACAGTCTCGAAGCACAGCCCTCCCGAGGCACCAGTAGGAGGAGAGATGAGGAACAAATAATAACAAAAATGCTACACATAAAACCACAGATGCACAAAGAAGAACTGCAACACAGGAACCGCTATGGAAGGGTCAGTAGGAAAACTGCTGGGGTTTTAAACCAGTTTTACTCGCGTGAAACCTCACCCTTAATTCTTTTTTTTAGCTAGGGAATGTATGGATGCTGGTACATTCACGTTTCTTTTTCAGTTAACTCTTTCACTGCCACAGGCGATAATAATAGACTTTTGCAAACAACATAGATCCAGATGAGACAGCTCATTGAGCCGTCTCATCTGGATCTACACTGTTTGGTATTCAGTCTTTCAATTTTACATATAATAGTCTTTCCAAGCGGTAGTTTATTAAAAAAAAAAAAAGCAGACGACAAATATCGTCTGAAATTTGGCACCGAAAGAGTTAAAATAACATATTGACCATAACAATACATTTTACAAACAGGTAGGGCGAGTCATACTTGTTGATGGAATGGCACATGCTTGTGGGCGAAATAGCAAATACTTGAGCTTCAAATAAATTACAAGTCTTTATAAATCTGTTAATGCTTACGATATTATATGGTTGTTCTTAACAGTTAAAGCGGTTTTTAAGACATTAAACAGGACATAACACAACAAAAAGCTTCGAAGGGAAGCGAGTAGTCACAATGTCCCACACAATAAGAACATCACTAGAGCTACCGCCTTATAACGGCCAGTAGTGGACTGCTGGAGGATTTTCTGCATATTTACCTGTAGTGTTTTGCAGACTGAGATAGGGCCTCTATGCGAGCCGAATATTTTTTTTTGTATTTTTTACAACATTTGAACTCAGGGTGGAGGTTTGGTGCTAGTTGAGTCAGTTGCACCTCCAGTGGTGTTTGCTGCGGCCCATTATGGGGCTTTGGTTCTTCTATTGTTCGTTCTTTGTGGCTACTCCGAGCTTTTGTTTCGATCGATTGTGCACAATTGAGCCATGGTATACAAACGCTAAAACTTCCTTAAGGTAGTTTTCCACTCGATTATCATTCACCAATGTAATCAAACTGCGGGTTAGACGAAATCCAGGTAATGGTTATTTATAGCCGTGCTATTCTTCTCACTGTGACATCAGAATGCTTTTGAAAGAGGGTATCTGTAAAACCTGGACTGGGACATTGGCAAACAATGCCGACACAGATACTGTTTACTTAAATTACAGGAGAATTTTAGTGTTAAATGAAACAGTCTTTGTTTTCAAAGGCAATCTTTTTGTCTTATTAAGTCCCCGTTCAGGACCATTTTCCCAGCTTACACTCGGAGACAATCGATCTACCAGTGCTGTGAGTGTTTTAATCGTGTTTTGTGGTTGTCTTGTCTTATTCCTTTTAGAATGTTTTGTTGTGTGTGGTGGGTCCTGTCTGCTATTATGCTTACCTATTTGGGGAGGAGGGCTGGCTGCTTTGCTTTTCGTTGGTTTGTAAACTGTAGGATATCTGTGGTTATTTGTGTGACTCTTCCTGGACCACGTCATTACTATTTCAAATAGATTTTACTGATGCCAAATCTTCATACTAGGATCAAATGTGTACAAAATACAAACAAACGTTCGGCGTGCATAGAGGCTCCCTACCTTAATCAGTGAAACATCACAGAAAAATGTACAGTCGACTCTCGTTATTTCGAAGTCCAAGGGACTCTCAAGTCCAAGGGACTCTCTGAAATACTTCGAGATATCCATACCTAGACATATCAGATTTGCAAAATTGAGGAAAAACAAATCAAACAACCACATTTCACAAATGATTGTGTAATTTTACTCATGAAGTTAGAGATATATTGAAAATATTGTGGAAAAGAGGAGCAATTGCTCCTGAGGAGCATTTTCTTCTCATTTCCACAATATTTTTTTTTTTTTTTTACCGTTGTTTGATTTCCTTGTTAAAGAGGTACGATATTTTCACTTCGAGATAAGCGGTTATTCCAGATAAGCGAAGTCGAGATAACGAAAGCCGACTGTAATTAACCATTGTAAGAAACAAGGATGAGGGCGTGGCAAACACCTCAGGCACTGACTGCCAGGGTCCTGTTGTTCAAAGCACCTTTTGCTTAACGACCTAGTTATTGACAAACTCGTTAACTGTTGTAGCTAAGGTAATTTCAAATACAATGATATTTTTGCTTCAATAATGTGAATAGTTTTTGCCTACTCACATGTTTTACAGCTAAAGTATCAATGTATTTGTCATATTTCAAGACAGAATTTTAACATCACGTTAGCTAATAACTTCTTTAAGTTTTGAAGAACTGGCCCAGGTCTAAAGTAAATCTTTAATTGAACCAGAGAGAGTCCAAACAAATAGATTCTAAAAGAATGACCCAACAAACAAACACAAAAATAAACAAATAAGATAAAATAAAAATGAAAAGAAATAAAAAAAAAATAAACAGTAGAAGTGTCAAGTTTTAACATTAGACATCAACCTGCTAATGAAAGATTTAGGTCGGCACCGTCATATAGAGTCTGAGATCCGATTCACTGTCTTATAATTAAAGAGGAAAGCATAGCCATTAACCATGATAGGGTTAAAAACTAGGCGTGCAGTCTGTCGCATAACATCCTTATTACATCATATTCTTCTATTACAGGTAATACTGTTTTAATTGTTCTAAATATTAGATTTATCAACAATATTTTTATATTTATAAACTCAGTAACCGTAAAAAGTAGATGCCCAGAAAGAGCCACAATCACAGAACATAGCCTACTAATGACACTAAGATCGGGGAGAGCAACAAACTACAGCAGATAGCATACATGCCACGCACCAAAGTTAAACTCCGGTTCCAATGTTCCTTGCAGCTAAATTGTTTTCAAGGTAACTTTATCATTCAGTTCGGGGTTTCGGATAAAACTTGAAAAAGCTTTTAGGCCTATCAGAGAATAACCTACTGTCATATCTGGACCTTCTACAAGCCTTGCGCTTTGTTCAAATATTCTTCCATCCCAGTATCCCGCCAGATTGATTCCTTCCGTAGCTGGGTGACTGAAATACAGGTAGAGCATGTCTTCCAAAGCCTCGGCTGAAAAGGAACCACTTGCCATATTAATGTTTTCTCGAAGCCCAAGGGACTCTCTGAAATTCATCGAGATATCCATACCTCGACATATCAGATTTACAGAACTGAGGAAAACAATAAATAGAACAACCACATTTTACAAATGAATAATGCAACTTGACTCCTAAAGTTATAGATGTGTTGAAAATATTGTGGAAAAGAGTAGAAATTGCTCCTGTGAAGCAATTTCTCCTCTTTTCCACAATATTTTGTTACCTGCTATTAGATTTACATGTTATAAACAGGGACTAGATTTTCAATTCGAGATAAGCGGTTATTCGAGATAAGAGATGTCGAGATAACGAGAGTCGACTGTATAGTTATTGTGAACAATACAGTATTAAATACCTTGAACGAATTTAGCACTAAATGTTATTTTGGATTCAAGCTTGCATGAAAGACAAACTCTTTGTTAGTCTATTTTACTCCCTGTTGCTGGGACGGAAACTGCTGGAAAAGTACTAACCCATTGTAGTCTGGAACCCCCTAAAGGTAATTGGTAAACAGTGCAGACCCTGATTAGACGCCACAAGACGTGGCGTCTAATCAGGGTCTCCACTGTTTGCAAATAGTTCAATCAGTCTTTTCTAGGAATATCGAAATCACATAGACTGACATACCTTAAATCGAAATTAGAATTCCGATATATAGTGTGGGGGAGTTCAGTCAGTCTACAATGGATTGAACATGTATAGTTCTTTACCAGATTTAAAAGACTGTTGACACTACCCAGTTTAGTTGTGATACAAGTCTATTCACTGAATAAATAATGCTGCACCTGTATGAATTTAACCTTATATGCACATACAATACTAAACCCCTGGGTGCTAAGCATCCTTACCTGGATTAACCCTGCTCCTGCTGGTCCCGGATATGCCCTGCCTATGCAAATAGTGTAGATCCAGATCAGTTGGCTTCTGAAAAAGCCAACTGATCTGGATCTGCACTGTCTGTCGTTCAATATGTGAATTTGTATCAACAACCTGGATCAAGTAATCTGATTGGCTGACATTTAGAAGTGGGTGTGACGTCTTAATTTATTCAGCATGACAAGAGTTAATAAATTGTACAGAGGTGTCAGAATGTGAAAAAATGTACATGTAAATTATGGCAAGCCATTTTACTATTTATTCTATAAATCAGATCTGATTTAATATATCAGATATCTTATATAATATATAAGATATCTGATATATTATATTAAATATCTTATATAAATAAGATATCTTATATGTCAATTTAGATATCTTATATACTATATAAGATATCTGATATGCTATATAAGATATCTTAACTGGCATATAAGATATCTTGTATGCTATATAAGATATCTGATATGCTATATAAGATATCTTATATAGGATATAAGATATCTTATTTACTAAAGAAGATATCTCATTTGTTCAATTAAATAAGATATCTCATTTAGCATATCAGATATCTTATTTAGTATATCAGATATCTATATTAATATATTAGAGATCTTATTTAACAAATAAGATATCTTATATGGTAAATAAGATATCTTATATGCGGAATTAAATAAGATATCTAATGTGGTATATCAGATATATCGGATATAAGATATCTTATATAGGATATAAGATATCTGATATTCTAATTCAGATATCTTATATCCTATATTAGATATCTTATATCCGATATAAGATATCTGATATAATGTATAATAAATAGTAAAATGGCTTGCCAGAAAGCCGTTTTACTATTTATTCTATAAATCAGATATCTGATTTAATATATCAGATATCTTATATAATATATAAGATATCTGATATATTATATTATATATCTTATATAAAATAGATATCTTATATGTCAATTAAGATATCTAATATGCTATATAATATATCTGATATGCTATATAAGATATCTCATATAGGATATAAGATATCTTATTTACTAAAGAAGATATCTCATTTATTAAATCAAATAAGATATCTCATTTAGTATATCAGATATCTTATTTAGTATATTAGATATCTATTTTAATAAATAAGATATCTTATTTAACAAATAAGATATCTTATATGGTAAATTAGATATCTTATATGCGGAATTAAATAAGATATCTCATATATTAATATCTTATATAGGATATAAGATATCTAATATAGGATATAAGATATCTGAATTAGTTTATCAGATATCTTATATCCTATATTAGATATTTTATATCCTATATAAGATATCTGATATAATATATAAGATATCTATTTTGCTTAATAAACAGTAAAACGGCTTGCCATAGTAAATGTATTAAAATGTTATTCATTAAATGAGGGTGATTTATTCTTGAAATTACCGTTGTTTTGACTCAATTTGAAATTTACCTGCCTGCCAAATAAATCATGTGTGATCGTTTAGTGTGTTTATGTTCTAGCATCAGCAGCTCGGCTATTTTGAGACATTGATGACAACATATTTAAGCTCCATGTAGGGTAACACCCTACAATCACGAGAGGAGTTACCTGCAAAGGGGGAGTCTAATTCCAGAGTGTTGAATGTTACTGATCTAGCGGTGCTGCACACTGCAAACATTTTATTGTTCAGATGAAATTAGAGCCGGGACTACCAGACTGCATGTGCGCCCACTGATCAGAGTCTTCGCAGGGCACTCTCTGGGTAGCCAATGATCCTAAGCATCTTCAGACAGACTGCGACGGCTGATCAGTCTGCGCTGCCCACTCTGATCAGACTGCGTGGTAGCACAGGCTGATCTGATTCTTCCCTAAGCTAACATGTAACCTTGTAGGAAATACTGTGTCCCGGCTCAGTATAAAGCAGAAAGTTAACATTTCCGACTAAGATACTGAAGAAGTTCTTCAGTATTGAATCTACCTTTCTTAGTCACATTCTCTTCCTCCATGGAGAACTCTGTCGCCCATATTGGAAGTTCCGCCTCAGCTACTTTATCCAGCCGTGTCTACAACATATGAGATATCATAGAATGAACTGTGTACCGTGGGAATAATTGCATTTTCATAAAGCGAAGGTTCAAATCATTTGCATATCCATGCAGTCGGATCTTTTGCTGTGCTCCACGTCATTGTATACCATCAAATATACTGGGGAAAGGCGAGACTCTTATTCACCTTGCTCCAATGCATACGCTAGTTTCGTCTTTCTGAAACTGGATACTCATCCCAGCGGGCACACAACTTTGAAACAACGTCGATACAACGTTGATTCAATATCTTGATGTTGAATCAACGTTGAATCAATGTTGTTCCAGTTTTGTATGTCTACTCGGATGGTACATATCCCACCATTTTTTTTATCAAGGGAGACAACATTCATGACTTGCTGGTTGTTTTTTGCACACCAAGCCCCTTTTGAAAAGAGGTCTACTCTAAAACGGAAGAATTTGTGCAAAAAAGGAGCAATTTATTTTTCTTTTCAGAAGGGTGTCAATACAATTTGACAACCTTGCGTCGCTTGAAAGTGTATTCATTTCCTTTAACCCTTGTCATGCTGAATAAATTAAGATGCCACGCCCACTTCTAATTTCCAGCCAATCAGATTACTTGATCCAGGTTTTTGATAGAAATTCACATATTTAATGACAAACAGTGCAGATCCAGATCAGTTGGTTTCTTCAGAAGCCAAACGATCTGGAATCTACACTGTTTGCTAAGACAAGGCATGTGATGTTCAGCAAAAGAAGGGTTAAGTCAGTAGTCACCATTTGCTTATAGGGGATGGAAAGTAACAAAATATAGCATGTTCTGCAAACAATGTAATTACATGCAGGTACCAGGGTCGCGAGTTCACATGTTCAGAAGATAATGCCTTTTTAGTGTGGCCTTGTGGATACTCTCTACGGGACTTTTTCTCATTTTCAAGAGTGTTTCCTTCCTCATTATTGTGTTTGGTGGATCCTATATGGCATTGTTATCACTTCGTTGGGGAAGAGGAAACTGGGTGCTTTGCTTTTCTTTGGTCTGTGGCTTATGTGCTGTCTGACATGGTTTGCTCTTCCTCTTGGTGTCATTGGTAGGCTATGTTCTGGGATTATGGCTCTTCCGGGACATCTTCTACCCTACTTTTTTCAGCCTTTCAAGTATGCTTTCGAAAACCATAATACCGTATACAGTCAAAACTCAATAGCTCGAACACCAAAGGCTCGTTTACCATGGCTGATTCCACCTTTTTACTTGAGTCCCTGCAATTTTTTCCGATAGCAACAGGAAACAAATACTTAAGTAAATTCTGTTATTTTATCATGAAATTGTATGTTGTGTACACTCATTAGAATCGCCTTGTCGAGGCGATTTCTAATGAGTATACTCAACATATCATTTTTGTATATAAGATGGAAAAATCCCTAAATTATCGCTATTGGTTTCCTGACCTGGAACCATGATTAACCCTCAGTGGCTCGAACTACATATGTTTCGAACAATTTTCCGTGGTTCCAAAGATGTTCGAGCCATTTAAGTTCGACTGTCTACCCTAAACACTGGGACTTCTTAACCCTTGTCCTGCTGAACCCGGATATACCCTGCCTTTGCAAACAGTGTAGATCCAGATCAGTTGGCTTTTGAAGATGCCAACTGATCTGGATCTGCACTGTTTGTCATTCAGTATCTAAATTTATATCAAGAACTTGGATCAAGTAATCTGATTGGCTGAAAATTGGAAGTGGACATGGCATCTTAATTTATTCAGCATGACAAGAGTTAACATCTTACCGTATTTGTCCCAAGCATTTGAACGCGTCTACTTTATTACTAGTTGATGTGTATAAACACTTTTTAATTGACAACAAATACAGTCGAACTTCAATGGCTCGAACATCTCTGGGACCATGGAAGCTTGTTCGAGACATGGGTAGTTCAAGCCACCGAGGGTTAATCATGGTGGCAGGTTAGGAAAAAAATGACGATAAGTTATGGAGGTATTTTCGATTTTTATACAATAATGGTATGTTGAGTGCACTCATTAGAATTGCCTCAACGAGGCAATTCTAATGAGTACATACAACATACAATTGCACGATTAGAAAATTTCCATAAATATTTGTTTTCTGGAGCTCTCGAAAAAAATTTGCAGGGAGTCAAAACCAAGTTCGAATCAGCCATGGTAAACGAGCAATCGGCGTTTGAGCTATTGAGGTTAAACTCTAGTGTAGATCGTGATCGGACGCTGCGTTCTATGGTTATGTTCTGTGGTTGTGACACTCCCTGAGCGTTTTCTTTACTATTTTATAGCATTGCCTTTTGTTGTTTATCTAAATATTTTTTTCTACTTCAATTTATGTTTATATAAAACTACCAAGACGGTCAATAGCCATAACATTTGCTTCTGTTTGATTTCTGACACTGTTGAGGACTATATGTTTACTATTACAAATAGTTAAATAATCTCCATTCTGATCCAGTGCTACAGAATTTATATTTGACAGACCTACCTTCATAGATGTAATGTCTAAGTCAGCACTTTTGATATGACTCTGTAGTCCAATACCGTATATGGGTACACCTGCTGTTTTGAACAAACGTGCTTGTTCTTTGACCGCCTAGCAAGATAAAATAACATACAATTAACTAGACATGTTTGTAAAACACTATGTCCCAAACTATATGCTTGTCGATACAAAATGCCAAAGTTGAAAAGGAACATAACTCCGACCAAAATTTGATCAGGTCATCTACACCTTGGTTCCGAACTGCTTGCAAAATTTCATGAGCCAATTTCAAAGCCCTAGCATGCACAGTTAAAAAATTAGGCTATGCATCAAAGTGTGCAGTGTAAAAATGCCCAAAATGACAAAGGGCCATAACTCAAGAAGTATTTTTCAGAATTTATTCAGAAGTTAATAGTTCATCTACTCATTGCCACCAATCTATTCCTCAAATTCCAAGGCTCTAGCTTCAATAGTTTTTGTGATATTTTGCTGACAAGACTTCATCCATATTTTTTCAAATGGCCATAACTCAGGAAAGGGGCATAATCCTGATAAGAAAAAAAAACGTGTCAGCTATTTTTATGGTCCTCATTATAAACTTCTAACAACATATACATATTATACACATTTACATTCTAAAATTGGCCAACAAACTCCGACGTCGTCCCAACGTCAAAACATTCAAACATTCAAACATTTTAGGAATCGCAGTTAAAAGTTTCTTTGGATAATAAGCAAGTAAAAGTAATTAAATATCCTAAAAGATGCTGTTTGCTATAACAGGATATTTTAACGCCTTATAAAGCACTCTGATAATAAAATGACCCTTAAAATGTATCTGTAAAATCTTAAGATCTGATCTTAAAAAAAGAAAAACAAAACACATTAACCATTGCACATTAGTTCACAAACCAACATATTCAGACAATACTGAAAAACGTACCGCCTCACCGGGTATCATACGGTCGTCCCTTACAAGGTGCCCGACACCATACATTACTTTATAACAGACTGGTATTCGGCCGTGAGGCGACAGAATGACTGGGAGAGGGGGCACAAAAGTGCCTTATTTAATTCAATGTTATCCTAACGTTACACAAAGAAATATAAGCGCCTTGATAAAACTTGATAAATCCCATGGTTCTGTTAGCGGACAGTGAAGGCCCTAATTAGACAGCATGAATGCGCTGATCTGGGCCTTCGCTGTCCAAATATGCCCAAGACGGTTTTTCGCATGGGCGGCCCAGATAAGGTTGCTGTGCACGTGCTGTGTAACTAGAAAGTTTGTCAGTCTGCACATGGTCTGGGACTGCTTTGGTTGCAACTGGTAAAGTCTTTATTTTCAATTCAGTTTTTGTGAGAGTATTCAGATTATTTTATGTCTGCTTACTTCCGCACTCATTCTCTCTCTCTCTGTCTGTCTCTCTGTGTCTCTCTCTGCTGAAACATACGTTATTCAATATATATGTATATATATCGTAACCCAACAATAACAGCAATACTTGAAGCTTCAGTAAATATAGGCAACGCCTAGAGAAAAATCGCCATCGAACATGCGCAAAAATACGCATATTCAGATCATCCTGCGCATGTGCAAAGTATCATCCGGGCTTTTGCTCTCCATTCATACATTTTGTAGTAGTCAATGATTCTGTTAGCGGACAGTGAAGACCCCGATAAGACTGCGATAGCGGACAGTGAAGACCCCGATAAGACTGCGCTAGCAGACAGTGAAGGCCCTGATAAGACTGCGCTAGCGGACAGTGAAGGCCCTGATAAGACTGCGCTTGCGGACAGTAAAGGCCAGATCAGGCTGCGCTAGCGGACAGTCAAGGCCCAGATCAGGCTGCGCTAGCGGACAGTCAAGGCCCAGATCAGGCTGCGCTAGCAGACAGTCAAGGCCCAGATCAGGCTGCAGTCTGATCTGAGCATTCGCTGTCTGCATATGCCCGACAAACGTTTTCGCATGCGTGGTCCATATTTGGATTTTATTTCACTTACCGTAGCTATTTGGTTTCCTCTGGTTTCTATTATTGCATAGTCATTTAGAAACAACTTGGCATTCTCGTCTACGGCGTGTACATCATGGAACATCTGCATGGTAATATTAGCATCACCAGTTCGGTGCTCGTAAAAGTCGCCGTGAAGATTCTCATTATTCACAGCCCAATGTTCGAGTCTAGAATACAAACATATTTAAAACACAACGTGGAAAACGGACCTTATGTTATGTGCGAACAGCAAAGGCTCTGATCAGCCTGTGCACCCGCACAAGTAGATGGGAGTCTTCTCTGTTAGTGAATATCCATTGATTCTGTTAACAGGCAACAGATGTGCTAAACATACAGCTCAAATGCACAGGGTGTAGCGCTTTGTTGCCTCTGTATGCGAGAATTGGAGACAACCACATGATGTTTTGGTTGTCGCCCTCTGTATCAACCCAGGACGCATTACAGCACACCGTATAACTAGCATCTTTGACGGAAGATGACTAACGAGACGATAGATGTAAACACTCTTGATATAAAAAGGTTATGTAAAGAAATAGTGCTGGAAAAATCCAGGAAGAAAGCATTTCACTTTTATGCATTATGGGGATATTATGTAATGTTTAAAGACTCCCGCAGTAGTAACCTGATTTAATTTCACTGCCGTGTAAGCATATGTGAGGTGGTCGCAAAAAATGTTTCCTGAAATTTGCACAAAAATCCATATTTTGCTGGTGTCGTGCTTCCCAAATGTAAAATCTGGGCCCAGTTGTTCAAAGCTAACGATGTCGGTAGTAAACGATTTGTTAAAATTTACATCGAGTGATACGCAAATATGCTGAATTTTTTTGCTGAAAAAATGTGAGTAGCTTTTGCAGTGCAAAAGCTACTCACATTTTTTCAGCAAAAATTTTCAGAATGTTGTATATTGAATCTGCTAAAACAGTTAACGAAATGACCCTTAACGAGCTCGTTTAGCTAACGACGCTTTGAACAACTGGGCCCTGGTATTTTCTCTTGCATAAAGTAAATGTTCAATCATTCAACAGCAATTCTGCAAAATTTGGCGCTGCAGCTTGGTTTGATAACGGAGTTATACGCCTCCAAATGGAACAAGAGCATGAAAACGACTATCTTTGCCTACAGATTAATTTTTATTCGACTAACACGCATGGCAGAGGAGAGAATTTGAATGCTGACATGGACGGCTGACAGACTGTTGTTTCTACCAGAAAAAAAAACGTTCTCACTGAATTTGTCGATAATTTTTGGTCACCTAAGTATTTATTTGAGCCAGCGCACGACAAAACCTAAAATAAGACTTGTGCGACCAGCGAATACTCAGATCAGCCTGCGCATCCGCTCAGTCTGATCAGTCTTCGCTGGTTGCATGTGCCTTCTACAGCCTCCAGGCTATTCATAGAGGGATAAAGAGAACCCTTTACTGGGTGGATGTAGAGGCTGATCTGAGTCTTATTGTAGGTTTTGTCATGCGCTAGCTCCATTTGGTGTATACACACTGTCAAAAAAATCGGATAGGGCAAACCTTAAGTCCCTTCCGGAGACATGCATTTATATTAGGAGACTGAAAACATATTACGTAACTACATTAAAACTACAACATATGAAATAGAAACGCACAAGGCATAACACTCAGGGGATATGAACGAAGCCGTTTGATGTACCTGGAAAATAAACCTAGTATGTGTCGCAACAGGAGAAAACATACCGTCTGACAAACGAAGCCTCAAATCAGCTTGCGCATCCGCGCACTCTGATTAGAGTCTTCATTATCCGCATGAAGAAAGTTTGCATTCTTTGTTATGGAAAATGCGCCCAGCGAAGATTCTGATCAGACTCTGATTCTTCGCTTGGCACACATGTCCGAAAAGTACGTTTTCTGACGTATCGCCTCGTGTGTACTTACAACCCACTCATGTTGCCAATTTGTACTGTTATTCTGTCTGACATTGCCTGCAACAGGGCCGTTTTATTCAAATTGATGACCCAATCCTGCACTTTGCTTTCCTCTCCCCAAAACACATTGTGAGCCCTAATCGGTATCCTAGAAATAAGAACCTATTATTATTATTATTGTTATTATTATTTTTATTATTATTATTATTATTATTATTAGTAAGCTTATTTGCATGATGAGAGGGATTATTATTACTTATCATTATATGCAGAGAGAGAGAGAGAGAGAGAGAGAGAGAGAGAGAGAGAGAGAGAGAGAGAGAGAGAGAGAGAGAGAGAGAGAGAGAGAGAGAATATTTGAAATCGTAGAAAAACTTCTGATAGAGATTAGTTGAAATCGTGAAATTTTTATCCAGTAGTGTGCGTATGGTGGAGATGAGGGGAGCGGAAAAGGACATTAGTTGAATACAAAACATAACCTGGAGCTTATCCTTGAGAGAACGAGAGAGGAATGGAAGAATTTCAATTTTCTCGAGAGCGTTAAATTGATAAGAATGATGGCGTACGAATGTATGTGAAGGACGCTGAATGGACGAAGTCTTGTAGTGTTTTTGCATTTCAGAGAACACGGGCTATTAGGAAATGTATCCTAGATGTTATCTGTGATAGCAATACATGAGTGGCAAACACACATATTTTCAATTTGGAGAACCAGTTGTTCACTTTGAAATAACCTGCTTTGCATTAAGGTTAGAATTTCACGAACAAGTATTGCAAACAGCGGTTTTTTAAGTCTGTCATTATAAGCAACCCAAGTACTATACAGCAGAATTGATCTCACACACACACATACACGCACACACCCACACACGGACACACATACGTTTGTTATTGCGAAAATGTGAACTTACCCATTAGCCCTTAGAGCATTAATTGCATTTAGAGGTCTTTCAAAGTTGAATGTGCCCTGAAATAAAACAATAACCATGTTAAAATGCAAAACATACAAATGGATGAACTATTTCAATTTTGTGATGTAATAACTACTGAGGTTGTGAGCAGTACTGCATTTTACATGGCTGTTCATGAACAGTTTAAGTAAAACAGAGTCTGCTTTTTTCGACACATTAACCATTTTATGCCTAGCATCCCATAAATGGGATATTGACAAGCAGTATAGATCCAGATCAGACGTCGCAGAACGCGGCGTCTGATCTGGGTCTATACTGTTTGCATTAAATACAGGGATTTCTATAATACATAGTAATAATAAAACACAATTAGACACACCTTCTATTGTAAATGGACCGGTCCAAAGAATGAAGGTAGAAGACTCTACTCGGCATAAGTGGGTTAATAAGATATTTGGTTCCACATGATCCCTCGTAACAGACAATGCTTACTTTCACTACAGCTGGTGTTAGGTGCTGTGTGGAAACCACAATACGCCTCCCGTGCTACATCGTAGGATAGATTATATTTTCTGGCCCTTGAGGCTTATTTGTGTAATTTTGAAAACGAAATATTCTGCTCAGCATGTCGTTAAGACAGAACGAAGCGTGTTGCATTTGTATTATTGTTCATGAACAGACTCAATAACAACGAGTCTATTCCTCTGTATAGCGGTTATAGGACGGTCATATTTAATATGAGAATTTTAAGTTAGCAATTTATACATAAATAAATGTCATACATCGATTAGATGTGCATTTCTTTCAAACCAATATTTGTATGTATGTATGTATGTATGTATGTATGTATGTATGTATGTATGTATGTATGTATGTCAAACTTCCACTTTTAGTACTACTGCATCGCAAGTTTTGTGTAGTAACCCCAATCTATCAGAGATTATTCCAAGTATCATGTCATGTTAATTTACTTTTTACTTTATATTACCAATAAACTTACGTCTGCACCAGCATCAAAATAATAATAATAATAATCTTTATTTCCTCCAATTGTTGAAGAGCATACAAGACACATTCGATACATACAAAACATTGAAAGAATGAAGGGAGAATCAAGGAAATGCAATACGAGAGAAAAAAAAAAAAAAAAAGAAAAGAAAGAAAAATGATATATACATGATATATAAATGTATAAACATATATTTTAATTATGCTTAAGAGAGAGAGTTCAAATACGACTATGACATTAAAAAGCATTATGCTTCACGTGTCATGAATGAATACGCGTCATCTTAATACACTTGTCTTACTTATACATATATTCGATGCATTTCGTAATTACCATGACAAAAGAAAAAATCTAAAAGACGCTGGATTGACATTGATTCAACGTCATGACGTTGAGTAAATGCTACTTCAGCGTTGCAACAAGACTGTTCTTTAGCAAACTTTTGATCTGACATTTGTTAAAATCGAATTAATTCCATTAGCTCCACCAGAAAATATATACAGATATATTACTAATTTTACACCCATATCGATATCATGAAGCATCTAGTATTCACATTCTCACACGATCCAGTCCCTTACCGAAACGAAATGCAAGGGTCTTGGAAAAGTGCGTGTAAGATGTGAACACGGCAAGAAACGTATCTATGCGACGAATCCACAGACATATCGTTTTCCTAGAAAACGACATAAAATGGACCATCGCCAAGTGATCGTCTACTCACAGAACCATAATAAGTAAATTCAGCCACGTGCTTCAGATGACAATTCCGTAATCCGCTTGGGAATATATTTTGGAGAGGGACGTTACAAAAATTTTTACACAATCAATGACATCATTTCTATCATTCAGAATTTTAGAACACCCAGAAAAGAGCAGTTCAAGCTGGCTTTTAGGTGACTCTGACAAGAATGCACTGAAAAATGTTAGCCCAAATCTCAATATTAATCTACGCCATAAAATTTCTCGGAATTAATTTGTGTTTCTACAGAACAGCAACACATGTTCGGATTGAGACAAAATACTTTCTTGACAATTACTGCATGTTTGTACCCAGTTACCCGAGAACATAAGACCCAGCATACGAACGACTTTTAAATGAAGGGGAAATATTTTGGGTATTCCCTACTTATTTCCCACAAAACGAACTCTTTATTGATTTGAGTTATTTTCATCAGAGACTGTAAAGATTCAGAATGTTCGGTTTTTAATAGCAGTTGCATATCACTGTAAAACTTCATCAAAATAAATTATAATTATCAACATTTATTTCTGGGTTCAGCAGGTCAAGGGTTAAGACAATAATGAAGTTCTCCCACCTGAACTGGCTCCATCTGCTTCCATTTTATGCCGTTTCCTAGTGTTGCCCATTCGAAATTATCATAGAAGAAATCCTGGTACTTTATATACTCTGGGTCTACAATAAGAGTTGGATCTACTAAGCTTCCGAACGGAAATTCATGTTTTGTCTGTGTAACCTGGAAAATAGAGGCAAACTTATAAAAACTGTAACTCGCCCATACCACAAAAAATGTGTCGCGTCTTATTATATAATCATGCAGATAGCGAAAGCCAAGACAGTCCCCATCCGTGCAATCCGACCAGGGTCTGTACGGCCAGCTTGCACAATGACTGATGGCGCCATAGTACTGCAATTTCGCTCTCTGAGTTAAACCAAGTAAATGCTAAGGAGGATTGAATTTAACTTCTTGATATCAATAATAATATTATAGGGGTCAAACATGGCTTTTCAAGCATTAACATTCGCTAGGTCCCGAGGGAGGTGTTGAAAACCGAGGCCGGAGGCCGCGATTTTCAACACCTCCCTAGGGACCTGGCGAATTTTAATGAAGTGTAAAACCATGTTTGATCGCTATTATTGCATAAAAACTGAAAACATTTGCTATATTTCGCGTTATTTCTTGCACTATTTTGTTTCGCCTTTTCACCGATGTCTCGCGAACGCAATTTCCATGGACTATGCTCGTTCTAGGGCCGGGCAGTACACATCTCGTAACGGCAGCAAATCTGTGGCCCGGGTACGATCGTATTAAAATTTGCGTAGCCGTGCATTAACAGCGCGTGAATTGCCTTGTTAATACACGGCTTTTCGCCGGTTAATGCACGGATGTTAATGACGCGCGACATTGCTTTTTATGTAATAATATAGGGATCAAACATGTTTTTTCATGCATTAACATTCGCCAGGTCCCGTGGGAGGTGTTGAAAACCGAGGCCGGAGGCCGCGGTTTTCAACACCTCCTAAGGGACCTGGCGATTGTTAATGCATTGAAAAACCATGTTCGATCGCTTTTTTTGCATAAAAACTGAAAACATTTGCTACATTTTGCGTTATTTCTTGCACTATTTTGTTTTGCCTTTTCACCGAAGTCACTATTTTGTTTCGCCTTTTCACCGATGTCTCGCGAACGCAATTTCCATGGACTATGCTCGTTCTAGGGCCGGGCACTACACATCTCGTGACGGCAGCAATTCTGTGGCCCCAGTACAGGCATATTGAAATTCGCATATGCTCGTTCTAGGGCCGGTCAGTACACATCTCGTAACGGCAGCAAATCTGTGGCCCCGGCACGATCATATTGAAATTCACGTAGCCGTGCATTAACAGCACGTGAATTGCCTTGTTAATACATGGGTTTTCGCCGGTTAATGCACGGCTGTTAATAACGTGCGACACTGCTTTTTGTGCAATAATGGGCTTTGTAAGCGGGACAGACTCGGAAAAAAAAGAACAACAATAAAAAAAACCTACAGTGAGCAGCGACCAGAGCCTTAGAATGGTCGTTGTATAGACTGCGGAGGGGTTAAAATTGTTTTATTTGCACCAAACCCTTCCTTATCAGTTCAAATGTTTTCCGAAATACACGCAAAACAACAATAACAACAAAACATGAAAAAGGGAGAAACAGACAGCCAGTTGGACATCCAGTGAAGGTGATCGGAATGCTAACATCAAGATAATAAAACACGAAACACGAAAACACAAAAGGAAGCAAAGTGAACCGCTGTACAGCGGATAACCAAAACATATAGTTAAAGAAGACTTAATAGTTATATTTAAATTAATGCTACCACCCTAGCTTTAAATGCTGTAAAATACAATTAAACTTCAGCTTGCATAGAGGCCTCTTGACTCATTCAGTGATACATCACAGAGACACATGTAATTCACTGTGAGGAAACAAGGATGAGCTATCATGTCACAAAGACACTGGCGGCCAAATCTAAAGAAAAGCACCGGGCGCGGCATCAGCCCTATAAAGAAAGGTATAGGTCGGCAGCATTCTGGAGTCTGGGACCAAACACTCCGTTGTGCAACTAAAGAGGAAATCACAGTTATCAGCATTGAAATGGTTGAACGCTAACCATGTAGTGTGTCGCATAACGCTCAGATTAGTTCAGAATGAGGAACATTAAGTAGCTCAGTACGTTTAGGGACCGCCTGCTGATACTGTGGGCGGTAGTTGGAATAGCGCTCTGTTGAACCGTAAATTTCTCATTTCGTAAATTTCACACCCATAAGAAGGATTGATACCAATACGTCACATTTGCCAAATGTGAAATTTACGTATGGTCAATTTTGATAATTTTTGGGGTCTAAAATTTGTGCTAAAATTTCTCATGTTGATAATTTCTGACGTGTGGAGAATTGGTAAGTATTCGTCACACCTGTGAGGAAATGGTGCGACTTTTTCTCGGGTGTGAAGAATTGGTACCAATTCCTCACACATATGAAGAATTGGTACCAATTCCTCACACGTGTGAAGAATTCGTTGATAATTTCTGACGTGTAAAGAATTGGTAAGTATTCGTCACACCTGTGACCTGTGTTTTTTGGGGGTGTGAAGAATTGGTACCAATTACTCTTACATGAGTAAAGAATTGGTACCAATTCCTCTTACATGTGAAGAATTGGTACCAATTCCTCTTACATGTGCACCAAGAGGAATAGGAAACCCCTCCGAACAGAAACCACATAATTACAAGTAATCATTAGCAGAAAAATTAGCTCTTGCTAAGACTTGCTTTTATAGTTACACAGGCTGGCGGGTCTAGTCGGAAACACCGTGGAAAGGTTTTCTCGCGACTCGGCTCATCTTAAGCATTATAACTCTTGTCCCAGAAGTTCCAACAGTAAAACATTGGAATTACTTCCACGTTTATAAAATTATGGTATGCGTGTGAAGAATTGGAATCGAATGCAAAATGCAGCAGCTTTGAGGGGTATTTTATCGATGTGAGGAATACGCATGATTGCTACATGAAATTTGACTACGTGCGTATTTCTCTCACACGTGAGAAATATTGGTATGAAATCCGTGACGTATTGGTACCAATTCTTCACGCGCTGTGAGGAATTGGTACCAATTCTTCACGGCGTGAAATTTACGAAGTGTGAATTTTACGGTTCAACAGCTCTCTCAGAGAATCTTTTTCATGTTAGTAGGTTGTTTCCTTGCACAACCCTTTATTATATTGTCAGCTTATCGTTGTCCCGAAATAGCTGGAGTACTGACGTCAATACACAAAATATCACACATCAAATTTATTTGATAGGCACTGTCATGAACAGAGCCAGTAAAACCGAGTTTGCAACTTTCGTTGATTTGACGTGATTTCAACATGAATGTAATGCGGCAAACTGCCTGCATAGTTGTTAACCACATTTTAGTTAATAATAACTTTGTTCCTCTCCTTAATTGGGCCGGGCATCAATCTAAATGACAGCTCCTTCCTAAATCTGTATCAGAAGGCCAGTCTGACTAATGTCATCGGTGGCCGGGCCAATCGTGGTTCAACTTGTGTTTTTCTTTTGTTCTGACTTCAGACCGCCATTGGTCATTCTACGTGTTTTATATTAACTGAGTCAGCGCATGATAAAACCAACAAAATGGATGTGCGCCTAGCAAAGGCTCAGATCATACTGGGCAGATGTCCAGTCTGATCAGAGTCTCTGTGGTGCGCTCAATAGATAGCTAAGGACGCCCAGGTTGATCTGAGTCTTGACAGGGCGCACGTGCCATTTGGTTGGTTTTGTCATGCGCTGGCTCAATTGTCTTCATTACTTGCCTCAATCTGCAGACCACTCGGCAGGGCAGTGTCACTTGTTAATCTGAAACATGTTACGAAATAATCTTAGGATGTGTTTGTAAACCCATTGGTGCCGAATTGATTCCTCTACCTTCGCCCTTCGGTCCATTTCCAACATAAGGGGTGTCTGGTAAGTTTTTATTATTACTGTGTTTTACATAAAAATAAAATCCTGTATTTAATGCAAACAGTGTAGACCCTGATCAGACGCCACGTTCTGATCTGGGTCTACACTGTTTGCCAGTGTTTCTTTTATGGGACGCTAGCATAAATGGGTTAACATTAACTCATTGCAGGTTGGGTAATTTTGTAAGTTTTTTTTCTTCTTTTTTGTCGTCTGTGGATTTTTTAATTAACTTTTTTTTTTCAAAAAATCTTTAAGGAATACCATCAGAGTGTCAAACAGTTTGGATCCAGATCAGGCTCGACGTTATGTCGGACCTGATCTGGGTCCAAACTATTTGCAAGGGTTATCAGCAGAAGACAGAAGTCGCCACTGGCGGGGAAAGAGTAAATAAATATTTTACTGCTCTTTTTTAATCTTCATTGAAGTTAGGTACACTATCGTTTTCATAGATTTGTAGACATTTCAACAGCAATATTTTCTGATGAACACTTTACTTCCGATACATTCGACTCTTATGATGTTAAAAATACAACAGTTTTCCAACCATATAGACATCATTATACCTCATTAGTAATTTTACTGAGTGGATCAAACCTGGAGACAAATAAAAATGATGATTATTTTATGACAATGGGATGTAATTGTAATGTTATCTAATTATTATATATTGGCTGGGCTCAATAACACAGACCCATAATTGTGGATAGATTTATTATCAAATTAAACATGCACTATACAGAAAGGCGCCTAGAATCAAAATGACCTCTGAAATTATTCAAGAGGCAAGCATGCGGGTAGTTCTTTGGTGTGTACATCATATACGTGGCAAACTATAAAGCAACATATTTCTCAGGAAAAAATCCACCAATATGCCAATATAAATAACATATCAGTATTAACTGAATATAAATCAAAAGAGCTCCAAAGATTTGGGCTACTCATTTTTAAGTAGTAATGTATCGAATCGTGTAAATCGACTGTCAGCATATTTTTGTATGCTTTAATCTAACTGGCCGATACACGCTACTATTGCTAATTAAACTGTTACACCGTAAACCTAAATTTTCTTTTCGACACCTGAAGCAAGGTATCCAAGTCTTCCATAGGAGGTAGGTTTTGGTTCTAGGTGACAGGGCTGCAAACAATGTTGTCATTGTGTGACGTTTGCACTATGTCAGTACTTTAACAACAGAATTTGGCAGAACTAAAACATATACGCAGACTTCCAAAGACGAGACTTCTATCATTGACAATCATAATATTCAAGGCCCAATTGTTCAAAGCGTCGCTAGCTTAACGAGCTCTTTAAGGGTCATTTCGTTACTACAATCCTGCTATCTTAATCCCCGTCTTCTTTCACTCCTTCTGCATTTCTGTTGTACATTTTCAGTTTAATATGCTACGCCATATTATGTTTTCTGATATTTGTATCACAGCTCTCATTTGATACGTTATGTATTCTGAGAAAAAATAAAGTTGTGTTGAGTTGAGTTGAGTTAACTGTTTTAGCGGATTCAATATACAATATTCTGATATTTTTTGCTGAAAAAATGTGAGTAGCTTTTGCACTGCAAAAGCTACTCACATTTTTTCAGCAAAAAAATTCAGCATATTTGTGTATCATTCGATGTAAATTTTAACGAATCGTTAACTAACGATGTCGTTGGCTTTGAACAACTGGGCCCAGTTTGTTAGGTTCGCAGTTAACAGTAAAGAGAACCAAGGCAAGCTTCCTACCATGTATTGGTTACCGAAACTCCATGAAAGACCATATAAAGCACACTCTACAGGAAACTCTAGTATGCACTACGAGAGAATTCTCTTCATTAACGTCTTGTTTTACATGTACTATTAAAAGGCATGCAGTTTAATGTAGTGAACTATTGTGAGACAGAATTCTCAAAGTTATTAACGTCTTGTTTTACTATTAAAAGGCATGCAGTTTAATGTAGTTAACTATTGTGAGACAGTATTTGAAAAACTCCGGTAAAATCCGCTTTATAAAAGCCGCCGCATAAACTGATTAAAGATGAACTTCTTGATTTAATTAAAAGATTCTACTTAAAAATTCTCTTCATCTTGCTTGAAATGAAAAATATGTTTTTTTTTTCCTCTCCTGATGATAATAAACATTATACTTTGCTGTCTTATCAGAGTGGTTTTAAAGCTCTTTCGTTTCTTCTTGATATTACCTTTCTTTGGTTTGATGCTGAATTATACCAACGAACTGTTGCAGATCCGTTCTGTCTTTTTTTTCGGAAAAGAATTATGGTGCCCCTTCCTCACGAAAATTAACAGATATCATTGATGCATTTAATTTAACGTCTCAATATTTGGATGATTTACTAAATATTGATAATGAATATTTTGAAAAAAAAAAAAAAAAAAAAAAAAAAAAAAATGGTGGGTGTAGTTTACCCAATAGAACTACAGTGAAATAATAATAAAATATTCCTGATACCAAAGCTAAAATTGTATAATTTACACAGTTTGTAAAGAATTTACACATGAAGCAAAAGAAATAATCGTTGTGCTGTTAAGATGTGAGGTTTAAAATGAAAACTTACTTAAAGTGAATGCTTACTTACTATGGCCGTCAGATTACACCCCATTTATTTTGGGTCCATGTCTGACAGACATGGGCCCAAAATAAATGGGGTGTTATCCGACGTTCCTAATTTTGTCTTTGTGTGTATCGTATCGACTTGATGATTTTCCGAATGTGATTTTAGCATATTGACCCCAGACTCATAGTTTTGCATGCAAAGTACGTCTAAAAGAAATAAAAGCTACCTGATGCTCATGTCCGCCTTACGTAATACTTCTATTCTTTCCTCAGCCTTCAACTTCCAGTCGACTATATCAGGAACGTGCTTCAGGCTCATGTTGTCAGCCAGGTACTCTGCCGTTTTACCATATACTATCACATAAACTTTAAAGGTGTCATAACCTAAAATATTTGTGCCGAAACGTCAGAAACTACCTTAGAATGGACATGTGCGCCTAGCGAGCGCATTGATGCAGTCTGATCGGAAGTTTTTCTGTGCGCATTTTGGAAAGCCAAGGATGCAAGGTTTCTTAATGCGGACAACGATAACTCTGATCAGACTGCGTGTGTCATGCGATCTCCTCTTTCCCCATAAACTATCACATAAACACTAAAAGTGTCATTACCTACAATATTTAATTAAGATGTAGCTAGTTTCGTCCAATTAGCCCTAATTGGTAATGCGCATGCGTGAAATATGGCGGCCGTAAATTTTTAAGATGAAGCGGGATTATCTAATATTTGGATGGTTTTAGTGGTTAAAAGTGACTCTAAAGTGTTCAGAAACTGATACAGATGTTCCGTGACTTGATAGATGGGAGGTAGGGGAAAAAATAAACGTAAAAAGGACCCAAATTCACCGGATTTGGACATTGAAAAACCAGGACAAAAGCGGTCAACAATGGACTCTAGTCAGCAACAACACCCACAGGCAAGTGGTCTATTTTTCCCGTATGGAGCGCCTATGTCTTATGGTCAGCCGTATTATGGGTCCCCGCCCCCTCCCTCACAGCAGATGGCACATATGTCATCTATCGCCGCTGCGATGCCATTGCCGAGATCCCCAGAGCCGGGTCTAGGGTCTGGGCAAGGATCACCGAAAGGGTCTGTTTCTCCTGACATTTTGACTAAAATACTTGAGCGTTTAGATGTCATGGACTCGAAACTAAGTCAGTTGAGCAGTATTCAGTCGTCATTGACAAAAGTAACGGCCGATGTGAGCACTGTAAGCACAAAAGTTGTGAACATGGAAAAACAGCTGACTGACCTAGAGGTCAGTCGAAACTTTGATTCACAAACACTAGATAGGATCCAGAGTAAACAAAAGGAAATCGAAACATCGTTGAAAAAAATGGAGACGATAGAGAGCGAACAAAAAGAGAAGTTACTAGACTTGCAGAGCCGAGAAATGAGAGACAATTTAATATTCTACGGCATTGATGAGGAAAAAGATGAGACTGACAAGGACTGTGTCGAGAAAGTACTGAAACTGGTCGAAAATGAGCTCAAAATTCCACATGCTAAGCAAATACTCATACACCGCGCTCACAGAATGGGGCATTACCAGCGTACGAAAACTCGTCCGATAATAGCCAAATTTGCCTATTTCCCAAATAGAGAAGAAATACGAAAAGCGGCAAAAAACTTGGAAGGCACAAACTACTCAATCGGACAGCAGTTCCCAAAGGAAATCCAAGAAAGGAGAAGACAACTCGTTCCGATATTGAAAGATGCCAAGTCGAAGGGCAAGAAGGGACACATTGCCGTTGATAAACTGTACATAGACGGAAAGTTATATACCGAGAACCAGAAGTCAGAGAACACAAATTCCATTACGGGTATGGCGAATCCACTGGGGCGCCAAACCCCTTCAACACCTAGAGCCGCACCAGAACCCGAGGGCGCTCGGGGCTTTAACTTGCTACCAAATGATGAGTCTGCATAGGGGCAACATGAGAGTGAACTAAGTATTTTGAGTTGGAATGTCGAGGGACTGTCAAGTGAAAAAAGAAACAATAAAGATTTTTCAGATTTTATTTCAAAATTTCAAATAATATGTCTCTACGAAACTTGGACGAGCAAAAATTCTAAAATAGAACTAACTGGATATAGTTACCCTATTTATTCGTTTCGTCGATTTCAGAATAAAAAGGCAAAAAGAGCCAGTGGCGGACTTTTGATATATATTAAAGATAATCTACGAAAAGGTGTAAAATTAATAAAAAACGAAATTGACTCGATTGTATGGATTAAATTAGAAAAGGACTTTTTTCAGACAAAATCAGATCGCTATATTGCAGCTGTGTATATTCCCCCAGCGAACTCTCCATCGCACAATTTCTATAACGTAGACTTTTTTCAGGTTTTAGAAAACGACATAAGTTCCTTTTCTCGAAACGCAGACGTATATGTCATGGGTGACTTAAATTGCAGGGCAGGACAGTCATGTGACTTTATCGTAAACGATTCGCTATTACCGGGTTTTGATGACCGCAGTAATTTTGTGGATACGCCTATAACAAGGCGACGATCAATGGACAGAGAGGTTAATCGATACGGTATTTGCTTGATTGACCTTTGTAAGGCAACAGATATGCGTATTTTAAATGGCCGCTTATTCGAGAATACAGATAAAATGACATGTTTTACTGCAAATGGAGAAAGTTTAATTGATTATGTTTTATCCTCTGAGAGAAATTTTTGTGATATTTCAGATATGAAGGTGTTCGATTTTAATGATTTCTCGAATCATGCACCGATTTCCATAAATTTGAAAATTGGTACAGAAAGGTCAAGCATAACAAATACCGTACATAAAACCTTTTATAAATGGGATGATTGTCATAAAAATGATTTTATATATAAATTAGAAAGTGATATTAATTTATTGTACACGATTTGTGAGGAAGACACTTCGATTGATGTAACTGTTGAACACTTTTCAGACTTTATTACGGAAAGAGCAAATCCACTTTTTCAGAAAGATGTAAAAATACGTAAAGACAACGTTTTTTGTTCATCAAATTTTGCAGAAAAACAAAAATGGTATAATAATGATGTTATTTAAAAAAGTTAAAAGTTCAGGAAGCTGTTAGAAATTATAATATGGCTAGAACAGACGAAAATCGAGCAAACATTTTCGCTTGTAAGAAAGATTACAAGTATTACTGCAGAAAATGTAAACAAAAATATAACCGTGATAGATCAAAACAAATGAATGAAATGAGAAAGAAAAGGCCAAAAGAATTTTGGAAAATGTTTAAAAAGCGGAAATATACCCCACAAAATAATATCCCTGAAAATGATTTCTTTGAATATTTTAAAAAATTATCCTCGGAAATAGAAGAAAACACCCCAACAGTTGTTAAAAATTTCATGGAAAACTTTGACAGTGGTCAAAGGGAGACAACTTTTACCCATCTTGACGAACCCTTTTCCCAAACAGAAATTAAGGAAGCTATATTGAGTTTATCAGCTAATAAAGCATGCGGAGTTGACAATATAATGAATGAATATTTCAAAAATGCAGTCCATATTCTCACAGAACCAATAAAAATTTTATTTAATAAAATTTTGTATACAGGAACTTTCCCTTCGCAGTGGGCTACAGGTCTAGTAGTGCCGATTTATAAAAAAGGCGATGCGGACGATACAAATAATTACCGTGGAATAACCCTTATCAGCTGTTTCGCTAAACTTTTCACCTCAGTTATAAATAATCGTTTAAAAATATGGCAAAAAGAAAACGAGATAAGCAGCGATGCACAGTTCGGTTTCAAGTCTAACCACTGCACTACAGATGCTATTTTTATATTAAAATACCTCATAGAAAAGCAACTAAATGACAAAAAGAAACTTTATTGTGCCTTTATCGATCTGAAAAAGGCGTTCGATTCAGTTTCGCGTACAGCCTTATGGTACAAAATTATTAAAAGTGGCTTAGATGGAAAACTTTTAAGCATTATTCGTTCACTTTATGACAAGATAAAACTAAGGGTTAAATGTTTTAATTCTTTATCAGACCTGTACACATGTGAAGTTGGCCTCTTGCAAGGAGACATTTTGTCAACTTTTCCCTTTTCGATATTTTTGAATGATATTGAAATGCATTTAGGCGAAAATATACAAGATGGGATAACTCTAGACCAGCTACAGCTGTACCTTCTGTTATTTGCAGATGACGCAGTATTAGTCTCAGAAACACGCGAGGGCCTCCAACGTTCGCTTGATAATCTTCAAGAATATTGCTTCAAATCGAATTTAAATGTCAACATAGAAAAAACAAAAATCGTTGTGTTTAGAAAGGGGGGGGGGGGGGGGGGGGGCATTGGGGCAACACGATCATTGGTACTACGCGGGTCAAGAAATTGAAATTGTAGATTCTTTTAGTTACCTCGGGGTAGTTTTTTCTTGTGGTGGGTCATTCATGCAAAATGCTAAATATTTGTCAGATAAGGCTTTAAAAGCCATGCATTCATTGTTTCAGATAATTAAAGGGGTCGAAACACCAATAAATATAACGCTGCAATTGTTTGATTCGCTTGTAGCGTCTATTCTAAATTATGGCTGTGAATCATGGGGATTTTTAAATGCTGAATGTATTGAACGTATTCATAGAAAATTTCTTAAATATATATTAAATGTTAAAACATCAACAAACAATTATGCTGTTTATAAAGAACTTGGGAGATATCCCTTAAGTATTGAAAGACAACTAAGAATTATGAAGTACTGGTTTAAATTATTAGATAGTGCAAATTCAAATTGTATTCTAAAACAAGTATATAATAGCATGCTAGCTGACATGACAAAAAAAAGCAATCATGGATAAATAAAGTTAAAGATTTACTGGATAAAAATGGGTTTACAGAAGTATGGTACAATCCACATTCGATTCATAAGGAAAAGTTTTTAGCAATTCTTAAACGTAGACTAATTGATAATTTTATTGTGGATCTCCGAGCAGGATTAAATCATTCTACATCAATGTCATTATTTAGGGAAATAAGAGAAACTTTCGATCTATCTTCATATTTACTTAAATTACAAAATCGTAAACAAAGAAATGCAATAACTAAATTACGACTATCTTCACATAGTTTATACATAGAAACTGGAAGGCATACTGGAGTCGCTAGAGAAAATAGAAAGTGTATTTTATGTAATAAAAATGACTTAGAGGACGAATGCCATTTCGTTCTCAAATGTCCACTTTATCAAGAACTTAGGACGACTTATATTAAAAGATATTATACGAACAATCCTAGTATGTATAAATTTTTAGAATTGTTAAATTCAAAAGGGAAATGCTTAAAAAACTTAGCCCTGTACATCATCAAAGCATTTGAAGTAAGAAATACAACAATAAATAACATTGTGCAATAATTTTGTAGCAAAACTTATCACTGAAGCTTGTGAAAATGTTAACATTTGACGGTATTTTTAGTTAGATTATAAAATGCATATATATATATATATTAAGTCTGAATAAATTCTGTTCTGTTCTGTTCTGTTCCTAATCAGTGATGCCTCATATACAGTTGAAAATATTGTCACTGGTCGCAAAAAGATTAGTTACATCATAATGTTCTGCGGCAAACTGCATACAAGGTCGTTAATCCAATTATGATTGATAACCTTGCTGCACGGTAACGGCACGACAGTGAGATGGACCTCAAACTGAAGGACATCTACTTTTCCAATCAATTTCAGACAGTTTGCACTTTACTATTGATGTCTCATTTCGAAAACATGCCTATTCAAATATACTGAAAATTCTACCAACAAAAAAAAAGAGAAAATTTTCAGATAAAAAATTGTGACATTTTTCATATATCTGCTTAAAACATAGATTGTTGGTACTCGTTAGAACCGCCTCGGCGAGACGGTTCTAACGAGCATCACAATCTATGTTTTTGATCAAAAATAAGAAAAATAATGTATACCCCCTGTAAACCCCAGTTTTTCTATACAAAAGTGGGTTTTAGTGGGTCAAAATTATATAGGCATGTTTTCGTGATGTGTGATCGGGTCCATCGTGGTCTAACTTGTCTTTTTTTCTTGTGCTTCCCAGCAGGCACACAAAATTGAAACAGCGTCGGTTTAACGTTGAATCGACGCTGTCTCAAAGCGGCGAAGATAAACTAGTTCAGTTCTGAAAAGCTAAAATTGAATGCTACTAATCTCAGATAATGTAGTTATTTCATTTTTTTTAAACAATATTTTATTTCAATGTGTCGAAACATTTATATTTAAGTACATAGACAGAATACAACGGCAGAATCATACAGGATTTGAAAACAAGCATGTTATTTCATTTGTATGCCAATATATGTAGCAGGCAGTAATCTCATAAATTTCAAAAAGGTTTGCCATTTGATAAAAAAAAATCAAAAAAAAATCAGAAACTCGGTTTTATTAAGTCTCTTCATGCAGCAATGTAATTTGCGAGTCAGTATACGCCCCTAGCACTGTGTCTGTGCGTGTTTGTGACCCATGATTGTCCTGACGAAGGATTGAAAAAAAATATAAAAAAAAAAATTAAGAATTTTTGTCGGTCTCCCCTAGTTGTATAAATAATTTCTTCGCAAGAAATACGATTAAGTATTCAGTGTACGGCATCCTATTTGAACTGTATTCAGATAAAAAAATGAAAAGAATAAGCATAATTTACATGTAGCCTATCATGTAGGAATCCATTCTACGACAGGTATATAAATAGACTGAATATGTTGATGAATATATTTCCTTTTTATTACCTTCTGGAACTGGGAGAACTGCTCCTATTTCCGTCCAAATGTCTTTCTGAACCTTGATGGTATGTCCAAATTTTACGTTTTTCTTATCACCTACAAAATGATATTAATAAACGTTACCGACAGGGATTAGATTAGCATATTACGTATATTATTTTTATATTTAATAATAAATTGTATGTTGACATGGAAAATATGCGCCGATACGCAGACAGACATACACTTTGTGTTCAGAGATTAATTGATGTTGCTTTTTTTACTAATCCAGCCTCATAGAGAATTCTACCAAACGAATATACGAGAATAGGCGTTCAAACTGACAGGACCCGAAAATTATGAACCGTTGCTAAAATTAAAGGCAAACTTCAATCAAATTCCACAACTATCTACATGTAACAAAAACATATGTTTTGCAACAACGTGATAAAACGAACTTTCGGACAAGTGCAAACACTGATGTCTGAGGCTTTCCCGGGGAGGGGGTGGGGGTACCATGTTCCCTTGTTTCCTAAAAATAATCGGCCATGTTCCCTTGTTCCGTAAAAATGATTTTCAAAATATGTTCCCTGTTCCCCAAAATTAGTTTTGTACCTTTGTTCCCTTAAAATATTTGCAAATGTTCCCTTGTTCCCTGAAAATAACTGGGCATGTTCCCAAAAAACCCTGGGAAGGCCTCAAATTTCAAATCAGTCTGTGCATCTGCACAGGCAGTGTCTTCGTTGTCCGCATGAAGAAATTTTGTATCCTTGGCTATTTCTAAATATGCACAGTAAAGATTCTGATCAGACTGTGCGACTGCGCAGGCTGATCTGAATCTTCGCTGGGCGAACATGTCCGAATGTACATTATCTGACGTTACGTCTCGTACCTTAAATCTACATGTTAACAGAATGTAGTAAGTACCTGTTTGTGAATTTTTACAAGACAGCGCTAATTCCACTGTATGATACATGGCATCCCCAACAAGAGTTAAAAGTTTTATATATCCGGAGTAGCTGTAGCGAGCACCTGGGGTAATATCAACATTTTGGGACAAACCTTCCCAATTTTCACTTCTGAAACAGAATAGAAATATATATATATAGGAAGGAAATTAAAGGCTCGATATTCCTAAAAAAATAGACATTTTATTATCCAAGAGAGGTTTGATGAGTTGATATATGGTATTAATTCAGGCATAAAATGTGGCACCTGACAACCTGTAAAATTTCATTAAATCACTTATTCTTGAAATGAAATGATTTTTTAATCGTATTTCAGAATTAATGTTGCCAACAAAAATCATTTCATTTTTAATCCAGTTCAAAATCAAGAAATTTTACACGCTGTCAGGCGCCACAGTCTATGATAGTATTAATAATACTATGTATCAATTTATTAAACCTTTTTTGGACAAAAATGTCTATTTTTAGGAATATGGAGTCTTTAATGAACCGCGTCATCAGAAAAAAAAGCCGCGATAGCATATGCGAACAGTAAAGGTTCAAGCGGACCTGCACATTCCCGCAGTCTCGCCAGAACCTATGTTATTCGCTCACGTAAGCGATAGGTCAAGGTAAAACTTCAACCACAGATTTGGACATGTGGCCTTCTTAACGAGCCGGGTTAGCGCACTAAAATGCTGATTCGGTAGAAAGTCCGAAGAACCGTTTCCTCGCAATGCGGCCGAAGGGATCAACAATTTCACAACAATTTACATTGTTGAAAACCGTAAACAAATCCAGAAAATTGGCTATGATTAGTTCGATAAATAAGTATAAACTGTAACGATCGAGCACTTTTGCCTTCGATTATCTGCCTTGGCAGATTACGCATAGCTTGTAGCTTCAATCTATGACAACTGTGTCAGGGAGTCGACTCTTTGGCTCAATGGTTAGAGCATAGGATTTTTATCCTGGAGGATCGGGTTCAAATCCTACGATAGGCGGGACATTTTTTCAGCTATGCTTCATTCCTTTGTTACGACTTTCATGTCGTAAGACGGGGGCTCGTCTGGGATAGGAATTTATTTCGCCAAAAATGGCTTCATGTCATAATAAATGATGACTTCCTTGAAAACGGGGAGTGTTACGATCGAGCAATTCTGCCTTCGATTATCTGCCTTGGCAGATTACGCATAGCTGATAGGTATATATTTAATCTCTGACAACTGCTTCAGAGACTCGACTCTTTGGCTCAGTGGTTAGAGCATTAGATGTTTATCCGGGAGGACCGGGTTCGAATCCCACGATAGGCAGGACATTGTTTTCAGCTATGCTTCATTCCTTTGTTACGACTTCTATGTCGTAAGAACTGTACAAAATTATGTCCGCCGGATGAAGCACAAGTCTATAATAACTAGAACTCTTCCAGAGCAGTGAACCACCATGAGCCGAGTCGCGAGAAAAGGCTTTTTTTTCGTCGAATCAACCTTTCATTGCGCAAGCTCGGCTCATTAGCAAACCACATGTCTAGTTCTTTGGATGAAGTTTTCCCTTTGCCTACTGCGTACGTAAGCGAACAGCACAAACTCCAGCGAGACCTGAACATTTGCCTTCACATATATGTGAAAAGCTAATAAAGCGTGAAAGGATGCGTTTCAAGGTTATAGCCTTACTATATATACATCCACCGACACTGTCCAAATGAAGGACAATCAGGCAACGAAACAGTGCCATCAGTGGATAGTTCGGTGAGTGGTATTTTGTGTTTAATATTATTTAATTGTTTGTAGATTTTTCTGTTCGAATTCCGAGGAGCAGAAAAGTGTCCGAGTCCAAACAGGAAACCCGCAAAACTATATATTGCAGCGCACACTAATCCGATTCTACATACGTTACCTGAGTTATTTAGGAATGCCGAGCGGGTCTGGTCGGGGTTTCTCAGGTTGTATGAATTGTAGTTGATGTCGTGAACGCTGAGCAGGCTGTGTTGTCCTGTGCAGACTGATCAGTCATTTTCTAGCAGTAGGCGCAAGATGTAGTTTATACGAATAAAAACAGTGCAGGGTCGGAATAGCCAATTTATGTACGGTGCCATATGAATCGCGTAAGCAGAAAGATTAGGTTTTACATACGCATACGCAACTCGTGAACATACGCACGAAAATACAGGCATGCACATACCCACATACATATGCAAGGATTTTGTTTTATGCTAAACATTAGTCTGGCATGCTTGTAAGACAAATTTTATACTATTTTTCCGTTTGCGGAGTTAATGCAACTATTTTAAATCATTCCGATTTCGTCTGATCAGGGCACGGAATTACTAAAAGCTGGAGTTGATCCAATACTACTCTCCCTCTGATCATAGTTCGGAAGTCGGGTGTTTTTTCACAGTGGTAACGTCAGTGGTATTTAGGATTGCGACATTTGGAATATCATATTCATGATTGTCATTCAGATATTATAATCGGTATAAAGCCGTATATATGGAAATGGAGTATGACGTTAAGTAAGCGACGTTGCTGACGGTTAGCGACGCTTACCGTCGACCACGCCGACGTCAAAAGGAAAATAAGTCACGAATAAGTCACGTCGTCTGTCATGGCGTCGGGAATCAGCAGCGACGCCAACGACGCCATTCATTCTATACGGTGACGTGCGTCATTGGAGAATAATGGGTAGAATCATATCAATAGGCTTCATATTGTATTATTGTAGGATATGTCCTCAGTCTTTCTTTTTGTTTATTGTAATTGTGTCCTTCCAAGAATATTATTTCAAGAATATTTTGATTTGATGTATACAATACCTAAACGGAAAACAGAAGTCGAGCAGAGGCCAACAAGGGAATCCACTGAAGAATGCTTTTCTAAAGTGTTTTCTAAAGTTTAGGTGCATCAAAATAGGTCTCAATGACGAGTAAATACAGTCGATTCTCGTTATCTCGAATTCCAAAGGACTCTCTGAAATACTTCGAGATATCCGTACTTCGACATATCAGATTTGCAGAATTGAGGAAAAAATAATTCGATTAACCACATTTAACAAATATATATGTAATTAGATTCTTGTAGTTAGAAATATGTTGAAAATATTGTGGCAAAGAGGAGAAATTGCTCCTTAGGAACAATTTCTCCTCTTTTCCACAATATTTTTACCTGTTGTTAGATTTTCATGTTTAGGCAAGGACCAGATTTTCACTTCGAGATAAGCGGTTATTCGAGATAAGCGAGTTCGAGATAGCGAGAGTCAACTGTACACATAATGCGTAGGCTGTGTTTAAATAGATTATAACAGATTATCTTCTATAGTAAAATGAACGTGTCGCGGGAAAACGCGTATAATATGAGCGCTCTAAGTAGATGATCAATAAGACAATGCTCTAGAGCAAGTAAAAATAAGGTGAAACAAGGAAAGGCAGGCAATCTCTTCACATTGGCACAGAGTTCTCCTCATTTTGGTTGGGGTCATACTGAGTATATAAGAATTGATTAACCAGGCCCAGTATAAGTCCCCAACCGTGCCAACGTGAAGAGACTTGCTTGGAATTGACTATTGTATTGTTGTCTATATTGTAATATATGTTGTAAATAGTATAATTAAAAAAGCTGTTATAAATTCTAACTTTGTTAGAGTCTTCTGTGTAGTGGTATAGTTAGGCATCGCCTAACCCGGAGCTTAATCAAACTGGAAGTCACCCTCGGTGAGTCTTGGTCGCATTTGATAGCATTGTAGTTTACATACAGTGAACCCTCGTTACAACGACAATATTTATTCCCAAAGATGTTGCCAGTTAAAATGAATTTACTGTTGTACAGAATACTTAATGAGCAGATTGACATATAAGAAAGGTCTTGTTTTATTCTTATTTCTTCATAGAACATCTATTTTGGATATTTATTAGAATTGCCTTAGGGAGGCGATTCTAATAAATATCCAAAACATATGTCGCTTGAAGTTTTAATGCAGTAGTCTTGCATATTTTCTCATTAAGTGTCACCACACGAGCGAAGGTTTCGTTGTATTCAAAGTGTCATTATAACGAATTTTGTATCGAGTGCCAGTATAAAGAGGGTTGAATATCTGCATACACCACAGCACTAGCTTACGTGAAATTGATTTGCAAAGAAATCAGAATAGGTTCCCAAGGAAAATGAAATAAAAACTGCCCTACGATGAAGTAGGGGGATACTTTATTCGGCCGCCACAAGGCACTCAGCACTAGCTGCAGTGAAGTCAATGTCGGGTTTACTGAATGCTCTCCCTGTTAATTCCTTTAGAATCAACTACTGTTTGCGTTTTTTCTTTCACATACAGATTAATGTAAATATTTAAATATAGAAATGAAGTCTTGTTCTCAGTCCATTGAATAGGTTTATCAGGATAGAATATCAGATTATTCCAACGAATTCGTTTGATCACATTTTTTTTTATTGTTGTTTTTTTTTTTTTTTTTTTTTTTTTTTTTTGATATGAATAAAAGAATTCTTTGGATGTATTCAAGTTCTCAGTATTTTAAATAATTTATAAATTGTTTACCTGTTTGAAACTTTAACACTATAGGAACCAGTGTAGCTGTCGTTACTGGATTCCAAAGTGCAGTCTTTATGACAGAACCAATTGTCCTGAAAATCTGATTCCATGTCACTGTTCTGCAGTAGTTCCGCTACAAAAAGTAAATAATATTCTTATTGTTTTGACAAGTATATTGCATAAATATTTAACACAGTTACCGTACTCGATATTATTACCGCACTTGTGCACTTGTTTTTATTTTAGCAAAAACTATTGGAAATAGGTGCAGTAAAAGATACAACTTATAAAAGCACTCTTAACATGTGCGGTTGTCTGAAACCTCGGAAATTAATTGACAGGACGCATTTAAAGTGGAAATGCGGCAATCATGCCAGATACGGTATTTAACCCAGATATACCTAGCTTTCCACAAAAAGGACATCAACAAGCAGTGTAGACCCAGATCAGCCGCCGCAGAGCGCGGGGTCTGATAAGGGTCTACACTATTTGCATTAAATACAAGACTTTCCATAAAACGTGATATGAATAAAAAACAATTTTTACTTGAAATGGATCCGTCCAAAAGTTGAGGTAGAAGGGTTCATTCGGCATAAATGAATTAATTACAATGGTTAACTTATATTAATTTTACAAAAACTCGGTTGACCTTAACTTTTAATAATATAGCTTGTACGTAGTCTCATGCTTTAATGAGGGGATGATAATCGATTTACGCATTTTATTTTATTTAAATAGTCCAAATTTTAATGAGTAAATCTGAGTTTTCTTATCGACATCTGAGGCAAGGTAGCCAAGAGTGTCATAGGAAGTAAGGTTTGTTTCCAACTGACAAGGTTGCAATTTATGTTGTTATTGCGTGATGTTTTCACTATGTCAATACTTGAACCCATTAAAGATTGAATAAACTCTACCACACTATATATGGGAAGAGCTCATTTTCGATTTTTGGTATGTCAGGCTATATGATATAGATATTCCTAAAGAAAACTGGTTGAACTATTTGCAAACAATGTAGACCCTGATCAGACGCCGCGTTCTGCGGCGTCTGATCTGGGTCTGCACTGTTCGCCAGTTACCCGGTTAGGGGTCTCCAGTCATCAATGGGTTAAAAAGAACCAGGACAAGTTACCTACATTATATTGGTTACTAAAACTCAGTAAAAAGGTCATATGAAGCATGCTTTTTCGCAGTTTCATGCACTTCTTCTCTAACGGACCCCTATGCGGGCCGAACTTAGAACAAATAGAATAGAATAGAACAGAATAATTTTATTCACCAATTAAGGACCCTCACGGGTATAGAAAAACTACAATCATTTGATTGGAAAAAAAAACAAATAAAATCATATAGAGCTGCATCAGAATTAAGGGTTAGGTTTGCGCGGTTTAATCTGGCCCTATTCGCTCCGTAAAGATTCTATTGACCGTTCCAAGGCGGTTCCTCTGTTGCAGTTCTTCTTTTACAGGCTGTGGTTTAATATGCAGCTTTTGTTCTGTTTCAATGTGACGAAAATGAGCAAATATGAGAAAGGTAGCTTGATACAGAACCTGACTGAAGACTTACTTGTTACTTGTTCCAGATCTGAACAAATTCCATACGGGGTGTCCATGCCGGTATAATCAATCATAAAGACTACTTTGAATTTAGGTGCTTCTATTGGGTTTACCGTTTCTACTCTGTATGATGTAGCAGCTTTCCATACACTTGTTAAATCCGCAGACTAAAAAAAAAAAGGATGAGTATTATTTCGCAAATTTGTCATCACGAAAACATGCCTATATAATGCTGACCCCCTTAAACCCCACTTTTATATAGTAAAACTGGGGCTTACAGGGGTATACATTATTTTTCTTATTTCTGGTCAAAAATATAGATTGTGGTACTCGTTAGAACCGCCTCGCCGAGGCGGTTCTAACGAGTACCCACAATCTATGTTTTGAGCAGAAATGGGAAAAATATCAGAGTTTTTTATCTGGAATTTTCAGTTTTTGGAGGTGAAATTTCCAGTATATATTTGAATAGGCGTGTTTCCGTAATGTGAAACACTACCTTATGGCTGTCATTTTAACTTTTAAGTACTTTTTAAGTACACACACACACACACACACACACACACACACACACACACACACACACACACACACACACACACACACACACAAGAAAACAAAGAAAGTCACACATTTAACAATTATCTTAAGAGTTAAATGACTTCGAAACCATATAATTGATCATCATAAAGCTTCGTCATAAATGTGTAAAGTGAGTGTGAAATAAAGTTCATTTCTTGCATTCTCTTGGCACGGTTCAACCAAATTGTGAGTGAAAAAGCTTAACAACTTGCATTTGGTTAAAAGCTGTTATATTAACATCTGAAATGTAATCATCTACGATAAAGCAGTCATTGTTGTTGCAGGTCATTTCTCGATGCAAAAAATTGAACTACAACATGATCTAGGCCAGGCATTAAGCCGGGGTTATGTGAACGTCCGTCTGTAACGTTCTTTGTATATATACGTTTGCGTTACGCCAGTCCCCCATCTCCATGACGTTAAGTGCAGGATATCCGCCGCCGGGCTTTTCCAAGACGTCCGTTAAGAGACTTATAAATGGAATGGCGCCAGGTTATATTTCTAATATCATGCCGCCGTATGTGTCTGAGAAAACAGGATACAGCCTGAGAAATACAGCTGGCATTTCTGTCTTAAGTAGAAGAAATGAAATTCATTCTAGATCATTTTGTTTTCTTTTCTGTTGACAACTAGAATATGTTACCTTTGTCAGTAAGAAGCACTGGTTCTCTCAGTGCTTTTAAAAAGTGCACTTAAGTGATCAATGTTTAAGAGTCCTGAAGTTCCAAGCCATTTTGCTTCAGGCCAACGCATAAGTTGTGCCTATCATTATAGAATAAAAATAATTGTAGCAATCTAAATAGAGACTTATTTGATAATCATCTCAGACCAACGACTGCATGTGAATGTAGCTTTGAGAGTAAGGATGCTGAACTGTAATTGGCTTACACAGCAACGAACTAGTCTGTTCCAGGCCATTCGTAAATTTCAGCCTGTCAGTATATCTTCTACTACACAGTTCTCCTGACCTTTCTAATGACGTTTATGTTGAACTTTTTTCACACAGTCAACACTTTATAAAAGAAGCAAATGGATTTTGATAAATCGTAAGCCTAATTTTCACATTGTAAACATGTAAGTAGCCTGTTATACTGTTACATATATCTAAGGTAAGGGCTTAGAATGAATAAATAATATAACAAAAAGGTAAAAGAAAAGTCCAGGGACTGCCACAATCACAAGCCGCAGCCCTTCCCAGACACCAAGAGAAAGAGCAAACAGACAAAACCAAACACGCGCAAATAGAGCAAACGTACTATAAATATACAATACTATAAATATACAATACTGTATGTTTGCTTTGCTGGTAGAAATCTTTAAGAGTTGAAACTCAAATTTTGAGCTTGCGCTGATGATGAAAACATAAGGTTATTTGCATGTCTCCGAGAAGCCCTTCGGTCTTTACAGACATCAAAAAAGCCGAATGTTTTTCATAATCTAGATCAAGCTCAAAATCTAAATTTCAGTACTTAAATATTTCTACCAGCAAAGCAAACACACTACATCATAAAAACGTCGTTCCGATATAAACGGCGTTGTTACGATTTTGTTACGATTTTGTATGTCTACTGGGCTGTTACACACATAAATCAGTTACAATTACCTTGAGCTTTTTTGTTGGTTTGTTGAGAAGTATATTGAATCGCGCCGCGTCCATTCCCTCGGTGATGCTGTATACACATTTCGCCCGCATGCGAAATCTATTCCGTGCTGGTTGCGTGCTTAGTACGATTATATCAACCGCAGCACAAAGCGTCAAATTCATCAGAAGAAACAAACATAAATCTCTGCAATGAAAAAGGAGTATTTAAAAAAATATTCGAACAACGAAGTAAAAACAATTCCCGTTCGTATTTAAATCATAAGGTAATTAATGAATTCATAAATTATTCATAAATCATTACAGCAAATAATTGAGGCTATGATTGGACAGATTGCACAGTAAGCTAGTTGATCTGGGCCTTAGCATTCCATTTTCTCTGGGTGAGGCTCTGTCGAATTGAAAGTCTTTCGGATTAAAACTGAACTCACAGCCGATGCTGTTGTTTTTCTTTTTAGTACAAATTACCGTATTTACCATATGTATTCGGACAGACAGGCCTGAGCAAACAGTTTAGACCCAGATGAGACGCCGCAGAACGCGGCGTCAAATCTGGGTCTACACTGTTTGCCACTCATCCAGCAATTTTTAGACACAACATCGGGTAGTGAATTGTACTGGTTCAAATGTTAGAACATATATGGTAAGGAGTTGAGGTGTCCGAATACTTAGGGTAAATACGGTAGGTAACATCACACTATCGCGTACTTTACAATATTGATCAGAAAGTATATAATGAAGGTGCAAGTTAATGCCGTAAAGACATCTGAAAACTATCCTGCCAGATTTCATCTAATAATCCTTTGCTTGATAGCGAAACGGAATTTGTGCGATACTGGATTCCAAAATATATTGTCAATCTTATAGGCTATCAATTTTGCCTTTGCTGCAGCAAAACTGAAATGCCACTGATATATCCACGTAATACTTTCTGCAATATATAACAAAAAAGTAAAACGCTAAAGAAAAAAAACAACAACAAAAAAAAAAATCAAAACAATAACAACAACCACCACCAACAACAATAAAACAAAACAAGAACAACAACAAAACAATAACATCCCCCCCCCACACACACACAACAACAACAACAACAAAACAGATCAACAAAAACAGTAAAAACAACAACAACAAAAAAAAAAAAAAAAAAACAAAAAAAAAAAAAAAAAAAAAAAAAACAACTAGTGGTTTGGATGTACAAGGGTAGCACGACTGTTATAGAAACGCAATCTTTTTCCAAAATCAGATATGTGCTAGATATTAACCAGACTGCTCTTTAAAGAGTAGAGAAAATGTCCAGAAGGAGCCATAATCTCACAACATAGCCTATCAATGACACCAAGCAGTGTAACCACTACGATAAACAGAACATGCGTTAAAAACCCAATGGGGTAGTGTGTGTGGTAGAGGGGAGGGGTGGGGAATGTTGAGAGATGGGGACAGAACTAAATGCATCTTTTTTCTAGTGCCAAATTTTTGTTATGGTAAAATACAAATTATTGCTGGGCTGATATAGAAGCTGCCTAACGTAATCAGTTAAACATCTCGAAAAGATATGTAGATCATATTAAATCACTGTGGCGAAACAAAGATGAGTTTTGTGGCAAATATCTCAGACACTGACAGCCAGTACTAAAAATCCCACAAGCTGAACCATGAGGACCAAACAGACATAGCATCAGCATGAACCATCCTGCAGAAGTAATTTACGCAAAGTCTAAGGCTTAAAAAATACACGTGTCTTACTAACAGAACTGGTTACAGTAGTAGTAGTAGTAGTAGTAGTAGTAGTAATTTATTTATTAAAGTGTCATATATCAATATATACAAATAAAAATTACAATTTTAAAATACTTAAGACTATATTGATATCCAGCCATTGTTGACTTACAAGACACTATGTACATGCACCATAAAACACAGAAATTTGCTTAGCTAAAATTTTATTCTACACACAAGCCACCCCGAGCCAACAGGCGCGACAAAGGACAGCGGGTGCCGAGTGGGGGGAGGGGGCGGAGCATCCACCCGCCAGAGAACAACCAACCACAGAACAATTTTCCGTGGCAGTTCGCTGTCCGACGGCCCGACACCCCGCAACCCACCCATAGACCCCGATCACACCCGCCGCCGTCCGCCGCACCAGCTGCTCTGGGATGAGTGGTGTGTTCCACCTTAAACGAATCTTCTATAAAAATTTTTTTACATGTATCATTGAACACATCGTCACAGAAACTACCGTTGTTAAAAGTTTATTTTACACACAAGCCATCCCGAGCCAACAGGTACGACAGAGGACAGCGGGCGCCGAGAGGGGGTGGGGGGTGCGGGGCATCCACCCGCCAGAGAACACCCAACCACAGAACAATTTTCGGTGGCAGTTTGTCGTCCGACGGCCCGACACCCCGCATCCCATCCGCCGCCGTCTGTCCCACCAGCCGCTCCGGGACGAATGGTGTGTTCCACCTTACACGAACATCTTTCGTCTACAAAACATTTTACTTATGGTATTTCCAAGTGTAAATTGCATGTCTTTATGCTGCATTATAAATTTAAGTTTTCCAGCTGAGTCAAACTGACTAAAGTTTTGATTCAAACTTAAGGCTTTTTCATACAGTATATGCCTAATGTCAGTATATAAATCACAGTCCAGCAAAAAGTGTGTTTCGTCTTCGATAACGGAAAAAATACAAAACTTACAAAGTCTGTCCGACAATGGAGTTTTTGGCCTTGTGAACCGACCGATTTCCATGTGTAATGGCAGACTGCAAGAACGTAACTTAAACAAAACGCGACGCTGGTCCCTTGATAATGGTAAAGTACAGTACCATTCCCTTTCCAGTTTAAGCTTATATGTTCTATATGTTCTTAACTTATCAGAACTGTGTAATTCTCTATTCCACTTTTCAACATCTTTATTGCAAAGAATTGTTCTAACATTTTCAAGAGCGAAGCGTATAGGCAAATTTTGATCATTGATGATATTTGTTACATTGATTTCATTTGACAATTTACGCACCCTAGCTTCCCAACCACGGTTACTCCGCTTTGACCACTCATGAACAGACTTTAATATTCTGTCATCAGAAACCTTTCTCAATTTCATCCACATGCGAAATACTTCGATTTTGATTTCACATAGCATGAATTCCAGCCCATATCTCCTCGTAAGGCTAAGTTTGAGGCACATTTGCCACCGCCCAGGAAATATCTACAAGCTTTATTTTGGACAGTTTGTATTTCCCTGTAGTCTGAGATTCCCCATAATCCACTGGCGTAAAACAATACTGGTTCTACCAGTGACTGATATAATTTTTCGAACACTTCTATAGTCATTCCGCCAGCCTTTAAGCTTTTTGTATATAGTGCAGATAGTGCACGGCTTGCAGAATTTGACAATTCTGAGACAGTTTTGTTCATATTTAAATTTCCTGTAGCCACAGGCCGAGATATTTGTAATTTGACGTATGTTCGATATCTTTGTCTCCACACGTGAATACAAAATTACTTCGAGATACAGAAGGTGTTCTAAAGTGTATAACTTTGGTTTTTTCTGAGTTAACAGTCAATTTCCATTTTCTACACCACGAGTTACATGTATTGATTATATGAACATTTAATGTAGTTTACAGTAAACAATTACAGCAACAAAAATTCAGTGACTAGAAATTATTGAAACAACAACAACAAAAATCAACAAAAAAACAACAACAAAAAATAAAAAAACAACAAAAAAAACAACAACAACAAACAAACAAACAAAAAACAAAACAAACAAACAAACAAACAAAAACAAACAAACAAACAAACAAACAAGACAACAACAGCAACAACAACAAACAAACAAACAAACAAACAAACAACAAAAACGAAAACAACAAAAATATCACAATATGCCATACAAAAAATAGAAACTGTTTTAACAGTATTAGATATAGCAGTTCAGTAATTTATAACTTAAGTAATAACATTACTATTGTAATATGATTTATTGCTTTGAAAACCCCAAGTAATAGCAACGGCAATTTAATTGAAATTCATATAAAGTAATTCAATTTAATAAATTATATTTTAAAGTAATTGACGTCCTCTGTGTAAGAAAAATAAGCATAAATACCTTAGAAACATATTTTCCACTTTTTAAGAATATATTCTTTCTCTATTATGCAGCCCCGACAACGTACACAGACTGACAGAAATCTTACTTATATATAGTAAAATGAGAACTGCTTGTCGATTAATGTTTCGAACAAATAATTTCATTGGCTGGAACATTCATCAAATCATACACATTTCAGTCAATTGTTTCAGCTGAACCAGACTGATTCACAATGTATAGCAACTTTACTGGTTATCAGGGATTGCAGAATGCATGTTGAAAGCACGAAAGAAAATAGTTTTGTTAAAGTTGTGGACAAGGCTCATCCGAAGATGGAATTGTATCAACACTATCCGTTGAAGTTTTGCTTTTTATCCTGCCATTCACCGCTTTAAAAACATGGATAATGTTAACCGCTTACCTTTGTTTTTGTGGCATTTAAATTGAACTTGCTTTATGATTTGATAACCGTCTGGCAGCCGTAAAGCATCTCATGTACTTAATCATAGTGCAGATTATATTTTTATTTCCTTTGGGACCATTAGGCCTATTGTGGTTACTTGGAAAATCAAATACCACTTAAGCCGGTGCTAGGGGAAGGTTAGGGGAATGGTAGGGGCGTGTGGGGGAGGGCAAACAAGATTATTGCATATTTAGTGGAGGGGACGGGGGGCGGGGGGGGGGGGAGGGGAGGGGGCAACTAGATTGTTATATATTTAGAGACTTCATGAAACCAAGTCTCCGACTTTCGTTCTTTTGTGTTTTGTTCGTTTCCAAAGGCAATCTTTTAAATTTTAATTTCAGTATGGATTTGTCATATTAATTGTAAGATACATGCTTTTCTTAAAAAAAAAAGGTAAGAGAAAAGTCCAGGGAGTGCCTACGTCCTGAAAGAAGATCATTTAATGGAAACGGTCGAGGTTTAAATGCATCAGTTTTGAATTACACTTTCTGTACATTAAATTGGTCATGATTTCAATAGTGGACAAAATAGTTATTTGTTTGTAATATATCTGCTTCTTTTTTTTTTCTCCTTAAAATTAGATATGCTTTTTATCTTGTATATTTTTATAAGCTATTTACGCATAGCAATTATTAAACTAGATGGACAGACTCACGTGGCTGATAAAAACAGCCGAGGTGTAAAGTTTTCTGGTTATAAGATCTAGGTTCGGTCAATTAAGCCTCTTCAGTGACACAAATAATTTTTCAAAAATTCTAAAATTGGCTCAAATATCACAAAGGACCAGACTATATAACTTACGCTATAGTGAAGTACGGAAAGACTTTTACAAAAAGTATAATAAATCAAAAAGTTAAATTCATTAACTCAGTGTGGCTTTAATAAAAAGCAATGACAACCACCCCCCGCCCCCCCCCCCCCAAAAAAAAAAAGTAAACGAACTTAATATATATAAGTATTTTTGTACCCCTCTTAAATGGTAATGATTTTTTCTCTTAAAAATATAATTAAATGCCCAAGAAATTCTACGATCACGAAGCACCACAGCCTTCCCGAAGTACCTAAAGAAGAAAATATGACGAAAAAATAATGACAAAGTAAACGCCACAAATGAAACCAGCGACGCACTTGTGATAAACACACATAACATTAACACAGAATCAACTTTCAGCAGCGGTGCACGACCAACCTTATATGGCATGTCGTATAGGCATAAAATTGCCGTGTTATGCCATAACTGTTCGGAAGCACTAAACATCTAAAAGTGATGTAAAATGGTAAACTTTATTGAAAAAAACTGTTTTATGTAGTTGCGGCCATGGCACCCAAGCCATAAATCAATCTCATAAATCCGTAAACGAAAGACGAATCAGAATGTTCAGACCAACAGACATGGACCTCAGAATAAAGGGTGTAATCAGGCGTCCGCGGATAGTCCCAGTCAGCATTCTACGTAAATCTATATCGGGCCGTCATCGGCCCGTCAGGGTAGCTGACGGGCCGATGACGGCCCGATATAGATTTACGTAGAATGCTAGCTGGGGTAAGCATTACTTGGTAAGCAAGCATCGCCCACCATGCCCACAGACCTGAACGAAGGAAATGTAGGTAGAAGCGTGTGTCCAGGATTTTGGGGGTCTAGTTATGGCTCGTCATTGGCAAAAACTTCAGAAACAATATCGTATAACATGAATCATCACGAAAACATATCCATATAATTTTGACCCTCTTAAACCCCATTTGTATACAGTAAAACTTGGATTTACAGGGGTATACATTATTTTTCTTATTTCTGCTCACAATCTATGTTTTGATCCGAAAAATATCAAAATTTTTTACCTGAAAATTTTCATTTTTGGATGGTAGAATTTTCCGTATATTTGAAAAGGCATGTTTTCAAATGAATATTCGACGCGGGACCAATTCGGGACTGGCTAAACTTGAGATCGGGACCGAAATGTCGGGATAAGCCATATTATGTGCGTCTATTTCTGTTCACAGGTAAGTAATTCTAGGCTTAGCTGTTCAAAACTAACGGTGTCGTTACTTAATGTATCGTTACTTAATGTATCGTTAAAACTTTGATCATTTAATATGGCATATACGCTTATACGCTTATATTTTTGCTGAAAAAGAAATGTGAGTAGCTTTTGCAAATGCAAAAACTAACATTTTTCAGCAAAATAACTCTGAATTAGATATTGTACTTACTAGAACAGTAAACATTTTGACCACTAACGAGCTCGTTAAGCTAACGATGCTTTGAACAACTGGGCCCTGGTCAATAACTGATTTGAGTTCATTTTCTTACATACCATATATGCTGAATGTGCAAAATTGTAGGATGTAAATTTATGACTGACACCAGGCTAGCCCGGGGCCAAAGTTTGGGATTCGGGACCAAGATTTGCGATACCATTGGTTTTAAATGACCTTGGCCTTGGTAGGCGCGACACCACCCTCTGTGGAGCGGTTCCCAGTCAACTCATACTCAAGTCAACTCGTACTCAAGTTAACTCGTTCTCGTTTTGGTTAATTCGTACTCATCGATTTGGTCAATTCGTACTCACTGTTCGGCCAGTTCGCACTCATTTTGGTCAATTCGTCCTCATTTTGATCAACTCGTACTCATGTTTTTGGTCAGTTAGTTCTCATTTTTTGACCTCCATTTTGGGATATATACATCAGTGAGTGTTAATGGTGCATTAAATGACGTAATTAGAAGTGACAAATGGCTATAGCTTACATCTACATGCATTTCCGTACGACATTTATATGAACAGAACAGAACAGAACAAATCTTTATTGAGAACTCCAAAGGGATATAAAGCCCATCAGGACATAACATTTAACAGTGTGATGGCGAATATACACAATGACAGCATTTTACATACACAAATCTGTAGTAAGGCTCAGTACTAGTAAATATGTATTAATCCAAATGATTTGAAAAAATTAGTTATCTGAAAAACTACCCAGAAAGGACAAGCCATAGTGATAGGGGCTTGTCCCTACCTACTAAGGCTCACCTGTCTGGGTAGCTATTTTCAACAGTAGAGTAGAAATCTGTGTTGTAATATACATCGTACTATCTATCCTTCAGACAAAATATTTGCAGACACTAATAAGACATAATATAGGAAATAGTAACATACGGAGAAGGTGTATACAGTTAAAATGATTTTATACTTTGATTTTATACTTTTGCTATGTAACCTGGAGCATGAACTACCAAAGGATATGTACAAAAGTGTTTATTTATGAATAGAATAGAATAGATTTATTTCAAAATTCCAATAGGCGTTAAAGCCCTTGAGGATATAATACAAACATATACGATGGCATATGACATAGTCATTAAAGATACAATAGCATTTTCTGTTATTACCTGAAAAAAAATCAATGCATTGTGTATATAATTAACATTATAGGGTAATCAACATTATGTGGAGAAGATGATATCTCACAAAACAAGAAATCAGAAAATCAGAACAGTAGGTCGTGAACAAACTCAGTTGCACCAGCCGTCTCTTGCCAGATATCTTTAAGAATCTCATGCTACAGGAACGTGTGGCGGACCAATGTATCCCCATACAAATTCAGGAGTGTGTGTTTGTGTGTATGTGTGTGTATGTGGGGAGGGGGGGGGGGTGAGGCGGGGGGAGGGCATGAATGATCCCACCCATCCGTGAGTCCGCCCGTCCGTTTGGGCGAACATTTAAAATCAGAGAGGCTATTTTTACGTAAAATTATGAGGTTAATTCCTTTAAGCATATAAAAATGTAGTTCTGGAGTGTCCGTCCGTCCATCTATGCATTCAATTTACAATTAAGAAGTGAGAAGAAACATTAATCACAGTACAATATGTGTTCTGTATAAAAGCGATTGTTTTGTCTTAGCATACATTTAGAAATTTGTCATGAGAGTTTTAGAAAACCGAAACGTGCAATGCGAAATAACTCATATACAGTCTGTCTGAAAAGGCTACTATTTCAGATCTTATTAAATGCAAAGTAGTTTAAATCACATGTATTATTATTATTTTTTTTCCCATAGGCACTTGCCTAACACAGATTTATCTGTGGTTCAGATAACAATTGCTGATCAGTTATAGAAATATTCTTGATTAACTGACAGAAAGACAAAATGACATTTTTTTTATAAGAGGAGATGAAAGACCACCCTGTTTTTACTATGCAGAACGAGACTTTGTATGGACAACAAATGAACTCTCTCCCTCTCTCTCTCTCTCTCTCTCTCTCTCTCTTGAAAAGATTAAATATCTTTTCCTTCTGTCAATAATCCACCATTTAATACATTATAGCGGCGATCACTTAAAGACAATCAAATTGGTCCACACTGTTACATTACTGATAGTTTACAAATTAAGCAGTAGAAGATTGCCGCAATAATCCATTGCATTTATTTAAAAACATGTACTTCTGTTACATTTCTATGAACATGATAATTATGTAACGCAGTCAAAGGCAAAACGAAGTTTTTCTTTCATTCTTCTACGATTCAAATCCTAAAAGTGAATTTATTAAAATTTCTCATTTCTTTATCTTTTGTTATCATTGGAAGTTCTCTTTCGTTTTTAGCTGCACTGGCGAAAGGCCAGAAGAGCTTATGTCATGGCGTAGTTCCTGTCTGTCCGTTAACTTTTTCCCGTTTATACGACAAAGTCCACATTTGTTTGTTTGTACCATTGTAAGGGTTAATCCTATAGAAAATGAAGAAAATCCGATAAACTTTATGGGAAAGGGTTCTATTAAAATATTTATTGTTACTCCTTTACGCGATAAAGTACGCAATCTTTATCCGATTCTTTTAGCCTTGCACAGATAGTTTGTATTATTGTATGAAGTGTCTTTATTGAAAATGAAGAAAAACTGTCGAACATTATGGGGAAAGGGCCCTTTTAAAATGTTTTTTTTTCTCGTTTACGCGATCAAGTTCACAGTGTGATCAGTACCAGAAATATTCTGCATTAACTGACAAAAAGACAAAATGACATTTTTATTAGAGGGGATAAAAGCAGAACTGCAGAACGAGATTTTGTATTGACATTTAAATTTCAAATTAATGTACTCTCTCTCTCTCTCTCTCTCACACACACACACACACACACACACACACACACACACACACACACACATTAAAGCTTTCACAACTTGAAAAAAATAATTATCTTTTAATCCTGTCAATTATCCACCATTGAATAGCGGCAGAAGATCGCCGCAATAATCCATTGTATTGAATACATGTACTTTTGTAACATTACAATCAAAGGAAAACAAAATTAATTGGTATTTAATGGAAGTAAATAAATACCGTTTTTCTTTCTTTCATTGGATTAAAAATCTTAAAAGTTATTTTATTCGAATTTCTCATTTCTTTATTTTCCGTTATATTTGGAAGAATTTGTTTTTTTCTTGATTTGCTTCAGAATAAGTCGATTATAATGTGACAAACAACTTCAATTTGCAATTAATGAGGTTGATGGACAGGGGGGTAGTTACTCCCCACTTCCTCCCCTCTTATCCCCACTTCCCTCCCCCCACTTCCCTCCCCCAAGAAAACTATTCCATCCCCTAAATCAGAATTTTTAATATCCCCAACGCTATAATTAAATTCAAACATGACAATGCAATATACATTCATGCAGATTTTGACCCCAAACTACACTCCGAATTTTTGCCCAAAAATCGGTATTTCCTTTGCATTTGCACCCCTTTTACAGAATAGCTAAAGATTTGCACCCTCCATTTCAAAAATCTGCGTAAGGGCCTGCGTATGAGCCATATGGAAACCAGGTATCACAAGGACGTGGGCCTTGATCCGGTCCTAAACTGGTCAAGAAAAAAATGTGGCGGGCCTAGGTCCGGGCCTAAACTGAGCCACATTGGCACAAAAACAGTCATATTAATTACTGAAATCAAAACTCAAGAATACCATGTAAATCTGTATCTTCTTTTAATATTTTGAATAAGCATGGTCCCACACTTGGGGGTCAGTGGGAACAATCATCTTTTTTGTGGTTTTCTGAAAACTGAGAGTTAAATGTCGAACGTGTGTGGTGGTTGACAAAACACGGACCACTTACGGATACGGACTCATTGACTGACGGACCTATTGACAATACACGGACTGCATAACAAAATAAGGAGCAATTATTCACCGATGTCTCTTGACAAACCACGGACCTACAATTCACGGACAACAAACCACGGACCTATTATTCACGGATTTGACAAAGCACGGACCGTTATTTAAATTACGGACGCCACTTATGATATATGAAAAAAAAAAACAAAAAAAAAACAAAAAAAAAAAAAAAAACAAAAAAAAACAAAAAAAAAAAAAAAAACAAAAAAAAAAAAAAAAAAAAAAAACAAAAAAAAAAAAAAAAAAAAAAAACAACAACAAAAAAAAACCAACAAAAAAACAAAACAAAAAACAAAAAAAAACAAAACAAAAAAAAAAACAAACTAGTCGGAACAACGTGACGTGATGGATAAAGTGACGTTACATTGTCATAGATACCTACATGTACGTTGAAGTAATCCAATTGTACAGAGTTTTGATACCCTCCTAATGATGTAGGTCTTCACTAGATTTGTTTCTCGAAATTTAACTGCGACGATGATGTTGTCAACTTGTATGATAGTGCAGGCGGTGCTTACATTTAAAATACCGCTGAAATGGCAATTGCAAACATGATGTTTAGCCATGTGCCGAAAATCTTTGTTAGGCACTTTAAATGCTCTGTACAAACGAATACAAATGACTGTTGATCCTAGTTGCATACCATATACTGTATCTTAAACGAGAGATCATCTCATCAAAGGACTTGAAAATCAAAACATAACAGTTTTCCCACACAGAAAATTATCTGTTGTGCTTCATTATAGGCTTTATCTGTGATTTGTAATGATTAATGGATGAGTTAGAAGACCTCCAAACGGGCCGAACAAATATATATATTTACATTTTTACCGCTATGGAAGATGGGAGCGAGGGTTGGGATCCCGTAAAGCTAGCTTACCCTCCCCGACCCGCCCCCACCACCACACACACACTCACATACAAGCGCGCGCCCCCGAGTAATTCATTACTAACCGTTCCGAGGCGGTACTTCCATTGTGATACTTTTTGTCAAATGTTATGTAGTGTTTCACTTTCTAATGTTTTACTCTCAACGAGTATGTACGTATGTTTAAGATAATTCAGTAAAGTTTGGGTAACAGTGTTGCCACCATTTTGGGAAAAAGTTGCTAGCTCTGCTTGCCAACTGTTCATTTTGTGGCTGCTTAAAATTGTATTTTCTGTCTTTTCCTTTGGTGTTGGGGGTTAGATGTGGATCTGACTGTATCAGTTCCTGTGTTCACTCATTCACTTTTCTTAAAGTGACCGGAATTCCACTGTTTTGTATCTGCCGCATGCCAGATTCTGGCTTTATGTTCACATGTTCAAAATACCAAAAACTGTTTCATCTAAGGTGACAAAATATCATACAGTTAGTACGGCAATTCAAATTATCAAAAAAAAAAAAAAACAACAAAAAACAAACAAAAAAAAAAAAAAAAACAAAAAAAAAAAAAAAAAAATCAAATATTTAGTTTACAGGTCATATGAGACAATTAAAATTATGGGATTTAGTTATTTTGTAATTCTCAATTACCTGGCCATGTTATTGCTGCTACGGATCACTTACGGACCAATTTTCGGACCACAACTGATCATTCACGGACCAATCTGATTGCTATAACGGATCGATGCACAATGCAACAATTACGGACTAATAACGGACTATTCACGGACCACGGACTACTCACGGACCAATTAGCGGTTAAGTTTACTAAATTTTGCAATTAAAACAGACTATTCACGGACCACGATCACGGAATTTTTATTGGTCCGTAAGTCTGTGAATGGTCCGTGTTTTGTCACCGGGAAACATGTGATTGATTTGATTGGGTTGGGGTTTAACGACAAGTCAAACCCTGTGTGTAATTTTGTGTCATCTCCCAGAGAAAGGGACAGGAGAGATAGGAAAAAGAAGATGAGATGAAAGAGAGGGACGCGGGGGTGGGGGGGGGGGGCGTGTGGAGCGGGCGGGGGGGGGGGGGGGGAGATGAATAAAAGTGAAGAAACAGAAGATCTTCCTTTACCTACTGCAACACCATACCTTTGCCTCACCCAACCACTCCACCGGGCAACGTGTATATTCCGTGTTTGGAACACCTATCAGAAAATTCATGTTGGGCCTTGCAGTGTTTTTTTTAACAGCTTAAAAGCCCTTATCAGCCTACGCATGCACACAGTCTGATCAAAGTCTTCGCTGGTCGCACGGAGCTTTGTGCCCTTAACCATCTGTACAGCGCACAGCGAAGACTCCGATCAGACTGCTGATACGCAGGCTGCTCTTAGCCTTCACTGGGCGCACATGAAATTTTGTAGAATATACTGTGCCTCAAATATATATTATTTACTAGTGCTTCGTAACATCCTTCCTATCTAGCATGGGTAAATACCGCTGTTGAAAAGACGTGAGCTGTGAAGTAGTCATTCATGAACCCTGGCTGACATGTAACAGTATCCACTGGTGTTTACCAGAGATTAGAAGCGTTGCTCACGTCTGTACATCAGATGTGGGCAGCGCTGCTTATCTCTGTCCATGGGTTTAGTTATGCGTCCATCTACCACCGATATGAAACTTTATTCATGTGTGCCTACAAGAGATAAGTAACGCTGCAGCGCTTCTTATGTTTACTTATGTAACTAGTGATGCGTTAATCCACTACTGATATGTACCATTACCCTTATCTAACCACTGCGTGAGTAGCGTTGTTCGTATCTGCTTACCATATATGAGCGGCGCTGCTCATGTCTACTCATTTAATAGTAATGCGCTTACATACTGGTGAATGTATCATTTTACGTCTGTCTACCGGAGGCAGGTAGCTTTGCTCTTGTGTGCTCATCGGATGTGAGCAGTGCTGCTCACGACTGCTTATGTTATATTACTGATGTCTGTTTACCGGAGATGGGTATAATTAAAGGTAAGTAGCGTTGCTTACATCTGCCCATCAGAGGTGAGCGGCACTACTCATGTCTGGTCATGTAGCTAGTAATGAGTTAAACTTCTACTGATATTTAACAGTACTCATGTCTGTCTACCAGTGGTAGTAGAGTTGCTTATATCTGTTTAAAGGATGTGAGCGGCGCAGCTCACTCATTGTTATAAATTATCTTACTTATAACCGTAATAGTGACATGAATATGTAGTCATTGTCACAATGCACTGGTTAATACTGAGTAAGTAACTGGTCAGCTACATCTTAACATTTTGCCTACAGTAACCATACTAGAAATCCACCTTTCAACCTTTTAATGATTTTTCAAATTTTCATTCTTTTTGTTTCTTTATTTTACCTAGGGAGAAAGGGGATAGGTCGTTGGCGCAGTGGGTGGTCAATTCAGCCTGTCCAGCCTTCACTAAGAAATATAATGTCGACATCATGGCACTTGCTTTGTTTTTACTCTCTCTTACAACAATTACATGATAGACCCAAATGGAGCAAGAAGTCATATCGTGATGTCAACATACCGTTGCAGGTATAGATTTAAGCTCCTGCTTCATCTCCTTGCAATTTTCTCACTACAGCAACGCTTTGTATATACATATTCATTGCTGAAGTCTATGTAGCATACTCGTAGTACCTTATTAGCAAATAGTTTTTGTATAAATCATAAAAAAGCAACACCTGGAGCTCGATCCAACAAAAATTCACAAGTTTCGTTGATGCTTGTTTACTGACTGTCATTTTGGATTATCGCCCTTTGGCTCTGCAATCTCTTACTGTGTTCGGGTGACATCCATCCTAATCCAGTCCTCTACCAACGACACCATCTAGTAATCTCTCGAGCTCTTCCTCAGATATGTCAAATACTGCTTTCAATTCTCTGTCTAGTTACAACCTGTCAGGCGTGTATTATAATGTTCAAAGTCTATTCTCTAAGCTGGAAATCCTCCGCGCGCAACTGTTTGAATTTGATATTCTAGCGTTCACAGAAAGATGGCTCGGCCCAACCACAGAAACTAACAAATTAATTCTACAATCATTCTACAGACCTAAGCGGAAAGAGACTCAGACACTCATGGTGGTGTCATGTTATATGTTAAGGAGGGTTTACACTATAAGCTGCGGGATGACCTATAACTCCAAAACATTGGGAATATTTGGATCGAGTTAGCTAGCAGTCATAAACGCATATTGCTTGGACTATTCTATCGTCCTCTAAATTCTGATGCTGCTTTTGCACACATTGAAGACTCAATTTCACTTGCAGTCGATATAGACATTCCTGAAGTAATAATTACTGGTGAATTTCACCTCAATCTATTTAATCAACAAGCTTTCAGAAAAATCTCTTCAATTTGTACCCAGTTTTCTCTTTACCAATGTATTGATGATCCTACACATTATACAGAACATTCATCGTCAGTAATAGATCTATTATTTGTCAGTAACACGGACCACTTAATTCACAGCAGAGTTGCCGATCCTTTTCTCAACCAAGATTTGAGATATCACTGTCCAATATATGGTATCTTCAAATTCTCTAAACCTAAGGTCAGCTCATTTACACGACGTATATGGTATTATGACAGATGTGATTTCAACGTACTTCGTAATAAAGTAAATGCTGTCGACTGGAACTCTCTTCAAGATAATAACATTAGCACTTATGCCAATAATATTCATTCTACCGTAATGTCTCTTGCTACCGAATGCATCCCCAATAAACACGTCAGAGTTAGACCAAAGAACCCGATTTGATCAATTTGGAAATAAAAAGATACACCGGGGCTTATAAGAGAGCTAAAAGAACAAATGTAGCTAACGACTGAATTAAATTTAAAACGCTGCGTAACAAAACTATAAACTGGAATTAGAAGTTCCAAAGATCCTTTTATGACATTGTCGCGGCCAAACTCTCTTCACCAACACTTTCTCCCAAAGACTGGTGGACTACACTTAAAATTTTTGTTAGTCAAAACTCAGCCACATCAGTCCCTCCCCTTTTAATGGAATTATATACAAAGACGAAACTGACAAAGCAAATATCCAAATGACTTCTTTCAAAGCCAAACTATCTTAAACGAGGAAAACGCTCTTCTTCCAGACTTACCTCCACCTGCTTCAATTGTACCCCTTGAAAGTATTGTTTCAAGGCCAATGAATTCGAATCTGTTTTGAAATTGCTTCCTACTGGTAAAATAAACGTCAAAAAGATTGCCTTTGGAAACAAAGAACACACCACAGATCAGAAAATAGGAGTCTCGGTTTTAAAGCCTCAGGTCCTGATGACCTCAGCAATCGTCTCCTACGTGAGCTATCTAATGAACTAGCAAAGCCATACCAATGTCTTTTTAACCAGTCTATATGCATGGGCACTGTACCCTCCTCATATAAGGAAGCTAATGTCTGTCCAGTCCAAAAAAGGATGACTTATCTATTTTCTCTAATTACCGCCCTATACCGCCCTTAAATGCTGTGGACAAATTACTTGAAAGACTAATGTTTAAATACCTCTTTAACTATCTACGAGATAATAATTTACTTTCTTCTTTACAATCTGGCTGTATACCCGGAGATTCTACTGTAAATCAGCTAATATTTCTCTACAACACATTTTGCAAGGCACTTGACTCAGGTAAAGAAGTCAGGGCAGTGTTCTTTGACATCAGCAAAGCTTTCGACAGAGTATGGCATGCTGGACTTCTACTTAAGCTGAAATCTGCTGTTGTCGCAGGAAGCGTCCTGACTTGGTTTAAGCGTTATCTCTTTGACAGAAGACAGCGTGTCGTTCTTCCTGGTGCTAACTCGAACTGGACTTTTATTCGTGCAGGTGTGCCCCATGGGTCAATATTGGGTCCTTTACTATTCCTGCTTTATATAAACGATATTGTATCTGATATTGGCTCGAATATTCAATTATTCACCGACGACACTAGTCTTTTTATAGTCGTCGATAACCTTTTGACAGCCGCTGGCCAGCTTAACACTGACCTTGAGAAAATATCGCAGTGAGCAACAACCTGGCTTATATCTTTTAACCCTACTAAAACGGAAGCAATGCTGTTTTTTTCTCGCAAATTAAACAGACCGCAACATCCACCTATTTTCATGCAAAATCACCAGATAACAGAAGTCGACTCACACAAACACTAAGGCCTGTACCTTTCGAACGACTGCATCTGGAACAAATATATCAACTATATTACTGAAAAAGCATGGACTAGAATAAATATCATGAGACGCTTAAAATTCAAGTTGGACCATAAATCTTTGGAACTAATTTACTTAGTTTTTATTAGACCTTTACTTGAATACGGTGACATTATTTGGGATAATTGCTTGCAATCCGAAAAACAGGAACTTGAAAAAATTCAGATTGAAGCAGCTAGAATAGCAACAGGTGCAATCAATCTAGTCTCAATCCCTGCATTATATAGAGAAACAAGATGGCACTCACTAGACGAAAGACGTAGGAAACATTAACTGACATTATTCTATAAGATGACAAACGCCATCTCTCCGCTCTACATGTCCTCTCTTGTTCCACAAACTGTCAGCAATGCATCATGTTATAATCTGAGAAATTCTAGTAACTTACAAACTGTTGAAGCTCGAACTAGTTTGTTTTATAACTCATTTTTACCCTCAACTATAAGAGCATAGAACAGTTTATCTTCTACCGCCAAGCTGTCAGACTCAAATTAATTCTTTTAAGTGCTTTCTCAACAAAGAAAAAGATTCAACTCCAAAACACTTTTATGCTGGAAGTAGAAAAGTTCGAATATTTCACACCAGACTGCCAACAAACAAAATTAGATCTCTACTTAAAGAATATGTCCGACTCTCTCGCTTAAGTCTTTGTAGCAGTGTCGAGGATGCGCAACACTTCTTTTTTCTTTGTGAAAATTACCAGCTTCATCGAACTGTCATTCTTGATGCTGTTTCCCAGTACCAGAATCCAAGTCTAAATCTTTTACTGTATGGAAATAAAGCTTTGTCACTAGAAATTAATACAACAATATTTGAAAAAGTACAAGCGTTCATTTTACAAACTAAAAGTTTTCAACCTAAGTGAGTTTAGAAATGTACATGTAGCTGTATAACCACACTAGTTGGCTATCTAAGGAAATCAAATTTACCCCCTCGAGGTGCCACCCGTCTTCCATCCAATTACAAGGTTTATTCTAGTTCATGTACTACTGTTTTGTCCAAACTGCTAACTTCATGCCTTACTGCTGTTAAACAAGATTTGATTAGATACTATGATACTGTTTACGAAAGAGACGGAATTAGCTATTGTTGGTCAATTAAAATTCCAATGATGTTCTCAATAATTTTTAATCTAAAAACTTTCAGGCTTCTAAATTGTCTACATATGATTTTTCTACACTGTATACTACGTTACCTCATCATCTTATAAAAGATAAACTTGTTGATTTAATTAACCGAACGTTTGTTCGGGAGAATACCCAGTATTTGGCTTGCAACGAAGAATGTGCTTTTTTTCCACTTCTGATGTATACAATAATCACAATTTATGGTCGTGTCAAAACGTCTGTTATGCCCTTGCCCTCTTTTGGATAATAATTTTATTAGATTTGGAACTAAACTTTATAGGCAAACTATTGGTATTCCGATGGGAACTGATTGTGCTCCTCTTGTTGCAGATTTGTTTCTTTTTTGTTATGAGAGAGATTTCATGAAGTCTCTCTCACGTAAAAACCAGGCTGACATTATTGAGGCTTTTAATTCAACTTCAAGATACCTTGATGATTTATTAAATATTGACAATATTTACTTTGACCAAATGGTGGACCGCGTATACCCTACAAACTCCAATTAAAAAGAGCAAATTCTTCCGATATCGAGGCACCTTTTTTGGATTTGAATCTATGTATATCTAATGGTACAGTTTCCACCAAAATTTATGATAAACGGGACGATTTTGATTTTGATATAGTCAATTTCCCTTTTCTGGATGGCGATGTCCCCCGGCGTACCCAATATGGGGTATACATATCTCTACTTATTAGATTCACCAGAGCTTCTTCAAATCTTAATGACTAACTACCGTAATAAAGCTGTTACTGCCTAACTTCTTAGACAGGGCTATCGTTATTTTAAACTTCGTAAGGTGTTTTCGAAATTTTATCGCAGACACAGTGCCTTGTTAGAAGAATATAGCGTCAGTCTGAAAATACTTCTGCAACAAGGTATATCGGAACCAAAATTCTACGGTGACTTAGTGTACAGATTTAAAAAAAAAATTGTAGGTAAATCTAACTTTTCGGAGCAATTCAGAAAACTTATTAACCGTTATAAAAGAATTGGCCATAGCCTTGATATTATGGGGCAGACTGCATACCTAATTGTCAACCCAATCATTGTTGATGGCTATGCTTCACTCTTTGATTGCACGACGGCGGTTCGGGCCTCAGACTCAATGACGGTCTCTTCGCAAAACTTTAATCAGTGGGTTGGGGCTTGACGATATGTCTTCGGCTTGGCCCTCCGTGGTTCAACTATTGGTTTTCATTTACTCTGGCATACAGTAGAATTAGCCATGAGTACTCATCTTTGTTTATTATAGTGATTAATTTGATTTTATATGTTTTCGCTTTGATGCATTGACTGAGTTGGGAGCCTTTATGCAAACCAAATTTTTATGTATTTCTGTATTAAGAGTAGCATTGGGACCCAGGGTGAAGTTGGCTATCTATAAAAGTGCTTTAACCACCCCCCCACCCGGTGGTTGATTTATTAAATATTGACAATATTTACTTTGACCAAATGGTGGACCGCATATACCCTACTAAACTCCAATTAAATAGAGGGAATTCTTCCGATACCGAGGCACCTTTTTTGATTTGAATCTATGTATATCTAATGGTACAGTTTCCACCAAAATTTATGATAAACGGGACGATTTTGTTTTTTGATATAGTCAATTTCCCTTTTCTGGATGGCGATGTCCCCCGGCGTACCTCATATGGGGTATACATATCTCACCTTATTAGATTCGCCAGAGCTTCTTCAAATCTTAATGACTTTAACTACCGTAATAAAGCCCTTTCTGCCAAACTTCTTAGGCAGGGCTATCGTTATTTTAAACTTCGTAAGGCGTTTTCAAAATTTTATCGCAGACACAGTGCCTTGTTAGAAAAATATAGCGTCAGTCTGAAAACACTTCTGCAACAAGGTATATCGGAACCAGAATCCTACGGTGACTTAGTGTACAGATTTAAAACAAATTGTAGGTAAATCTAACTTTTCGGAGCAATTCAGAAATCTTATTAATCGTTATAAAAGAACTGGCTATAGCCTGGATATTAGGCGGCAGACTGCATGCCTAGTTGTCAACCCAATCATTGCTGATGGCTATGCTTCACTCTTTGATTGCACGACGGCGGTTCGGGCCTCAGACTCAATGACGGCCTCTTCGTAAATTTTAACCAGTGGGTTGGGGCTTGGCCCGCCGTGGTTCAACTATTGGTTTTCATTTACTCTGGCATACAGAAGAATTAGCCATGAGTACTCGTCTTTGTTAATTATAGTGATTAATTTGATTTTTATGTTTTCGCTTTGATGCATTGACTGAGTTGGGAGCCTTTATGCGAACCGAATTTTTATGTATTTTTGTATTAAGAGTAGCATCGGGACCCAGGGTGTTGGCTAGCTGTAAAAGTGCTTTAAACCCCTCGGTGGTTTACTCTACTGACCGTTCTAAGGCGTTGGTCCCGGTGTTAGTCTTCCTCTTTTGTGCTTTGTGGTTTATTCTTCGAAGCGATTTGTTGTATGTTTTACTTTGTGCCATTTTTTCTTGTGTTTTCAGTCCTTTTAGCATTGCGATTACCTCGCTTGGGGAAGAGAGAGCTTATCTTAGTGCTTTACGTATGTTTGATCGGTTTGTGCTTGTTTGGATTTGTCGGTTTTCTCTTCCCCTTGATGTCTTGTAAGGGCTGCTGTTTGTGATTGTGGCACTCCCTGGACTTTTCTCTTACCTTTTTTACTCTACTGACCCTTTTAAGGCGGTGGTCTCGGTGTTAGCTTTACTCTTTGGTGCTTTGTGGTTTATTCTGCGAGGCGATTTGTTGTGTGTCTTGCCTTGTGCCATTTTGTTCTTGTGTTTTTCAGTCCTTTTAGCACTGCGATAACCACGCTTGACTTTTCTCGTACCTTTATATATATATCTTTATATATATATATATATATATATATATATATATATATATATATATATATATATATATATATATATATATATATATATATATCATTTCCTTAACTGATTCTATTTATTTTTTTCTTTTTTTTTTCAATATATTTACTACATTTCAAATGTTTATTTTGTTTCATTTGTTATAAAACATGTAAACATATTATCGCCATAATATCGACAAGTTATTGCATGCTTAGGAGAAGAATATAAGCACTCGTACTTTTGTTCTAATCCCTCCTTTATTTGAGTTATTAATGTGTGTATCACACGTCTCTTCAAACGCATGGGAAGCAGTAAATGTGTACACCTAGTGTACCGTCAAAATGGAAATTGATCTGATCCAGAAGACGACCTGACATATGTCATTGTAAATCACTTCCTACGGTGCTATAAAACCAAGGATTATCTACCTGAAAAGATAAGTTCAAATATGTCTGCAAAATGTTCTTGGTGTATTGTTCCGATTTTCCATATCATAAATGATAAAGAACAAAAGTATCCATACAATGCACACTAAAGTGGCAATTTGGTTTTCTGGTCTTTCAACACTATCGTTTTAAGTTATGATCATTGTCAGATTTTGCCCAGGCTTAGACTGGCAATAAAATCTGGGATATGGCAAGTCAATTGGCAAGACCTTGTGCATATCGATCATTCTCTGAAAACGTATCAAACTATTCAAGGGTTATGGCCATCCATATAGTCCCAACAGTTCCCAACAGCGCAATGACCTTTTTTGCTAACTGACTCGGACGGACAGACTGACTCGAATGGCCATTATAGAACCCTTTTCGAAAGTCAATCTTTCAATCGGTCGACTTTTCTGCGAGCTGTGCAATTTACTGTATCTAAAAGAAATAAAGAGATCATTAATAATACTGAACGACAAAAGAAAGTACATTTTTCTTCCTTATTTTACTGTCACTGTTCGTAACTACGCAAACAGAAAGCTTGTTTTAAAACTTCAATAAAACGAATCATTCAGACAGTCAGGGGGATGGGGGGGGGGGGGGGGGGTGGGGGCGGGGGCACAAACGGCAAGCTGAAGACGTGCTTCAACAGGGTTTCCAACTTTTATGTTTTGTGATGTTAAATAAATAAGTTCAATTAATGATACGAAATAATGCATGTGTAGTCATTTCAAGAATCACAAACGGCAGTAGACCCCTAGTGCTGTAGACTAGTAATCAGAGAAATGAACTGTACGATCATCATGAAAACAAGAGCCTATATAATATTGAACCCCGCTGAAACGCCACTTTTATATGTTAAAACTAGGGTTTACAGGGGTATACATGATTTTCTTATTTCTGCTAAATACATAGCTTCTGGGTTCTCGTAAGAACCGCATTGCCGAGGCGGTTCTAATGGGTACCCACAATCTATGTTTTGAGCAGAAATATGAAAATTTCAGAGTTTTTTTTGTGTGAAAAATTTCAGAATTTTGAGGTGAAACTTTCTATATATTTGAATACGCGTGTTATTGTAATGCAAACTACGAAGCCAGACACTTTTTATTGTCGTGTTCTAATTTTGTTCTACAGTTACCAATATTTATACTAAAAGAAAATGCTAAATTTCTACTAAACTGATTAAAGTTATGCTTCCTGATTTAATTAAAAAAAAAACTTCTCAAGAAAAATTTTCTTTGCCTTGCTTGAAAGGAGAAACATGTTTAATTTTCACTTCTAAATCTCATAAGCATAACACTTGCGGTATTGACAGAAAGTTTTCAGGCTCTTTTGTTTCTTCTTGATAATACCTTTATTTGGTAGTAAATTATAACTTTGTTAGTATACCCTTGAGTCCAATTATATTCCACTTATTGCAAATATGTGTCTCATTTGTCACGAAAAAGATTTTATGCTGCCTTTTTATACGGAAATCAGGCTAATATTATTCAATGATTCAATTCACCGTTTTGGATGACTTACTACATGTTTAATGAATATTTAAACAAACCGTGCATATCCGTGTATCCGGAAGAACTACAGTTAAATAAAACCTATTCCTTGGATACCGGAGCACTGTCCTAGATTAATAATTCATCAAATGACATCATGTACGGCAAACGGGATGATGTTGATTTTGATTTTGCTATTGTAAATTTTCCATTTTTGGTTGGCGGTGTCCCTCTTGCTACATCGTATGGTGTGCATATTCCTCAATTTATTCGTTTGTCAGAACATCTAGTCATACCAATTACTTTAATAATTGAAAAAAAAAAGTTTAATTGCTACACTTCTTAAGCAGGTGTAGCGTTGAAAATACGTCTGCAATAAGGTTTGTCTGACCCTGTTAATTCAGCATGGTTATTGGCACCTCTGAGTAGGAACAGTTTAAAATGATTGTCTTCAAAAAGACTGGGCCAAGTTGTTCAAAGCGTCGTTAGCTTACCAAGCTCGTTAAGGGTCATTTCATTACCTGTTTTATCAGATATGATACACAATATTCTGATATTTTTTGCTGAAAAAAATGTGAGTAGCTTTTGCACTCACATTTTTTCAGCAAAAAAAATTCAGCATATTTGCGTATCACTCGATGTAAATTTTAACAAATCGTTAATTATCGATGTCGTTAGCTTTGAACAACTGGGCCCAGGTTGCAACATGGATACCTGCGGCAAACTGCATGCATAGTTTTTACCTAATTCTAGTTGATAACGTTGCTTATCTCTTTAAGTGCACGACGGTGGGTCGGTCCTCAGATTAAATGACGACTTACTCCTCAATCTATTTTAGTTGGTGCCTGAATAGCAATGTCTGTGGTTGGGCCTATCGTGGACCTGTTTGCAGTTTTCTTGTGTTTTGGCTTCAGATCACCATTGAACTTTCCTTTTGATTAAACATAGTGTTTGTGATTTTATGTGTTTCATTGTGATGTTTCACAGATAAGGTAGAGGGACTCCATTCAGGCCAAACATATATTTGTAATTTAGAGCTGCATCAGAATTAGGAGTTAGGTTTCGCGCGAATAAATTGTTTTAAACACCTTAACCCCCCATATATATATATATATATATATATATATATATATATATATATATATATATATATATATATATATATATATATATATATATATATATATATGGATATGGTCTTAGTCTTAGTTTAGTCATTATTTATTCCTCATCTCTCATTCTTTTGATGCCTCTGGAAAGATGCGCTCTTCGCATATACCAAGCACAAGGCATCGAGAAATTCCCGCGATTTCTTGTCAGCGGTACAATCGATTCCATATCGGTGCCCATGTGGCATAAGCGTTGCTATATTTGAGACATCTCACACACTACCTTGATATATACGATACAGCTGACACAAGTCATGACGTTCCAAATTATTGTAGGATGGCGTCGGGTTTCCACGTTTGTGGGTGTTAGGTTGTGAAACGCCGATTCAAATTTTCAAACACGTGGAACTTATTTATTAGTGAACAAAACATGAAGTGTGAGTATCCATTGTCTTAAGCTGAAACAAAAGGAATATTTTGCTAAGAAAACTGGTTGGTTTTGTTGTAATTTTCATTTTTTTTCTCCATTTTGTCCTGGCATTTCCGTGTTAGCAATGAGAGAAGAGGGCAATGCTTTCTTCACGGCAACGGTTTTCTGAACAATGTTGAAAACAGAGAAATTTGTGAATTAAGAGTAAACCCAAACACGTTAACATACATTTAGAAAACAAGGTAATATATAGTGAAACCTGTCTGCAACAGCCGTCCTTCGGAACTCACAAAACTGTCGTTGTAGGAAGGAACTATTATAGAGAGGTTTAATCTATAGTAAAATAACACTGCCGGAAATAATAAAAAAAATCATTGTTATAGGGAGCTGGCTGTTTCTCAGAGCTGACCTTTTACTCATCACGAAAACATGCCTATATAATTTTGACCCCCTTAAACCCCACTTTTATATAGTAAAACTGGGGTTTACAGGGGTAAATATTATTTTTCTTATTTCTGCTCAAAACATAAATTGTGGGTACTCGTTAAAACCGCCTCGACGAGGCGGTTCTAACGAGTACCCACAATTTATGTTTTGAGCAGAAATATGAAAAATATTAGAATTTTTTATCTGAAAATTTGCCAGTTTTTGGTCGTAAAATTTTCAATATATTTGAATAGGCGTGTTTTCGTATTGTGTAATAAAAATAAAGGACAGATCTTATGACCGATGGCCGTGTGTGAATTTTTTTAAAGGGATCGAGTATATAGTTATATATTTTAAGTACAAACTTTCATGAACAGACCCCTGCTATCGTCAAATAAGAATCCATCAAAATGCAGTCTAGTCATTCCGTATAATACAGTGGCTGCGGCCTTCTCGAGGATATTAATTGCACCATTTCTAAAAGTACTACTATCCTATATCGGCAGAGACAAACTTTTTTTTTTTATAATACTCTGGTCACAGCCTATTTGAGGTAAAATGATACACCACTTCACAATGTATGAGAAAATATAATCGCGAAACCATGCTATTATTAATAAACAGACTGTTCTCAGCCTGTTTGAAGTGAAATGATGCACAATTAAAATACGTACGAGTATCCAATATCAGTAATGGACGTTAGGAAAAAAAAAGCTTGATCATGTTAGATACGGCAAGTCAGCATGTACTTCTACTTGTATCCTGACAATAAGGTTCTTTTCTGTTTTACTAAAGGGAATGGATATTATTTCAGAAGGGCGACAAGTCTGTCCAAATTGTTATTGTATTCTTCTGAAAATGGATTTACGCTGTTAGTAAAGAAAATTTAAGTGCACAGTTTATTCTTATTGAGTATACCCCTTTTCAGAAGGGAATTGGCGGGCAGTAAAATAAACACGAAGTCACAATAGTTGAAACAACTATTTTGACTCCCTGTTTGGTCTACATTACTGAAAAAGGCGAAGGGTATCAATAAATCTTAACCCATTGTATACTGAATAGGCTCTCCCACACTATATATTGGAAGAGTCCATTTCAATTTTAGCTACGTCCGGCTATGAGATTTACATATTCCTAGAGACAAATGGCTAAACTATTTGCAAGCAGTGGAGAACCTGATCAGACGCCGCGTTCTGATCTTGGCCTGCACTGTTTGCCAATTACCCTTTTATGGGTCTCTCGACTACAATAGGTTAAATGGAAACGTAACATATCCTTGTTTGTCTTTGTGGAATGTCCAATTAATATCTTGTACAACAATGACATGGATAACCTTTAGCATAAACCGAACCATGAATAAATTTTAAATCGTTCTCATTTGTATTTTAGAAATTGTGTTTGTTTTGTTTGTTGTTTTTTTGCGCAATGCTTACATCTTCAGAAGACAACTCTGTCAAAATATTTTTGTCTTACTTCTTAAAAGGGGTCTGCTCTGAAAGGAAAGAATTTGCTACTCTTAGGAACCGTCAGTTACAGATGTCTCCCCTGTGAATAAAAGCTTTTCCATCTACCAAGGTCAATCCATTCCACTTAAAATCCGTCTCCAGTGGAAACAATATGAAGGAAAACTAAATGTTTATATGCGAAGATACCAAATAAACACCACAATTACGAAACACAACCTTTCCGAGGCACCAAAAGAAACGTACATTGACAAAGAAACGCCACATATGAAACCACTGACGAACGAACACAAGAATACCTGCAACAGAAGACCTACATTGGAACAGTAAGTAGAAAAATATATACTCTCTATGGCTCTGTCTGTCTGTCTCTCTCTAGGTGGGCTGTATTTATAGGCTTAAACCACGTTTCTCTCTCTGTCTCTCTCTTTCTCTAGCTGGGCTTAAACCACGTGCAAAATCGCGCCTTTAATGATGGAAAAAAAGACAAATGGCTCAATGAGCCAGACCACAGACACTGACAGTCAGGCGCCAACCTGCTTAAACAGATTAGAGAGGTTAGTCTAGGAACCGACTCAACGTCGTGCCATTAAAAAGTAAAGCAAAGTTTTCAACAATAGTTATGTTAAAACTATTCTTGCAGAATGACGAAGAGATTGTAAACCTTTTTAGTTGCGAGTGACACGCTTTTTGAATTGTTCCGAAAAATAAGTTTTGCCATCGAACATTCTAAATATATGGTCAGTAAAACAATGAATAGACATTCTTGCAGAAGTATTTTCTCACAGGACCAGAAAATACAAACTACACTATAGTGTATGTATGTATCATCACGAAAACATGCCTATATAATTTTAACCCCTCAAACCCCACTTTTATATAGTAAAACTGGGGTTTACAGGGGTATACATTATTTTTCTTATTTCTGATAAAAAACATAGATTGTGGGTACCGGTTAGAACCGCCTCGGCGAGGCGGTTCTAAGAAGTACCCACAACATATGTTATGAGCAGAAGAATGAAAAATATCGGGAGTTTTTTATCTGAAAATTCTCAGTTTTTGAAGATGAAATTTTATATATATTTGAATAGGCGTGTTTTCGTAATGGTATGTATGTATGTATGTATGTATGTATGTATGTATGTATGTATGTATCGCGGGAAGTACAATATTATTCAGTGTCAAGTGAAGTGTGTATCACTCTTCAATACAGCTGGTGTTAATGCCGTTTTGAGACAAGCCTCAAGACTAAATGCCGGCTACTATTTCAGAAGTTTGGCGTCTGTGGTCAGGTCCATCGTGGTCCTGTCTGTGGTTTTCTTATGTTCTGGCTACAGAACGTCATTGATTGAACCCTTTGCTTTGTTTCATAATACTGTCATTGTGATGTTTTATTGATGAGGTAGAAGACCCCTATGATGACCGAAGATATCATTGTGAATTGGAACGACATCAATGTTAAGGGCAAGGTTTCGCGCGAGTAAAACTGTTTTTAAGCCCATGTCCCACCAGATAGTTTTTACACTGACCATTCGTGTGTCGACATTTTCATATGTAACTTTTGTTTTCAAATATTTGCTCCTCATTCTCTTTTTCTTTCGGGGTCTCTAGAGGTCTGTGCTTTGTCATTGTGGCATACCCTTCGTATCTTCACTTATCATTACGAAAACACGCTTATTCAAATATGTTGAAAATTTCACCACCAAAAACTGAAAGTTTTCAGATAAAAATTCTAATGTTTTTCATATTTTTGTTCAAAACATATATTGTAGGGACTCGTTAGAACAGCATCGCCGAGGCGGTTCTAACGAGTACCCACAATCTATGATTTTGAGCAGATACTAGAAAAATACCCCGTAAACCCTAGTGTAACTATATAAAAGTGGAGTTTAAGGGGGTCAGAATTATACAGGTATGTTTGATTTTTATGTTTCTTTATGGAATAACGGTTAGTTTTCACGCAAGTATAATTGTTTGAGCTTAGTAGGTTTTCGCGCCGACCGTTCCTAGGCGGATTCTCTCCTGTAGTCCTGCTTAGTTCGTATGTCAGTTATTGCCATTGTGCTTTTTGTTATTGTTGCTCCTAATTTCTACTTCTTTTGGATTAGCGTCATGACTTTGGACTTTCATGGGCAATCCAACTTATATTGTTTAACAACTACATCAAATATATTCCTCCATAGCAACATATGATGTGGCCGAGGCACTTCAAATGAGTACCCACAGCATATGTTTCTATGAAGAACTGGAGAATATTATCCCAGATTAAAACAAATGGCGAAAATGATACAACGTTATTCCTGAAAAAAATATATAGGGAAACATAATATTCACATGACTTGTGCTGTAATGTACTTTTCACAGGTTAAGGTTTGAAATAGAATCACTGTACATCTGTTTCTTTTATTTCGTCTGCATTAACTCACATCTGAAATCTGAGCCAAGTAAAATGCTGCATCTGCTTCACCAGTAACATATAATCCCTTTTATCCAATCTGCCTGCATCCCAGACACTATCGGATTAAGCTTGATTCACATGTTTCTGTTTCTTATTACAAGGAGCACTAGCGCAGTCTAGCGCAGTTTTGAAGTTATACTTTAAATGGTTATTTGGATAAGGAATTCTGTCCCTGTATATTTCAACAACGCTATTTGTCACCAAGCTGCTGCTGATAAATGTGAAAGAAGCAGCATTCAATACAATGTAACATGCCAATTGAAAACAAACATAATAACTTAAATAATAGTACGTAGCTGTTTTTTAAAGAGCCCTTTAAAGAACGACAAATATATATTTCTCAGAATTTAGCTGTCCTTAGCTTACGACTTCATGTTTTCACATCAACTGATTTTTAGATCTTTAACAAAAGTCATTATAACGATTAATTATGTTACTAAACTCTTACTGCCACAGGCGATAAAAGTAGGTTTTTGCAAACAGCATAGATCCAGATGAGACGGCTCATAATGAGCCGTCTCATCTGGATCTACGCTGTTTGACATTCAGTCTTTCAACTTTACCTATAAACTTCTTTCCAAGTGATATTTTTTTTAGAAAAAAAAAAAATCAGACGACAAATGTCGTCTGAAATTTGGCATCGAAAGACTTCAGCAGATGGAGCATTTTATTTGGCTCATATTTCGGATGAGTGTTAATGTAGAAGTACTAAATGAAACAGATAAACAGTGATCCTACTTCAGATGTTAGCCTGCGAAATGTACATAAGAGTACACGTCATGTGAATCTAATGTTTCCCTGTCTCTTTTTTAGGAATTACTTTCTACAATTTTGTTCATTTTTATGTTCCCAACTTCGAAAAAGTTGAGGGGCATGTTGTTCTGGTCCGGTCCGTCTGTCCGTCTGCGCGTTATGCCTGAGGTGTTTGTGAAACTACATAATGGCCTATGCTAGAAACTTTAAATTCTATATATGACATGAACACAAAAATAAGCGAACCCGTTTTTTTTTTCCGTCGGACCTAGTGAGGCAGAGTTATGCCCTTGTTTTAACCCTGTCATTATAGCAATAGAAAAACCATGTTAACACGATATCTAGAGAACCGCTTGAATAGGTTTCTTATATTTAACATACCGTTTAGGATCAGTGTGTAGATGACCTGATTAACTTCTGAGTAAAATTCCCTGAAATATTTACAAAGTTATGCCCTTTTCGGACTACGTTTTTCTATTATAACAATAAGAAAAACTTGTCAATACGATATCTAAAGAACCGCTTTAGCTAGGATACTGATATTTTGAATACTGTTAAGGATATATGTTTAGATGACCTGTTTTACAAGTTTGTAAAACATTGGCAGAGTTAAGCCCCTTTCATTTTTACCTGTATTGCAGTGGGGAAACGTTAAAACGAAATCTAGAAAATTGCATCAGCTAGGATACTGATATTATGCACAGTCTAGGATGATTGATTAGATGACCTGTTTAACTTTTGAGCAAATTCCATAACATATAAACCCAGTTATACCCCTTTATGGACTTTGTCATAAGGTCGGTAAAAAATGGCGGAGTTATGCCCCTCTTGACTTTGACTTTACATCTTGAAACCGCTAGAGATAAAATCCGAATATTTTGCACACTGTTTAGGATCAATGTTTACATGTTTTGATTAATATCTGACCGATTTCCGTAAAAATGGCAGTTATGTCCCGTTCGACTTTACCTGTATAACAATTGGAAAACCTTGTCAATACGATATCTAGACAACTGATAAAGACAGGTGTCTGATATTTTGCCCATAGTTTAGAATCAATGTTTAAATGACCTGGGCCAAGTTGTTCAAAACTAACGATGTCGTTAGTTAACGTATCGTTAAAACTTTGATCATCAAATATGGCATATACCCTAATATTTTGCAGACAAAATGTGAGTAGCTTTTGAATTTGCAAAAGCTACTCACATTTTTCAGCAAAATTACCTGTGAATTAGATATCGTACTTACTAGCACAGTTAATATTTTGACTACTAATGGGCTCGTTAAGCTTACGACGCTTTGAATAAGTGGGCCCTGATTAATTTTTTAGAAAATTACGTAGAATATGGAATACCATTAAAGTGGATCACCATGGGTACCGAATGCGCAACTCCTCCTACAGTTTTATACGAGTATCGATGGATTTGAAACTTTGCAGGCGCCTTAGAGAAACACACCATGAGAAAACAAACGTTATAACACGAACATCAACACACGAACAATGAAGAACTGCAACAACGAAGCCGCCTTTGAATGGTCAGTAGACATAAAATACTAGGTTGGGCATTGGCTTAGACCTGTTTTACTCGAAACTTGTCCTTAATTCAAATGCATTTCCAATTTACTAACATACGTTTGTTTTGCATAGGGGTCCTCTACCTCATCAAAAAAAATATCACAGTGACAGTATTGTGAAAGAAAGCAAAGGACTCAATGGCGTTCTGAAGCTACAACATAAGAACACCAAACAGTGGCCGTCATTTAATGTTGAGGACAGACTCACAGCCGTCATTTAGACTCGAGAGTCTGACTGTCATTACAGAATGAAGAATATTATTGTCTCCAACCGGCATTTAACTAGCTGTATTCAAGATTAATACACTCTCGATGCCGAATTGTATTGAACGCCTCATCATACATACATACATACATACCATACGTACATTCATACATAACTTAGATTTAAATTTGTCATTGAGTCACATAATTTGTTTCGTCGCAACTATGTGATTATTTCTATCTAACTGTGACATTTCACTAATGAAGTAGCGGGCCCTACGCGGATGTAACACATATTTATTTACTTGGACATGCATCAGAATTAAGGACGAGGTTTCGACCGAGTAAATTTAGTGCAAGCACGACCGCATTTTTAAGACGTTTTTCTTTCAGTTTTCAAGGTGGTTTCTCTGTTGCAGATCATCTGTGTTTCAATTTCAATTATTATGCCGTTGTCTCTTGTCATTAACTGTTCGTCTTGTTTATTGCATCGTTAAGATTTAGCTTTGTGAGTGTGGCACCTCCTGGGTAATTTCATTTATATTTTACTATAATGTAAACTAGTGAGCATTCAAATAGTAATAGATTTGTTACAAGGGATCATGTCCTTCGTTAAGCTATCATTTGTCATAAAATACAGACTTTTAAACAAGAGTTGTTAGGTTAGTATAAGAAAAGTTTTGAAAAGCAATCGATTATTACTTGGAATAATTCAGAGCGGTTGATCAAACTGTTTTACATTTAATGGGAAAATCTAGAATTATACCCCACTTTCAATAATGTCATTTCTTAATATATGAACCTTACAGTCTGTCAGGGTATAACATCTTTGTGATTATATTATGTTTGACTATCCGTTTTAGACGGTTTCTTTGTTGCAGTTCTTCATTGTTTGTGCGTCAGTAGTTTCAAATGTGGCGTTTGTTTTGTCATTATTTATTCTTTATCCTCGTATTTCCTTCATGTGCTGCCTCGTGAAGCTTGTGCTTCATGGTTGCTGAATTTCCTGGGTTTCTCTTACCTTGTTTTTACTTATATATTTGAAATGTTTCACTGATATTTTGAACCTATGCAAATTGGACAACTATTGTCCTATATCGGAATTCAGGGCGAGGTTTCGCTCATGAAAAACTAGTTTGAATCCCCGTTGGTTGTGTCAAGACGGTTCAATATAGTTTGTTTATTGTGGTCATTTATCTGTACCGTTCGGTCTTGTCATTGATTGTTCATAATTCCATCTTCTTTAGGAGTCTGGTCTGTGCTTCGTGTTTTTTATTTTATTTTCCAAGGTAGCTACATTTATATGTTTATCGTTCGAATGTATCCCATGTTTTCCTCGCAACACTTCTTATGTGCCCGAAGATGGTGTGTTAAACCGATATTTTGTTCAGACCAAATTCTTTTTTATATCAAACTATACAGCATTTCAAAGAAATTCACGGTCAAAATGGATGTGGTTTTGGATCAGTGCTTCATCTGTTGGCATACAAAAAGACAGTATTGGACGGTTTAGCACTTAATTTACAAATATGAAAAACGAAATCGTTTATTTTAAATAAATCAAGCTAACATGACTAAATGCAATCTATTTATTCTTGTAAAAATATTTTAAAATGGATGCTTCATTTCTAGTTTGATTATTGTCGTGTGTTATTTACCTTCATGAAAATATACAACATAAAAAGTAAATACAATATAAAATTGCTAATTTTGTACTTGAAGTTTTTTTTGCATTAATTTTATAGACACATAACCATCTAGTCTACCCTTTAATGTATGACCAATTCGATGTATTGGAAGAAAAATTCAACAATGATGTCGTTAAAGCTCGACAATTTACCATAACTGATGTTCGTTTACAATTACTGTGCTACCTCCTTGTTGGAAACATATTTTTCGAGATGACCAAAATATAATGAAATTCAAATATTTAAATTACTTAACGCAGGGTTATTTATCCATAAAACAAGAATAATTATTGCAAGTACAAGCGCGATCTTAATATGACAAAACAAGTGTAAGCAATGATAACAGGCTAAAAACAAAACGACTACTAATTATGGAAATACCGTTTCACCTTCGGCGTAGAATTGTCCAAAACTGAACAAAATAAACAGAATTCTTTCGCGCTTTCAATGTAGATCGTGAAATCTCTTCTAAAGAGTAGATTTTCTAAACATTGTAGATAGGTTTGGTGTAGTTGAAAGCGATTGTATGAAGTATTGTGATTGGATATTTGTTTTCTCCAATGAAACGGATTGTTCGAAAAGACTAATTGATTTACAATATTTATTACTATATATAAATAAGATTTCTCTTATTCTCTGTATGACAACTGAGCCGGATAAAGAGAAATAATAACTGCTGAAAACTTGGAAAATATGTTTCTAAGGTATTTATACTTACGCTTTTAATTAAAAGGTCTCAATTACTTTAAAACGTACTTAACTAAATTAACATGCCTTTGAATACTTTTTTTAATTAAATAAATCATTGCTATTACTTTGAGTTTGCGTGTTAATTAAATTGCCATTAAAATACCAATGTCACGAATTAAATATAACATTACTCTACGATCGTGCCTAACATTGTTTGAGCAGTTACTGTTTTTTATTTGTGATGTTTGAAGTATTTTAATAATTACTAGTTATTGAATTTTTTGTTGCTAAAATTGTATATTGTAAACATTATAAAAAATTCATGTAACCAATACATATAGCCATTTATGGTTGTTAAGGGCGACTCTCTCTTTTGTGGCTTTAAAGTTGTCTTGAGAACATTTCTGTAGGAAACTCTTTCTGAACCCCTGTAATGGCGACATAGTTAATGATTTCTGAAGGATTGCTGGTATTGCTGATTTGTCGGAACAATTCCAAACGTTTGTCAAACATTACAAAAAGGTAAATGAAACTCGGCAAACATTTATTGATAACTTTGCTTCCCGTTTTAACTGCATGACAGTAAGTCTTGCCTAAGCCTGACCGATTGCTCTTTCTTCAATCTGCTACTGAAGTGTAGCTTGACTACTGCTGTCTTTGGCGGAGCCTAGCGTGTTTGAACTTGTGGCGTTCTTTCACTCTGGCTTTAGATCGCTACTCAGCCCACTACTTTGTTTAATCACAACCGTGTGATTATTTGTGTTTTACTGTGATATTTCACTTAACGAGGTAAAAACCGAATGCAAACCACATGTTCGTATTAGAGTTAAGGGCGAGGTTTCGATCGAGCAAAACTAGTTTAAGCACTATCACATCCCTCATTTTTTTGTTGATCGTTCAATGTGGTTCCTTTGTTGCAGTTCCGCTGTGTTTGTACGTCGGTTATTGAAACTGGGCGGTTGTCTCTTGTTCTTAATTGTTCCTCATTTCTTATTCTTTCGCTGCATCGGGACGACTTTGGCATGGCTTGGATAGCTTCATTTATATTATAATTATAATGTAATTAAGCATAAATGCATGTCCATTCTAAATGAAACAGACTTGTTGGCACTCCCTGAACTTTTCTCTTACCTTTTTTGTTGCAAGTGATGCTAATCATCGATAAAATATCATTTACTACAAAATGTACACTCTTTAAACAGCGGTCGTTAGGTTAGTCATCACGACTAGGCGGTTCTAACGAGTACCCACAATCTATGTTATGAGCAGAAATATGAAAAATATCACAATTTTTTATCTGATAATTTTCAGTTTTTGGTGGTAAAATTTTCACTATATTTGAATAGGCTTGTTTTCGTAATGATTGAAATAATGTTGAAATGCAATCAGTTATTATATGGATTAGTTCAGAATAATTATTTTAACTGTATTTACATTTAATAGGAAACTCTTCTAGCACATCTTACTTTAATTTCCTGCGGTATTTAATATGAGAAATCACGACTGTATTAGGGGTAGGTTGATAATGTTTTTAAGCACATTTTCATTTCGGAGCGGCTAATTGTGCATATGTCAAGTCCATAGTTGTTGTGACGATTTAACATCTATATAGCATCCTTTTCACCGACTCAAGCAGGGATAACAACGCAAACACAATATTTGTTACAATACAGTCTATTGAAAAGTTGCTACATCTGTTTATAATGGGTGATGATACATACAAAATATTAGATATATATGAAAATGTATTATAATATCTACTATAAAAGCAACAAATTTAATTACTGTGTATAATTCAGTTATCTAATACTCGCAACAAATTCAAATTTCTATGCCCGATCAACAAATAGCTGAAGTCGAGTCCCAAAAACATCTGGGCATCTGACTTTTAAATGACTTCACATGACACATACACATCGAATATATCAGCAAAAAACCCACGGAACAGGATAAAAATAATGCGGAAACTCAAGTTTGAATTAGACTAGCAATCTCTGAAACCTGTTTTAAAGCTTCATTTGATCTGTTTTGGAATTAGGCTATGTATGGGATAATTGCACACACTATGAAAAGGAAGAAATAGGAAAACATTTAAAATAAGCCGCTAGCCAGCTAACCCAGTGAGAATTTTGTAGACATTTTTTTCTTAAAACTATCATCTTGCAAGTATTTTGCAGCATGTTACATTCATAACCCCTACAAAACGAATAATACCATAGCAAATTATAAAACCTATTAGAATTGGAGCGAAAGTAGTTATATGTTCCAATTAAATATATACAGTTAAAGAACAGTTCACCAGCTACAAAATGTGATGTTTGAAACTTCTTTTTGGCCTTACGTGGCGCTATGGGTGTTACATTTTCTAATGTACCCTTAAGAAATGAATATTTTAAATTTATAGTTAATTTTCATAGATTGTAATTTGTCACTGAGACCTTAAAAGTGTAATTTCTGATAAGGTATCTAAATATCCCTTCCAAAGCGGCAACCATTATCACTCTAGCCTTTGTATATATTTTTTACGTTCTTAGTTTTTAAGCAAAATCACCCCATTGTGAAATGTAACATTACAAAAATCATTTTCACAAAATAATATCAAATCAAATCAAATGCAGCCTAGAAGTTGTACAAATAAAGTGAATTCTTATTTTAGCATTATGTCTTCTTATTTTAGAAATAGGAAGTACAAAGGCGCATTAAAACATATCTCTGCAGTATCATTCTGCCCATAGTAACGCAGGTAACATCTAAAATATCTACATACGGTGGGCTTTGGTGGATTTCGATACGGTAATCTTCATCAGTATTTAATGTCTGTGTTTTGTATCATCAGAAGTTTTTGTAAGCATTTCCAAAACTGCAAATTTAATGCCAATATTTTTTGTCAGTTATATGCATTTTAATACTGTTAACAGTAAATTTGTTATCTGCACTTTTACAAAAACTACTGAATACTGTCCTGAACTTTTCAATTTATGGCAAAGTTTTATAATTTCTTTATGTCTGAATTAAATATCTGCAGATAAATTATATGTTGGACCCTCACATGACTTTGCTTAATAATCTATCGGTAGTAACATATGTAACACCTCAAAGTCTTAATTTTAAGGGATTCTTTGTCTCTGTAAAGGTCTTTACCTACACTTTTATCTCTTGAATTAATACTCGGTTTAAAAATAAGATTTTTCGGAATAAAAGGATAAAAATGACTCTTTCGTCTAATTTATTCTGTTACATTATCAGGTGTGCTACGTAGATAATTCATATATCTGCAATCTAGCTAACCAGTTCATATCAATTCAAGAATTTTATTGGTATATTAAGAACATCCAAATTATACCTTGTTGCACTAATTTTTGTTTATGATTTTTATTTGAGACCTTCAAATCTATTTTAAAACTTGGCACACTATGTAGTTGAACCACAAAATCTTTCGGTCTCATGTTTAATCTGTGTAACATAAGATATTATTTCTGATTAAATAATATTAGTACAATCATAGTCTCATGTCAACAGGTGCATGTATTTAATACCAGACTAGCATTTACATGTAGTCCTGATTAAACAAAACTTTTATTACTATCATAAGCTGCCGCAGGATATATAGAGCCTGTGAATACAGCGATGATTGGTCAATGTCTTCCATTTGTGCTCAATGAGTAGCAAAGGACCTGAGCTTTCTTCATGCAGTCTGCAAGGACTGAGCAGACTTAGCGAATAGTAAGGCTGATCCGAGTCTTTGACAAGTGCACAAGTCATTTTTTAGTTTTTGTTGCCGCGGCTTAAACCCCCCCGGTGGTTTGCTCTACCGACCGTTCTAAGGCGGTGGTCCCGTTGTTAGTCTTACTCTTTGTTGCTTTGTGGTTTAGTCTACGAGACGATTTGTTGTATGTCTTTCCGTATGTCATTTTGTTCTTGTGTTTTTCAATCCTTTTAGTATTGCGATGACCTCGCTTGAGGAAGAGAGAGCTAATCTTAGTGCTTTTCGTATGTTTGTTCGGTTTGTGCTTGTTGTGTTACATACGTTACTAGGCTTGTTAGGTGAATGATAATATCTATTAATAGCATTTTATATTGTAGTAAACTATTCACCTTAACAGAATCATTGACGATCAGCAGATACTTGGGCATTTTCATTTCTGAAATTGCATTGGGAATAAAAGGTGACAATAAAATACCTTACCGTATCTTGGCACCAAAATAATCTAAAAATAAATGGTACATCAGGGGTAGGGACAGAAGAAGTTTTTGTTTTTTACCTCATTATAGTTTCTTGGCAGCTTAATCAGATTCAGACTGACGTAAGCCTTATAAGACTCAGAGACATAACCAGTCCTATCAGTTATTTTATACTGTTACCATTCTGACAATCAAGTACACGTTTTGGAGATCCATCATAAAGTAACAAAGTGAATGGAAATCGTTAAGCTAAATGTTGTTGTGTGTTACTCTTATTACGGTCGGCTCTCATTATCTCGACTTGGAATATCTCGAATAACCGTTTATCTCGAAGTGAAAATCTGGTCGTTGTTTAATCATAAGAATCTATCAACAGGCAACAAAATATTGTGGAAAAGAGGAGAAATTGTTCCTAAGAAGAATTTTTCCTCTGTTCTACAATCTTTTCAATATATCTCTAACTTTAGGTGTCGAACTACGTATTCATTAGTGAAATGTGGTCGTTCGATTTATTTTCGCCTCAATTCTGCAAATCTGATATGTTGAGGAACGGATATCTCGAAATATTTCAGAGAGTCCGTTGGATTTTGAGCATCACGAAAACACTCCTATTCAAATATACTGAAAATTTTACTTCCAAAAAACTGAAAATTTTCAGATAAAAATCTCCGATATTTTTCATATTTCTGCTCAAAACATAGATTGTGGGTACTCGTTAGAACCGCCTCGGCGAGGCGGTTCTAACGAGTACCCACAATCTATGTTTTTCTTAACAAAATATGAAAACTAATGTATACCCCTGTAAACCCCAGTTTTACTATATAAAAGTGGGGTTTAAGGGGGTCAAAATATCATAGGTATGTTTTCGTGATGGATAACGAGAGTCACTTGTACTTATATCATTAATAAGTTTTAAAGAGATTTTTGTATATATCAGTAGTATAGACTGCCAGCTTATACTACTAATATCGATAATGCTTTTCTTGTTACTATATAGATGATAAACAATAGTAATTTTTTATTTGATGTGTTTTTCGCCAAATTATATTATGTATGACTGACCTATATACTGTTGTTTTTACATAGTTTTTCATAATAAGCAGATTTTATTGAGGTAAACTATCTTCTAAACACCATAAAATGTTTTATTTTATACTCTGTGGCAACAAAGAAGTGCTAGAGTGCGCATGCTGTGTATTTGACTGCATCTTAGAGATGACTCAAAATTGCAGTGTAGTGTTAATACATGTGTTATGTTATTATCAGCGTGATTACCACTGCATTTTTATGTAAACTCAGATAATGTAATGGTTCTCCCTCAGAATATTTGTTTTCACCCTGTACATGCTTTTGAGTTGATATAAGGAAAGTATACAGTATTTTTATTGATAGAGTTTTACTGAAGAGATTTCTCCTGCAAACACTGTCTATAGTAAACAGTGTTCTGATGTCACAGCACTTAAACTGACATATAACATGTGTAACAGCATTCTGGAAGTATAGATGGATTTAAGTTTTAGAAAATCAGCTTTATGCATAGGACATAAGCTATGAAGTGATCATATCATGTAAGTATAATGGAAAGGGCATATTTCTGTATTACAGGCTATATCTTACTATTTTAAAGATGAAATTATCAATTGTATACACAAGCAGAAGATTTGCGAGAGGTTTCCTTTACTTAACTCACCAAACTATAAAGATATCTGAGAAAATAGTGTTTATCTATTGTAAAACAGTATTACGTAGATTAAATTTCTAGTCACTGACTGGTCATAATCGTCCAAAACGTTGTACCAGGAAACATGTATATGAGGTTTTGACTTACATAACGCATGTAACAGTTATAAAACAGGTCATTGACAGCTCAACATATCATGACACCTGTCTTTATAAAACCACACGAATTGGTAGCAAATAGCCTACTTCAAAACTTGTTTCTATACATGCTTTTTTTATGAACAAATTGGTTAACACTTTCTTAATTCGAGACGTACACCGTACAAAATTTAGCTTATATATAGATTGTAAACCAACAAAACACCTCCTTGACTATCAGCATTAGTTCCTCCTTCTATGAATATTGTCTCTGAATATAGTTTACATAATTCTAATGTCACTCAAACAGTTCATGCACGTACGGTTCTGTACTACAAGTCCTTTCTTCCCTCAACTGTGAGGGAATTCGAATAATTTACCATTAGCATGTGTATCTAGATCTTTTATACCCGATTACATTATGAAAACACGTCTATTCAAATATATAGAAATTTTACCGCCAAAAAAACGAAAGTTTTCAGATAAAAAATTCTGATATTTTTCATATTTCTGCTCAAAACATAGATTATGGGTACTTGTTAGAACCGCCTCGACGAGGCGGTTCTAACGAGTACCCACAACCTATGTTTTTGAGCAGAAATAAGAAAAATAATATATACCCCTGTAAACCCCAGTTTTATTATACAAAAGTGGGCTTTAAGGGGGTCAAAATTATATAGGCATGTTTTCGTGATGCGAACAAATTGTAGTGCTTTGAACAATACGGCTATGTGGTATAGGATATTAGTGACACTCCATTCTACCGATGCAGCGCCACTGAAAACGCCCTCCACTTCTTTTTGAATTGTCCGCAGTACGCCTATCAACGTGCAGAACTCACATGCACTGTCTCACAACGTAACGTCGTAAGCTTTCGTGTTATTTTATTTAGGGACAGCACACTGTCCACCCAGACAAATACAATCGTATTTGAGGCAGTGCATAAAAAATAAGTCCTTACTATAATATTTAACAACTCTTTGGAGCACTTTCCAATTAGAGGAGGAACCATAGACAGAATTTTATACACTCTTGAGTCACAAAAAAGTCTTTACTCAGACACAAAATAATTTCTGCATTCAATCCCTCTCTCTCTCTCTCTCTTTCTCTTTATTGACTAGAATGTGTTATTCTGTTTTCATTCTACTATCTTATCTATTGAACTACCATGACATAATATTGGAATTTTTCGACATGTACTGTTACAGTCATTTCAATGCTTGATCATACAGATTTTTCCGTTACACTGTACAGAGATTATTTATATCAGGGATAGAAACCAAACAAGCAGACCGCTTTCGTTCTAATCCTATAAAATGTCTTATTTGTTTTATGTATTCATGAAAGTGTTGAAATAAAATATGTTTAAATTCAACTTGGAACATTACAGGTCAGATTTTAACCCTTAAAGCGCCAATTACAACAAATGTCGTCCGCTTTGTCATCTGCTTGTGATTTTAAAAGCCATTTTTGCAAACAGTGTTGACCCAGATCAGGAGCAGTCTCATCTGGGTCCACACTGTTGGCCGGTATGCAAAAATAGGGTTGACAAGTTTGCAAGAATATTCAGCAGACGACATAAACAGACGACATTTTCAGATGCTGTTTTTCTTGGCGCTTTAAGGGTTAATGGCTGTGGATGGGCTTGTGTCCGTAGCCACGATACTGTGTCTTTCAAAGGGAACTGCCAAAATGGCGTTTGCTCCATTCGGAAAAGGAGTCTGTTCTAAGAGGAAATAACTGCTGTACTTATTAGGCAAATCTTTATTTTTAGAGTCGACTCCTTTCCAGAGGAAAATAAGTAGAGTATACGGAAAAACTAGAGTGAACCAAACTGTGTCTCCTTTGAAATAAATTAGCCACCTCATGGCAAAACCACGAAGACTCACATCAGCCATGGCATCCGCCAGGTCTGATCAGAGTCTTCGCTGTGCGCTCAGTGTTTGCTAAGGATCCATGTTTCCTTCATGCAGACAGGGAAGAATCTGATCAGACGGCGGATGTCCGGACTGATTTGAGTCTTCTCTGGGCACACATGCCATTTTATTGGTTATGTTATGATGTGTCTCAAATGGTGTAAAATCTACCCTGTGTATCTGGTTCTCTAAACACACTAAACGTGTTAGGTTCTGCAACAATAGTACATATCTCAATTATCTTCTTGCTAAATTTCCTGTTTTTATTTTTTTTTATTATATCTTCTTTTTTTTTTTTTTTTTTTTTGGGGCGGGGGGGGGGGGGGGGGGGGGTTCGGGGGGGAGGGGTTGTTGTTGTTGTTTTTGTTTGTTTGTTTGTTTCTTTATTTTTTTTGTTTGTAAATGTCGACTCTTTAAAAACCATTGGAATGGACTTTGAAGGCAATCAAAAGTAAAAGTTGTAATACTTTTGTACGGAAGATTATTGTATTTCTACTTGTTCTGAAGTTTCTGGCAGCTCCTGTATTATGCAAATCGATGAGAGGTGAATATATGGATTACACCCAAACTTTTAAACGGTAATAGTAAATCTGAATTTGAACAACGCTCATGTACATTTTAACGGGACTTGCTACAATAGGCAGATTTTCCGTCTTTTTGTATTTGGGAGACAACTTTCAATGTCCGGAAACGAGCAGATTCTTTATTTTTAGGGTAGATCCCTTTTGAGATGTGAAGCAAACCAATTTAAACAGAGTTATCGCCACTGAAAGTGTCTGTTCTCATTAAAGCAAGGTCTGTAAAATGTCTAGCATCAATATTAAGAGGGTCCTTCAAAGAGTTCCTGAGCCCACCTACTTGGTAGATCTATGCTAACCAACTTAATACGAATGTAATTAAGTGTCTTTCACTAGATTTCAGTCAAAAAAAAGTTCCAAAATTGTCTGGTCAATTTTTTCCTTATATTGTCCATCAACCACAAGAAGGGCAGTCGATAGTTTAAAAGTCTATCTAAGTTATATTGTTTCTTTATTTTTTTTGTTTGTAAATGTCGACTTCTTGACATTTCATATCTCTAACACAATATAATTTGTATTCTTTGGTTTTGTTGTAAAAGCCAATTTGATTAATTGCGGATGGTTTTCTTGCAACAAAAGCTGTTTTTTCTAAATGTATCAGCACTACCGTGACCCATTAGATTATATACCCATGAAATTTAAGAAAATAACTGTCATAGCTATGCGTTTATTGAAAATTCTGTGCATAAATCCAAGAAAATGTTCTTGCACAGACAGACATTAATTAGCCTCTTCCAAAAGTTTACTTTGATATGGTAAATTCCTGGGCTTTCACAGTGCGATTTCAGAGTGTGAACTCTCTGCTAAATTATTGAAAATTCACACTTTTCGGCATGTAAATGTATGCCTAGAATATTTGAATCAACTAACACTACAAACAGAAATATCATAATTTACAGAGATGCCACTATATATATCCTGGCGAAGATTTAATACAAACATTTTATTAGACAAATTTAAGGGTTGACAAAAACGGACACTACAGACTGTAGTATGTGGAAACGTGTAAAAAGTGTACTCGTAGTCTCAGCAAATTAAAACTCAAGATGAATTCTGAAAATTTAGTGATTATTGATCTGCAGTATAGCTGCATAGAATCAGCAATTCAAATGTCCTCTAAACTGTTCAGAACATAGTAACAGTCGTGCAATCATAGCTGCATCTAAGCTATTAGGATTAGAGTTATTCTCAACATTATTATTACCCTGGTAGTGTTATTTCTACTGCAATAAGAAGGCCTGCGACAATACGACAATAAGAATCGGTTCTATTGAGTTGTTGTGCGACTCTCATACCATCCGTCCTGTTTCAGCCTTCTTTTGATATTTATTGCCAAATACGTATTGAAAACGACAGAGAACGCTTGAATAACTGAGACACGTGAGTATGGCACAATTTAACAAGTTTAAAACAGCATCAGTCTCCAACATTTTGTCAAAAGACCGTATTTTGCAGATTATACGATTTTTCTGTTTTAATTTTTACCCTTTTTTCGAACATATTACATTACATTACAGTGGTGTTATAATTCTAGTGTCGTGGTCTCCCGCTGTACGGCTGCTTACTTTATTTTCTGTTTTTTTGTTGTGATGCTAGCTTTGTGGTCCTGTTCGTCAATGGCTGCATACTTTGCTTTCTGTTTTCTTCTTGTATGTGTCGTTAAAATGTTTCGAGGTGCATCTGGAGATACGAGTGAGATTTCGTGGAAGTCAAACTGGTTTAAGTCCGTCAGTACTGACCTTCCCAAGGCGAAGGTTTTATATGTGGAGTTTGTTGTTTTTGTTTTTGTTGTTGTTGTGTTTAGGTTTGTTGTTGTCAGTTTTCTTGGTGCCTCGGGCACTTCCTGGACATCTTCATTTATATCTGTGTTTTGTTGCATTTAAACAAATATAAATATACCCCATAAGCTTGATAATGTTAGAATCCAGTATCAGATAGTTTATTCTATTTCATATACATCGGGCGGAAGAGTATGAGCCCAGATATGGCACCAGGAATTTTTCAGATGCCTGAATTTCTTAATATGCTCATACATTATATTACTTCCGATCACCGTCCTACAATGCATGCTATCTAAATTGCATCAAGGGACCAAAGCAGCATCGGCTTTAATCCAGAAGCCTTTCAGATATTTGGAACTTCACTTGAAGAAAGTTTGTCTCCAGGAAATATGGACTTCTATGGCTCAAATCGTCTAGCGCATCTGTGTTTTCTGTCTGATGATTGACTGCATTAGTTGCTGTGTTCGATAAACATTCACGAACAATTTATATAATATGGACGAACGGGGTTGGATTTTTTATTTTGTCGTTCGTATAGGTTATTAAATACTCCTTTCTTATTACAGCGGTGTATGTTTGTTTCTGCTGGTGAATGTTATGCTTTCTGCTTCGGTTGATATAACCGTAAATGAAGTCAAACCAGTACGGAATAGATTTCGTATGCGGGCCAAATGCGTATACAACGTCAGCGAGGGAATGGATGCAGCGCGATTCAATATACTTCTCAACAGACCAACAACCAAATTCAAGGTAATGTCACCTAATTCATATATATAACAGCCCAGTAAACACGCAAACATCGTAAAAACGTCGTTCCGATATCGCTGCAACTTCATGTAGCAGCGATATCGGTACGATATTTCTATGAAGATATGTGCTTGCTATGCTAGTACTGGCACTCTCTGGACTTTTCGCTTACCTTTTTGCTATGCTGGTAGAAATCTAACAGCTTATTACTAAGCCCTACATTGCATGTAGTTAAGCTACATCAGTCACAATTTGGTTAGATCGTGTCAAAAGAATGTAAAAAAAGTGAACAATAGTTTTTGAAACTAACAGCACATTCTATGTCTAAACTTTCAGACGATTAATAATATGGTTTTGATGCAACTCATAATAATAATTCTAAAATATGCAACTATAGTTATTGTTCTTTAAGAAAGCATCGTTGATATAATGCACTATTATACGAAGTGTTTAAAAATAAACAGGTAATTTGAATGACTGTGATCTTGTAGTTTGTTCTAGCAACAATATGCAAATATACTCAAACACCTTTCTCTTTTAGTCTAAACATGTAACAAGTATATGGAACGTTGGTACGTCATACAGAGTAGAAACAGTCGAACCAATACAGGCACCGCAATTTAAAGTAGTATTCGTTGTAGATTATACCGGCGACGCAGATTATAACGCCATGGAAGTCCCGTATGGAATCTGTACGGATCTCGAAAAAGTAACAAGTATGTCATCAGTCGTTTTCTGTTTCTTCTGTCCGTAAATTGGAAGAAAAGGCTAATAAAATCTACAATTATGATCGTCGATTTTATAATGCAGCTCATCTTTTAAGGTATCACACTGAACATGCTCTTTGACCTTGCATTGATACTAAAGATAATCACCAAAACAAAAATCCATTTGTCAATAAAAGAATCGATTTTATCGATTCACAGTATAACTACAGATAATTCAGAAAAGGGCTTGATGGCAATCAGAAGCCAAAACACAAGAAAATCACAAACAGAACCACGATGAGCCCGACCACAGACATTGATAGACCTGAAACAGATTTAGGAGGGAGTCGCCCTTTAAACCGACCCACCATCAAACAATTTAAGACAGAAGCAAAGCTGTCAACCATAATTTGATTAAAAACCGTCTGTTTTGATGCAGTCCTTCTTTGTTTATACGTCCGTGGTTTCATATGTTGTATGTCTTTCCGTGTGTCATTTTGTTCTTGTGTTTTTCAGTCCTTTTAGTATTGCGATTACCTTGCTTGGGGAAGAGAGAGCTAATCTTAGTGCTTTTCGTATTGTTCGATTTGTGCTTGTTTGGATTTGTCGGTTTCCTCTTCCTCTTGGGGTCTGGGAAGGGCTGCGTTTTGTGATTGTGGCACTCCATGGACTTTTCTCTTACCTTTTTTTTCATATGTTGCGTTTTTTTTTGTCATTGTATGTTCCTCGTCGCCTCCTTTTTTGGTGCCTCGGGAACATCACGAAAACATGCCTATATAATTTTGACCCCCTTAAACCCCATTTTAGATAGTAAAACTGGGGTTTACAGGGTTATACAGTATTTTTCTTATCTCTGCACAAGAACATAGATTGTGGGTACTCGTTAGAACCGCCTCATCGAGGCGGTTCAAACGATTCTCACACTCTATGTTTTGAGCAGAAATATGAAAATAGAATTTTTTATCTGAAAAATTTTCATTTTTTGGTGGTAAAATTTTCAGTATATTTAAATAAGTATGTTTTGTTAATTAGCCGGTGCTTCGTGACTGTAGCATTTCATTCATTTATACTTTTGAAGTCTTATCGCTGAATTGCAACTCATTAATATTCTTTTAGAAATAATGACTATTTATTTCTTCTAAATATATAAAACATATATTCAACTATTTATTTTTGGAAATACTCAATACAGGCAATGTACAAATAAGTAAATTACATGAAGTTTCATAATATTTAAATGCGTATAAGTCTAATGCAGGTATTTGTTTGCAATAAATTGGATTCTGTAATGAAAATTCATATTAAAAATTAAAAAACAGTCCAATAAATTTTAGCCGCAATGTAAGAAAACGCACCTTCTGACATATGCGCATAACGAAGAATTAAACCAACCTGCGCATTCTGGCAGTCTGACCAGAATGTTCGTTATCCGCATGAAGAAACCTTGAATCCTTCGGTATGTAAATAGCGCCAGTGAAACTTCTATAAGACTACGCGAATGCGCAGGTTAATCCGAATCTTCGATGGGCACACTAGTCCGAAGGTACGTTTTCTGACGTTGCACTTCGTTTATATTCCAGGTTTTGAATATATTTCAGTGAAATTGTATAAAATATCCCTTTTGGACTGCTGTGAGGCTTCTTCGATTCTTTTTTTGTTTCTGTTATTGATATTGTTGCTTTTTTCATGTCATTTTATATTGGTCTGGTGCCATGGGAGCACTGTGTTCTTTCATTGTGACCTTTTATTAGTTTCTCTATATTCATGTCTTTAATTTCCATCTCTCTATATATTTTTGTTAGAAATCGATTCTAACAGAGTGACTGCTATGTTGCATTTTAAAGATTTTAAAAGGTATAGATTTTGTTTAAATCCGTCAGAATCATGTGAAAATATTGCTAGGGCGTAAGACTGAATATAGAAATTGTGATTTTTTTTCCTCAAGCACATTTACTAATTTAATAAATTGATCAATCTGGTATCAAGTTAAGGAAAAAAATGTAAAATTAAAAAAAAAAAAAAAAAAAAAAAAAATACAGCTGGCATCCTTGAATAATATTGTTGGATATGTATAGTGTTTTATCCATCACGAAAACATACCTATATAATTTTGACCCCTTCAACCCCACTTTTATATAGTAAAACTGGGGTTTACAGAGGTATACATTATTTTTCTTATTTCTGCTCAAAAACATATATTGTGATACTCGTTAGAACCGCCTCAGCGAGGCGGTTCTAACGAGTACCACAATCTATGTTTTGTGCAGAAATATGAAAATATGAAAAAAATATTAGAATTTCTACCTGAAAACTTTCAGTTTTTGGTGGTAAAATTTACAATATATTTGAATAGGCGTGATTTCGTAATGTAAGGTATAAATAATTATCTTTCTTTTGAACGCATGCACCTTTCAAGCCATTATGGATTAATTTAATAGGTGATCTTCGACACATTTGCAATCACAACAATATCTTACATTTGCAATATTCTAAACTTAGGGGGCTTTTGTCTTCTTTAAGGTTAAATGCGTTAACAAGCGTCTGTTTGTATGAATTGTAAGATCATTTTATTATTTGTAGCGGAACTACTGCAGAACAATGACATGGAATCTGATTTTGAGGGTAATTGGTACTGCCATAACGACTGCACTCTGGAATCTAGTGCAGACAGCTATAATGGCTCAAAAAGCGTTAAAGTGTCTAACAGGTAAGCGTTTTGCAGGCCATGGTTATTAAACTCTCTTTATTTTTTTCATATTTTATCTGCATATATATTTCAGTAACCGTGTGGCGCAACAAACTGTAATAACTTGGATAAGTTCGAAAAGTTACAGTAGAGTTTATATACATTTGTATTTAAAGAAACGGTCTGCACTGTTTTTCTAATGAGCAACTGTGTGTTAAAGTATTATATTCCCTATCAAAGATTATAATATGTCTTTAAACAGTGTTGAATATTCATTTCACCAGCTGTGGCACATTTGAAACATAATATAATGTCATGATGCCAACAGACCCCGAATTCTCTGATATGAAACGTCTTAAATAATAAAATCTGAGATACCTACAAGGTGTGTTACTCCAGTTGTCAGTGCGTTACATATTTGCGGGAACCTATCATTGGAACATGCACCTAGGAATATAAGCCATAATTGAACGCAAAATTCCTTATTTTGTCATCTCTTCCTGTTTCACCGCCATTTACGGTATAAAATCGGTAAATTGCGGGATATGCGAGAATTACGATAAATAAAGTATTTTTTTCTATGTTTGTTTATTAACCCTCAATCTATTGACCAGTTTGCTCATTACCGGCCAATAAAAAGTTGTGGTCTAACATTGTGCAAACATATTTGATTGAGTTTAAAGCTGACACTTTAAGCTGCTGATTATAAAAGAGAGCAGAAAGTATATAAAATATGTTTTAGAGAAAATAAGTCTTAACATTCATTCAAACTGTCCCTGAAATAAATTAAATGTCAATTTTTATTGAGTGATAAGTCTTGAAATATATATGAGGCTGACTAAACAATGTCATATATTAAAACAAAGTGCTCTACGCATTATAATATTATTGCATTTGACACTTTAGAGTTTTGTTTATTTTTTCAAAATCTCTGAATGGCTCAAACCGAGCCTTCTATCTCCGCTTTCTTTAGTGAGGCCCTTGCTTTTACTGTTTTTCTCAGTATTTATTTGCATAACTTGACCTACTAGCATAAACTGTCTGTTATTTTTATGGTTGTCAGAAACTGGGATGACATGTATTCAAGTGTAAAACTGTTGAGCCTTTAGTGTGCGTCTATGGGCGTAGATAATTTTAGAGTTTGCTTTGCTCCGGAAGCACTTTATGAACGGCAACGGACTGATCCAAAGCTATTTTCCATGGACTGTTCAAGTTATTATAGTAATGTAATGCTCGTTTTGTTTTGTGTATATATATTTATCTTCTTTTCCAGAGATGCGACCTGGAAAGGATTGTCCCAATATGTCAATATTACATCTGGTGCTCGATACAGCCTCTCCGGATTTATTAAATTGATAACTCTTGTTGGCGATGCTATGTACCATGCAGTTGAATTAAGGTTGTCTTGTAAAAATTCACAAACAGGTACTTACCGTATCTAACCAAAGTATAAGGACATTTTTACTCTTTACCATGCTTGTTTAAAAAAAATCACTACCTGTTGATGTGTCTAAAATATTGCTGAATGAGATGCAAACAGTGTAGACCCTTATCAAACGCTGCATTCTGCGGCATTAGATCTTAGTCTACACTGTTTGCTCAGGCATTTCTGTCCAAAAACTTAGGGTTTTTATGGTACTTATAGAAATGCCAAAAGTATCAGTTATACTGCTCAAGCGTTTAGATTTAACAAGAGCAGAATTATTCAGTCAGTAAATTGGAATGTGTTAAATTGTGTTTGTTGCATATAGCGGCTACCTGTGAATTTTGATTGAATTTTACGGTTGTATGTCAGCAATGTTTCATGATTGCCCTTTATTGTTAGTTTGAACGTTTTGTCTGATTTTGGCTTTTGAAGAATTTATTATAATAAAAATCTAAAATGATGCCCAAGGCAGGTTTAGTAAAACCAATATCATTTAAACTACACACAATTAATGACCCGGGGCATAGCATTTCCTACAAGATTCCATACGCAGACTACGATCAGCCTACGCATCCGTGCAGCACGATCAGTCTTTGCAGCGCACCTGTGGCTAGTCAATGAGTCAAAGTGTGTTCATACGGACAGTGAAGACTGATAAGCGCATCTGCAAAGGGTGATCAGAGTCTTCACTGGGCGCACATGCAATCTTGTAAGAAACACTATGCCCGGCTCAAATATGCTGACGGAATGGAAAAAAAGGTAAGAGAAAAGTCCAGGGAGTGCCAAAATCACAAACAGCAGCCCTTCTCAGACCCCAAGAGGAAGAGGAAACCGACAAATCTAAACAAACCGAACAAACGTACGAAAAGCACTAAGATTAGCTCTCTCTTCCCCTAGCGAGGTAATCGCAATACTTAAAAAAGGCTGAAAAACACAAGAACAAAATGACACACGGAAAGACATACAACAAATCGCCTCGTAGAATAAACCACAAAAAAAAAACAAAGTGTAAGACTAACACCGGGACCACCACCTTAGAACGGTCGGTAGAGCAAACCACCGGGGGTTTAAAACACTTTTACAGCAGCTAACTTCACCCTGAGTCCCGATGCTACTCTTAATACAGAAATACATAAAAAATCGGTTCGCGTAAAGGCTCTCAACTCAAATTAATCACTATAATAAACAAAGACGAGTACTCATGGCTAATTCTACTGTATGCCAGAGTAAATGAAAACCAATAGTTGAACCCTGGAAACAAAGAGCACGCCAAAGAAATAAAAACAGCAACTGTTTTCAGTTTTGTAAGTGTGTTTATTCATCTTCAAGGTCATTACTTTTATAATCAATTTTTATTTACTGCAGCTGGTGACAGTGCCCTGTGGCGACCATAAAATGTCTTCCCTTAATTCACTATAGTAAATGTTATATTTTCTGGTCCTTTGTGGTCATCGAGCCTATTCCGTGACTTCTAAAATTTGATATGAGTTACTGGTGAGGCCTAATTGGCCGAAACTAGCTGGACTGGCCCAGAAAACTTGACACTCAATTGTTATTTCTTTTAGAATCTATATGTCTTCATTACAGGTGGTATTTGTCTTGTGGCGACCGTAAAGCGTCACCCCGTACTTCAATGTGGTGTAGTTTAATTTTCTGGTGTTTTCTTGTTATTGAGCCCATTTCATGGTTTCTCCAATTATATATGAAGATCCCTAATGAAGCCTAATTTGTCGAACCTTATCTAGTCTGGTCCAGAAAACTTGACACATTAGTTGATTTTAAGTTTGTGAGTGCGTTCATTGATCTCAAGGGTTATTCCTTGCAGTATCTATTCATGACGTATTTTATTTAAAAGAACGACATAACTTTTGAACGAAACTGAAAAAAATCATATCTGTATATGTTGTAACTGTCTGCTTTGTCAGTTTAATTTCGTATGAATTATTGTTGTAGAAAAAAATAGTTTTGATAAAATCACACGTGGAAATGTGTAATGTTATATCTGTTAAGTACAATATTGAAACAAAACCATTACAGCTCAGCCTACTTTTTCGACCAATCAGATGTCTGGTTTCACTTCAAGTTCATAAATTTGATTGTATAAAATATTTACTTTACCATCTGTATTAATTCTGTCACATAATTTAGATAACACAGAAACATATTCTTGTATAGGAGTACAGTGCAACTAGTAGATAGTATTATTCATTTTCTGGTCAATTTTGGTAACCGTTTGCTAAGTTGTACGTACATTTGTGTTTAACAACATAGTTTGTAGTCTTTACATTTGCTTAAATTGTATTGTTTAATTTCTCCAGATAAACAATAACTATTGTTTTATAATTAAAAGGCTCATAGCTTTTCTTGAAGCCTTAATCCAAAGAATTCTTTGAATCATATCAAAAGGAAGACTTTTCACTTAAGTGAAAATCCTTCTTTGGATATGAGGATTTTTTTTTGATTATATGTGATATTCCATCTTGATGACCCTATTCAGTGAATAGTTCCCTTGAAGTCGTTTTAGACACATTACTTTTCTTTTGGCAGGTGATAAGGAAACTATAAAATTTGGACGTAACATCAGGGTTCAGAAAGATATTTGGACAGAAATTGGGGCCGTTCTTCCAGTTCCAGAAGGTAATAAACTCAAACTCAGTCTCTGACAATTATTTATATTCTTGTTGTACATATGTATTCCTAGATGTTAGTTTAATCATATTTTATTGCCAAATAATCATAAAGCAAGTGGGTTGGACCACAAGCTCTCACAACATTAGAACAAACTTCCTCCCCTTCCTAGATGTTCGACTACAGAAAAATATGTAAAGATACCCAGGAAAGGCAATTACTATGCAGCACAGCCTTCACGAAACACAAATAGAAGGACAGATGAGGAACAAACACTGACTAAACGTATATGAAATTACAGATGCGGCAGCAAAAAAGAACGGCAACGGTGGAACCTCCTTGCAATGGTCAGTAGAAAATCTACTGGGACCCAAAACCATTATTTTGTAATTTGCATCAGAATTAAGGGGGAGGTCTCGCGCGAGTAAAACTGGTTTAAGTATCCCAGTAGTTTTCCCAGAAATCAGAGCACAAGAACACCACACACATTACGAAAACATGCCTATTCAAATATACTGAAAATTTTACCATAAAAAATTGAAAATTTTCAGATAAAAAAAATGATATTTTTCATATTTCTGTGCAAAACATAGATTGTGGGTACTCGGTAGAACCGCCTCGGCGAGGCGGTTCTAACGAGTACCCACAATCTATGTTTTTGAGCAAAAATAAGGAAAATAATGGTTACCCCTGTAAACCCCAGTTTTTCTATATAAAATGGGGTTTAACGGGATCATAATTATATAGGCATGTTTTCGTGATGTAAGACGGATGGGCCCGAGCACAGTCATAGGGAGTCCGGCGCCTACCTTAAGAGAGTGATTGAGGAAATAGCCGTCGTTCAGTCTGTGACTGAAATAGTGTGAACTTTAAAAGGTCTAGCAATTCTTGTCTGAAATTCACTTTCTGTTTTATGTAATATTTTCTTATGTTTATTCAGAATTACTTCTTTTCGTGAATGATATACTATAAATTCTGTCAGTAACATTTCTCGCCAAAATTGACTTTAACTTCATCAGAGTTAAGGGCGATGTTTCGTGCGAGTAAAATTATTTTTAAAAGTTTTTCTACTGACCGTTCCAAGGCGGTTCCTCTTTTGCAGTTCTTCTTTGTTTGTGCATCTGTGATGTCCTATGTAGCGTTTGGAGTGTCCGTCTTTGTTCCTCAACTGTCCTTCCTTTGATGCCACGGGAGGGCTGTACTTTGTGATTGTGGCGTTTCCTGAGAAGTTTCACCAAAGATTTAAAACAAAAAAGATTCTATTGAACCAACAAAACAGAAAACATTGATTTGAGCTAGCGCACGACAAAACCTACAATAAGACTAGTGCGACCAGCGATGATTCATACCAGCCTATGCGTCCGCCTTTTACAGGCTCTAGGCTATACAAAGATTTATAAACGAGAACCCTTGCCATTCTGGGTGAATGTACAGGCTGATCTGAGAGTTGGTCACACAGGTCGTATTGTAGGTTTTGTCGTTCGCTGGCTCATTGTTTTGAATGAAACCTGTGTTGATCCACTGATTAACTAAAGAACCTCTTCGCGGACCAAACACTGATGTGTAGCTATAACTGTTGCAGGTTTGAGGAAGATCGTCAACCCGCTCTAAGCCTCACAACAGGTGATTGGCATGAGCCCTCATTCTTGTTTATTCACAGTGATTAAATTTTATTTACACGTTTTTGTTTTCTGTGATACTTCACTGATTGAGTGAGGGAGCTTCTCTGTAAGCCGATCAGTTATTTTATTCATTTTAACAATATTTGAGCTTAGGATCTAAAGGAAGCTTTGATACCAGTACAATGGATTTTAACCCCCGGGATTTCATTTGTTACTACCGACTATTCTACGTTGATTTTAATGTTGGTTGTCATTGTGTGGCCTTATGGCTTTTCGGGTTTTTTTCATGTTTTGTCCTTTTGTTCGTTGTCTTATTGTTGTGTTTAGGGGATAATGTCTAGCATTGTGATTACCTTGTTGGGGAAGAGAGAGGTGGTTTCAATGCTTCTCTTCGGCCTGTGGCTGGTCTACTGTCTGTCATGGTTTGTTTGCTTTTTCTCTTTGTGTCATTGGTAGGCTATGACCTGTGAATGTGGCTATTCCTAGACATGTTCTTTACTATCATTTACTGTTGGTATTTTCCAAGCGGTATCATTTACATCAGGATTATTATTCAGAAGTACGGAGCAAAATAAAGGGGTTAAAACCTTCGAACAGTGTTACTGCTGACCGTTCTAAGGCTATATCTTTGTTGCAGCTTCTATTCAATTTTATGATCTGTCTATAGTGGATTGATACTTAGTATTATTTAATCATGCTATGTTATCCGGTGCCTTAGGTTGCCTTTCCTGGTCATCTGTACACCATTTTCCTAACATGTATGTACTTGAACAGATCAAATATAGTAACTGTACAATATAAGGGAATTAAACTAGAGAGCTACTCTATTTCTTTACTCTTCGCGATATAATTCTTCATTCTGCTGTGTTTCAGTGGTATTTTAAATGCTAGACAGACGTCGGGGATGTAAGTATACACTATGTTCCTGATTTCTCCATCATTTGATACACGTGTTGTCTGTACTTCAAGTACATTTGTATTTAAACACATATTGTAGGTTATGACACTTTTAGAGTGTATGTACAAGTACATGGTTCTACAGCAGAGTACTTGGTTGATCAAATGAGCCTAAAGAAGGTTCCAGATATAACTGACTGGAAGTTGAAAGCGGAGGAAAGAATAGAAGTATTGCGTAAAGCGAACATGCGCATTAGGTAACTGTTTTTCTTTCGGACTTGCTCAGCATGGAAACGGATTTCACATTACACAATTCAGTCCGGAGTATATTATTCAGGGTGGCCACGCACTCTGGAAAACAGGGAAAACAGGGAAAATGGTGGAAAAAAATCCCTGCAGGGAAAAATCAGGGAATTTGAAATTTTGCTGAAAATCAGGGAAAAATCAGGGAATTTCAAAAAATCTTATCTTTGTAAGGTCAAAATATTCAAATTTTATAGCTGTTCAGATGTGGCTACTGGTGGTTTCTTTCTGCCATATGCTTAAAATACCTGCAGATCTAATCTTACTTAAAGGTGGAGTACTTGTTAGGTGGAGTACCCAAATTGTCTATCCATTCCTTGAACACCTGAATAGGTAATTGCAAACAAGCAATTTTTAAGAATGGCCTTAGACAGTCTACCATGTAACCCCCCCCCCCCAAAAAAAAAAGAACAAAAAAACCCTACTGTTTTAATAAATTGGAGGTGAAGGTGTGGCTACAAGGGGAGGTTGGAGGCCATATATTTTACCAGTTTTGATTTTGACTACCATGAAAGTAAATTAGCACATGTACATCATATTTTAGATAAATTTTCATTTAATTAAGAATATTGTGACAGCATTGTGTATAAACATGTCACTTGACAGCATTTGAATCAGTATATGACTTCTAAAAGTAGGGGCCATTGCGATAATATTAAGGTTTTTAATCAGGGAAAATCAAATCAAATCAGGGAAAAATCAGGGAAAAATCAGGGAATTTGATTGCTAAAAATGTGTGGCCACCCTGATTATTAGCGGAAAGGTAATGCAAGTGCAAGTGTACAGCGTCAAAAACTAGATATTTTTTTAATATTATTGACGACATAAAGAGAGTTAGTTAATGTAACTAACGTCAGAATATCAAAGTGATCTTATCTTGATTACTCACTATACACCTTACTTAAATTGACTGGTAGATTTTTTATTTGTTTTAGAAGGAGCCCAATATTGTGATTTCCTTCCCAATTTAGTGATTTCCAGTGCAACACACACAGAGATCTACTCTAAAAGAAAAGAATCTGCTCCCCTTGTGATCAGTTCTTTTCTTTTTAAAGTAGGCCTAGGCCTAATTTCAGAAGACGCACAGCCAATGTTGACTGTGTCGTTTACCTCTACAGTCAATACCATAGACAGTAGCGTGGGTAGACCTTCACCCGAGCCTGTGATATCTCTATCTTTATAGTGATACTTATTCAGCTTATGTATTACAAATTTCGGAAGTCTAAAACTGAATTTAAAGCCATTGCTTATGGAGACTATGGAGACTAAACTAGCTTGTAGTGAAGTAGAAATCTGTAAAAGAGTGTTTTTGTTTAAAATAATATCATGTGTGTAGTGTGTTTTAAGAAATATAAATTCTCCAAGTTTGAAATGTGGCGAACAACCAAACTGATAATTAGAACGACTTCCATATGATATTTTTTCTTCAAATGTTTCAGGTTAACAAGTAACACTACCCTTCCGAGTGGCTTGCAGATTGAGGTGGGTTATGGAGAAAGTTGGGAAATTATTTGCTGTTTTTAACTAAGCCTTTGTCTATAAATAGAGTCTAAAAGTAATGGCTCTTGAGAGCAATAAGCACTTACACAAACCCCAAATTAAATTAGCTGAAACGTCAAAGTTTGTTTTCTGGGGCCAGACTAGCTGCTCCTTTCGACATCTTTCAGAAAATCGATTTAACCCAGCGCTTTACAAAGAAGAAACAAATTTGCAAACTTTTGTCATGTACACAAACTTGGTTTTGCCGTACTTACCTATGCACGAAAATTCGTTTCGATAGTTTTAAAACGTCAAATATGTTCACTTTTCCCCGTAATGAAAGTGGCTGCAAATTATGCTGAAATCGGTAGGTATATTGGAAGCAGATTTTAAAGAAGTTCCGTTTAATTAAATATTCGGAAATTTTCAAAATAGAGTTGTGAAGCATGGGTAATTAAAAGTCAGCTACGAAAAGTAAAGAATATGTCATATATAAAAAAATATAAAAATCTAACTATAGGAATTGCGTAAGTCAGACCAATTTTGGCCGTAAATTTAATTTTAGGATAAATATTTGAGAACAAAACCTTGAAACAGAAAAGACAACTGGTTTCAAATAAGAAATGGTCAATCAAAACGAACTATCATGCACAGACGTCTTTCTGATGTATATCGAAAGGGCAGTAGTTTTGGTCTCTAGGTTACTTATGTGACCCTCATTTAAATTTTCAAAATTTTCAGAAAGACTTAATGATCACAAATGACAAGAAAATATCAAAAGCAACGCTCGTCGAAGCATAGCTTCTAAAGGCTCACATTAGTTGTGCATTATGTTTTTACCAGAGAACATGAGTTAGGGATAAACACTATCTTAAAAGCCACAAAGCTTAAAAGCCGCAAACCATATTACAACGAAAAACTTTACGTCTCCTCTTCTGATGTCAGTCACAAATGTTTCAAAAAGTGTGCCATATACTTTTATAGCTGCTTTGACTTGTATAGCTGCTGGTTTTGGCATTTGAATAATCAAAAATGGGTTATGGCATATTCAAACGACGCTAAGATATAAACATTGCAAATCCAAGTGATTTTAAGGTTTGGACTGATTTTATCTTAGCTCTATAGATCCAGAAGCAAAATACGCAATATCGACAGCATGTGAGAAAACAGTGCTTGAAGAAATTTGTGATTTTTTTTACATGTTGCGGCCCAATCAATCCGTGCCACGGGTAACGGCGTCATCGGGGCAGCTACTGACAGCGCAGCCCCGATCATACTGTGCTTACCTAAACAGGACCTTCGCCCTCCGCTTACGGAATCATTGGATACTGTAGACTATATTGGTATACAGAAAATGTCCTTTTTACGCTCTGTGGCTTCGCTTGCTGATCTGGATCGTTACTTTTTACATATCCCTCTAAGAAAAACTGTCTCATGGTGCGGTTCTACTGTAAACTTAATTGAAATTTCACTGGTTAGGTCTTGTCAATATGTATCTTTATCGTGCCGAATTCAGTTTGCAGTGTGTAGTTACACGTTCCAGAATTTAATTTCTTGAGCAGTGACATATGGGAAATGTATATAATTAATACGTTGTTGTGATCTGTTGCTCCTTGTCACATCAAGTAGATGTTTCAAGATCGCAGGATGACACGAGATAAACGGTATTGATTCATCCAAAATATGACAAACGCGATAATTTTGATTTTGACATTGTTAATTTCCCATTTTTTTGATGGCGACGAACCTCGTGCCCCTTCTTCTTATGGTGTTACATTGCACGACCCGCAATAAAGTTATCCGAAAGGACTTACGAGGAATACCCTATAATCACCATGTCCGTTTGTCCGTACTCAGTTTGTAAAACTCGTTTTAACTTTTAAACCACTTAGAATATTTTGATAATTTTTGGCATACAGATACATATTAACAATTAACCGGTGAAATATCAAACGCCAGATTTTTACATAAATAGCCTCGCCGAGGTATTTGCATACGACCGTAATATCTTAGTCAACATCGCTTTAACTTTTTAACGCTTGGAATATATTTTACTGCTTTTGGCAATTAAATTGTCAAATGCCAGATTGCACGATCCGGTGTAAATTCATCCGAAAGGGGTACTTACGAGGAATGCTCTAAATTACCGTGTCCGTCCGTAGTCAGTTTTGTAAAAATCGCTATACTTCTTAAACCGCTTAGAATATTTTATAGTTTTTATAGTTTTTGGCATGCTGATATATATTGACAACCCTAATCAATGAATTTGTCAAATGGCAGATTTCTTTATAAACAGCTTTGCCTAGGCATGTTCATTCGTCTGTATTAAGTTTGTGGAAATCGCTGTAACTTTTCAACCGCTTGGAATATTAAAAAAAAGGAATGGCATGCAGATACATTTGACAAAACCTCACCGATCAAATGCTAGGTTTCTTCATAAATAGTAACAATAGCGTCGCCGAGGCAGAATTAAAAAAAAAGTTAAACTATGATAATCGCCATAAAGCTAAAACTGTTGCAAATATTTTGGCATCCTCTTGAAATTCCTTTATTTAGTAAGGCTGCAACTGTTACACTTTAGCAGTCAGTTTGTAAGCTAAAGTCTCTAAGTCTCGGACAATAAGCATTGAAGACTTTTTATGTGTATTTCATGTATTTGTGTTTGTGTGTGTGTGTGTGTGTGTGTGTGTGTGTGTGTGTGTGTGTGTGTGTATTTTGTCTTTTTTTTTTTAATTTAGCTATAAAGTGACTCTCTTATAAACATGAATGACACTTTAACCAATTTTAGTCCAGGTCAAACAATCCTCTCGTCGACGTTCACCGTATTTTTCTTCATGTTTTATAGATCCAAAATGTAAAAAAAAAAATCCACTTAAGTATTCTATGCATCCCTAAAATTATCCTTGGCAAAAGATTCAAAACCTAACTGTCCCAGGTGCACTGTCGGTGGTGGCATTCGTATTTCTTTCCTGAAAACACTGTTAATACTAACATTTAGTTACAACACTATGCTACAACACTATGCTGTAAGTACTGACTTTAGATACAATCATTAATCATTAATGGTTAGAACTTGTAAATGAGTATAATCATGTCATTGCGTTTTTGTGGGTCCTACACCTAAGCGTAAGTTCATATCTTTAAAAATAGCATCGCCGAGGCGTGTCAATCCGTCCCTTATCAGTTTGTGACAGTCCCTGTTATCTTAAACTGCTTGGACTATTTTGATAAATTTTGTCCAGCAGATACATTTTGACAGGACCTAACAAATGAAATTGTGTAATGCCAGATTTCTATATAAATAGTTATAAATAGGCTTGCCGAAGCAAAAACTGTGAAAATCGCCATAATGCTCAAACCACTGGGAATGGCACAACCCGTAGAATAAAATGACCGACTGAAAGGTTGACATTTGAAGAGAGCCCTATAATCAACATGTGAATCTATTTGTCTGTCCATCCATTCGTCTGTCCAGCCATGGTCAGTTAGCGAAAATTATCATAGCGCTCAAATCGTTAGGAATATTTCATTTTTTATTTTGGTATACTGATAGATATCGACAAAGTCTAGTCAATCCGCTTGCCAAGTGCCACTTTCCTTTGACCGAGGCAACGCCGAAGCAAAAATATAAAACTATGGAAATTGCCGTAGGTTTTCAACCATATGGGATATTTTCTTTAACCATATGGCATATTTTGATTACATTTTGTATACATATTAAAATTGACAAGATCAAGACAAAGGAATCGCCAAATGTTACTTTATCTTGACCGAGGCAACGCTGCGGCCAAATATGACAGTTAGCGAAAATATCCACTATAACTCTTAAAATCGTAGGAGTGTTTCAATAAAGTTTTCCTCACAGATTGATACCGACACGATCTAGCCAATGGACTTGCCAAATGCCAATTTTCACTGACCAATACAGCGCCGAGGCCGAAATATGGAAATAGCCATAGGTCTTCAAAAATATAAAATTTTCTGATAAAAGTTTGTATACACATCAATATTGACAAGATCTAGATAAAAGAATCGCCAAACGCCCGAGGATAAGTAGACGCACAGCCAAGATGAGGAGCGTCATGCACCTCAGTGGTAGTTGATTTCTCAACTTATTCGGTTTACAAGAGTGTCTAGTCATTTAGTTGATTTTAATGCTGCGTAACAAAGCTTCGACTGCCAAATTTCTCCAACATAAACTTCATAAAGCTTTTATCTAAGATTTATCGTCGACACTACAAATTGGTTTCTAGTTACGATACTGGATTAAAACACTTCTGCTAGAAGCCTATCGGAACCTGAATTTAATGGTTACTTAGTGTATCAGTTTAGAAAAAATGTAGGTAAAACTGAATGTTCTTTTCAATGCAGTAGAAATGCCATATGTTAGAAACGAAAGGGATACAGCATGAATGTTATAAAACAGTCTACATGCTTAGCTGTTGGCCCAATCACGTATGTCCAAAAGAGAAGGGAAGGCAATGATCAGGAATCAATACAATTATCCCACACCTCCCAACATAGACATCAAAGGGAAAGAAATATAAACACGAAATAACTAGACCCTAATGAAAACACCACTAGCAGAAAGCCAAACGGACAGTTACTTTCCCACAAAGTGGCCAAATAGCTATCCAAAACAAAAAGATGTAAGTGACACACACATTCAAGGACGAACTATAACAAAAATAAACCATGACAAAAGAACCGCCTTGGAACGGTCAGTGAAACGTATTTCACTGGGTGTGTGTGTGTGTGTGGGGGGGGGGGGGGGGGGCAGGGGGAGGGGGCGGGGGTTAAATCGATTTTACGTGGCCACAATTATGCTTACCACTTATATTGCACGCCAGTAGGCCAATGTTTAGACTCTTTGATAGCCTCGACATAAACAGCTCTTTTAGGTGGTCTGCTTTGGGCATTTTTGTCTCCTTGTCGGCCTACCTGGTTAAACTGATGATTTTTTTTCGCTCCAGTATTCTAGTGGTGTTTTTTGACACCCTAGGGATCTCCAGCCGTCTTAACACATGGTTTCTGTTTGTTCCTCATCTTATTACAAAATTTATCTATAATCGACTTTATCTGTGACGTATTTGTTGTCCATAATAATTCATGGCTGGGTTGAAGACCTCCACGCGGACCAAATAAATGTATGTGTTTTATAACAAGGGAAGCTGAGAGCGAGGACTAGGTATCCGTTTAGCTAGCATAAGCGCCCCCTTCCCCCAGTAATAATACTGACCGTTCAAAGACGGTAGATTGTGTTAAAAATATGTAGTATTTCACTTACAATGTTTTGTTTTTTTTAATTTTTATGTAAGTTAGAGGATATATATAGTTAAGTAGGTAACAGACTTGCCATCATTTTGGGAAAGCACTGCCCACTCTATTTGCCACGTGTTCGTTTTGTTGCTGTGTTATTGTATTTGCCTGTATTACCTTAGATGTTGAGCTTGATGTGGGGATATAACTGTATCAGTTCCTGATTGAAGTCACAATTTCAACAGATGACATACTATTGAATGAAATGCCAAGCCTTCTTTTCTCGGAAAATGAAAAACAATGTCATAGGCAACACTTCTGAATGGCGCTTTAGTAGCCGCATGGTGTATTTTAAGTTGCGGGAAATGTACACGCTTGTCTCCTTGACGTAATGCCATAAACGTAAAAAAGTAAACAAGCCTTATTTGAGAGCTTGATATGGATCTGGAAAAAACATTTGATTCAGCTTTTCGGATCAGACTGTTGGTTACTTACCTGTTTAAAAACAGTATCATTGACAAGTATGTGATAAAAACGAAGACAAAGACAGGCATGTGCACTCGCTGTACGCACACACTACATGTATATATAAACTACAATAATCAGATAAAGATCTTGCCATGATAGTTGGACAGGCCGTGTGTTCTAGACTTTCCTATACAACGATATGTAGTTACCACGGGCTCCTATACGTATGTAAATGCAACCATAATTCGACACCTGGAGGGAATAGCAGTTGTGACTGGATTTAGTTAATGGATTTAGTTAATGTACAAACTGGGGTCTGGCAAGGGCTGCGGTTAGTGATTGTGGCACTCCCTGGACTTTTCTCTTACCTTTTTTCCCTGTTATCAGTGAAAATAGACGCCTAAAGTATATATATTTATTATTAGCAATTACTTAGTTCGCACTTGTGAAGGTGTCGGTGATTTATGAAAGTAAGAGACTCATATGAGATTCCGTGAGATTGTATGCAACAACCAATACCGTAAGCGGAAAAGTGTAGTCGCTCATCGAACTGCGCCGTTGATCTGTACCTACACTATCTGCATTTGCATTAAGAACCAGTTTTCTTATAGCAAGGTTAAATAAACAAAAAGATGGCCACACCATTGGTCGCGCACTCTGTCCAGTAACATTGCCCTATGTTAATTTATCCTATAGTATCAAATGGATCTTTGAGCGAACAGCAACTGTCTTGATCTGTCGTCCGGGTACACAAAAAGGATAAGGGAAAAGTCCAGGGAGTACCGCAATCCCAAATCACAGCCCTTCCCAGACATCAAGAGGAAGAGGAAACCGCGCAAATCAAACAAACGTACGAAAAACACTAAGATTAGCTATCTCTTTCCCATGCGAGGTAATCGCAATGCTAAAAGAACTGAAAAACACAAGAACAAAATAACACAAGGTAAGACACAAAACAAACCGCCTCGCAGAAAAAACCACAAAGCAACAAAGAGTAAGACTAACACCGGGACCACCACATTAGGACGGTCATTAGAACGGTTACAAGCTGATTTAGGCTTTTACGCGCGAGTAAATCCTAAAGGCGACGTTTACAGATGGCGCTGTTTAAATTTATAAGGAACCCTTCCTTTTTTTATCCAGGTTAATCAGACGAAAAGCGAGTTTCCTTTCGGGAGCTTAGTTGATGCGTATCTCATCGTGGACCCAGACTATACGAAGTATCAGGATTTCTTCTATGATAATTTTGAGTGGGGGCAAATAGGAAACGGTATAAAATGGAGGCAGATGGAGTCTGATCAGGTGGGAAGATTTTGTTATTATCCAATAGTAATATGTATATTGATAATTGCATTTGATTCAGAGGTATGGACTTGCTTGTTATGTTACATACATACATACAAACATACATTATTTTATTTAGCACAAACGATAATTCTATATATGTAGGAGCTTTATTTGTGAGTACGTATTTCTAAATGCATTAACTCATGTGCACAATGTGACCCTTCAATAAAATATGAATATTGGGATACCCAAGAAAGGCCATAATCACGGCATGCAACTCACCCCTGCACCAAATAACATTTGAATGACAAATTACGACATCACAATACATCGCGCTAGCGAAAACAGAACGACCGAATGAAGAAACAGAAATGCCGCCTTGTAGTTGTTAACCTTGACTTGGTTAATCATTGAGAACGTAGATTGTTTTTATATACATTATACATGTGTTTGTCTAGTTGTCTTGTTTGAATTTTAACATTTTAAATACTTATTACAGGGTGATATCGACCTTGATCGACCTCTAAATGCAATATATGCGCTGAAGGCTAAAGGGTAAGTCTAAAATATTGCATTAGCGTGTATGCGTGTGTGTGTTCTTGTGACCGAGTACGATGTATGCATGTTATTCTGTCCGTTACTTACAGTGACAGATTTTAACAACCAAGCATTTGTGTTTGCAAACCCAAGTCATCTAAACTGACGCTCCTATGTTTGTAACCGATTATGATTTATAGATCGGTGCATTATTTACAATGGTAGATTCTAACAAGTAAACATCTATGTTTGCTAATCCAAGTCATCCGGACTAAAACGTGTGTCTGTACGTCATCTGATTATCGCGAGAAATGCTGGTGAAATAGTTTACAAACGTCTATATTCTGCCTGATGATGCAACGTTTTACCTTTCTACTTCAGGAAGATATTGACACTGAATAGAGCCGACAGTTTATTTTCTGGTTTAAGGACAAATCACAAGATTTAAAAAAAAAAGAACGCTTCTTGACAAAGCCGAAGTGGGACGCATACCACTTGTCAAGAGAGTCACGAAAGTAAGACGGTCCCTTTTTCGACCAAGTTATTACAGAAACTATTATGTACAGAAAACCAGATTTTGTCTCTTCAATTGCTGACCTTAAAAACTGGTTCAGATATAAATCTGAACAACTCTAATGTATATCGCAATGATATATATCTATGGACCTTCGACAAAATCGTTTTGATACTTTTGACATAAAATATTAACGTTTGTTCTTATGGACATTTTGCCAAGTGAACGAGAACCTCGTCGGCATTTGGGATATTTGCCAACCTAATTATAAGCCTGAGACTAGAAAAAAACAATTATCGTTTCTAATGAGTAAACCTATACTTCCTAATCAGTAACATTTAAAGTCGTGTGTGTTCAACATCCTTTTACCTACCGTAAACAAACATACCAATATTAACTGAGACCGCAAAAGGGTACTTGGCAAACGGTGCAGACCTAGATCAGTCGCCGTTAAATGAATGCAGCGTCTGATCAGGTTTCCACTGTTTGCAAATAATTTAGCTTTGTTTTCTTTAACAATATCTTAATCACATAGCCTGACATACCTAAAACTGAAGTTAGACTTTTCCAATATATATAGTGTGTAGGGGGGGTGGGGGGCGGGGGGGGGGGGCTGAGGAGTTTGTTTATTTTAAAACGGATAAGAAACTGATTGGATATTTTGTTTTAAAATGTTAATGAATATATACCACTAAACATTCTGCCATATGTTCCTGATATTCAGCTGTTTTATTTAATGAAACTGCTAAGAAGTGTTATTATGACTGTTTTCAACAAAATCGGTCACCACAGGTTTATCGTACGTTAAAAATTGAGACATTATTAAACTTGTGGTAGGCATATAAATATTATAAAGATGCATTACAAAGAAATCTAACATTTTAACTATGACACTTTAACATTTTAACTCTACCTGAATCGCTACATTGATCGTCCGAAGTCTGTACTTTGCCGTATACTATCAGTAACCTATCGACAAACGTAATTGGCAAGCTGTTGTCCAGATGCACTTTCTGTTGAAATCTCTCTATCCATATCTGTCTCTGTTTCTCTATCTGTCTCCTGTGTGTGTGTGTGTGTGTGTGTGTGTTTGTGTGTGTGTGTGTGTCTATCTATCTCTCTTTCTCTCACTATCTCTCTCTCTTTGTCTCTCTGTCAGTCACTGGCTTTCTGTATTCATAATACAATACTACTACTATTAGCGATAATAATAATAATAATAATAATAATATAGTTTTTTATGTCTAGGATACCGATAAGGGGACACAATGTGTTTTGGGCACTAGCAAAGAATACTCCGGACTGGGTCGTCGCCTTGAATCAAACGGAACTGCTGCAAGCGATGGAGGACAGGCTACAAGTCCAAATTGCCAACATGAGCGGGCTGTAAGCATACACATTCTATTGGATTTCTGCTAGGGACTGGTATTATTTCCTGACTTGTTTGTTGATATTTTACAAATGCTACTTTTATTGTAATACTTTGTTTGCTTCTTTATCTCAAAAATGATTGTCTCCGGAGTTGGGATGGGAGTTAGATTTACCCTCTATGTTCTCGGTATAAACAAATGGATACATCGGTCGCTTAAACTTGTGGGCAACAAATCCAGTGTATAAGAAAGTGATTCATTCTATTGGACACTTACACAGCACGGCTCTCCTACGGCACAGTTTTGAGTTTAGGGACATGAAATGGCTACACAAAACGATTCAACGAAAGCATTGTATATGTCTGAAAGGCGACTATTTGAAAATATAAAGAAAGCAGCAAAACAACTGTATCATCTGAGCGAACAGCAGCATTTATTCGACTATAGCAATGAATATCAATGATACTCGCGATACTTGTCGACAAATAAGCAAACTTGGTAGCATCGGGACCCAGAGTGAAGTTGGCTAGCTGTAAAGTGTTTTAACCCCCCAGTGGTTTACTCTACTGACCGTTCTAAGGCGGTGGTCCCTGTGTTAGTCTTACTCTTTGTTGCTTTGTGGTTTATTCTACGAGGAGATTTGTTTTATGTCTTACCTTGTGTCATTTTGTTCTTGTGTTTTTCAGTAATTTTAGCATTGCATTTACCTCGCTTGGAGAAAATAGAGCTAATCTTACTGCTTTTCGTACGTTTGTTCGATTTGTGCTTGTTTGAATTTGTCGGTTTCCTCTTCCTCTTGGTGTCTGAGAAGGGCTGCGGTTTGTGATTGTGGCACTCCCTGGACTTTTTTGGAATACACAACGAACCGAAGTTCGGAAACGATGGAAGATGTGGCCTCTTTTATCAATGTTTTGAGTGAATAAAAGTCTGTTTTATGTAAATGTAAGGATGATTATCAACAAGTGTTTAGTTTGCTTTCAAACCTAGATTTAGACGAAAACAAGTTTATGTATGTAATTATCAATTAACTGATAAGTAGCTGATTTGAAAAATAGCACAGAAAATGTCCAGGAAGAGCCACAATTACAGAACTCAATCGACCAATGACACAAAGAGTCTGTTTGTAGAGCAGTTAATTTTGACTTTAGTATAAAGGCTTAAGTACCACTGAATCCGATATGTATAGACAATTAATAAAATATCACTGAATCCGATATGTATAGACAATTAATAAAATATAAGTCTTTGCTTTGAAAAAGGAACTGTCCCGAGTGAATGAAATTCTGGGGTTATTAATCGGATTTCTAAGTCAGATGCGAATGAGTCATGAATTGATTTACAGAGGCATATGCTTGAGTTCATACTTTGTGTCCATTTAGCCTATTTCGGGATTTCTTTACATTATATGAGGGTCACAGATGTGTCGAAAGTAGGTAGTTTCCCTCCAAATGTAACGCTTTAGCTGCATTACAGTTTTGTGAGTGTGTCTATTGCCCTCTCCGAGTTTTTTTTTTAAAAATATAACCTGTTGTTGCTTTAGGGTTTGTTTTTGATGTTTTTTTCTATTCTTTTAAGTCTTGCAAAGTTGTTTTGTTCTTTTCAAACATTTTCAGCCTTGCACAATGGGATGTAAATAATGAAAATCTCCACGGTAGCTTCTACGAGGAACGATTAGGTGATCCCAATATCACCATGCAAATGTTCAATGATGTACACGGGCTAGATCCAAATGCTAAGTTGTTTTTAAATGATTTTGGAATAATAGAAACAAGAGAATCAGCCCAGATAGCTACGGTAAGTAAAACAAACCCTGTACATGTATTGAAGCCTCAAAAGGGCTTCTTTAGTATTCAAGGAAAAAATACTAGAATTTCAAGGAAAGTAAATTCTTTCTGTAACGAGAATGCCATTTTCGATTGAAAGCATGGCTGGGATAAGACAGATATGTCAAATGTCCGCTAGATTTTACGCTTTTGAAATATACCAGGACAGACAGTCCACATGCCACAAACTAAAGAACAGCAAAGCGACCAGCCCCTTTCCCATTGAGGTGATCACAATGCCGAACAGGATCCACCTAACACATCTTTTAGATAAAAAAGGGCAAAAGTCACAAAAACACACACACACAAAAAAAAAAAAAAAAAAAAACAACAACAAAAAAAAAAAAAAAAAAAAAAAAAAAAAACGCAGCAAAACGCCCCAAAGCCAGCCATACAAAAATAAAAAATCAACACAAAAATAAAAACACATCTGTTAGATAACGAAAAGGGCAAATGTCATTAAAAAAAAAAAAAAAAAAAAAAAAAAAAAAAGTAAAAAACAAAAAAAAAAATCACAGCAAAACGCCCCAAAGCCAGCTATACGAAGAAAAAAAAAAAAAAAAAAAAAAAAAACGACCAGTAGTAAAAGGCACAATGGGCATGTGTTCGTAAATCCTATGAAAGGCCCGAAGCATGAGACAAAGACTTCCAAAGAACCGGTTCAGGGTTGAATGACGCATAGATAATAAAACTCTACTTCGTCGTAAACTGAACGATTTAACGCAAAAAAAAGTGCAAGAGAATACTGTAATGGAAAGGTCAACAATATATACTGAAAGGAAAAAGAAACGCAGGGTAAATTTTATTCCTAAATTTCATTCAAGTTTGAAAAAGTTTGTTAAATATTTTACTATGATTACAAAACGGTACATGTATGGAACAAAAGTTCCAAATTTCATTGGTTTGTGATCAACAAGTCTCGAGTTATTGAAGTTCATTGGTAGCTACACCCCAAATCTTGAAATCAAAATCAAACTGAAAATCAATATCGGGTGTGCCCTCCTCTTGCTGCCGACAATAATCGACAAATTTCTCCGAAGACTGTTGGAAGTCGATTGCGTGAGATTGGTCTTCGAGCTCGTCGTCCATACGTTGGTCTGCCTCTGACCCAGGCACGTAGGTTGCGTCGTATGGCGTGGTTGACGGCGCATGCGCCCAGGCTATTTCCGATGAGGCAGTGGAGACGAGTTCTTTTTACGGACGAGTCTAGGTTCACTCTCTATCGCGCAGATGGTCGACGTCGTGTGTACCGACGTCGCGGAGAACGCTTTGCCGACGCCTGTGTTGTCGAACGGGATCGGTTTGGGGGTGGCTCCGTTATGGTCTGGGGAAGCATTGCTCACGGGATAAAATCACAGTTGATTATTGTTGCGGGCAATATGACCGCAGTAAGGTGTAGGGATGAGATCTTGCGTCCTGTTGCAGTCCCGCTTGTGCAACAACGTAATCTGATTCTGCAGCAGGACAATGCCCGACCACATGTTGCCCGAGTTTGTCAGGATTTCCTGGCAAACAATAACATCGCACCACTAGCATGGCCACCGTACAGTCCAGATTTGACCCCAATAGAGCACATGTGGGATGAGCTGGACCGAAGGGTTAGGAAGCGCCGAAATCCCCCCGCAACTCTCGCACAACTAAGGAATGCGTTGATCGATGAATGGAATAACATCCCGATACGAACTGTCAATGCTTTGGTTAATTCTATCCAAAGGAAAATTAACGCAGCAACGGCAGCAAGAGGGGGGCACACCCGATATTGATTTTCAGTTCGATTTTGATTTCAAGATTTGGGGGGTAGCTACCAATGAACTTCAATAACTCGAGACTTGTTGATCACAAACCAATGAAATTTGGAACTTTTGTTCCATACATGTACCGTTTTGTAATCATAGTAAAATATTTAACAAACTTTTTCAAACCTGAATGAAATTTAGGAATAAAATTTACCCTGCGTTTCTTTTTCCTTTCAGTATATCTATTTGTGAAGTGTGGAGCCAGGCTTAAGCTGAATTGCTAAGCTTTCAGGGGAGATAACTCTGTTTTTTAATAAATAGTTTCGACTTCCTTCTTGAAAAAAGTCTACTCTGAAAGGAAAGAATATGCTATGGAATAGACCGTTTGGAAAAGACCCATTTTCAATTGGACTTTGGTGTGCAGGAAAGGAAACACCATATCACAAAAGGTGTCTCCCTTGTACAAAAGGCCAGAAAATCTAACAAATATATCGTCTCCTTCAACCTTGTGTTACAGACGCCAAAACTGTCCTTTAGTCATGAGAAAAATTATACATGCGGACATGTGCACTCAGCTAAGATCGTCCTGCTCATCAGCAGGCAAATCAATCTTTCTTTAGTAAAAGACTTAGCCCTTTTATTCCTGAGTTTCTGAAGTGGATTTTGTTATACATTAATTATTTAATTTGGACATGTCCATGGATACAAATAAGAGTTTCAGTCTATCATCAAAAAACAGAATGGTAAACAGTGTAGATCCCGATAAGACGGCTGTTAACAAGCCCTCTTATCTGGATCTATACTGTTTGCAAAGGTATCTAAATTGGTCTGCCGAGGTAAAATACTAAAACCGGTTATCTTATTCTCGAACCCATCAATACCCGGACTTGTTACTGTCCGTTTCCGTTAATTATCATGTCGCGGGTGCTGGTGCTGCTTACGTCACTTCGGAATCTATATTTTGCAAAACTCCACCCATATTAAACTAGTATTAAACACATTTATTTTTAGTTAAGCCAGTTAAAATTATTATAAAGCAATAATGCCATCTTGGGTCCGTTATATGTTAATAACATTTTATTCAACTGATTCCTTTTAACATAGATAATCGCCGAATTTTGCACATACTCGTTTTAGAAAATATGGGTCAGATTCGAGAGAATCGACATTTTCACAGTTGACTTTTCAAATTTCTATTACGGTTATGAAAATAATATGCTGATAAAGCAATAAAACAAAGCTAGTTTATTGTGAATAAGTTGGGTTTGTAGTTGATTTTAGCGAGAAAAAGCATTAAAAGGCTCTGCTAATGCTAGTACTATTCAACAATGGTCGCCATTTTTTCTTCGACGAATAGCTTCATTCACAAATCAGTGTTTGGAAACTCCATCGAAATTTGTAATAAGTGTGATCAATATTCAACAAATATGATCAAAAAACTAAATAATTAGATAGTATTTAATTTGAATGATAAGTGATGTTTTGTTCACAGATGAAACTTATATGAGGTTCATTATCGCGGATAATTGTTGGTCAAATTCGAGAAATTGACATTCACCAGCCGATATTTCAATTGGCATTGAAGTAGGTATAAAAATAATATGCTCATAAAACAACTTCGAACACAAAGCTAGTTTTTTCCTGAATAAGTTGGGTTTATAATTGATTTTAACGAGGACGTGCATTAACGGACTCTACTAATGCGAGTACAGTTCAACAATGGTCGCCATTTTTCTTCGACGAACAGCTTCATTCACAAAACGGTGTTTGGAAACTCCACCGAAATTTGTAAAGTATGAGACCAGTATTCAACAAATGTGGTTAAAAAGCAATTACGTGTATATAGTACTAACTTTTCATGATGTATTGTTCACAAATAACACTTATATGTGGTTGTTTATTGCGGATAATTATCACTTTCTACTCGATTGATTTTCGCACATTCCAGACGAAAACCGTAACCGGTATAATTCATAGCCACGACATCATCATATCGATAAAATAGGTATTTAGCACTATAGTTACCAGTCCGGGTATTGATAGGTCCGAGTCTTATTGTTGTTCTTTTGTGTTTTCTCTGTTTCCCAAAGGCAAACTTTTGAGATTTTATTTCTTTAGTGTTCTTTGAATATGCAATAATCAAAGGTGTCTGCAGGCGTGCGAAGAAGACCGATTATTCTACACGGATAAACTTTCTGGTATAGAACTACTGGGTGCACATATCCGGATTACTGTAGAGTATACCTTTAATGGTTAAGATCTTTATCTTCGTCTTCCTTGGCTCATCTGGATCTTTCACATTCTGTGTCTTTTTTGGCTGATCTAGATTTTTACGTTTGGCATATACACAGAAGACACATGTTCTCCTTCTGGCACCGATCAAAAATGAAAATACACAATGTATTCAGATCAACATCAGTAGCACAACAATGCTTTGATGTGACGGTGAATCCTAGTAACACTCGTTAATCTAAGGTCGCAAAATGTGCATCTATGAGATGACTATAATGTAGAAATTTTATAAGCAACCTCAACTACCTACATCCGATATAGATGGCTATATAGTGTAGACATTTCACAAGCAAACTTAACTAACCACTACTAATAAAATCTATGAAAGGTTGCCTTTGAAAATCCGAGCATATAAAGCCCACACATGGCCCCTAGCACCGACTTAACCGTAACTCAATTTTAAGAGTAATCAGAATAGATTCAATGAAGCTAAGGAAATAAATAGTTCATTCAGTAGATGGTGCTTAATGTAGTTATTATTACTATTTTATTATTTTTTGTTTGTTTGTTCTTGTTTTTATTGTTGTTTTCTTTTTCTCTAGATTTCAGTACACTGTAGATTTTCAGGAATACATGTTTGCATGTATTTTGCTAACAGTTAATTGAGAAGGTTAGCATAAACTATATAATCGTATGTGTTTTATCTTGCTAGGCGGTCAAGGAACAAGCACGTTTGTTCAAAACGGCAGGAGTACCCATTTACGGTATTGGAATACAGAGTCACATTAAAAATGCTACTTTAGACATTACTTCTATGAAGGTAATATAAATTTGTATAAATTTGTCACTTATTAATTTCTTCTGTAGCACTAAATTCAAATAAACATACCTATGATATTCAACAACCAAGAACGATACATCACCAAAAGAAGGAAACAACCGACTCACAAACTAAAACCTAATTAAATTAACCCAAATGTTTGAAAGTAAATTTGCTGTAAAGACCAGTACAAATCCCCAGGGTTATATCTTATGTGCTTTATATAAAAATATATAAGATAAAATACCCAAAAACTGCCAGAATCATGACTCAGCCCTCCCGAGTTACCAGAAGAAGGAGAGATGAGGAACAAATAAGGACAAAACAAACGCCACATACGTAACAACAGAGTCACAAACAAAGAACCGCATCAGAGGAACCACCTAGGAATGGTCAGTAGGAAAACCTACTGGGGGCTTACACAAGTTTTACTCGCGCAAAACAGCGCCCTTAATTCTTATGCAGCTACAAATTACAAGTATATGTTCGGTCCGCATAGAGATCCTCTACCTTATCTGTAAAACAGTGACACGAAAATAATCAAAATAACTGTGATGTAACAACGCAAAGGGTTTAATGGCGATCTGAAGCTAGAACACAACAAAACCACAAACAGGACGACAAACACCACATATAGGTCATGCTTTGTGAAGGAAAAGGCACGATTACGATCCAGAGCCCTCCGAAGCCAACACGGAAATGCTACAAACCATATCGAAGTATCATAAACTGAGATGATGATATATTAAGTATATACAAATATGTGAAGACAGTTAGGAAATGCCCAAATTAGGAAACACAACAACAGTAAGACAATGAACAGGAAAAAATATTCAACAATCCTCGCAGTAAGCAGCCACAACAACGCACTAAAACAAACAACACAACACAAAAACAAACAACACCAGAATCACCGCTAACTTAGCTAAAACTGTTTGGGGAAAGAGGCTTAAATCTGTTTTAGGGTCTGCCGTCGCCCTAAGCCCTGACAGGTGTAAATCTACGTATATAACTATTCGGCCGCTAAGTATAGTGGTTCGGTCAATGTAGATCATATATTTTTTCGATCAATGAAGCATGTTAACATTTATCTAAATGCTTGAATCTGCAATCTGCTGTATAAGTTAGTGTCCGAATTTTATATATATATATATTTATATATTTGCATATGACAGTGTACTTGATGATATTCGATACTGTAGCGCATAGTGAAGTTTCTGATTCGACTGCATATATATATATATATATATATATATATATATATATATATATATATATATATATATATATATATATACATATATATATATATGTATATATATATATATATATATATATATATATATATATGATCCAACTGAATTTCCACTTTTCGCGACATGGTGCACCACTGACTCTATAATGTATCATTTGTTGTAGACGCGACTAGATAAAGTTGCTGAAGCAGGAATTGCACTCTGGGCTACAGAGCTCTCCGTAGAAGAGGAAGACGCAAATCAAAAAGGTAATTTCAGTAATAATAATAAAAAACTATCACCAATATTAAAGATATTGGTGATGTCTCTGGTACATAAAAAGTAAGAGAAAAGTCCAGGGAATGCCACAATCACAAACCGCAGCCCTTCCCAGACCCTAAGAGATAGAGGAAACCGACAAATCTAAACAAGCACAAACCGAACAAACGTACGAAAAGTACTAAGATTAGCTCTCTCTTCCCGAAGCGAGGTAATCGCAATACTAAAAGGACTGAAAACACAAGAACAAAATGACACACGGAAAGACATACAACAAATCGTCTCGTAGAATAAACCACAAAGCAACAAAGAGTAAGACTAGCACCGGGACCACCGCATTAGAACGGTCGGTAGAGCAAATCACTGGGGGGTTTAAAGTACTTTTACAGCTAGCTAACTTCACCCTGGGTCCCGGTGCTACTCTTAATACAGAAATACATAAAAATTCGGTTCGCATAAAGGCTCCCAACTCAGTCAATGCATCAAAGCGAAAACATAAAAATCAATTTAATCACTATAATAAACAAAAACGAGTACTCATGGCTAATTCTACTGTATGCCAGAGTAAATGAAAACCAATAGTTGAAAATAAAATTGGAACACTGGTAAATTTTTAATTACTTTTAAACACTTAGAATTCAGTAATATGTCTTAAAATATGTTTGTAAACATGTCAACGAAGTTTGTCTGTGAGACTAATGGGTAGATTTACTTATTAATATAATTGCCAAATTCAATACGTCCACCCATAACATTACGAAAACATGCTTTTTCAAATATACTAAAAATTTTACTACCAAAAATGAAAATTTTCAGATAAAATATTCTGATATTCTTCATGTTACTGCTCAAAACATAGATTGTGGGTACTCGTTAGAACCGCCTCGCGAAGCTTTCTAACGCGTACCACAATCTATGTTTTTGAGTAGAAATAAGAAAAAGTGTATTCTTCTGTAAACTCCGTTTTACTATATAATAGTGGGTTTTAAGGGGTCAAACTTATATAGGCATGTTTTCATGATGAAAGTAATTCCTCATATAGACATAACAGACTTAAAAGTATATTATTTGCCGCATACATACTTTCAAAAAGTACATTTTGGTGCACATGGAATATTCTATAAAATAATTTGACCAGCACAAAATCACAAAATTCATGCGCATTTCAATCCAAAAAATTGTCATTGCATCGTTTTCTATTTTCGTTGTGATAATATAATCTTACTAATGTTTATTTTAGCCCAGGCTTTGGAAGACGTCCTCTACCTGTATTTTAGCCATCCAGCTATGGATGGGATCAATCTTTCCGGATTCTGGGATGGAAAAATATTCGAACAAAGTGCAAGGCTTGTAGAAGGTGCAGATTTGACGGTATGTTGTCCTGATAGATTTGCCTAATTGCAACAGGCACAATAATCAATGAAAAGTAAATAAGTGAAATCAGGAAATACAGATCCACACCAAGTTCTCATCACCAAAAGCACAGATAGACAATTACATTTAAACAGTCACAAAAGGAACAGATGACAAGCAGATTTTCCTTTTGGTGTTCGGGGCTTGATGTGGATCTGATTGTATCAGTTCTTGAGTTCTCTTATTTACTTGGCAGCCCTTTCCCAAAAAGGTGGCAACAATTCTGTTACTCAGACTTAACTAAACTTACATAATTGTTAAAAGGCAATCATATGTAAGTGAAAATCTACAGAACGTTTAGCATTAAGTACCAAAAGAAATTCATCTCTTGTCTGCTAGTGTACAATGCAACTGGCAATGTAGGCAACACTAGCAGACTAAATTTGGTTACATTTTTCTTGATGAAAGAGTATACGCATTAATCTGAAAAGATCAACTGGAAATACAGATCAAAACTAACAGAGAAAATAACAGAGTCGTTTGTGATTAAGTCTGTTCATGAGAAATAATGAAAATTGCAGCATTCCTCGCGTCTTCAACTGAAGTCTGTTTAGCATTAATATGTTAGCTAAATAGTCCTAAAGACCAGGGCTCAGTTGTTCAAAGCTAACGATTCGTTAAAATTTACATCGAGTGATACGCAAATATTTTGATATTTTTTGCTGAAAAAATGTGAGTAGCTTTTGCTGTGCAAAAAGCTACTCACAATTTTTTCAGCAAAAAATATTAAAATATTGTATATTAAATCCGCTAAAACAGTTAACGAAATGACCCTTAACGAGCTCGTTAAGCTAACGACGCTTTGAGCAACTGGGCCCAGAAATTTAAATTAACCACAACTTAATATTAAGATACCAAGAAAAGCCCACAACCACGCAACACAGCCATCTGATTTTCGTTTCTTTATACGCAGTGTTTCCCAGGGGTATAACCTTTATTTGATGGCAATTGAGGCCTGTGATCATATGAGTTTTATATAATGTCGCAGTGATGAGGTAGAGGACCCTATGCAGAGCAAACATATATTTCTAAGTTTCAGCTGCATCGAAACTGAGAGGTACGTTCGTAGGCGGTTCCGCTATTGAAACTTTGTCGTTGTGTCGTTATTATTTGTTCGTCGTTTTTACGTCTTTCGATGCCTATTTGTCAGCTGGAACCAAAACATTTTCCTGTAGAAATCTTTGGATGTCGTAAAGAAAATTTTTGTTTACCCTGTAAAAGGAAACATAAACTTAATAATAATGAAAAACGAGGAGACATTGTAAAGCCGCTAGATTGCATTAATACCAATACTGATTTTTCGGAACTATTCAAAAGCCATTGATAAAAGATATGTTACATGAATGTTCTGCGAGAAACTGCATGCATAGTTATATTGTAACTCTGTCACACACAGAAATGCCACAACCACGGAACACAGCACTGAATAAGGTAAGAACGACACAGAACTGCACCACAGAAGAACAGACCAATGAAAACTGAACGAACAAAGCGTAGAGGAGCGGCAACAGAAATACCGTCTTTAAGCGGTAAACAGTAAAACCGTAGGGCTTAAACATGCTTTGCCTGGTCAAGCTTGCGTTTATAAATCAAATTTAGAAAAAAGTTCCGATAGTCCCTGCTGAAGCAGTTTTTCAAGCCAATAGTAAAGTTTGAAATCAATTCTTTGTGTGGACGATAAAACATAACAAATATTTTGCGAAATTTATGATACCGATAATCTTGTTTTAGAAGTAAATTGTTTTTTGGGCGTTAAATTCACTAACGGTTCTAGATGTTTTGGTAATATGAATAAGCTGAAACATATATGCCTCAAATAACATAGTACGTGGGAGTCACCATCTAGAAACGTACAATTTACAAAATTAATATTATCTGTTTATCAAAAATTTCAGATGTAATCATATCATCAAATATTAATAAGGTTGTGCTCCGTTATTGTTGCATTTCCTCGGTATCGTCACTTATATTTACGCAATAGATGTTACTTATAATGACCAAACATATATTTGTTACTTAGAGCTTCATCAGAATTACGTCGAGGTTTCGCGTGAGTTAAACTAGCCCCTCAGATGTTGTTCTGATGACGGTACCTAGGCGGTTCTTCTGCTGCATTTTTGTCCGTTCGTCATTTACTGCAAATGTGCATTTTCTTCTGTCACTGTTGTTCTTTATCTCTTGTTCTTTCAGAATCTCAAGGAGGATTTGCTTCGCAATTATGATATTTTCTGGATAGTTTCAGTTTTATAAATTGTGTCAATAGTTCAGTTGTTTACAGCCTAACGTTGCAAGCCAACTATATTTATTTTACAGCCCAATGCTGCAGGTCAGGTCTTCATGACACTGTTCAACCAGGAATGGCGCACATTCGAGACAAGAAACATAACAGATGAGAGCCCAGTCGCCCTGAGAGGTTTCAAAGGAAACTACACAATTTACGTTAAGCAAAATGGTGAAGTACTGCGATCTGAAAATGTCGTTGTCGGCTGTTCTGGATTAGCACTAACTATTAACCTGCCGTAAGACAGTAGACCTTAACTACGACAAGCATAATTTAAAGAAAATGCATGATATCATTTTTGGCTATCATAACAAACATAACGAAAACACTGAAACTTTTACCTCCAAAAACTGAAAATTTTCAGATAAAAAACTCTAATATTTTAAATAAAATATGTTTAAACTAAACCCCCGTTTTACTATATAAAAGTGGCGTTTAAGGGGGTCATAATTATATAGGTATGTTTTCGTGATGCTTTGCCAATTGCAATATATGAGCCACAACGTTAGGAAACATACCTTCTGACATGTGCGCACAACGAAGACTAAAATCAGATCAGCCTGCGCATCTGCACAGTCTGATGTGAGTCTTCGTTCTCCGCATAAGGAAACTTTGCATCATTGGCTATCAAAATCATGCCCAGTGACGATTCTGATCAGAATGCGCGCATATGTCTTCGCTGGGCGCATGCAGCCGAATGTACGTTTACTGACGTTGCATATCATAGGTATAGCAAACACCTGACACAACAAGTGTAGTAGTTGCAGTACAGATATCACTGGGCTATATCTTTTTGCCTAGTTATGTTAATTAGTGTAGGCCACTGCGTCGAAATTTGGGCTCCTGTGTGCAAATCTTGTTAAAATTGATCCAAATACATTTTAATATTAAAAATATATGTTCTTTCAGATAAAATATGTTGCAAATTTTTCTTTTTGGTATTGACGTCATAGTGACGTCATAACTATGCTACCGTTATTTACGTACAAAATATTTGCAGAAGTGGATAACTAACAGTGTCTGAACTACTTTAGCCCCAACTTGCATATCATGGGCAGGATTTATTTGCACGGATGCCAAATTGCTCCGTGGGCCAAATAAATGAAAATCAAACCGTATAGAATACTTGAATATCAACGTTTCCATGGCAACACAAGGTTATATATTGAACCAAGATGGTACACCTTACTAATTGCCCATATCTTAGTCTATATTCGGTATAAATAAAAAAATATTGGGTAGCAAGTAAAAGAATCGACAATCGTCTTTAATATAGTACGAAAATATGCAAATTAACTAATTTGCATATGCGTGAATATTAAAATTAATACTTGTTTTGCGAAAAAATCAATAAAATATAAGACAAATTAATCATACCCCAGTCTTTGGCCAATAAAGTTAACCGAAATTTGCAAAATAAGAGATTAGACAATGGCTCATTGCTTCTACTCTATATACAAATATGCAAATTCGCTCATTTGCATATGCATGAATATGATTTAATACTTATGTTTCGCCAAAATAAATTCAATAAAAATAAAGATCAAATTAATCATATCCCAGTCTGTGGTCAATATTGGTTAACCAAAATGTACAGGATAAGAGCTTAGGCACTGGCGCTTTCTTTCTGCTCCATATATACAAATAATCTCATTTGCATATGCATGTATATGCATATATGCTTACATGGCAAAATTATGCAGTACCACATAGTTAATCTCTTTCAGCTTTTTTAAATGCACGGCCTCTTGTTTCCGTTAAATGTTTTTCTTCTTGGTAGCTTGGTAGAGCCCCTGAGTCAGAATGGAATGGGGATAAGTTGGTCACGTTTCCTAGTATGGGACGCATATGGTAACTTTGTCTACTTTTGATAAAATATAATCAAAATAGGCATTATCCAACTGAATTTTGATATCTGATGTTTAAGGCTCTAAAATTTAAGGCTAAAACTGTATGCTTCCTAGTTTTATTGGTACCCGGAATCAAATACAAATGAAGAAAGAAAGGGCCATGTTCCTCGTGAAGGGGCACCTGTTGGGTCGAAAGACCTTCCTTATAGATAATCTACAATTTTATATGCATTTTCTGTTTTTAATACGTATTTCCTTAGACCCCGTTTCTAATATACTTGATATAAGTTGGCCTACAAATATGGAAGGTAGCCTGGCTAACACACAAGATACAGATAATTATGGGCATATAATCTAGGTAGGATCCGAGAATTTGGGCAATATTCTTGTCTCTATGGCAAGCTACTATAATTTTAAAGGCATTCCCAAAGTCATTCTTGTTTCTTTCCAAAGTCTAAGCCTCCTAACTTCCTTGAGGGTATTATGCTTATTGGCCTGTTTGGCTTCCTTAGCCAAACAAGAATGAAGAAAAGTAGCATCATGTTCCTTAGTAAAAAGCACAGGGTAGGTCAGAATATCTTCTAAATGTAAAACTTCTAAGGCTTTCATATAGTTTCTATTTTTGTTTTATTTTTTTATTTTTGAAGGCTCAGAATTGTATTTAGTATAATTATGCTTAGAAGTTTGGTCATATGTCCCGACAGAAACCAGATTTAAAAACTGTATGGGCTCATTCCCTACCAAGGGGTCAAGGAAGGGTACGTGAGTCCTATTTAACAGCAAAATACCGTCATTTCTGTTTCATTTATTATTCCTGAAGTTAGTCTTTAATATTATATAAATTAAGTGTAGTTTGGTAGGTCAGTTCAGTTCAGTCCCTTAACCTTGATGGTCGTTGGGGTACCGCTGATGATGTTGCATCACTTCTTCTCTATTTTTTCTGTCTTTCACTGCCTTGGGCGAATATCTAGTCTGTAGCCTGCCCTCCTATTGTCTTTGCTCCTTTTACTATTCTCTATAGAATTGTCTGACATGCAAGACAATCCTGCGATGTGGCCATACCATCTGAGATACAACATCTTCATCATGGCTAGGAGATCGTTGTGCTCTCCGATTGAATCCTGGAACCTGTTGCCAAACTCTTCACCTATCACATGAGCTTTGTAGGAAATATATTTAGAAACCAACACTAGCAGCTCAACTAAATACTTTGGAGTCTTCTTTTAAATTCTGCTGTAAGGGTCAAGTTCTCACAGTCATAAAGGAATGCTAATATGAGCGGCAGCATCAGCTTAACTTTAGAAGTAAGTGAGACATTTTTTGTTCTTCTGTATTACTTTGTAAACAGCTGATGTTGTCTGAGCAATCCTAGAAATACTTCATGCCTCTGTTATTGCAAAATACTCGTGAAGTATTATTGTTTGCTACTTAAATAATTATTTTACTGAGTCAGCCTCTCATTTCTTTCGATTTATTATCATATAGATAAGGTAAGTGCCTTAACACAAACAAGAACGGTGGTCCTCATGACTAGAGCGTCCTGACTAAAACATCTTATCACAACAATATTCATTCTTATGTGAGTAATCGTACTTACATGCATACTTAAAAGCATAATTGTTTCAAAAAATAAGAGGCAAAGCCAGTAGAAATAGTCATTAGTAATTTTGAAATGAAACGTGCTATTTTAATATAAGCAAGATACATTTAGCCCTTATGGGCCCCTTAGTAAAGAATATGATCCAGCTTCTTCCTATTTTGGTTGAAGCAGAGTACCAACCCAGCAACTAAGCATAAAATTCCAAAGCATATGAGGCTTAAAACGTGAGAAATAATCACCGAAATAGAAACTGCATATGAAACATAATATAGATATTATATAGATCCCTCCTCGGCTCCCTTTCTCAGTGACGTATCATTACATACTTCCATTCTGGTTTGTCATGTCATCTACTAAAGACAAAGTGTGACTATTTTAATGTAAATTAACGGACGAGTTTCCATAAATAAAACAAACCAAACATATAATATATGTGAAATCTTAATGATTTTGCCTCTATCTAACTCGATTGGGTTTGAGTCAGACCTACCATACTAATAAGCATACTTATTTGAAGGAAATAAGAGGCGTAAACTTAAGAAATAACAAATGTAATTGGAAATATGTATTGATTTACAGTATTTCGAAATAGGGAAGACATTGTCAATATTTTCTGGGCCCCTCATTATAGTGTATAAAAAAAAAGGTAAGAGAAAAGTCCAGGGAGTGCCACAATCACAAACCGCAGCCCTTCCCAGACCCTAAGAGGAAGAGGAAACCGACAAATCCAAACAAGCACAAATCGAACAAACGTACGAAAAACACTAAGATTAGCTCTCTCTTCCTCCTAGCGAGGTAATCGCAATACTAAAAGGACTAAAAAAACACAAGAACAAAATGAGACATGGAAAGACATACAACAAATCGCCTCGTAGAATAAACCACAAAGCAACAAAGAGTAAGACTAACACCAGGACCACCACCTTAGAACGGTCAGTAGAGTAAACCACCGGGGGGGGGGGGGGCGGGGGTGGGGGGGCGGGGGGGGAGGGGTGGTTATTATACCTCCAATATGGATTGAGCTGGGATATCAAGCAGACCAATAGGCATAAGTAGTTCCAGTACAGCCGAGACTCAAGAAATAAATGTGAAAGTTTAAGAACAATATATATATATATATATATATATATATATATATATATATATATATATATATATATATATATAACTACAAGTTTAACATTATGAAGACATATTGACCCCATATGGGCTCCAAATAAATGAATACAAGACTTCCTCATCATGATATCCTTCTTAGTAATAAGTATTATTATCTTAAAAAAATAGGAGCCAAAAGTACTCGGAATAATGATTGCACACAAAACAAAAATGCATAACATGTTCTGTAACTTGACTTAAAAATCATGTATTCCAATAATAGGCCCGTCATGAGCCCAAATGAAGGCATGTGATACTAATTAACCCAATCTCTGATTGTTTTAGCATTTCTACACAATTAGTATTAATAAATATTACGCATATACAATGAGCTTATTAACTTATATGGACCATAACAGAAAGGAAACGTTTATTTGGCACATTTTATAATCTATATTGAGCACAACTTTGGTTTATGATGAAATTATCTTGTTTTCACTGATTATTTCCTCAAAAGTAAGTGTTAATTAATACCCAAGAATATGCAATGCGCTAATTTGCATATTTGGATATCAGGTTGTAGGATAATGTCCATTCTTCTGTTTGGTACAAATATAACTGATCCATGTTGAATATAATCCGAGATATTAACAATTTACTATGGCTATCCCCTAAATCCAACATTTTACTATGGGTTGTTATGGAAACGGTGATATTTCATACAGCTGATAAGGAATTATTATGTTTCTTTAGAGCATTTTTCTCAATCAATGGATCTCAGTAAATACTCTGGCACATATGAGAAGTAGTTATATAGGGTAGGTTGCTTGTCAGGCTAAATTAATTACCAACCTATGTGCTCCCTTTGCTTTTATATTATGTTTTATGCTTATTTTTGGGTATAATTATTGATGACGTCATAGAAACCCTACACTCAAACCAAAAAAAAATGGCAATATCTTTTTTTATACTTCACATGGGCCCAATTTACTAAATCAACAAAAAAATTAATTTTAACAAGCCATATACACGGGAACTACAATGCGGCCTGCACTAAGTGAACGGGCTAGCATAGGCCAGTGCCTTTCTAGTAGTAATAAGAATTATTTTCTTACGACTGAGCTAAATAAAGAATATTTACGGCACAAACTGTAACTTAAGTGGAAAACCAGTAATCATAAAGCATTTTTTGTTGCCATGCTTATGACGCATTTTGTTAGTTGTTACAAGATGCAAACAGTTGTAAAATGTTATCATGTGAATACAGAAAATAAACACGGTCTAAATGTTTTATTCTAGTTTGTTTTTATGTGTATTGAAAAACCTGATCTAGCTCATCGCTCTGGATAAGATGAGTATCTATACTTTCTTGTTTCTCGCAACATGCGCCGGCCTCGGTGGATCAGTTGGATGCGCCGTCCGACTGGAGACCAGGAGGTCGCGGGTTCAACCCCCGCCGAGGTCGGCAACATTCTTTCGTGGAGATTGATCATGAAATATTTTCTACGGTCATTCTCTCCCTTCCGCTGATTCAAGAAGGGCAGTTGTCAGTTTCTGGCGAAAGAATGTGCACAGTACTGATTAATCGCTTAGAGGACTAAGCCTGCCCAGTAAACGTGTGGTTAGGTAAACTGACTGCGCTCGACATGACCCCACTGGGTTGACTGGGCCGTAAAACCTCGACACAACCAAATTCTCGCAACATGCATGCTGCCGTCGAGTTTCTAATGAGTGCTTAGAACATATAGTTTCATGGAGAAATAAGCAAAAATAAAAGGGTAATTGGCAAACAGTGCAGACCCAGATTAGACTCCGCAGAACGCGCGCGTCTAATCAGGATCGTTCTACATTATTTGCATTAAGTATAGAAATCTAACTGACGAGTAATAATAATAATAGAAACAAAGCAATAATAATAAAAAACTAACCCGACATCCTACTATTGGAAATAGAGCGGCCCTAAGAGTGTGGTAAAGAGTCCACTGTACGTAAATGGGTTAAAAACGCTTTAACTGGACGTATGTAGTTTATATTGAGAGACACGTGGCCCTCGTTAACGAATGTTTCTAATCATTTGATGTTTGCTATTCCATTAGGTTAACACATACTGGGCCGCGTCAAACCAAAAAGTGCCTTCGAACATGCGCAAAATACGCAGATTTAGCTGCGCATTTGCAAAGTGTCATCCGGGTCTTTACTCTCCTTTCACACATTTTGTGATATCCAATGACTGTGACGGACAATCAAGGTCTTGATCAGACTGTGCAGATGCGCAGGCTGATCTTGGCCTTGGCATATTCCCGAAGATGCGTTTTCGCATGGTGCGGCCTATACGTAAACTGTATACATCTTAAGCATAACACTCGGTACATAGATCCTAAAAGGAATGAGCCGTGAGAGCAAAACTAAAAACAGCAGAAGTGTCAAGGTTTCTTGACCAGACTAGCCAGTTTCGGCCAATTAGGCCTCGTCAGTGACCCTTATATAAATTTTCTACACAGCTCTGGAATGGACTTAATGATCACAAAAGGCAAGAAAATATAAATTTTACTACAGTAAAGTACTAGCTGACGTTTTACAGCCGCCAGATGGCTCACAGCTCTGGATAATACAAAATAGAAGGGAAGGCAATGATCAGGAACCGATACAATTATCCCACACCTCCAATCAGAGACATCAAAGGGAAAGAAACACAAACACGAAATAACTAGACCCTAATGGAAACATCACTAGCGGAAAGCCAAACGGTCAGTTGCTTTCCGACAAAGTGGCCAAATGGCTATCCAAAACAAAAATATGTAAGCGACACACACATTCAAAGACGAATTATAACAAAAATAAACCAAGACAGAAGAACCGCCTTGGAACGGTCAGTGAAAAGTATTTCACTGGGGAGCTTAAATCGATTTTACGTGGCCATAATCCTCGCCCTTACTTCTGCCGCGGTTTAGACACATAATTTGTTCAGTCCGCATGAAGGCCTCCTAACTCATCAGTGCTACAAATCTAAAAGGTTGAAAACTATTGATATGTTTACTCATTTCTCCACAATAAGATGGATACTCATAACCCGGTCACACGAATCACCGAAATACCGGAATACTACCGAAAAACCGGAATACCCGTGAAAAATATCGGTATACCTGTGAAAGACTCCTATTAAAGACACCAATAATGGCTTTACTTAATTAAGTAATATTATGTCAACCCAATTGAAAAGGGATAATATTTTAACCTCAAATAATTAACAAATTATCTTTGAAGTGTTTTATTTTTTATTTGAAAACATTGTTGATAGTCCGCTTAATCAGAGCCGGAATACGACCGGAATACCCGTGAAAAACGTGAATTACCTACACTTCAGTAGAAAAGTACATACGAACAGTAAATATAATTTAATTAAAAAAATAGAAAAATATAATATTTTTGTATTTAAATATAATTTACTATAATTTAATTAATTGTAATTAAATATAATTTAATTAAAAAAATAGAAAAATATAATATTTTTGTATTTTTTTACGTTTTTATGGTTTTATTTACCTTTTAAAATGTCTGTCAATACTAAAACGCCTAGATAAATAACCACTAATTACTACTTTCCTCAGCACATTAAAGTATGTTTCTCTGTTTACGAGGTGTGAATTCAAATTAATCCAATCATATTAATTAAAATCCAATCATGCTCATTAAAATTGCTGCTAATAGGCCCATTAGGAACAAACATGTAAATGCGTACATTTCCTAAAGACGACCGTGTAATGGGTAACAATGCCGCATCTACTTCAAACAGATCTGCGATTACTGATGTTCCGCAGTTTTACAAATAAAACAGTGTGGAATTTTCATTTTGCCAGTTACTCTACCATTAAAGAATTTTAATGATTGAATTAATTAATCAGCGGTACAACGATGGAAAATATTCAAAGAAGCTGTGCAGGTAATAAACATCAGATCGCATCTACGACAATAATTTTTAACGTTTGATTTTAATGTGTGTCTTCATGATCAAAAGTTCTTTATGCTTCTTTCATATATCTTTGGTGATTGTTCGGCACAGTGAATGTTAAAATAAAAACATGCAAACTTAGTATTATATTCGTTTTTCTTTGTATTTTTTGCCACTTTCTTGTTAATACTGAACCTTTGTTTTTCGAATACTGTTTTGGTCAAACCCGGACATTTCATGAAATCATCCCTTGTCAAAGTTTCTGCAATAAAGACTGATTTAACACCGGAACCATAAAGGTCGTCAACAATTCCACAAATTCGCCTAAGTATTTCTTCTGGTTTTGAAAGTAGGGTGATATCATTTCCCCGAGATTATAATGACTACGTCGGCTTCTTCGCTTAGCACCCGTTGATAGAGGTATTGATCCATTCGAATTGTTCTCAAAACACACTTGTGGAACCATTTCACGGTACCAGGAACGACCATACGACCCTTGTCTACAGTGGAAGTTTAGACGTCTGACATAGCTATCCCCAAATATAGCAAATCTAGCCATGGTTAGTCATTGACTGAGGTAACCGGTTAGAATCTGACATTATATATGCAATTTAGAAATGAGTAAATTATGTCCATATGACCCTGGCTTATTATACGAGCGTAAGATGCAAAACATAAGCCGTTTACGTATCACCTCAATTAAAAAAAGGTGTCATATCAGATATGTAAGTAGTAATTAGTGGTTATTTATCTAGGTTTTTTAGTATTGACAAATTTTAAAAGGTAAATAAAACCGTAAAAAAATATTTTTTCATTTTTTTTTAAAAATTAAATAATATTTACTGTTCAAAGAAATAGATAAGACTTTACTTTTCTTTCGTTTTCTTTTTTTTTTTTTGCGAGGAGAGCGCTATATATAAAATTTCGCGATGTATTCCGGCAATCGGTAATATTTACACGGATTGATGCAACGATTCTCATATTTTAAAGGCATGCTGCTGGAACACATTATTTATATTAATATATTTATATTGTATTTAAAATAATATTCATACAAGCTCCATGGATGTAAGGATGACGTTACTCATCATGATTGCATTGGTTGTTTAATCTGCGTAAGTTTCAAACATGCGTAAATAATAAACTTTCGGTGTGTCTTGTTTGAGACTTACTACTGGCAATATTTTTTTTTATACATCATACATAACTAAATCAATTGGAACAAAATATTCACTCAGTTGATAAATGTTTTATCAAAAAGTCATAGGTACCTGTCGTTTGAAGTATAGGTAATTCACGTTTTTCACGGGTATTCCGGCTCTGATTAAGCGGACTATCAACAATGTTTTCAAATGAAAAAAAAAAAAAAAAAAAAAAAAAAAAAAAAAACTTCAAAGACAATTTGCAAAATTTTTGAGGTTGAAATATTATCCCTTTTCCATTAGGTTGATATTATATTACTTAATTAAATAATTAAAGCCAATATTAGTGTCTTTAATAGGTGTCTTTCACAGGTATACCTATATTTTTTACGGGTATTCCGGTATTTCAGTAGTATTCCGGTATTTCGGTGATTCGTGTGACCCCCTCATAACGTGAGACGTTTATGGGTGCTCATATGAGTACACAAAACATAAGTTTTGTGATAAAAATATAAAAACAACAACAACAACAACAACAAAACTATTCATGTTGATAACCCTCTTGTCTAGAGTTTTGTAAGCCATAGCATTTCCACCATATAACATGGAAAGGAGGAAGATTGTGGTTATTTACCACAGATTTGTGAAGTTCAAAAGAGTGACAGAAGTAAAAACACATTGCAAACTGTCTTGAAACTGCAATCCGTTGAATTTCTTATAACGTTGACACCTAGGTATCATATTTTGCTATATATTGTTCGAGAAAATGGGATACACACTTTAAGTAGCCAATAATCCAACATTTCACGTACAGACTCAATAAAATCAAACAATATAAGACATAGAATATGAGGTGCCCAGGAATAGCGACAATCACAAAGCACTGCCTACACATGACATCTAAAAAAAAAAAAAAAAAAAAAAAAGAGCAAACGAACAATGACAGACAATACACATGCCACAAAAAAAAGGTAAGAGAAAAGTCCAGGGAGTGCCACAATAACAAACCGCAGCCCCTCCCAGACACCAAGCGGAAGAGGAAACCGACAAATCCAAACAAGCACAAACCGATCAAACGCACGAAAAGCACCAAGACTAGCTCTCTCTTCCCCAAGCGAGGTAATCGCAATACTAAAAGGACTAAAAAAAAAACACAAGAACAAAATGACACATGGTAAGACATACAACAAATCGCCTCGTAGAATAAACCACAAAGCACCAAAGAGCAAGACCAACACCGGGACCACCGCCTTAGAACGGTCAGTAGAGTAAACCACCGAGGGGTTTAAAGCACTTTTACAGCTAGCTAACTTCACCCTGGGTCCCGATGCTACTCTTAATACAGAAATACATAAAAATTAGGTTCGCATGAAGGCTCCCAACTCAGTCAATGCATCAAAGCGAAAATATAAAAGTCAAATTAATCACTATAATAAACAAAGACGAGTACTCATGGCTAATTTTACAGAGTAAATGAAAACCAATAGTTGAACCACGGCGGGCTAAGCCAAAGACATATCGTCAAGCCCCAACCCACCGGTTAAAGTTTTACGAAGAGGCCGTCATTGAGTCTGAGGCCCGAACCGCCGTCGTGAAATTAAAGAGTGAAGCATAGCCATCAACAATGATTGGGTTGACAACTAAGCATGCAGTCTGCCGCATAATATCCAGGCTATAGCTAATTCTTTTATAACGATTAAGAAGTTTTCTGAATTGCTCCGAAAAGTTAGATTTACCTACAATTTTTCTAAATCTGTACACTAAGTCACCGTAAAATTCTGGTTCCGATATACCTTGTTGCAGAAGCGTTTTCAGACTTACGCTATATTTTTCTAACAAGGCACTGTGTCTGCGATAGAATTTCAAAACCGCCTTTCGAAGTTTAAAATAACGATAGCCCTGCCTAAGAAGTTTAGCAGTAAGGGCTCTATTACGGTAGTTAAAGTCATTAAGATTTGAAGAAGCTCTGGCGAATCTAATAAGTTGAGATATGTATACCCCATATGAGGTACGCCGGGGCAAACCAAATAAAAAAAATCAGCTTTCTCTTCATAACAAGGTGATTACATTGCTAGATAAAATTCACTAAACACAGCATTAAGATAATAAGTATAATTACTTTAGTGTGTTCTTTGCTTTTAAAGGATCTATTATGTCTCACTAGTATTACTTTGAGATAGACAGTAAAGACGTACATGTCAAAAAGTACATTATACAACGTTGTGGCTTATACTGATAAATAAAATATGCGTCTTCAAAATAAACGTCAAAACGATTGCCTTTGGAAACAAAGAACACACTACAGATTAAAAGAATGGGAGTCTCGGTTTTATTGAGACTCTTCATGAGCAGTAATGAAGTTTGAAACACTGCTTACGCCTCTAGCGTATACATGAGCAGAACTCCATTTTCAAATATACCACAGTGGGCCAAATGATTCCAAAGAAAATGAAATATAATCTGCACTATGGTGAAGTACGGGGAGACATTCTACCGGAATATTCCTGCTGTAATTCATTATTTTGAAGCAAGTGACAAATTATAGAAAAATTATAGAATGAGACTATTGCAAGCAACATCAGTATTCTGAAATAAAACTGTATCATATTAGTTGGTATTTGAATTTAATAAAACATAAGGGGCAATCGTAACAATGAGGTCAACAAAAAGACAATCTCTTTATCATGCAAACCAAAGAACCGCCAGAAAGAACCTGCGTGTCTTCACATATCGAACCACCAGGAACTGGCAACGGAGCGTCACGTGAGGCTTCTCCGCGAGCTATCCTGGTCTGTCGAGGAACGGTATGTTCAGAGCAGACGGCGGCCAGAGGATTTGCAGGGCGGATGCCCATTGTTGGTTAGGACGTCAATGGTATAAATAAAACAAAATGGAAATGAATATAATGAACAGATTAAAACATTAAAATATACAAACATCAATATATATATATATATATATATATATATATATATATATATATATATATATATATATATATATATATATATATATATATATATATATATATATATACAAACATCAATATATATATATATATATATATATATATATATATATATATATATATATATATATATATATATATATATATATATATATATATATATATATATATATATATATATATATATATATAACACACAACTGAACAATTAAACAAGAAGCAAACACTGTTTCAGAACAAAGAGTACGTACAGGCACAGCATTTTATTCCAGGCACTGATGAAACTTTTAAAAGTAAATAAAATTACTTTTAAAAGTAATAAAATTGCTTTTGTATCTAAATTCTTGAGATGAATTATTCCAAAGCTGAGCTGCATTGTAACGGAAAGAGCTTAGATTCACAACCTGAAGTTCTTACCTTTGGAACTTTGGCTATTCCAGATTACCTAAATTTGATTTTGGGTTTTAAGATTCAGTTAGTCATGTGGATAAGCTCGATCTCGATTATTTAAATTTTTTAACTCCGTAATGACATTGTCCTAAGTCTTCGCAGCTTAATTGTGGGCATTTTTGAATTTGAAAGCAATGTCTCAAGGTCAGAACAGTAATCATCGTATATAAAACGTAGTGCTCTTTTTTCATTTTTTCTTCTAACATTTTTTTGTATTTGTTTTCTCACATAAGTACCAAAACAAACGACAATAGTTAAAATTGGAAAGTACAAAAGAATGATAAATGCTAAGTTTCTCAACTCACAATTATCCTTACCAATGCGTTTTAAAATACCCAACTGTCTGGAGGCCTTCTTGCAAATATTTGCCACATATAACATCAAATTTCAACTTAAAATCTTTATTAAAATCTAAAAGTTAAACTTATTTTTAAATTGCAGGATACAGCCATTTCCAAGATCAAAACAAATAATTTCCTTTTTAGATGTCATTTGCAATGCCATAGCTTGAATCTGCATATGATTATCATAGTACCAATTCACAGAAATAAGGCTGTCATTAGTTAAAACAGATTTTCAAATTCGTTGGTCATGATGAGTTGTGATCAGCATAGTTGCCTAGATTAGTGTGTTTAACAAAATAAGATGCGACCCCCGCCAAGGTTGGCAACATTCTTTCGTGGAGATTGATCATGAAATAATTTCTACGATCAGTTTCTCCCTTACGCTGATTCAAGAAGGGCAGTTGTGAGTTTCTGGCGAAAGAATGTGCAGTGGTTAACCGTTCAGAGGACTACGTCTGCCCAGTAAACGTGAAGTTAGATAAACTGACCGCGCTCGACATGACCCCATTGGACCGTTAAACCTCAACACAAACAATAAATCATCAAGTAGAACCACCTTCTGAAACAAATTGAGGAATTAGCCGTTTAGACCTTGAGCCAGCTATAGACCCCTCTCTTACAGGGGAATTTGTACACTATAATTTTCTAAAACAACATTATATAAGTAACAAAATGACACATGTAAGCCGTCTGTCGATAGAGGCGTTTGGGTGTAACAGCCATGTTACCAATGTTACCTTAAAAACAATAAAAATAATTTGGTGTAAATACTAAAGTGTCCATATTCTTGCTTACTAGCATGTTCTTTGCTACCAATGCATGTGGCGTTATAGAGACAGGTATCTTAATATGTTTAGCTGTCAATGACTTGTTTTATAACTGTTACATACGTTACTTAAAGCCATAAACCTCATATATATGTTTTCTGATACAATGGTTTGGACGATAATGACCCGTCAGTGACTAGAAATTTAATCTAATGATAAATACTATAAAAAAAAAACAAAAAAACAAAAAGAAGCTTGTCTAAGCAAATGACATAAGGTACGATAGTTACATTAAACAGCTTAAACCGCTTCAAAAATGTATCGTTATTTCAAATTTCTTAGCATCTCATTTGCTGTGGTTGCAATAAGTGCAAGAAATTTAACTATTATAATTGGTTTATTGCATTATATACTTTGAATAAATGCTTAACAAACATAGTAAATCATTTCTCAGATTCTCTTAATCCATTAGGTTTCTCACCGCTGTGGTTCGAGCCTCGCTCGGGTCATATGTGGGAAAGCCAAGTTCTGCTTACGGATGATCAGGTGGTTTTTCTCCGGGTTCTCCGGTTTTCGCCCACCTTCGATGAACGATCGGCTCGATATAAGTGAAATATTCTTGAAAGGGCCGTAAAACCCAAATCAAAAAAAAAAAAAAAAAAAAAAAAAAAAAAAAAAAAAAAAAAATCAATGAAAATACTAAATATTTTTCTAATATCCACCCAAAAGCATGAATAATAAACAAACATTTTGAGGGCACAAATTATTCAAGGAGAACTATTTAATTATTTGGGTTTACATGAAAATGCAGTGGTAATCACGCTGATAATAACATCACACATATATCAACACTGCACTGCAATTAGATGCAACCAAATACACAGACAATGTTTGCAGGAGAAATCTCTTCAGTAGAGCTCTATCAGTGAAAAATACTTTCCTAATATCCACCCAAAAGCATGAATAAAGTGAAAACAAACATTTTGAGGGCACAAATATTCAAGGAGAACTATGTCATTATTTGAGTTTACATAAAAATGCAGTGATAGTCACGCTGATAATAACATCACACATATATCAACACTGCATTGCAATTAGATGCAACCAAATACACAGCATGCAGACTCTGGCACTTCTTTGTTGCCACAGTGTATAAAATAAAACACTTTATGCTGGCTAGAAGACTGTTTGCTTCAATAAAATCTGCTCATTATGAAATGCCATGTAAAAAACAACACATACCGGCTAGTCATACTTTAATGATTTGATGACAACAAATTAAATAAATGATTACTATTGTTTATCATCTATATAGCGATAAGAAAAGCATTATAGATATAAGATTATACAAAAGTCGTGTTATAAATGTTATTAGTGATATAAGTAATAAGAAAAACGCATAACACCATTAAGCTTAACGATTTCCATTCTCTTTGTTACTTTATAATGGACCTCCAAAACGTGTACCTGATTGCCAGACTTGTGACAGAATAAAATAAATTATATGATTGGTTGTGTTTCTGAGCCTTATATGGCTTACGGCAGAGTCTGAATTAGATCTAGCTGTCAAGAAACTTTAATGAGATATAAAAACAACTTCTTCGTCACTACCCCTGATATACCTGATATATTATTACTAGATTATTTTGACGCCAAAATACGATAAGGTATTTTATTGTCACCTTTTATTTCCATTGCAATTTCAGAAAAGACAATGACCTAGTACCTGCTGATGGTAAATGATTCTGTTAAGTTACTACCAATATAAAATGCCATTAACAGATATTATCATTTAGCTCACATATCTGGTAATGTATGCAACACAACTGTAACTGCTTTTCTTAATCAGACTCCTTGTATATCTCCATTTAGACTTTTACAACTTTTATAGTGCTTATAAAAGTGCTTTTATAGACAGACCTTAGCAAAATAACTTTTAAAGTGCTTTTATAGACAGACCTTAGCAAAATAAGACAAAACAATGATTTTTAATTACTATTATTAAAGTTCCATGTTCTTTAAGGCCATTTTTCTTCTGCCCAGACACTGATCAGTCTTCAAATTTACATATTTAAGACATACTCTGGTGCTTAGAATACAACTTCTGCTGCTCAGAATGCATATTCTGACACTAAGAATACTTGTCTAGGTCCTTTTATATATGTTAGTATGTGCTGTTGACTATGGCTAATTATATCCAACAATATTGAAGTGATTTTGTATTTATGCGTTTTAGTTAGGTACCGGTAGTTTATATTACAATAGAAAAAATGTACAAACATATGCATGGAACAGATGAAAATCAAGCTACATACCATTTTTGTTTTCACTACAAGAGTGAAGTTAATCTCTAAAGGTGTTAATGGTACTGAATTGCTCTAATATATACTTAATTTCATTGTCTCATGTATGTTTCTAAATTTGCCTAATGTTACATACTTATCTTTAAGGATTATTGGTTTTTGTATATTTAATAGATGAAGCAACACTTTTTTTTCTTTTTTGGTGGTGCTGGTGTGGGGGGGGGGGGGGGGGGGGGGGGGGTGGGCGGGGGGGGGGCGGTGGGAAGGGAGTCATTACCGTAAAGCAATGAGTAAAGCAATGAGTTTATGATTAAGTTTATGCTACCTTAGTGTATTTAAGCCGCCGCATGGCACAACTAACGATTGACTTGTGCACCTGGTAAAGACTCAGGTCTGTCTGGTTATCCGCTCAGTATGATCAATCTTTGCAGTCTGCATGAAGAAAATTGAGTTCCTTTGATATTTATGAGCAAAATGGAAAATATTGACCAGTAATCGCTGTATTCACAGGCCCTATATGTTCTGCGGCAGCTTATGATAGTGATAATTATTTTGTTTTTATCAGAATTACATGTGAATCCTACTCTGGTATTAAATACATGCACTTTTTGGCATGAGACTATGCTTGTACCAACATTGTTTAATCAGAAATAATAATTTATGGTACATAGATTAATTATGTAACAGAAAAACGGCATAATGTGTCATGTTTTTTACAGAGATTAGGTCATAAATAAAATCATAAACAAATATTAGTGTATAAAGCTATAATTTGACTCTTCTTAATACATCTATAACATTTTTGAATCGATATGCATTAGTTAGCTAGACTGCAGATAAATGAATTATCTACGTAACACACCTGATAATATAACAGAATAAATAAGGCAATGTGTCTTTTTTATCCTTTTATTCTGAAAAATCTTGTTTTAAAACCGATCAAGATATAAAAATAAACGTAAACACCTTTACAGAGACAAAAATCCTTTAAAATTAAGACATTACAGTGTTCTATATGTTACCACTGAAAAATTATTAAGAAAAGTCATATGAGGGTCTGACATATAATTCATATGTAGATATTTTATTTGGACATAACCAAATTATAAGCATTTGCCATAAAGTGAAATCTTCAGGACAGTATTCAGTAAGTGGCTTGATGCAGATAGCAACTTTACTGTTAACAGTATGAAATGTATATAACTGGCAAAGAATATCGGCATTAAATTTGCAGTTTCGGAAATGCTTACAAAACTTCTAAGTGATACAAAACAGAGACACTAATTACTGATGCTGATTACCATACAGAAAAACACCTAAAGCCCACAATATGTAAATATATTTGATGTTACCTACGTTACCATGGGCAAAATGATATGGCAGAATGTTTAAATGTGCCTATATATACCATAATACTAAGATATAATGCTAAAATAATAATTCATTTTATTGGTACACCTTCTAGGCTGCATTTGATGTGATATTATGTGAAAATGATTTTTTTCCAATGTTACATTTCACAGTAGTGTGACTGCTTAACAGCTGACAGCCAATAACTGACAAAGTATAAAAGCTAGAGAAATAATGTTTGCAAATTTAATAAAAGGGTATTTCAAACATCACATTTTGTAGCTAGCTGACTGTTCTTTAACTTCATATATTTAGTTGGAACACATAATTACTTTTGCTCCAATTCCCATGGGTTTAATAATTTCCTTTGGTATTATACGTTTTGTAGGGGTAACAAATGTAACAGGCTGTTACTCAGTAATGCCCCCATCGCCAGATAGCTCATATGCTGCAAAACACTTGAAAGATGATAGGCTTAAAGAAAAACATGATCTACAAAGTTCCCTCTGGGGAAAGGGAGGTAAACCATAGCTGGCTAGAGACCTACCGCCAAAGTTGTCATTCTTATACATGACACGTCGTCTTGTGCTGTTCTACATCCCTACCAAGTATCGTCTGTGTCTCTTTGATTTGCATATCTCTTTGAATACATTTCGTTGGCTTCACATTCATATTAAAACATGCAGAGAATAGCTTCGGTATCTATGTTTACTGCATGTAGAGAGTCTCCAATGTGTTGCAGGTATGACTGGTAAGTCTAGCTTTGTGTACATAAATGACTAGTATTATGCAAGATTTTATGTTCAGGTAAAACTTCTATCTTCTAAAACTTCTATCTTCTTGTAAGCGACACATCGTCTCGTCTTAGTCGGAATATTTTCCAGGTATCGTCAAAATATTCCAAAGGGTATTAGAGCCGTAGAGCAAAACAACATCATTGCCCAATTTTATTCTAAATTTCTACCAAGCATCATCAAAATATTGTAAAGGGTATTCGAGTTACAGAGCGGACACGTAATCAAATAATAATAATAAAAGAAACAAAAAGTGGAGATACCTCCAAAAGTAAGAAAGCCAGAGTTATGTCCTGCTCTACATTGCCGATTGTGACACAACATGTCGTTTCGTCTTGTTCTACATTTCTAATAAGTAATCTTAAAACAATCCAAAAGATATTGGAGTTACAGAGCGGACACGAAATCAAAGTCAAACACAAGAAGGGGAGATAACTTCAAAAGTAAAAACGCCAAAGTTGTCATTCTTGTACATGACACGTCATCTTGTCCTGCTCTACATTCTACCAACTTTAAAGTATTCCACTCGACTTATACAGCGGACACAAAATCATTGCATAATAACTGTCAAATATAACAAAGGCAGATAAAGCCAAAAGTAAGAAAGGCAGAGTTGTCATTCTTGTACACGACACATTGTCTCGTCCTATTCTACATTTCTACCAAATACCATCAAAATATTCCGAACGGTATTTGAGTTACAGAGCAGACACAAAATCAATTTCAAAAACAAAACAAAGAGAGATAACTCCAAAAGTAAGAAAGGAAGATTTGTCATTATTGTACGCAACATGTCATCATGTCCTGCTCTACATTGCCGACTGTGACACTGGCGCAAACACAATATGTCCCCAACTCTTCGGTAGGGACATATAAAATATAAGGTCTTTAAAAATATGACGTAAGATTTTAACATTTTTGCTTACGCCGACGCCGACGCCAACGCCGGGGGTAGTTCAAAAGCGCTTCCTGTACTTTCGAACAGGTGAGCTCAAAATGACACAGGGGTTTCAGAGGAGAAGTCCTTTAAAGGTGTGGACTGACAGACGGACTGTAAATGATCACAATATCTCATCCTGAGCCTTTGGCTCAAGTGAGCTAAAAAGTGGACCCAAGTTATGCTCTCAACTTCGAAGAAGGTGACAGGACATATTACTTTGTGGTCGTTTGACTGTTCATTTGTCCATTCTTAGCATATGGTCAAGAACAGTTACAGATAAGATCTTGAATTTTTATATAATATTCCAGGAATAAGGGGACCCATATCTTTTTTCTATTTTTCAGTTGATCTGGTATATTTCTGGAGTTATGCTATTTTGCTGACTCATGCATTGTAAACCTATGGGATATAATGAAATTTGTGAGAAAAATACTTTAAACTATTTCAGCTAGAGCCTTGAAACTAAGGGAGCTTACTGTGGATGATGAGCAGATCACCTGACTGAAAGAAAATTGGATTAAGTTTGTCAAGGATCTGCTTGGTGCTCACTTTTAGAGTGCTGCCTCACTTAAATATCACTCCCCAGACACATGATTCCACCAAGTCATATATACTGACACTGGGTTGACTGGCTGAACCCCGGACATTCTAAAATTTATGACTACGGGTAATTAGGATTCGGATATCCGGGTACGAAATTTCTACCCGTTTCATCCCTAGTAAAAAATTAATGATTTTGCCCATTAACAATCCCAAACCACTCGCCCCCGATATATAAATTTTGCAAACTATGAATAAAATAAATTAATTCATTAAAATCTAATCAAGTCAGAGAACGGAAACTGAGCAATAATGGACTGAAGGACGGGCAGACAGAGGGGAAAAGTGCTTTCAGACAAATCTTCCCGAAAATTAAGATTTTGAACTTGGGACCCATGGATCTCTAGTCCGACATGCTACCGGCTGCACTCAAGTGTGGATCCCTTTCACAGAATAAGGTTATGCACGAGGCCTTCCCAGGGGGCACCTGTTCTTTTGTTCTCCTCAAAAATGAGCATTTTTCCTTGTTCCCCAAAATGAAAACCTTGATTTTCAATGTTCTCTGTTCCTTAACATTTATTAAACGTTTCCATATTCCCTTCATTTCTAGACTTCTCTCTTTTGTTCTCGTGTTTCCCTGAATTAAATGACCTTGTTCCACTGTTCCCTAAAACCCCTGGGAAGGCCTCGGTTATACTCTTTCCAAACTCTCAGAGCACACCCCCTCCCTAAATCACAAAATGCAAGAAGAATAACTGTGAGAAAACTACAGACAAAATACTAATTTGGGCTTAGACACAACCAACCAAATATTCTACTATCAAATACCCTTACAGAAAATAAAATTTATTTATTGCTATTATTAAAGGAGAAACAACTCTTATCCCCAATGCCACTGCTGGGGATCAAACGCAGGCAACCTGCATGAAAGGCCAACATTCTACCACATCTCTACTATGGTGACAGTTTTGTGTTTTAAAACACTTTCAACATTATATACATCATATCGAGACAATGGATAATGAAAAGCTCTGTGCAATGAAGCGCCCTACAACCAAGAGCTGAATTCTGTATACAAAGCCGGGATCTTGTGTTCGGTGAGCTCACCACTCAGCTACCCAAACGTTCCACCTCATAAACTGGTTTAATCCGAGCCAGATACGAGATACTCTGGCATACAGTAGAATTAGTCGTGAGTACTCGTCTTTGTTTATTATGGTGATTAATTTAATTTTTATGTTTTTGCTTTGATGCATTGACTGAGTTGGGAGCCTTTATGCGAATCGAATTTTTATGTATTTCTGTATTAAGAGTAGCATCGGGACCCAGGGTGAAGTTGGCTGGCTGTAAAGGTGCTTTAACCCCCTCGACAGTTTCTTCCCAAAAATGGCCAAACGGCTATCCAAAATAAAAGTTTCACCAAGACATACAATGCAATGCAAAGACATACAACGACAGACAGTAAACAACAGCAGAAGCACCGCCTTAGAACGGGCAGTAAAATATTACTGGGGGTGGCGAGAGAGGGGTGGGGTCGGGGGGGGGGTGGCTTAAATCGATTTTACATGGCCAAAACCCTCGCCCTTAGTCCTGCCGTGGTATACACAAAACATTTGTTCAGTCCGCGTGAATGCTTCCTATTTCTTCAGTGCAACATCTCCGAGAACATAAAAATCAAACAAATACAGAAATGAAACAACAATGAGGACTCGACAGCAAGAAATAACTGAAATGCTGAAGCAAAAGAAAACCAATAGTAGGACTCCGATGGGCCCGATTAGAGTCAGAGCATCTGGCACCAACCGACTTACTGAAAAGTCTTTAGGCCGTCGGAGCCGTCATAAAGTCTGAAGCCCGACCCCCCCGCGTGCGACCAAAGAGGAAAGCAAAGTTATTAACAGTGATTGGGCTAACTACCATGCATGCAGTCTGTTGTATTACAGTTATGCTGTACCCAATCTTTATATATCAAAGAATAATTTTACGAAATTGAGTGCTAAAATCATTGCAGGCCTGTTCTTGGACTCAAGCCGATTTTCTTTTTAATCCTTTTAGATAAGCCCTTATGTATTGGCTTTATATATGCGCACTATATATTAAAATGGATCAATCATTTGGAAGATATATTCAAATCAAATGGGTGGGGTAACTTCCCTCTGATCTAAGTGGTGATAAACAAATGCATATACAGTTTTACAGCTATTATGTAATTTTTAAGCCCTATATGACTTTGAATACATATACGTTGCTTCTTAAATGCATGTTTTTACTTCTGCTGTAAGAAGCAGTATTGCGGATTTAGAGAACAATAACCTTCGCAGTGAATTTTCTTGAATTTTCAATGGGCCGAATTTACCAAAAAAAAAAAAAAAAAAAAAAAAAAAAAAAAAATGCTGTCATTAGTGTTTTTTATCTTTGATACTGCTGGTCATTTATATAGTTGGATTACTATAATTTTAAATTCTTATCTTTTCAAATTGTTCCTCTATAGCATGAATTTCTTCCCTTCATTTGCTTTTATAATAACTCATTTCAAAGCAAAAATTGTTGCGAACCTCAAGTATTTATATCTTTTATAAGAGGTGTAGCGTTTAATAAGCTGTTTACGTGTTTTCTGCCTGACTTGTTACTTAAATCTTTGAGTCAGTATATGCACTGATGTCATTCATGACGTCACAGTAGTTTTGATGTTTGTCATTTTAATCCCAAGAATTTACATTTGTCAGTGACATGGATGGATTTAACTACAGTATTGTATATTTAAATGCTTGTTCCACCATACTTCGCACGAAATAAAAGTATACTCAACGCCATTGAATACGTGTCATCTATTTAAAATGCACATATTTCACATGTAGGGTATTTTTTGAATACAAATTCTGCCAGATAACAACGAGTTTTATGTTCCCGCAATCTATGTTTTGAGCAGAAATAAGAAAAATAATATGTACCTCTAAAATCTTTAGTTTTACTATATAAATGTAGGGTTTAAGGGGGTCAAAATTATATAGGTATGATTTCATGATGGAACTTTAACAGTCAAAAACACGTTTCCAGTTTTCATCCTATCAGATGCTTATGACTTTCCTCAGAGAAAAGAAGTCCACCCCTCTTACAGTCATTTAGTATTTGTGAAAACATTTGTTATACCTTAGCAATCCTCCCTCCAGTCATCAATTTTCTTCTTTGTCATTACGAAAACACGCCTATTCAATTATACTGAAATTTTTATCACCAAAAAATGAACATTTTCAGATAAAAAATTCTGATATTTTTCATATTTCTGCTCAAAATATAGATTGAGGGTACTCGTTAGAACCGCCTCGGCGAGGCTGTTCTATCGGGTACAAATATTCTATGTTTTTGAGAGAAATAAGAAAAATAATGTATACCCCTGTAAACCCCAGTTTTACTATATGAAAATGGGGCTTAAGGGGGTCAAAATTATATAGGTTTGTTTTCGTAATGATCACATATCCAAGTATTCAGAGCTGAGATGTTTTGTACCTTTATCTGGCTGATGCCAGCCAAAACCGAATCACAACAAAACAGAGGCGCTATGTGCGCAACATCCGACGGTTTGATTATATACACTGCCCGTGCTAGCCTTTGACTTTATTCGAACCAGTCTGTTGATAATACCCCGCCACTATAATGTCGGGAGCAGATTACGCTGGCAAAAAATTGATGAAATTCGGCCATTAGCAATCCCAAACAAGATCTCAGCAATATCAATGCACACGAGTTTGGTGAAAAACATTTGACACTACTCAAGCTTTAGTCCAGAAATAAAAATTCAGATATGTCGTGGGCAGATAACTCTGTCAAAATACTACACAATTTACCCATTAGCAATTCAAAAGCAGATCTTTATAATATCATTGAACATACCAAGTTTATAGAAAATCTATTGGCATTTACTCAAGTTATCGTCCCGAAACGAACTTATGGATGTATTGTGGGCAGATAAGTATGTCAAAACAAATACGAAATATGCCCATTAGAAATCCCAAACCTTAGTTCTATAATATCATGGCACATACCAAGTGTGGTGAAAATCAAATGATATTTACTCAAGCTATTGTCCGAAAGCGAAAATACGGACGGATGGACGTGTAATAACTCTATAAAAAGTTGGTGTACCGTAACTTTAAATCAATATGCGCTATATCATCTCATGGTCTAACTGTCCAACAATTTTCAACATGATCCGTCCGATAAAAAAACTGTAGAAGGAGATATCCGAAAACAAACGCGGACGACGAATGGACGGACAGACACCAGAGGGTATACCATAATACCCTGTTACTGTCATGTGGCGGGGTATAAAAATGGAGGCAGTCTGATTGACATCATATTCCTGAATGATATCCATTATTTCATAATGACATTGTGTCTATTCAACAACCCACCTTACTTTTGTTACCTGCCTCAGTTGATTTGATTCTTAGGTTGTATGTAGTTTTTACGAAGTTTAGAGGAAACGGGGCATTTCAGCTTGGTAATATATATTGCTAAGTAAAAAAAAAGGTAAGAGAAAAGTCCAGGGAGTGCCAAAATATGTAGTAAGTCTGTAAAGTCAGACTTTTGTTCTCTGAATTCTTTGTCAATGTATCCAATTGTCAATGTATCCAACTGAACACCTGCTCCAAATCATTCTTGTCATGGCAGTTGTAAATTCGTCCAATTAATATAATAAATATCAAGGTAAGTATGGCGTCATGAATAAGATTTAAGTAATGAGGTAGGCAGGGAACATGCTAAGGACTTGTAAAAGGCTTCCAGACAGAAAATTTATCTCATATAAAAGATAAAGATTAGTATTAGATTAATAACATGTTTTTGCTTTGAAATGAGTAATCATCAAAATCAAAATTTGAGGGGAAGTAATTCATGATATAGAGGAGCACTTTAAAAAAGAAAGATTTTACGTATTGTAGTAATGCATTTATATAAATGATCAGCAATATCATACAAAAAAAAAAAAACAACAAAAAACAAAAAAAAAAAAAAAAAAAAAAAAAAACAAAAAACAACAACAACAACAAAAAAAAAAACATGTTATAATGGCGTGTTGTGTTATTTTGAAATAAACTCAGCCCTTTGAAAATTCAAGAAAACTCACTGCGAAGATTATTGTTCTCTAACTCCTCTATACTGCTTCTTACAGCAGAAATCATAACATGTATTTAAGTAATCACATGTACGTATTCAAAGTCATATCATGTTAAATAATTATAGAATACCTGTAACGCTATATAGGCATTTGTTTATCACCAGATGGCTTAGTGGGAAGGGTTCCCCACCGACAATTTGAATATTTCTTCCAAACGTTTGCTCCATTCCAATAAATAGTTTGCATACAGAAATCCCACACACAAGGGGTCATTTATGAGGATTAAAAAGAAATCAGTTTGAGTCCAAAGCATGTCATTGATTCTGACCCTATCACCTCTGTGTATCATCGCGCAGTTTGCGAGTGCGAGGACCATAAATATAATAAACTTAAAAAAGATTGCCTTTTTGGAAACAAAGAACACACTACGGATTAGAAAATGGGAGTCTCGGTTTGCAACACTGCTTACGCCCTCTAGCGTATATATGAGAACTCCATTTCCAAATATACCACAATGGGTCTAATGATCTGCAATCTGCACTATGGTGCAATGAAATGCAATCTGCACTATGGTGATGTACGGGGAGACGTTCTACCGCCGCCACATGGCACTGCCACCAACTGCAGTGTAGTATAAGCTACAACGTTGTATAATGTACTTTTGGACATGTGCGTCTTCACTGTCTACCTTAAAGTACATTATGAAAACATACCTATATAATTTTGACCCCCTTAAACCCCATTTTTATATAGTAAAACTGGGGTTTACAGGGGTATACATTATTTTTCTTATTTCTGCTCAAAACATAGATTGTGGGTACTCGTTAGAACCGCCTCGGCAAGGCGGTTCTAACGAGTACCCACAATGTATGTTTGGAGCAGAAATATGAAAATATCAGAATTTTTTATCTGAAAATTTTCGGTTTTTGGTGGTAAAAGTTTCAGTATATTTGAATAGGCATGTTTTCGTAATGATAATAATGACAAAACAGGCCCCGAGGTTATAAAACTTTTTTCATGCTCAACTCAGCTGAGCATGGAGTTTTCTCTGCTAATAAATATAAAAATGCCAACAATAGTTATTAGCAGAGAAAATTTCATGTTCAGTTATGTTTAGCAAGAAAGAATTTGTAATTGTTAGTAAATTAAGATTTATTAGCATGAAAAAAGTTTTAACACCTCAGGACCAGATCCTTCGAAGGCAAAGACGATATTAAAGTAAGCGGACTTATTTTCTTACTGTTGAGCTGAGTGTTCTGTCTAGCATTGTGATCACCCTGTTGGGATGAGAAAGCTGCCTGGGCCCAGTTGTTCAAAGCTAACGGCGTCGTTAGTTAACGATTCGTTAAAATTTACATCGAGTGATACGCAAATATGCTGAAATTTTTTGCTGAAAAAATGTGAGTAGCTTTTGCAGTGCAAAAGCTACTCACATTTTTTCAGCAAAAAATTTCAGAATTCTGTATATTGAATCCGCTAAAACAGTTAACGAAATTACCCTTAACGAGCTCGTTAAGTTAACGACGCTTTGAACAACCGGGCCCTGGTTTGCTTTTCTTTGGTTTGTGGCTCTTCCTGGGCATCTTTTATACTATGTCCTATATTGCTTGATTTTATTGTCTGTACATGAAACGTTGGATTATTGGCTATTGTAAGTGTGTATCCCACCATGTTCTCGAATAATATATAGTAAAATATGATACCTAGGTGTCAACATTCTAAGGGCTATTTAAGAACTTTGCAGTTTTCAAGACAGTTTTCAGAGTTTTTTTTTCTTCTAGCAACCTGTTAACCCTTCTCTTACTAAACACGACACGCCCTGTATAAGCAAGTAGTATAGATCCAGATCAGTTCTGAAGAAGCCAACTGATCTGGATCTGCACTGTTTATCATTAAATGTGTGAAATTCTATCAAAAACTAGGATCAAGTAATCTGATTGGCTGGAAATTAGAAGTGGGCGTGGCATTTTAATTTATTCAGAAGGGTTAAACTACTTAATCGTGTCTTTATGTGCTTAATAACCATAATCTTCTTCGTTGTTGAAATTCTATGGCTTACACAACTATAGATCAGAGGGTTATCAGCATGAAAATTTATTCTTGAGACTCTACGCAACATATGTTTTGTGTACTCACATGAGCACCCTTAAAAGTTTTATGTTATGTGTACCCTAAATATTTTTTGTGGAGAAATGAACAATTGCATCAATACTTTGCAGCTTTTAGATTTTTATTATCTGTGAGTTACTCTACTGGTCGTTCTAGGGCGGTGGTCCCGGTGTTAGTCTTACTCTTTGTTGCTTTGTTGTTTATTTTACGAGGCGATTTATTTTATGTCTTACTTTGTGTCATTTTGTTCTTGTGTTTTACAATCCTTTTGGCATTGCGACTACCTCGCTTGGGGAAGAGAGAGCTAATCTTAGTGCTTTTCGTACGTTTGTTTGATGTCTGCTTGTTTGGATTTGTCGAGTTCCTCTTCCTCTTAGTGTCTGGGAAGGGCTGCGGTTTGTGATTGTGGCCTCCCTGGATTTTTCTCTTACCTTTTTTGCGGGTGTCTTGCGAGTGTCCTGCAATCAAAAGGGGCAATATCAATAAGTAATAGAAAGAAAGGCAGTGATCAGGAATCGATACAATTACCTAACTCCTTCCACGCAAGACACTAAAGATAAAGAAGGACACACTAAAAGTAAGGCACCACAATCAAAACACTACAAGCAGAAAGCCAAAGCCTGCTGTAAAATGTCACCTCGGCTTTCACTATCGTGAATGTTATATTTTCTGGCTATTTGTGATCACTAAGCCTATTCAAGGATTGTGTAAAAAAATTATAAAGGTCACAGACGAGGTCTAATTGGCCGAAACGGGCAAGTCTGGTCCAGAAAACGTGACACTTCTCCTACTTTTGAGGGTTTATATTTTTTGAGTAGTGAGTTTCGAGTAAGAACAATAAGCTTCGAGTTAAAAAAGTGAGTTTCTAGTAAGAAAAGCAAGTTTCGAGTGAGAAAATTAAGTTTCGATTTAGAATAGCGAGTTTTGAGTAAGAAAAGTGAGTTTTGAGTTAAAAAGTGAGTTTCACGTAAGAATAGTGTGTTGCAAAAATAAAACAATTACAGAATAAACATGCATATAAATCAAACTGAGCATTTTTATTCTAGCACGAATGTTGCTTGTATAAAAGTATAGATTTCTCAAAGTAGAACATGGTATTTAAAGTTTCAAGTTTTTATAACAAACCAAACCAACCACACTTCTGTGTCCTACTAAAGCCAATATTAATAATTTGTCCTGTCAGATGTTGGTTAAAATTCTTAAGTTAGTATCTAATATTTAAAAGCAACAGCACCGATTTCAGCTACAAATATGACGTATGCATATATCTGTTAGAACTCTGAATAAAATTGGCTTTATTGATGTTTGAAAACAGCTTAGGTAATTAACTTGTATGTATATTAAACTTCAAACAGCATTCAAGGGAGATAATCCTATCAGTAGTAAGTATTAATTTCTAAGAAAAGTACGTATCTTTCTCAAAACCTTGAATTTGCTATGCTTTCCCGTACATATTGTAAAAGCTCTTAAACCGTCTCCGGAATAACTGGACCGTTGACCATGGAACTTGGTATACAGCGGACTCGGGAGCCCATCATAGATTGTTTAAATGATGACCCTGAGGAGAAAGAAATACCGTGTTTCCTGTAATATTGTTGAAAAGTCTTTGGTCGGTAGGTCAGGATGCTTTTTTTTTCATGTGTGTGTGTGTGTTTGTGTGTGTGTTTTAGTGCATGTATTTCTGTATTATTATGGCTTATAAGTATGCGGTTGTATTGATTGAACTCAAGTACCTATAATGTGAGATATTTTTTTTTATGTTTTAACAGTTTCACTTTGTTTTAACATTTTGTTTGTGTTTTCAAAATTAATCTTTTGAACTTTTGAATTTTCATGCAAAAAGTTAAAAGCTGAGACAGGGTCGGTTATGTTACAGGAAACATTCCTTTTTTTTTATTTCGCTTACATACATGGCATAAGTTGTGGACTAAAATCAGTGAGATAAGACAAAATTTTAAGGGAGATTCGACAAAATTCTGTGAGATTTTCTTAAACATCACTTTGAAGTTCCCAAAATATAGTAAGTCTTTTTTCTTCATGTAAGAAGCTTGTGAAAACCCCAACAGGACATGATTTATGATTTTTCATGAAATCTGTTGTAAAATGGTCTGAAATTCTGTCAGATTAGAACTTTTATGGGATTTGCCTTCCAGATGTGCCAAATTCTGTGTAATTTTATCTCACAGTGTGAGATATGGCTTGTATGCGCTTAAAGTGACCTTAGTTTCTTTATTAAATGCAAAGTTTCCGCACTAAATATCATGGTTAAGAAGTAGGGGACTGGACTGGACTGGACATGACCAATGCATACAAAGCCATTGGTAAAACTTAATGCACGTCCATGTTAAATAATCATATACAAAAAACGGGGACACAGCAGGTGCTACATAAATACGAGGGATGTTCGAAATGAATTGCTTATTTCTATCTGGATACTTCAAATTTCAAGTTAGCCCAAACGTACTCATTTCATGCCCTCGAAGTACTCCCCGTGGCTAGAAATGCAAAGTTTCAGCCGATGTATCCACTTCTTGAAGGCGTCAAGGTACGCTGATTTGGGCACAGTAATAAGGTACTGATGAATGGCAAACCCAAGTGCCTGTCGGGACTGGTATTTCCGCCCAGCAAGGAATGCTTTCAATTTCGGAAACAAAAAGAAATCACATGGGGCAAGGTCTGGGGAATACGGGGGCCGAGGCAAAACAGTTACTTTTTCTTTCTTCAAAAACGCCGTAACTATTGCGGAGGTATGAGCTGGGGCATTGTCATGTAGAAGACGGACATGTTTTAAACCAGTGGCAGGGCGTCGTTTCTGATAATACTTTTTCAGTTTCTTCAGTACTAAGTCTTTGTAGTACTTGCCGGTGATGCTTTTGCCCTTTTTCACTGGCACTTTTTTTGCGACTCCTTCAGCAGAGAAGAAGATGGCATACAAAACCTTCTTTGTACTCAAAGAACGTTTGGCAATTATTGGGCGTTTGCTGTGTTTAGTGGCCCAGATCTTATTGCTAACCTTTCTGACGGGCTCAAAATAATGGACCCAGGTTTCATCACCTGTGACGACATTGGCAAACTGCTTTTTGTCATATTTTGGAAACATTTGAAGCAGCTTTTTGGCCACTTTAACCCGTTGCCTCTTTGCTCGTCAGTCAACAGATGTGGCAACCATCTAGCAGAAATCTTTCTGACTTTCAAATGCTTCTTCAAAATAAGGTGAACCGTTGATAGTGATATACCTACCTTTCGTGCAATATCACTAACTGTAAATCTGGCATCTCCTTCAATGATTTCCTTTATTTTGAAAACGATTTCTTTACGAGATGCAGATTTTGGCCTACCTGATTTCGGTGCATTTTTGATGGACTCTACACCAGACTCAAATTTCTTTTTCCACCGCCGAACTGTGTCATAAGACACACAAGAAGGTCCGAAAGCAGTAGAAATTTCAATCATCAGCTTCTTCAAAGAACAACCAAGTTTTGAGCGAGCTTTGATGTAAGCCCGTATTTCATCTTTTTTGTCGACGCTTCTACCAACCGTTTTTACTGCAGTGGTCAATGACTGCGTGTATTCAAATGGCAAATTTTATGTTTTACACTTAGTCTAACATGTACATTTATATACCATTGTGTAGATATTGAATAGCCCTATACAGGTATGTATTGGTTTTTATCGTGCCCACGTGGATATCGAGTTAGGGGACAATAAGCAATTCATTTCGAACATCCCTCGTACATGTGCATTCAGCAAAGACTGCACATTCGTGCACTCGCTCGTCCGTGCACTCTTTCGAAAGCTAATGACACAAAGCTAATTCATGCGGACAATAAAGACTCATGAGTCTGCGGATGTGCATGCTGATCTGAGTCTTTGCTGGGGCGCACATGTAATTTTGTAGCAACTGCTGTTCCTCAGCTTATTAGACAGAACTACTGAAAAAGAGAAACTATGTGCCATAGTGTTGACCAAAACAGATCACTACATGCCCAAAGTGCCAGGCCAAATGGCTCAGTCGGATGCACGTCCGACTGGACGCGGGTTCGATCCCTGGCCCAACCTTTCGTGGAACATTTTCAGAGTGGTCATGAAGGGCCTGTTATATTGTTATGCACTTGCAGACTTACAAAATAAAGTTAACTTACATACTCACTAATTATTCTACGGCCATTTTCCCCTCCCGGCTGATGCAAGTATGACAGCTGCCATTGATTGGCAAAAGAATGGGCACTGGTTACTAGTGATACACTTTGTATGGAAGGTCTAAAATAAGCTCTGTCACACGCGTATTCGACTGGAGATCAGGAGGACGCGGATTCGATCCGGCAACATCTTTTTGTGGAATATTTATCGAGTGCTCATGAATTTTTCTTCTCGTCATTCTCCCATACTGGAATATGCAAATAATTATTTAATGAATAATGCTTCCTAAAACTCTAAGATGCCATTTTGAAAGCTTTGACGTGCGGTACAATTGCCACCCCTTCTAATGTCATATAGCAATTGCTGCTGAACCTCTTGACCAAATTAAGTCCAGTGTTGCATGCAAGTCACGAAATACGAATCACACTACAAATATATCGAGCAAAAGTGAAAACGCTACACTAAAAAATCTGATTTCCTGGGTAAAGTAATGAATCGCATACGCCGTGTGCAGTAAACATCGTTTATATTATCCTCCCCTGCCAATGCTAAATCCCTATTCAAAATTGTTTTTGGGCATACCATCTTTATTAGGGAACCTTTAGTGCCCTTATGGGTGTAAACAATGTTACGTGAATGCAAATCACGTCAAGGGAGCATCAGTTTAGTGGACCATAGTGAATCTCACTTTAGTTACCCCTGAAGTCAGTTTAATGCATATGCATGTTCCAAATTTATTCTATAATGATTATTCTGTAACATTTTTCTTACTCGAAACTCATATTTCTTACTCGAAACTCACTTTTTTTAAACTCAAAACTTACTTTTCTTACTCGTAACTTATTTTTTAAACTCAAAACTCACTTTTCTTACTCGAAACTCACTTTTCTTACTCGAAACTCACTTTTTTTACTCGAAACTTTTCTTTAACTAAAAACTTACTCAAACTTGACTTTTCTAACTCGACACTCACTTTTTTTTACTCGAAATTTCGGAAAGTATTGTCAACAGGGGACTCATGCGTCCACAAGTCTGAGAGATCATGTAGACTCTGCTGGACACAACGAGAATGATAAACGTTTTATCCATTACAGCCCTGCTCTGCGGGGACCTGCTGACAGCCATAGTACCGCTCTTTTCATAAAGAAAATTCCGCTGGGGGTATATGTGTGCAACAACACAAACCTAGCACTGCGGGGAGCTGCCCTGCATATTATCCACGCTATCCCCTCCCATTCCCGTTGGTGGGTTAGGGGTGGTGAAGGCAGTGGTTACAAATGGCTTGTGCATTCCGCTAAATAAGTCAGTCTAAATTTATGAACTTCCCGCTGTTCAGTTCTGGAGAATACCGCACGGAAATCCGGATACTGCTAAGCTATAACATCAAACTTTAATGCACCGATTGAAATCATCATTTAAATGTTTTACATCGTGTGAACGAGACCATGCCATGAAGACCCTGGCAAACCTCACATCGACTGCATTTTTACACTGATTTTGCAGTGATCAGACATATGTGAATGCGGAGGAGAGTGGCCTGTCCGTTCAGATGTGAAAGAGAAAGTTCTGCAGCCACAATAATTTACAACCGCGAATGCAGCAAGTTACAAGTAGCAAAACGGTTACTTTCGTCACTTCACTAAATGACAAACCTGTCAAGAAGAAAATACGTGCCGACAAGTTTACCAATCAAACCTGACAGTTTAATCCAGACATAAAGAAGCCACTTGCCATAAATACGTAGCTTCGAAAACCCCTTTAATGCAGCCCAACAGGTAAATGGGCGAGATTCATGGGGGTTGGCCAGATAATGTACTTGTCAATCACAAACTCCGCCTTCTCTGTATTTACGCAATAGCTTCGATGCAGTTTTAATTTGAACAAAAAATTTTATTGCAAAACAAAATATACCAGTATTAATTGTGAAATGTGAAGACATGACTTTATGCGATTTTATCTAAATCTTGTGGGATTTACTTTTTATGTTCGTGTAAAAAGACTCCTCTGAACATCTGAAGTTCAAGCTGAGATAGAGTTTTACGGCCCAGTTTAGGTCATGTAGAACTGATCAGTTAACCAATTTAAGTATAGCGTACCATAGAAGGGGCAATGGCAAATAGCGTACACCCAGCTCAGACGCCGCATCGTCTGATCAGGGTCTACATTATTTGCTTTAACTTCAGAGATTTCTACGAAACATGATAATAATAAAAACCAACCAGGCACCCTTATAATGGAAGTGGACCGATCTGAATAGTGTAAATAGAAGAGCCCACTAGGCATAAAAGGGTTAGCCGTCTTTTCTTGTCCTGGGCAAGGCTAGTCCTCTAAACGATTAAAACGAACAATGTACATCCAGATCAGACGCCGAAGAACTCGGCGTCTGATCAGGATCTGCACATTTTGCTTTAGGTTCAGAAATTTCTACAAATCATGATAATAATAAAAACCAACCAGACACCCCTTATAATGGAAATGAACCGGTCTGAAAAGTGGAAACAGAAGCGTCCACTGGGCATAAATGGGTTAACCTGCTCATTCTTTTCTAGGTAGGGCTAGTCCTCTTAACAAATAGCTAGTGCATTGTTGATTTAGGAGAAGTGAAGCTGTTCATTCGCGCATATGTGAGGTGTGCAGTAATATAACTACTATTCCTGCTATTCCTGGTTAAATACTGGAAGTCTTTCTGTCTCAAGAGTTTTTCTGTGCGTACCATACAAGAAGAAGAAGAAGAAGAAAAAAAAAAATCGCCTGGAACTTTAATTTCGAGAGTATTTAATTATCATTATTATTTTTCTGCTTAAAAAATATACCGCTGACACTACGATGTTTCGGCGGAATGGCAGATAGTGAAGACCTAGGCCGGCCTTACAGTCTTCGGGTAGCTTCCTTTTCTTCATCTTACATCTTCGGTAAGCTACCTTGTATAAAGGCACACTCACGTAGCTGGGGTCACTTAAATAATTATACAGACAAATGCGTGGTGTGACTTCCTATATAGGTTTTACTGTTCAAAGGGAGGGGGAGGGTAACTTCATGTTGGAAACATATACTTAAGATAACTGCGGAATTTCATATTTTAGGAATAACACGGAGTCATAATCCATCCGATTGAGAGAACTGGACATTATGCGTACGCATACATATTTCGTTTCAGTGATACTGGTAATGAACTTTAATGTTAACTGTATCATTCTCTGATTTAATATCCTACGATTCAAAATTTTGGCGAAACCCGAAAATGCAATGCTACTAACAAGGTAGTCCGTTAATAATAAAAGACCTGGGCCCGGTTCTTCAAAGCGTCGTTAGCTTAACGAGCTCGTTAAGGGTCATTTCGTTAACTGTTTTAGCGGATTCAAAACACAATATTCTGATATTTTTTGCTGAAAGAATGTGAGTAGCTTTTGCACTGCAAAAGCTACTCACATTTTTTTCAGCAAAAAATTTCAGCATATTTGCGTATCACTCGATGTAAATTTTAACGAATCGTTAACTAACGACATCGTTAGCTTTGAACAACTGGGCCTTGCTTGTCAACGATAGCCTACCTATCGTAGTTCTGCATCTCATTACGAAAACACGCCTATATAATTTTTACCCCCTTAAACCCCACTTTTATATAGTAAAACTGGGGTTTAAAGGGGTAAACATTATTTTTCTTATTTCTGCTCAAAACAGATTGTGGGTACTCGTTAGAACCGCCTCGATGAGGCGGTTCTAACGAGTACCCACAATCTATATTTTGAGCAGAAATTAGAAAAATATCAGAATTTTTTATCTGAAAATTTTCATTTTTTGGTGGTAAAAATTTCAGTATATTTGAATAGGCGTGTTTTCGTAATGGAACTTTCGGCCAATCATTAACGATAATGCAAGGTTTTGTGGATACGCCTACTTGTCTATCTCATGCCAGGCGTCAGTCAATTTCAAGTTCAAATGGGTGCAAAGTGTCCTGCGGTATGTCTTTGATCTTTGACACATTCGTCATCAAATAAGACGTTGGGAATACTGTTATTGCTAATCTGCTACTTTCGCGGTTGTAAAACTATTTAATTAATGGATTACTATGTACAAGAAGGAAATAACGTGTGTGTGTGTGTGTGTGTGTGTGTTTTCAAGCTAATATGAATCACATATGCCGTGTGCAGTAAACAGCGTTTATATTATCTCCCCCCCCCCCCGCCAATGCGAAACCCCTATTCAAAACAGGTTTTGGGTATGCCATCTTTATTTGGGAACCCTTAGTGTCCTTGTGGGTGTGCACAATCTGACGTGAAGGCAAATCGCATAAAGGGAGCAAGCGTTTTTAGTGGACCCATAGTGAATCTTACTTTAGTTACATCTGACGTCAGTTTGACGCATATGCATGTTCAGAAGTAAATCTCACTTTTCTTACTTGAAAGTCACCTTTTTAACTCGAATATAACTTTTCTTACTCGAAACTTACTTTCATTACTCGAAACCCATTTTTTTAACTCAAAACTCACTTTTCCTACTCGAAGCTCACTTTTCATAATCGAAATTTCGAAAAATATTGTCAAAAGGGGAAACTTGCATCTACAAGTCTGAGAGAGCAGGTAGACTCAGCTGGACACAACGAGAATAACCCAGTCAGCATTCTACGTAAATCTATATCGGGCCGTCATCGGCCCGTCAGGGTAGCTGACGGGCCGATGACGGCCCGATGTAGATTTACGTAGAATGCTAGCTGGGGATATTTTTTTATACGTTACAGTCCTGCTGAAAGCGTTGCATTGCGGGGACCTGCTGACAGTCATAGTACCGCTCTTTTCTTTCAGTAAATTCCGCTGGGGGTATATTAGTTTGGCCCCAGGCTCTTTCCTTTATTTTCTTTTCTCTCTTTTTCTTTCCGTTTCCTTTTTTTGTTGAGGGGACACAAAGCTTGTATAGCTTATAAAATTTTTGTTTACTTCAGTCCTTTGTTTAGCCATAGATAACTCGAAGTTTGATTAAAGAGAATCATGATAAAAAAATAATAATAATATAGCGAAAGAGAGAAATAGGTATAAAACAAAAACGACTGTAGCCAATCTAGGGGTATATTTGTGCAACAAAACAAGCCTGGCACTGCGGGAAACTACCCTGCATACTGTCTCCGCTATCCACCACCCATTCCCGTTGGTGGGTTAGGGGTGGTCGGGGGCAACGGCTACAAATGGCTTGTGCATTCTGCTAAATAAGGCATAAAAATAGCTGTGTTTCCGTTAACATGCTGAAAAAGAACTTGGTCGGTAGGTAGGAAAAAAAACACTTTATTTATTTTTTTTTCTCCAAAAAATAAGAACAGGGCCTGGCCTGTAATTTTATGAAAATACAGGTATTTTGTTGAGGATTGATGCTTTGCTTTTTTATTTTGCATTTTTACTGATAAAAAATAGCAGCGTCGGGTGTTTGAAACAGGGTCGGTCGGGTTAGCGGAAACACGGTTTATTTTTTTACGCCTAAGTAAGTCTAAATTTATGAGCTTACCATTGTTCAGTTCCGGAGAATACGGCACGGGAATCCGGATACTGCTAGGTTACAAAATCAAATTCTAATGCACCACAATGAATTAAAACTAATTAATTAATGACTGAATGCATGTTTTCTTTCTCCCTTTATTAGACAAGTTGATATGAAACACATTCGCCATGTGCAGTAAACAGCGTTTATATATCTCCCCTGCCAATGCGAAATCCCTATTCCAAATTGGTTTTGGGCACACCATCTTTATTTGGAAACCTTTAGTGCCCTTGTGGGTGTAAACAATGTGACGTGAACGCAAATCGCATCAAGGGAGTAAGGTCAACTAAATCGCATCAAGGTTTTAGTAGACCTATTTTGAATCTTACATTAGCTACTTCTGACGTCAGTTTTAAGCATATGCATGTTCAAAATTTAATCTGTAATGATAATTCTGTAACTCCCTTTCCTTACTCGAAACTCACTTTTTTTTACTCGAAACCTACTTTTTTTTTAACTCAAAACTCGCTTTTCCCACTCGAAACTCACTTTTTTTACTCGAAACTCACCTTTTTAACTCGAAACTCTCTTTTTTAAACTCGAAACCTCACTTTTCTTACTCGAAAATCACTATTCAACTATTATGCTATTTTTAAGGGTCATTCCTTTTAGGATTTGTATATTCTAGAGCTATAACTAACAAAAAGTATGCATTTTACATATAGGCTGCGACATGTGAAAAGGTCTCTGCGGACACATGCGGATAATAAAACCCCAGATCGGCCTGCGCATTTGCGTAGTCTGACCAGAGCTTTTACTGTTCTCTAACAGAATTATTGGACACTATTGGATGTATGAAGTGGCCCAGATGACACTGTACATGCATTTAGCGCATGTTCGAAGGCTTGTTTTGGCTTGTCGCGGCCCAATATGTGTTAACCAAATGGAATAGTCGACAACGATTGCCATTTGTCACTAAATATAACCTGCATAGCTCTAGGTAAAGCGTTTCAAACCCATTTTTGTTCAGTGGACTCTTCTTTCGCAACTCTTTGGATTAGTCTATTTCCAAGAGCAGATTGTCTGGTTAGTTTTATTAGTACTTTGTTTATTATATTATTACTCGTCAGTTAAATTCCTATATTTTAATGCAAACATTGTAGACCGACCCTGATCAGACGCGTGTTCTGTGGAGTCTGATCTGGGTCTGCACTGTTTGCCAACTACCCTTTTAGGGTTCTCCAGACTAAAGCGGGTTAAACGCCAAGCTATTTATATATTTGCTTTTTTCTCCATGTAAATATATATTCTAAGCACTCATTAGAAAGGCGACGGCAGCATGCATGTTGCGAGAAACAAGAAAATATAGATTCTCCTTTTATCTAGAGCAATAAGCTAGGTCAGAATAGTCAAAGTACATAAAAACAAACAAAAAATAAACATTTAGATCGGCTTTATTTTTTGTATTCACATGATATCATTTTTCGACTGTATGCATCTTGTAATAACCAGACAGGCAGAAATTATATAATGCATATTACATTCTTTAAATTATGCTTGTCATATTCTTAGTTTAGGTAAAATGTCTCATGGAAGGTTGATAGTTAGTTCTACTCCAGAAGAGCCGAGAACGACGTTTTCAAATTGCAGTAATTCACCATTTTGCTTAACGTAAATTCTGTAGTTTCCTTTGAAACCTCTCAGGGAGACTGGGCTCTCATCTGTTATGTTTCTTGTCTCGAATGTGCGCCATTCCTGATTGAACAGTGTCATGAAGACCTGACCTGCAGCATTAGGCTGTAAAATAAAAATAGTTGGCTTGCAACGTTAGGCTGTAAAAACCGAACTATTGACACAATAAATATAAATAAATATATGAAGCTACACAGAAAAGGCCATAATTATGAAGCGAATCCTCCGTCAGATTCTGAAAGAACAAGAGATAAGGAACAACAGTGACAGAAGAAAATGCACATTTTAGGGATTAAACATGGTTTTTCATGCATTAACATTCGCCAGTGGGAGGTGTTGAAAACCGAGGCCTAAGGGACCTTCAGAACTTTTGTTTTTGGTTTAAACAATATTTTATTTGTTCCTTTACATGTAAACAAATACATACAACATCAAATGTTCCAGGATCTGACGGTACGCTAGAAGCTTATACGGCTCATTTCCTGGTCTACAGAGAATACATTTTCGTTCATTTGATCGACTAGGAATGATAATAAACCAATCAATATGTAATTTAGAGAGAGAGAGAGAGAGAGAGAGAGAGAGAGAGAGAGAGAGAGAGCATCTCCATATTATTGCACATATAGAAGGATATGATATATGTTTTTTTTTCATAACTAAAAACTTACATGTATATTTTTAAAAAAAAACTTACAGTACTATTCTGTCTGATAATTGGCATACTTCTTTAATTTAAATGCGTAATACAGATGTTTCCTTGTGTAAGTTAGTAGTAGTAAGTATACAATATATTGGTAAGTATACAAGATATATGACAGAAAACGATTTGTTATTTCAACTTCATTTAAATGTCTGTATTAAATACTATACTGCAGATAATGCAACTATGGAAATATAGAGCATTTGACCGATTCCCAAGAAAAGGGAATTGGTCGAACAAGAAAGAGAGAGAATAAAAGACAAGCTCAAGCAAAGTAATGAGAGAAAAAGAGTAACAAAAAACAAAAGCTAAATAAAAAACAGAATCATTGTTTGGGAGATGTGAATGATGTTAGTAAGCATTTCATTAGTTGTGCTTTATAATTCAATCTGTTCCTAGCTTGTCATGCTGTGTTGTAACTGTAGGAAAATTAATCGAGAAAACTGATTTACAAAGATGATATCTATTAAGAGTTAATGTTTATTTAAATTTGTTTAAGATATGTTTCACTTTGGTCTGCTACTCTCTTAATTGTTGTTCTGTATCAGATATATACTGTGCTCTTTGATAATTGTGCTTTTAATAAATATAATAGCAAACCGTAGGGCTACAATGTCTTTTATATTTTATATTTTTATGCATTTTCCTAGGCTATTTTTTAACGGATCTTTGTGGTGCTTTGTCTTTCATTGTCATGGCGTGTCTTTTTTGTATTGTGTTGTATTATATTTTGTATTGTGTTGTATTATTTTTTGTTTTGTGTTGTATTATAAGGTACTGTTTTATATTTGAAAGTTTTTTTGGTGTTGTATTGTACTACACTGTATTATAATTAGTATTATGATTAATACTCTATTGTAAGCATGTTTTGATATACTGCACCTATGTCGTAAAAATGTAAATTGTTTTGTTTTTGGTTTTTGACAGCTGGCTCGACTGCTAGCTTGACTGATGGTTGACTAGCTAGCTTGACTGATGATTAGACGAATGATTGTTAGACTGGTGAATAGATGAATGATTAGCGAGGGAGCGAGTGGTAAAAACTGGTGTTCCATATGTTAAAACAATATCATTACATACATACTGGGAGCACAAAGTGTCAGCATAATATGCGTAAAAAGGATTTGCAGATGGTAAACCAGTCACAGTAACGGCCCTTCAATACCTTTTTGTCAATACACAGAACTTTTGTTTTAAATTTTGATTTAGCTCATAAATGCAGGCTTTGATGCCTCTGATGGGAGGTGTGGGATAATTGTATCGATTCCTAATCATTACCTCCCTTTCTATTTTGACCAATATTATCTCAATATTAAGTTGTGGTAAATTAACGTTCTGGGTCAAGAAAGAGGACGTGGAGGTTGATACCTCTCTGAATGGGTAAATTGGTAATATCCTTGGTAAATAGACGTGTCTCAGTACTCAGCAGAACCATGTCTTGCCGACATGAATCGGTGTTTGATGCTCCAAATGTTGCTGCTGAGGTAGCTGAAATCCATGGAAATTTTGTCGTTGTTCCAGCCGACAAGGCATCTAACAACATTGTATTTATTTGCAAAAGACATTATATTAACTGCTTAAAGGAAGAGCTTGGTATGAGTACCGTGACTGAAAACCCTAAATATAATCTAACTGCTGTCCAAGGACGAAATTCTATAAAACCACCAATCGGTGATGTTGCCATTCGGAATTTCCCTCCCAAATTTTACTGGATTCCTAAACTTCATAAGGCGCCGTACAGGCAGAGATATATTGCGGGTTCGGCAAAGCGCTCAACCGGGTCTCTTTCTCAGATTCTAACACGGTTCCTAACCGCAGTTAAAGAAGGCCTTTAGAAGTATTGTGACACTGCATATACCAGGAGTAGTGTTAACCAGATGTGGATCCTGAAAAACTCCAAAGAGCTTCTAGAAAACATTAAAAGCACAATCTCTTCATTCCGTCAACAGTATAAAGTCTATCAATTTCTTTACTCTTTATACAACTATTCCTCATGATAAATTTAAATCTAAATTAAAGGAAATTATCAACAAGTGTTTCTTTCATAAGAACGGTAACCGTCGCTCTCTGTAGGTTTAATTGGCTACAAAGACACATACTTAGTTCGGGATGACTCTAATGCACCACAAAAATAATCAGATGCAGATGTTATAAGGATGCTTGAGTATCTAATTTACAATATGTTTGTGGAGTTTGGCGGACGGATATTTCAGCAAACATTCAGCATACCGATGGTTACTAACTGTGCACCGTTGCTTGCGGACTTGTTTTTTATGCTTGTATGAGGCGGAGATTGTACAAAGTCTCCGCAACGCAGGCAAAATACATCTTGCACAACAATTCAATTTCACCTATAGATATACAGATGTATTGTCTCTGAAAAACACAAAATTTGCAGAGTATTTGGAATTCATCTATCCATGTGAACTTGAAAAAAGGAAACAACGGAGACTTCAGCCTCCTTCTCATACTTGGACTGTTATCTCTACATTGACTACGACAAACGGGATGACTTCATTCTTGCCATTGTTAACTTTCCATTCCTGAGCAGTAATATCCCTTATCCCTTCTGCACCAGCATACGGCGTTTACGTTTCACAGTTAATCCGTTATGCCAGAGCCTGTTTAAATTATCAGGACTTCATGGAGCGTGGGAAAGTGCTCACTACAAGGTTTTTGAGTCAGGGGTATCAAAAAAACAACAACAACAAAAAACAAAACAAAAAAAAAAAAACAACAACAAACTAGTAGCAACACTTAAGAAGTTCTGTAGCAGAAAGCATGATCTGGTCAATCCCTACAATGTGACAGTTTCGAGAATCGTTTCTGATGTTTGAGGAATGACGATCCATAAGTAGACTTCCAAAATCCCGGATATACGCTTCTACCTACATTTTCTTCGTTCAGGCCTATGGGCATGGTGCGCGAAGCTTGCTTACCAAGTAATGCTTACTATCCGCGGACGCCTGATTATACCCTTTTTTCTTGGGTCCCTGTTTATTGGTCTTAGCATTCTGAATAGTCTTTCGTTTACAACTATTTCGGAACATTAACATCAATATATATTTAGCTAATATATCAATGTAAAATAGACTTCAGTTGAAGACGCTAGGGATGTTGTAGTTTTTCATCGTCCCTCATGAATAGACTCAATCTTTAACCATTATGCTATTTTCCATCTTTAGTTTTGATCAGCATTTCCAGTGAATCATTTGTTTTAGATTAATGTGTACACCCTTGCGCAAATGTAACCGAATTTAGTCTGCCAGTGTTACCTACATTGCCAGTTGCATTGTACACTAGCAGACAAGAGATGAATTACGTTTGGTACTTATCGTTAAATGTTCCGTAGAGTTTCACTTACATACGCTTTTCTTTTAACGATTATGTAAGTTCAGTTAAGTCTGAGTAACAGAGTTCTTGCCTCCTTTTGGGGGAAGGGCTGCCAAGTAAATAAGAGAACTCGGGAACTGATATAAGCAGATCCACATCAAGCCCCGAACACCAAAGGGAAATTCTGCTTGCCATATGTTTTTTCTGTGACTATTTAAATGTAATTGTTTGTCTTTACCCTTGGTAATGAGAACTCGGTGTGGCTCTGTATCAGTTCTTGAGTTCACTAGTTCACTTTTCATGGATTACTCTGCTAGTTACATTGAGGCAAATCTATTTGAAAAAACAAACAAACAAACAAACAAAAAAAAAACAAAAAAAAAAACAAAAAAAACATACCGTCATATCTGCACCTTCTACAAGCCTTGCACTTTGTTCGTATATGTTTCCATCCCAGAATCCGGAAAGATTGATCCCATCCATAGCTGGATGGCTGAAATATAGGTAGAGGACGTCTTCCAAAGCCTGGGCTAAAAAAAAAAAACAAAACACATTAGTCAGATTATATCATCTCAAAACAGAAAACGATACAATGACAATTTTTGGATTAAAATGTGCATGAATTTTGTGCTGATCATTTTTTATAGAATATTCCAGTTTGCACCAAATGGCTTTCTTGAAAGTATGTACGCAGCAAAACATATACTTTTAAGTCTAAGTTATAAGTTGTGTCACTTTGTCGAAACGAGGAAACATTTTATGGGTTGAAGTGTCGAATTTGGCAAACATATAAAGTAGTAAAATCTATTCGTTTTTGTCAAAGAGGGTCAAAAATGTTTAAATAAATATTTTAATAAACGTCAAAAATATTGCCTATGGAAACAAAGAACACACTACAGATAAGAAAAGTTGTACAGATAAGAAAATGGGAGTCTCGGTTTAACTGAAAATCTTCATAAGCAGTAATGAAGTTTGCAACACTGCTTACGCCCTCTAGGGTATACATGAGCAGAACTCCATTTTCAAGGATTCCACAATAAGCCCAATGATCCCAAAGGAAATGAAATATAATCTGCACTATGGTAAAGTACGGGGAGACGTTCTACCGCCGCCACACGGCACTAATACCAGCTGCAATGTAGTAAAATAAACGTCAAAAAGATTGCCTTTGGAAACAAAGAAAACTTTCAGATAAGAAAATGGGAGTCTCGGTTTTATTGAGACTCTTCATAAGCAGTAATGAAATTTGCAACACTGCTTTCCCCCTCTAGCGTATACATGAGCAGAACTCCATTTTCAAAGATTCCACAATGGGCCCAATGATCCCAAAGGAAATGAAATATAATCTGCACTATGGTAAAGTACGGGGAGACGTTCTACCGCCGCCACACGGCACTAATACTAGACATATTACTGATTACTAAGTGTTTAACAGACCTGAAACATGAATTAGTGTGCCAATTTTATGGACCACAAACATTGCCAGTATCTTTAATATTGATGAGAGTTTCTTTTATTATTACTGACATTACCTTTCTTATTTTCATCTTCCTCTTCTACGGAGAGCTTTGTAGCCCAGAGCGCAATTCCTGCTTCAGCTACTTTATCCAGTCGCGTCTATAATAAATAATGCTCACAGAATCAGTGGTGCATCATATAGCTTTGATGAGTTTGCGATCAGTGGAAATTCGGTTGGATTATTCTATATATATTTGCAGTCGAATCAGAAACTTTACGTGCATCGGATATCATCAAGTATACTATCATATGCAAATATGTAAAATTCGGACATTTGTTTATCCAGCAAATTGCAGATTCAAGCGTTAAGAAAAATGTTTAACATGATTCATTGATCGAAAAACTATACGACCTACATGGACCGAACCACTATGCTTAGCAGCCGAGCAATCATACGTAGACTGACATCTGTCAGGACTTAAAGGGACAGCCGGAGGACTCTAAAAAGGCTTTAGTCTCCTTCCCCAAACATTTTTTTGAAACCAACATGGAAATATTCAAATCCGTGCAAAGGTACATACAGTCAACCAAACGATTTTGAGTTACTTGCATTCTCTGTACCCCTCCATCTCCAGAGCAATTATTCTCTTATTTTGTTTTTCTTTCCTTTTTTTCTACTTTCCCTTCTATCCCCTACTTACTTCTACCCTTTGAGTATTATTCTCACTTTTTTGTACCTAGTATTGTACCAACATAATAATAATGATTAATGATAATACTAATGGTAATGATGATGATAATAATAATAATAATAATAATAATAATAATATTACTATTATTATTATTAGCTACTAAATACTCCTTACATGTTAGTTTATTTTCTTAGTATATATAATGCGAATTTAAACTGTATTAACATGCATGTAATGCATAAGATGTAACCGCTTGTAAATATTAGTATTGTATTAGTTTTTTTTTCCTGCCAGTATATATACAGTTATGCATGTTTTGGGAAAAGAACAAAATAAGCTTTAAGCTTCCGTTCTAATCCTGGTTGTGTTATGACATTGTATGTTTTGTACATGCACTAAATTGGAAATAAAATATGTTTAAACTAAACATTTTTAGCTAAAGCGATGGTTCTTGTGTTGTTTGCTTTTCGTGTGGTGTTGTGGCTGCTTGCTGCGGGAATGGTTTCATAATTTGTCCTGTTCAATGGCTTACTGTTAGTGGGTTTAATTTTGGCTTGTCCTGTCTGTCTTCACATATTTTATATACCTAAAATGTCATCATATCAGTTTATAATAATCCGATAAGGTTATTAGCGCTGGTTCGTGATTGTGCCTTTTCCTTCACAAGGCAGTGCCTATTCGTGGTGTTTGTCGTCCTGTTTGTGGTTTTGTTGTGTTCTAGCTTCAGATGGCCATTGAAACGTTTGCGTTGATATGTCACAATAATTTTGATTATATCCGTTTAAGTGTGATGTTTCACAGATGAGGTAGAAGACCTCTATGCGGACCAAACTTATATTTGTAATTTGGAACACCATCAGAATTAAGGGCGATGTTTTTCGCAAGTAAAACTGGTTTAAGCCCCCAGTTATTTTTCCAAACTGGTTTAAACCCTCAGTAGTGTTTTCAACTGCCCATTCCTAGGGGTTTTCTCTGATACGTTCTTTGTTTGTGACTGTGATTTCGTATGTGGCGTTTGCTTTGTCCTTACTTGTTCCTCATCTCTCCTTCTTTTGGTCCTCGGGAGGGCTGAGCGTCGTGACTATGGCAATTCCTGGGTATCTTATAATATATATTTCTATATAAAGTACCAAAGATATGACCCTGAGGGGATTTGTACTGTTCTTAAGCAAATTAACTTTCACACATTTGGGTATAGTTAATTCGGCTTTAGTCTGTGAGTCGGTTGTTTCATGTTTGACGTTCGTATTGTCTTTGTTCTTTCCTTTTCTCTCCTTCGTTTGTTGTCTCTTTCTTGATTGTGGAATTCCTGTGTATGTTTACTTATATTGTAGTGCTACAGAAGAAATTAATATGTGAAAAATTTATACTACCTTCATAGAAGTAATGTCTAAAGTGGCATTTTTAATTCGACTCTGTATTCCAATACCGTATATGGGTACATCTGCCTTTTTGAACAAACGTGCTTGTTCCTTGATCGCCTAGCAAGATGAAACACATACGATTATATAGTTTGTTAATTTAATTAATTAAATATTAAATGTTAGCAAAATATATGCAAGTATGTATTCCTAAAAATAAAATCTACAATGTACTAAAATCTAGAGAGACAAAAAAACAAAAGCAAAAAAAAACAAAAAAAAAAACAAAAAAAAAACAACAAAACAAAACAAAAAAAAAACAACAACAACAACAAAAAAAAAAAAAACAAAAAAAAAAAAAAAAAAAAAAAAAAAAAAACAACAACATAAAACAAAACACACACACACACACACACACACACACACACACACACACACACACACACACAAACAAAACAACAAAAAAAAAACAAACCTGACAATGCATCAAACACTTTCTACTAACACTGCCTAAATTATTTTACGAGGGTGAGTCAATAAGTAACCAGCCTATTCCATTTCCGATGGACCGAGACGGTAGAACGTTATTAGAAGATGAAGCCATGTCTGGACGCTCACTGGATGCCACCGACGAAGAAATGTGTAAGAAAGTTCGGGATCTGGTATACTCTGATAGGCGAATTCAGGGGCGCAGGCATTAGGCATTTCACATGGTAGCGTTTCAATAATCTTACATGATCGTTTAGGTATGCGCAAGCTAACAGCCCGTTGGGTCCCCTCCATTAGCGATGAGCAAATGCCAACCAGAGCATCAGTATGCAGTGCCTTGTTGAAGCGTTTTAGGTCAAAAGATGATTTTTTTTTGCGTCTGGTGACTGTAGATGAGACTTGGGTTCATTATTATGAGCCAGAGAATAAAGCTCAGAGTCGTCAGTGGGTAGGGCCTGGGTCCCCGAGGTCAAAGAAGTTCAAGATGCAACCATCTGCTGGCAAGGTGATGGCCACAGTATTTTGGGACGCAAAAGGCGTTATTATGTTGGGCTTTTTACCCAAGAGAAGTACAATAACTGGAGTGTACTATGCAAACTTGTTAGACTTGCTGAGAACCGCCATCCGTGAAAAACGCCGAGGTAAACTCTCTAAAGGTGTTTTGCTGCAACAGGACAACGCGAGAGTCCACACTAGCAAAGTTGCAACAGATGCTGTAGAACAAAACGGGTATAAATTAATACCACATCCTGCCTATTCGCCTGACCTAGCTCCTATCGACTTTTTCCTATTCCCAAACTTGAAAAAGGATATCCGTGGAATTCATTTCCGGTCTATTGAAGAAGTCGTGACGGCAGTTGAGGAGTGGGTCAATGGAAAGGACACTGACTTTTTCAGTTCTGGGCTAATGGCACTTGAACACCGTTGGTCTAAGTGCATCACACTAGAGGGCAATTACATCGAAAAAGAAGAGGTGGATCTCAACCGGAAATAAGTTAGGCTTGTTACTTATTGACTCACCCTCGTAGTACAGACTCTAGTACTCAATTTTTGCTAACCCTAGCATCGGAAAGATATACAATTTATTTCGATATAGGAAGAAAGCCTTTACATGTCTGTATACTAAACAACTGTATAGCAGATATCCTTACGTTGCATTTTGCGAAAACGTGCTCGTTTCTGTGGAGGACCAGTTGATACTTAACAGACATGAAGTATACCAAACCTTGTGTGTTCAGGTTAAAATCATAAAAAAGAAAGAAAAGAATGCTCAAAACACAAAGCAGAATGTTTATTTTCGTATGCACATATGCAAACATGACGCCATTAGTGACACCCCGGTTGTTTTCCGTATTTAAGTAAGGGTATATCCCGTTTACCTGTCTGACATCAGTTTTAAATTATGCATGCAAACTGCGTTTCAAATAAACCGTCTACGTTTTCTATACCCTTTTTCAGAAGGTATACATAAATGGGTTACCACCAAGAGATATTCGATTTTTCGTCCAATATGGCCGCTACAATAACCCTGAAAGAAAACGTTCGATTGCAAATTTTATGGCACCAGTTTGAACTTTAAACAATCAGTGCTATTTTATGTTCAGACAACGACTGTAAAGAATAATTTATTGCGTGTTTGGTGTATACTGGGTGTATTTATACCTGTATACATGTGTACTTTACGCTTAATAGAACTTACAATAGCTTGGCAAACTCTTAACAAGTATCATGCAAAATGCATACGTTTCTCCAAAATGCAATAAGGTTCGCATTTCTATGCAGTGTTTTTGTATAAACCAATATCTAAGCTTTAGATATACAAAAATTCAGCCGTATATCTTTCGGATGCCAGGGTTACATTTTTTTGCAAGATACAGGAATTGATAAACCTGACTATGTATTTCCTCGGCATCATTGAATTCATTCTGAATATTTTTAAAATCGAGTTACGCTTGAGCCAGGTCTAGGGTCCAAATGCGGGCTTGCAGCTAAACTGCTACTATATGATGAGTATCAATAAAAACCAAGACTCCGATTTTCGTTTTTTTTATATGCTCGGTGTTTTCAAAGGTAGCTTTTATAGATTATATCAGTAGTGGTTGGTTAACGTCGCTTATATAATGTCTTCACTAAATAGCTATCTTCGTCTGATGTGCTTAGTTGAGGTAATCAGTAACATTTCTACATTATAGTCATTTCCGTCGGATGAACAATTTTGCCCCTGTAGTTTAACGAGCATTACTAAGATTCACACACACATGAAAGAATTGTGGTGCTACTGATGTTTTTTCTGTATATATTGTTTATTTTTAGATTCGATTGGTGTCAGAAAAACAGGTGTCTTCAGTATGTATGCAAATAGTGAAGATCTAGATCAGTCAAGGGAAACACACAATGGAAAAATCCAGATCAGCCAAGGAAATGGCACTGTGTGATAAAGATCTTTACCATTCAAAATATACTTTACACTAATACGGATATGTGCACCCGGTGGTCCTAGACCAGAATGCCCATCCGCGTAGAATAATCAGTCTTCTTCGCGTACCAGCAGATACATTAGATTATTGCATGTTCAAAGAGAGCTGAAGAAATAACATCTGAAATTTTGCCTTTGGGAAACAAAGAAAACACAAAAGAACAACAATCAGACAACAATAAGATACTCGATTTTATTATTTAAGCTCGGCAAACCAATTCAGATACCTTTGCAGACAGTTTAGATCCAGATAAGACGGCTGGTTACTTACCAGCCGTCTTTCAGGATCTACCTTGTTTATCATTCCGTTTTTGATGATCTTATTTGTATCTATGGACATGTCCAAATTTAAAAATGAAAGGATAGTGAAATCTACTTCAGAAACTCAAGGATGAAAGGGCTATGTCTTTTACTAAAATAAGACTGCTTTGCCTGCCGATGAGCAACATGATCCAATCTTGGAAGAGTGCATATGTCCACATGTACAATTTCTCATGAATAAGAAAGGGTTTTGGCGCCTATAAAACAAAAGTTGAAGGATACTTGATGCATTTGTTAGATTTTCTGCCCTTTTATACAAGGGAGACAACTTTATGACTTCGTGTTTGCTTTCCTTTACATCAATCCTACTGTTAATGGGCCTTCTCCAAATGGTCTATTCCTAAAGTTAGCATATTCTTTCCTAGTAGAGTAGACGTTTCAAGAAGAAAACCGAAACTGTTTATAAAAACAATTATCTCCCCTGAAAGCGTAGCAATTTAGCTTAAGCCTGGCTCTACAGTTCCCAAATAATTTTGTTGTTGACCTTTCTGATACAGTATTCTGATTGCAGTTTTCTGCGTGTAGTCGTTGAGTTTACGACAAAGTAGAATTTTATCACGTTTTGTATCAGTCAACCCTAAAACGGTTCTTTAGGAGGACTTTGTCTCGTGCTTCAGGACTTTCACGGATATGTTTTTATTTTTTTTTCTAATATCTAACCGGCGTTGGTTGTGACGCCAAAGGTGAATACAGATGGATGTTATCTTACTTACTACATAACTAACTGACTAATCTGTGCGAGCCGCACAACCATTCCGTTCTTTTTACAACATTTAAGAAGGTGAATCGTTGCTGTAAGGATATAATACCTGCCCATTGCACCTTTTACTACTGGTGGTTTAAAGGATATGATACAGGTATTTTTGTATGGCTGGCTTTGTGGAGTTTTCCTGCTGTTGTTTTTGTGGTTTGCCCTCTTCGTTATTTAACTAATGCGTTAGGTGGATCATGTCCGACATTATGATCACCTTAGTGCGAAAGAGGGAGCTGGTCTTTTGCTTTTTTTTACTTTGTGGCTTGTGGGCTGTCTGTGTTGTTTATTTCAAAATCATAAACGCTAGCGGACATTTGCCTCATATGTCTTATCCCATCCATGCTCTCATTCACAGAAATAGGATACACTTTAAAGGAAGACAATTATGCTTCCGAAAACGGCTCTATTCGTTAGAGAAAGAATTTGCTCCCCTTGGAATTCTAGTAATTTCCCCCTAAATACCAAAGATGCCCTGTTATAGGCTTCAATACATTTATAAGTTTTGTTTTACTTACCGTAGCTATCTGGGCTGATTTTCTTGTTTCTATTATTGCGTAGTCACTTAAAAACAACTTAGCATATGGATCGGCCTTGTGTACATCAATGAACATTTGCATGGTGATATTGGGATCACCTAATCGGTCTTCGTAGAAGCTACCATGGAGATTTGCATTATTAACATCCCAGTGTGCAAGACTGAAAATGTTTAAAAGAACAAAACAATTTCGCAAGACTTGAAAGACTAGAAACAACATCAACAGCAAACCCTTTAACAACAGATTAGAAATCTTCATTGAGGGGAATGGACACACTCACAAAACTGTAAAACAGCTAAAGCGTTATGTTTTGTGGAACAGACTACCTAAATTCGACTAATTACGCGCATCAGTGATCCTCATATAATGTAAAGAACTCCCGGAATTGACACAAAGCACCAAGAAATATAAAAAATGCACTATGGTATAGTATCCGCAAGCTGGAATAGCATAGTCTGACATCTGTCGTTTGAAAATGTACGCGTTATCACTAGTGACAGATACTCTTTATTAACAAATCTTTTTGTGCAGAGTTTTCTACGTTTTCTAAGGAGAATCAATATCTGGAGCTATAAGCGCACAACTTAATCTGCATATAAGAGAATTAACAGCTGTATGTCACCTATATCAACTCCCGCATTCAGGTGCTTAATTTCAGTGACCAAGTCATTCATGTAAAAAAAACAAAAACAACAACAACAAAAACAAACAAAAAAAAAACCCCACAAAAAAAACAAAACAAAAAAAAAACAACAAAAAAACAAAAAACAAAACAGTTTCTGAGAGATCTTACAGCCTTGTTTTACTCTTTTTAGTGAACGGAGTAAAATGATTTACTTTAAGACTTCATTTATAATCATTATGCACATGTTGCTCAGCTTTTACGTTTTGCCCGGTATTATTTTTTAAATGTTCACATACATTTTTCATGGCATTGTTATCAAGCATATGAATCTTTTTAAATCAGTGCATATCGGGACTCGTTCGCATCTGAATTAGAAATCAGATTAATAACCCCAGAATTCATTTACTCGAGACCGTTCCTTTTTCAAAGCTAAAACTTATACTTTATAAATTGTCTATAAATATCAGATTCAGCGATACTTAAGCCGTTATACTAAAGTCAAAATTAGCTGATCTACAGACAGATTCTTGGAGTCATTGGTCGATTATTTTCTGTGATTGTGGCTCTTTCTGGACATCGTTTGTGCTATTTTTCAGTTCCGCAACTTATCAGTTTATTCATAATTACATAAACAACCTTGTTTTCGTCTAAATCTGGGTTTGAAGGCAAACTAAACAATTGTTGATAATCATCTTTACATTTACTAAAACAGACTTTTAGTCACTCAAAACATTGATAAAAGAGACCAACTCTTCCATCGGTTCCGGACTTCTGCTCGTTGTGTGTCCCAAGATTGCTTATTTATCGATAAGAATCGCGTGTATCATTGCTATCCCTGGCTATTATTTAAGTCGAATAAATGCTCCTGTTCGCTCAGATGATACTGTTTGCTCGCGTTTGTTTGTTTATCTGTTCAAATTGTTGCCTTTGATACACATACAATGCTTTCGGCGATTTGTTTTGTGTAGTCATTTCATGTCACTTAAACCGAAAACTTTGCTGTAGGTAAGCTTTGCGGTGTTATTGTGAGCTTTGGTGAGTATCTGCGGATTGTTTCATGTTGTAAACAAATCATAGCCTCGAAAACATTACAATATTTATAAGTAGCCCATAGAATGAAACATTTTTGTACATTGAATTTGATGCCAACAATTAGCGATATAAGTATCCATTTTTATACCGTGAACAAAGAGCGTAAATCTAAATGCAACCCCAACTCAGGAAACAATCATTTTTGATATAAAAAGCAAAAAACATTCCAATAAAAGTGACATTTGTAAAATATCAACAAACACGTCAGAAATTAACACCGGTCCTTTACAGAAATCAATAAGCATGTGTAGACTCACAGCCCGCTCATGTTGGCAACCTGGACTTGTACTCTGTCCTCCATTGCTTGCAGCAGTTCCGTTTGATTTAAAGCGACTACCCAATCCGGAGTATTCTTTTCCATTGACCAAAACACATTGTGACCCCTTATTGGTATTCTAGACATAAAAACACATTATTATTATTATTATTATTATTATTATTATTATTATCGCTAATAGTAGTAGTATCGAATTCTGAAGAAAGAAAGATGAGCCATCGACTGACAGAGAGAGAGAGAGAGAGAGAGAGAGAGAGAGAGAGAGAGAGAGAGGGAGAGAAAACAGAGACAGAAAGGGATAGAGAGATTTCAACAGAGTGTGCATCTAGACAACAGCTTGCCAGTAACATTTTTCGATAGAATACTGATAGAGTACAGCAAAGCACAGACTTTAGACATTTCAGGTAGCGATTCTGAGTTAAAATGTAAGAGAAATAGATTTAAATTGTTAGATTTCTTTGTAATGCTTCTTTATAATATTTTCATGTCTAGCAAACATTAATACCTCAGTTTTTTTTTTTACGTACGGTAATAAGCGTCAAAACGATTGTCTTTGGAAACAAAGAACACACTACCGATTAGAAAATGGGAGTCTTTGTTTTATTGAGACTCTTCCAAAGCAGTAATGCAGGTTGCAACACTGCTTACGCCCTCTAGTGACCTCATTGTAACCGATGTTATCATAACAACACTTCTTAGCAATTTCAGAATGTTTATTGGTATATATTTACTTACATCTTTAAACAAAATATCCAATAAGTTCCAAATTAAATTAAAAATAAATAAATAAATAGATAAATAAATAAATAAATATAAATACTCCCCAGTTCATATATTGGAAAAGTCTAATTACAGTTTTAGGTTTGTAAGGCTATGTGATTTAGATATTGTTAAAGAAAAAAAAAAGCTAAACTATTTGCAAACAGTGGAAACCCTTATTAGACGACGCATTCGTTTTACAGCGTCTGATCTAAGGCTGTACTGTTTGTCAAATACCCTTTTTATGATCTCAATAGTAAATTTGGTTAATATTTGTAGTCTAAGGGTCATGATTAGGCTTGCAAATGCCCAAATGCCGACAAAGTTCTCGTTCACTTGATAAAATATCCATAAGAACAAACGTTAATATTTTATGTCAAAAGTATCAAAACGATTTTGTTGTAAGTCCAGAGAGATATATCATTACGATATATTTTAGAGTTGTTCAGATTTAGATCTGAACCAGGTTTTAAGGCCAGCAATTAAATAGACAGTCTGGTTTTCTGTAAACAATTGTTTCTATAATAAAGTGGCCGAAAAAGGGACCGTTTATCATCTGAATTTATTTTCTATAAGGATCTAATACGGTTGTCGTTACAAGTGGTACACGTCCCATTTCGATTTTGTTAAGAAGCGGGCTTTTTGTATCTTGTGATATGTCCTTAAACCAGAAAAGAAAATGTCGGATCTATTTAGCGACAATATTTTTCATAATCAGAAAGTTAAAACGCTGCATCATCTAACTCGTAATAAACATTCAGAAACTATTTCACCAGCATTTCCCGCGACAGTCAGATGACAAACTTACAAACTAGTTTAAGTATGGATGAATTGGGTTAGCAAACATAGATGTATAGTTGTTAACTTTTCCATGATAAGTAATATACAGACCATTAAATCATAACCGGTCACAGCATAGGAGTGTCAGTTTGGGTGCCATTATAAGAAACCGACAGAATTACATGTATAAATGTATTCAGTCACACATACCAGCAAACACACACTCACGCAGGCTAATGCAATATTTTTGACTTACCCATTAGCCTTTAGCGAATATATTGCATTTAGAAGTCCATCAAGTTCTATATCGCCCTGCAATAAGTATTCAAAATGTTAAAATGCAAACAAGACAAATAGACGAACACATATCAACTGTATATCAAAACGTCTACGTTCTCCGTGACTATCCAAAAAAGGTAAATAAAAAGTCCAGGGAGTGCCACAATCACAAACCGCAGCCCTTCCCAGACACCAAGAGGAAGAGGAAACCGACAAATCCAAACAAGCACAAATCGAACAAACGTACGAAAAGCACTAAGGTTAGCTCTCTCTTCCCCAAGCGAGGTAATCGCAATACTAAAAGGACTGAAAACACAAGAACAAAATGACACATGGTAAGACATACAACAAATCGCCTCATAGAATAAGCCGCGAAGCAACAAAGAGTAAGACTAACACCGGGACCACCGCCTTAGAACGGTCAGTAGAGTAAACCACCGGGGTGTTTAAAAGCACTTTTACAGCTAGCTAACTTCACTCTGGGTCCCGATGCTACTCTTAATACAGAAATACATAAAAATTCGGTTCGCATAAAGGCTCCCAACTCAGTCAATGTATCAAAGCGAAAACATAAAAATCAAATTAATCATTATAATAAGCAAAGACGAGTACTCATGGCTAATTCTACTGTATGCCAGAGCAAATGAAAACCAATAGTTGAACCACGGCGGGCTAAGCCAAAGACAAATCGTCAAGCCCCAACCCACTGGTTAAAGTTTTACGAAGAGGCCGTCATTGAGTCTGAGGCCCGAACCGCCGTCGTGCAATTAAAGAGTGAAGCATAGCCATCAGCAATGACTGGGTTGACAACTATGCATGCAGTCTGCCGCATAATATCCAGGCTATAGCCAGTTCTTTTATAACGGTTAATAAGTTTTCTGAATTGCTCCGAAAAGTTAGATTTACCTACAATTTTTCTAAATCTGTACACTAAGTCACCGTAAAATTCTGGTTCCGATATACCTTGTTGCAGAAATGTTTTCAGACTGACACTATATTTTTCTAACAAGGCACTGTGTCAACGATAAAATTTCGAAAACGCCTTACGAAGTTTAAAATAACGATAGCCCTGCCTAAGAAGTTTGGCAGTAAGGGCTTTATTACGGTAGTTAAAATCATTAAGATTTGAAGAAGCTCTGGCTTATCTAATAAGTTGAGATATGTATACCCCATATGAGGTACGCCGGGGGACATCGCCATCCAGAAAAGGGAAATTGACTATATCAAAGTCAAAATTGTCCCGTTTATCATAAATTTTGGTGGAAACTGTACCATTAGATATACATAGATTCAAATCCAAAAAAAGGTGCCTCGGTATCGGAAGAATTTGCTCTATTTAATTGGAGTTCTGTAGGGTATATCCAGTCCACCATTTGGTGAAAGTAAATATTGTCAATATTTAATAAATCATCAAGGTATCTTAAAGTTGAATTGGAAGCCTCAATAATGTCAGCCTGATTTTCACGTGAGAGAGACTTCATGAAATCTCTCTCATAACAAAAAAGAAACAAATCTGCAACAAGAGGAGCACAATTAGTTCCCACCGGAATACCAATAGTTTGCCTATAAAGTTTAGTTCCAAATCTAATAAAAATATTATCCAAAATATAAACAAGGGCATCACAGACTTTTTGACACGACCATAAATTGTGATTATTGTATACATCAGAAGTGAAAAAAGCACATTCTTCGTTGCAAGCCAAATATTGGATATTCTCCCGAATAAACGTTCGGTTAATTAAATCAATAAGTTTATCTTGTATAAGATAATGAGGTAACGTAGTATACAGTGTAGAAAAATCATATGTAGAAAATTTAAAAGCCTGAAAGTATTTAGATTTAAATTTATTGAGAACATCGTTAGAATTTTTAATTGACCAAAAATAGTTAATTCCGTCCCTTTCGTAAACAGTATCATAGTATCTAATCTAATATTTTTTAACAGCAGTAAGGCATGAAGCTAGCAGTTTGGACAAAACAGTAGTCGTACATGAACTAGAATTAGCAACGAAACGTGTCAAGGTTATCAACTACAAGGCAGTATTTCTGTTTCTTTATTTGGTCGTTCAGTTTTCGTTAAAATGAAGCATTGCGATTTCGTTATTTATTGTAGGGGAGGGTTGAATGCCATAATTATGGAATTTCTTGGGTATCCCAAAATTCATATGTTTATCGGAAGGTCACAATATGCACATGAGTTAATGCATAGAGAAATATGCACTCACAAATAAAGCGTCTACGTATATAGGGTGCTCATTTGTGCTACATAAAATTGAATAATGTATGTATGTATGTACGTACATGTATGTATGTATTTATGTTACAAGCAAAACCATACCTCTGAATCAAACGTACTTATCACTATTTGCATTTTCTATCGGACAATAACAAAAAATCTTCTTACCTGATCAGACTCCATCTGCTTCCATTTCATACCGTTTTCTATTTGCCCCCACTCAAAATTATCGTAGAAGAAATCCTGATAATTCGTATAGTCTGGGTTTACGATGAGATCCGCATCTACTGAGCTCCCTAAAGGAAACTCGCTTTTTATCTGATTAACCTGGACAAAAAAAGATTTAGTCCATATAAATTGAAACAGCGACATTTGTAAAAGTCGCGCTGAAAAGCCCATATCAGCTTGTATACCCGGACAACAAATAAAGACAGTTGTTCTTTGCTCAAAGATACATTAGATTCTATAGAATAACTTCACTGGGAGCAATGTTCCGGGTCAGAGTCTGCGACCCTTGGTGTAGCTCATATTTTGCTATGTAACCTTGCTATAAGAAAAATGGTTCGTAAGGCATATGCAGAAAGTGAAGGTACAGATCAGGTTGAGCAACGGCGCATTTCCATCAGCGACTACACTTTTCCACTTAATGTATCGGTTATAGCATACAATCTCACGGACTCTAAGATGAATAAAAAAAGGTAAAAAAAGGTAAGAGAAAAGTCCAGGGAGTGCCACAATCACAAACCGCAGGCCTTCCCAGACCCCAAGAGGAAGAGGAAACCGACAAATCTAAACAAGCGTACGAAAAGCACTAAGATTAGCTCTCTCTTCCCCAAGCGAGGTAATCGCAATACTAAAAGGACTGTAAAACACAAGAACAAAATGACACACGGATTCGTTCTTATTACAAACATGTCAATTATACTACTTTCAAACATTTTAATAACCTACAGTCTGATAAAGAATCTGAATCAAGTGAGATTGCTTTTCCTCCCACATTTGCCTATAACAGAAAGGGTTTTTATCTATATGATAAAATTCTATCTCATATGACCATGAAGTAGACTTGCTGGTCCTAGGAACAATCCACCTAAAGGTGGGAGAAAAAAGAATCCATCATGAGTCAGCATGCAGGATAGGAAAATCTCATCCTCGGGGCAGGAATTTTAACCAGGGACTCGGCAAGTCTCGTTCCTGGTTGAAATTCATACCGCTCGGGTGAGATTTCCCTTTCCTGCATAGGCGGTCATGATGAATTCTTATATTCAACACCCATATAAAGCTCTCTCAAATAAGGCTTGTTTACTTTGTTTACGTTTATGGCATTACGTTTAAAAGACACACATGTACCTTTCCTGCGTCTTCGAATACTCCATGCGGCTACTGAACCACCATTCAGATGTGTAGCCGGTGACACTGGTTTTCATTTTCGGAGAAAAAAAGGCTTTTAATCTCATTTCATAGCATGTCGTCTGTTGATGTTATGAATATGCGAAAATCAGGAATTGTTACAATCATATCCACATCAGTGCCTCAATATCAAATATAAGACAGGCAAATACAATTAAACAGCAACAAAACGAACAGATGGCAAGCAGAGTAGGCAGCGCTTTCCCGAAGTGGTGGCAACTCTGTGACCTAAACTTGACTGTATATATCTTTTAAATTACATAATAGTTAAAAGGAGAACAATTGTAAGTGAAACACCACATATTAATTTATAAAAAAAACACCTCTAGGAAAGGACCATATTTGAACGGTCAGTAATATATCTGGTGTTTCAGCTAGCTTTACGGGATCCCAACCCTCGCACTAAGCTTCCACTGTGGTAAAAAATCATACATTTGTTCGGTCCATGTGGAGGTCTTCAAGTCATCCATTCTCATTACAGGCATCAAATAAATCATAGATAACACCTATTAGTAGTTGTGGTCATGGTAACCAAGCCATAATTAATCTCATAAATTCGTAAACGAATGACAGATCAGAATGTTCAGACCAACAGACATGGACCCAAGAATAAAGGCTGTAATCAGGCGTCCGCGGATAGTAAGCATTACTTGGTAAGCAAGCTTTGCCCATCATATCCACAGGCCTGAACGAAGGAATTATTAATAGAAGCGTATATCCGGGATTTGGAAGTCTACTTAGGCTCGTCATTGGCAAAAAAAAAAAAAACAAAACAAAAAAAAACAAAAAAAAAAAACAACAACAAAAAAACAAAAACAAAAAAACAAAAAAAAAAAAAAAAAAAAAAAAAAAAAAACAAAAAAAAAAAAAAAAAAAAACACAAAAAAAAACAACAGATGATAACTATAGAATATAATAAGATGAGGCTTCAACAGAAACCACGTGTTGAGACGCCTAGAGATGCCTGGAATGTTAAACAACACTACTAGAATACTGGAGCAAAAAACAATCACCAGTTGAACCCCGGTGGGCCGAACAATGTCCAAGCTAGACCGTCTAAAGGAATTGGCCATCATAGTCTGAAAACTGACCCACTGGCGTGCAATAAAAGAGGTAAGCAAAGTAGACAAACATTACTTGGTGAACCGATAAGCATGCAGACTGTTTCATGACATCAATGTTATACCATTTCGTTTCTAATCTACGGCAGTTCTACTGCATTAAAAAGAATATTCCGTATTACCTACTATACACTAAGTCACCATTTAATTCAAATTCTGATAGGCCTTGTAGCAAAATTGTTTTATACAGTATCGTAAATAGAAACCAATTTGTAGTGTCAGCGATGAATTTAGAAAAAAAGGTTTTATGAAATTTATGTTGAAGAAAAAGGTTTTGTTACGCAGCATTTTTATTCAGCATTAAAATCCGCTAAATGACTAGACACTCTTGTAAACCGAATCAGTTGAGAAATGAATTATCACTGAGGTGCAGTCCCTCGCCATTCTTAGCTGTGTCTCTATTTACCCTCGCACATTTGGCGATTCTTTTAGCTAGATCTTGTCAATATTAATGTGTCTATTAAAGTTTATCGGAACATTCTATATTGCTGGTGACCTATTGCTATTTCTATTTTTCGGCCTCCGGTGTTGCCTTGGTCAGTGAAAATTGGCATTTGGCAAGTCCATTGGCTGGATCGTGTCGGTATCAATCTGGCAAAACTTATCGAAGCATTCCTACGATTTCAAGAGTTATGGGTATTTTCGCTAATTGTCAATTTTGCCCGCAGGGTATTGTCGGTCAAGGTAAAGTGGCATTTGGCAATTGCCTTTTTCTGGATCTTGTCAATTTTAATGTGTATAAAAATCTTTATCAAATTATGCCATATGGTTAAAGAAAATATCAAACTACAATGGCATAAACATCTTTCAGACCATAGAAATGTGTTCGGGATACAGGTCGTTCTGGCAACTGAGGGTTAATCATGATGCCAGATCAGGAATTAAACAGCGACAATTTAGGGAAATTTTCTAACTTACATAATAGTTAAAAGAGAACAGTTGTAAGTGAAACACTACATATTAGTTTATAGAAAAAGTACTTTTGGGAAAGGCTTATATTTGAACGGTCAATAATATATATGGGGTTTTAGCTAGCTTAACGGGATCCTAACCCTCGCACTCAGCTTCCACTGTGGTAAAAAATCATACATTTGTTCGGTCCATGTGGAGGTCTTCAACTCATCCATTCTCATTACGGGCATCCAATAAATCACAGATAACGCCTATAAGTATTTGTGGTACCCAAGCCACAAATCAATCTCATAAATCCGTAAACGAATGACAAATCAGAATGTTCAGACCAACAGACATGGATCCTAGAATAAAGGCTGTAAAAATCAGGCGTCCGCGGATAGTAAGCATTACTTGGTAAGCAAGCTTTGCCCACCATATCCACAGGCCTGAACGAAGGAATTATAGGTAGAAGCGTATGTCCGGGATTTGGAAGTCTACTATGGCTAGTCATTGGCAAAAAACAGATAATGAATATAGTATATAATAAGATGAGGACTCAACAGAAACCACGTGTTGAGACGCCTAGAGATCTCTGGAGTATCAAATAATACCACTAGAATACCGGAGCAAAAGAAAATCACCAGTTGAACCTCGATAGGCCGAGAAACAGGCAAACAATGTCTAAGCTAGACCATCTAAATGAATTAGCCATCAAAGTTTGAACACTGAGCCACTGGCGTGCAATAAAAGAGGTAAGCACATTACTGGGTGAACCGCTAAGCATGCAGACTGTTTTTGACATCAATGGTATACCCATTTCGTTTTTAATATACGGCAGTTCTACTGCATTGAAAAAAAAAAAAAAGATTCCGTTTTACCTATTATACACTAAGTCATCATTAAAGTCAGGTTCTGATAGGCCTTGTAGCAGAACTGCTTTTATCCATAAATAGAAACCAATTTGTAGTGTCGACCATAAATTTAGAAAAAAAAATGTTTTATGAAATTTACGTTGGAGAAAGTTGGCAGTCAAAGGTTTGTTACGCAGCATTTGTATTCAGCATTAAAATCCGCTAAATGACTAGACACTCTTGTAAACCGAATCAGTTGAGAAATTGAGGTGCAGACCCTCGGCATTCTTAGCTGTGTCTCTATTTACCCTCGCAGGTTGGTCATTCTTTTGGTTAAATATTGTCAATACTATTGTCTACAAAAGTTTATCAGAATATTCTATATTGCTGGTGACCTATTGCTATTTCTACATTTCGGCCTCCGGTGTTGCCTTGGTCAGTGAAAATTGGCATTTGGCAAGTCCATTGGCTGGATCGTGTAGGTATCAATCTGGCAAAACTTATCGAAACATTCCTGCGATTTCAAGAGTTATGGGTATTTTCGCTAATTGTCACTTTTGCCCGCAGCGTATTGTCGGTCAAGGTAAAGTGGTATTTGGCAATTGCCTTTGTCTGGATTTTGTCAATTTTAATGTGTATATAAAACTTTATCAAATTATGCAATATGGTTAAAGAAAATATCCCATATGGTTGAAGACCTACGGCGACTTCCATAGTTCAACATTTTTGCTTCGGCGTTGCCTCGGTCATAGGAAAGTTGCACTTAGCAAGTGTATTAGCTAGATGTTGTCCTTCGAAATATTCCAAACGGTTTGAGCGCTATGGTAAGTTTTGCTAACTGACCACGGACGGACAGACGGCTGGACGGAGAGACAGAAAGACTCACATGGTGATTATAGGACTCTCTTCGAAAGTCAACCTTTCAGTCTGTCAATTTTCCTACGGGTCGAGCCATTTCCAACTTTTTGAGCGTTATGGCGATTATAATATTTTTACAGTTTTTGCCTTTGCAAGCCTTAGGTTGGGGTACAAGCGACCCAGAAAGTGGTTTCATAGTACTCAGATTATAACAGCAGTTTCTGTTTATTTAAAGAACATTATAATTGCACCTGATTTGCTCGGTTGCCAGGTCTGAATCAAGGGCATAACTACGCAGGGAAAATAATTTCAAAATAAACAATTATAGCTTTAAAAAGCTAATATATCAGTTTTTGGTCGCTTAAATTATTGCTATATGCTAAAAATAAAAAATGTGACATTCTAAGCATAGTTATATGCACACTCAAAATAGTTACAGTAGCAGGCAAATTACAATTTATGTTGTTAAGGTGCTAAATGCTACACTCGATTTGTACTTAATTTTGATAAGCTATTTATATGATCTGAGTAAAGACATGAAATGCAATTTTTACCGGGCATTTTAAACAAGTATTTTAAATATATTTGGAAGAGATGATTGTGAACTTCATGGCAGCTTATCAGCACTTGTAAATTCTAACTATGATTTTTAACACCATTACGAAAACACGCCTATTCAAATATATAGAAAATTTTACCACCAAAAAAAATGAAAATTTTCAGATAAAAAACTTCTGATATGTTTTCTTATTTCTACTCAAAACATAGATGGTGGGTACTCGTCAGAACCGCCTCATCGAGTACCCACGATCTATGTTTTGAGCAGAAATAAGAAAAATAATGTATACTCCTGTAAACCCCAGTTTTATTATATAAAAGTGGGGTTTAAGGGGGTCAACGTTATATAGGCGTGTTTTCGTGATGATTTGTCACAACCATAAAATTGAATTTAACTATACATTTTCTTTAAAGCAACAATATGATGAAACCTGGGTTACTATTTCCTAATAGAATATTGTATTGGAACTGTAAAAATAAAGAACAAATAGATGTGTTATGTATAACTACAAGGGACTGAAAGGTTTACCTTTACAGACACCATTATATAAGATCAGGGCAATACAAAAATGTCAAAACAAGATGAATTTGAGTTCAATGTCATTTACTCATTAAACTTCTTTCACTATAAGAACTAATTAACTCATTGCTATGGATCCGTTTTACTTATTTGACTATTCTAAATGGATCCGTTGCAGGTACCTACTATAACATTGAATGAAATAGATTCACTATACGTTTTAATATATTATATTTATTTATATATAAACAGATTGGAAATATATACTATTTAGCATCTTGCACGTCTGATTGCCTTTCTATTTACATCCATTTTTTTTCTTATCAATACATTATCGTCCAGGATCGCCCTATGACTATGCCAGATTGGGAACCACGGTGTATTTAAGACAGCTAATTGCTTAACCTTATATGATTTATTCAGATTCTCTGACAAAAAATAAAATAAATCCTATTCACGGTATTATTCTTTATTCTTAGCCCGTCCGTCTTTCTTTCCGTCCGTCGGAGTCATGCCTGTGTGTGTACCAGCTTAGAAACGACAATCACATATGTTGGTTTGATTATTCACCTTATGAGGACAAAATGCCACGAGAAAAATATGGTAAGTATTTTTATAGTTAACGCCCTTTGTTCAGGCCGTCTGTCCCTCCGTTAATCCCAATGATCGTATCCTTTCCATACAGTGTATTTCGAGCGAAGAAACTTTAACATAACATTAGTATGACAATTTGAGCAATGCAAAACAGTGTCCCAATACAAAAGCTCCCATGCTTGACAGACTATGATGTAATATTTTATATAAGTGAAAAGTGAATTCAATATTTCCGGATATGTGCAATATTTTAAGAACTATGGCGTTTGGTAAAGTGTCGATAAAAGAAGAAAACACTGCTTTACATAACCCATATGTTTTATAAATAGCATAAATTCATAAAAAATAGCTCTTGACATTAAATCTGTGACTTGATCATAACCGAATGACATTGGTGCATTCCTTCAACACTGATAAAGGCAGGGTTAGCAAATGTAATTGAAATACTTCTAATACGATGATGATGTACCGTAATGCAAAGAATAAAAAAACTTGTGATGCAATATTGCTATAATTGAAGCCCTTAGTACAATATCCAAGTCCGGGATAAAGACATAACCTTTAAACATTTCAAAAGTGTTACACCGAATTCGGTAGGAATAAAGTAAGCCAAACTACAATGGCATAAACACCTTTCGGACCATAGAAATGTGTTCGAGATACAGGAAGTTCAAGCAACTGAGGGTTAATCATGATGCCAGATCAGGAATTAAATAGCGACAATTTAGGGAAATCTTTCCGATTTTCTACTCAATAATTGTATGTTGAGTGTACTCATTAGAATCGTCTCGATGAGGCGATTCTAATGAGTATACACAACAGACAATTTTATGATAAAAAAGAAATTTTACATAAATATCTGTTTTATCGGAAGAATTTCGTAGGGACTCAAAAAACAATTTCGAACTACCCATGGTAAACGAGCCATAAATTCTGATAGGTCAGAGCAGACAGGCAATTTACCTTGTTTCTACTCGGTCACAACCTTGGATTTATATTATCATCGTCAGTTATGGAAGGCATCGTTCAATGACTACCACAACAGTTTTATTGTATTGCTGGCCATTCCATGGTGATACCTGTGTTGCCGTTCCTCTTTGTTTTGTGCATTCTGTTTTGTTGGTGTGTTGTGGTGTGGTGCTTTTTGTTTCCATATTATTCTAATCTTATTCGGTTTCTTCTTAGGGCAATGTTCCGTGATTGCTGTGGCCTTTTTCTGGGTATCTCACTATATTTATTATCTAAAATTAAGAGAAAAAATCGCAAAATATAAAACAAAGCCTGGGGTTGTCGTTCCTTAACCTGACACAATGACACGTCTTAGTAATTCGCGACCAAATATTAGAAGGGGATATAATTCAGATAAAAAAAAAAAAAAAAAAAAAAAAAAAAACAATAAAAAAAAATACAACATATCTACTTGACTCAGCCTACTTTCTTAGTGTATCAAGTGACATCAAATATAAGAGCCGCAATGTTTAAAGGTCAAATATTCGGAGCATATTCATGAAAATATCAGAAAGTCAGAGCGATATTTTGTTAATGCGAGATAGCTACATAATTTAGTCCATATTTCTACCAATTATTATCGACCAACAACCAAAGACACAGGACTATGGAGATCGCAGGCTTTAATGATAAATTATCAGGAAAAGAGATAACCCAAATATAAGAAAGCGAGAGTTGGTTTTTCTTTACGCACCACTTCTACGTGAAAAGTTTACATTTCTACCAAACATTATTTCCATCGAACGTTGTCAGAATATATCCAGAGAGCATAACGTTTAAGGGGTAATTAATAGGAGGGGAGATAATACCGAATGAAAACGAGACTCGTCATTCCTTTTTTTGATAAGTCTACTTGACACAGTCCACATTTCTGTTAACTATCATCAAACTATTTCTAGGGACATAGGAGTTAAGGATCCCGAAGTCTTATTTATGAAGGAATGAAATGACGGACGGACGGAAAAAAGAGGCGAACTAATTTTAATCTGAGTCCCCTTCAATAAACGTTGGGGTACAATATTGGATTGTCGTATCAAGAAACAGAAACGGATGTGCTTCAAATACATATTTTAGTAACTGTACAATGGCAAAGACACACATTTAAAAATGATGCTCTAGGAAACCTGTTTAATTTTGTTACCATTGTATTGTCATAATTATATAAAAACTCTGTACATATTAGATAACCGAAGTTACAACAATCCTACCTACACAGGACATTAATACAGGTCATTAAAGAACAGTTTTACAAGGCGACCAGTTTAAGACCGATTCTATTTGATTTATATGACAATGTACAGAATCAATGTATGCCCTAATCGTTGACCCTGCATGGCCATCAGAAGTTGGCTTTGGACTACTTTACTCCAGTGTCTGAAAAGTCATACCCAGCTAATACATCACTCATATTTTCTAGAATTTCCGTATATTTGGTGGCAAATGAGAACAACTAATGTCACCAATGTTATGAAAATGTAAGGAAATAGAAAAGACCACTTGATTTTATGGCAAAATCTATCCACTATAGAATACAGAGGCCCTTCTAGAGGTTTTTTGGGAACAGGGAAATAAGGCCATTTATTTCAATTTCAGGGGAAGAAGGGACCAAAAATCTAAAACTGAAGGGTACAGGGAAACAAAGGCAATTTTGGGCACCAGGGAACATAGAAAATCAAGATTTTGATTTTGGAGAACAAAGGAAGGCCTCAATATATATTTTTGGATTTTAATATGCTAGAATAAATTTAAGAATAATAGAAGGGATTATAATTCCACAGAAACAAATAATTCAGACTCTTAAAGATCCATGTTTGAAAAAATCTAACGAAATATTGAGAACGTGACGTCATTCGGACCGCCTTCACAGATTGATGGCCTTGATTTCGAGCTGACAACCGGTCAAACAATGAATGTTATGATGTTTACTGTCAAATAGCGATGAAAAACTACTGCCATACGTTAAGTACTACGAAACGAAAATGGAATTTAGATAAGCTACAGATTTGGGACCGCAGCCTAGCTATTTATAACTATTTATACAGAAATCGGGCACTAGACAATTTCATTGGGTAGGTTTTGTCAATATCTATCTGCAGGACAAACGTTATCACCATATTGCAAGCAGTTTAAAATTTATAGCGATCTTCACAAACTGATAACGGACAGACTGACACACCTCGGCAAAACTATTTATCGCTAGAAATGTGTGCTTGTAAAACACTGTGCCCCAAATATATGCCTGTCCCTATAAAATGCTTAACTTTGAAAGGAATATCATAAAATTAATCCGATTTCCCCCAAACGCTTATCAGGTGATTCATTCCTCAGCCCCAACGAGATTTCAATGATATTTTATTTAAAGGGGAGATAATTCGGATAAGAAAAAATACAGGTCACCTTTTTGTTCATGAGGAATCCATATACAAAATTTTAAAACATTAGCATACATGCTTCTAAACTTATGCTATGCACAATAAAGCAACAACATTGAATGGCCAAAAATTGCAAAGGGCCATAACTCCAACAACATTTTATTCAGTTGGTTAAAAATTTAAACAGGTGATCACAGTCCCAATCAGTACACCAAATATCAAGGCTCTAGCTTAAACACTTTTTGAGATATCTTGCTAACGCCATTTCAATGTTGTTTTATTAAAAGGGAAATAACTCTAAAATGGGAGATAATTTGGATAAGAAAAACAATACGGGTCACCTATTTTTTCATGAGGAAGCCATATATAAAATTTCAAAATATTAGCATACATGATTCTTAACTTATGCTATGCACAATAAAGCAACCACATTAAATGGCAAGAAATGCCAACGGCCATAACTCTTACAAAATTTTATTTAATTGGTTTAGGATTTAACCATGTGATTTCCTCCTCAGTCCTACTCAGTATATCAAATATCAAGGCTCTAGCTTAAACACTTTTTAAGATATCTTGCTAACGAGATTTCAATGTCATTTTATTAAAAGGGAAATAACTCTAAAATGGGAGATAATTCGGATACGAAAACAAAAATACCGGTCACCTATTTTTTTCATTAGGAATCCATATATGAAATTTCTAAACATTAGTATGCATAGTCCTAAAGTAATGCTATGCACAAAAATGCGTGATGAACGAACGAACGGACATGCTAGAAGTCATATGCCCCCAACTTTTTTCAAACGTTGGGGGCATAACGATATGACTAAGGCTTAGGCGTACGACCCGCAAAAACGCATTGACATGATTATACCCATTTACAAATTCTAACCATCGGTGATTGGTCATTAAATGTGAAGGAGTGGCACAGCATTGTATAAAAAAATAATACTCACAGCAGAGTGTTTAAACTGAATGTAAGTAGTAATAGTGTAATGTAAGTAGTAATTTAAGAAAAACAATACGGTTGCCGCCACCGACAGTGCACCTGTGATAGTTAAGTTTTGGATCTTTTGCTGAGGATAGTTTTAGGGATGCACAAAATACTTGAGTTGTATTTTTCACTTTTCGGAGCTATAATACATAAAAATCTGGTGAACGTCGATGAGAGGATGCACTAAATGCACTAAAATCGGTTGAAGTGTCATTCATATTTATAAGAGAGGTACTTAATAGCTAAATGAAAAAACAAAAAAACAAAAAAAAAAAAAAAAAAATAACAAAAAAAAAACAGTCTTAAAAATTTTCAATGTTTACGGTCCGAGACCTTAGCTTACAAACTGACCGACTGCTACTAGTGTAACAGTTGCAGTCTTAGTAAATAAAGGAATTTCACAAACTGATTACGGACGGACGGACATGCCTCGGCGAAGCTGTGTATGAAGAAATCTCCCATTTGACTATTTCATTGGTTTGTATCAGCATATCTAAAATAATTAAATTATTTAAAGCGATTTAAAAGTTGTATCGATTTTCACAAAACTAACTACAGACGGACACAGTGATTATAGGGCACCCCTCGTAAGTACTCCTTTCGAATGATTTTACTAAGGATCTTGCAATTGCATATGACAGTTTCATCGATTAGATCTTGCCAATATGTTTATTCATGCCAAAAGCAATAAAAAATATTCCAAGCGTTTAAAAGTTAAAACGATTTTGCAAAACTTATTATGGATGCATAGACGCGAGGCTATTTATGAAGAAATCTGGTATTTGACTCGTTAGATGTTTACAATATGTATCTGCATGCCAAACATAATAAAAATATTCTCAGCGGTTTAAAAGTTATAATGATTTTTACTGATTACGGATAGACGGCAAGGTGATTATAGGCACTCCACGTAAGTCCTCCTGTCGGATGACTTTCCTGTGGGCCGTACTATATAACACCATGGGAAGAAGGGGCACAAGGAACGTCGCCATCAAAATAAAAAAAAAAAAAAAAAAAAAAAAAAAAAAAAATAAAAATAAATAAAATAAATAAATAAATAAAAAGAAATAAATAAAAAGTAAAAGCGCGAGAAATTAATAATGTCTAAACCTAAATCATCGCGTTTGTCGTATTTCGGTTGAAACAAAAAGGGTTGAAAGTTTTTTTTTTTTTTTTTTTTTTTTTGTTTTGACATGCTTATCCGTATCACCACGTGGATGTCATGCTCGATGCAAATCTCGTGTCATCCAGCAATCTGTAAATCTGTAAACATCTACTTGATGTGACAAGAAGCAACAGATCACGACAATGTAGTAATTATATGTATGTCCATATGGCACTACTCAACAAGTTAAATACTTGAACGTGCGTGCACACTACATACTGAATTCGGCAGGACTGAGTTTACAGTAGAACCACACAATGCGACTGTATGTCTTAGAGGGATATGCAAAAAAGTTACGATCCAGATAAGCAAGCGATAAAGATATGAGAAAAGTCCAGGGAGTGCCACAATAGCCACAGAGTCTAAAAAGGATATTTTCTGTCTGTGTACCGATATTCTCTACAGCATCCAAAGATTCCGTAAGCAGAGAGAAGGTCCTAATTAGGCATACACAGTATGATCGGGGCTGCGCTATCCCTAAGACACTTTTAGCCGTGGCACGGATCAACTGGGCTGCAACATGAGAAACATCACACCTTTCTTCAATTACTGTTTTCTCACATACTGTTGATATTGCATCTGGTGCTTCTGGATCTCTAGAGCTAGGATAACAAAACCAACCCAAAGCTTTGAATCACTTGGATATGCACATATACAATGCACATATACAATGTGTATATCTTAACGCCGTTTTGATTATTCAAATGCCGGAAACAGCAGCTATACAAGTCAAAGAAAAACATTGATATGGCATACATTGCGAAACATTTATGATTGACATCACAGGTGGAGACGTGAAGTTTTTCGTTGTCATAAGGTTTGCGGCTTTTAAGCTTTGTGGCTTTTGTTTGTGTGTTTATCCTTAACTTTTGTACAGTGTTCACTCTGGTAATAGCATAATGCACAAATGTTGTCTACAAACTAGTTTTTAGAAGCTATGCTTCGACGATCTTTGATTTTGATATATTCTAGTCATTTGTGATCATTAAGCCTTTTCTGAAAATTTTGAAATTTAGGCTGAGGTTCACATAAGAGGCCTAGTGACCAAAACTGTTGCCCTTTCGACATACATCAGAAAGGTGCTTGGCGCTTTAATTAAATGATAATATTTTGTTCTGACTGACCAGTTCTTATCCGAAACTAGTTGTTTTTTTGTGTTTCAGTATTTCTATTCTCAAATATTTGTTCTAAAATTAAATTTATGCCCAAAATTGGTCTGCCTTATGCAGTTCCTATGGTTAGATTATTTTTTAATTTTATGTAAAATATATTCTTTATTTTGCTGGCTGATTTATAATTAACCATGCTTTGCAACTATATTGTGAAAATTTCAGAAAATTTAAACAAACGAAACTTGTTTATAATCTGCCTGAAAGATACCTATCGATATCTGCATAATTTGCAGCCACATTTACTATGGGGAAAAATTAACATATTTGACGTTTTAAAACCAACAAAAGAATAAAAATTTTCGTGCATAGGTAAGTACAGTAAAACTAAGTTTTACATACAATCATGACAAAAGTTTGTTGATTTACTTCTTCTTTGTAAAATGCTAGGTAAAACAAACGACTTTCTGAAGAAGTCAAAAGGAGCAAATAGTCTGGCCCATCCAGAAAACAAACTTTTGACACTTTAGCCAAATTAATTTTGTGTTTGTGTATATGCGCTCTCGAGAGCCATTACTTTTAAAATCTATTAATAGACAAAAATTACGTATGAAATAGCAAATACTTTCCCAAATTTCTCCTTAACTCACCTCAATCTGCAGGCCTCTAGGAAGGGCAGAGTTACTGTTACTTCTTAACCTGAAACATTTGAAGAAAGATATCATAAGGTAATCGTTCTAAATATCAGTGTGGTTGTTCACCACATTTCACACTTGGAGAATTTATTTCTTATAACACACTACACACATTATATTATTTTAAACTAAAACACTCTTGAACACATTTCTACTCTACTACAAGCTAGATCAGTCTCCAAAAGCAATTGATTTAACTGCAGTTCTATTCGTCCAGAAGTTTGTTATACGTAAGCTGAATGTGTATCACTAAAAAGATAGAAATATTACAAGCTCGGTGAAGGTCTACCCATGCTACTCTCTATGAAATTGACGTTTGGGGTATGCAACACAGTCAACATTGATTTTACTCCTTTTAAAAATAGGCCTACTCTAAAAAAAAAAAAACAAAAAAAAACCTGCTAATAAAGGGAGCAAATAATTCTTTTCTTTTAGTATAGATTTCTGTTCAGAAAATATTTGTTGCTCAGGAAATTATTAAATTGGACAGGGAATCACTAAATTGAGCTCCTTTCTAAAACAAATGGAAAATATACCAGTTCGTCTAAATGAGGCATACAGTGAATATCTAAGACACTATTACTGTGATATTCTGATGTTAATTACATGAACGAATGTTCATAAAATCGATAATATCAAAATATAAATTGTTTAGTTTTTGGCGCTGTGCACTTGCACTTGCATTACCTTTCCGCTAATAATATACTCAGAATTGTGTAATTTTAAATTCGTTCCATGCCGAGCAAGTTACTGTGATATTCTGATGTTAATTACGTGAACGAACTTTTATATCATCAATTATATCAAAATATAAATTGTTTAGTTTTTGGCGTTGTGCACTTGCACTTGCATTACCTTTTCGCTAATAATATATTCAGGACTGAATTGTGTAATGTTAAATTCGTTTCTATGCCAAGCAAATCCGAAAGAAAACAAACAGTTACCTGATGCGCATGTTCGCCTTACGCAATATTTCTATTCTTTCTTTCGCCTTCAACTTCCAGTCAGTTATATCTGGAACCTTCTTCAGACTCATTTGATCAACCAAGTACTCTGCTGTAGAACCACTTACTTGTACATACACTCTAAAAGTGTCATAACCTACAACATTTATTTAAATACAGATGTACTTGAGGTACAGACAATGCGTGTATCAAATGATGGAGAAATCAAGAACATAGTATATACTTACACACCCCAGACGTCCGTCTAGCATTCAAAATACCACTGAAACACAGCATAATGAAATATTATATCGCGAAGAGTTAATAAATAGAGCAGCTCTCTAGCTTAATTCCCCAATATTGTACAGTTACAATATACGATATGTTTAGGTGTGTACTTGTCAGGGGAACTGGTGTACAGATGACCAGGAAAGGCCACCTAAGGCACCAGATAACGTAGAATGAACAAATAATACTAAGTATCACTTCATCGTAGACAGAACTAACAATCTAATAGAAACTGCAACAAAGATATAGCCTTGGAACGGTCAGCAGCAACACTGTTCGAAAGTTTAACCTCCTTTATTCTGCTCCCTGCTTCTGAGTATTAATCCTGATGTAAATAACACCGCTTGGAAACGGCTATCAATAAATAAGATCATAGCCTACAATGACACCAAGAGGAAGCGCAAACAGATAATGACAGACAGTAGACCTACCTCAGACCCAAAAAAACATCGCAACCACCTCCCTCTTCCCCAACAATGTTATCACACTGCTAGGCAAGATCCCCTTAACTCAACATTATGACAACGAACAGGACAAAACATGGAAAAAGCCCGCAGCGAACAGCCACAAGGCCACACAGACAACCAACACTATAACGCCGTAGAATAGTCGGCAGTAAGAAATAAACTACCGGGGGTTAAAATCCAGTAATTACATCAGAGCTTCCTCTAGACCCTAGGCTCAAATGTTGTATAATCTACAAAATGATTGTTTGATTTGCAAATAAGCTCCCTAACTCAGACACTGAAGTATATAAAAAAAAAAAAAAAAAAAAAAAAAAAAAAAAAACAAAAAAAACAAAAAAAAAAAAAACAAAAAAAAAAACAAAAAAAAAACACAAAAAAAAACAACAACAAAATAAAAAAAAAAAAAACATATAAATAAACTTTAAGTCACTGTGAATAAACAAGAATGAGGGCTCATACCAATCACATCTTGAGAGGCTTAGACCTGAACTTACGATCTTCCCAAACCTGTAACTGTTATATCTACACTTACAGTCGACTCCCGTTATTTCGAATTCCAAGGGACGCTCTGAAATACTTCGAGATATCCGTACCTAGACATATCAGATTTGCAAACGTGAGGATAAAATAATTCAAACAACCACATTTAACAAATTTTTATGTAATTGAACTCTTGACTTAGAGATATATCGAAAATATCGTGGAAAAGAGGAGAAATTGCTCCTGAGTCCTGAGGAGCAATTTCTCCTCTTTTCCCAATATTTTTTTTACCTGTTGTGGGATTTTCATGTTTAGTCAGGGACAAGATTTTCACTTTTAGATAAGCGGTTATTCGAGATAAGCGAGGTCGAGATAACGAGAGTCAACTGTAATTGTTCGGTTCTCGAGGAGGTTCTCTAACTCATCAGTGGATCAACACAGTAGTTCCATTCATATAAATGAGACAGCGAATGAAAAAACTACAATACGACCTGTGTGACCAGCAAACACTCAGATCATCCTGTATGCTCACCTAGTACAGCAAAGCTTCTTGCTGATCCCTCTTTGCATTACGAAATACGAAAACATGCCTATTCAAATATACTGAAAATTTTACCATCAAAAACTGAAAATTTTCAGATAAAAAATTCTGATATCTTCCATTTTCTGCTCAAAACATAGATTGTGGGTACTCGCTGGAACCGCCTCAATGAGGCGGTTCTAACGAGTACCCACAATCTATGCTTTTGAGTAGAAATAAGAAATGCTTTTGGGTAGAAATAAAAAAATAATGTATACCCTTTAAACCCCAGTTTTGTGGGAAAGTAACTGTCCGTTTGGCTTTCTGCTAGTGATGTTTCCATTAGGGTCTAGTTATTTAGTGTTTGTGTTTCTTTCCCTTTGATGTCTCTGATGGGAGGTGTTGGATAATTGTATCGATTCCTGATCATTGCCTTCACTTCTATTTACTATATAAAAGTAGGGTTTACGAGGGTCAAAATTATATAGGCGTGTTTTCGTGATAGCCCGGAGACTGTAAAAGGCACATGTAATCAGCGAAGGCTCTGATAAGACTGCGCGGATGCGCAGGCTGATCAGGTTTATCGATGGTCGCACATGTCTTATTGTAAGTTTTGTTGTGCGCTAGCTCAAATTAATGTTTTCTGTTATGTTGGTTCAACAGAATTTATTTTTAAAAAAGATATGTGAAAATTCTCAAAAAATGCCACAATCATGAAGCACAGCCCTCCCATGGCATTTAAGGAAAGATAGATGAGGAACAAATAAGGACTCGACAAACGTCACATATGAAGTCGCAGACGCACACATAAAGAAGAACCTCAAGAAAGAACGCGCCTTGGAACGGTCAGTAGAAAAAACAACTAGGGTTACTCGCGCAAAACCTCGCCCCTAATTCTGATGCAGTTAAAGACTATTTTAGGAGGAGAATGTTACTGACAGAATTACTAGTATACTATTTACAGAAAGAAGTAGGTTAGTTAAGAAAATATTACATAAAACACAAAGTACACTCCAGTCAAAGAAATGCTAGATCTTTGAAGTACACACTGGTTCAGCCTCAGACTAAATGACGGCTATTTCCTCAATCACTTTCTTAAGGTTGGTGCCTGATACCCTATGTGCTCGGGTTCTCTTGCCTTTTTTTCTTCCAAATCTTACGTGTGTTTTTTTTCTGTGCTCTGATTTCTGAGAAAATTACAGGGGTGCTTTGCTTAAACCAGTTTTACTCGCGCGAAACCTCACCTTTAATTCTGATGCAGCTCCAAATTACAAACAAACTGGTTTGGGGTCCCAGTACTTTTTCTACTGACCATTCGAAGGAAGTTCCTCCCTTGCCGTTCTTTTTTGCTTCAGCATCAATAATTTCATACGCGACGTTTGTTTTGTCATTTGTCACTGTTTGTTCCTCATCTCTCCTTCGTTTGCTGCATAATAATGGTGCATAATAATGGTATTTCCTGGTATCTTCACAATGTTTTTATGTAGTCGAACATCTAAGAATACATTTGTACGACAAGAATATAAATAATTGTCGGCGACTGAGTTGGTTTATTACCTTCTGGAACTGGAATAACGGCCCCAACTTCTGTCCAAATATCTTTCTGAACCCTGATGTTGCGTCCAAACTTTACAGTTTTCTTATCACCTGCCAAAAAAGATAATCGGTCTAAAACGGCTTCAAGAGAACAACTCACTGAATAGGGTCATCAGGATAGAATATCACTTAAATTTGAAATATTCTTTTGCTCATATTCAAAGAAGAATTTTCACTTATATGAAAATTCTTCTTTATGCGCAATAGTTATAGTTTATCTGTAGAAAGTAAACAATACAAAACAGACTGCAAATTATGTTGCTAAACACAAATGTACGTACAACTTTGCAAAACAGTTACCAAAATTAATCAGAAAATGAAAGTTCTATTTTGTTGCACTGTACTCTTATCCAAGAATATGTTTCTGTGATATCTAAATTATGTGAGAGAATTAATAAAGATGATGGAGTAAATATTTTATGCAATCAAATTTATGACTTTGAAGTTAAACCAGGCATCAGATTGGTGGAAAAGTAGGCCGAGATGTAATGGTTTGTGTCAATATTGTACTTAACAGATAAAACATTACACATTTCCACGTGTAGTTTTATCAAAACTTTACTTATTTACAACAATAATTCATACCAAATTAAACTGGAAAATTAAACCAATACAACATATACAAATATGTTTTCGTCAGTGTCCTTCAAATATTTTGTGTCGTTCTCATAAATGAAATGTGTTATAAATAGATACTGTAAGTAATGAGCCTTGAGATCATTGAACGCACTCACAAAAACTTGAAATCAACAAATGTGTCAAGATTTCTGGTCCAGCCTAGATAGTTTCGGCAACTTTGGTCTCATCAGCGATCTCCATATCTAATTGCTGAAATCCCGTAATGAGCTCAACGACAACAAAAGACAAGGAAATCAAATTAAATCATTGTAAAGTACGGTTGGCGCTTTACGGTCGCCACAAGGCAAATACTACCTGTGACGAAGACAAACAGATTCTAAAAGGAATGACGATTGAGACCAATAAAATACTCTCAAAACTAAAAACAGCTAAAGGGTAACATTTTCTGGGCCTAGTTTAGCTAGTTTCAGCCAATTAGGCCTCACCAGTGACACTCATATCAAATTTCAGAAATCCTGAAATAGTCTCAATGATCACAAAGAACCAGAAAATATAACATACACTATAGCGAAGGAAGGGGTGATGTTTTACGAAGCCATTGGGCACTGTCACTAACTGCAGTAAGTATAAATAGATTATAGAAATAATGACCTTGAAAGGGAAATGAACACACTCACAAAACTGAAAAAAGTTGTTGTTTTTATTTGTTTAGCATGTTTTTCTTGCGTCCAGGATTCCATTCTCTGAGAACATATTTATGCGGGGCATAGTATTTCCTACAAGATTGCATGTGCGCCCAGCTAAGAACCTGACCACCCTATATCAGTCTTTATTGTCCATATAAAGACACTTTAGATCGTTGGCTAGCCATAGGATGCGCTGCAAAGACTGATCAAGCTGCGCAGATGCGTAGGCTGATTGTAGTCTTTGTATGTCGCACATGGAATTTTGTAGCAAATGCTATGTACTTGCTCATACATTGTTTGTAATTTAAATGATATTGGTCTTACTAAGCCTGCCTTATGCATCCTTTTAGATTTGTATTATAATAAATTCTTTAAAAGCCAAAATCGTACAAAACGTTCAAACTAAGAGTGTAGGGCAATTATGAACCATTGCTGACATAAACCGTAAAATTCAATCAAAATGTACAGGTAGCCGCTGTATGCAACAACCACAACTTTTTACACTTTCCAGTTTACTGACTGCATAATCCTAATCTTATTTACTCTAAAGGCTTGAGCAGTATAACAGATATCGGGTATTTATACAAGTCTATAAACTCCTAAGTTCTTGGATAGAAAAGCCTGAGCAACCAGTGTAGACCCAGGTCTGACGCCGCAAAATGCTGTGTCTGATCAGGGTCTACACTGTTTGCATATCATTCAGCAATATTTTAGACACATCAACAGGCAGTTAAGTTTAAAATCAAGTATGGTTAAGTGTTAAAGTATCCCAGTATTTAGGTTAGTTACGGTAAGTACCTGTTACTGAATTTTTACAAGACAGCCTTAATTCAACTTCATGATACATAGCATCGCCAACAATCGTTATCAATTTAATAAATCCGGAGAGGCTGTACCGAGCACCAGACGTAATATTAACATATTGGGTCAGTCCATGCTGATTCGCAGATCTGAAAAAGAAGAAAAACAATCAGCATTAACTTGGTTATAATAACATTGGACAATACATGGTAAATGGTCTTGGACCAGTCCCTGGCCTTTCATAAAGTGCTTTCGCATTAAAGGCAAACTCTAAAATTGTCCACGTCCATAGACGTAAACTAAAGTCTCAACAGTTTTACACTCGTAAACATGTCACCCCAGTTTTTGACAACCATTAAAATAACAGAACTGTTTTTGCAAGTAAGTCGAGTAATGTAAATAAATTCTGAGAAAATAGTGATCTTTAAAAGCAAGGGACACACTAATGAAAACGAAAGTAGTGGGCTCGGTTTCAGCCATTCAGGAATTTTCGAAAAAAAGAAACAAAACCTCTAAAGTATCCAATGCAATAATGTTACAGTGAGTAGAAAAAAAAGGTAAGAAAAAAAGTCCAGAGAGTGCCACAATCACAAACCGCATCCCTTCCCAGACATCAAGAGGAAGAGGAAACCGACAAATCCAAACAAACACAAATCGATCAAACGTATGAAAAGCACTAAGATTAGCTCTCTCTTCCCCAAGAGAGGTAATCGCAATGCTAAAAGGACTGAAAAACACAAGAACAAAATGGCACAAGGTAAGACATACAACAAATCGCCTCGTAGAATAAACCACAAAGCACCAAAGAGTAAGACTAACACCGGGATCACCGCCTTAGAACGGTCAGTAGAGTAAACCACCGGGGGATTTAAAGCACTTTTACAGCTAGCCAACTTCACCCTGGGTCCCGATGCTACTCTTAATACAGAAATCCATGAAAATCGGTTCGCATAAAGGCTCCCAACTCAGTCCATGCATCAAAGCGAAAACATAAAAATCAAATTAATCACTATAATAAGCAAAGACGAGTACTCATGGCTAATTCTACTGTATGCCAGAGTAAATGAAAACCAATAGTTGAACCACGGCGAGCCAAGCCAAAGACATATCGTCAAGCCCCAACCCGCAGGTTAAAGTTTTACGAAGAGGCCGCCATTGAGTCTGAGGCCCGAACCGCCGTCGTGCAATTAAAGAGTGAAGCATAGCCATCAAAATGATTGGGTTGACAACTAGGAATACAGTCTGCCGCATAATATCCAGGCTATAGCCAATTCTTTTATAACGGTTAATAAGTTTTCTGAAATGCTCCAAAAAATTAGATTTACCTACAATTTTTCTAAATCTGTACACTAAGACACCGTAAAATTCGGGTTCCGATATACCTTGTTGCAGAAGTGTTTTCAGACTGACGCTATATTTTTCTAACAAGGCACTGTGTCTGCGATAAAATTTCGAAAACGTCTTACGAAGTTTAAAATAACGATAGCCTTGCCTAAGAAGTTTGGCAGTAAGGGCTTTATTACGGTAGTTAGTCATTAAAATTTGAAGAAGCTCTGGCGAATCTAATAAGTTGAGGTATGTATACCCCATATGAGGTACGCCGGGGGACATCGCCATCCAGAAAAGGGAAATTGACTATCAAAATCAAAATCGTCCCGTTTATCATAAATTTTGGTGGAAACTGTACCATTAGATATATATAGATTGAAATCCAAACAACGTGTTTCGGTATCGGAAGAATTTGCTCTATTTGATTGGAGTTCTGTAGGGTATATGCGGTCCACCATTTGGTCAAAGTAAATATTTTTAATATTTAATAAATCACCAAGGTATCTTGAAGTTGAATTGAAAGCCTCAATAATGTCAGCCTGATTTTCACGTGAGAGAGACTTCACGAAATCTCTCTCATAACAAAAAAGAAACAAATCTGCAACAAGAGGAGCACAATTAGTTCCCATCGGAATACCAATAGTTTGCCTATAAAGTTTAGTTCCAAATCTAATAAAAATATTATCCAAAAGATAAACAAGGGCATCACAGACTTTTTGACTCGACCATAAATTGTGATTGTTGGATACATCAGAAGTGAAGAAAGCACATTCTTCGTTGCATGCCAAAAACTGGGTATTCTCCAGAACAAACGTTCGGTTAATTAAATCAATAAGTTTACAATGTAGAAAAATCATATGTAGACAATTTAGAAGCCTGAAAGTTTTTAGATTTTAATTTATTGAGAACATCATTGGAATTTTTAATTGACCAAAAATAGTTAATTCCGTCCCTTTCGTAAACAGTATCATAGTATCTAATCCAATGTTGTTTAACAGCAGTAAGGCATGAAGCTAGCAGTTTGAACAAAACAGTAGTCGTACATGAACTAGAATTAGCAATGAAACGTGCTTTATAAGGTCGTTTATGAAGTTTCGGTAACCAATATAATGTAGGAAGTCTGTCTTGCTTTTCTTTAATACTCACTGCAAACTTAGCAGTAATATCGATAGAATGAGTATTAACAATGGATCTCTCGTCAGTAGAAATCCGTTCATATGTTTTGATACTACCAAGTTCTTGTATTAGAGTATTGATATAATACTAGCCACTTTGTAATACATAATAACTCACTTACTCCGCCCCATATACATTTTAGACTTATCACTCTGTAGGCTAAATCATCAGAGAAAAAGTAGCTATCATAAAAATTGACATTTCATTCTTTCGGAGACCTGTCAAGACTTATTTTCTAAAAATAAGAAAAAAAAAAAAAAAAAAAAAGAAAAAAATACAATGTTGTCTGCTTTCGTTCATAATCAGCAGTTTAAAGTGTCAGCTTTAAATTTCGGAACCTCTTAACTATGTTTACGCAATGTGAGACTCCACAAGATTTTTTTTAACGGCCGGTAATGAGCAAAGTAGGTCATAAATTATTCCTGCGGTTAAGTAAACAAACATAGAAAAAATGCTTTATCTTTTAACAGAATTCTGACTTAACCCGCAATTCAACGATTTTAAGCTGGAAATAACGGTGAATCGGGAAGAGAGACGCTATAAGGAAGTCCACGCATGAGCTTCTATTCAGTTATGGCTTATATCCCTAGGTGTATATTCCAATGATAGGTTTCTGCAATTTTGTAACGCATTGACATTTGAAGTAACATACCTTGTAGGTATCGCACATTTTATTGTTTAAGCCGTTTCGTGTCAGAGAATTCGGGATCCATTGGCATCATGCTATTATATTCAGATTCAAATGTGTCAAACTTGTAAAATGAATATTCAACACTGTTTAAAGACGTATTAAAATGTTTGTGAGGGAATATAATTCTTTTACACACAGTTGCTCATTGGAAAACAAACAAACAAAGCAAAAATCCGCACCCCCCCCCCCCCCTCAAAAAAAAAAAAAAAAAAAAAAAAAAAAAAAAAAAAAAAAAGTGTAGACTGTTTCTTTAAATACACAAACTCTACAGTAACTTTGAACTTATCCAAGTTATTACAGTTTGTTGCGCCGCACGGTTACTGAATTATATATACATAAAAATATAAAAAAAAGAAAGAAAAAAAAGATTAGTTTTATAACCATGACCTTTCAAATACATACCTATTAGAAACTTTAACGCTTAATAAGCCAGTGTAGCTGTCTTTACTGGGTTCCAGAGTGCAGTTTTTATGGCAGTACCAATTACCCTCAAAATCAGATTCCATGTCATTGTTCTGCAGTAGTTCCGCTAAAAATGATAAAAAATTGAGAATATTGCAAATTAAATATTTTGTTGTATTTGAAAATATGTCGAAGACCACCTATTAAAATTAATTCATACCGATTTACAAGGTACTCGCGTTCATGGCCAAGGCAATCTCTATCATTATTTATATCTTGGATAAAACACTATACCTTTCCAACTTTATTATTCAGGAATGCTATCTGTTCGTATAAAAAAAAAGTAAGAGAAAAGTCCAGGAGTGCCACCATCACAAACCGCAGCCCTTCCCAGACCCCACGAGGAAGAGGAAACCAACAAGTCCAAACAGGTACAAACCGAACAAACGTACGAAAAGCACTAAGATTAGCTCTCTCTTCCCCAAGCGAGGTAATCGCAATACTAAAAGGACTGAAAAACACAAGAACAAAATGACACACGGAAAGACATACAACAAATCGCCTCGTAGAATAAACCACAAAGCAACAAAGAGTAAGACTAACACCGGGACCACCGCCTTAGAGTTAACATATTTTAACTTCTTAACTTGATATATAGCAAAATCTCGTGTTTAAATCCTTTAAATCGCACATACGAGTAGAGTCACTCTGTTGGAATCATTTTTACTGAAAATAAATATATAGCTGGGAACTGAAGACATGGATACAGAGAAACCTAGACACAATGAGGGAATACAGTGTTCCAATGGCATCGGACTAGTATTAAATGACATGGAAACAGCAACACAAAACCATCACGTAAACATGCCTATATAATTTTGACCCCCTCAAACCCAACTTTAACATAGAAAAAAAAGGGATTTACAGGGGTATACTTTCTTTTTTTCTTATTTCTGCTATAAAACATAGATTGTGAGAACAGGTTAGAACTGCCTCGATGAGGCGGTTCAAACGAGTACCCACAATCTCTGTTTCGAGCTAAAATAAGAAAAAAGGGCACACTTTTCCATCTAAAACTTTTCATTTGCAGTCATAAAAAGTGCCGTTATGTCAAACGGGCGTGTTCTTACGCGCACACCAAATCTCTATTTCGAGCAAAAATAACAAAAAAGATCACATTTTTTCATCTGAAACTGTTCGTTTTTGCAGCCATAAAAAGTGTCATTATATTAAATGAGCGTGTTTCGTAATGATTATCAATACCGGAAAGAAAAATATTGAAGAAGCCACGCAACAGTCCAAGAGATAGTTTATACAATTGCACTGAAATATATTCAGAAACTAAAATATAAGCGAACTGCAATGTCAGAAAACGTACGTTCGGACATGTGCTCCCATCAAAGAGTAGGATCAGCCTGCGCTTTCGAGTAGTCTTATAGAATTTTCACCGGCGCATTTTGCATACTCGACGATTTAAGGTTTCTACATTTGGACAACCAACTTTTTGATCAGACTGCCAGGATGCGCAGGCTGGTTTGATTCTTCGTTGTAAACACATGACAGAAGGAACGTTTTCTCATTCTGCGGCTAAAATTTATTAAAGGTTTGTTTAAATGTCAACTTTTAAAATGAATTTTTATAACAAACTCCAATTAATCGTAAACAAATACCTGCATAAGACTTATACGCATTTAAACTACATATAAGTTACTTATTTATATATTATCTGCATGAGAAATACGCATTTAAATATTACGAAACTACGTGTAATTAACTTATTTATATGGTACCTGTAAAGAGTATTTCCAAAATATATATTTCATATATTTAGAAGAACTAGATATATCACTGTTTCTCAATGAAAATTCTAGAGTTGCAGCGATAAGACTTCAAAATTATAAATGAATGAAATGCAATGGTCACGAAGCACAGGCTTTCCCAAGGCATCGAAAGAGGAAGAGACGAGGAACATACAATGACAACAATAACACAACATATGAAACTATAGATGTATAAACAAAGAAGGACTGAAACGGACAGACGGTTGTCAATCCAATTATGGTTGATAGCTTTGGTTCTCTTTTCGATTGTACGACGGTGGGTCGGTCTAAAGGACTGTTCAATCTATTTTTAGTGGTCGGTGTCTGATTATCACTGTATGTGGTCGGGCTCATCGTGGTCCTGTTTGTAGTTTTCCTGTTCTGGCTTCAGATCGCCATCAAGCCCTTTACTGATTTATCTTTGATCGATAAATTCGAATCCTTTTCTGACAAATGGAATTTTGGTGATTTATTTCAGCAGTCAATGAAACGTCAAAACATAGATTGTGGATACTCGTTAGAACCGCCTCGGCAAGGCGGTGTAACGAGTGCCCACAATCTATGTTTTTAAGAGCATGTTCAGTGCTTTATGCGAAGAGCTGCATTATAAAGTCAACGACCACAAATTTACGGACAGAAGATCAGAAAACAACTGACTGATGACCTACTTGGTACTTGTTCCAGATCTGTACAAATTCCATACGGGACGTCCATGCCGGTATAAGCTACAACAAACACTACTTTGAATGTCGGCTCCTGTATTGGTTTTACCGTTTCTACTCTGTATGACGTACCAACGTTCCAAATAGTTTTTAGATCAAGAGACTACAAGAGAAAGATGTGTGTTTCAATACATTTTGCACATGCTGCAAAAAAAAAAAAAAAAAAAAAAAAAAAAGAAAAAAAGAATAAGTACAAGATGACAGTCATTTTATTTACCTCTTTAGTCTGTAATACTCAGTGCAATGGTTTGATGTTTTCATTAAAAAAAAAAAAAAAAAAAAACAACAACAAAAAAACAAGAAGAACAACAACAACATCAACAACTAATACTAATAACTGCATATTTCAGAAATATAATTATGACAAAGGCGACGTCGAAACAATATTATTGATCATCAGAAAGCTTAGACATAGAACGTGCTGTCAGTATCCAAAACTATTGTTTACTTTTTTGTATTCTGTTGGGAGGACCTAATCAAATTATGACTGATGACGCTTAAGTACTTGCAACGCATGTCTTAGTAATAAGGTGTTAGATTTCTACAGCCTAACCGACCTAATGACGTCGCAGCGATATCGGACCGACGTTTTTAAGATGTTTGTATGTTTACTGGGCTGTTTCATACATGAATCAGTTACCATTACCTTGAAACTGAAAGTTGGTTTGTTGAGAAGTATATTGAATCGCGCTGCATCCATTCCCTCGGTGACGTTGTATACACATTTGACCCGCATGCGAAATCTACTCTGTCTGACTTTCATCACGGTTATATCAACCGCAGCACAAAGCGTAACATTCACCAGTAGAAACAAAAATATACCTCTGTAATAAGAAAGAAGTATTTAATGACCTATTTTAAAGACGAAACCAAAAATCCACCCCGTTCGTCTATTTCATATTAAGTATTGATGAAGGTGTATCGAACTCATCTAATAAGACAGTCTATGATCAGACAGAATACACAGATAAGTTGGTCGGTCTGAGCCTCAGCATACCATATATTCCCTGGAGACAAACTTTCTCGAAGAGAAGCGCCAATAGTTGACAGGCCTCTGGATTGAAGCCGATGCTGCTTTTAAAACTTTAACACAGTTAAGATACCATGTATTTTAGAACGGTGATCGGCAATTATATAATCTATGAGCATATTAAAGCATTGCGGACATCTGAAAAATTCCTGGTGCTGTATTTGGGCTCATATTCCTCCGTCCGATAGATAAAACGGTATAATCTATCTGATACTGGATTCTAAAACTGTCAAGCTTATAGAGTTCTTTTTACATTTTGTTTTAAAACAAAGGTATGTGAAGAGATCCAAGAAATGCTCGAGGCACCAACAACGATGGTGAGCAAAAAATGCCAACAACAGACCTAAACACAATAACAACAACCTCCACATATGAAACCACCGCAGTACTGCGGAGCTTATACCAAGAAACAGATAAAAATTAAAACAAAATCACGTATCATCCGCAAAATACGGTCTTTTGACAAAATGCTCAATTCTCACGTGCCTCAGTCATTTAGGCCTCCCCTTTCGTTTTCAATACGCACTTAGCAATTAATATCAAATAAAGGCTGAAACAGGGTGTGTGGTTAGTCGTACAACAGTAATGAAACCAATTCTTATTGTCGCTGACCTTCTTATTGCAGTAGAAATAACACTGTCAGCATCATAATATTGTCGAGAATAACTCTAACACAAATGGCTTAGATGCAACTATGATAGCAAAACTGTTACCATGTTCTGAACAGTTTAGAGGACATTTGAATCGCTAATTCTATGCAGCTATTTTACGGACTAACAATCGTTAAATTTTCAGAATTCACCTACAGTTTTAATTTGCTAAGACTATACCTTTTACACTTTTCCCCCAATACTCTGTAGTGTACGTTTATGACCAACCACAACTTTGTATAAACAAATGTTAGCATTAAAATGTTCGCCATTATATATACAAGGACATCTCTATAAGTGATGATATATTTATTTGTAGTTTTAGTTGAATTTTTAATAATTTTAGCAGAGAGTGCACACTCAGAAACCGTACTTTGAATGCCCAGGAATTTACAATATCAAAGTTTTTATGGCAAACATTTGTAAGAGGCTAATGTTTAAAAGTGTAAGAGGCTAATGTGTATATGTGTAAGAACATTTTCTTGGAGTTACGCACAGATTTTTACCATAAACGCATTACTATGACAGACATTTATAAATTTCAAAGGTATATAATCTAAGGGAGTACGGTAGCGCTGATGCATGTCTGAAACAGCTTTTGTTGCAATCAAACCATCAACAAATGATCAAATTTGCTTTTTTACTAAGAACAAAACATTAAAATTATATTTTGTATGAGAAAGGAAATGTCAAGGTAAAGCAAAACAATTAAATATAGATAGACCTTAGATAGGCTTTTTAAAATATTGCCTACTTCTTGTGTTTGATGGGCAATTTAAGAAGAAGAAGAAGAAGAAGAAGAAAAAGTAATAATAATAATGAAAACAAAAATAACCAGAAGATTTTTAAACTCCTTTTTCAGAAGTCTAGTGGAAGACTCCTAATTCAATTCATATTAAGTTTGTATGCTTAGGCATACAGTAGAATTAGCCATGAGTACTCGTCTTTGTTTATTATAGTGATCAATTTGATTTTTATGTTTTCGCTTTGGGAGCCTTTATGCGAACCGAATTTTTATGTGTTTCTGTATTAAGAGTAGCATCGGGACCCAGGGAAGTACTCGCAATACTAAAAGGACTGAAAAGCACAAGAACAAAATGACACACGGAAAGACATACAACAAATCGCCTCGTAGAATAAACTACAAAGCAACAAAGAGAAGGACTAACACCGGGACCACCGCCTTAGAACGGTCGGTAGAGCAAACCACCGGGGGTTTAAAGCACTTTTACAGCTAGCTAACTTCACCCTGGGTCCCGATGCTACTCTTAATACAGAAATACATAAAAATTCGATTGGCATAAAGGCTCCCAACTCAGTCAATGCATCAAAGCGAAAACAAAGTCGTAAGGGAATGAACTGTTTGCATCTAATTGGAACCGTTAACTAAATTCAGAGACAGTATAAGTATTAACATAAGGCGAAAATAGTGTTGATATATAAGGAGGTGGTTGGTTGGTTCATATCTTATATAATAGTGTAAGTTTGTGTTTTCTACGTCTCGAGTCAAGACTGTCCCAACCAATTTCTTCATAAAGAGCGTGTATAGAAACAAGTTTGGTAGTGCCTGTTACTATTATTGCAGCCTCATTTTATATTTTGTTTTCTAATTCATACTTTTCATAGCACGTCAATTATCCCATACCACGTTGGCATATTCCAAATCAGGTGATTGAAGGAAAAAATGTTCCTAGAGATTCAAACTTGAGTTTCTGTATTATATTTATCCTGCTCTACGCTTTTGTTTCTTGAACGATGGATTTGTATGTGCAATGTGATGTCATTTGTAATTCAGATATCAAGATGTTTGCGGCACTTCAACTTCAGCTATTTGTTGATCAAGCATAGAAGTTGGAATTTAGTGCGACTATTAGATAACTAATTAGTAAATTATACACAGTAATTAAATTCGTTGCTTTTATTGTCGGTTTTATACTACATTTTCAAATGTAGTCTGTTTACATTTCATATACATTCAATATTTTGTATATATCGTCGCCCCTCTAAACAGCTGTAGCCATTTTTCAACAGACTGGATTACAAATTGTTTGTTCACCCCATTATTTCTTGCTTGGACGGTGAAAAGGATACTATTATATAAGTTAAGCCGCCAAGGAAACTATGTGCTGGACATAAGCGCAATTAGCCGCCCCAAATAGAAAACGTTCTTATAAAATATACTATTAACGTAAATATACTATCAACGTAGATCCAAAAAGAGTCTTTAGTTTTTATATTAAATACCAAAGGAAATTTAGGTAAGGTGTGCTTGAAGATTTTCCCATTAAATATAAATACCGTAAAAATAATAACTCTGAACTATTCGATATAATAACCGATTGCATTTTAACAGTATTTCAATACTAACCTAAAAGTTGTCCTTTAAAGAGTCTGTATTTTGTGCAAAAAGTGATATTTTAACGATGGATATGATGACATGTAACAGTTTTATTTCTTTTAGAATGAACATGCGTTTATACTTTATTACATTGTAATTAAAATATAAATGAAGCTACTCAAGCCATGTCAAAGTATTCCCGATGCAGCAAAACACCTTGAGGAATAGGATAGTGTTTAAACTAGTTTTACTTGGTCAAGACCTCGCCAATTCTGATACGAACACGTTCGGTCGACATAAGGTTTCTACCTTACTACATGCAACTTCATAGTAAAACACAAATAATCACACAGTTATGATGAAACAAAGAAGCGGAGAGTAGCGATCTAAAGCCAGAGCAAAAAAAAAACAACAACAAAAAACTCAGTGTTGGACCACGATAGGCTCCGCCACAGGCAGCAGCAGTCAGGCTCTAAACGTCTGGAGCAGATTGAAGAAAGAGCCTCCGTTCATGCGTAGGCAAGACTTACAGTCATGTTGTTCAAAAGGGAAGCAAAGTTATCAATAAATGGTTTAAAAAATCAAACCTGCAGTTTACCGAATCACATTTATGTTATAACTATCTTTTTGTAATGTTTACGAAGTTTGTAACTGTTCCAACAAATTAGTAATACCAGCAATCCTTCGGAGCGTATAGGCTAAATCGCCATTATACTTGGGTGGTTCAGACAGTTTCCTACAGAAATGTATTCAATACAACTTTAAAGCCTCAAAAGAGAGAATCTCATTTAACCATCATAACTGGTTATATGTGTTGGTTACATGAACATTTAATGACGTACTCAATTTACAATTACAGCAACAAAAATTTCAATGACTGATAAAAACATGAAAGCATCAAAAATTAAAACAGTAACTGCTCCAACACTATTAGGCACGACAGACAAGTAGTGTGTTATCTAATTCGTTACACTGATATTTTAATGGTCACTTAATTCAAACTCAAACTCAAAGTCATAGCAATGGTATATTTTATTACAAAGTATTTAAAGTCATGTTCATTTAATAAAGTACATATTAAAGTAATTGAGATCCTTTCTATTACAAGCGTAAGTAGAACTATGTATAAATACCTTAGAGACATATTTCCAAGTTTTTAGTTATTTCCCAGTATCCACTCAGTCGACATGCACAGAATGAGAGAAATCTTAATTATATATAGCAATGAATACAACTAATCAATAAGTTTTTTGGAACAATCCATTTCATTGGATAAACCTTTTATCCAATCATACATACTTAATGCAATCGTTTTCAAGTGTACCATACCTATCTACAATGTAAAGCAAATCTACTCTTCAGTGGAGATTTCACAATGCATGTTGAAAGCGCGAAGAAAATGAATATGTTTTGTCTAGTTTTGGACAATCATAAGCCACAGTGGAACAGCATTACCATAGTCAGTTTGAGTTTTGTTTGTTTGTTCTATGGTTTAATCCTGCAACCATTGCTTACACAAGTTTTATCATATTTATATTGAGCCTGGACTTGTCATAATAATTTTTGCTTCATGGATATATGAATTTGCGATAAGCGATTTTGATATTTGAATTTGCTTAGATTTTGGTCATCTCGAAAAAATATGTTTCCAATATGGATTTAGCACAATAATTGTAAGACATGCATTTTTAAACCCTGTTGTTTGATCGAACATCGGTTATTGTAAATTGTCGAGCTTTATTTGAATCTATGTATAACTAATAGTACAGCTTCCACCAAAATTTATGATTGTCGGGACGGTTTTGATTTTGATATAGCCAATTTCCCTTTTCTGGATGGCGATGTCCCCCGGCGTACCTCATATCAGGTACACATATCTCAACTATTTAGATTCGCCAGAGCTTGTTCAAAGCTTAGTAACTTTGACTGCCGATAAAGCGCTTACTGCCAAACTTCGTAGGCAGGGCTATCGTTATTTTATCTTTCGTAAGGTGTTTTCGAAATTTTATCGCAGACAAGGCCTTGGTAGAAAAATAGAGCGTCAGTCTGAAAAACATTTCTGCACCAGGGTATATCGGAACCAGAATTTTAAGGTGTCTTAGTGTACAGATTTAGAAAAAATGTGAGAAAATCTAACTTTTCAGAGCAATTCAGAAAATTAATTAACCGTTATAAAAGAATTGGCTGTAGCCTGGATATTATGCGGCAAACTGCATGCCAAGTTACCAACCCAATCATTGCTGATGGCCATGCTTCACTCTTCAATTGCACGACTGTGTTTCGGGCCGCAGACTCAATGACGGCCTCTTCGTAAAACTTTTTATGTGTTTCTGTATTAAGATTAGCATCGGGACCCTGGGTGAAGTTAGCTAGCTGTAAAAGGGATTCAAACCCCCCGGTGGTTTGCTCTACTGACTGTTCTAAGGCGGTGGTCCCAGTGTTAGTCTTACTCCTTATTGCTTTGTGGTTTAATCTACGGGGCGATTTGTTGTATGTCTTTCCGTGTGTCATTTTGTTCTTGTGTTTTTCAGTCCTTTTAGTATTTCGATTACCTCGCTTGGGGAAGAGATCGCTAATCTTAGTGCCTTTCGTACATTTGTTCGGTTTGTGGTTGTTTGGATTTGTCGGTTTCCTCTTCCTCTTGGGGTCTGGGAAGGGCTGCGGTTTGTGATTGTGCACTCCCTGGACTTTTCTCTTACCTTTTTTTAACCAGCGGATTGGGGCTTGACGATTTGTCTTTGGCTTGGCCCGCTGTGGTTCAACTATTGGTTTTCATTTACTCTGTCACACAGTAGAATTAGCCATGTGTACTCGTCTTTGTTATCATAATGGTGAATTTGATTTTTATGTTTTTGCTTTGATGCATTGACTGATTTGGGAGCCTTTATGCAAACCGTATTTATATGTATTTATGTATTAAGAATTGCATCGGGACCTAGGGTGAAATTGGCTGGCCGTAAAAGTGCTTTAAACCCTCGCTGGTTTATTCTACTGACCGTTCTAAGGCGGTGGTCCTGATGTTAGTCTTACACTTTATTGCTTTGTGGTTCATTCTATGAGGCGATTTTTTTTAATGTCTTGCCTTGTGTTATTTTGCTTTGGTGCTTTTCAGTTTCAGCATTGCGATCATCTCGCCCTTGAAAGAGATAGCTAATCTTAGTGCTTTTCATACGTTTGTTCGATTTACGCATGTTTTGTTTGTTTCCTGTAATCATTATGTCTGGGAAGGGCTGTGGTTTGTGATTGTGCATTTCCTTGACTTTTCTCTTACCTTTTCTTTAAGAAAATAAGTGTGTAATATTTCTTCAAATTCATCGGGTTGATCATAAATTAAATGGTAGACTATTATCTATTTGTAATTTATTTTTGTATTTCAAAGATTAATTATTAGTCCATAAAAAAAAACAAAAAAAAAAAAAAAAAAAAACAAACAAAAAACAAAAAAACAAAAAAACAACAACAAACAAACAAACAAAAAACAACAACAAAAAAAAAAAAAAAAAAAAAAAAAAAAAAAACGAAAATCTTTTCAGTAATATATTTGGGAATTTTATGCTATGATTACTTTTTTATGTTGTATATTTTATTGAAGGAAACTTACAATAACTAAACCAGAAATTAATCATCCATTTAGACGCTTTTACCAGAAAAAAAAAAAGCATTTGGAAATGTAGGCTTGAAATACTTAGAATAATGAATTTCGTGTTTCATGTTTGCTAAAATGTCCTATAATATGTTTCGTTTTGCATGCCAGTAGACGAAGCACTGATCCAAAACAACTTTTGTTTTGACTGGGATTTTCCTTGAAAAGCAAATTCATATTGTTTGATATAAAATTGGTCTGGACAAAATATCGGTGCAATAACCCATCTTCGGGCACATATATGAAAAATGGCGCGAGGAAAACATGGGGAACATGAGGACGGCGAAGATATAAATGACGCTACTTAGTAAAATCTTCAGTCACGAAGCACTAACAAGATACCGATAGAAGAGGAAATTATGACCAACGAATGACAAGATCCAACGGCACAAGTAAAATACCACGGTAAACAGACTAAAAAGAACTGCAAAAGAGGAATCACCTTGGAACGATCAGCAGACAAAACCACCGGGGATTTAAGCTATTTTTACTCGATCGAAACCTTGCTCTTAATTCCGATAGAGTTTAGCATTGCAAATATATTGTCCAATTTGCGTAAGGACGTCTAAATTTATCAGTGAACATCACAAATATATAAGTGAAGATACAAGGAAATGCAGCGATCACAAAGCATAGCCTTCACGAGGCATCAAATGAAGGAAAAATTAGGATGAGGAACAAAGTATGAAAAAAACAACAACAAAAAACAAAAACAAAAACAAAAAAAAACAAAAAAAAAAAAAAAAAAACAAAAACAATAACAAAAAAAAAAAAAAAAAAAAAAAAAAAAAAAAAAACACACAAAAAAACAAAAAACAAAAAAACCCCCAAACAACAACAACAAAAAAACAAACAATAACAACAAAAACAAAAAACACCTCACATGAAACCACTGACGAACAAACAATAAAAAAAATAGCAACAGAGGAACCGCCTTAAAACGGACAGTCAAACATCATTTAACCTCAAAGCTCTAATTACAGATAAATCAGATCCTGGCAGACTCTTAGGTTCATATATTAAAAAACTGGGTATTAAGAAGTGATGTAAAATTTAAGATTTTCCCATTAAATGTAGAGACAGAATAACCACTTTGAACTATTCCATATTACAACCGATTGCTTTAACGCTTTTCTAATACTAACCTAACAACTGTTGTTTAAAAAGTCTGTATTTCATGATACATGAGAGATTAACGAAGGGCATGATTCTTTGTAACACTTGTTTACTTTATGGTAAAAATATATAAATGATAAAACCCAGGAAATACTGCATTTATGAGGCTTAGTGTTACCGATGTACCGAAAAAAGAAGACGAACAATTAATAACAAGAGACATAGACACAGTTGCAAAAACCGACATGCAAATACTAGGGGACTGCAAAAGACAAAAATCACCTTGAAAGATCAGTTAAAATAGCTTGATGGCTGCGAGCGTGTTTAAATTACATTTTCTCCGTCGAAACCTCGCCCTTAGTTCTGATGCAGTTTTAAGTTACAGATATGTTTTCAGTCCGCGTGGGGCCCGGTACTTCATAAGTTCATTATTACAGTAAAGTAGAATTAATTACATTGTTGAAATGAAATAAAGTATTGGACTCTAAAATATAAGTTAAGCAACCCAGGAAATGCAAAAGCCACAAAGCACGATCTTCCCGAGGCATCAAAAGGAGAGATTAGAAACAAATAATGACCAAACAAACGTCACATATCAAACTAACGACGTACCCAAGATATGCCACAATCACGAAGAACGGCCTTCCCAATGCACCAAAAGAAGGAGAGATGAGGAACAAATAATGACAAAACAAACGCCACATATAAAGCCAAAGACGTTCCCAGGAAATGCCACGATCACGAAGCACGGCCTTCCTGATGCACCAAAAGAAGGAGAGATGAATAACGACAAAACAAACGCCAAATATAACCACCGACGCACAAAAGGCAACAGAGGAACAGTCAGTAGAAAAACTATGGTAGGAGATGGGGAGGGGAGGAGGGGCGGGGCTTGGCTTAAACCAGTGTTACTCGCAAGAAACATCGTTTTCTTGCCCTTATGTCCAGATGCTGCATCAGACAGAAAGAAAACAGAAAACAAAGTGTGTAGCTGTTACAGGAAATGGTCACAATGCCAGCATCACTACAAGTAAGAATCAGAAAGCAAACTTGGCAGTCGTATTGCGGGCGGCTACAATGTTAGATTCACTCCAAATATGTTCAGTAGCTAAAGCCAGAGCAAAACTATTAAGGGTCCGGCCAACCCTCTGACGAAGATTAAAGAAGCCGCCGTCATTAAATCTGAGTCCCGACCCTCTGCCTGTTAAAGAAGGGTGCAAAATTATCAAACCATGCATTAATAATCACAAAACTGAATTAAAATTAAGTGGCATACTCAATGGCAATATGAAAACAGAGCAAAGGAAATCCAGACTATATAAGATGTGGCCGACTACAGACAGCAATAGTAAAGTGCCAACCCTCTCAAACAGACTGAGGAAAGGAGCTGTTATTCAGTCTAAAGCCCAACACACCGGCATGCAAAGAAAGAGAGAAGCAAAGTTATAAATCATAAACGGGCTAAAGGTTCCATATTTCTCAAAAATAGACATTTTTTTTATCCAAGAAAGGGTTAATAAATTGATATATGGTATTAATATGATCATAAAAATAAGGCATCTGACAGCCTGTAAAATTTCAGTTAATCTCTAATTTTTTATTTGTATAAAAATAAAACTAGACTGCGCGGTCGATGGTTAGCCATCGCAAATCCCCACGCTCGTTGCTAATGTTGCTAATAGCATGACTGACTAACGGACGGACAGACGTATTCCTGCACACCCTAACCATCAGGGGAAGTCAAATAGCAAGTATGGTTAAATTCCGTCCAGTGGTTTCGGAGATAGCGTTTCGGGCAGATTGATGGATGACGAATGCATGTAAAAATAATGTTGTTCTCACACATCCTCACAATTAGGGGAAAGTGATGTCACAGGTTTAATTCCACCCAGTGGTTTAGGAGGAGATAGCCTGACGGACAGGTGGACAGACGACGGACAGACGCACAGAAAAATAATGTTCCTCTCGCACTCCATTAGAATGAGTGAAAGTGATGTAGCAAGTTTGGTTAAATTCTGCCCAGTGGGTTATGAGGAGATAGCGTGATGGACAGATGGACGGACGCACGGAAGGACGTACCATGAGGGGCAAAAACAATTCAGAGATACGTAAAAATCATATCATTTTACTCCAGTTCAAGAATGCGAGACTGACTGATATTATACAGACTGTCAGGTGCCGCATTGTATAATTTTATTAATACCATGTCTATTTCTGAGGAATATGGAGCGTTCAACATTACGAAAACAAGCCTATTCAACTATACTGAAAATTTTACCACCAAAAGATGAAAATTTTCAGATAAAAAATTCTGATATTTTTCAAATTTCTCCTCAAAACATAGATTGTGGGTACTCGTTAGAACCGCCTCGACGAGGCGGTTCTAAGGAGTACCCACAATCTATGTTTTAAGCAGACATAAGAAAAATAATGTATACCCCTGTAAACACCAGTTTTGCTATATAAAAGTGGGGTTTAAGGGGATCAGAATTATATAGGCAAGTTTTCGTGATGATAAGCATACGTGCAGTTTGCCGCATAACGTTCATGTTATAACTTATCCTTTTATGATGACTGAAAGTCGATTCTAATTGTTCCGAATAATCAGTGTTACTACGCCGCCATGAAATTCAGGTTCCGATAGAAGTTCAAAAGTGTTTGCAAGCCATCGTTAGATTTGGATATTAATTCAGAATAACAGCTATAAGGCCAAACACAGTTTAAATGTTTTACACATTTTATGATACCGATACCCCTTTTCTAGAGGTTTAGAAGTTGCAGTAAAAAAAATAATAAGAATATAAAAATCAAAGCCATGAAGTTTAGTAGAGGTTATATAATAAGTTATTAATGAATTTAAATCCAGAAATGGGGCCGTTGTATCAGCGGCATAATCTTTATGTAGCTGAAAAAACAATCTAAACGCTTGCTTTCGGAAGCAAAAGACACAAAAAAGAGCGAAATCGGACAAGCTGAAACCTATAATTTTGTAGCGAGTGACAATCTATTTGAATTGCTCAAAAACAAACAAACAAACAAACAAAAAAACAAAAAAAAAAAAAAAAAAAAAAAAAAAAACAAAAAAAAACGAAAAAACAAACAACAACAACAACAACAACAACAACAAAAAAAAAAAAAAAAAAAAAAAAAAAAAAAAAAAACAACAACAAAAAAAACAACAACCAACTTTTAGAGCTAGAAACTATCAAAAGAGGGTTGTTGTAGAGAGGTTAAATTTACAGCAAATCACTTATGAAAATCAAAGTGCCAAAAGCACTGAAATAACAGATTCTATCAGAAATTCATCAAAATCTTAATTTGTATAAAACCTTTACAAGAAGAATGCCTAATGGCATTATGGACGGGTTTATCAGAAAGGTTAACCAAAAGGTAAAACTACCGGGGTTCGCTATTTTAAAGGACGGATTTTTGAAAACCCGTCCAATAAAAAGGTTTCAAATTTGTTTAAAAGTGTAGTACTACAAATTCAGTTATCAAATGCTTGCAGATGTATATATTTATAGTGCTATGAAGTTCCACTTGATGTTTTGAAGTTTCAAAAGAAATATTTTGTCTCAACATATTGCAAAAAGCCAGTTATCACATGTAATATAGCGTTTAATACCTGTACTTAAAATTTGGTTGCAAATGCCGTCATTAAATTTGCTGTGCAAACCTGCAAATTTAAAATAAGATGCGGACCTTTCGTTGGGTTCTTTTGAAAGAAGCCAACTTGTTGTCTACTTTCACTTTCACAATCGAGCATTCAATAAGAGCAAATAACCGAAGTATCTTGAGTGGTTAACGTTGCGCTGCAGATAGCAATAGAGATTTTCAACACTTTCCTTTTTTCTGACAAATAGTTACACTTTAAACCCAAGCATCCTTTTTACTAAAATGCCGCAGATAAAATATTTTAATGTTAAGCAAATCAATAACAGCGAGAATACATCTTGTAATGTTTGACTAAAGCCCTGTCCCTTTAATCCGACAGTATTGAATTTTTTACACACGTCAAACAAATGGGCAAGTGCTCTGTGTAAAAGATTTATCATACCATATTTTGAAATATATTTTTTTTATATTTTCCCAAGGAGACAGCATTTGACATTTCATGCAAATTGATTCCTCTTTTGAGACAGTTTGCATGAAATGTCAAATTATGTTTTACTTTAAAAATATCTGCTAATTTTGACCCGCTGGTCATGAGGAAGCGCCTGTTCTATTAATAGCTAACAACAAATTTCGCAAATCAACCTTACAACCTATCTAACGCACTCAGATAATATCGAAGAAAACACTTTACAGCATGATTATGAGTACAGCCTTTTTTTCTTTTATTATCAAGCATAAAAAATGTTCAGAATCTATATTAAATTTGGACAGTAATAGCTGATTAGACAGTGTTTATATTGCTGGTAACAGTAGCTTACGGTCTAGTTTCTCGCGCCACGTCTTTAGTCCAGCGCAGGCGTATTGATACACAAGTATGCTTAAACTGCATACTACGACTGTAGCAGATGTCAATTTCATTTTTTTCTCTTATTTTATCAGAGAATTTTATGCGATTCAATCGCTGGCAAATAATTCATATGAAATGCTTAGGCTGGTTTTCTCTGCAAAATAAGGGAGAATTCTGAATGTCGTCTGCTTTAAAAATTGCACGGCGCTATAAAGATATTAATAGCATCGGACTACATTTTGAGCTTACACATATTTCAGTGGTAGTGAAAGCCGGATGCAACTTGAAAACGCCAGCAAGGAATGACAGATAGAAATCGCAAATCTGTCATTAATCAGACAAATGATTGATATAATAAGCTGGCTCTTTTTTAGAGGTGACTGTAAAAGGAAATGTAAAAGCGAAAGATCTTACGAACGATGGCCCTGTATAACTTTTAATTAGATGGCGTGTTATATATTTATCACTCATGCGCAAACTTGCAATATATTGCAAACTTGCAATATTTGCACCAAAATTGATTGCGTTTGATTTACAAAATTTGAAACATAAACTTTCTAAAAGAAACCCCTGCTTTCATCAAATAACTAGTCTTCAAAATTTAGTGTGCACCTTCTTTAGTCGTTCACTTTAGTTTTGTACAGTGGACACGGCGATCTTGAAGTAACTAAGGTAATTTCGCTATGACTAAACATACGACAACCCGATATCGGCGGCAATATATTATAATTCTCTATTTACAACGTATTTGAAACAAAATGATGACAAAACATATCGGAAGAAATCAATTATTTAATTAATGTAAGGGTATGAGCCTATCCGAAGATATCTGATGCAATGTTTCAATACAAACGTTATTCATTACTGGAGGAAATCATGCTATTATTAGTAAATGCACCGGTCACAGCTTGTTAATGCACCGGTACAGCTTGTTTGAAGTAGAATGATACGAATTGCCTGTGTCAGCAGCTGACTCTCTGATATTATGCCTCTACCTGTATCCTGACAACTTGTGCCCAGTTGTTCAAAGCGTCGTTAGCTTAAGGAGATCGTTAAGGGTCATTTCGTTAACTGTTTTTGCGGATTCAATTCACAATAGTCTGATATTTTGTGCTGAAAAAAATGTGAGTAGCTTTAGCACTGCATGTAAATTTTAACGAATCGTTAACTAACGATGTTTTGAACAACCGGGCCATGTTGATTTTAGAATGGATATGTTTTCAGAGGAAACAATACTGTGAAAATTGTTTTGTTGCCTACTGAAAAAGTTGTCTACTCTATAAGGCTAGAAATTGTTCTCCTTGGGAGAATTTTTTTTTCATATAGATTAGATCCCTTTTCAGAAGGGGTATGGTATGAAGTACAGCAAACAGGCTAATTGTAAGTAAAAAGACCAAGGCGATGCCACAATTACACAGCCTCCCCAAAGCACAAAAAGGAAGGATAAATAATAAACAAAGACTGTACAAACGGCTCATATAAAACCACTGACGCAAAAAAAGAGAAGACAAGCGATTCAGGAACTGTCTTGAAACGGTCAGTAAAAAGCTACCGGAGGCTAAAAACAGTTTACTCACGTGAAACCTTTCCACTTGATTATGATAACAATACAAGGATATGTTTGGTCCCCATAGGTTCGTGTACCGCATCAATGAAACATCATCATGAAACACATACGTATATTCATAAATACTGCGATGACCCAAAGCAAAGAGCTCAAAGGCGATCTGAATCCAGAACACAAGAAAACAACAAACATGACTACATCTGCTCGATCTCAAACATTTACAGTCAGGCTCCAACCTTTCGCAAAAAAAAAAAAAAAAAAAAAAAAATGAGAAAGAAGTCACAAATGTTGTTTCCTTTGACGGACATGGCGGAACTCCTACCAAGAGTATCCATTCCCCTTAAATTAATATGTGAATGTAACGCCAAGTAATATATTCGTGTACAGATATTATATTGTACAGCAATTGTTACACTTCAGCATCATACTGACTATGAATGGGCTAAAATTGGTTCTCGTAACCATTCTTTTTAAATTATGTTTGTTATTTCCTTAAGGGGAATGTTACAATAGCAGGGAACATAAGGCAATTTTATAAAGATTATTTTTGCATCACCCCTGAAAAGAGGTCTATTTAAACGGAAAAGAATATCATCTATTTTTTTTTTTTTTTTTTTTTTTTTTTTTTTTTTTTTAAGAATCTATACGTATATTACCCAGTTCAGAAAGGAGTATACACTAAGTCACAAAGTTGTCCTTGTTGTAAAAATGCGGAACACTTCTGTTTGATCAATTTACAACTGATCTCCAGTGCAAATACTTTGAAGGGAATCTCAAAGCTTTTTATCGGGACAAAATAAGAAACCCATTTTCGAATATCCGCTGTTGTGACGTAATTTTTGCTGGCTACAGTTTACAGCAGATCCGCTGTAATTATTACACACACTCTCTCAAGCTTTCACTTTCATCGAATTCTGTGTACACTAAATAAATGCAATCTGCTTTGCTCGTAGCACTGGATATCTTTTATGCAATTTCTATCCCTTCAATCAATGTCTTGAACAACCCAGAATAAGCAAGCATGTGAAAATATCGAGATATCGAGATATTCAGAAAGTTCACGATCACACACAACGCCCTCCCAAGACCCGCTATAAGCCTTATGAGGGTTATGCGACAGACAGCATGCCTAGTTATCAACCCAAATATTGTTGACGGCTATGCTTCACTTTTTGATTGCACGACGGCGATTCGGGCTTAGTACTCAATGACGGCCTCTGTGTAAAACTTGAACCGGTGGGTTGGGGCTTGACGATATGTCTTTGGCTTGGCCCGCCGTGGTTCAACTATTGGTTTTCATTTACTCTGGCATACAGTAGAATTAGCCATGAGTACTCGTCTTTGTTTATTATAGTGGTTAATTTGATTTTTATGTTTTCGCTTTGATGCATGGACTGAGTTGGGAGCCTTTATGCGAACCGAATTTTTATATGTTTCTGTATTAAGAGTAGCATCGGGACCCAGGGTGAAGCTGGCTAGCTGTAAAAGTGCTTTAAACCCCCGGTGGTTTACTCTACTGACCGTTCTAAGGCGGTGGACCCGGTGTTAGTCTTACTCTTTGGTGCTTTGTGGTTTATTCTGCGAGGCGATTTGTTGTATGTCTTACCTTGTGCCATTTTGTTCTTGTGTTTTCAGTCCTTTTAGCATTGCGATTACCTCTCTTTGGGAAGAGAGAGCTAATCTTAGTGCTTTTCGTATGTTTGATCGATTTGTGCATGTTTGGATTTGTCGGTTTCCTCTTCCTCTTGATGTCTGGGAAGGGCTGATGTTTGTGATTGTGGCACTCCCTGGACTTTTCTCTTACCTTTTTTTGTCATATGTGACATTTCTTTTGCCTTTGTTTAGGGAAGCATCTTTTCCGCTTTCTTTGGGAAGGCTGTGTTTCCTGATTGTATTATTTTCTGGGTATCTTTTATGTTTGCCAGTTGTTTAGTTATATGTTGTGGCTGTGACTGTTGCTTTTCGTTTCGCTTTCTTCTAGGTATCGGCTGTAGACTGAGAACTGTGATGTAGCTTTTCCTAATTTCTTTATTATTTTTATGCTAACTATAATACATTGTTTTAATCTACTCTAATTTCTTTGCGATGCTGTTTGTAAGGTATGGTAACCGGTATCATACTGTAATCTTATGATTTAATGCTACATTCTTATTTTCTGAAAACAACTTTACTTGTAATATTTTAGTACAAAATAGTGTAGAAGATGTCAAGGTAGAGCCAAAATCATAGAAAATAGCCTACCAATTCCCATTTTTTTTTAGAAAGAGTTGCCAACACTGCTTTCAATCTGTTCATTTTGTGGCTGTTTTATTGTATCTGTCCATCTTTCCCTTTGGTGTAGGGGGTTGATGAGGATCTGAAAGTATCACTTCCTGAGTTCTCTTATTTACTTAATGGCATCTGTTCATGAAGAGTAATGTAACTCTGTTCACGCCTGCAAGCCCAAGGTTAAGCGATATTCTAACTTCAAATAAATCCAAATGTATGTATGTATGTATGCATGCATCATAAACGCACGCACCACGTACGTACATACGTACGTATGTATGTATGTAATTCGTATGTGGTAGAATGGTAGGGGTGGGAGCGCAAAACGAAGAAAAAACACTGTGTCACCAGATCCATGAAAATAAACGGAAAAAGCAGACTCGGTTTTATAAAGAGTTCATAAAGAGTAACGTAACGCTGTTCACGCCTGCAAACCCACGGCTGAGCAATATATTTTGTCAGAAACAAAGTATGTATATGTGTATGTATGTGGTAAATGTATGTGGTAGAATAATAGAGAGGGGACTGCAAAACAATAAAATTATTAGTCAATCTCAAGGGTCATAGCCATATAAATCCATTTAGCTTCACTACAACTCGTGATAGTGTGAACCCAGCGGGCACATGACGTAAATATAACGTCGCCTCAACGTCGATGCAACGTCATGACGTTGCATCGACGTTGAGGCGACGTTATATTTACGTCATGACGTTGCATCGACGTTGAGGCGACGTTATATTTACGTAATGACGTTGCATCGACGTTGAGGCGACGTTATATTTACGTCATGACGTTGCATCGACGTTGAGGCGACGTTATATTTACGTCATGTGCCTGCCGGGAAGTGGCGGCCGTATAACTTCTCCTCGCACTCGCACTTCACTTTCTGGTCCTTTGTGATCATTGGGCAAATTTTGAGATTTTTGATAATTTATATGAGGATCATTAAAAGGCTGATACAAGCTAGTCTAGTCCAAACAAAAATGACTTTCAGCAGTGTACACTTTTGTGACCGTATTCGTAGCTGCAAAGAATTCCTTGTATAGTATATTTGTTATTGCCGCAGTATCCGGATTTAACAAGGCATAGCTGAAACATACAGTCGATAAGTCAGCGATACTGTTTTCCAGTGTGCATAGAAAACAGGGTTTTATTAGTTTTAAAGGGATACGGCTGAAGTTTCTTGGTGAGTACAACTGGTTAAATAAAAGTAAAAAAGGATTGCCTTTGGAAGCAAAGAGCGCACAAAATCACGAAAATCGGAGAGTCGGTTTGATAGAGTCTGTTCGTATGCAACACTGTAGTTTGCGAGGCTGAAAGGCACATCTCATCACGAAAACACGCCTATATAGTTCTGACCCCCTGAAACCCCACTTTTATACAGTAAAACTGGGGTTTACAGGGGTATACATTAATTTTCTTATTTCTGCTCAAAAACATAGATTGTGGGTACTCATAGATTGTGGGTACTCGTTAGAACCGCCTCGCCGAGGCGGTTCTAACGAGTACCCACAATCTATGTTTTGAGAAGATATATGAAAACTACCATAATTTTTCATCTGAAAGTTTTCATTTTGTGGTTGTAAAATTCTCAATATATTTGAATAGGCGTGTTTTCGTAATGTCCTGTAGCTTTTCCGATGACCATTCCGAGGCAGTTCCTCTGCTGCATTTCTGCTTTTTTGAGAGGTCAGTAATTGCAATTGTGGTTTGTTCTATCATTGTTGCATCTTATGTCGTCTTCCTGTGGTTTTCGAATGTGACTTTTCCTGAACACTTTTATTTCTGCTGTTTTACAGCTACCTCAAGTATTCAAAATTAACAGAACGTTAGGCCATATTTTCCGAAAAAAAAATAGGATAATATTAGTTTCACATGACGTGTTTTTATGTACGTATTGTAGTATCAGTTTTGAAGTAGGATCACTTGATGCTGCGTCTGCTTTACTAGTAACATATCTATTTTATGCAATCTGCATCTGTCCTAACGACTATCAGATTACGCTTGATGAACATCCGTCATCTCCTTTTTTGCCTTTCTGATCAGTACTTCTACTTGTAATTACAACCATCACAAGGCGCAGGTTTGACATAATACGTGTTCTGTTTCTTAGATATGAAATTAAATCCCTATATATTTCAAAGACTCTATTTGTTACCAAGCTGCCGCGGTTTTATGTGAAACAGAGATCATTCAATACAATGTAACACATCATTTGAGTACAAACCTTACTACCATAAAAGATACATTGGCTAACAATGTAGACCCAGATCAGACGCGATGTCTGATCAGTCTACAGTGCTTGCATTCAATACAGGAATTTCTATAAAATAAGTATAAAAACAACTACGCACCCCTTCTATTGGAAATAAACCGGTCAAAAGAGTTAAGGCAGAAGTCCACTCGGTATAATTTCTTTGCTTCAAACGGATCCATTATGTCAGAATTTATTTCAGACTGCAAACGTGTAGTCCACACAATTTCCTACTGTTAGAAAGTAGACAGTGACGTCAGGGACGGCAAGGAATGACCTCGGCTGTCTTTATTTTACCATGGTTTTGGTCTGTCTGTAAGTCGTTCTATAACTATTTGTTAACCCATTATGCCTAGTGGATACTTCGATTTTGGAAGTTCGACTTATCCATTTGTAATTAACAGGGATGGTTTAGAATACTGTCGTGTTTGGTATAGCTGACAAACAGTGCAAACCCTGAGCAAACGTCGCGTTCGGCGACGGCAGATAAGGGTCTACACCGTTTGATTAAATCAACGTTTTGGCACATTAGGTAGAGATAAGTAAGCTTGTCTTCAAGGATTTTTGCTGAATCTTACTCATCCCTCATGTATACATTACCAGGTATTTTGCAGAAAATATGCCTTTCAAACATGTTTAATATTGCAAAAAGCAAATTGCAAAATAGTTTCCACTATTTCCAACGCCATTTTTTCTTCGGAACACAAATTATTTAAACTTTTCATTTAATTTATAAAATTACAGAAAGTGAATTTATATATGTATGACTCACAACTGGGCCGGGTCCCACAACTGGGCCGATTTCCACAACTAGGACGATCCCACAACTGGGCCGATTTCACTAAATTCATTCCCATAAGTAGGCCGAATTTGACCTAATGTATCAATGACGAGATTCACAACAACATTGTCCATTGTTAAACGAGTCTTCAATAAACTATACATTGCTTATCATAATTCATAAATAATAACAATCAAAAATATATATATTTAACATAAATAAGCGAAGACAAAAGCTCTGTCTCGGCATCTGCACCGTCTGCATATGGTTTTCGCTGGACATTGTGAGTAGTAAGGGAAATACAGGTAGAGCTGTGAGTTCTGGTTCCAGTGCTATTGTTCTAGGTTCTATTGTTAACAGTCTATTGTTTAAAGGAATGTGTGAAAATATTTTAATCCTTTGTTCAACAATGGCGTGTTTTCTTAGCATGTAGATGTGATATTTCAATATTGATACGGAGCCTGTTGCTTTGTTTATTCCTTGTACGTGTGAAATGTAAATAATCTTTTCAAAATGCCGGAAAAGGGTGTTCGGATGAATTGGTCTATTACAATGAAAAGAATTTATCAAATAAAGGGGAACATTCTGAACATCTCCGTGTTATTGTATCACGGATCCCGTGAGATGTTCTTTTACATTTCAGACCAGCACCGACTCTGACTACGCGTTTCAGTACATACACATTAAAATAAGCAATGTCTAGAGATGATTCAGAGGCTGCAGTTGGGGAGAGCTTGTTAACAAGGGATCGGCCAAGTGCACCAGACCAAACGTCCATTCAGCCAGTAGCGGTGAGCGACTGGAGCTGGTGCGGGGCCCGCGTCCCGAAGAATCAGGTGACATATTTGACTCAGGTTGTTCTGGTGTACGGCATCATCGCTGTCTCGCTGTCGCAACTCATTCTGCAGTCATCAGATAGGGAGCTGTGGCTTATTCTTCTAAGTACGTCTGTCGGGTACGTTTTACCGTCACCAAGACTCAAGTTTGTAAAACCTAAGATATCCGTTACGTCAGCCGCAGCCACTGCAACAACAACGACAACAGCAACATCGTCGTCATTGCCGTTCCCGTTGTCGCCGGTTAACTTCACAGACACCCATGAGACACCAGGTGGAAGCAGTGGTGATTCGGGTAGGGTAGCATAGAAATATAGACTGATCGAAGCATACATGCACATAGATCCGGCGTATTTACATATTGTACTAAGCAGAAATGGGTGAGGCAAAAGAAAACTATTTAGCCAAAATATACACCGATCCCAGTCATCCAGCTTGTTTTTCCGGGCCAGCGAAACTAAAACAGATCGTAGACCAGGAGGGCAAATTCAAAATAAGTAGAAAAGAGATAATTTCGTTCCTCGAGAAACAGGACTCGTACACCGTAAACAGACCTGTAAGACGCACTTTTCGCCGGGGGCACATAGTAACTCGTGGAATAAGGGATCAGTATGATCTGGATTTAATTGACATGGGTAGACTTTCTAAGTATAATGACAACGTTAAGTTTCTGCTGACGGCCATCGATGCTTTCAGTCGTGTTGCCATGGTGAAACCACTGAAGGATAAAAAAGCAGATACCGTCCTCGAAGCGCTGTAACTGATGTTGGGCGGACAAAATAGATGCAGAGCAGCTCGTACGGACTTCGGAGCGGAATTTAAAAATGAAAAAGTCAAAGAATTCTTCGAACGTAATAACATTAAGCACTTTTTCGCCCACCCGCCATTAAAGGCCCAGATAGCTGAACGCTTTAATCAGAGTCTTAAACAAATGATATACAGGTATCTGCACAGTCGAAACACATATCGCTACATAGACAAGTTAGCGCAGATAGTTCACAGCTACAACCACAGACCACACCGATCTCTCGGTCCGCTTAGTCCAAGCCAGGTTACTAAAGCTAACGAGATTGCCTTGTGGAACGAATTATATATAAACCGACCCTACAAGAGAAAACGCCTCGCACATAAAAATACAAAGCCTAGTGACGGCGACAGCAGCAGCAACAACAACAACAGCAATAATACTAATGGTCTTGTTAATAAACTGAGACCGGCAGCTAAATTCACGCTAAGGAACGGGGATCTTGTCCGTGTGAGTTTCAGCAGATACGCGTTTGAACGCAGTTTTAATCAGCGCTTTTCAGAAGAAGTGTTTCGCATTCGGCAGCGTGTTATGCGAGATAACATACCTACGTATTTGCTAGCTGATCTAAAAGGGCAAGTAATACGCGGTTTCTTCTACGGCCCTGAACTCCAGCGGGTCTCGCAGTCAGACGAAAAATTATTTAAAGTGGAGAAAATTCTTAAACGCAGAGGCAAAGGCAAAAACCGCGAAGTTCTCGTGCGCTGGCTGGGTTACGGGCCGTCATTTGACCAGTGGATTCCATTTAGCTCCCTTGAGTCGATTTGAAATAGATCTTCTGTGCGCCAAGATGAACCTCGACCGAGACATTTATGCTGAAATTAGGAGCTTTGACCTGCCCAATTCTTTCCAAATAACAAGGCAGCTTTCTTCTTGGTGCAGTTCGATCGAGAGCATCGATTTGAAGGCCTACGGGAGCTTGCTCTGCGGGCCATAAATATAGATTGTCCTTCTGAAGACCGCCCTCGTTTCGCTGGACAAAATATGTACATTTACACAAACATTATTGACTTTTCTTTCGTTGGTGGTAGTTTGAAACAACTTTTAAAACGTGTAGGCCTGGGGCGAGCCATACATTCGGGTAATCGGATTATCTACCAGATGAGTGAAGCTGACAAAAGTTGTTGTTGCTGCTATTATAAACGTATAACAACACCTCATTGTTTGTGTGTTGAAATACGCATTGAAGATGACAATGGAAAACTGATCGATTTCCCGATTGGCTGTAAGGTCAGTCTATCCTTGCACTTCAGACGAACCAGTTAGTAGAAATCGCCGAGAAGTATGAAGAATGAGTGAAAAGGCATCGAATTTATACGTGCCTGATTATCGAGCGTGGGAGAATTTTTACGAGCAAAAAGCTAAGAGAGACCAAAAGGTTGGTTTCGGTTTCGAGACAGAAAGCGGGGCTTTGAAACAGCAACAGCAGGAAGTTGTAGTGAATACAGAACGCGCCTGCGACCTGAAACAAACAGAGCCCAAAATAATAAGCGTCGTCAGTCCGACAGAACAAACAGTCCTACAGGCCGCCAATGTTATGAAAAAGGCGGGTGCAAAGGCGAAAACCAAGTGCTCAGGAAAGAAAAAGGCCAAAGGAACTCGATCAAAGAAAGTTAAGAGTCAAAGGAAGAAGAAAGGCCAAGGGAAAAAGTCGGCATTTAGTTATCGCACACTTGGGGACATATTCAGTAAACGCAAATAGCGGCTCGTTGAAGGCGGCAGCCAAGGTGACATATTCATTTATAAGTATGTCTGTCTTTTCGCCGGATAGTGGAAGTGACGTTGCACCACCTGGGCTGGATTTATTCAGTCTACCACCAAATCAGGTGGCCATTTTGAAGCAGTATTACGAAGATGTAAGGCCGATTTCACAGTATCATGGACTAAATCCGCTCTCATTTGAGGTGAATTTGCAGGGTGATGTGTATACGGATTTGTCGAAAAGCAAGCTCTATCTGAAGGTCCGTATTCTGAATGCCAACGGAAGCAGACTAGGCCCAGACGATCAGGTGACCCCGGTCAACTTGATGTTTCACGCTTTGTTTTCGGAGATAGACGTGCGAATGAACGGTAATCTGGTTCATAGCTCGGGAAATATGTATCCGTATGTAGCATATCTTCACACTTTGCTGCATGAGAGTGAAAGTGCGAAAAAATCAAGGCTTACGGAACAGCTGTACTATCCAGACACTGCCGGTTTCTTTGACGAAACTAGCCCAAACAGTGGTAATTTCGGCCTTTTTACGAGAAATCAGTATGCCAAGTCATCAAAATTAATCGAACTCTTTGGTACCCTACTCAGAGACTGCTTGATGCTCAACAGATACCTGATAAACGGCGTAAAACTTGGTATCAACTTGAAAAGGACCTCTCCAAAGTTCTGTCTCATGAGTGCTGATGATACGGCATCGGCTGCGGAAAATTATCAGGTCGTAATTGAAGATGCGTTCCTTCGGCTGTATAGACTTAAAGTTAATCCCGCTATACTCGTAGCTCACAGCAAGCTCTAGAAAACGATGACGGCAAAATACCCATACACTAAAAGAAGCATCAAGTGTTGTAATGTGCCCCCTAATCAGACGGTGTTTCACTGGGATCATATAACCGAGTCGCCGTTGCCGAAATTTGTGATTGTTGCCTTCTGCACCAATCAGGCTGTGGCCGGTTCATATAAACACAACCCATGGAACTTTATAAATGGGGATGTTCGAAAAATTTCCTTGCACATAAATGGGGTGTCCGTTCCGGCGGATCCAATCGACGTCTTCTATGACAACGAAGAAACAGAAGGCGAACGCTCTTTGCAGGTGTTTGACCGGTTTTTCGACAGTATGACAAGTCGGGGTCTGAACGTTAAACGAGAAGACGTTAGAAAGGGATACGCAGTCTATATTTTCAACTTGGATCCGGACTTTAGTGAAAATACTCAGTTTCCACTCCTAAAGAGCGGGGAAATGTCCCTAAATGTAAGACTAGGTACGCCTTTGACTGAAGGCGCTACGTGCATTTTGTTTGCCGAACGATTCGGAATGCTGGAACTGGACGAGACTCGCAACGTTACTGTTACTTAGACTTAAACAGCTACACACCCAGAAAACTCACAACGTCGTGTGAACGTTGTCGCGCGTACTGCGACATTGCAGTGGCGTTGAAACGACGTTGTTTCATGGCGTGGTGTTTAACTGGAAATACACAGGCGATATGTTCTCTATGTACTACAGACAAAATATATACCCGAGTACTTAAATAAATCTCAATGCGAGAAAAGGACCTTTACACTATATGCGAACAGCGAATGCCCATCCATATCTGACTGCGCATCCACGTAGGCCTTCTCGGTTCATCGATATTTTCTGCAGTATCAAATGATTCCTTTCGACAGATCGCGCGGATGCACATGCTGATCTGGGCCTATGCTGTTCATATACGGCATGAAGGTCTTTTTTCTGTGCGAAACAGAACTGGAAAATTTATCTTTTTGTAGGATCATTTACTATGTAGAATGCATGTACTGTTTGTTTTCTTTTCATGACCTATTCAAAATAAAACGTACAAAATTCAACGTCGGTTTTAATTTTGTTATTTATGCCCTTTGCCGTATTTACCCTAGGTATTCGTAGAGACAGGCGTCAGCAAACAGTGTATACCCAGAACAGCTGGGGTGACACTCGATCGGGGTCTACACTATTTACAACTCAGCCAGCAGTATTTATGACGCATCAACAGTGGCGTCATGTGGCGGCTGACCTGGGTCAACACTGTTTGTAGAACCCTGTCTGTCTGTTATTACGGTACATAGAATTACCTTAAGTGTAGATATTTTCACATAACAAAATATCTGACAGGAACATGCAAAAAAAAAAAGGAAATTTAGCGCATTTGTTTTCATTACGCTTCTTAAAATGTGATACTCAGAATATCACGCCTCGGGAAAAGTTTCCTTTTAAATGTTGATTGGTTTGATCGCCCTATTAAAAGAAGCGTTACTGCCAAGGATTATTACAAGGCGACCACGCGTCTGGCCAGTTTGATTATTAGCACTTGATGTGTTTGATTGTTTGGTAAATTTCTGAAAAGAAACGTAAGCTGTAATAATTAGCTATTTATGAATGATTTCTGTCGCGTGTAGTTTTCTCATTGTTTTCTTGTTGTTGCGGGGAATAGATTGAAATTCGATTAAATAAATAATAATAATAATAAATTAAAAAAAAAAAAAAAAAAAAAAAATCTAGCGCACTCGCAGTTCTTTACAACATTTATTGCAACAATGACTTTATAAAAAGATGAAACTTTTCTCAGATACTTAGCACCTGGAGCGACGTAATAATGTGTCATTGTCTTTTATACTAACATTATGTGAGTTTCTAAACAATTTGTTATCATAATAAACAATATTTCTCACAACACCACGATAATAGCATTAAAGTGTAAAACACTAATCTTATGGCAATGAAAGATTCGGGAATTTCTCTATACTTTGAAATGTTTTCGTAAATCCGAAAGAATTCCTGTTTACGAAAACAACAACATTTGTTTCGCACATATCGACGATATAAAAATCAGACAGACCAACGACTGTCGTTAGGTAGATTGAGAGCATGGTTTGGTGATGTAAAGATATTCATTTCATTTAAAAGAACAAATATGGCAGATTCTGACATGGACTATTTTTCAGACTTACTTGGTTGTGATGTGACAGAGCTGAAACATATTGATGACTTTAGATTGCAAAATGAAATAGCTAGACTAAGCGCTGAAGTCAAAGAGACATTTAAGTGCAATAAATGTGATGCCAAATTTTCGTACGCTAAAACTCTAAACAAACATTTAAAGAATAGTACGTGCTCCAAGACTAACTTTATATGTCAAAACTGCGGTAAGGTTAACAAAAAGGAGGCTTTTCTCGCGAGTCACACGCAGCGCGGAAAATGCATTAGGCCGAGAACATCCAGACAGCCCTCGGAGAATGCAAACAGCATTAAATGTGGCTGTGGAAAATCTTTTTCAAAGCGTAGCAATCTTACGCGGCATTTAAAGGGTTGCAATTCTCTTAAAGGATATCGAGTATTTGAGTGCAGACTGTGTGCAAAACAATTCTCCAGCGCTAGGACATTAAATTTACACCTAAAGACTCACAAACAAAGTCCCCCGTGTAGTGTGGAGAGATTCTTTGAGTGCGGGCGTTGTTCAAAGAAATTTTCAAGTTCTGCAACATTGAAACTTCACATGAAAAATCATGCCACATCAGAAGCCACGGCGAGTGGCGTGCTTAATGGGGCTGAGCGCTCTAATGGCGGTAATGGTGATAATGATAACGGTGGTGGTGATGGTGGTGGTAGTGATGATGATGATGATGATGATGGGAATGTTCAAACCAGACGGCTTTTGTTTCAGGGTTCACTTGTCAGGTATAAATTGAAAGCGCAACAAGCAGAACAACAAGACCTGATGTATTTCTTCTCCAACAGGAGGCGGCAACTGCGGAAAAATGTGCTTAGAGAGCTGCGTCGTTTCAGGCAATTGAAATGGTACGTGGTTGTGAAAATAGAAATGGTACGGTTCAATGCTGATGGCGAAGTAGTCGACCAGGGAACGCCAGTGTTTCGCTCATTTACGAGACAGGTTCTTGACCCAAACGTAATTGACGATCAAATAAACGAAGCCTATTTTAAGATGCTAAACAGCCTGGACGCTTTCAGACAAGATGGCAGTGGGTGGAACATAAAGACAGTGCTTTATATGGAACAGACGATAGCTAAATATAGTCCCTTACGTGGCTCTTGTACTCTGTATAATCTACCAGAGCCTCTGCAGCGTAAAAGGTGCCTTTTGAATGTAACTGGGCCGCCAGAACTCGACGGGTATTGCTTCAAATACGCCGTGCTCGCCGGGCTATACACTGGCGAAGGTGTTATAGGTCAACTGCCCTGGTCAGACCTTCACCAGTACCGTGATGTTTTAAAATTCGACGGTGTTGCCGGTTCGGGAAGATACATGCCGATAACAAGTGTGGGAGAGTTTGAGAAGAACAACGCGCTTTCTATCAACATTTACGGGTATGAGGAAGGGGAAGTGTTCCCGGTTTACATTTCAAAAAAGTACAAACGACACAAGCACATCAATCTGCTCCTTTTGTGTCCTCAGGGAGAAAATGATAATGGTGACGATTATACTGAAAACGAAGTGGAAAATTTCCAAACTATAGCCGATCATCGCCGGGGCCATTACTGCGTGATCAAGAACATGAGTGGGCTATTAGCATCGCAGGTCAGTGAAACTCGTCACCGGGTGTTCATATGTATGCATTGCTTAACAACAAAGCATTCGGCTGAAAGTCTGTCAGAGCATGAAAGACTATGCTTTCAGGAAGAAGAAACAGAACCAGTGAGGTGTTTTATGCCGTCGTATGAAGAAAAATGGCTAAAATTTAGAAACCTGGGAAAACGAATGAAAGTGAGCTTTGTTATAGTCGCATGTTTTGAATGCTATACGGTCCCATTACTGTCGCATGAAGAGCCGACGTATGGCTATGAAGTGCGCGAAAGACGTCTAGATCCTTGCGCATACTCTTACGTAAGAATTAGTGTGGACAATTCCAAACCAAAAGAACCCGTTTATTATCGCGGAGCTACTCCAGACGATACGATGGACCATTTTCTGTCTGCAATGGCTTCCGAAGAAGACGAAGTATTCTCCATAATGTCCCAAACAGCTCCTATGATCTGGTGTGATGAAAGCCTGGCAAACTTAGAAGCTTCAAACGATATTTGCTTTGTGTAATACAGATATATATAGGGGTCGGGTAATTCTGGAATCTGTGCATATTAAAGAAGTCGGCGTGTGAAATGATAATAGCCGAGTAATATTTATATATCGCGCCTTTTTGTGTATTCGGTCATTATGAGCTTTCAAACCAGGGCACGCGCCACAGGACATTTACGCCAGATAACACCTGTTCTTTCAAATCTTCAAAGTAAAGGTGTGAACATAGCGGATTACCATCCGATGATCACTGATCCGTAACTAACGACCACAGCTTATTAATAGATAATTATTTCAGTGATACAAGTACATGTACTTCCAAACTATCTCTGCTTTCATTCATATATCTGTGCATGGACGAAGAAGAAATATACGGTCAGCGTTCATTTAATTTACTTAAAGAAGCCTTAAAAATGATACATCCTTACAGTATGCCTGGTTATATAAATATATATATGAATATATTTATATACATATATCGTCCTATTGTGTAAACCCATTAATGTATAGTGTCGTAAATTATAGACTGTGTAGATCGTGTAGCTCTAGATCGGATACCACGGAGCGCAATATCTGATCCGGGTGTTCAATGACAGAACGTAACACAGAAGTAACAAAAACTGACGTGTACATGAATTTTACTAACTCACACAGCAGGAGAGGTCATTTTCGGGCGCTGGACATTAATGCATTTATACATCTGTCTCTCTCCGAGCGTTAAAGAAACTGTTTCGAAGGGAAAAAGGAGTGCGGTGTTTAATTTCTTTCGGCTTCATTATAAAACTACACCAATGTGTAATTTATAATTATTTATTCGTTTATTTTAAGCATATTCACAAGGGTCAGGTATAGTCACGGTCTCTGTTCATTTTCTTTCGTCAGTATGTATGTTTGTACAACAGATGAACGTCACCATAGGAAAAGTGGTCTACCCAAATCAGGCTGCACATCCGCGCGGTTTGAGCAGAGACTTCGCTGAGCTCACACAGATTCATTGTATGGCTCTGACCACACGGCACATATGCACTCTTCTCTGTTTGTGTATCCGAGGAGACCCATTTTCTCATTGCTCGGTTCAAACTAATCAAATTGAATTATTGTTCAAAAAATATGTCTAGTGTATAGGCAGACAACCAAAAGGCCCAGATTAGCCTGCTCATTGGCGTAGTCAGCACACGGTCTTCGTTCGCACTTTACAGAATAATCGATATTGCCAAGCGAATTGAAAGATATGCCCTGATCAGACTGTGCGTATGCACAGCATATTCTAGGTCTTCGCTGTCTGCTTAGACACTAAAGACACATTTCATTATTCTTTATCACGACTATTAAAAAGTGACAACATCTTTGTTGTTATAAATAGTTTTTTATTAGCATGGATTTATAGAGAACAAGAAACAAACAAATAAATCCATACACTCAGTACACACACTACGTTGTAAGAAGGTCGTTTCAACGTCGATCCAAAGCATTAACTTTGAATTGACGCTGAAACGACGTTGTTTCAGCGTTGAATGTCTACTAAAAAATGACGGATAAACAGAACATATTTAAAACTGTCTGACATGTGAGCGAACAACTGTCTAAAGCATTTCTCCATATAGCTCGTCATCTGCCCAGTAACACAGCTTGTATGATTCTCTGAGCACAGGCAGAGTTTCATCTGTACAGCCACGAATGCTAAAACTATAACAATTAAAGTCTCTGAGCAGCCGGTGTCTCCAAAAATCGGCTGTGTTTATTGCAAAATGTAAATAGTTACACGTTTCAGTCACGTTAAGAACCTCTCTAATAGATAAATTGTCCATAATTCTATGAATCATTTCTAGCGGCAAAGATAAAATTCCTGAAATTTGAGAAGGAGTTTGCATTTCGGCGTACGTTGTAGGAGATATGATGAATGACGTTGATGCAACCCCTACATCAAAACTAACACCAAGATATTCGGATATAAATCGTTGTTGCTGCTGCTGATTTTGTTGTTGTTGCTGCTGTTGTCGAACGATATTTGTTTGGTATTCCGACAACCACTGGACATCTTTCTGCTTGGATGTCAACCAACCGTCATGCAAGTATCCAGGTTGAAGTGCCACGTCTAGCTTCACTAGTGGACTTCTCTGTCCACAAGGAATACATTCCTCGTCTTCTATAAATGTCTCTATCACGAAGATGTTGTCAAAATCAAGACGTCTTCTTACAGGTGGTTTGGCAGGAGATGGTAGTCTTTTTCCCGATAATACCGCGCTAATAAGTCCATGCAACAATGTCAGGGCTCCAAATGAAATTCTTGCACAATTTTCATCTGCATCTGTGATCTCTGCAAACACGGATCCATCTGCCCTCTCTACTATTTTAGCCTTACTGCCAGACGGCGACAACTTCCTTTTTTTCTCCACTATTTTTCTATTAGGATACATGGTTAACAGTTGTTGTTGTTGCTGTTGTTGTTGTTGTTGTTGTTGCAGTCTTTGTTTTTGCAATGATAAATGTGCGTAATTGTATGTCGTTCGGTTATAGATATGTAATTAACGTCTTAATTGATCTTTGATTTTGTTTTCTTTATTTTAACTGGATCAAACAATACCTATCACCTTAAGTCCCGCCCAATTCACAGTCTGGTTTTATTGTTAAAAGTCGCAGACCAATGATAAGAATTTGCAATTTGCCAGAGCCAGTCAGCGAAGCGGATAAAACCAACAATTAACCTTGTTGACCAACCATTAATCAGCTGATCTGGGGCATTTGTGATTAGATATCTACTTCAAGGGCGCATGTGCGCGCGCGTGTATGCATGCATGCGTGCACGCGTGTACCTGTAGGGTAGATAGCTATAATCAAGTATTCATTGTTTAACTGATGTACAGATAAAGTGGCTTAATGGACAGACTTACTGAGCAGATGAGCATGAACGCATATAAGCACATGATCACACGATATGACCTTATTAACAGTTTATAATCAACATATGTTTTTAACATATTTATACATGAATATATATACATATATGTATAAAAGTTACATTTACATATCTACAATAAATATTAACTTTTTTTAGGTGTGTGTGTGTGTGTGGATGTGGGGGGTGGGGGGTGGGGGTGGCGTTTAGTACCATGCCTCCGAATGCAGACGCTTGCAGTCAGCAATTGACAATATTGCGCAGCCGATAATGGCCGTAACTTAACGACTCGTTTGCCGAGAAGTAAAATCTTTTCGTGTCAATTGGTGATAACATACGTCTTTCTGTTGAGACATGGTACAGAGACTGACCAAAATGTTTTACGCTCCTCACTCTGCCAACGTAGCACTTTTCGTTTAATATGCAGTCTTTGTACATTTCGTGCTGGAGGCGTCCTGACGCACCTTTCATCGCCGATAATGAGCCGCGGTCGGTCCGAATTGAATAGCACTTAGACGATAACACAACTGCTTCCATACAGACATCGTTGGGCAGCTGCAGCTTCATTTTCCCTGGAACCTGTCCATTTCTGTCGTCTTTCAGTGGGTGGTCGTCTTCAAGCTTCGAAAAGTCGAATTTGTCCTTGTGCTCCTTGAATACGGCCACTGCGCTGTTTTCTGTCTCGGAGGAATCGCTTTCCAAGTGAATTAGGAAACTGTCGTTGTCTGACATTAGCAGAGATACTTTAAAGGTTTCGAATGCCTCCAGCACGACATCGTACCAAAACTGATACATCTTCATTTTGGCAAGTTCAAGGACGCTGTAACCAACTGCTATTGGTTTATTCAGCTTAACTTTATCTCGAAAAAGCTGAACGGCCGCCATATTAGAACTGAATACCCTCACAGCCTGGAAAGACGGCTTGTTGACTAGCCGACGAAGTGCCTTTGCTGATGTGACAATTTTTACGTTGATTCTCTGTTTGACGTTTTCAATACTCTTGCCGAAAACGTTGCAAGCAACGCTTTTATAAAGCATTCTGTCAAATTCATTTGTCGCACTGCGCCTCTTTCCCGTCGTGAACTTCATGAAATCCTGTAACCACAGAGACTGTCTGAATGAGATTACCTTATGTATACGCGTCAAACCAGCCCGTGACGGAGGTAGCACTGCAGCGTTAGGTAGTGAACTGTATACCGAGTTTTCGGTTTCAGAGACAGACACAGCTTTTTACACGCATGCAGATTTACCTTACATGCGGCGGCCAGATCTTTAGTATACGGTGACACGTCTTCTTCGCCGATAACTACATTTTCCGGTGCCATGGGAAAACGGTCGTGAAAATCATGAAGTTCCTCTGGGTACTCAATATCACACACCAGTATGTACCCCGTATCTGAGTCGGCTGGTACACTCATAACATCGAAGCGTTCGATCTCAAACTGAGACAACCACTTGAAACCGTAGGTTGGTAGTCGGAAGTCTGCCATAATGCTGGGATACAGGGAATTAAAATCCAGATAGTAGATATAACTGGTTGGCTTTTCTGGATCGTAACAACCTTCGGGCATTTGTTCATTGTTGGCCTGTGCTAGCCTGGGCGTTCCAACGACAGTGCAGCCACCTGCAATTATAATGATAATAAAACAGATTAGGCGGTTATGTCATTTGATGTGTGCCTAAATGCAAATAAATAAATAAATAATGACAAAATGACACAATGTAAACTATTATTCGGTATGCAGGCACATAAGATTGATTGATTGATTGATTGATTGATTGATTTGAGTTACACCGTGAGAAAATGTACCTTATGGCGTTAGCTCAGAGAAGACTTAGATCAACCTGCACATTCGCGTAGTTTGACCACTAATACGTCTTCGCTGGGAAATGATGCGCATGCTGGTCCTAATATTTGCATTCATTCATTTATTCATTTGTTTATGTTCATGCAACAATTATTTGATTACTTCTACTTATTATTACCTCGTATCCCATCAAGAAGTACGGCATGCATCTCTTCACACGTTAGCAGTTCTAGTGTCACCTCGGACTGGAACAGACATGCGTCCCAACAGAAACCAGGCAGGCTGTAATAATGAAGAATGTCCAAGCGATACTCTCTCATCATTACGTCTCGGAAGTTCTCCAGAACATCAGCAAACAGTAGACTCTGCACCGTCAGGTAATGCCGAAGATAGTCGTCCAGAGTGGTCATTTCAAATAACGCCCAGAGTTGTTTAGCATGATCGTAATCCGAATCGCTAATATGTTGATCATTGATTCTGTCATAAAATGCGGCCATAGGAGGCAGGTCCTGTTCGCTTAATCGCTCCTCACTGTCCATATAGTCAGAACAGAAAACCTGCTTTCTTACAACGGTGTCCAGAACTTCACGAGGTACATGCTGTTTCGTAAACTGGAAGGCTTCCACTCCAGACTTGGAACGTAAAACTCCAACCAAGTCATTTAATGGCGCTTTGAGAAATCTCGTGAAGTCAAGATACCTACAACGGTTCACGGATATGGAAACGTAAGTGTCTAAAGTTTGTGGCACCACTGTAACCGAATCTGTTCCAAACCGACTCACCGCTTGCAGGATTAAGCGACCCTCGTATTGTGAAAGTGACTGAACCACAACTGGTAGGAAGCTGGCCTCTTTCATTCGCAAATTGCAGCTATTGTGACAGCGACCTCTCACTTTGCCTGTAATAGAATAGAATCGAATTTATTTGAAAATACCGGTAATACCGCGCCAGAAGTTAGCATAAAACATCTAAAGAAAATTTCTAAAGGAATCCTGATAGAAAACTTAACATGTAGTAATTCATTTTGAAAAGGGAGGTAACAAGTAAAACTTGAAAAGGGAGGTAATGCAAAAATATGCATTTCTAAAGGAATCGTGACATACAACACTTTACATGTAGTAATTTATTCTGAAAAGGGAGGTAATAAGTATAGCGTGGAAAGGGAGGTAATGAAGAAAAATAGACTCACCACTGACATGGCTGTGATCCACCACTATCCTCTCATTCGGTAGGAAGGGGTCCAAACACACAAAGCAAATATCGTTTGAAGCTTCTAAGTTTGCCAGGCTTTCATCACACCAGATCATAGGAGCTGTTTGGGACATTATGGAGAATACTTCGTCTTCTTCGGAAGCCATTGCAGACAGAAAATGGTCCATCGTATCGTCTGGAGTAGCTCCGCGATAATAAACGGGTTCTTTTGGTTTGGAATTGTCCACACTAATTCTTACGTAAGAGTATGCGCAAGGATCTAGACGTCTTTCGCGCACTTCATAGCCATACGTCGGCTCTTCATGCGACAGTAATGGGACCGTATAGCATTCAAAACATGCGACTATAACAAAGCTCACTTTCATTCGTTTTCCCAGGTTTCTAAATTTTAGCCATTTTTCTTCATACGACGGCATAAAACACCTCACTGGTTCTGTTTGTTCTTCCTGAAAGCATAGTCTTTCATGCTCTGACAGACTTTCAGCCGAATGCTTTGTTGTTAAGCATCGCATACATATGAACACCCGGTGACGAGTTTCACTGACCTGCGATGCTAATAGCCCACTCATGTTCTTGATCACGCAGTAATGGCCCCGGCGATGACCGGCTATAGTTTGGAAATTTTCCACTTCGTTTTCAGTATAATCGTCACCATTATCATTTTCTCCCTGAGGACACAAAAGGAGCAGATTGATGTGCTTGTGTCGTTTGTACTGTTTTGAAATGTAAACCGGGAACACTTCCCCTTCCTCATACCCGTAAATGTTGATAGAAAGCGCGTTGTTCTTCTCAAACTCTCCCACACTTGTATCGGCATGTATCTTCCCGTTCCGGCAACACCGTCGAATTTTAAAACATCACGGTACTGGTGAAGGTCTGACCAGGGCAGTTGACCTATAACACCTTCGCCAGTGTATAGCCCGGCGAGCACGGCGTATTTGAAGCAATACCCGTCGAGTTCTGGCGGCCCAGTTACATTCAAAAGGCACCTTTTACGCTGCAGAGGCTCTGGTAGATTATACAGAGTACAAGAGCCACGTAAGGGACTATATTTAGCTATCGTCTGTTCCATATAAAGCACTGTCTTTATGTTCCACCCACTGCCATCTTGTCTGAAAGCGTCCAGGCTGTTTAGCATCTTAAAATAGGCTTCGTTTATTTGATCGTCAATTACGTTTGGGTCAAGAACCTGTCTCGTAAATGAGCGAAACACTGGCGTTCCCTGGTCGACTACTTCGCCATCAGCATTGAACCGTACCATTTCTATTTTCACAACCACGTACCATTTCAATTGCCTGAAACGACGCAGCTCTCTAAGCACATTTTTCCGCAGTTGCCGCCTCCTGTTGGAGAAGAAATACATCAGGTCTTGTTGTTCTGCTTGTTGCGCTTTCAATTTATACCTGACAAGTGAACCCTGAAACAAAAGCCGTCTGGTTTGAACATTCCCATCATCATTATCATCATCATCATCATCATCACTACCACCATCATCACCACCACCGTTATCATTATCACCATTACCGCCATTAGAGCGCTCAGCCCCATTAAGCACGCCACTCGCCGTGGCTTCTGATGTGGCATGATTTTTCATGTGAAGTTTCAATGTTGCAGAACTTGAAAATTTCTTTGAACAACGCCCGCACTCAAAGAATCTCTCCACACTACACGGGGGACTTTGTTTGTGAGTCTTTAGGTGTAAATTTAATGTCCTAGCGCTGGAGAATTGTTTTGCACACAGTCTGCACTCAAATACTCGATCTCCTTTAAGAGAATTGCAACCCTTTAAATGCCGCGTAAGATTGCTACGCTTTGAAAAAGATTTTCCACAGCCACATTTAATGCTGTTTGCATTCTCCGAGGGCTGTCTGGATGTTCTCGGCCTAATGCATTTTCCGCGCTGCGTGTGACTCGCGAGAAAAGCCTCCTTTTTGTAAACCTTACCGCAGTTTTGACATATAAAATTAGTCTTGGAGCACGTACTATTCTTTAAATGTTTGTTTAGAGTTTTAGCGTACGAAAATTTGGCATCACATTTATTGCACTTAAATGTCTCTTTGACTTCAGCGCTTAGTCTAGCTATTTCATTTTGCAATCTAAAGTCATCAATATGTTTCAGCTCTGTCACATCACAACCAAGTAAGTCTGAAAAATAGTCCATGTCAGAATCTGCCATATTTGTTCTTTTAAATGAAATGAATATCTTTACATCACCAAACCATGCTCTCAATCTACCCAACGACAGTCGTTGGTCTGTCTGATTTTTATATCGTCGATATGTGCGAAACAAATGTTGTTGTTTTCGTAAACAGGAATTCTTTCGGATTTACGTTAACATTTCAAAGTATAGAGAAATTCCCGAATCTTTCATTGCCATAAGATTAGTGTTTTACACTTTAATGCTATTATCGTGGTGTTGTGAGAAATATTGTTTATTATGATAACAAATTGTTTAGAAACTCACATAATGTTAGTATAAAGACAATGACACATTATTACGTCGATCCAGGTGCTAAGTATCTGAGAAAAGTTTCATCTTTTTATAAAGTCATTGTTGCAATAAATGCAAAGTTGTGAGGAACTGCGAGTGCGCTAGATTTTTTTTTTTTTTAATTTATTATTATTATTATTTATTTAATCGAATTTCAATCTATTCCCCGCAACAACAAGAAAACAATGAGAAAACTACACGCGACAGAAATCATTCATAAATAGCTAATTACAGCTTACGTTTCTTTTCAGAAATTTACCAAACAATCAAACACATCAAGTGCTAATAATCAAACTGGCCAGACGCGTGGTCGCCTTGTAATAATCCTTGGCAGTAACGCTTCTTTTAATAGGGCGATCAAACCAATCAACATTTAAAAGGAAACTTTTCCCGAGGCGTGATATTCTGAGTATTACATTTTAAGAAGCGTAATGAAAACAAATGCGCTAAATTTCCTTTTTTTTTTGCATGTTCCTGTCAGATATTTTGTTATGTGAAAATATCTACACTTAAGGTAATTCTATGTACCGTAATAACCCTACGTTTTGGGACAGATAGGGTTCTGCAAACAGTGTAGACTTAGGTCAGCCGCCACATGACGCCACTGTTGATGCGTCATAAATACTGCTGGCTGAGTTGTAAATAGTGTAGACCCCGATCGAGTGTCACCCCAGCTGTTCTGGGTATACACTGTTTGCTGACGCCTGTCTCTACGAATACCTAGGGTAAATACGGCAAAGGGCATAAATAACAAAATTAAAACCGACGTTGAATTTTGTACGTTTTATTTTGAATAGGTCATGAAAAGAAAACAAACAGTACATGCATTCTACATAGTAAATGATCCTACAAAAAGATAAATTTTCCAGTTCTGTTTCGCACAGAAAAAAGACCTTCATGCCGTATATGAACAGCATAGGCCCAGATCAGCATGTGCATCCGCGCGATCTGTCGAAAGGAATCATTTGATACTGCAGAAAATATCGATGAACCGAGAAGGCCTACGTGGATGCGCAGTCAGATATGGATGGGCATTCGCTGTTCGCATATAGTGTAAAGGTCCTTTACTCGCATTGAGATTTATTAAGTACTCGGGTATATATTTTGTCTGTAGTACATAAAGAACATATCGCCTGTGTATTTCCAGTAAAACACCACGCCATGAAACAACGTCGTTTCAACGCCACTGCAATGTCGCAGTATGCGCGACAACGTTCACACGATGTTGTGAGTTTTCTGGGTGTGTAGCTGTTTAAGTCTAAGTAACAGTAACGTTGCGAGTCTCGTCCAGTTCCAGCATTCCGAATCGTTCGGCAAACAAAATGCACGTAGCGCCTTTAGTCAAAGGCGTACCTAGTCTTACATTTAAGGACATTTCCCCGCTCTTTAGGAGTGGAAACTGAGTATTTTCACTAAAGTCCGGATCCAAGTTGAAAATATAGACTGCTTATCCCTTTCTAACGTCTTCTCGTTTAACGTTCAGACCCCGACTTGTCATACTGTCGAAAAACCGGTCAAACACCTGCAAAGAGCGTTCGCCTTCTGTTTCTTCGTTGTCATAGAAGACGTCGATTGGATCCGCCGGAACGGACACCCCATTTATGTGCAAGGAAATTTTTCGAACATCCCCATTTATAAAGTTCCATGGGTTGTGTTTATATGAACCGGCCACAGCCTGATTGGTGCAGAAGGCAACAATCACAAATTTCGGCAACGGCGACTCGGTTATATGATCCCAGTGAAACACCGTCTGATTAGGGGGCACATTACAACACTTGATGCTTCTTTTAGTGTATGGGTATTTTGCCGTCATCGTTTTCTAGAGCTTGCTGTGAGCTACGAGTATAGCGGGATTAACTTTAAGTCTATACAGCCGAAGGAACGCATCTTCAATTACGACCTGATAATTTTCCGCAGCCGATGCCGTATCATCAGCACTCATGAGACAGAACTTTGGAGAGGTCCTTTTCAAGTTGATACCAAGTTTTACGCCGTTTATCAGGTATCTGTTGAGCATCAAGCAATCGCTGAGTAGGGTACCAGAGAGTTCGATTAATTTTGATGACTTGGCATACTGATTTCTCGTAAAAAGGCCGAAATTACCACTGTTTGGGCTAGTTTCGTCAAAGAAACCGGCAGTGTCTGGATAGTACAGCTGTTCCGTGAGCCTTGATTTTTTCGCACTTTCACTCTCATGCAGCAAAGTGTGAAGATATGCTACATACGGATACATATTTCCCGAGCTATGAACCAGATTACCGTTCATTCGCACGTCTATCTCCGAAAACAAAGCGTGAAACATCAAGTTGACCGGGGTCACCTGATCGTCTAGGCCTAGTCTGCTTTCGTTGGCATTCAGAATACGGACCTTCAGATAGAGCTTGCTTTTCGACAAATCCGTATACACATCACCCTGCAAATTCACCTCAAATGAGAGCGGATTTAGTCCATGATACTGTGAAATCGGCCTTACATCTTCGTAATACTGCTTCAAAATGGCCACCTGATTTGGTGGTAGACTGAATAAATCCAGCCCAGGTGGTGCAACGTCACTTCCACTATCCGGCGAAAAGACGGACATACTTATAAATGAATATGTCACCTTGGCTGCCGCCTTCAACGAGCCGCTATTTGCGTTTACTGAATATGTCCCCAAGTGTGCGATAACTAAATGCCGACTTTTTCCCTTGGCCTTTCTTCTTCCTTTGACTCTTAACTTTCTTTGATCGAGTTCCTTTGGCCTTTTTCTTTCCTGAGCACTTGGTTTTCGCCTTTGCACCCGCCTTTTTCATAACATTGGCGGCCTGTAGGACTGTTTGTTCTGTCGGACTGACGACGCTTATTATTTTGGACTCTGTTTGTTTCAGGTCGCAGGCGCGTTCTGTATTCACCACAACTTCCTGCTGTTGCTGTTTCAAAGCCTCGCTTTCTGTCTCGAAACCGAAACCAACCTTTTGGTCTCTCTTAGCTTTTTGCTCGTAAAAATTCTCCCACGCTCGATAATCAGGCACGTATAAATTCGATGCCTTTTCACTCATTCTTCATACTTCTCGGCGATTTCTACTAACTGGTTCGTCTGAAGTGCAAGGATAGACTGACCTTACAGCCAATCGGGAAATCGATCAGTTTACCATTGTCATCTTCAATGCGTATTTCAACACACAAACAATGAGGTGTTGTTATACGTTTATAATAGCAGCAACAACAACTTTTGTCAGTTTCACTCATCTGGTAGATAATCCGATTACCCGAATGTATGGCTCGCCCCAGGCCTACACGTTTTAAAAGTTGTTTCAAACTACCACCAACGAAAGAAAAGTCAATAATGTTTGTGTAGATGTACATATTTTGTCCAGCGAAACGAGGGCGGTCTTCTGAAGGACAATCTATATTTATGGCCCGCAGAGCAAGCTCCCATTGGCCTTCAAATCGAAGCTCTCGATCGAACTGCACCAAGAAGAAAGCTGCCTTGTTATTTGGAAAGAATTGGGCAGAGTCAAAGCTCCTAATTTCAGCATAAATGTCTCGGTCGAGGTTCATCTTGGCGCACAGATCTATTTCAAATCGACTCAAGGGAACTAAATGGAATCCACTGGTCAAATGACGGCCCGTAACCCAGCCAGCGCACGAGAACTTCGCGGTTTTTGCCTTTGCCTCTGCGTTTAAGAATTTTCTCCACTTTAAATAATTTTTCGTCTGACTGCGAGACCCGCTGGAGTTCAGGGCCGTAGAAGAAACCGCGTATTACTTGCCCTTTTAGATCAGCTAGCAAATACATAGGTATGTTATCTCGCATAACACGCTGCCGAATGCGAAACACTTCTTCTGAAAAGCGCTGATTAAAACTGCGTTCAAACGCGTGTCTGCTGAAACTCACACGGACAAGATCCCCGTTCCTTAGCGTGAATTTAGCTGCCGGTCTCAGTTTATTAACAAGACCATTAGTATTATTGCTGCTGCTGTTGCTGTTGCTGTTGTTGTTGTTGCTGCTGCTGTCGCCGTCACTAGGCTTTGTATTTTTATGTGCGAGGCGTTTTCTCTTGTAGGGTCGGTTTATATATAATTCGTTCCACAAGGCAATCTCGTTAGCTTTAGTAACCTGGCTTGGACTAAGCGGACCGAGAGATCGGTGTGGTCTGTGGTTGTAGCTGTGAACTATCTGCGCTAACTTGTCTATGTAGCGATATGTGTTTCGACTGTGCAGATACCTGTATATCATTTATTTAAGACTCTGATTAAAGCGTTCTGCTATCTGGGCCTTTAATGGCGGGTGGGCGAAAAAGTGCTTAATGTTATTACGTTCGAAGAATTCTTTGACTTTTTCATTTTTAAATTCCGCTCCGAAGTCCGTACGAGCTGCTCTGCATCTATTTTGTCCGCCCAACATCAGTTACAGCGCTTCGAGGACGGTATCTGCTTTTTTATCCTTCAGTGGTTTCACCATGGCAACACGACTGAAAGCATCGATGGCCGTCAGCAGAAACTTAACGTTGTCATTATACTTAGAAAGTCTACCCATGTCAATTAAATCCAGATCATACTGATTCCTTATTCCACGAGTTACTATGTGCCCCCGGCGAAAAGTGCGTCTTACAGGTCTGTTTACGGTGTACGAGTCCTGTTTCTCGAGGAACGAAATTATCTCTTTTCTACTTATTTTGAATTTGCCCTCCTGGTCTACGATCTGTTTTAGTTTCGCTGGCCCGGAAAAACAAGCTGGATGACTGGGATCGGTGTATATTTTGGCTAAATAGTTTTCTTTTGCCTCACCCATTTCTGCTTAGTACAATATGTAAATACGCCGGATCTATGTGCATGTATGCTTCGATCAGTCTATATTTCTATGCTACCCTACCCGAATCACCACTGCTTCCACCTGGTGTCTCATGGGTGTCTGTGAAGTTAACCGGCGACAACGGGAACGGCAATGACGACGATGTTGCTGTTGTCGTTGTTGTTGCAGTGGCTGCGGCTGACGTAACGGATATCTTAGGTTTTACAAACTTGAGTCTTGGTGACGGTAAAACGTACCCGACAGACGTACTTAGAAGAATAAGCCACAGCTCCCTATCTGATGACTGCAGAATGAGTTGCGACAGCGAGACAGCGATGATGCCGTACACCAGAACAACCTGAGTCAAATATGTCACCTGATTCTTCGGGACGCGGGCCCCGCACCAGCTCCAGTCGCTCACCGCTACTGGCTGAATGGACGTTTGGTCTGGTGCACTTGGCCGATCCCTTGTTAACAAGCTCTCCCCAACTGCAGCCTCTGAATCATCTCTAGACATTGCTTATTTTAATGTGTATGTACTGAAACGCGTAGTCAGAGTCGGTGCTGGTCTGAAATGTAAAAGAACATCTCACGGGATCCGTGATACAATAACACGGAGATGTTCAGAATGTTCCCCTTTATTTGATAAATTCTTTTCATTGTAATAGACCAATTCATCCGAACACCCTTTTCCGGCATTTTGAAAAGATTATTTACATTTCACACGTACAAGGAATAAACAAAGCAACAGGCTCCGTATCAATATTGAAATATCACATCTACATGCTAAGAAAACACGCCATTGTTGAACAAAGGATTAAAATATTTTCACACATTCCTTTAAACAATAGACTGTTAACAATAGAACCTAGAACAATAGCACTGGAACCAGAACTCACAGCTCTACCTGTATTTCCCTTACTACTATTGTGAATGCATGGGGAAAAAGATACAATGTTTCATTCGGTGGCAGCGAATGTTCTAACTTTGCAGTTGCGTAGTCTTTCACTGGACGCGCATCATGATATATACACTGGACGCCAATCATGAAATATACGCTGGACGCACATCATAAGGTATACACTTGACCAGGGTGAAGTTGGCTGGCACATCATGAGGTATAACTGGTAGTACATTATGAGGTATACACGGGCGCACACCATGAGATATACGTTGGACGCACATCATGAGCTTTTCACTGGACGCATATCATGAAATGTACATTGGACGCATATCATATGCACTGGATGCAAATCATGAGATTTACGCTGTACGCACACCATAAGGTATAAACTGGACGCACATCATGAGATGTACACTGGTCGCATGTCATGAGATATACACTGGGCGCACGCCATGAGATAAACACTGGACGCACATCATGACATGTACACTGGACGCACATCATGGGGTATACACTGGACGCACATAAGGAGATATATACTGGACGCAAATCATTAGGTATACACTGGCCGTACATCATGAGGTATACACTCGACGCACACAATTAGAGATCCACTAGATCATATTATGAGATATACACTGGACGCACATCATGAGGTGTACGCTGGACGCACATCATGAGATATACACTGAACCTACATGATGAGATATACACTGGACGCACATCATGAGGTGTACGCTGGACGCACATCATAAGATATACACTGAACCTACATAATGAGGCATACACTTGACGCTCGTCATGAGGTATACACTGGAGGCACATCATGAGGTATACACTGGACGCACATCATAAGATATTCATTGAATGCACATCATCAGATATACGAGTACACTGGACGTACATCATGAGGCATACACTGGACGCACATCATGAGAAATACACTGAACCCACATTATGAGGTATACACTGGACGCACATCATGAGGTATAAATTGGGCGCAAATCATGAGGCATATACACAAGAGGCACATCATGAAATATACACTGGAAGCACATCGTGAGCTAAACGTTTTCGATGCGGTCATGTTCAACTTGATATCGGTTTAAATCATATGTAATAGAAGAGCAATCAAATCTTTCAAAGCATACAGGTTTCCGACGTTTGTTCTATTAATTGCTGTACATACGCCTTCTTCCAATTACCGGTATGGAAGAAGGTGGTCTCTTTATTTCGTACCAGAAGGAGACGTCAGTACGTTTCTTCTCCGATGTTTAGAAAAAAAAAGAAGAAAAAAAAAAAAACAAAAAAAAAAAACAACAACAACAACAAAAAACGTTGTCCGATCTCAGGTTTTCCGAAAACTGCATCAGTAGATCCATTTTTAGATGGAGATTCGAGATTTCTTAGAGCCCTATTCTCTGCCATGCAATCTTTCTTTGTTATAATAGATATTTCTTCTTCCTGGAACATACGAAGTAGTTTTACGCACTTTACTATATAAATAGTAATACATTATCCAGGCTGCAGTGTTCTTAGAACTGCAGTTTGACAAACTATCTTCTTGGAAATAAGTTTGGCTACATCCCGGATTTATAAGTGCCCTGTGGCGACCGTAAAAAGTATCCCGTACTTCATCATACTGCAGTTTTTATTTTTATTACTCTTGGGATCACTGAGGTTTACTTCAGTAGGTTATACGTAAAATATAAAATAAATGAAAGGGGTTAAGTTGTTTTGAAATTGTTTCCTTGACAACGGAGTAGACGCTTTTTCTGAGTGATTCATAAATAGCATCTGCCTTTCTTTGATCACCAGATAATTTTTGTACATAAGCTTTATCAATTCCTCTTTGGAGTCACAGGGTCTGTGAGACACTTCCAAGCTTTGGTTTTTACTGAAAACCTTCTGATGTAGCATCGTAAAAGAAATGCTCCAAACATTTCTTCAGTTTTTATTCAATGGATGAATTCTTCACTGCAACTTTTTGAAGCAGCCCATTTCGCAATTGCTGCAATGATGTCAAAGCCAAACAAGGAAACTTCAGCGTGTGTATCTCTCGGCAAGGGTTTCCTTCTTCTAGCTTACTCTGATTTTTTCAAGACTCCGTCGTCTTCGTATGTGGCCGCCATGTTTGTTTATAGCCGTCATGTTTTAGGAGTGAATAAGCATACCTCAAACCTCGCTATTCTTTCTGAAACTGGTCGTTTTCCAATGTATTTTTCTATCATACTCTCCATTGTTAAATATCTGCATCGCTTAGAAACAACATCAAATACACTACTAAAGGAAGCATATAGTTTATCTAAGGAGCTACATAATAGAGGAATTCAGACATGGTACTCATCAGCGATTTATATACTGGCTATTAAATGTTAATATTACTTCTTGTCGGAAAATCAGCTTCTTCGTATGATTAAAAAGTATTTAATGAAAGGTTTTAAATAATTTTGGCATTATGAAAGGGAGATAAAAGGTGCTGATGAAAACTTGATACTTTTTTTAGTATTAAGAAAGATATCAAACCAGACTCATATTTAACGTTTGAGCAGTTTCATGTTAGAAATGCTGTTTGCAAACTGCGACTATGTGCTCATAATCTTTTGACTGAAGCTGGTAGATATACAAAATCGAAAGTATCCTTCGATCAGAAAGAATCCGTATGCATTGTAAGCTGAACTGTATAGAAAATGAGATTCAATTTCTATCACAATGTTCTCTATATCACGCCGAAAGAAATAAATTCTACGATCAGATATATCATATTAACAACAACTTCATGTTATTAGGCGATAATGACAAAGCCAAGTAGCTACTTTCACAAGAATACGAGGGTCATGCAAAAAGTTCTGTCACTAATAGGCTTACTTAGTTTTATCCCAGGTATATTTTAAAATGCTTCACTGCACTTGAATGGTGTGTTGAATAGCTAACGATATCCGTTTATTTCGTGTAAATTGCTTTCCAACTGACTCGAGTTATTTTAAATTGAAATAGATGCAGTCATATAAACTGACCAATTTACTTGTTACATTGGAACACGGACCAGAAGACTGAAATTCGTAGCTATATTATATGCCGAATAAGGCTAAATATAGAGTCGAAGACTGAAATTCGTAGCTATATTATATTCCGAATAAGGCTTAATATAGATTCAAAGCAGATATTTAATGAATTTTGTGGTATATATGGACCTCAGACCATTTCAATGCGCACAGTTTTTAGGTGGGTTAAAGCTGTTAAGGCTGGGAAATTGTCTGTTGAAGATGATACCCGTCCTGGAAGGCCTAAAACCTCTGTTACCAAGGCTAACATCGCTGCTGTAAAGATGGTAGTCGAACAGGATGCGCGATTGTCTGTCAAAGATATAGCTAGTTGTACTGGCATTATCAGAAGGTAGTGTGCAAACAATTCTGAAAAAACGTTTGGACCTGAGAAAGGTTTGCGCTAGGTGGGTACCTCATTTGCTCACTAAGGAGCAAAAGGCACAACGCGTAAATGTGCACGGGAACTTTTGAAAACATACAAAGGCTGTAATAGTCGGGTTATTTCTAACTTGCTGATGAAACCTGGGTGCACATTTTTGAGCCACAAAGAAGGGCTAATAATAAGCAATGGAAGCGAATAGATAAAAAACGCCCATGTATTGCCAAGAGAACCATAAGTTCGAAAAAGATGTTGTATGCAATTTTCTTAAATTCAAGTGGGCCAGTCGTTCAAGTGCCTTGTCCATCTGATCATACAGTCACTGGCCAATTCTACAAGAATTCTGTATTGAAGAAAGTGAAAGAGCTTTACAATAAGAAACGACCAAGCAAAGGATGGTCAGGAGTCCTCTTGTTCGTCTGTCATTACTGACAATGACCAATCCTAATCAACTGTGTGATGTGTTATTATTTGTGTGTTCTAAGATGGCTGATGAGACCAATCTTAGCTCTAAACTGCCTGTTGCAGATAGAACAAGAGAAGTCTGAGGAAGAAAGCTCTGTTGGTGATGCCTTAGCTCTGGCTTTCCGCTGTGCACGTTTCTGCTCGGCTTCACTGATTCTTTTTGCTTCGTATTCACCAGCTCCCCTTTTTATGAGGCCTCGCCATTTTGTACGATCTTGTACAATCTGTTCCCATGACTCAGTTGGTATGTTGAAGTCTTTAAGGGAGGCTTTGAGGGTGTCCTTGTATCGCTTCTTCTGACCACCATGGGAGCGTTTTCCTACTTGAAGTTTTCCATAGAGGATTTTCTTTGGCAAACGTTCATCAGGCATTCTGGTAACATAGCCTGTCCATCTTAACTGTGCAAATTTCAGAAGAGTATGTATACTCTGCATCGCTGCCCTTTTCAGGACTTCTGTGTCTGGAATCCTGTCTTGCCACTTGATCTTTAGAAGTTTTCTAAGACAGCTTGTATGGAAGTGGTTCAGTCTTTTGGCATTGGTAAAACTGTCCAAGTTTCGCATGCGTATAATAGTGTTGACAGCACTACCGATCTATATACTTTCAGCTTTGTGTCAAGTCTGATTCCACTTCGGTCCCAAATACTTCCACGTAGCCGGCCAAACGCTGCACTAGCTTTGGCAATTCTAGCATTGACTTCATCATCCATGTGCACAACTCTAGTCAATGTGCTTCCAAGGTAGGTGAACTTGTCTACCACTTACAGTCATTGACCTTTCACTGTGATGGTAGGCTCCTTGTAAGGCTTTCCAGGTGCTGGCTGATATACTACCTCAGTCTTTTTGATGCTGATTGATGAGATCATAGCTGTCACATGAATCAGATACTTGATCCACACCTTTTTGCATTTTCTCTTCTGTTGGAGCACCCTTTGCCATGTCATCAGCAAAGAGGAACTCGTCTAGCACCTCTGTCTGCACCTTAAATTTAGCTTGTAACCTTCTTAGGTTGAAAAAGTTTCCCATCAAAGCGATACCTAATAGGTATACCATTGTCACCATCATGGAAAGCATCTGTAAGCATGGCAGAAAACATCATGCTGAACAGTGTTGAAGCTAGTACACAGCCTTGCTTAACTCCATTTGTCACAGGAAATGGATCAGAAAACTGGCCATCATTTTGGACCCTTGCAAGCATACCATCATGGAACTGCCGCACCATTGCTATGAATTTGGCAGGACAACCAAACTTCGCCATAATTTTCCAAAGTCCCTCACGACTGACTGTATCAAATGCTTTGGTAAGGTCGACAAAGGTCATGTAGAGGTCCACATTCTGTTCCTGGCATTTTTCTTGAAGCTGTCGTGCTGTGAAGATCATGTCTATTGTTCCTCTGTTTTTCCTGAATCCACACAGGCTTTCTGGTAGAAGCCGTGACCGTTCCAGGTGTTCATTCAATCGGTTCAGTAGGACCCTAGCAAGAATCTTCCCAGCAATTGACAATAAAGAGATGCCTCGATGATTGTCACAGACTTGAGGTTTCCTTTCCTTTTGAATAGGTGGATAATTGTTGCATCCTTGAATTCTTGAGGGATGGCTTCTTTTCTCCACATAATGTGAAATAACTGTCAGTTTCTCTGCAACTGGAGGACCTCCTGCTTTGTAGTTCTCTGCAGGTATTGCATCTGATCCTGGAGCCTTGCCAGATGACAGGAGTTTTATTGCTTTCACTGTTTCAGAGACGGTTGGGAGCTCATCAAGATGCGGATTACATTCCACCTGTGGTAGTCTGTTGATAGCTTCATCATTGATAGATGATGGCCGATTAAGGACACCATCAAAGTGTTCAGCCCATTTTTTCAAGATAGCTTCTTTATCAGTCAGAAGACTAGATCCATCTGCACTAAGGAGTGGGTGGTTCCTGAGCTCTGGGGACCATATACTGTCTTGAGTGCATCTAAGAACTTTTTCATGTCCTTTCTGTCTGCAAAGGACTGAATTTCATCAGCCTTTTTTCTCTGACAGGAGTCTTGCATGTCTCTGAGCCTCATCTGAACTGTCCTGCATATGTTTTTATAGGCAGTCTTGCTAGATACTTAGCTGGTATTTCTGAGGTAAGCCTTGTGTTTTTGGTGTTTCTCTTCAAGGAGTCCCTGAATTTCTTTGTCATTCTCATCAAACCAATCTTGATGTTTGCGAGATACTGGTCCTAGGGAATCCATTGCTGAAGAGTGAACAGTGTCTCTGAAGACTGTCCAGCTCTCATCTACATCTTCTGAACTGTGTTACAGTGCATCTAAACGGCTGCAGAGATCGTTGACGAATGCTTGCCTCTTGCTGTCTTTTTTCAGCTTGGAGACATCTAATTTCTTTGGCACCTTCTTGCCTTGTGGTCGTCGTACAGGCTGAATGCGCAGGTTGAGTTTGCTGACAACAAGCCTGTGATCTGTCCAACAGTCTGCACCACACATAGTTTTAGTCACTCTGACATCCTGTGTGTCCTTCCTTCGCATTATAACATAGTCAATGAGATGTCAGTGTTTGGAGCGAGGGTGCATCCATATTGTCTTTCTGCGAGTTGGTAGACGGAAGACTGTGTTGGTGATCAATAATTCATGTTCTGCACACTTCCTTAAAAGGAGGAGTCCATTGCTGCTGCACTTCCCTACACCTTCAGATCCAATCACTCCTTCCCAGGTCTGGTGGTCTGTGCCAAGCAGGATGAGTTTGTCTTTCCGGGGTGCTGCAGAAATCACAGAAACCAAATCATCATAGAACTTGTCTTTAACCTCATCTGGGTTGGTCATTGTGGGTGCATAGGCACTTACAATTGTTGCATGCCTCTTGCCAGATAAGGGAAGTCTCAGCGTCACCAGGCAGTCATTTATGCCTTTGGGAAGTCCTGAAAGCTTGCTGACGAGGTGTGACTTGATGGCGACTTGATGCTTCACGCCGCTCTTCTTTCTTGCGTCCACTCCAGAAGAAAGTGTAGCCAGCACCAACTTCTTTTAAAAGCCCTTCTTCTGCAAGGCGAGTCTCACTCAGAGCTGCAATCTCGACTTTGTATCGGTCAAGTTCACTACCAACTAGAGCTGTTCTTCGCTCAGGTCTGTCAGAACTAGAACTGTCCATTAGGGTGCGCACATTCCAAGCGCCGATGGTAAGTGGTATCACCTTCATCTTCTTTTTTCTTGTTTGACCGCTAAGTGGGATTTCCGCTGATCGCGGTTAACCAGCCAGGAGTTTTGAAGCAATTGTTTAGGGCACCTTTTCTAGCCCCTTCCCCATGCTATGGGGGTGAGCAGTGCGATCCTAAAAAGGTCTGCTCAGTCGCTCAGTTCGGCTGCCGAATTCCCCATACTGCTTCGCTCTTAAGGAAAGCGACCATATAGAACCAAGCCGCCTGTGTGCAGGTCCGCAACTACAGCTTACAGTGTTTCCTCACCTGCTGCTTCACCGCTCGCCCGTCGCCACAGGGCTTTTGTATGATTTGCATATATGTGCTTGCTGTGAATGTGTGTTGCTGATTAAGATGACATGCGCTGTGAATTGGATTATAGTGAGGGAGAGGCGCGCAGAGTCAACCTCACTCTCTCATCCTGACCTAGCTGGATCCAGAGGCAAGACAGTGTCAGGACATCTGGAGCTAAGCCCGGATGCAGTGGATGACCATGACTTCTTTTGTGCCTTGTCATGCTCTTCATGCTCCACAACATGCTGCTGCATCGCCATTTGGGCCGTTGAATCATAGTAATGATTTCTTCCGCCCCAGCTGCCGAAGCAGACTTTACATAACTGGAACAAGCAAATCTAGGTATGCAGGTTTTTGTTTGGAGTTGCCAACTCCTAGATGGATTGCCGACCAGGACTTCAGAGCTCCATCTACCCTAGATATTGCTACACAGATTCTGTTAACAGCTATATAGAAGCAGTAACTTAAATGTCTTATGTAGCTTAGGAGTCGTCCACCTTTTACATGGCAGGAATCCACCTTTTACGTGACAACGCCTCCTCTCATAAGTGTGAGGTTGGTAAGTCTTTTTTGGCTTCTGAAAAGGTGAAAGTTTTAAACCATCCACCTTTATTCACCTGACCTGAGTCGCTGTGACTTCTTTTTATTTCCAAGGCTTAAAAAAATGCTTTCTGGAAATAAGTATACGTCTAGAAGTTCTCTTGGCAGCGCCATTTATCAGTGTCTCCAACAGATACCGAAAGAAGACTACTTTTCGCGACTGGGTAAAAAGGTTACAAAATTGTGTTTCAGTAAAGGGGGAATACTTTGAAGGTTTATAATAAAAATATGTTTGATAAAATGTAGCACTGAAATAATCCGAACTCAGTGGCAAAACGTTTTGCAGGACCTTCGTATAAAATATTTTATCTGCATTATGGTCATTCATACATTATTGTTTTGAAAAAAGAAATAAAAACGTGAATTTACATCAAGATTAATAATCTAACTACCGCTTGCGTCACCAATCGTTTAGCCATCATTCATCAATCTCACAATACATTTTTCATTGCGATATTGTTCATAACCATTTGCTTATTGATATATGTATAATCTGTATCTGTCATGTCTTATTTGTTGTCCAGAAATATGTCTGTTCTTGTGATGGTATTCATATATGTTTAATGACCAAATAATATTGCATGTATTTGTTTGATACCCGCGAGGCTTCTTTATTGGAAAATAAAAAAGTATTCTATTCTGTTCTATTTGCGATTGTACGTCATTCGAAAGACGTTACGTGACGTCAGATATCACGTTGACGTTAACGTTATTCGACCCGTTTGTGGAAATGATTAAAATGTTCAGCCCAGTTTTGGAAATCGGCCTAGTTGTGGGACCCAAATGTATGACAAACGGGATTATTTTGATATTGCTATTGTAAATTTTCTATTTTTGAATGGTGATGTTCCTCATGCTACATCCTATGGTGTATATATTCCTCAATTTATTCGTTTTGCCAGATCATCTAGTTGTGCCAGTGACTTTAATAATCGAAGTAAAAGTTTAACTGCTACACTTCTTAAGCAGGTGTACCGTTGTCATAATCTCCGTAAAATATTTTCTAAGATTTATCGTAGTCATTTTGAATCAGTGTCCAAATATAACGTTAGTTTGAAAACAAGTCTGTAAAAAAGGTCTGTCCGACCCTGAATATTTTGGCGACTTAGTCTGTGAATTCAGAGTAATTATTGGCTGCACTGTGTTTTTAAGAACAGTTTACAATGATTTTCACTCGCTTCACTGTTTATCGCAGTCATTTTGAATTAATGCCCAAATATAACGTTGGTTTGAAAACACGTCTGCAAAAAGGTTTGCTATACCCTGACGTTTTTGGCGACTTAGTCTGTAAATTCAGAATAATTGTTGAGTTTTAGGAACAGTTTAAAACAACTGTTTCAAAAGATAGGTTCCACACTGGTTATTCAGCGGCAAACTGCGTGCAAACTGCGTGCATAACCCAATTATATTTGATAACTTTATTTATCTCTTTAATCGCACGACGGTAGGTCGGTCCTTAGATTAAATGACGACTTACTCCTCGATCAAAAGACGGTTGGGCCAATTATGGTCCTTTTTGTGGTTTTCTTATGTTCTGGCTTCAGATCGCCAATGAGCATTGCTTTATTTCATCATAGTGTTTGTGGTTTTATGTGCTTCAATATGACATTTTACAGATGAGGTAGAGGACCCCTATGTGAATCAAACATATATTTATGTCCCCCACCAAAGGGTGGGCGGGGGGAGGGGGGGATGGGCATATTGTTTTTAGTGCGGATTCCGTCGGCGTCGGCGTTGGCGTAGCCTCTTTTCTGCACTCTATCTCCTTAATGAATAGAACGATTTTTTCAAACTTACTTAAATTTATCATTGGGTAGAGGAAAAATGCTGATTAGATTGATGACCTTGACCCCTTTTTCAAGGTCAGACGAGGACTCAGATTGTTGGAAAATGCTGAAAAATTGCTTGTCTGCACACAATCTCCTGAAGGAACAAATGGATTTTGACCATACCTGCTCATCTAGATTGCTGGGACATGTAAAAGAAATGATGAGGGTTTGGTGACCTAACCCCGTTTTCAAGGTCACATGACGGCATATATATTGTTGTGACATGGAAAAGAACTGATTAGATTTTTGTGACCTTGACCCCATTTTCGAAGTCACACGAGGGCTCAAATTGTTGGAAAATGGCTTGTCTGCATCCTATCTCCAGAATGAATGGAAGGATTTTGACCAAACTTGTACAACTATATTGTTGAAAAAAGGTAAGAGAAAAGTCCAGGGAGTGCCACAATCACAAACCGTAGCCCTTCCCAGATCCCAAGAGGAAGAGGAAACCAACAAATCTAAACAAGCACAAACCGAGCAAACGTACGAAAAGCACTAAGATTAGCTCTCTCTTTATCAAATTAATCACTATAATAAACAAAGACGAGTACTCATGGCTAATTCTACTGTATGCCAGAGTAAATGAAAACCAATAGTTGAACCACGGCGGGCAAAGCCAAAGACATATCGTCAAGCCCCAACCCACTGGTTAAAGTTTTACGAAGAGGCCGTCATTAAGTCTGAGGCCCGAACCGTCGTCGTGCAATTAAAGAGTGAAGCATAGTCATCAACAATGATTGGTTTGACATCTAGGCATGCAGTCTGCCGCATAATATCCAGGCTAATGTCAATTCTTTTATAACGGTTAATAAGTTTTCTGAATTGCTCCGAAAAGTTAGATTTACCTACAATTTTTCTAAATCTGTAAACTAAGTCACCGTAAAATTCGGGTTCCGATATACCTTGTTGCAGAAGTGCTTTCAGACTGACGCTATATTTTTCTAACAAGGCACTGTGTCTGCGATAGAATTTCGAAAACGCCTTACGAAGTTTAAAATAACGATAGCCCTGCCTAAGAAGTTTGGCAGTTAGGGCTTTATTACGGTAGTTAAAGTTATTAAGATTTGAAGAAGCTCTGGCGAATCTTATAAGTTGAGATATGTATACCCCATATGAGGTACGCCGGGGGACATCGCCATCCAGAAAAGGGAAATTGACTATATCAAAATCAAAATCGTCCCGTTTATCATAAAGTTTGGTGGAAATTGTACCATTAGATATACATAGATTCAAATCCCAAAAAAGGTGCTCGGTATCGGAAGAATTTGCTCCATTTAATTGGAGTTCTGTAGGGTATATCCGGTCCACCATTTGGTCAAAGTAAATATTGTCAATATTTAATAAATCGTCAAGGTATCTTGAAGTTAAATTAAAAGCCTCAATAATGTCAGCCTGATTTTCACGTGAGAGAGACTTCATGAAATCTCCCTCATAACAAAAAAAAGAAACAAATCTGCAACAAGAGGAGCACAATTAGTTCCCATCAGAATACCAACAGTTTGTCTATAAAGTTTAGTTGCAAATCTACTAAAAATATTATCCAAAAGATAAACAAGGGCATCACAGACTTTTTGACACGACCATAAATTGTGATTATTATATACATCAGATGTGAAAAAAGCACATTCTTCGTTGCAAGCCAAATATTGGGTATTCTTCCGAATAAACGTTCGGTTAATTAAATCAATAAGTTTATCTTTTATAAGATGATAAGGTAACGTAGTATACAGTGTAGAAAAATCATATGTAGACAATTTAGAAGCCTGAAAGTTTTTAGATTTAAATTTATTGAGAACATCATTAGAATTTTTTAATTGACCAAAAGTAGTTAATTCCGTCCCTTTCGTAAACAGTATCATAGTATCTAAGCCAATGTTTTTTAACAGCAGTAAGGCATGAAGTTAGCAGTTTGGACAAAACAGTAGACGTACAAGAACTAGAGTTAACAATGAAACGTGCTTTATAAGGTCTTTAATGAAGTTTCGGTAACCAATATAACGTAGGAAGTCTGTCTTGCTTTTCTTTAATACTCACTGCAAACTTAGCAGTAATATCGATAGAATGGGTATTGACAATAGATCTCTCGTCAGTAGAAATCCGTTCAGTAGATATGTTTTGGTACTACCAAGTTCTTGTTTTAGAATATTGATATTAGCAGCTTTGTCAGCTGGAGCCAAAACATACTTCCTATGAAATTCTTGGATACCTTGTTTCAAATATCGAAAAGATAATTTAGGCTTAGGAGGGAGAAGATCAAGGTTATTAGAGTAAAATAACACACGTACATCAATGATCTTAAAAATCTTTAATTTCCAATTATTTAAAGCATTAGACTCAACATGCTCTCGTTTACACCAACGCGTACAATAATCATTTAAAGCACTGGCAATTGTTTCCCGACATTTATTGAAATCAATGTGGGCTGGGAATCTATATTTAGGTCCTTTTGAAATAACTGAACGGATACGTGAATCAGTTATAATCCTCAAGTTACCAGTGAATATATGACCCGCTGGTTGATAACAAAATTTAGAATCTTTACAATCTCAAGAATCAGGGGAACTAGTTTCAATATCAAGATCAGAAACTAATTTATTGAAATTAAGTATAGTATTACGTATAAGTTTGTTATATTTATATCAAATAATAGGAGATTCCGTGTTTTCGAAATATGAAGGTATAGCTGATATAACATTATTATCTCGAAATATGCTAGGTAAATATATGAATTCAATACCTTTATTAGTCAGGGACAAGAACTGATTAGATTTTTGGTGACCTTGACCCCATTTTCAAGGTCACAGGGGGATCAGATTGTTGGAAAATGGCTTATCTGTACACTATTTCCAGAATGAATGGCTGGATTTTAACTAAACTTGTACATTTATATTGTTGTGACATGGGAAAGAACTGATTAGATTTTGGTGACCTTGACCCCATTTTCAAAGACACAGGAGGGCGCAAATTGTTGAAAAATGGATTGTCTGCATCCTGTCTCCAGAATGAATGGAGGGATTTTGACTAACCTTGTACATCTATATTGATATGACATGGAAAAGAACTTATTAGATTTTGGTGACCTCGACCCCATTTCCAAGGTCACAGGGGAATCAGATTGTTGGAAAATGGCTTCTCTGCACCCTATCTCCTTAATGAATGCATGGACTATGACCAAACGTACATCTTTATTGTTGAGACATGGAAAAGAACTGATTAGATTTTGGTAACCTTGACCCACATTTCAAAGTCACAGGAGGGCTTGTTGGAAAATGGCTTGTCTGCATCCTATCTCCAGAATGAATAGATGGACTGATTAAATTTTTACATTTATATTGTTATGACATGTAAAAGAACTGATTAGATTTTGGTGACCCCGACACCATTTTCAAGGTCACAGGAGGGCTTAGAATGTTGGAAAATGGCTTTTCTGCATCCTTTTTTCAGAATTAATAAATTGCTTTTGATCAAACTTGTACAGCTATATTGTTGAGTCAGGGACAAGAACTGATTAAATTTTTGGTGACCTTGACTCCATTTTCAAGGTCACAGTGGGGTCAGATTGTTGGAAAATGGCTTATCTGTCCCCGAATTCCAGAATGAATGGCTGGATTTTAACTAAACGTGTACATATATATTGTTGTGACATGGAAAAGAACTGATTAGATTTTGGTGACCTTGACCCTATTTTCGAAGTCACAGGAGGGCTCAAATCGTTGGAAAATGGCTTGTCTGCATCCTGTCTCCAGAATGAATGGATAGATTTTGGTTTTGGATTTTAGGTTTTGGTGACCTTGACCCCATTTCCAAGGTCACAGGGGAATCAGATTGTTGGAAAATGGCTTCTCTGCACCCTATCACCTGAATGAATGCATGGACTATGACCAAACTTGTACATCTATGTTGTTGAGACATGGAAAAGAACTGATTAGATTTTGGTAACCTTGACTTAATTTTCAAAGTCACAGGAGGGCTTCTTGGAAAATGGCTTGTCTGCATCCTAAACTCCAGAATGAAATGATGGACTTTGATTAAATATTTACATTTATATTGTTATGACATTTAAAAGAACTGATTAGATTTTGGGGACCCCGACATTATTTTCAAGGTCATAGGAGGGCACAGATTGCTAGAAAATGGTTTTCTGCACCCTATTTCCAGCATGAATAGATGGATTTTGACCAAACTTGTACAGCTATACTGTTAAGTCAGGGATAAGAACTGTTAAGAGTTTGGTGAAATTGACCTCATTTTCAAGGTCACAGGAGGATCAGATTGTTGGAAAATGGCTTGTCTGCACCCTATTTCTAGAATGAATGGCTGGATTTTGACAAAATTTGTACATATATATTGTTGTGACATGGAAAAGAACTGATTAAATTTTGGTGACCTTGATCCAATTTTCAAAATCACAGGAGGGCTCAGATTGTTGGAAAATGGCTTGTCTGCACCCTTTCTCCAGAATGAATGGATGGATTCTGATTAAGCTTGTATATCTATATTGTTATGACATGGAAAAGAATGTATTAAATTTTGGTGACCTTGACCCTATTTTCAAGGTCACAGGGGGGATAAGATTGTTGGAAAATGGCTTGTCTGCACCCTATCTCCAGAATAAATGGCTGGATTTTGACTAAACTTGTTGATATATATTGTTGTGACATGAATAAGAACTGATTAGATTTTGGTGACCTTGACTCAATATTTAAAGTCACAGAAGGGCTCAGATTGATTGTTGGAAAATTGCTTGTCTGCACCCTATCTCCTGAATGAATGCATGGACTTTGACCAAACGTGTACATCTGTATTGATGAGACATGGAAAAGAACTTATTAGATTTTGGTAACCTTGACCCAATTTTGAAAGTCACAGAAGGGCTCAGATTGTTGGAAAATGGCTTGTCTGCACCCTATCTTCAGAATGAATGGATGGATTTTGACTAAACTTGTGCATCTATATTGTTATGACATATAAAAGAACTGATTTAAGTTTGGTGACCCCGACATTAATTCCAAGGTTACAGGGGGGCTCAGATTGTTGGAAAATGGCTTCTCTGCACCCTAATACCAGAATGAATAGATGGATTTTGACCAAACTTGTACAGCTATATTGTTGAGTCAGGGACAAAACCTGATTAGATTTTGATGACTTTTACCCCATTTTCAAGGTAAAAGGGGGATCAGATTGTTAGAAAATGGCTTTTTTGCACCCTTCTTCAGAATAAATGGCTGAATTTTGACTAAACTTGTACATATGGAACTACCAACGCATTAACAAAGAAGAACTGTAATAGAGGAACCGCATTGGAACGGTCAGTAGAAAAATACTGCGGTCGGGGTGCATATATATTGTTGTGACATGGAAAATAACTGATTTGTGTTTGGTGACCTTGACCAGAGTTGAAAAATGGTTTGCCTGCACCCTATTTCATGAAGGAATAGATGAATTTTGACCAAACTTGCACAACAATATTTTTGTGTCATGTAAAAGAACTGATTAAATTTTGGTGACCGTGACCTCATTTTCAAGGTCAGAGTAGGGCTCAGATTGTTGGAAACGTTTTCTGTGCACCCTATCTCCAGAATAAATAAATGTATTTTGACCAAACCTTTACAGCTATATTGTTAAGACAGGGACAAGATTTTTGTGGCCTTGACCCCATCATCAAGGTCACACTAGGTCTTAGATTTTGAAAAATGGCCGCAAAACACTGTTCTTTGGAGCCGAATCAGAATTAGGAGAGATTTAAGTTGGTTTAAGCACCCCACCCGCAGTATTTTTTCTACTGACCGTTCCAAAGCGGTTCCTCTATTGCAGTTCTTCTTTGTTAGTACGTTGGTAGTTCCATATGGCGTTTGTTTTGTCATTATTTGTTCCTCATCTCTCATTCTTTTGATGCCTCGGGATGATGTGCTTATCTTCTCTTATATCATAGATGACTATCTTTACTTATACTTTTGCCATGTGGTGTTTTTGTAGCCGTAGACATGTTGTTTTAAGATTGATGAACGGAAAACGTGTGCAAATTTAGATACAAATAAAACAGTCACAACAGAGTTGTGCTATAACCCAATATTTGATGGAAGGGGTGTCACTAGCAACTTGAAAACAATGCCGTTGTCATAATCGAAATATACCACACATAACGGCGAGATCTTTCAGTCTTGCTTAGCCCCGTCACAACCATTAATTATTTGGTTGACCTTTCGAAGGGAATGTCCCTGTCACAGATCTTCTTTGTTTGCATGTCAAGCAAATATCATGTTAATTGTTTGTTCCGCTTCCCTTCTTTATTCAGTACCTCGGGTAGGTTCTGCTTCGTGGCCTGTCTTATCTACAGTAATTTCATATATGTGTTTGTATGCTAGCTTACAATGTAACCTTTTGGATGACTGTGCTTTCGATATCCTTCAGATTACTTGTTCTGTTGGAGTTTTATTCTAAATGAAAAAGTTGATTTGTGATTGACAATATCTTATCGGGAACCATTTGTCATTTCTGTGTCTGTGCTTTGTCTAAAAATGTTTACCGTATGATAATTTTACGGCCAAAGAAGGATCTGACCTAAGAAATTTTTATCATAAATTGGATTTTTTTTGAAAAATGATATACATATTAAAAACATTTTTGTCTTGCTTTTCTACATAGATTTAGAATTATTGATGTTCCTTAACAATGTAAAAATCAGCTTTTTTGAAGAAGTGGAGTTGTTGAAAACCTATAGGCAAATATACCCACCATACAGATTTTTTCATAATATGCAGCCATTTTTACTATGGGAAATTGAAATTTTTGAGAGTTTTTAAAACCGCTGAAAAGAATAAAACTGTTGGCGCATAGATAGTGACAACATATGGTTTTCCATTCAATCATGATACAAGTTTGCAAATTGACTTCTTTTGATTTAACCGCCACTTAAAACAACGAGTTTCAGAAAGATGTTGAAAGCAGAGAAGTATGTGCATTATCAGTAAAAACAAAATACGTTTACATACATTTAAAAAAAGCAATATACAGTGAAACCTGTGTACAACAGCCACTGCGGTACTCACAAAACTGGCGTTATAGGGAGGTGACTATTATATAGAGGTTTAATCTACAGTAAAGTAACACTTTCGGAAACGAAAAAAAAATATTATAAAGGAGTTGACTGTTGTTCAGAGTTAATCCTTTTACTGCAATATAAAAGGGATAGATCTTATGACCAATCGCTGTGTGCTACTTTTGCTAGAGATATAGTTATATATTTTAACTATAAACTTTCATGAAAAGACCCTTACTCTCATCAAATAAGAATTCATCAAAATGCAGTCTAGTCATTCATTACAATACAGTGGCTGCGGTGTACTCGTAGATATTAATTGCGCCATTTCTAAAAGTACAGCTATCCAATGTCGGCGGAAACAAACTATTTTTGTTTATAATGCTCTGGTTACAGCCTGTTAGAAGTAAAACGATATTTCACTTCAATACGTATGAGAAAAAAATATCGGCCGAAACCATGCTATTATTGATAGACACACTGGTCTCAGCCTGTTTGAAGTAAAATGATGCAAAATTGGTATACGTACGAGTATCCAATATCAACGTTGGACGTAAGAAAAAAAGCTTAATCATGTTAGATACGGAAATTAAATCTGAGAGGATGTACTTCTACTTGTATCCTGACAATAAGATCCTTTATTTGCTTTATTTTACTGACCGTTACAAGGCAGTGGTCCAGGTGTTAGTCTTACACTTTGTTGCTTTGTGGTTTATTCTACGAGGCAATTTGTTTTGTCTTACCTTGTGTTATTTTGTTCTTTTGTTTTTCAATCCTTTTAGCATTGCGATTACCTCGCTTTGGGGAAGAGAGAGCTAAGCTTAGTGCTTTTCGTACGTATGTTCGATTTGCGCTTGTTTGGTTTTGTCTGTTATCTCTTCCTTTTTGTGTCTGGGAAGGGCTGCGGTTTGTGATTGTGGCACACCCTGGACTTTTCTCTTACTTTTTTTTACATAAGGGAATTGATATAATTTCAGAGGGGCAACAGGTCTGTCCAAATTGTTGTTGTCTTTTTCTGGAAAGGAATCTGCGCTATAAGTAAATAAAGTGTAAATGCGCAAAGTCTATCCTTATAGAGTACAACCTTTTTCAGATACGTATTAGAATGCACCAAAACAAATAGGAAGTCACAATAGTTGAAACAACTATTGTGACTTCCTGTTTGTTTTACCGTAGCGAAAATGGCCAAAATTTACAAAGTGTGTCTATACCCCTTAAATAACACGTGATTGTAACGCTAACATATTTTTGTTAGTCTTCGTGGAATGTCCAATTAATATCTTTTACAGCAGTAGCAAGGATGACCTTTAGTATAAAACAAACCATGAATGAATTATAGTTTGTTCTCATTTTTATTTAAGTAAATAGTGTTTGTTTTGTTTTGTTTTTCAGCGCAATGCTTACATCTTCAAAAGGCAATCCTGTCAAAATATTTTTTGTTTTACTGCTTAAAAGAGGTCTACTATGATCGGAAAGAATTTGCTTCTCTTAAGAACTGTCAGTCACAGTGTCTCCATTGTGAATAAAAGTTTACATCTACCAAGGCAGTCCATTCCACTTAAAATCAGTGGAAACAATATGAAGGAAAACTAAATGTTTATAAGCGAAGGTACCAAGTAAACTCCACAATCACGAAACACAACCTTTCCGAGGCACCAAAAGAAACGAACATTGACAAAAAAAAAAAAGCCACACATGATACCACTGACAAACGAACAAAAGAATACCTGCAACAGAAGAACCGCATTGGAACAGTCAGTAGAAATATATATATATATATGCTCTCTCTCTCTCTCTCTTTCTCTCTCTAGGTGTGCATGTGTTCATAGACGTAAAATCGCGCACTTTATAATGAAAAAAGGCAAATGGCTCAATGGGCCCGACCACAGACATTGACAGTCAGGCACTAATCATCTTAACCAAATTAAAGAGTTTAGTCTCAGAATCGATTCACCGTCGCGCCATTAAAGAGTAAAGCAAGGTTATCAACAACAAATGGGTTAAAACCATGCTTGCAGTTTGCCGCAGAGCATCCATATTGTATACGTTTTCTTGTAGCGAGTGACATGCTTTTTGAATTGTTCCCTAAATTCTACCGAACATTCTAAATTTATAGTCATATAAAATTCAAGTTTGGAGGACGTTCTTGCAGAAGTGTTTTCAAACCGCTTATATTTATATTAATTCAAGCTAACAACGATAAAACCTAGTAGGGAAAAAAAAAAAAAAAAAAAACCTCCGCAATTTATGATATGGGTACATCTGCTTAAAAAGTTTAGCAGTTAAAAGTTCATTTTGATTGTGAAAATAGCTTACTCGACAATTATATATATATATATATATATATATATATATATATATATATATATATATATATATATATATATATATATATATATATATATATATATATCATTGTGGTCGTGCTGCCGACGACAATTTCGATCTTGTAGACACGAATAAATCTATCCTACAATAAAGTCAGGCGTTAAATCAAATTCATATCGTGAGACGATTTTAGTATGACGCCGAATAAAGTTTTGCGTATATAAATCCTGAAAGAATAGACCCTTTGGAAGCAAACCACTGTCAAATAAATGAAAACAGCAGACTAGGTTTTAAAGAGCCTGTTCATGAACAGTAAGTTAACACTGTTCACGCCTCTAAGCATATGTTTGGCAATATTCTATTTTCAAATAAATCCAGAGTCCAGAGATCCCACAGGACCAGAAAATATTAACTACACTATAGTGTATGTAGAGAAATGAGTATGTATGTATGTATGTATGTATGCATGCATGCACGCGTGCGTGTATGTATGTATGTGTGTATGTATGTATGAACGTGTGCGTGCATGCATGCATACGTATATGCATGAATGCATGCACACGTGTGTGTGTATGTATCTATAGGCATGTATGCATTAATGCATGTGTGTGTATGTATGCATGCATGTATGTATGTATGGCGGGGAGGGCACTATTATTCAATCTCATGTGTGTATCAATCTTCACTACAGCTGCTGTTAATGCCGTTTTGAGACAATAATGCGCTTCCCTCTGTAATGACAGTGTGTCTGTCCTCTAGACTAAATAAATGCTACTGTTTCAGGAGTTATGCGTCTGTGGTCAGGCCCATCGCGGTTCTGTCTGTGGTTTTCTTATGTTCTGGCCAGAGAACGCCATTACTTTGTTTCACATACTGTCATTGTGATGTTTCATTGATAAAGTAGAGGACCCCTATGCGAACCGACCTTATGTTTGTAAATTTGATCGGTATCAGAGTTAAAGGTAATGTTTCGCGCGAGTAAAACTAGTTTTGAGCCCATGTTCCACCTACTGACCATTCAAAAGCGGCTTCTTTGTTGCAGTGCTTCTTAGTCCGTTGTCGACGGTTTCATGCGAGGTTTGTTTTCACATGGTTTGTTCTTCATCACTTTATCTTTCGGTGTCTCTAGGGGTCTGTACTTTGTGATTGTGGCATACCTTTGGTATCTTCACTTATCATTACGAAAACACGCTTATTCAAATATATTGAAAACTTCACCCAGTACTTTTTGTCATTGTTGCTCCTCATTTCTACTTCTTTTGGATTAGCGTCATAAATTTGGCGTTTTCTGTGCAATTTCACTTATATTGTTTATCAACTACATCAAATGTAAAAAAATGAAGAGAAGGTTAGACTGTAATCCCTGAAAAAGAATTAGGGAATTATTAGTCACAGACTGTTATGTACTTTTCGGTTAAGGTTTAAAATAGGACCACTATATATCTATTTCATTTATTTCGTCTGCATTAACACTCATCCGAAATCTAAGCCAAGTAAAATGCTGCATCTGCTTCCCCAGTAACATATAATCCCTTTTATGCAATCTGCCTGCATCCCAGACACTATCGGATTAAGCTTGATTCACATGTCTCTGTTTCTTATTACAAGCAGCACTAACGCAGTTTTGAAGTTATACTTTAAAGGGTTATTTGGATAAGGAATTCTGTCCCTATATATTTCAACAACGCTATTTGTCATCAAGCTGCTGCTGATTAAGAAGAGAAGCAGCATTCAATACAATGTAACATGCCAATTGAAAATAAACTTAATAACTTAAATAATAGTAAGTAGCTGTTTTTTAAAGAGCCGTTAAAAGAACGACAAATATATATTTCTCAGATTTTAGCTGTCCTTAGCTTACGACTTTATGTTTACACATCAATTGATTTTTCGATCTTTAAACAAAAATCATTATAACGGTTAAATATGTTACTAGTTAAGCAGATGCAACATTTAATTTGGCTCATATTTAGGATGGTTACTGTAGACGAAATAAATGAAACAGATATACAGTGATCCTACTTCAGGCCTTTACCTGCGAAATGTACATAACAGCACACGCCATGTGAATCTAATGTTTCCCTGTTTCTTTTTTAGGAATTACATTCTAACATTTTGTTCATTTTTATGCCCCCAACTTCGAAAAAATTGAGTGGTATATTGGTTTGGTCTGGTTCGTCTGTTCGTCTGCGCGTTACGCCTTAGGTGCTTGGGAAACTAGATTATGGCTTATGCTAGAAATTTTAAATTCTATATATAACATGAACACAAAAATAAGCGATCCCGTATTTTCTCTATCGGAACTAGTGTGGCAGAGTTATGCCCTTGTTTTAACCCTGTCATTATAGCAATAGAAAAACACGATATCTAGAGAATAGATTTCTTAGATTTTACATACCGTTTAGGATCAGTGTGTAGATGACCTGATTAGCTTGTGAGTAAAATTCCCTGAAATATTGTCAAAGTTATGCCCCTTTTCGGACTACTTTACTCTATTATAACAATAAGAAAAACTTGTCAATACGATATCTTAAGAACCGCTTTAGCTAGGATACTGATATTTTGAATACTTTTAAGGATATATGTTTAGACGACCTGTTTTACAAGTTTGTAAAACATTGGCCGAGTTAAGCCCCTTTCAATTCTGCCTGTATTGCAGTGGGAAAAAGATGTTAAAACGAAATCTAGAAAATTGCATCAGCTAGGATACTGATAGTATGCACAGTTTAGGATGACTGTTTAGATGACCTGTTTAACTTTTGAGCAAATTCCATAAATATAAACTCAGTTATACCCCCTTTTTGGACTTTGTCATAATGTCGGTAAAAATTGGCGGAGTTATGCCCCTTCTGACTCTGCCTTTACCCTGGAAACTGCTTTAGCTAAAACCCGAATATTTGGCGCATTGTTTAGAATCAATGTTTACATGACTTGATTTCAGTAAAAATGGCAGTTATGTCCCTTTCGGCTTTGCCTGTATAACAATGAGAAAACCCTGTCAATACGATATCTAGACAACTGATAAAGCCATGTGTCTGATATTTTGCACATAGTTTAGGATCGTTGTTTAAATGACCTGGGCCCAGTTGTTGAAAACTTACTATGTCGTTAGTTAACGTATCGTTAAAATTTTGATCATCAAATATGGCATGTACGCTAATACCTTTGCTGAAAAAAAATGTGTGTAGCTTTTGAATTTGCAAAAGCTACTCACATTTTTTCAGCAAAAATACCTGTGAATTAGATATTGTACTTACTAGCACAGTTAATATTTTGACTACTGGCGGGCTCGTTAAGCTAACGACGCTTTGAATAACTGGGCCCTGATTAAATTTTTAGAAAATAACGTAGAATATGGAATACCATTAAAGTGCATCACCATGGGTACCGAATGCGCAACTCCTGCTATAATTTTATATCGATGGATTTGAAACTTTGCAGGCGCCTTAGCTATGGTCTGCAGATGTGCATGTGGTTTGTGCATGAGTGTCAATTTAAATGTTTGTCATATTTTGCGACTTATGAATTAAGCCACTTTTGGTGCTTTAGTATAACGGTCAATGCATATTAAAGGGAAAGCATATAGCTGGGGCATAGAATTTTACTAACACATTTTCTAGTTTATATTTAATGTAGTTTTAAAGCCATATAAATGCAATTGCCCTGGAGAAGCCAAAGTCATGACGCTTATACAAAAGAAGTAGAAATAAGGAGCAACAGTGACAAAAAGCACACTAGTAATAACTGATATACGAAAAAGCAGGACTACAGCAGAGAACGGTCAGTGCAAACACCTACCAGGCTAAAACAATCATACTCGCACGAAACCTCACCGTTATCCCATAACTACTATATAAGTGAAGATACCCAGAATATGCTACAAAGCTCAGGCCTCCAGAGACAGAGATGTGGAACACACCATGAGAAAACAAATGTCATAACACGAACATCAACACACGAACAAATAAGAACTGCAACAAAGAAGCCGCCATTGAATGGTCAGTAGATATAAAATACTAGGTTGGGTGTTGGCTTAAACCTGTTTTACTCGAACTTGTCCTTAATTCTAATGCATTTACAATTTACTAACATACGTTTGGTCCGCATAGGGGTCCTCTAACTCATCAAAAAATATCACAGTGACAGTATTGCGAAACAAAGCAAATGGCTCAATGGTGTTCTGAAGCCACAACGTAAGAACACCAAACAGTAGCCGTCATTTAATGTTGAGGACAGACTTACAGCCGTCATTTAGACTCGAGGACAGTCTGACTGGCATTACAGAGGGAAGAATATTATTGACTCCAACCGGCATTTAACCAGCTGTATTCAAGATTAATACACTCTCGAGACAGAATTGTATTGAACTACTCGTCATACATACATACATACATACATACATACATACATACATACATACATAACTTAGATTTAAGATTGTCATTGAGTCACATAATTTGTTTCGTCGCAACTATGTGATTACTTCTATCTAACTGTGACAGTTCACTAATGAAGTAGCGGGCCCTACGCGGATTTAACATATATTTATTTACTTGGACATGCATCAGAATTAAGGGCGAGGTTTTGACCGAATAAATTTAGTGCAAGCACGACCGCATTCTTCAAGACGATTTTTTTTTCGATCTTCAAGGTGTCAAGGTGGTTTCTCTGTTGCAGATCATCTGTGTTTCAATTTCAATTATTATACCGTTGGCTCTTGTCATTAACTGTTCGTCTTTTTTATTGCGTCGTTAAGATTTAACTTTGTGAGTGTGGCACCACCTGGGTAATTTCATTTATATTTTCCTATAATGTAAACTAGTGAGCATTCAAATAGTAACAAATTTGTTACAAGGGATCATGTCCTTCGTTAAGCTATCATTTTTTCATAAAATACAGACTTTTAATTAAGAGTTGTTATGTTAGTATAAGAAAAATTTTGAAAAGCAATCGATTAGTACTTGGAATAATTTAGAGCGGTTGATCAAACTGTTTTACATTTAAATGGGAAAATGTTGAATTATATCTCACTTTCAATAATGTCATTTCTCAATATATGAACCTTACAGTCTGTCAGGGTATAACATCATTGTGATTATATTATGTTTGACTGTCCGTTTTAGACGGTTTCTCTGTTGCAGTTCTTCATTGTGCGTCAGTAGTTTCAAATTTGGCGTTTGTTTTGTCATTATTTATTCTTTATCCTCATATCTCATTCATTCGCTGCCTCGTGAAGCTTGTGTTTCGTGGCTGCTGAATTTCCTGGGTGTCTTTACTTTTATAATATTTGTAATGTTTCAATGATATGTTGAATGGAACCTACGCTAATTGGACAACTATTTGAAATGTTGGGCTGTATCGGAATTCAGGACAAGGTTTCGCTCGTGTAAAACTAGTTTGGATACCCGGTGGTTGTGTCAAGGCGGTTCCATATAGCTTGTTTACTGTGGTAATTTATCTGTACCGTTCGTTTTGTTATTGATTGCTCATAATTCATTCTTCTTTAGGTGTCTGGTCTGTGCTTTGTGTTTTGGAGTTTCCAAGGTAGCTACATTTATCTGTTCATCGTTCGAATGTATCCCATGTTTTCCTCGCGGCACTTCTTATGTGTCCGAAGATGGTGTGTTAAACCGATATTTTGTTCAGACCAAAATCTTTTTTATGTCAAACTATACAACATTTCAAAGAAATTCCCGGTCAAAATGGATGTGGTTTTGGATCAGTGCTTCATCTGTTGGCATACAAAGATTACAGTATTAGACGGTTTAGCATGTAACTTATTAACATGGAAAACAAAATCGTTTATTTTAAATAAATCAAGCTAACATTATCAAATACAATCTATTTATTCTTGTAAAATATATTTAAAATGGATGTTTCATTTCTAGCTTGGTTATTGACGTGTGTAATTTACCTTAATGAAAATATACAACATAAAAAGTAAATACAATATAAAATTACTAATTTTGTACTGAAAGGAAATTTTTGTATTATTTCTATAGACTTAAAAATGAAAATAAATATATTACAAACACATAGCCATCTAGTGTACCCTTTAATGTATGGCCAATTCGATGTATTGGAAGAAAAATTCAATAATGATGTCGTTAAACTCGACAATTTACAATGACCGATGTTTGTTCACAATTACTGTGCTAACTCCTTGTTGGAAACATAATTTTTCGAGACGACCAAATTATATTAAAATTCAAATATTTGAATTATTTAACGCAAGATCATGTATCCTTAAAACAAGACTAATTATTGCAAGTACAAGCGCAATCTTAATATGACAAAACAAGTGTAAGCAATGATGACAGGCCTAAATCAAAACTACAATTAACTATGGAAATACCATTTCACCTTCGGCTTAGAATTGTCCAAAACTGAACAAAATAAGTTCATTTCCTTCGATCTTTCAACGTAGATCGTGAAATTCCTACAAAAGAATAGATTTGCTAAACATTGTAGATAGGCTTGGTGTAGTTAGAAATGATTGTATGAAGTATAATGATTTGATATTAGTTTTCTCCATTGAAACAGATTGTTCGAAAAGACTAATTGATTAGCAATATCAACATTATGTGAGCAAACAGTGCTTGAGGAAAGCTGTGATGTTTTCTTTATGTTGCAGCCCAACTGATCCGTGCCACGGTTAAAGGTGTCTTTGGGGCAGCTGCTGACAGCGCGGCTCCGATCATACTGTGCTTACCAAAACAGGACCTTTGCTTTCCGCTTACGGAATCATTGGATACTGTAGACAATATCGGTACACAAAAATATCCTTTTTTAGGCTGGTTTGGGCTTTACGTTCTGCATATCCCTCTAAGACATACTGTCTTATGGTGCGGCTCTACTGTAAACTTGATTGAAATTTTACTGGTTAGGTCTTGTCAATATGTATCCTTATCGTGCCGAATTCAGTATGCAGTGTGTAGTTGCACGTTCCAGTATTTAATTTCTTGAGCAGTGCCATATGGGAAATATATATAATTACTACATTGTTGTGATCTGTTGCTCCTTGTCACATCAAGTAGATGTTTCAAGATCGCAGATGACACGAGATTTGCATTGAGCGTGATCAAGAGATATAGGAACATCCACGTGGTGATAGGGATCAGCAAAACATTAAACTTTCAAACGGTTTTGTGTCATCCAAAATATGACAAACGCGATGATTTTGATTTTGACATTGTTAATTTCCCTTTAAATTTTTTCGATAGCGACGTTCCTCGTGCCCCTTCTTCTTGTCGCGTTACATTGCACGACCCGCAGTAAAGCTATCCGAAAGGAGGACTTACGAGGACTACCCTATAATCACCATGTGCGTCTGTCCATACTCAGTTTGTAAAAATCGTTATAACTTTTGAACCACTTAGAATATTTTGATAATTTTTGGCACACAGATACATATTGATTTTTGGCATACACATACATACTAACAAGACCTAACCAGTGAAATTTCTAATGCCAGATTGTTTTCATAAATAGTCTCGCCGAGGCATTTCCATACGTCCGTAATCTTAGTCAAAATCGTTTTAACTGAAACGCTTCGAATTGTTTTACTGCTTTTGGCATGCAGACACAAATTGGCAAGGTCTAACCAATTAAATTGTCAAATGCCAGATTGCACGATCCGTTGTAAGTTCATCCGAAAGGAGTACTTACGAGGAGTGCCCTAAATTACCGTGTCCGTCCATGGTCAGTTGTATAAAAATCGCTATAACTTTTAAACCGCTTAAAATATTTTATAGTTTTTGGCATGCTGATATATATTGACAAGCCCTAACTAGGCATGTCAATTCGTTCGTAATCAGTTTATGTAAATCGCTGTAACTTTTCAACCGTTTGGAATATTTTAAAAATTTTGGCATGCAGGCAATATTGATAAAACCTAACCGATCAAATGCCAGATGTTTTTTTTTTTAAATAGTAACAAATAGCCTCGCCGAGGCAGGGAAAAACACAAACAAAAAACGTGAAAATATCATTATCGCCATAAAACTAACACCGTTGCGAATATTTTGGCATTCTTCTTAAAATCCTTTTATTTAGTAAGGCTGCAACTGTGTTACGTAAACGGACAAGCGTTGGGCCGGTGACGATGGACTAGACGCGATCACAAGCAATCAGAGGATAAACATAACACTTTATAAATAAAAACAAGTATGTATTTAAAAAAAAAAAAAAACAAAAAAAAAAAAAAAAAAAAAAAAAAAAAAAAACTAACTATTAAGTAATTTTCAAAATTTCAAAAAATTGAATGTCCAAGATATTCCTGGGTAGTTGTCATCTTTATAATTTACAATATGCTGATAAAATTAAAAAGAAGAACTTCAAACGTAACTTTGTTGCTCTGGTATGTAGTACTGGTACTGTTGATATAAATATCATGTCATTCATCGGGTACCATGTTGTACTTGATTGGATTCAACTTCAAGAATAATGTAATGGCAGACCACCACCTGGTCGAGCTTATAACTGAATACCTTGGTAAGATCAGGAGGTGATGGTGCTATTACAATGAATATATGTGGATCCGACCTGGGCCGTGCTCAATGCTTTGGGGAGGTGAAAAGATAGCCATCCATATTTACAATTTCTTAATTTATTTAGTTTCTCCCTTAACAATATTGAGTAGAACCCAAACTAAGGGTCTTAACTAAGTAAATAAATAACAAAGGAAGCACATTTACACAAGGGTGTGTAGTTGTTAAATTAGGGGTATTTCAAAATCTCAGAGTATCCCTAATAGAAGAACTACATATATCTAAATTTGCAGCGGCGTCTGTATATGATACTATGGAACGTAATAAATCTAAAATACAATCATTTAAATACTATAAAATGTTCTGACACCAAGATATCACTGTTTTACTGTTGCCTTCAATAGAACATCAAATCTGCATTTGTAGTCAGATAGCTCAATCTGTCCTAGATAAAATAAACTTTCCCCAAATCACCTATAATTGAGAAGGCAACGGATGTTTTTTAATTACACATCAATCAGTTACTGCATATGTATCTGCTGTCGGTCGTATCTACATATAAACCAGGCTGTCAGTCGTGTCTGTATTCTAACCAAGCAAATATATTCTATTCTATTCTATTCTATATGCGATCTCTCACCTAGCAGATACGTCAGCCGACACACCTAACTCGTTTATAATTGTTTTATAACTTTAAGAAAATGGTGTATAAATAATTTCACCAAAATTACGAGTGAAGGACGTTTCACCTACATAGGTGTTCGCCTATATAGGTGGAACAGATCCTTCGTCAGAACAAAGTAAATAAGGACAACGTTAGGTTGTGTCTAAACCTCAAATATTACACCTATAAAGTGGTATACTAGGCTGTAAAGTAGTACAATCTACATTCAATATCTGAGGACATAGCTAACGTGCACTTATACAACGAAAGTTTACAATTTCCGTTGCACTCACAGAGACGTTCACTACAAACATTCATTTAAGATTCACAACCTTCCACCTATATAGGCGCACATTAGAAATATTAAGCAGCAAAAAACAAAAATAAAATAAACACGTCTATATTGTTTTTCACGGTATGTCTGAATTAATAGGGGCAAGAACTAATACCTAGAAAGTAATACAAGTGTGTACTTTGACTATACAGACGCCGTAGCAGTCTCCACCTACGTAGGTGGAAACTACGATATGAGTAACAATTATACTGAAAGGAAAAAGAAACGCAGGGTAGAGTTTTATCCTTCTTATTTTAACCATTTTTTACGGTGTTTACCATAGCCATACACTTTTACAGATTGTCCTGTGAATGTGAACCTCGGGTATACCAGTCTTTGGTCGATGTGCTATCTACTCAGTGTGTGAAATTATTCAACCGTGCACTACACAGTGCATTGCACGGACAATACGGAAAGCCAAAATTTCGTGCAAAACAAGCATGTTTAAACCTTCAGCATAAGATTTCCTCACACCATTTGGTACACTTCAACGATACACAACGCTCTTCGATTCTTTTACCGATTTTTATTTTCATTTTTACGCTACTTTGAACTTTTTTTTCATTCATGGTACGATTGACTGATGTTCAGAGGGGTAGGGCAATTGCGTTGCTGATGCAGGGTCAGAGGCAACGGCAAGTTGCCAATCATTTTGGGGTTAACGTCTCAACAATTGAACGTCTTGTTAGACGTTTAAGAGAGACAGGGCATTTAGCAGACCGACCGCGGTCTAGGCGTCCACGCGTGACGTCGCGACGTCAAGACAGGACAATCCGTCTGGCACATTTGCGGAATCGTCATCTTACTGCTACCGAAACTGCCCTTAATACAGTAGGTACGCATAATCGACAAATTTCTCCGAAGACTGTTGGAAGTCGATTGCGTGAGATTGGCCTTCGAGCTCGTCGTCCATACGTTGGTCTGCCTCTGACCCAGGCACGTAGGTTGCGTCGTATGGCGTGGTTGACGGCGCATGCGCCCAGGCTATTTCCGATGAGGCAGTGGAGACGAGTTCTTTTTACGGACGAGTCTAGGTTCACTCTCTATCGCGCAGATGGTCGACCTCGTGTGTACCGACGTCGCGGAGAACGCTTTGCCGACGCCTGTGTTGTCGAACGGGATCGGTTTGGGGGTGGCTCCGTTCTGGTCTGGGGAGGCATTGCTCACGGGATAAAATCACGGTTGATTATTGTTGCGGGCAATATGACCGCAGTAAGGTATAGGGATGAGATCTTGCGTCCTGTTGCAGTCCCGCTTGTGCAACAACGTAATCTGATTCTGCAGCAGGACAATGCCCGACCACATGTTGCCCGAGTTTGTCAGGATTTCCTTGCAAACAATAACATCGCACCACTAGCATGGCCACCGTACAGTCCAGATTTGACCCCAATAGAGCACATGTGAGATGAGCTGGACAGAAGGGTTAGGAAGCGCCGAAATCCCCCCGCAACTCTCGCACAACTAAGGAATGCGTTGATCGATGAATGGAATAAGATCCCGATGCGAACTGTCAATGCTTTGGTTAACTCTATCCAAAGGAGAATTAAGGCAGCAACAGCAGCAAGAGGGGGGAGGGGGGGGGGGGGGCACACCCGATATTGATTTTCAGTTTGATTTTGATTTCAAGATTTGGGGGGTAGCGAACAATGAACTTCGATTACTCGAGACTTGTTGATCACAAACCAATGAAATTTGGAACTTTTTTTCCATACATGTACCGTTTTTTAATCAGAGTAAAATATTTAACAAACTTTTTCAAACTTGAATGAAATTTAAGAATAAAATTTACCCTGCGTTTCTTTTTCCTTTCAGTATATAATAAAAAGGGGTTCTACTAGTTTAAATAATCAACATATCTTCAAAATATTATCAGGAGAACATGTGCCTTCGCCAAGAAGAGTGAAAATATATAAAAGATTGGGAGTTCAGGAATTTTAGGTTTCCACCTAAAATGCGAGCATATTGAGCGGAGAGAGAGAGAAAAAGGTGTAGGCCAATAGATATAATATTTTTATTATGAGACCTGAGAGGGTCCAAATGTTGATCTTCTAGGTGGCATTTCACCTACAAACTTTCCGAACTACAATCTAGGCGTGCAAGCAACAATATCAAGCTTTTTTAAGGTCTTAACCTCAAGCCGGAAGTCGATAAACAACCGCAGACTACATCTGAATCGTTTATTTATACCAGTCAAAACACGCGCCTGGTGACGTCTGTCTCCATGGACGCGGTCTCGCTTCTTCACACGAGATTGTTTAGTTGCCGCTCATACGGAATGTTCGGTCATTACGGTCCAGAACTAGACCTACGGACAAAACGATAAAATCCGTACATTCCGCATGATCGGCAAATGACAGCCTTTGAACTGGAATAATCGAAGAATATGCTACAAAAATAGAATAACCGATGTAAACACAGTATGCACAGTTCACTAATAGAACGATGTTCATGTTTATGCAGAGAAAGGGTGTTGCCGCAGTTATTTACATGCAAAGATAGGAGGCGAAGTGGCACATGGTTCTCGACCCTCGGTAATTTCGGACCGAGAAAACTTTCAAGGAAATAAGCCCGCGATACACGCGAACGTAAATTTGGAGCACTGATGAAAAATAACAGCAATAGCCAGTGCCATTACAATAAACTTCTTCAAATCATAGTTACGTACACAGCAACGTATACATCATATCAAGGTTACATACACAGCGATGTATACACCAAATCATAGTTACATACACAGCGACGTATACAGATACGTATACGGGACCTGAAAAAATAAGTATCTTGTCCTAGAAATCTCGATATCAAACATTACAAGATATTGCCTTATTAATTTCCACTATGTAAATAGAGTTTGTACGCCAAATGTTGTAATTCAACAAGTCCGTTGCAGTTGATTATTGTATAGCAAATCAGATCCAAAAACCACAGGGACGCTGTTAATGACATATAATATTGTACATATACTCAACACAAGCAGACACACAGTCAGGACAAATCTGACTAATACGTCAATTATGATGTCACAAATCGGAGGAATGGCATCTCGACGATTACACATTCTTTACAGGAAGAACCCATGCGTCTTCCACTGTAAGAATACTTTAGAACGCTAAAGGCTACAATAAATTATAACTGTCATTACACCACAATGACTGCACGATCACACATCGTCCCCACGTAATAATTGGGTACAATATCAATATGCCATCATCATAGCCTCAAAATGACTCCTTGCTGCTTTAGCCATTTCACAGTATAACACTCTGGAGAACAGACTTGCGTATAATCAAATAAAAAGAACCTCTGTATAAGTGTCTAAGGTAATTATCACACGTGTCGTTTGTTAAAGTATTACAAATACATATAAATACAGCGTACTAAATGTATGTGCAGTTAACATAACGCCTGTGTCGTACATTCAAGCGTATATGTCTGATAATCATGAACATTTAAAATTGTGTACATGTCAGATCAGAATATGTTACGTTAGAATATGCTACCATTGCTCTGGTCCATTTATCTCTCTACGCATGTAAGAATATTAAGTCTGCATTCTGATCATGGTCTACAGAACCGATCAGGCTCACCTAACTGACCAGGATCTATAGAGTCGACTAAATTTAATTTCCATATCTGGTTAGGGTCTACACACCCGACACGGCTTATTCGTCTGATCAGGGTCTACACATATAACCAAAGTGTACACATCTGATCAGTTGCGGTCTGCAAACTTGATCACAGTCTACATACACGGCTTGCACACCTGATCATGGTGTACGGAATTGAATACGTTTCACCATCTGATTAAGATCTACATACATGTATCATGCCGGAGCTTGTAAGTACAAACGATATATGAATCGCAATGTAGTAGATATTTAAAAGCGATAAATTTACCTACTCGAATCTAAGCTGAGGTAAAGATGAGCAAGAATATTGCAAGAATAAAATTAAATAATTTTTTGACTTCCCATGGTCAGATCCCCGAAATACAGCACAACATATCTTCAAATGAAAATATTGTAGTGTGTACAGCTCTACTGAACCAGGGCACCTTTATAGTAATGTGGCACGTTTTGAATTACGTTATCACATGAAACTCGTGATTTTCAAGATCTGAAAATTATATTCACAAGAGACCCGTGATAGTCAAGGTTTAAAATAACCTGTTCGATTATCCGAACGGTGCAAAATCTTACACAACACTGCTTAAACTATGAAGCAAAAAAAAACTTTTTTCTCTCGGAACCCTACAAGACTGCAAAATTACGTGTTGTCTCTCCATTCAAAAGATAACCTTGAGACAAAAATCAATCCCAGAACAGTAAAGATATTGATCACCGAACCTAGGTTCACTCGGAATATACAGTATTCTGATAACCGTTCGAATATATAGACGTAAATAATCAAATACGCCCTCAGCATACACATATCTCGTGATTACCGTAATACCGTAACTTGTAAGCTGAAGTGTACCGACTCTCTTAACCCTTAAAGCGCCAATCACAACTATTGTCGTCTGCTTTGTCTTCTGCTGGTTACTTTCAAAGTCACTTCTGCAAACAGTGTGGACCCAGATCAGACTGCTCCTTTAGGAGCAGTCTGATCAGGGTCCACACTATTTGCCTGTATGCAAAAATAGGTTTGAAAAGTCTGCAAGAATATTCAGCAGACGACATTTTCAGATGCAGTTTTTCTTGGCGCTTTAAGGGTTAAAAAGTAAAATAGTCATCATAATCAGCACCCCAGTTACAAATGCAAATAATCTAACCTGGTCAATAAAAATCAAAACACACTTCTGTTTATACTATGTACATATAAAAATATATTCAAGATAAAACAGGGACCTGACAAACTGTTACATTTTAGCAGTCAGTTTGTAAGTTAAAGTCTCAAAGTCTCGGACCATAAGCATTGAAGACTTTTTTTTTTTTTTTTTTTGTGTGTGTGTGTGTGTGTGTGTGTGTGTGTGTGTGTGTGTGTTTTGTTTTTATTTTTTTTTTAATTTAGCTGATAAGTGACTCTCTTATAAATATGAATGACATTTTAACCAATTTTAGTCCATGTCAAACAATCCTCTCGTCGACGTTCAGCATATTTATATGTTTTATTAACTCTGAAATGTTAAAAGAATACCGCTTAAGTATTCTATGCATCCCTAAAATATCCTTGGCAAAGGATTCAAAACCTATTTGTCACAGAAGCACTGTCGGTGGTGGTATTCGTATTTTTTTCTGAAAACACTGTTACTACTAACATTCAGTTACAACCCTCTGCTGTGAGTATTAAATTAATGTAAAATCATGTGTCACCCCTTTACCTTTAATGACCTATCACCGATGGCTAGATCTTGTAAATGGGTATAATTATGCCGATGCGTTTTTGCGGGTCCTACGTTCATATCTTTATAAATAGCCTCGCCGAGGCGTGTCCATCCCGTCCCTAATCAGTTTGTGACAGTCGCTATAATTTTTAAACTGCTTGGATATTTTGATATTTTTCGGCGTAGCTGTATAAGCTGGCTTTTGACATACTTATTGGTATTAGTCTCGAATGAATAAATAGTAATTTGCGATTGGTTAAAAATGTGTAAACTTCTGCAAACAAGTAGGGGTAAGTATAGAATTTACCGATGTTTAACAAATATATTCGTGACTGAACAATCACTTAATTATGACATTTATCTATTTAAAGTTGTACAGTATGGCAATGCTGATGTTAACAATCGAAAAAATACCCATAATTTAAATAATATCGATAAAATAGTTGCAATGAAATATATGATTATAGACGAGCTTTTAATTTTGTACAGTGTAGCTAAATGTTTGATGTAAGCGGCCAAAACGCTAAGCGAACAAGGGGCGTTCAAGTTTACTTCTCTCCACTGTGTCGATAATATACAGAATTATCATGTGCCTTATATTATGTGCAAAAAAAAAAGGTGTAAAATCGCATGGTTTAATTTTATATAATAAATAAATAGGAACTATGCCTTAAGCTTGATAGAAATGTTGGCAACATAAATATTGTTCATTCTTAACTAGGAAATAGGTTTGTTGAACACCCCTTTTATTTTTTTTCGCGGTGTAAGCGGCCTATTGCGTCGGAGCGTAAACGACACGAAGAAATATTACTATTTTTAGCTCCGCTTCAGGTAGGATTTTTTAGAATATCTCTATTCATACCGAATTGAATTTGTTCAAGTTAGCGCAGAGTATGCTGAAAATCAAGTTCTTTCTGATGGTGTAAGCGCTTTTCTGCGATCTGGTCTAATTCTCGAGAACATTCGAAGAATGTTTTTGCTGTCAATCTGGGTCACCGGGACAATGTACATGAATTTTGACGACAAACATTCTCCGAATGTTCTCGAGAATCCGACCAGATTGCAGAATAGCACTGACCACCAGAAAGAGCTTGATGTTCCGCATACTCTATGCTTTATTTGAAAAAAATGCCATCAGGTATAAATCGAGATATTCTAAAACATCCTATCTGAAGCGGAGCCAAAAAATAGTAACAAACTCTGTGCACCTAGTCATTTGGTCACGTGGATTCCCCACTGCAATCAAACTGTCTGAAACATCAATATGTAGGAGGGCCGAATGATTGTTCAAAGTTTATGAATAGAGTTATCCCTCGTATTGCTATAGCCAATAGCCATATATGTCAAAATCTCCTCAGTACGAGCTGGTTGGATTGTTATTTATTTATTTTTTTTTGTTGTTGTTTTTTTTTCACAGAAATGTTTCCTCAACAGAAGGTCTTTAAATCTTGTTAAAAGAATTCTGTTCCGTCTCAAAATATGACTTCCAGTTGGCCTGGTTAGGAATTATGTAGTAAACTTGACAGTTCTTCTTCTGCACAAACTATGGTCCAATTACAATTTTTTTTGTACAAACGTTCCATAGGTGAATGTCTATCAAATTTGTTCAAATTATTTTTGTTGGTTCCTCATATGTCTGTCTAGAACACTTCGAACATTTTGTAATCAACAACTAACTAGATTTCAACAATACTCACAAACATCACTGGATTGACCATCCATCAAAATTTTTCAAATTAATTGTATCACCAAAAAATAAATAAATAAATAACCAACAAAGGGCAGGGTCTGATATATATATATATGCAGAAAACTTTGAAAATATCCTTCCACCAGGTTGAAAAAATCTGCTTCCCAGGTGAGCAATCCAGGGCCATCATGACCCTTTATGGCCAGTGTTACACTTTGTTTACTCTTTATCAAAAAGGTGCATGGTTGGCAAGGATTTTTCAAATACTGGTATAGTATACAAATTAACACACAAAAAGTACATGCAATACATTTATATGCTAAATTGCTTTTCATAATTTAGCACAGATATTTACACATCTGAGTACTCTCCCTTTCCTGCCAACCCTTGCAATATATATAATGTCTTACAGTATTAAAACTTTCTTGATAGTTTGAATTCGTAATAAAGTTTATATTTTAGAAGCCTTCTTCTTTTCAAATTGAACCACAAAGTAGTTTCAATATTCATATTCCAGTACCTCTTACGCCGTTTATCTTTTTTTAAAAACATTTCTTGTGTGTCCTGCAGGTACATTTTGACAAGACCTAACCAATGACATTGTCTAATGCCAGATTTCTTCATAAATAGTTATAAATAGGCTTGCCGAAGCAATTACTGTGAAAATCGCCATAACGCTCAAACCATTGGGAATGGCACGTCCCGTAGAAAAAAAAAATGACCGATTGAAAGGTTGACTTTCGAAGAGAGCCCTAAAATCACCATGTGAATCTATCTGTCTGTCCATCCATCCGTCTGTCCATCCATGGTCAGTTAGCGAAAACTATCATAGCGCTCAAACCGTTAGGAATAGGTTTTTGGTATACTGATAGATATCGACAACATCTAGCCAATCCGCTTTCCAAGTGCCACTTTCCATTGACCGAGGCAGCGCCGAAGCGGAAATGTGAAAGTATGAAAATTGCTGTAAGTTTTCAACCATATGGAATATTTTCTTCAACTATATTACACATTTTGATAAAATTTTGTATACACATTAAAATTGACAAGATCCAGACACTGGAGTTGCCAAATGCCACTTTACCTTGACCGAGGCAACGCTGCGGCCAAAATATGACAATTAGCGAAAATATTCACTAACGCTTGAAATTGTAAGAATGCTTCAATAAGGTTTTCCTCACAGATTGATACCGACACGATCTAGCCAATGGAATTGGCAAATGCCTATTTTCACTGACCATGACAGCTCTGAGGCCTAAATATGGAAATAGTCATAGGTCTTCCACAATATACAATTTTCTGATAAAAGTTTGTATACACATCAATATTGACAAGGTTTAGCCAAAAGAATCGCCAAACGCCAGAGGATAAGTAGACGCACAGCCAAGAATGAGGAGGGTCGTGCATCTCAGTGGAAGTTGATTTCTGAACTTACTCGGTTTACAAGAGTGTCTAGGCTTTTAGTTGATTTTAATGCTGCGTAACAAAATTTCGACTGCCAAACCTCCAACATAAACTTCATAAAGCTTTTCTCTATGTTTTATTGTCGACACTACAAATTGGTTTCTAGTTACGATACTGGATTAAAACATTTCTGCTAGAAGCCTATGGAACCTGAATTTAATGGTGTCTTAGTGTATAAGTTTAGAAAAATTGTAGGTAAAATAGAATGTTCTTTTCAATGCAATAGAAATGCCGTATGTTAGAAACGAAAGAGATACAGCATTAATGTTATAAAACAGTCTGCATGTTTAGCTGTTGACCCAATCATGTTTGTCCAATTATGCTTACCTCTTATATTGCACGCCAGTAGGTCAGTGTTCTGACTCTTTGATGGACACGACATAAACAATTCTTTTAGATGGTCTGGTTTGGGCATTTTTGTCTGCTCCTCGGCCTACCGGGTTAAACTGTTGATTTTCTTTCGCTCCAGTATGCTAGAGGTGTTTTTTGACACCCTAAGTATCTCCAGACGTCTCAACACATGGTTTCTGTTGGTTCCTCATCTTTTTGCAAATTATATCTAATAGACTTTATCTGTGATGTATTTGTTGCCCTTAATGATTCATGGATGCGTTGAAGACCTCCACGCGGACCAAACAAATGTATGCTTTTCACAACAATGGAAGCTGAGAGCGAGGATTGGGATCCCGTTTAGCTAGCATAACACCCCCACTAGTAATAATACTGACCGTTCAAAGACGGTAGTTTCTGTTAAATGATCTGTAGTATTTCACTTACAATTGTTTTTTCTTTAAACTTTTATGTAAGTTAGAGGATATATTTAGTTAAGATTACAGAGTTGCCACCGTTTTGGGAAAGCGATACCCTCTCTACTTGCCAAATGCTCGTTTTGTTGCTATTGTTTGTGTTCTACCAACAACGTCAGCAATGTCGCCTAGTAATTATGACGTCAGAACGTTCGAAATTAAATAATTCACTCGGTGAATTAAAGATTATTTATCATTGTTTTTTCCCGTTTATACTCATACTCTTTCACTTGACGCTTAGCACTAAGAAAGTATAGCTAGAAATCATTGCTGGCCAGCCCGGTGTCAGTATTATGTGACTGGGTGCAATAACGTGTCGTGTTCCTGGAGCATTATAAGTAAGACCGCACTGACAAAGTATGCATTGAGCCCTCTGCCACATATGACTGAAAATTTGTTGACACTGACAAAAAACCTGAATAAGACAAACGACAAACAAACTTTTACAGCACCCGTCGGATGTGTGTACTGTATTTACCCCAAGTACTGGGACAGCCATGTCTGAGCAAACAGAATAAAACCAAATTAGTCGCCCTTTTCTGTGTAGTCTGATAAGGGTCTACAGTATTAGGCACTCTTTCAGCAATTTGCACACACATCAACAGATAGAAACAAAAAGAATTGCTGAAATTATAGGGCAACAGTGTAAGAAGTAAGGACGTCAACATTTAGGTTATTACCGTTTATAAAATGGACTTGTAGAAATTATAGAGGTAGAGGGTAAGTAGTTAAGGCGTCAATATTTGGAATAAATACGATTATTAGTATTGCTATTAGGCTCTAGGGCTGGCATGATTAATCGGATAATCGATTAATTGATCGATAAATTCCACAAAAATGACTATCATTACAGATTTGCTATTAATCGATCATTTAATTTCTGCGTTTGTTACTTTACCGTATTTACCCTTAGTATTCAGACACCTCAACTCCTTATCATACTTTATCTAACATGTGAACAAGACCAATATATTACCCACTGTTATGTCTAAAATAGCTGTGTTAGTGGCAAACAGTGTAGACCCTGATGAGACGCCGCATTTGCGGCGACTCATCTGGGTCTACACTGTTTGCTCAATATAACATATGAAAGGGTCATAGGTAAAATTAAGATGAAATCTTCAGCGATTACTAATCGATCATCAATCACAATGGCAGGACTGATAATCGATTATCTTTTCAGCTCTGATTAGCCAGCCATACTATTAGCAGTATGTGTTTATAGGTATGAGATCAGTTTTTTGCTTACTTTTAATTAAGATTTGAATTTATTGACGTCACTTAGTGTCACAAAAGGTAAGTAAATTAAAGCAATTATGATTGAGCTGCAACGTAGGAAAACGTACCTTCAGATACGTGAACTCAAATCTGCCTGCGCAAACATCCATTTCTCACACTGCAACTTATATAGAAATCAATATGCGGACAGTAAAGCCAAAGACTTAGCGGTACATATGTAGGCAAATTTTCTAAACAGAATGGTTCTGCATTGCCGTAGACGAACTCCAGACTCCAGTGACTAAATATTTATTCTTATAACCCTGGTTGATAATCCACTGGTTGATAATCCACTTGGATCATTAAACAGATTTATAAGAATAAATCTTTATCCACTGGAGACTGCAGCCAGTCTATGTTTGCCGTCGCAGTTCTCTTTCAAGATTGCACTAGGATAAAAGGGTACTTGATACATTTGCTTCATTTTTCGCAAGTTTTGGGTGGATTGTTTACAATCGAGCCATAGTATACAAACGCCAAAATGTTCCTACCGCACGTCAGACGAAATCCATGTAACGGTTATTTATAGCCCAGCTGACGTCAGCCTGCTATGGCTAGAGGGGTATCTGTAAAACCTGGCCTGGGATATGGGGCATTCGCAAACAGTGTAGACCCAGATCAGACGCCGCAGAACGCAGCGTCTGATCAGTGTCTGTACTGTTTGCTTAAATTACAGGACGTTAAGGGTTGAAGGAAACAGTCTTAAGTCCGTATGCAGGACCATTTCCCCAGCCCACACCCAGAGACAATCGACCCACCAGTGCTTTTAGAGCTTTGATTTTATACGGTTAACAACCTTTATCACGTTCAGTTTGCCTCCATGCACCACATGTCCCTTCTCAAAATGGGTCAACTCTTAAAGGAAAAAAATGCTTCCCATTTCAGAAGGTAGGCAAACAAAGATCAACCTTAGCAATCTTACAAGGATAGCTCTTTTTCGTTGATTTTGCTTATTTTTGTTTTCGTAGTTTATGACGCAGTTAGTTCTCTTTATATCGACACTCGATACAACGACACAATTCGTTATAACGATACTTTTACTAGCACGAAACCTTCGCTCAAGCGGTGACAATTAATCGAAATTATGCAAGATTATTGCATTTCATATGTAAAGAACCACATGTTTTAGATATGTGTTACAATGTAGAATCGCCTCACTCAGGCAATTCTAACAAATATCCAAAATATATTTTCTATGAGGAAACAAGACTAAAACAAAATATTTCATACATGTCATTCTGCTTATTAAGGACTCTTTACAACAGCAAATTCATGGCAACATCTTTGGGAATAAATGCTGTCACTGTAACGAGGATTCACTTTATTTTAAAGGTACATGTACTGATCTTCTCATGTATTTACAGGACAGGTATGTAAGTTCATATGAACTGATATTATGTATCGGGGCAATGTGAATAGCATTAATTAGTTTTATCTGTTATGACCATCAAATGTGTACTAACATAACCAAAGGGGTGGTTACGAATTTATATTCAATTCTGAATAGCATGACGATTTTTAACGGTTTTATACAATTTTACAGAACCTCGAGACTAAACTGCGACATAGCGCAGTGCAGACCAAACAACACACCTCGTTATAAGGATAATTTGATTAGCTCAACAGATGTCAGTTAATTAGAAATTATGCAAGAATCTTGTTTTAATACTCTAAGAAGCGTATGTTTTGTATATTTGTTAGAATCAGTGAGGCGATTCTAACAAATATCCAAAACACATGGTCTATGAGGGAACAACAACAAAACATATCATTTTGCTCATTTCGGATTCTTTACAATAGTCAATAAATTCATTATATGGCAACATCTTTGGAATCAAATGTTGTCGTAATAATGAGGGTTCACTGTAAAAGAATAAGATCTAAAATCCATTACATGATTTCTCACGGTCATACATTAAACGTTATTTTACGCATTGATCTTGTCACATACCAATAATATACGTACCTATGGGAATATTCATTCGAGGCCACTGTCATTGAACACACCCATCCCAAGGTACCAAATTAGCCACAACCGGAGAAAACGCACCTTTGACAAGCGCGCCGAACAAAGACTCAAATAAGCGTGCGCTTCCGCGCACTCTGATCTGTCGTTATTGTCCGCATGAAGAAACTTTTTATCCTTGCCAATCTAAACTTCGCCCAGCGGAGATTGTTTTGAACGTTTTCATCTTACGGCTCAATCAATATTGGGCCATTTGGAGTATAGAGTCCACTCTCGTTATCTCGAAGTCCAAGGAACTCTCTGAACAACTTTGAGATATCTGTACCTCGACACATTGGGTTTGCAGAGTTGAGGAACATCACGAAAACATGCCTATATAATTTTGACCTCATAAACCCCACTTTTATATAGTAAAACTGGGGTTTACAGGTTTATACATTATTTTTCTTATTTCTGCTCAATAACATAGATTGTGGGTACTCGTTAGAACCGCCTCATCGAGGCGGTTCTAACGAGTACCTACAATCTATGTTTTGAGCAGAAATAAGAAAAATATCGGAATTTTTCATCTGAAAATTTTCGTTTTTGGTGGTAAAATTCTCAATATATTTGAAAAGGCGTGTTTTCGTAATGAAAAGTAAATTGAACAACCACATTTCACAAATGAAAATGTAATTTGACTCCTGAAGTAAGAGATATATTGAAAATATTGTGGAAAAGAGGAGAAATTGCTTAGGAGCAATTTCTCCTCTTTTCCACAATATTTTGTTACCTGTTGTTAGATTTCCATATTGAAAACAGGGACCAGATTATCACTTCAAGATAAGTGTTTATTTGAGATAGGCGAATTCGAGATAACGAGAATCGACTATATATAAATCAAACAAAATAACCTGTGTTCGGAGGCGTATTTTATTCAACAAATACGTTTATAATATTCCTAGATCCAGATAAACCTCTGTATTAACCGTTTGTTTTAAGTAACCAAAATACTGAAAAGTTCGAAAAAAAAACATGTTTTCAGTTTCAGTTAAAATTACATAATACAATATACAGAGCTTATGACTGAAGAGGATCTTTTAGGGATGAAGAAGGAACTCAGTAAAAATTGGTTAGGTTCCCTTCTAAAAAAAGGTCTACTCTACCAGCGGGACCAAATTCTTTCCTGTTAGAGAAAATCTTTTATAAAAGGACTGCCGAACATATAAAAGCAAGTGATGATAATTTATACGCATAGATAAAGATAGCCCTTATTAAATTCATATTAGTAGAAATTGATTCAAGGAATAGTGATATCCAGCACTTTTCCAGAACTGCGAAGTACGAATTTTTTGGATGTTAGTAACTGGTCGTTTTGCTTCACGTTTACTGTATAGGCTCCCTTGAAACCTCGTAGGTAGACAGTACTGTCGTCGACAATATTTATAGTTTCCTGTGTCCGCCATGTTTGCTTGTACAGTGTCTGATATACTCGTCCTGCAGCGTTCGGCTGTAAATAAAATGAAAAAAAAAAAAAAAAAAAAAAAATGTAGGAAACCTTTAATGACTCGAATACCCATGTCTCCTTTACCGTGGCTGATTCGAACTCGTTGTTTAGTCGCTGGGAAATTTTTCCAATGTTTCAAGAAAACAAACATTTAGGGATATTTTGGGGAAATTTTCTTAATTTATCACGAATATGTATCTTCTATACTCTTCAGGATCGCCTCATTGAGGTGACTCTAATGCGTACACTTAATATACCATTATGTTATGAAGATAGAAAAAACATCACAAAAACATGCCTATATAAATTTGACCCCCTTAAAACCCCTTCTTTATATAGTAAAACTGGGGTTTCCAGGGGTATACATTATTTTTCTTATTTCTGCTGAGGCGGTACTAACGAGCACCCACAATCTATGTTTTGAGCAGAAATATGAAAAATATCAGAATTTTTATCTAAAATGTTCAGTTTTTTGGAGGTGAAATTTTCTACATATTTGAACAGACGTGTTTTCTTCATGTATCCATAAATCATAATTATTATAACCATTTGCCTCCTTACATGGCGTAATGATTAACCCTCAGTGGCTTGAACTATCCATATCAAGATTTATGGTTGGGTTGAAGTTTAACGGCCCAGTCGACATTCCTATCAATTTCATGTCGAGTAGGTCAGTTTACCTAACTACATTTTTCATGTGCAGGCTTAATTCTTAGAGCTGTAAACAGTACTTGTACACATTCTTTCGCCAGAAAACATATCTAGAGCACATTATCATGGTCCTAAAGATGTTCGAGCTATTGAAGTTCGACTGTTTAATAAAAATGAGCTCACAGTGAGAAAAAAGGTATGTCGGTTATAGGGATCAGTAAGGATTCAGACCACACAGCAAAGCCTCAGTATCTGATGTGGGTCGATACGTTCTAAAGTACCCAAATGAGCCTGTAAGAGGACAGCAAAGTCTCAGTATCTGATGTGGGTCGATACATTCTAAAGTACCCAAATGAGCCTGTAAAAGGACAGCAAAGTCTCAGTATCTGATGTGGATCGATACATTCTATAGTACCCAAATGAGCCTGTAAAAGGACAGCAAAGTCTCAGTATCTGATGTGGGTCGATACATTCTAAAGTACCGAAATGAGCCTGTAAAAGGACAGCAAACCCTCAGTATCTGATGTGGGTCGATACATTCTAAAGTACCCAAATGAGCCTGTAAAAGGACAGCAAAGTCTCAGTATCTGATGTGGGTCGATACATTCTAAAGTACCCAAATTAGCCTGTAAGAGGACAGCAAAGTCCCAGTATCTGATGTTGGTCGATACATTCTAAAGTACCCAAATGAGCCTGTAAGAGGACAGCAAAGTCTCAGTATCTGATGTGGGTCGATACATTCTATAGTACTCAAATGAGCCTGTAAGAGGACAGCAAAGTCTCAGTATCTGATGTGGGTTGATACATTCTAAAGTACCCAAATGAGCCTGTAAGAGGACAGCAAAGTCTCAGTATCTGATGTGGGTCGATACATTCTATAGTACCCAAATGAGCCTGTAAGAGGACAGCAAAGTCTCAGTATCTGATGTGGGTCGATACATTCTAAAGTACCCAAATGAGCCTGTAAGAGGACAGCAAAGTCTCAGTATCTGATGTGGGTCGATACATTCTAAAGTACCCAAATGAGCCTGTAAGAGGACAGCAAACTCTCAGTATCTGATGTGGGTAGATACATTCTAAAGTACCTAAATGAGCCTGTAAGAGGACAGCAAAGTCTCAGTATCTGATGTGGGTCGATACATTCTAAAGTACCCAAATGAGCCTGTAAGCGGACAGCAAAGTCTCAGTATCTGATGTGGGTCGATACATTCTAAAGTACCCAAATGAGCCTGTAAGAGGACAGCGTATGCCATTATCAAACTGCGCGATCAAGCATACCATTACGAAAACACGCCTATTCAAATATACTGAATTTTTTACCAGCAAAAAGTGAAATTTTTCAGATAAAAAGTTCTGACATTTTTCATATTTCTGCTCAAAAAATACATACAGTCGACTCTCGTTATCTCGAATTCCTCGGGACTGTCTGAAAAACTTCGAGATATCCGTACTTCGACATATCAGATTTGCAGAACTGAGGAAAAACTAATTCGATTAACCGCATTTAACAAATATATGTGTAATTGGACTCTTGAAGTTAGTGATATATTAAAAAATATTGTGGAAAAGAGGAGAAATTGCTCCTTAGGAGCAATTTCTCCTCTTTTCCACAATATTTTTTACATATTGTTAGATTTTCATGTTAAGGCAGGGACCAGATTTTCACTTCGTGATAAGCGGTTATTCGAGATAAGCGAGGTCGAGATAACGAGAGTTAACTGTAGTTGGTACCCGTTAGAACAACCTCGGCGAGGCGGTTCTAACGCATACGCGCAATCTATATTTTTGAGCAGAAATTAAAAAAATAATATATACCCCTGTAAACCCAAGTTGTACTATATAAAAGTGGGGTTTAAGGGGGTCAAACAATATAGGCATGTTTTCGTTATAGCTGTCAACATTTGCCCAGAAACCAGTTTTTCCCGTGGAGCGACTGAACAAAAATACCAAGAAAAAGACACAATCGCGATACATCTACCCATAGTAACAGAAGAAGGAGAGATGAGGAATAAACAATGACAAAACAAAACAGCACATATGTTGCGCAATACACGAAGAGGACCCTTATGCAATTAGCGGACAAAGTAGGCCCAAATCTGATCTGAGCATTCCCTGTTCGTCGACAAATACTACAGTATCCACTGATTCTGTAAGCGGACAACGAAGGTCCATATCATTCGCGCAGGCTGACCAGGGCCTGCGTTGTTCGCAAATCGCATGAGCCCTTTCGTGTATTGTGCATCATATGTACCCAGTAAGCATTCTACATAAATCTAGAGCGGGCCGTTATCGGCCCGTCAGGGTAGCTGACGGGCCGATAACGGTCCGCTATAGATTTATGTAGAATGCTAGCTGGGTAATGACTGACACACAAATATTAAAGATTTCCAACCGTCTTCGAACAATCAACAGAGAAACTACAATCCAGTAGGCACATGGCGATTAGAACGTCGCATTAACGCCAATGCAACGTCATAACGTTGTACTAACGTTAAAGCAACGGTATCTCAACGTTCCTAGCCCGCTGGGAAGTATATGCACCGTATTTTTAGTACTGTACGTATTCGAACAGATATATCTGAGCAAACAGTATAGAACCAGATAAGACGCTGAAGAACGTGACATCAGATAAGGGTCTACATTGTTTGCTACTCATCCAGCCATGATTTTGACACACGAACAAGCATGAAAACGAATTTTTCAAAGTTTAGGATAAATATAGTATTGAGTTAAGGTGACCGAATATTCAGGATAAATACGGTGTCTCGGATTAATATAGGGTACGATGACATAGGTATCCCCTTTTCGGCATTTAGTTATTGTTTAAAAATGTCGTATCATACATTAATTAATCATATATGATCGTCAAAAGGTTTCTCAGATATATATATATATATTATAATAAAAAGTTTAATAGGAAAATTTATCCTCTTCATATACAAAATATTGATCCAGTTTTTTTCATACTTGATATTTTAATTCACAAATGGCCTATCTAAAGACGTCAAAACGCCTAAATTGCAAGAAGAAAAAATAAATAATTCGGGCACATTTTGAACGATCAAGTACTCTATTTATAGCAACAAGATGCCTAAAGTCACATGACATGCATTTGAGTTAAACAGGTATTGCATACATGTATTCTATTAGCTTTGCCATTTACCCCGCCCCATCTTATAACTGGATAAATATCACACATTCAAAATGTCTATGTTAAATAGTTGTAAAGAAACTGCAAAACATTTTATTCCATCACTGTGAATACTGACGTATTAATAATTAACCAAAGTAAACATACTAGCTTCCAATGGATGTATGATATGAGCCGCACCAAGCAAAAACAAGCCTTCGGGGCATGCATTGACAATGAAGGCCCAGATCAGACTGCGCATATGCGCAGTCTGATTAGGGCCTTCATTGTCCGCTAACAGAATCATCGGATTCTATAATATGTAATATGAAAATAGGCTTAGCCTAAATGCGAGCACAGCACAGACCTATCTGTAGTAGCTTCAAAAGTCCTTCACAGCATCCTTAAAGAATGAATATCAGTTTATAAAAGATATATGTAAATCAATAATAAATAATAAAAATAATCAGCAAAATGTGTTCGTGACACTTATTGACACTCGTTCTTGTCACTTCGTGACGCTTATTAGTGAGACCCAAATTTTGTGAAAAGCGATATAATCAAATCCGCCCCAATCAGTTCTGCCAACTTCCGGGTAGAAAAAGGAAGAAAATTGGTCAGAGCGACTTTTGCTGAAAGTATATATCGTTGTACGTTACTTTTCCTTGATCATATTCTCTACCGTAGAGCTTACTTCGTTCGCGACGTGCTTCGTGCGGTCCGAGCTGTGCTCGCTATCAATGGGAAACAAAAGCCAAGATGAGACTGTGCAGGCGCAGGATGATCTGAGTTCGAGTATTTAGTACATGTTTGAAGACACTTATTAGCTTTATTGGCCTTTCTATGCCAAATAAACTGGAAATATTACACGTTACACATTATAATACAACGAATAACCTTACCGTCATGTCTGCATCCACCAGTACCATATCAGGCTTCCATATCCTACCTTCCCAGTATCCCCAGATGTTGATTCCTTCCACTGCTGGATGACTGAAGTATAAGTTAAGGACATCTTCCAGAGCTTTTGCTGAAAAAAAAAACATAATGAGGCTAAATCTGAACTATAGTTTATGCGTAACGAATGAAAACATGTCCTTATGCCATAGGTGAACAATCTACATGTTCGTGCACTCAAATGTGCATGTGAATGCGAGGCTGAATCTAGGCAGTTGCAAACATATGATACATATACTCTTCCCTTGTGCTGCATATTCAGTATTTTAACTAAGGTATAAATAATACTCCAAGCGGGCACACAACGTTGAAACAACGTCGATTAAAAGACATTAATTCAACGTTGTATCAAAGGTGTGTGCATAATGTTGGTTTGAACTTAGGGTGGTTCCTTTGTTGTTTGTTTTTTTTGTGCGACCTTCTGGCTGCTTGATGCGGGCCTTTCTGTATGTTTTGTCCTGTTCGTTGTTGTCTTATTGTTGTCTTTTGTGGATCATTTCCGAAATAGTGATCACAGTGTAAGGGAAGAGGTAACTGGTTACTTCGCTTTTCATTGTTTTGAACCATGTCTGTTGTATATCATGGCTTGTATGTTCTTTCTATTTTTGTTATTGGTATCAGCTCTTTTGGAACGCAGTCTTTAATGTTTACCTACAATTTCAATATCCCAGCGGGCACATAACGTTAAAAAACGTCGGTTCAACGTTGAATCATCGTTGTGTGTCCGCTGGGAATGTTCAATATCCCAGCGGACACACAACGTTGAAACAACGTCAAATAAGTGTTGAATCAACGTTGAAAGGACGTTGTTTTAATATTGTGTGCCTGCTCAGATGTTACCTTACATTATGGTAGAATAAGTTACAAAAAGAAATAGGCTTTAATATTGACTTATTGTGATAGAAAAAGAAGGATGACAGTATGAATGGAGAGTATGAATGGAGAGTAAAGATCAGTAAAGGCCCGGATGATACATTGCGTATATGCAGGATTATATAAATGCGCGCTTTGTGCACGTTGGAAGGCACCTTTTCTCTTAATACGGCTATATATTACATACATATCATAAGCTTATTAGGGGACAGGAACAATTCTTGTCTAAAGTACAAATGGGAGAACAAATGATATAGATATTTTTCGGGCCGTGTTTAGGAAAGTGGCTTCGAGCGTGTGCAAGATGCGGACACATCACCCTGCGCATGCGCAAATTCTCTTCTGGGCCTTTGCTCTCCAATGATGCATTCTTTAGTATCAAATTATTCTGGCAGCGTACAGCGAAGGCTCTGATCAGACTGTACAGATACTCAGGGTCTTCCATCGTCCGCATATGCCTGGAGACACGTTTTCGCAAGGCGCGGCCAATTTTTCTAAATGCTGCTGAATATCCAAATGCTAACCTTTTAAATTCTCGTCCTTTTCTTCCACTGATAACTCAGTGATCCACAAGGGAAGACCCGTCTCTGCTACCTTGTCCAGTCGTGCCTACAAAAAAATGTGGAGTTTCTGATATATAACAATTTGACGTTTCCCATTTTTGTATTTTGCTAATAATGGACGGATAAGAAATTTCTTGCATAAGATATTATGCAACAATGTTCCCAGCGGGCACATGCTGTTTAATCCACGTCGCATTAACCATTACGAAAACACGCCTATACAAATATACAGAAAATCTCACCCACAAAAACTGAAAATTTTTTCTGACAAAAATTCGGATATGTTTGATATTTCTGCTCAAAACATAGATTGTGGTGCTCGTTAGAACCGCCTCGACGAGGCGGTTCTAACGAGTACCCATAATCTATGTTTTAGAGCAGAAATAAGAAAAAATATTGTATACCCCTGTAAACCCCAGTTTTGCTATATAAGAATGGGGTTAAAGGGGGTCAAATTATAAAGGCATGTTTTTGTGATGACCGATGCAACGTCACACACCAATGAAGGCCAAGATCAGTTTGTGCATCCACACAGTCTGATCAGGCTTCATTGTCGGCTCATAGTACAATTTGATATTGTAGAATAAACTTTTGAAACCTAGAAGGCCCTACTCAGACTGCACAGAAGCCGCACAGGCTGATCTGGACCTTTACTGTTCTCATATCACATAGTGACCATTTCTCCTGCTCAGGTATTTCTATACAGTAGGAAGCTGTAGTAAACAGATGTGTCACAGCTCATTGTATCTTCTGTTTTTACAATTACGTAAGTAAATATACCTTTTCTGACGTCATAACCATCTTTTCCTAAAGGCCGTATTGCGTAATATTTTATCGAAGTACGTGGCAACGTTAAAAGGCCACCAAATAAACACTTAACAAACGCTGCTGCGACCACTAAATATTATATATTTTTAGATATTATACATTTTTAATGAAGGTTTATGGTATAGGCCTTTGTGTCTAATTACTCTCCTTTCAACATCTTTCTGTCACTAATAGGTAGTCGTATTTTGCCTGGCGCTTTTCAAAGAAGTAAATTTGCAAAGCTTTTCGTTCTCCCCATAGTGAAAATGGCTGCAAAATAGGCAGAAATCGATCGAGTAGCTAAACTTGTTTCCCTTTTTTAAAAGTTCTGTAATTTTTACAATATTGTTATGGAACATTAATAATTTAAAATCCATAAAAAGCAAATATGATTTCTAATTATTTTTTTTTCGAAAAATCCAGTTTACTATAGAAATTGCATTGGTCAGACCTATGTTTTTGGCCGTAAGTTAATCTTCCGGTAAATATTTGAAAACAAAGCAGAAACATCAAAGACAAATGGTTCCTGATAAGACATTGTCAATCAAAAACATTTACAATAAATTGCCAAGCGAAAAACGTCTTTCCGAGGGTTATCGAAAGCATATTAGATCCCGACCTACATAGCAGAAAGTATAAGCAGGATATTCGTAATAAAAGTAACAAACATACATGCACCTATATAATTTTCATAGTAAAACTGGGGTTTACAGGGGTGTACATTATTTTTCTTATTTCTGCTCAAAAACATAGAGTGTGGGTACTCGTTGGAACCGGTTCTAACGAGTACCCACAATCTGTGTTTTGAGCAGAAATATGACAAATATCAGAATTTTTATCTGTTGGTGCTAAATTTTTCAGTATATTTGAATAGGCTTGTTTTCGTAATGGAAAGTTACAAAAGCCCGATACAATACTATCCTGTACTATACGCAAAAACACAGCAAAAAAGTTAACAATCTTTTGAATAAAACTCAGCATAGCTATATAAATATGAAAATAATTTATCCGCTGTAAATCTAGTGCGGTAACCGTAAAAGTACCGTAATAACCCAAAATATTTGGACAGATAGGTATTTTAATGTAGACCCTGATCAGATGCCACAGAACGCAGCGTCTGATCATGGTCTACATCGTTTGCCACTCATCTAGCAATATGTTAGAAATATCGACAGGTAGTAGAATAAACTCTTTCAAATTATAGAGAAAGCATGGTAATTAAGGTCCCAATATTAGGAAAAATACAATATATATTATTCTGTATTATCCGAAGCTCATTTTAACTTGTGACAACTTTAATTTGTGTACTATGTCATTATATGAAATAGAATGACTATACAGAGGTACCAGAGGATGAACAAAGTGCAAAAAGATCTTTGAGATATTCCATTTCTTTACTTTCAATGCAACATTAATATTTCAGATTATTTTTTTATACTTCAACTGGTTTTATATGCATTATTTGAGTCGCATTGTGAGAATACATACCTTCTGACAAGTACGCCCAACGGAGACGCAAATCAACCTGAGCACCCTCGCAGTCTGATTAGATCTTTGTTGAAACTGCATCCTTGGCTATCCAAAATGCGCACAGTGAATATTCTGACCAGACTGCGCGAATGCGCAGGCTGATTTGAATCTTCGCTCGGCGCACATATCCAAAGATACGTTTTCTGACATTGTGGCTCCTTTGATTTTCTGTTCTTCATTGAACATTGTATGAATCTTACCTTCATAGACGTAATGTCCACATCCCTTGGCTTTATGTGACTTTGTACTCCTATACCATACACAGGTACTCCAACCGCTTTAAACAGCTCCACCTGTTCCTTGACTGCCTGAGAAGCAACAAATAGTTTGGAATAATTAGCACTAGTCTTAATAAGAATTTAGCAATTTTGGATTTTCATGATCAACTGAAGGTATCTAGATCCTTATGAAAATTGATGTACAATCTTTTGTGACATATAATATTCATATATAAACTACTCGGCCATGGTTGCTAAAGAAACTTAGCTTAATATTTGCTAAATATAAGCTTTATAAACTGAGTTATTTGTGAGACGATTCCAAACATAAAACATGATACCTAGTACTATGTCTTTGTTCTGGCCCTCTGTGGTTTTTATCAACTCTTGCTGTCAGTGTCTGAGCTATTATAACATCTTATAACATGATACCTAGTACTATGTCTTTGTTCTGGCCCTCTGTGGTTTTTATCAACTCTTGCTGTCAGTGTCTGAGGTATTATAACATCTTACAACATGATACCTAGTACTATGTCTTTGTTCTGGCCCTCCGTGGTTTTTATCAACTCTTGCTGTCAGTGTCTGAGGTATTATAACATCTTATAACATGATACCTAGTACTATGTCTTTGTTCTGGCCCTCCGTGGTTTTTATCAACTCTTTCTGTCAGTGTCTGAGGTATTATAACATCTTATAACATCATACCTAGTACTATGTCTTTGTTCTGGCCCTCTGTGGTTTTTATCAACTCTTGCTGTCAGTGTCTGAGCTATTATAACATCTTATAACATGATACCTAGTACTCTGTCTTTGTTCTGGCCCTCTGTGGTTTTTATCAACTCTTGCTGTCAGTGTCTGAGGTATTATAACATCTTATAACATGATACCTAGTACTATGTCTTTGTTCTGACCCTCTGTGGTTTTTATCAACTCTTGCTGTCAGTGTCTGAGGTATTATAACATCTTATAACATGATACCTAGTACTATGTCTTTGTTCTGGCCCTCTGTGGTTTTTATCAACTCTTGCTGTCAGTGTCTGAGGTATTATAACATCTTATAACATGATACCTAGTACTATGTCTTTGTTCTGGCCCTCCGTGGTTTTTATCAACTCTTGCTGTCAGTGTCTGAGGTATTATAACATCTTATAACATGATACCTAGTACTATGTCTTTGTTCTGGCCCTCTGTTTTTTTATCAACTCTTGCTGTCAGTGTCTGAGCTATTATAACATCTTATAACATGATACCTAGTACTATGTCTTTGTTCTGGCCCTCCATGGTTTTTATCAACTCTTGCTGTCAGTGTCTGAGGTATTATAACATCTTATTACATGATACCTAGTACTATGTCTTTGTTCTGGCCCTCTGTTGTTTTGATCAACTCTTGCTGTCAGTGTCTGAGGTATTATAACATCTTATAACATGATACCTAGTACTATGTCTTTGTTCTGGCCCTCTGTGGTTTTTATCAACACTTGCTGTCAGTGTCTGAGGTATTATAACATCTTATAACATGATACCTAGTACTATGTCTTTGTTCTGGCCCTCCGTGGTTTTTATCAACTCTTGCTGTCAGTGTCTGAGGTATGATAACATCTTATAACATGATACCTAGTACTATGTTCTGGCCCTCCGTGGTTTTTATCAACTCTTGCTGTCAGTGTCTGAGGTATTATAACATCTTATAACATCATACCTAGTACTATGTCTTTGTTCTGGCCCTCCGTGGTTTTTATCAGCTGTTGCCGTCAGTGTCTTAGGTATTTGCCATGACATCTTATTCTTGCTTCATCAAAGTGAAATATCTTTTATTGATTGTCAACATATTTCATATAACGCATCAAATGGCCAATGCATGCATGCATAATAAGGTGGTAACATATCATGCACAGTGGTAACGCAATCTTGCAAATATTAAACATAATAAAGATAGCACTTATGCACATCTTTCCAATATTTAAAGTTATAGTGTTTCTTTATATTCATTAAAAGTGTATAGCTTTGTCACAAATACCACTAAATTTTATTTAAGTTCACTGAAAACATTTGCTTATTGCCACAAGACCAGTGTTTTGCAATCTTCCTGCCTTTTGTCACATGAATATTCAAAACGGATTTGAGTAAATGCGTCTGTTTCGTATGGAGGGTATCAATATTTAGTCTGTGGGAGTGGGAAAGGATATACCACTAACGATACCCAAAATTATGCAGCCTAGCGTTGAAGTTGTACAAATTGATACTTTACCGTAGCCTTTAGGTTGCCATTGTCTTCTACTATTCCATAATCATTCACAAACAACTTAGGTTTGCCGTCTACGGCATGCATATCATGGAACAACTTCATGGTGATATTAGGATTACTTAGTGTTCTTTCATAATAGTCACCATGTTGATTTTCATTCATAACAAGCCAGTGGTCAATGCTGCAATATAAAAGGAACAAGATACATGCTACATGAATTATTCCTATACATTTACTAAACAAAAGATCATATAGGATGTCTCGAGATACGCATCAGTAACGAGCTGCATTGAATTGACTCATACTGAGCCTTTTCCTTGTCTAATTCGCTAATTTAAAAGTAAAATGTTTACATTTGTGTGTACGTCCACCTCAGACGAAGATCTGGCAGATTGATGCCATCAATAAAAGTGACAATCCACGGTCAGAAACAGACAATCACTAGGCAAGTCCAGCTAGTTTGAGATGTCAATAAACAGCCAAGATCGTGTGTTATAAAAGAAACAAGCTCCGACGTGATCCTTTCCTGCAGTCTGATTGGTTGCTGCTCGTAAAACTACGGCCATGTATCAATAGGGTTTATCCGGCAGTGCTACTTACACAGGTATCAGATACTACACACAGCATGATTGGGTACAAATATCTGCTAGCTGCTGTATGAACCTAATGGATTTTCTATGGTAATAGACTGAGCTTGATGCACTTTGCTTAGTTTATTTGACTAAAAAATGATATTTAGAAGAAAATCAGTTCTGCAAATTTAAATACAATATCTGTCAAAGAGTTACGACAGTTTCTGAAGAATCGCTTAATTCTCAGAGGCTTAATTATTTTTAGTAAAACTTGTAATGACTTACTAATGGGGATTAAATGGAACATGTAATGATATGACTGGTGTCTATGTTCCCTTGTTCATGGGGTCATGTGCAGGCTTTGAGCCATGGTCTACATCTATCAAGGTTCATCCATGGCTTCAGAAACGGGGGGAAAAACTCTCAGATCTTCCATGTGTGTGGCTTGTGACTGGAGCGAATGTCACTTCTACATTTTCCCCAAGCACAACTCTTAGTTGGCCTTGTCTTATATTCGATATACACGTCAAAGAAATAGCTACCGTGCATTCAACATCTTTCAGCAAGTAGATTTTTTGTTTGTTTGTTTGTTTTTACTTAGCAATTTACACATAAGAAGTAAATTTGCAAACGTTTGTCATGATTTAATGCAAAACCTTTTGTCCTAACTACCTCTGTTCAAAACCGTTTTATTCTAGTCATTTTTTTTTTGCTTTTTTTATTTAAATCAAATATTTTCACTTGCTTCCCCATAGAAAAAAAAAAGAATGCAGAAATCTGTAGGGTAGGTAGTTTTGAGGCAGAATTTCAACAAATCTCTTCTTGTTTTTTTTTTTTTTGAAATTTTCTCAGTATCGTGAAACATCAATAATTCAAATTCAGCAAAGAAGAGTAAAAAGTATTTTCCTCGACAAATAAAAAAAAAAATAAAATAAATAAAATAAAAAGTAAAAAATCAAAAAAATTCACTTAACTGAAGAAATTGCCATTTTTTTTTTATTTTGTTTTATTATTTATTGTTTTTATTTTTATTCATTTTTTTGCCATAAATTTGATTTTAGGATAAATATTTGAGAATAAAGCACAGAAACAGAGAAGACAAAAGGTGTCTGATAAGATATGGTCAAACCTTTTCATTTAAACTAATACACCAAGCGAAAAAAAGCGTCTTTTTTAAGTGATGTTGAAATGACAGTTGATGCTAAATCTAAATCTTAAATACATCTGATACTATCAAATCACATTTTTCATAAAATGTTGGGTCAATTAACATACAAAAATAAACAAAAAAAAAAGGAATTTGACTGACTTCTCCTTGTGCAGAGCTAATTAATTATAACTGCAGCTGAAAAATGTTTGTACCCAATCAGGCAAAGTTTACACACAACATACGCTTATCAGCTACTGCCGGAGTAGGTCTATTCGTAACCGCACGATAACTGGCTAATAATAGCTTTAAACAGAATCCCTTATATGTCATGAAACGTGTTAAGCAATACAGATTACCCATACTGAATATATATATTTAGCTGACTACACACAAACACATTATCTACAATAATGGACCTAGATATGTGAAAATACCCAGGAAATAAAGTGTAACAGGACTTGAAAAGAGGGGTCCTCAGGAAGCAAAACTCATAAAATGAATAAATTATAGCGGCTCGGTTATATTCTATTGGTAGGTAACATACGAAAATTTATAGCCACTTCACCCCTCCGTTCATGACCGTGTGTAAGGAGCAGTATGCGAGTAGCATAAATCATGTAGATATTGTTTTGGTTGTCCTATACAGTCGATATTAATTCAAAATGGGCGTGATGTAGAAAAAATCACTAAAACATGTTGTGATAAGTAAAGCGAGTTGCAAACATATTTTAGTTGTATCAGATCAGAAGTCAATATTAAAAAAAAATGATTGGTTTATAGTATTTATGTTCATGTACGCATGCTAATGAATTACCGACAATATTATCTGAAGGAACCAGATTTTTAGGATAACTTTTATGTTCCAAGGCCGTTCCTCCGTTGCAGTTCTCCTTTGTTCGTGCGTCGGTGGTTTCTTATGCGGCGTATGTTTTGTCATTATTTGTTGCTCATGTCTCCTTCTTTTGATACCTCGGGAAGATTGTCCTTCGTAATTGTGGGGTTTTCTGAGTACCTTCCCTAAAGTATATTGTTCATATGTTTTGTTATTGTTTGTCCTCATCTCTCCGTCTTTAAGTGCCACGAGAAGGTTGTGTTTTGTGATTATGGCTTGATCTCAGTATCTTCAAGGATATTTTAATACGTGCATAAAGTCACAGCAAGAGGACAGTCAACACACCTGGGGCAAAATGTATATAATTATCGAAAACTATCACACTGATAATTTGTTGTGAATTTCAGAGAAATCAATGTAGATTATCTGTACAAGTTTATACGTGTTATTTCGAAGCTTGTTCCATTACAATATGTTAACGAAATGACACACTACGGAATATATATAATATTATCAGAAGACGTACAGTCCAGTGGTATTACCCATCGTCCCATTGATCCTAGCAGACATGGCTTCCATCAGATCTTCTTTGGTAGGCAAGTCGAGGACCCAGTCTGGTGTCCACTTCTCAAAACCCCAAAACATGTTTTGTGCACGTACCCGTATCCTACAATAAAATAGAAAGATAAGTTTGGAGGCAATAGAGTGGTAAAACATTCCGTGCTGTACATCTCAGTAAGCATAATGACAATAGCAAATCCCCACTGCGTTTTATTTTCCATGTATAATTTGTCTTAATACATCTTAAACCGTTTAATAAAATGATGTTGTTCTTTTATGTTTGGAAAAAACATCCATTTAATTTTTACACAATGCCCGCCTTTAAACACTTGTGTTGCCAGGATTACAGCTCATGACTTCTAGGAATAACACTTTGTCCTCTTTTCCTAAAATTGTAATATACCCTCACGTACTGCCTACTTTCCAGATGCATTTTACTTTTCAGCGTTCAGACCAATTTAATAATTTTGATTATGCCAGAAAGAGAAATAAAGCATGCTGAACTTAGTGGTGTTCTTTCATGTGATAAATATTGTCTTCAAATTTCCACCAAAGGCTTTACGGTTCAAAACGTTATTTTTTTTGGAATATTTAGAACCAGTAAAATAGATAATATATGGTGGTGCAAGGCATGGGCAATAGCTTATAGGTATCTGATAAGCGACTGTTTATTTCATATTCCAATATTAAATTATTAAAACATTTTGAGTGAGCGTTTCAGTTTTGTCTGCAAGAAATTCAACGACAAACAACACCATAGAAAATGGTCTACGTTTCTTTTTAGACACTGTGATGTATGTCTGTCGCACGACACACACACACACACACACACACACACACACACACACACACACACACACACACACATATATATATATATATATATATATATATATATATATATATATATATATATATATATATATATATATATATATATACTGGACTATACACAAGCAACATACCTACCCCCTGTCTCGTAGTGCAGTTAGTGCTTTATAGGGTCGTTCGTAGTCTATTACACCCTGTAACGAAATACATAAAGCAATAAAGAAATAAGGCTATTTAACCCTTACAGCAAATCAAACCAAATAAATTTGCAGACAATGTAGGTCCACTTGAGACAGGTCAAACGAGCAGCCTTATCACATTCTACATGAATTGCAGTTCTGAGTTTGGTGTGTGATCGATACCCCTGTTTGCAACACCGGACATTGTCAAATTCAGACAAAAGATTCCACTTCATAAACTCACAGGTAAAATGATTAAATAGAACGATGTAGTTGCATCAGCTCTTGTGTCTGAAATACCAATAGTAACAAAACAGTGTTCTTCAGCAATGAAGATGAATACACGTAGAAAAATATAGTTATGCAATATCTTTGATAAATGAAAATACGTATGAATGGAGTCAAAAGTGTATTTCATTTCATACACTGTTTCGATTTCAGTAACAGTGCTGTTGGTCTACACTTGTACTATTGAAGTATTTTCTGTTTAATTGATTATGTTTTCTGAATTATATATATCATCATCATCATCATCAAAATGCACACTTTTCTGTTTTTTTTTTTTTTTTTTTTTTTTTTTTTGTTTTTTCTGTAAATGAATGCGGATCGGGTAGTACACCAAACAAATAAGAAAGGTTCTTTATTCGAATTTTAACAATGAAATGAAAATACATTTCTGACGTTACTTAGTAAGTACGTTTTGTAAATTCCATTATTTCAAACAGCGAGTAATTAACCTCCTTTTGAAGAAATGTTAAACCGGTAGGGGGACACTAACCTGTACACGCTCCATCCCTTTCCATTTTATAACGTTATTTACCGTTGCCCAGTCAAAGTTATCATAGAAGAACTCCTGATACTTCTGATACACAGGGTCTGTACTGACTATCTCAACTGATCCAACGACACTCCCAAAGGGGAAATCATGCTTGGTCTGAAGTATCTGGAGTATGAAAAAAGTAACGATAAACGCATATGCAACTGGGCTTTAACGGTGTAGCGCCCGGTTTTTTGTTTCCAAAAAAAAAAAAAAAAAAAAAAAGCAAAATTTTAACAAATAGAAGCAAAACAAGGCTATCTATAGAATCAACTTTGTAAAATATAAAAACAGAAGTAAAACATTTTCACAATTTTTTCGTCACCACTCTGAATCAATAATTGCAATAGCTTTGAAGTATATTAATTCAACAAGGCTTATTAGAACCGGATTGCTATGGTTATTTACTATGATCATAAATGTAAGAGAATTAAGGGTGAAAAAAAAGTAAGAGAAAAGTCCATGGAGTGCCACAATCACAAACCGCAGCCCTTCCCAGACGCCAAGAGGAAGAGGAAACCGACAAATCTAAACAAGCACAAACCGAACAAACGTACGAAAAGTACTAAGCTCTCTCTTCCCCAAGCGAGGTAATCGCAATACTAAAAGGACTGAAAAACACAAGAAAAAAATGACACACGGAAAGATATACAACAAATCGCCTCGTAGAATAAACCACAAAGCAACAAAGAGTAAGACTAACACCGGGACCACCTAATTAAGCCTAATTTTCCTAAATAATTAAAAAAGATGTATTAGTCGGTACATAGAGATATGTTTTATAGATAGTGTGCGACATACGTATTCTTCTTTACTATTTTTCATGTTTACATGTTAAACTGCTCTTGGTTACCAAATACACTGGCCTGATTGAACTCATGCCAGTGAGTCGGACTGCGCACTTAATGACGACTCTATCCGAATGATGTGTGCCTTACCTTACTCATCTGTCGTCGAGTTCACTATAATTCTACTGGTGATTTTCGTTTGCTGTGACTTTCAGGTTTTTAGTCGAACCCTATACCTTGTTTAATCAGGGTGCTGAGGTGTTAATTTATATGTATTCTTGTGCTGAACCATTATGGAGTAAGGAAACCTCTATACAGACACACCTACGTTATGTGGCCGGAACTCTATCAAGACTGAGATGAATATTTGAGGGCTCGTAAAAACCAGATTTGAAACCCTCAACAGTTTTGTTGTTAACCATTGCAATGGAGCAGTTCTGTTGCAGTTTCTCTTTGTTTGTCTAATCTGTTTTACACTGAAGTGCTATTTCGTGGTGTTCTTTATATAAAACGCAACATATGAGAAAGTTCCTTTGGAAATGTGCGTCCAACGGATACTCAAACCAGCTGTCAGAGTTTTCCGTTGTCCGCATAAATGAAAATCTAAAATGCGCCAAGTAAAGATCTGAACTTTCGCTTTACGCACATATCCGATGATAAGTTTTCTGACTCAGATCATTCGCTTTTTATCTATAGTCCGGTCAGTAGGAAAAAAAGTAAGAGAAAAGTCCAGGGAGTGCCACAGTCACAAACCGCAGCCCTTCCCAGACCCCAAGAGGAAGAGGAAACCGACAAATCTAAACAAGCACAAACCAAACAAACGTACGAAAAGCACTAAGATTAGCCCTCTCTTCCCCCAGCGAGGTAATCGCAATACTAAAAGGACTGAAAAACACAAGAACAAAATGATATACGGAAAGACATACAACAAATCGCCTCGTAGAATAAACCACAAAGCAACAAAGCGTAAGACTAACACCGGGAAAATCGTTGAAGGTTTAAACTTGTTGTACACGTGAAAATTTTCATCCTTAATTCTGATGCAGCGCCAAATAACAAATATATGATCGGTCCACATGTGGGTTGTCTACCTCATATGAGAAACAACACAGTCAAACACATATAATTAAAACCACTTTTTTTTTTTAATGAATAAAGCAAAGGACTCAATGACGATGTGAAGCCAGAACACAAGAAAACCACAAACGTGCCCACGTCAGGCCTGAAGTCAAAACCTTTGAAACATATGGTACGTTTTGTTTAAAAAAAAATGTTCGTTTCATATAAATGACATACCAATGGATGTCTAAAATATAGAGCTGAATTTACCAAAGAAAAACCACAGTAACAGTGCAAGTCTTCCCAACGTACTTTAAGTAGACGCAGATGCATCGATACCAGTTACCCAGGAAAGGCCACCAAGCACAGCCTTGCGGACACATAGAAGAGATGAGAGACAAACAACAAAAAGACACAGCGGTACATTTTCAATGATAACAAAGAAGAACTGTAATAGTAGAACCACCGCCTTCGGACGGTCGGCAGAAGCAATTACTGGAGGACATAAACTAGCCATTAATTATAAAGACGCCGAAAATTCCAAATATATTTTCCGACTGCGTAAGGTCCTCGTCCTTATCACCGTAACATCAAAAATTAAAAATTGAAACTGAAACAAAGTAGAGAACTCAATGACAGTCTAATACCAAAGCCAAAGAAAGTCACGGTAGACCGTGGTGGGCTCCAGCACATACTGCAATAGTTACTGTCCTTTCGACATCTCTTGGAAAAACGTTTTTTGCTTGGCGTTTTATTTTAAAATATTTTGTTCTGATTGACAATATCTTATCAGAAACCATTTGTCTTTTATGTTTCTGTGTTTTGTTCTCAAATATTTACACAAAAATTAAACTTACCTTTTTTTTACGGCCAAAAGTTGGTCTGACCTATGCAATTTCTATAGTAAAGGGATTTTTTGAAGCTTTTGTCTAAGAAAATATTTTTTACTTTTTTTTGCTGAATTTGAATTATCGATGTTTTATAACAATATTGTGAACATTTCAGAAAAATTGAACAAGTGGAGCTTGTTGAAAATTTGCCTCCAAGTCACCTACCTTATAGATTTCTGAATGATTTGGCTTCATTTTTACTATAGGAAAAAGTGCAATTAAAGAAAGAAACAAAAACTACATATCAACGTACATACATAAATCCTACAAGATAAATTCCTGTAACAAGAATTTTAATGTATGATTTGCGAAACTGACTATTAACAAAAGAATAGAACTCAGGGTTTCGGCAAATCATATTGTTCCTATTCTATTACCTTTAAAATCTCGATAGTCTGACCAAAACACTTGACACTTCAGCTGTTCTCAGTTTTCTGAGTGTGTTTATTGCTTTTTTTTTTTTCATTTTAAATCTCTTTACTAAATTCCTGCTTTGCTGTGATAAAATAGCATTAAATGCAAATGCATAAACAAGATGGTGGAAGTCCTAACATTGATGGACCAGGTCAGTATAGTGCATATTTGCATGACAGACATGTGTAGAGCTTTTTGGTTTCAAATAATTATTTATGATATTTTATCAACAAGTAAAACCAATAGACTAAGCGCTAATGGATATAGACTACGCTTAACCAAATTCTACAGTAAATGTTTAACATATCGTATATTAAGAGAAATAGATACCCTTTCAGGCAATGCTTCGCTGTCAAAACTCTTTAGCCTCTCTTCTGAAGAAAAGTCTTCTCTAAAAGGAAAGAAATTTCTCTAAAGTAGATCCCTTTTCAGTAGAACCTTAGAGGCCAGAAAAGCAAACAGAAAGTAATGGTTGTCTCCTTTTTAACACTAGGCGATAAAAACTACCAGATGTATCATATCCAGTCCCATTAATAACTCACCTCTATCGACAAATTTTGAGGAAGCGGCGCCTCATTTGTGAACCTGTAAATCAAAAAAAAAAAAAAAAAAAAAAAAGTTAGCAATAAACATAATAAGTCCTCCATTATGTACAATTGGTTTTGATTCCACTAGGATAAATTGCATTTGGCATAAATATAGGAATATATGGTTGTGTATACACATCAAGTTTAATACCTGTCTTCGTGGTAACTACAAATCGTACCAGCCCATAGAAAACACTCACAAGTTAACGTTTACTTCGCATTTGTTATTTTAAGTCCTTTACTAGCACATTTACGAACCGCTTAAAATATTTATCTCCTTAGAAAATGGCGAAAAATTCGTCCAAACATATGTATTTTTCTTAAAATAAAGACTACACAATAGCAGATCACACCGTTTGTGTGCAAAATCTCTGCTGGACATGAGAATTTCCCATTTTCTCAAAGATACGTATCATTATCGCACACTCTTTAAGGAGAATATATATAATTTCAAGGAAACTAATCCTGGCGTGGAAATATTTACCTCTTAGTGCTGAGGGTTATATCATAATATTTTTGAAAGGAAAATGGGAAGGCACAGTCCTATCTGCAAATGTTGTCACAATTTGATAATGACAGCACTCTCTAGATATATCGACACATAGACGACTTAATGATGTCGACATTAAAACGTATTATTTGTTTTCTTTAAAAAATGAACACATTAGCTTATATAATTGCAAGTAGACTTATGTAGGCTAGTGTCACTGCAAATATTTTGATGCATCGAGCTATACTCTAGCAGGCAACAGTCTTGTTTTGTTTATTATCTTTCAGACAAAATAAGTATAGGATTTATGTATCTAGGAAGACGATAGACATGAAATGTGAAGCACTATTGCTTTTTTTTGGAATAATAATAATAAAAAAAAACACTCTAAAAACCTAAAGTATTGGGACATGCAGGCCTGCACAAACAGTGTTAATCCAGATCATACGCCACAGATCGCGACATCTGATCAGAATCTTCAATGTTTGCCACACATCCGGCAGTTTTTATGCTAATGACCAGGTAGTAAAATGGACTTCTTTTATTTTTAGGACAAGTAAGGTAAGGAGTTAAGTATCCCGATATTTAAGATCAGTACGGTATTTCAAAATGCCATCCGTTTGAGTTGTGATTAGTGCTTAAAGGATTAATAAAAGTTGAAATTACCTAATGCTAATATCAGCCTTGCGTATTCTGTCTATACTTGCTGCAGTCTTTGATTCCAAATCTTCTATATCCGGTATCTCAAATATGCTCATCTGATCGGCAACATAGTCTACCGTCATACCCTCAACACCAAAGTATGCTTTGTAAGTGTCATAGCCTACAACATAACATAAGGTGACTCTAAGAGTCGCAACGTGTCAAAATCAACTTTTTTACGTTCTTCCAGCGAAGATTCAGGTCAGCCTGTGGATCCGTTCAGTCCGGGAAGTAACTTTGACATGGAAATATTTCTCTCCTTTCTCAAATGGTGCCATTCTGCTTAGAAATTACTACTTGTTCTGAGAGCAAATCATTTACTCGAAGAAAATATAAGTAAAGTTACCCAGGAAATCCCATAATCACGATACATTTTCAGCAATGACTTGGCTAAGAAATGGCGTAACTGAGAGTTTGAATATAACGAAGCATGATAGTGTGTATATTTATTGTTATCTTGTATGAGGAGAAACAACTCTGTAATATTTGATTTCTTTTCTCTTCTGCAAAGTACCTACTCAAGAAGAAGAAGAAGAAGAAGAAGAAAAACAACAACCAACAACAACAACAACATCAAAAAACCTTTGCCCCACCTCCCTCGCCCCACCCTTGAGAGAAAACTCTGTCATTGTAGAGTAGACATATTTTCAGAAAGATTTTATTATGCAGGGAAACAAACAGAAAGGTTGTCTTTCATTGTAAACAATGACGGCGAAATCTACAAAGTATATTAAGTGTATCTAGTTCCCCTAAATGATTATATATTGTTAGCAACGTTGATCAAGGGAGTGTAAAAGTAAGATGTTTTCTGCTTTATTCTTTCTGAACGAAACGTAATATACCTAAACTTCATGTTTGTTAAGGGCTGACGATTTCAACCCCACTCACCCCACGCACCCCCCTCCCCCCCCCCCCCCCACACACAAATGCCCTCCCACCACACGTAGTTTTGGTATTGATCGTTTTATGGCTGTTACTCTTTTCTGGTTTCTGTTTGTTCTTTGATCATGTCACTGCCCATGTATTGCTGGAATTTGGGCTTAAATATCTCACAATACTTGGATTCACTTTCAATGACTCTTTTAAGCATTACCTTCAGGGACAACACGAACTGCTCCTATTTCCGTCCATATACCTGGCTGGGTCATCAAGTTTGTACCAAATTTCATGTACTCTTTATCTCCTGAATAGAAGAACAATGTATCTTAGATGACATTTAGCTGAAAGGTCAGTGTAAAAATGCTTTTGATTTTAAACATACACAAATTTATTACGAATAAATTCACAACTCCTCCTGATTACAACAAAACAAATATACAAATTATTGCAAAGTTGAACTATGAGAGTTTATCGATAAAATGCGCGAACGTTCTTGATACGTAATTCTGTATAAACCTAAAAGTATAAGAGTGTAATCTAAATGATATTTTTACTGATGAGGGCTACTGTGCTCTCGACATCACTTGGAAAGATGCTTTTGCTTTGCGTTTTTATCTTAAATGAAAATGTTTTGTATTGATTGACCATATCTTATTATAAACCATTTGTCTTTTCTGTTTATGTGCTTTGTTCGGGAATATTTACCCTGACATTAAATTCGGGGCCAACTTTTGGTCTAAAATAAAATTAAAAAAAAAGATTGCCTTTGGAAACATAGAACACACAAAGTCGTTAAAATCGGAGACTCGGTTTGAATGAGTCTCTTCATATGCAACACTGTAGTTTGCGATGCTGCATTCGCCCCCTCGCGCCGGCTTAAGCGGTATTTGACTTTCTAAATAACCAGGATGGGCTCAATGATCCCAAAGGAAATAAAGTATAACCAGCACTAACCTATGCAATGTTGATAGTTAAGTAATTTTCTTTTCAGTTTTTGTTTATTTTTCACACCGATATTTAATAAATCATGTTTCACAACAATATTGTGAAGATTTAAGATTTTTTTTCTTGAAATTCTATACCCACCCTATGGATATTTGCGTAATTTGCAGCCATTTTTACAATGGGAAAATGAAAATATTTACACAATTCTGGTCCAGAGAAAAAGCAACATTTTAGCCAGTTTTAGTTTTGTGAGTGTGTTCATTGGTCTCAAGGGTCATTCCTTTAATATAATTATTATATTTGATAAGTATATGTTGTCATTAAGTTTTACATGTTGCGTCTGCTGACACGTCTGGTGAAACGTTTTCATGTCTTACTGTTTTAAAACCTAATACGATTTGTTAGGACAAAAGGGATGTTTCACTGATCATTTTACCCAATGCAAGGCATACATAGCGGTCGGTAGCACTGTGACTGCAAAACCAGGTTTCGCAAGTTCGAATCTCGGCTCAGTCACATAACTTACATCGAGATTGATCATGAAATAATTTCTATAATAGCTATTCCCCGCTTCCGCTGATTCAAGAAGGGCAGTTGTCAGCTACATGCGAAAATATGTGCACAAGTACTGGTTAACTGCTGAGAGGAGAAAGCCTACCTAGGTAAAGTATGAGTAGGTTAACTGTCCAGCTCGATGTGACCGTAAAAGTGTTGACTTGGTCGTTTAACTCCAACAAAATTAAAGTGCTATGATGTACTGGTTATTTTATCAAATAAATCAGAGAAATAATTCTCATTTAGTAGACACTGACATGATCTAAACTATATAAGCATACTATTCGATACATTTAGAACTAAAATAAGAAAATTATATGCTGCTTAATGCATTAACTATTTTAAATACTTTGAAAATTTTGTGTAGTTTGAAAATAATAACAGGCTACGAAGAAGCTTCTTTATAGAATAAAAAACATACAGTTCAATTTCCTGAATATGGACTACATTACCATGCCCATTATAGCAATATGACGTTAAAAATGGCGACGTTACCTAGTAACAACAAATACGTATACATAATACACAAGGTTAAAACGACACGGCGTCCAAACGGCGTCGTTAGTTTTTGTTAAGTTTGGGGTTAAATATTTTTTAAATACTTTTCTTTAGATAACCTCGCTGAAACATCATTGTTGTGAAATTTGTAAAAAGGGAAAATGGAAAAGTTAGGATTTATAAGAGAGCACTGCTCTAAATGAGAACTGAGAGGTAATTGTCTTGTTGATGGGTCCCTGATTTGTTGAACTATCCGTCTGTTTCGAAAATTGTCTCCCATGTGTCCGATATAATATTCACGATAACCATTGCAAATTAAAACATACAAAACTTTTATGTTACGTTACAATTCATATTTTCTTTTACATGGAAAACCTTATTGCTTATTGTTGAATATTAATGAAGATCCTTCTATGATATAATTACAAAGTCCACGTCGTGGTTAGTTGCATTTACTAACTAAAAAATAAATTTTTTTTCTTGAATTCAGATATTACCATAAGTCTCTTTAAATTTGGAATTTGTCTTTTGCTTTTTATCACCTTAGTATCGTTCAAAACCGTTCTCATTGTTACGTCGTTCTTTAAAATTTCCATATTATATATACCACTTGACTTAGTGAGGTTCAAACCAACGCCGGCTTCGACGGCAGCGCCAAAAAAAAGGTAAGAGAAAAGTCCAGGGAGTGCCACAAACCGCAGCCCTCCCAGACATCAAGAGGAAGGGGAAACCGACAAATCCAAACAAGCACAAATCGATCAAACGTACGAAAAGCACTAAGATTAGCTCTCTCTTCCCCAAGCGAGGTAATCGCAATACAAAAAGGACTGAAAAACACAAGAACAAAATGGCACAAGGTCAGACATACAACAAATCGCCTTGTAGAATAAACCACAAAGCACCAAAGAGTAAGACTAACACCGGTACAAATGCAAAGCCCATCAGAGTCAGGAGACATAATCACTGCACAACTACGCTTGTTAAAAAACAACTTTCATGGAACAGTATTATGTTTGATTTCTCTGAATGACCCGTCGGATAGTGTACATTTTTGGTACGCTAGCGCAACTATTACATACAAAGAAATCTCTGGATCCTAAGGATACTGAAGCTTGGAAATGTTATTATGATTTAAGATTTAAACAAACTTCACAAAGAATTCCGGTCCAGGATCATTAATGACGCAAGTACTTCAGAAAAAGTATATAGAGAGAAATATGAAATATCACTGGGCTGAGTGAGGTTCGAACCCAAGCCAGCTTCGTCAGCAGCGCCTAGTCCTTCAGAGTCAGGAGACATAACCACTGCACCACTACGCTTGTTAAAAACTGGTTTCATGGAACAGTATAATGGTTGATTTCTCTGAATGACCGGTCGGATAGGGTATATATTTGGTACGCTAGCGCACCTATTATACGGGATCATTACTGATGCAAGTATTTCAGAAAAAGTGTCTAGAGAGAAATATGAAATACCACTGGGCTGAGTGACGTTCGAACCCACCCCGGCTTCGACGGCAGCGCCTAGCCCATCAGAGTCAGGTGCGCTAGCGTACCAAAATTATACTATATCCGACGGGCCATTCAGAGAAATCAAGCATATTACTGTTCTATGACACTTCTTTTTTAACAAGCGTAGTGGTGCATTGGTTCTGACTCTGATGGGCAAGGCGTTGCCGTCGAAGCCGGTGTGGGCATCAGTAATGATCCTAGGCCGGAATTCTTATTTCCGTTTGACATTATTTTATAGCTGCTTAAGTTACGAAATGTTATCCAGAAGTGAGCAGTAACGTCAGAGAAACGTACCTTCGGATATATGCGTATCAGCGCAGTCTCTTTAGAATCTTCATTGTTCATTTGAAGAATCGTTGACTATATAAAATGCGTCAAGTGGAGATTTTGGTCAGGCTGCTCGAATCCTCGTTCAGTGCACATGTCCGACGGTATGTTTTCTGACGACGTGTCTTAATAAAGATACGAGGGTGAGTCAATAAGTAACCAGCCTAACTTATTACCGGTTGAGATCCACCTCTTCTTTTTCGATGTAATTGCCCTCTAGTGTGATGCACTTAGACCAACGGTGTTCAAGTGCCATCAGCCCAGAACTGAAAAAGGGTTCTTTCCATTGACCCACTCCTCAACTGCCGTCACGACTTCTTCATCAGACCGGAAATGAAGTCCACGGATATCCTTTTTCAAGTTTGGGAATAGGAAGAAGTTTCTAGGAGCTCGGTCAGACAAATAGGCAGGATGTGGTATAAATTCATTACCGTTTCGTTCTACAACATCTATTGCAACTTTGCAAGTTGGGACTCTCGCGTTGTCCTGTTGCAGCAAAACACCTTTAGAGAGTTTACCTCGGCGTTTTTCACGAATGGGTGTTCTCAGCTGGTCTAACAAGTTTGCATAGTACACTCCAGTTATTGTACTTTTCTTGGGTAAAAGGTCCAACATAATACCGCCTTTTGCGTCCGAAAATACTGTGGCCATCACCTTGTTAGCAAATGGTTGCGTCTTGAACTTATTTGGCCTCGGGGACCCAGGCCCTACCCACTGACAACTCTGAGCTTTATTCTCTGGCTCATAATAATACGTCTCATCTACAGTCACCAGACGCAAAAGAAAATCATCTTTTGACCTAAAACGCTACAACAAGGCGCTGCATACTGATGCTCTGGTTGCCATTTGCTCCTCGCTAAGGGATATGGGGACCTAACGGGCTGTTAGCTTGCGCATACCTAAACGATCATGTAAGATTGTTGAAACGCTACCATGTGAAATGCCTAATGCCTGCGCTATTTCTTCCACCTGAATTCGCCTATCAGAGTATACCAAATCCCGAACTTTCTTACACATTTCTTCGTCGGTGGCATCCAGTGGGCGTCCAGACCTGGCTTCATCTTCTAAACAAGTTCTACCGCGTGTGAATTCCCCTACCCAGAATTTAACCTGAGCATAAGATGGTGCAGAAGACCCATAACCATCGGCTCACTCGCCGTGTATTTCCTTGCCTGTTTTACCATTTTAATACAAGTACCGAATTACAGCACGGTACTCAACTTTAGATGAAAAGCATGCCTTTGCATCACTAGCCATGTTTGACATTCAATATCTTATTAAAGAATGACTCGATACGCGTGTAAATTTGTACCCATGTATAAATCATACATTGAAACAAAGCATGAAAATCGTGACCGTTTCGGTCCATCGAAAATGGGATAGGCTGGTTACTTATTGACTCATTTCTGTTATGTCACATATCCCACGAAAATATAATTTAAAATAAATTTCTATATACCTTGATCATTACTGCAAATCAGCATCAGATGAACTGTATGATACAGAGCCGCGGTCTCAACGTTCAGCAGCTTTATATATCCATGCAAACTGTACCGGGAACCACCAGTAAGGTTGACAAACTGGGACAGGCCTTCCCAGATACGTGTCCTAACAACAAATAAATTAAATTAAAAAATGAAATAATAAAAGGAAATGAAATAAAACAAATTAACCATGATATGAAGAAAGAGGAATCAATCCTTATGCAACCAGTTTGCAAAGCTGTATTCAGTCAGAACATTAATGCATCTTGTGGATAAGCTACCATAATCAGACTAATCGGATACAGATACGTTTACCATTATTGTCTTAATTGTCGGACACCTATCTCTCTATCACACTTGTTCTGCGATTTGAACAAGTCGAAGCATGTTTGAGAACAATGCTGGGTACCTGATGGGTGTCGGTGGTTCTCTTCGAGCATTCACTCTTCATCAACAAATCAAGCCGTCTTGCCATGTTTAGTTCAAACATTTACTAAGTGTGTTGTAAAGCCAAAATCCATTTATCGTCCGAGTACCTATTTACGTCTTGTTTTATTTAAAGGCTAGTTATGCATGGTAATTAAAGAAAAAAAAAGACTACCAGACTCTGCTACTGTTGGAAAAGGACCTACCCAAAGACGTGAGGTAGAAGAGTCCACACGGCATAAATGGGTTAAAGTAATTTTGTCTAAATAATATCGCAACTACAAACAGTATATCTTTTACAAATACACCTGGTCCAATACTTTAATGCATTACTGCTATTATACATTAATACCAAAGGCCCCACATAGTGGTATTGTCACTTAAAAGGGACATTCGCAAACTGTGTAGATCAGGATCAGACGCCGCGCTCTGCGGTGTCTGATCTGGATCTACATTGTTTGCATTAAAAAACATGATTCCATGTATAAGAATGATAAACAATAAACTAAATTAGCCACCCCTTATATTGGAAATAGACTGGTAGACGATTACACTCGGCAAAACTGAGTTATGTGGGGTAGATACACTTTCAGCGGAATCAACAGTCTAAATGTGGTTTTTCTGATTCCATTATGAAAAAAAGGTGCCTCCCTTGTGATAAATTGTGAAAACCCTACTTCCAAGCGGATTCTTTCCCCTTACATACTGAAGGCACGAGCCGAACTTTCACAACTGGAGAAGTCATTAGGCATAAATAGATTAATACTCGCCTGTTAGTAATCATAGCGCTTTGCGAGCCACTATAACTGTCTGTACTCGTTTGTAATATGCTACTTCCACTGCCAAACCAGTTATCTGTGAAATCCATCTCCATGTCGTTGTTCTGAAATATTTCTTCTGGTTCTGGAGATAATAAAGGAATAAGCTGATTAGTTTCACCATGTACTCTAAATATTTGATCGCATTATTTCCTTAGCAAAACACAAAAAGACAACAAACAAAAACAAACAAACAACAACAACAACAACAACATAACGAACACAAAATAAAAAAATAAGAATAAATAAAAAATAAAAAATAAATAAAAATAAAAAAAAACAAACCCCCACCCCCCCCCCCCCCCAAAAAAAAACAAAAAAAAAAAAAAAACAAAAAAAACAAAAAAAAAAAAAAAAAAAAACAACAACAAACTAACACGTCTTTTACTTAAGCTTCAAAAATAAAACGGGACATTTTGGCACTCGGTATATTTGAGAAAAACGTTATTTGCAACACTACTCACGGCTAGTACTAGCACCGGTGATATTCTTTTTTCGGTTTATTCGAAATAAGCTCATTGATTACGAAGAATAAGAAGCTATAAAGTACAAAAATACGTCAAACCTGCCAGAATCGTTAAACCGGCTCAAATTTAAAATAAGGCAAAAAAGACCAATCGTCGCATGGTTCAGCTGAACCAGCACGAGCCTGACAGAAAACCGTTTATACACTGCACGGATGCGCAGGCTGATTTGAGTCTTCGTTGGGCGCCCATGTTAAAAGGTTTGTTTCATACTTTACATCTTAATATAATATGAAAAACAGACGTTAAATTCATCCATTAATTTGCATCATTTTCCTGCTTGTCCTTAATTATGAACGTCCATCTGACTACTTCATGGTGTGGTAAAAACTAACTTGGGGAAGTGTAAACAAAATAGACTCTAATCAAACATTGATTTTAAGGACCGTGATCTTCATGGATTGCTCAGACATATCAATCTAAATATTAAGGTATCATGCGTTAAATATTTGGCCACGTCCGGGCACATAGGACGGCACTATCGAAGTGAACATAGCCCAAAATCATGTGAAGTTGAAATTGTTCAGTGTTCTCCTCTGTCTCACACATGCAATTATTAGAAACGTCGAGCTGGTCTAGACCTAATATATTATGAGGCATTCTATGTATAATATAATGTAAATGAATCTATAATCAAGTGGACAGTGTTACAAATAGATTTATCCCCACATGCAAATAAAGAACAGAATCATTATGTACCTCCGTGCTATCGGTTTCCGCCATTTGCGTTGAAAACGAACTGTTATGAATAGAACAAAATATTCGACTAAAGTATTACCTATTTATCCAATGAGCAGAAAACCAAACCAAAATTGCTCGTTTATCTGTACTGGTTAACATAATGCTGGTTTGATCTGAAATCCACTTACTAGATAAGACGCCTTGCTGAACAACAAAGTATTGATATTCTTCTTATTTCTCCACGAACACGAAAAGTAGGTACGTATTAGAAGCACCTTGCCAAGGTGCTAATAATGAGTACACACAACATTTTAGTGGTCTTTTCAAGGATTGATACTTTTCTTATTTCTTCACAAAACATTTTATATGTGCTGAATAAAAGCGCCTTCGGCACTTTAAATGAGTACCCCCGATATGTTTCCGTAAAGAAATTAAACAGATATTTAACTGGATAGCCCTCCTATGTGGATCTATGTAAAATATAAACTAACGTGTAATTATTTCCAGGTCGCTACAGTTTCCAGCAGGAATTTCCGCCCCAATATACTGAACTGTAAAAAGGACTTTAAACTTCCTTCTTGTTATCGGTCTCTTGTTCGTTACCCTGTACGATCCGCTGTCAATGGATAGTACAATTATATTTTTACTCTGAAATTAAAAAAAAGGAAAATAATCGGATAACTGCCAACTAAGTTAAACATGAAGAGAAGCAATAAACAGTTATTTCATAACTCTTAAAAAAAATACACACAAAAAAGTGTAAGTTAAAAAAGCAATAAAAGTGATAAAAAATAATTTCAAGATTCTGCAAAAAACAATATACATATCTTCAGACCATCCTAAAAGCGTGTGTAAAAGTTCAAAAGGATCGGCCTGAAAATGTAGGAGTTGCGTGTACAAGGTACATACTCCCTATACATTTCTGTAGTATTAGGGCTCGAAAAAAGTCTAAGTTAAAAATGCAAAACAAGTAATAAAAATAATTTCATGATTCTGAAAAAACAATATGCATATTTTCAGACCATCCTAAAAGCACCTGTAAAGTTTGAAAAGGATTGGCTTAAAACTGTAGGAGGAGTTGCGGGCTGAAGGTACATACTCCCGATACATTTCTGTAGTATTAGGGCTCGAAAAAGGTCTAAGTTAAAAATGCAAAAAATATAATAAAAAATAATTTAAGGATTCTAAAAAAACAATATGCATATCTTCAGACCATTCTATAAGCGCCTGTAAAATTTGAAAAGGATTGGCCTACAACTGTAGGAGGAGTTGCGGGCAGAAGGTACATACTCCCTATACATTTCTGTAGTATTAGGGCTCGAAAAAAAGTCTAAGTTAAAAATGCAAAAATGTGATAAAAAATAATTTCAGGATTCTGAAAAAACAATATGCGTATCTTCAGACCATCCTAAAAGCGTCTGTAAAGTTTGAAAAGGATTGGTCTAAAACTGTAGGAGGAGTTGCGGGCAGAAGGTACACTCTCCCTATACATTTCTGTAGTATTAGGGCCCGAAAAAAGTATCAGTTAAAAATGCAAAAAATGTGATAAAAATAATTTCAGGATTCTGAAAAAACAATATGCATATCTTCAGACCATCCTTAAAGCGCCTGTAAAGTTTGAAAAGGATTGGCCTAAAACTATAGGAGGAGTTGCGGGCAGAAGAATGGTGGGGGGCGCTGACGGACGGATGGACGGACGGACAGACGGACGGACGGCCACTCAAAATTTCAGAGGGTATAACATAATACCCCGCCACGTTTTTGGTGGCGGGGCATAAAAAAATAAGAAACTGGACTTACTGATCGAAACTTGCAAGCCAAGTCCAGGAAACTTGATACTTAAATTATTTTCAGTTTTGTATTTTTGTGTTTATTGCTCTCAAGGTTCATTCTTTTTGGAATACATTTACCTTCACTACGGTTGGTGTAAGTGCCACGCGATATAAAAAGTGCCCCTGCACTTCACTTTAGTGTAATACAGTCGACTCTCTTTAATTCGAATTCCAAGGGACTCTCTGAAATACTTCAAGATATCCGTATCTAGACATATCAGATTTGCAGAATTGAGAAAGTAAGAAAGTAATAAATCGAACAACTACATTTCACAAAGGAATATGTTATATGACTCATGAAGTTAGATATATTAAAGATATTGTAGAAAAGAGGAGAAATTCCTCTTTTCCACAATATTTTGCTGCCTGTTGTTAAATATACGAGATGAACGAAGTCGAGATAACGAGGGTCGACTGAATTTATTTTCTGGTCTTTTTTGAACATTTAACCTAACATCTGCAACATTTGGAAGTTTATATGAGAATCACCTTTGGGGCCTTTTTGGCCGAAACTGGCTAGTCTTGTCCAGGAAAAACGGCACTTAGATCATTTTAGTTTTGTGTATCTGCTCATTGCTAGCAAGGGTAATTCATTTTAAAGTCTATTTTACGTTGATGTAGGTTCTGTTGTCTGGTCCTTATAGATTACAGAACTCATTTGGTCTTGTTGGCCGAAACTGGCTGGTCTGGTCCAGGAAATTCGACACTTAATTCACCTTCAGTTTTTTGTATGTGTTCTTTGCTCGCAAGGGTAATTCATTTTAGAGTCTATCTTACTTTATGTTCGTTCTATTGTCTGGTCCTTATGGATTACTGAACTTATTTGGTCTTGCTGACCGAAACTGGCTAGTCTGGTCAAGGAAAATCGACACTTAAATCATTTTCAGTTTTTTTATGTTCATTTTTCGCAAGGGTAATCCATTTTAGAACATTTTTACTTTGATGTAGTTTTATATTGTTTGGTCCTTATGGATTACTCAACTCAGGTTTCAATCTTTTTTGACGTTTATTTAGGTGCTTACCATGCAACCTCATAATTATTTTATCAAAGTGATTAATTTTTATTCACACGTTTATGTGTGATATTTCACTAATCCGGTTAGAGAGCCTCTATTTGAGCTGAACATTCATCTTTCCGTTTTAAAATTTGAACCTAAAGTAAAGGTCTGTAAAATCGGTTTTACCCGGTAGTTTATACGACAGACCGTTCTATGGTGGTAGTTCTGGTGTTGTCGATCTTTGTGGAACTTTGTGATTCTTTGCTGCGAGTTTTTTTCTATGCTTTATCCTGTTTGTTATCATGTTTGGTAGGTCCTGTCAGGCATGAGATCACCTCGTTGGGGATAAGGGTGCCAGTTGCTTTGCTTTCCGTAGGTTTGTACCATGCGTGTTGTCCGTCCTGGTTTGTTTACCTTTTCGTCTGGCTATATTATGTGACTAAGCTCTTCTATGCTATTTCATCAATAAAACCGAGTCGTCTGTATTCGTTGTGAGTGTATGCTTTGCTTGCAAAGGACACCTCTTTTCAGTACTTATCTATCTTTACTACAGCTTCCTTCAAGTGCAAGGTTGCTGCCGCAAAACGTCTCCCTACATCATTTTAGTGACCTATACGTTTTGGGTGTTTTGGAATTACTGAGTTCATCGATGTCTTTGACAATAGAATATTGCCAAACCATGGGTAAGGACGCGTGTTGCACGCTTAGATGTATTGTATCTAGTATTTGTACTACCATTTTTGTGGTAGATAGGCAAATAGGTTTCTGCAAAAGTTCCCTTTCTTTGAAAAATGGCGGTAAAATCTTTCAGGTGTAGCCTAAAAGTTTGTAGATTCTAACCATGCAGTGACAGATTCATGTAATGTGTTAGATGGTAATCTAACTGATAATGTGAATATCATTGTGTAACACTTTCACCCTTCATTTCTGAGGTGGACTCTAACAATATTGAACTTGGACAAACCTATTGTTCCAAATATGAGTCTCGGTCAAAATTTGAATCTACAATGACAAACAGTGTAGATCATAATGAGATAGCTCGTTACGAGCCGTCGCATTTAGAACTACACCGTCTGCGAGTGTATATGTTATAGTCTACGGAAATGAAAAGATTAAATGACTTAGTAACGCACCAAAGGGGCGAGCATTTTTTCTTTGCCAAACATTTTATTTTACGTGCCAGACAGAAGCTAGGTGCTAAAGAAAACAACAGAACTAAGCATCCTTACAAAATATATGTCAGAATTTGTTCACGTTTTCTGGAGATTCTGGCAAACTTCTGGCACCTAGGTCGGTGATACCTTCATAACACATACCTTAAATTTGAAAGTGGGTTTGTCTAGTTCTATTGTCAATTCTGCCTTTTCCGCAGGCTCCGACACTCTATACATGCACTTGCCCGTCATACGAAATGTATCGCCGCTCGTTCCTATTGCTTTATTCCTCACCACAGTAACTTCGACAGCTTCATGAAGGTTGAATTGCATTAGAAAATAAAATAGCCATAAACCTCTGAAACCTCTGAAATTGATAAATAAAACTGTTGTCATACTAATTTCTTTCCAAGTTATGTTTATCTGAAAGCATGAACAATTCATGTTCACGTTCCAAAACAATCCAGTATATACGTACAATTACATATAGACTTTCGGGGCATATTAAGCAGACGACTAATTGGTGATATTTGTTTTTATTTCTCCTAAAAACTAGGCCCAGTTGTTCAAAGCTAACGATGTCGTTAGTTAACGATTCGTTAAAATTTACATCGAGTGATACGCAAATATGCTGAATGTTTTTTTGCTGAAAAAATGTGAGAAGTTTTTGTAGTGCAAAAGCTACTCACATTTTTTTCAGCAAAAAAATATCAGAATATTGTATATTGAATCCGCTAAAACAGTTAACGAAATGACCCTTAACGAGCTCGTTAAGCTAACGACGCTTTGAACAACTGGGCCCAGGATTTGACATCTATTGCAAATTGTCTCTGTAAACAAGCTTTGACATTTCATGCAAAGTGTCTCCATTATAGAGAATTTGCATGACATGTCATATTCTGTTTTCTGGGAGAAATAAGAAAACATATTTCAATATGTCGACTGCTGAAAATATTATCTGGAGAGATAAGCTTTAAGTAAAATAAGAACTTTGAAGCTTGAAGCATGAAATATTAACAGTATGAATTAAGAACTGCGAAATACGAAAACTGAGTTGTGACGTGCGAAGAGTAAGGTATGAACCGTATATTATATGAAATGAACCAGCGCACGACAAAACCTACAATAAGACTTGTGCAAAATCTGATCTGAGTCTTCCCTGATCGCATCCTTCTACAGCCTCGGGGCTATACAAAGAGGGATAAACGAGAATCCTTACCATAATGGGTGGAACTGCAGGCTGATCTGAGTCTTTGCTAGCCACTCAGGCATTTTTGTAGGTTTTGTTGTGCGCTGGCTTAAATATGTATTGTGAAGAGGTAGGTATGACCTGTAAATTGTAAAATATAAAATATGTATTGTGAAGAGTTAACAGTGAAGTATGAACTAAACTGTATGAACTAGAAATATTAACTCCTAAGTATTAACTATAATTTATACATACATGATTGTGAACTATGGAGTGTGAAGTGTGAAAGTGTAATAATTGTAAAGTGTGAACCTTGAACACTGAATTACGAACTGTTAAGTATGAACTGTGAATTAATGAGTGTGAAGAGTGAGCTAGTATGCATTTATGACCTATAAAAGCATCTGTGCACTCGTATACACGCAGACATTTCCCCAGCAAATGACATGTTTGAAAAACACTGTTCAACATATATAGTATGAGAAATGCAAATGATGAAAGGAGCCGCAATATAAGGAGACGCATTTTCTGACAAGGGCGCCCAAGAAAGACTCGTATCCGCCCTATAAATGCGCTGAATGATCAGAGCATTCGTTACCCGCACGAAGAGACTTTGCAGTTTTGGCTATACAAAACGCACCCAGTGATGATTTTGATCAGACTGCGAATGCGCAGGTTGATCTAAAATCGTTGCTGGGTGCACATGTCCGAAGGTACATTTCTGTACATCACGGTTCATTTGTTCTTCAATGCTAAACTGTCTCGATAATGCACGCTGTGGTCATGAACAGTAACCAATTTAATCCGGCTGTTGATGCTGGCAGTTTCAATGTGGTTTCTCTGGTGCAGTTAGGTTTTGTTAGTTGATTCTTTACACTTGAGTTAAAGCATATAAACACCAAACTTTCTTTACAATAGTTTTCCACGTGATTATCATTGACCAATGAAAATAAATCGCGCATTAGACGAAATCAAAATAACGGTTATTTATAGCCGCGCTATTCTTGTCGCTGTGATGTCAGAATGCTGTTGATAGAGGGTTATCTGTAAGACCTCGACAGGGACATTTGGCAGACTGGAAAACAATGAAGATTCAGATCGGACGGCGCAAAACGCTGCGTCTAATCAGGATCTGCAGTTTTTGCTTAAATTATAGGAACTTAAGGTTTAAATGAAACTTATTAAGTCTTCGTTCAGGAGCATTTTTCCAGCCTACATATAGACACATTGAACCCAATGGCTTGCCATTTTTTTCATCAGTTTTCGTTTTCGGTGCCTCAGAGAGGCAGTGCCTCGTGGCTGTGACCTTTTAACGATGTGGACGATAAGTGCACTTTTTAAATGCTGAATATGACAAACTTGATATGAACGGCCGGATGCGCGAAGTGACTTTATCTCTGGAAACTGAGTCGGCCCGTTTTTAAATCAGTACCTATGGTGAAAGTCTATAGCAAAACTTTAATTCTTTCACTGCCACAGGCGATAATACTAGGCTTTTGCAAACAGTATAGAACCAGATGAGACGGCTCATTGAGCCGTCTCATCTGAATCTATGCTGTTTGACATTCAGTCATTCATCTTTACATATAAACGTCTTTCCAAGGGATAGTTTGTTAAAATAAAAAAATGCAGACGACAAATGTCGTCTGAAATTTGGCACCGAAAGAGTTAAGCCGCAATGTCAGAAAATGTACCTTCTAACAAGTGCGCCCAGTAAAGACTCAAATCAGCTTCAGCATCTGCGCAGTCTGATCAAGTCTTTGTTTTCACATGAAGAAACTGTGCATACAGTCGACTCTCGTTATCTCGAAGTCCAAGGGACTCTTTGAAATACTTCCAGTACCTCAACATATCAGATTTGCAGAGTTGAGGAAATATAGATCGAGCAACCACATTTAACAAATAAATATGTAATTTGACACCTGAAATTAGAGAAATATTGAAAATATTTTGGAAAGAGGAGAAACTGCAATATTTTGTTGCCTGTAGTTAGGTTTTCATATTTATACAGGAACCACTATTTTCACTTCTAGATAATCGATTCTTCGGTAGAAGCGAAGTTGAGATAATAATTGTCGACTGTACTTTGTTATCCAAAATGTGCCCAGTCAGAGTTTGATCAAATTGCGCAAACGCGCATACTGGTTTGAATCTTCACTGGGCCCAAATATCCTAAGGTACGTTTCTGACGTTGCGGTCATGTATAAGTATCGCTTAAAGCCATCGTTATCAGTACATGCATACAGATTTTTCTGACAGTGCCTCTATGTGCCTCACAGATCTGGTTCCGAGGTTAAAACTTTTTTTCATGCTAAACTCAGCTGGGCATAAAATTTTCTTTGCTAAAAAATATGAAAATGCCAACAACTATTGTTGGCATTTTCATATTTATTAGCAGAGAAAATATCATGCTCAGCAATGTTTACGTAGCAAGAAAAAATTGCAGTTGTTACTAACTTTAAAATGTATTAGCAGGACAAATTTCATGCTCAGCTGTTGAGCACGAAAACAGTTTTATAACCTCAGGGCCAGACTACATGGATAATGTGATCAGAAAGCTAAAATAAGTACATAACGACTTTATTTACCTAAATATCATGCTCATGTGTGTTCGTTTTGTCTTTATATTTTCCATCGCTAAGTATGTAACAGTTACGGCTAAAAATAAATCCAAGAATATAGTAATTTAGGTGTCTTATTAAACTTTCATTTTAAATTGCGAAATGCGTATACAGGTACCTCAGTTTGTAATCTTAAATAAGTGCCCGCGTGCTTTTATACGATTTTAATTGTTATATAAGTTGCCAAGGGGTGAATGTATTGACAAATTATTAATTATAGGCTGAGTCATAACACAATATCCATCGGACATATGCGGCCTTCGAAGGCCAAGTTCACCCAGTGCAGTCTCATCAGGGCTTACCTTGCCCGCCTACAAACATAAGGGATACTGTGAGACATCGACGTATAGAGAATAAAGGCCCAGAGCAAACTGCGCTGATGCGACTACGCGGATGTATCCGAGTCAGCATTCTACGTAAATCTATATCGGGCCGTCATCGGCCCGTCAGGGTAGCTGACGGGCCGATGACGGCCCGATGTAGATTTACGTAGAATGCTAGCTGGGTATAGAAATTTCTAGACAATCATTGTTCGTAGATTGATTAAATCCACATAAAGATTAGTTTCAGTCATTTTCTTGCGTTGCTTTACAACTTTTCCGTCACGCCAAATATGTGTGTACAGCGCTGGACCAATGATATATTACATAGATTGAAACAAACCGTTTAAATCGCAACAGCAGAAATTGTAACTTATGATATTTGCGCCTAATAATTTATGAGGGAAACAAATACACTTTCAGGTTAGGTAACTCATGTCTAAATTGTTTTTGTTTCCATCGGAAAAGGGGTTTACTCTAAAAGGAAAGAATTTCTGCAAATTCTTTCCTTTTAGAGTAGAAATAAATTATTTCCTTTTAGAGTAGAAATAAATTCTTTCCTTTAGAATAGACTCCTTTCTAGAAGGGAAGTGATGTATAGGAACGAAAACAGGATTCCAAAAAGTTTTCTTACTTGCATAAATATCGGAAAATCTACCAAGTCGCCTTACTCGGTACATTCCGAATAATCTAATCAAAACTTTCATAAAAAATAATTTATTCTATAGTATCTATTGATCCTGCAAAACGGACTATAAATGGTCTGCTTGGACTGTGGGACAGAACAGGTTAATCTGGGCCCTCGTTGTTTAAATATGCAATAAAGGCCATTAACTTCATACCGTGCGAGGCTCAATAGCACAATCTGTAGCGCTCTGACTACAGATCCAGGGGACACAAGTTTGAATCCCAGCTCGGCTACATAACATTCGAGGAGATGGATCAAGAAATCATTTCTACAGTCATCCCCCGCCCCTTCCGCTGATTCAAGAAGGGCACTTGTCAGTTACCGGCGAAAGTATGTGCGCAAGTACTGGTTAAACGCTTAAAGGACTGATTCTTCCCAGGAAAAGTCTGAGTAGGTTAACTGACCGGTTCGACATTACATGAAAAGTGTTAATGGGCTGTAAAACTCCAACTTAAACAAACAAGTTCTTGCCGTGTTTTTCACCGAACGCTAAATTCAAGTATAAACATTCAAACACAGGTGACATATTTGCCTCATTGAATATGACTAAAGTATAAGATGAACACCTCCGGATATCAAACAACCTTATGAACTCGTTATTAGAGTCACTCTTCATGAAAAATGTGTTGTTGTTCCAGCTGACAAAACATCGAACAATATCGTGTTTGTTTTCACAGCAAACTACATCAAATGCGTGATAGAAGAGTTTCATTATGGAAACACGCCTATTCAAATATATTGAAAATTTAACAACCAAAAAAGAAAAATTTTCAGATTAAAAAATTCTGATATTTTTCATATTTCTGCTCAAAACATAGATTGTGGGTACTCGTTAGCACCGCCTCGAAGAGGCTGTTCTTCGAAGCGGTTCTAACGAGTACCCACAATCTATGTTTTTGAGCAGAAATAAGAAAAATGATGTATACCCCTGTAAACCCCATTTTCTCTGTATAAAAGTGGGGTTCAAAGGGGTCAAAATTATATAGGCGTGTTTTCGTAATGGGTGTAAACACGCCTTAAGGAAGTTCTACATTTATATCTAATGAATCGTGAAAAAAGGACGTTTTTATAAGATTTAGTAATGTTTTATGTTTTCTTTTAGGAGTTTCATCTCTGAGAAAGACATTGGCCTTTTAACAATGTGCAGGATTCCTAAACAGCATAGAACTCATTCAAACTACGGGCTTTACAAAACTGCTTGACCAATTCCCCAAAAATACTGTCAGCAGGTAAAGGAAATGATTACCAATATTGCATCATAGCATACCCAAGAAGTGGCAGATATGTAGCGTAAATTTTAAAACGTTGTAAAGACCTGTTGAGAATTTTTAAAGCTTGGGTTTTACCTTATCTTAGCACATCACAAAAACACGCCTATATAATTTTGACCCCCTTAAACCCCACTTTTATACATTAAAACTGGGGTTTACAGGGGTATACAATATTTTTCTTATTTCTGCACAAAACATAGATTGTGGGTACTCGTTAGAACCGCCTCGCCGAGGCGGTTCTAACGAGTACCCACAATCTATATTTTGAGCAGAAATATGAAAAATATCAGAATTTTTATCGGAAAATTTTCATTTTTTGGGTGGTAGCCCTTTTTTGTGATTGTATGTGTGTGTGTGTGTGTTGAGGTTTTACGGCCCAGTCAACCCAATGGGGTCATGTCGAGCGCGGTCAGTTTACCTAACTATACTTTTACTGGACAGGCTTAGTCTTCTTAGCTGTTATTCAGTATTGTGCACATTCTTTTGCCATTGGTTCTGTGACTGTGGCTAGTCCTGGATACTCTTAATACCATATTTGACTAGGTCTGTTCATGTCTATAGCACATTTGAGTGTTTTCAATTTTCAGCTATACGGTATAGCCCCAGGAGTCCCAAAGCACCAGAAAAGTAAAATCATACCAGCACTACGAGCATTAAAACAATCGTGTAATCAAACATGGCATCACGAGTATTGAAAAAACCGTGTTATCAAACATGGCATTTTAACGCTGCAGTATCTTTTTCGCAGGTGTCTGAACGATTATGACCGGACACTTTGTTAAGGAATAAAGGCCTTGATGCCAAGACAACCTTACTGTCCTGATGGAGGGTAATAAACGGTAACTTATATGTTATATTAGTTGCCGGAGGCGAATATTTTATCACTTTGGTCATTAAATATAAACTGGTTATTCATACCTCACATTTAAACACCATACCATGTTTAGCCAACAGCAACAATTTATTGCGGTTTAAGAAAAGAACTTTGTGAAAGCTGCATTTATTTGCCATTGAATTATTAATTTCAAGGTAAACATTCAAACATTTAAACACCGGTCACACATTTGAAAAGTTGAAGCCCAGCCTATAGTGAACTTAAATATTATTAACACTATGTGTTAGGTCAGTTGATAAAAATCTTATTGTTTCGTTTTGAATGTGGAAAATATGTTTCATTCCGCGGCCGAATTATGCAAAATGAAACAGTAACTGATTTGCATAGTCCTTCTTTAAGCCGCGACCTGTTCTGTCAGAATTAAAGAGAACCAGAATTGACTTGATAATTAATCTAAATAAATATGAGTTAGGGAAACGCATTAGACTCCTTTTGAGAATGAAGGCAAAACCGTTTTTTAAATTAAGTCCCTGAAATGTATTTAGTCGACTTACCCTCACATATAAGAATAACTGAACGATAGAAACTACTGCCTCTGTACTCTTTGTCTCACGTGCCATTTTAGTATTGCTTTCATGAGCTGGTTGATATTAAATTTAATTTTACAAATAGCGTTCTCCGAATTTATCATTTACTCTAGAAATAGTGACGACATAAAGTGTACATAATATTTACATGGTACGGTGACGTCACGTAAGCAGAATTGGCCCATTTGTTTGGATCATTAAAACAAAGGTTCGCTCCGTTTTGTGGGGTTGAGTTAATCAGTTTGTGTGAATTTGCTCTAAATGAGGGACTTACCCTATTTGTGAGTATTTTATCATGTTTATTATGTCGAACTGCATGCATGATTGTTAACTCTAATATGGTTGATGGCTGTGCTTCCCTCCTTAATTGCACGATGGTGGGTAGATCCTCAGACTAGAGGACGACTCCCTCAGTCTGTTTCACTCACTTGGCTGGCGCCTGACTAAGGATGTCGGTATTCGGGCCTATCATGGCCCTGTTTGGTGTGTTCTGTGTAAAATGGCTGCCTAGACAATTCAAATTCACGCGGAATATCAAAAATAAAAGTAAGGAAATGCTACGGCCACGACGTACAGCCTTCCCGAGGCATCAAAAGACGGAGAGATGAGGAAGCAATAACGGTGAAACAAATCCTACATATGAAACCACCGACGCACAAAGATCTGCACATAGGAACTGCCTTGGAACGGTCAGTCAGAAAAGTACTAGGTGATGTCAACATTTTGTCTTACAAATATAAAAAAAGTAAAAGATCCCGAAAAGGGATAACCCCCACCCAGTACTGCCTATTGGGCTTTGTAGATTTATCACTTAACCATTATCAGAATAGCTGGGCTTCAAGCACATGCTCAACCTGTTTTCTTGCCATGGTGCAAGTTTCCGATCATGACCTTGAAATCTGTAAGAGGAGTTGCAGACATACGAACTGTGCTATGGCGTGGTTATAAGGAACTAATTAAATAAATCATGGGCATGTAATTTTTGCAATATCAGTTTAATTAAAGTTCTCTGACCTTCATGCATATGCTAAACCAATACCTCTTCTGTAGTGCAAGTTTCAAACTATAATCATGAAAACTGTAGAAGTTGCAGAGACATGAACTCCACTATGACATTTGAATATGACAAATTTCTAAGTAAATGAAGGGTATGTAACTCTATTTATAAAATTTGATCAAAGTTCTGTGACCTTCATGCACATGCCATGCCTATATTTTTACTTTGCTACAAGTTTCAAATCGTTATCTTGTCACCTGTACAAGTTGCGGAGACACGTACCCTACTACACCATGTGTATAAGGCAATTTTTCTAAGTAAATCAAGGGTACATAACTCTACTACTAAAATTTGATAAGAGTTATGTGACCTTTGTTCATTCTACATGCTTACTGTGGTGCAATTTTTAAACTATTACCTTGAAAAATGTAGGAGGAGTTCCGAACAGTACTATTCAATGTGATGGACGGACACATAGAAGGACGGACGGACGTACACAAGGACGTACGTATGACGGAGAGTAAAATTATATGCCTTCTCTGCTTCGTAGTGGGGTCATAAAAAGCACAAAATGTCATCTGCTACAAATTTTGCTAGCGGCTTAAAGGATTAAAGTTGGCATGACGGCCAACTGGAAAGCTCCCAGGCATTGCGGATTCGAACCCACTCAGACGAAGGCATTTTACTACCTAACTCATACTGGACTTGTCCTGCCTTGAATGGACATGCATCACAAGTGCATATTGTTGGTTTGTTTCATGTAGATGAATGCTCTGAAGTCTCAACTCTACAAATCACATACGCGCGCGCGCGCGCACGCACGCACGCACGCACACACACACACACACATCACCGAGCCGATATAATCACACAGGGTTACATTTTTAGGGGAAGCCAATCTGTCAGAACTGTTTTATATCCTCTGAAAAGAGTCCACTTTAAAAGGCAAAGAATAATTTCCTTTTAAGGCTAACCCCAATTTAGAAATGAATTGTATAAAAAGTTTCAGAAAATCTACCGGTTTTTATTAAGTCCCATGTAGACTATAATATGAATATGAGGATAAATAACCCTCTGAAGGCACAGAATAAAGTCAGACAAACACGACACGACATTGCAGAACAGCGCTTCAACGGTAACAAAACGAATGCAATTAAGGTTTACCGCAACGGAAATATGGCTTTAGAAAAGTCAGCAGTAAAACAATCGGTGCCAAATTTCAAACGACATTTGTCGTCTGTTTTTTTTCTATTTCAAAAACTATCGTTTGGGAAGACGTTCATATGTAAAATTGAAAGACTGAATGTCAAACAGCGTAGATCCAGATGAGAGTGAAATAAAACCTTCCGCCGTATATGCAGGTAATTTCTAAGCTGCAAAAATAATTTCGGCTAGTTTGCTAGCCATGCGGAATTCTGGATAACCTGCCAGTCCCTTTAGCCACCACACCCACACAAATATATATGTATTGGGTGTGGTAGGGGTAAGGGGGGTGGGGGGGGGGGCAATCCACCGAACGAAAAAAAAAAAAAAAAAAAAAAATACTGCAATGCCGGGGTGGGGGTGGGGGAGCAGGTGCCCCTTTTGCCCACCCCTAGAGGCAATAAAAAATAAATAGAGCCTGGCCATAAGGAAACCTGTTTTATACCTTTGCGAACATCAAAGGCGCAGATCGGCCTGTTGCATCTGCATAGTCTGATTAGCGCCTTCATTTCCTGTTCACAGTTTAGATGGTATAACGTACCCAGTTTTTCAAGACTCTAGTTTTTCACTGCAGCTGCGCAGTCTGAGCTATTTCATACCTGGTTATAACTCCAAAGACAGGGTTTCTCGTGATGAGGCTAAATAAATAAATTTACACTTAGCTCTATGGGTAACTTTTAGCAGACAACATTTTGAAATATTTTTCTTACATTTCTTAGAAAACAGGTTTTTACTGAGACAATTTGCATGAAATGTCAAATCCTGTTTAAAGGGCAAAATAAGACAAATGTCACCAATTTATCGACTGCTGAATTAGCAGAGAGAGTGGTTAGGATTAAAATCTCCTCGAAATCAAATTAATATAACGCTTCGAACAACAAAATAAAACCGTTTCTACTCATACATGTACATTATCTAGTTAAAAAGAAGATGTAAGATATGAAATCATGTACTTATATGACAGAAGCCTGTGAAACTGACCATATGCTACCTATCAGCAGGGCAATATTAACAAGTTATTGACAAATCACACCATGTCATTTACTAATGGCTCTTTCATTATCATTTATAAACTCCCTGTTTTCTGGAAATCACAAGGTAGCTTGTGCATAAGAAAGTGTAATATCGAAAAATACCGGGGGCAAGGTATGAGTAGCGGTCGATCGTGTGGGGGGGGGGGGGGGGGTGGGGGGTGGGGACATGTGCCCTTTTGCCCACCCCTGGATCCGGGCCTGGAGACGGCTCATCTGGATCTATGCTATTTGCAAAAACCTATAAATATCGCTTGTGGCAGTGAAAGAGTTATACTTGACTTTACAAGTGCTCATTTCTCTGATACAACTCCAGCTACACATAAGTGTTTGGTCAGCACAGGTACTCCCTAACTCATCATCAACACAGAAACATAAATTTAACTTTCCAATACTATGATGACTTATAGATGGGGACTCGATTACAAACGATTACAAACCAAGTCAGAGCAAAAGAAAACCACAAGTAGAAACGCGGTGTGCCAAAATACGGACGAGTAAGAAGCCTTGCCGAGCCGCCAAAAGAAGGAGAAACGAAGAACAAATAATGACAAAAGAAATGCCACATATGAAAAATAAACGACCTACACAGGAGCAAAGAAGAACTGCAATAAAGGGACGCCTTGAAATAAACGACCTACACAGGAGCAAAGAAGAACTGCAATAAAGGGACGCCTTGAAATGATCAGTAGAAAAACAGCTGCGGGAGTTAAACCAGTGTTTGCATATGAAACCGAGTCTCCGATTTCTTGATTTTGTGTGTTATTTGTTTCCAAAGGCAATCCTTTTCGACTTTTATTTTACTGGTTCGAAACCCCGCTGTTTTCTCCTGCTGCATATCTATACATTAAAACAATACAAACTAAAAGAATACAAAAAGAAAAATAGGCAACCATTGAAAAAGATAACCATAACGCAAGCAAGGCTATAAGAAAACAATAAAAAAAAAAAAAAATAAAAAATAAAAAAAAAGAATAAATAAATACATAAATAAACAAATAAATAAAATAAAATAAACAACCATAAACAAACAAAGTAGGCAGCCGTATAGTGGGTGACCACACTACTATACTATAATAAAAACAAATATGACGAACATTAAGCCTTTATTACTTGGAAAAGGTGAGTCTGCCATCACTACCCGATGAATGTACTGTATATTTATGATAATTTATGAAGCACGTTAATAGAGTGGCCTATTTAAACAAACTTAAGATTTGTCAAACGGAGTCTTACGCAAAATTAGTAACGGCCGGTCTGTGTAATCATGTATAATATTTAGCTTAAAGGGGAACGCAACCTTAAAAGGTATTGTGCTTTAAAGTAAAAAACTTTACAAACAATGAATTTTGCCACAAATTTGATCAAAATCGGTGGAAAATTAATTAAGTTATAGACAACTGAATATTTCAACATTTGTGGAATGGGCGCCGCCATTTTGAATATTTAATGAGGTTTAATAAAAATCGAAATTCGTTTCATAAAGGCAATTATTTTTATAAAGTTGGTTTATTTTGGCGGAAATGATTGCTTGTCACTAAAATTAAAAGATTATGAAAAATGTGTAGCTAAGTTTTTCTTGAAAACCCTTTATAATTTAGTTTTGCATATTTAATTTGGGCTATGTGACGTCATAAAGTCTACAATATGGCGGCATCCATGACAACCATTTTAAATATTTTCAAACCAACATAACTTTCTTATTTCTAGGCCGATTTTGAAAACTCTTGCATCAAATTAAATGCCTTGTTAAGCATTTTACTCCAAAATTTACTTACAACTTATATTGCGTTCCCCTTTAAGGCTTTTTTTCCTGAAGGGACTCATTCATGGATGTTTTGAAACGACTTAAACTATTGATATATTTCCTATCTTAAAAACTAAGTCAAACTGAATCAAACGGGAACTTTATAGTGTATATGCACACGAAAAATATAAGTGAAAATACCAAGAAATACCACAATCGATTTTTCTATTTATCTGTATTTGAATCCAGCAGTTTTAAGCAAACTGCTGTTTGCTAAAATCTGCTTGATTTATATAAGTAGCTAAATAGATATCGACAGTGCCGTTTCCTGGGTATCTTCACAGCACACGTGGGGATAGTCGGATGTGACAAAGGTGCCGCGTGCTTTACGTAATCGGGGCCTCCAACTGAGATTGGCTTACAGTTAGGCAAGGCCTGCTATCCTTGTAGTAGGTAAGGGTAGAGGGGGAATGTTTTTATTTCTTCTGTTTCTTCACTTTCATTCCTTTTTCTTTTTCTTTCCTGTCATTTTCTTTCATCTCCTCTACTATCTCTTATGCCTCTTTTCTCCCTTTCTCCGGGAGACGAAACAAAATGACCCACAAGTGTTGACGTGTCGTTAAACCCCAACTCAATCAATCCAAGCACACGAAAATATCTTATTGAATCATATAAATAGTTAAATAGATATCAACTGTGACAGTTCACTGTTATTTTTACTTCCACGTTTCGTGACAATCGAAGCAACTTTGCGCTTTTTCTGAAATGTGATGTAGCGGTCTGATCGTATTTTAGGTCAGTCGTAGATCAGTGGTAAAATAACTGAATTTAGGTTGTACGTAGCGACACCCTTGATCACGGTGGAGATCCTTAATGATCATTGTTGGCAGATTTCATAACGTATCGTATTTTCCTAGACATTGGGACACCTTAAATCCTTCCATACGTCTTAGAATTTCAAAAAGTCAACTTCACTACCTGGTGATGTGTTTGAAACTGTTGGATGAGTGGCAACCAATGTAGACTTTGATCAGAAACGGCATTCTGCGGCGTTCCGATCTGTCTATACGTTTGCTTAGACATATATTTCTAAACGCTTATGGTGTATACGATAAATGTTAATTTCCCTTATCCTCATCCCAAAATCATCTCGAAAACATGCCTATATAATTTTAACCCCCTTAAACCCCACTTTTATATAGTAAAACTGGGGTTTATAGGGGTATACATTATTTCTCTTATTTCTGCTCAAAACATAGATTGTGGGTACTCGTTAGAACCGTCGAGGCGGTTCTAACGAGTACCCTCAATCTATGTTTTGCACAGAAATATGAAAAATATCAGATTTTTTTATCTGAAAAATTCATTTTTGGTGGTAAAATTTTCAGTATATTTGAATAGGCGTGTTTTCGTAATGATTTGCTGCGTAACGCATGTGCGCAATATGCATATAATCTGCTTAATTCATACAAGTTGCCGACTTGAGTCTTCGTTGGGCGCACATGTTAGAAGGTACATGCTCCCACGTTGCGGTTTATTTGGCTGTCCAACTGCGTTGTATGTAACACCTTTTTACTAACGAATACCAGTACCAACAGTAAAATTATTGAAAAAGAAATTAAACACATACTTTAGCAGCCTTGAAATAAGAATGAAGTCTACAGGTATAAGAGCAATTCTTCTTTATTTAATATTGACGATTGAATATTAGGGGAAGAACCTTTAAGGGGACTGAATACGCATACATTCAGTACTTTTTAGCAATGTTTATTCGGATTGGTTCCAGCAGGTAGGTCTAGTAGGTCGGACTACGTCCTTCCTAATTTTAACAAAATCACCCATATGCCGTATGCAACCAGTTTTGCATCAGCTCGCGCGGACACAGACACACGAGCAAGTTTGCCTTATGAAAAAGCATTATCATTCATCATGCAGATGTAATCTTCTCTACAGTGTAATTCATGATTAAAAATCGGTGATGTATAGGCTGCTCTGGATTTACTCAGACCGCAAATATTGTAAGGTCGTTTGTAACATAGAGAAATACATTTGTATGTATACGAAAAGGTTCCTTTCTAAACTTGTCCTTTCTGCTTTTTACTGTCTTTTTTTTTTTTACTTTAGGGCCATCGCAACTGCAGCGGACGACACTGAAATATTTCTTTTTGTAATTTTTCGAAGAAAATAAGTGATGATATTTCATGTGAATCGTCTGCCAAGCAGACGATTCATATGTAATGTTAATCCTTTTTTATGAAAAATAAAAAGAAAATCAAGAGAATATCCGCCACAAAGTTTGCTTGGCACTTTAAGGGCTAAATGGTATAAAAAGTTTCAATTTCGCTAATATCCTGATATTGTTTTGTAATATTTTCTTCTTAATATTTGTCCCATACACATGTGTGTGTATGTCTTCCATAACAATACTAAAGTTCATTGTGTAAGAAAAAATCTGTCTGTTAATTTTTCTGATGAAGACTATTCAATTGCAGCCCAGCCAGCATTCTTTATAAATCTACAGCGGGCCGTTATCGGCCCGTCAGCTACCCTGACGTCAGCTACCCTGACGGGCCGATAACGGCCCGCTATAGATTTATATACCTCGTAGAATGCTTACTGGGAGAAACAATCCTGTTTATGGCAGGTTGATAGTCACATCTGCTCCAGAACTTCCCAGAACGAAGTTCTCAGATATCAGCGTGTCATTGTTCTGTTTCACGTCAACTGTATAGTCGCCCTTGAATCCTCGTAAGTTGATGGGGCTGCTATCGACAATACGAAATGTTTCCTGTGTTCGCCATGTTTGCTTGTATAGTGTCATATAGACCCGTCCAGCAGCGTTCGGCTGAAAATTAAATTCACCTTTACCACTACATGGGCAGATTTAACAGACGACATATTTATTACATGTTCCTTAGTTTTCCCAGAACAAAGGCTTAGATGTTTCATGAAAATTATTTTCTTGTAAAAATATGACAAATATTTCTAAATGTCATCTGCTGATTATTTTTACCCAACATGCAGAGCGTCAAATTACAATATAAATATGATACAGAGTCAGCCATGTGCAGTACCAGTCAATGGTTAAGTCTTCGAAATTTTGATGCACATATGTAATTTTGACGTAATTTTGATTTTTAATGGCTACTTAAAGGAGCGAATATACTATTGAAGAAGAAAACCCTTGCAAAGTGTTTCCCTTCCTTTTGAAAATAGGACTACTGTAAAATGAAAAAAAAAATCCTCCCCTTTGCAGGATTGTTTATTATTTTGGATTTGACTCCTTTCCAGCAGGGCTTAGTGTGCAGAAAAGGTAACAGTCTTGTAGAAACTGGCGGAAGATAATCTAAGTGTATCCAGTCTTCTTATGCATAAATAAATTACTTAGCATAAATCTGACTGGATAGCTTTTAATACTACAGTATCAAACATGTAGCGTGTCAGCTACTGCCTGTTAAAAGTAAGATAACCTTCCAGTAAATGTCTTAGGTTTTAAACAAAACAAAAGTAGTTCTATAGCATAACCATATTTAACATTTTATGAATAAATATTAAAAGGAATGACCACTGAAAGCAATGAAAACAAAATTTAAAACAGCTTATATGTCAAAAAAGGTAAGAGAAAAGTCCAAGGAGTGCCACAATCACAAACCGCAGCCCTTCCCAGACACCACGAAGAAGAGGAAACAGACAAAACCAAACAAGCACAAATCGAACAAACGTTCAAAAAGCACTTAGATTAGCTCTCTCTTCCCCAAGCGAGGTAATCGCAATGCTAAAAGGACTGAAAACACAACAGTTTTCTGGACCAGAATAGCTAGTTTTGGCGAACTAGGTCCGTCAGTGATCCTTCTTTAAGTTTTCTTAATCCCCGGAAAGGTTGAAAAGATTAGACAGGATCAGTAAATATAAACTTCATTATGGTGAAATACGGAGGGAAATATACGGCCGCCACATTGCACTAACACCAGCATTTGTGAAAATTAACATGTACTAAAATGACACTTCACAGCAATTAACGCACTATTCTAGTGACGTTCTATTCTCGTTACTGACTACTTTGGTGGGGTTTTACATGCGAAATTTAAGTCAACTGTACAAATTTTCTAATGCACTCTCTCTAACCATAGGATAGTGTTACATATGTAGTATTCACGTGTAGGTTTTGTATTTAAATGGGCATGATCCAACTTGATGGTAAAAACGAGAGCTTTATTTCACAATAGTATCAACAAAATAAAACTGCATTAACAATTGTTTAGCGGTTAATATATAAAAAAACGCGATCTTCGTAAGTACAATACACTACTATATTTACAGTCTGCTCACTCTTACCGTTAGATCTGGACCTTCTACCAGTCGCATACCATCTTTCCATATTCTACCATCCCAGAATCCCCACAGTATGATTCCCTCCACTGCTGGATGACTAAAATACAGGTAGAGCATCTCTTCAAGGGCTTGCGCTGAAACAAAAATCATTGCAAGTGGCCAAGTTATTTCTTTGACAATTAGAAGTAAAATGAGATAGGAAATGTGAAAGTGAAATTTAACCATACTATTTTAATAAAAATATATTCCACTTCTTTAAAAGCATATGCAATGGTTTCTTCTCAATGTAAATATTACATTATACGAGGGTCCTGCAAAAAAGTTTTGTCACTGGGTTCGGATGACTTCAGTGCTACGTTTCATCAAACATTTTTTTATTACAAACTTTCAAAGTATTTCCTCTTTACTGAAACACATTTTTGTAACCTTTTTACCCAGTCGCGAAAAACAGATAAATAGTCTTCTTTTGGTATCTGTTGGAGATGCTGATAAATAGCGCTGCCAAGAGAACTTCTAAACGTATACTTATTTCCAGAAAACATTTTCTTAAGCCTTGGAACTAAAAAGAAGTCACAGGGACTCAGGTCAGGTGAATAAGGTGGATAGTTTAAAACTTTCACCTTTTCAGAAGCCAAAAAAGACTTAACGACCTCAAACTTATGAGAGGAGGCGCTGTCATGTAAAAGGTGGACTCCTGACCAACCTTTGCTTGATCGTTTCTTATTGTAAAACGCTTTCACTTTCTTCAGTACAGATTTCTTGTAGAATCGGCCAGTGACTGTATGACCAGATGGACAAGGCACTTGAACGACTGGCCGACTTGAATTAAAGAAAATTGCGTACAACATCTTTTTCGAACTTATGGTTCTCTTGGCAATACATGGGCGTTTTTGATCTTTTCGCTTCCATTGCTTATTATCAGCCCTTCTTTGTGGCTCAAACATGTGCACCCATGTTTCATCACCTGTTAGCAAGTTAGAAATAACCCGACTATTACAACCTTTGTATGTTTTCAAAAGTTCCCGGGCACATTTAAGGCGTTGTGTCTTTTGCTCCTCAGTGAGTAAATGAGGTACCCACCTAGCGCAAACCTTTCTCAGGTCCAAACGCTTTTTTTTCAAAAGTGTTTGCACACTGCCTTTTGATATGCCAGTACAACTAGCTATATTTTTTATCTCTTAAGTACTATCTTCAAATGAAATGAAGCTGCCCCCAGTTAGCTATAAAACACTTCTGAGGACTGTGTAACTAAGTATTATAGAAGAAAATATTGTCTAAGTACGTAGTTTTCTAACTAGGCTATGCCAAGTAAGGTCAAGGGAGGTAAAATGTTATCAGTTAAATAGTAATTATAATCTAATTATTTAAAAAGATGTTTGGTATATTTGTAGCTTTATGTATTTTGTGGTCGATTGTTTACATCCGAGCCAAAGTTTACATACACCGTGATTATCATTGATCAATGAAACTAAACCGCGCGTTTGTACGAAATGCAGGTAACGGTTGTTTATAGACGCAGTATTCGTGCCACTATGACGTCAGAGTGCCGTGTTATCTGTAAAACTTGGACAGGGACATTGGCAAACAGTGCAGACCCAGATCAGTCACCGCAGAACGAGGCGTATCAGACGCCGTAGAATGCGGCATCTGATCAGGGTATGAATCGTTTCCTTAAATTACAGGAAGTTAGGGGTAAAATGAAATAGTCTGAAGTCCTTGTTCAGGACCATTTTCCCACCTACACTCGACCCTACAGTGCTGTCAGTACTTTGATTATGATAAGCATATATATTTCTTTCATAATAAGCGTGCAGATTCTTCTTAGTGAGAGCACAAATTACTTTCGTGAAACTTAGAGTACCAGAACACTTATTCTTATCAAATTTACGGAGAATATAACTATCGAAATAGTAGTCTGGAAAATCAGTTTGAAACAAAAGTGAAGCTTCTCTGCTTTTGGTCACATCTAAAATAGTTCCGGCATCAACCTTTAAAACATAATTGCAACTAGTTTCACATCGCTTTTAAGTGGTACCTGATCAAAACTAAAATAAGTAGTTATAAAAATTTCTTTTTGTCACGTTGTCCCGGGAATGCTACAAATTGCGCTTAGCTGTACCAAGGCATCAACCCACTTTAAAAGTGTAATTGTCATAACAATAAGTATTACTGATAATAACATTTGATAAAGTGCTGCAATTGTAAACTTTTAAAATATCTACATAAATGCAATGTACCGAAAAAGTGCACGCGAATGGAAAACACCTACTGTATATGAGGGTGTTCAAATAAATATAATTCTATTCAATTCTATTCCGTGCCATTATCTAGTACCGGGTTTTAAGCACCCCCACTCCCCTATGAAATACTTTTCACTGACCGTTCCAAGGCGGTTCTTCTGTCATGGTTTATTTTTGTTATAGGTCGTCTTTGAATGTGTGTGTCGCTTACAGCTTTTTGTTTTGGATAGCCATTCGGCCACTTTGTGGGAAAGTAACTGTCCGTTTTGCTTTCTGCTAGTGGTGTTTTCATTAGGGTCCAGTTATTTCGTGGTTGCGTTTCTTTCCCTTTGATGTCTCTGGTGGGAGGTGTGGGATAATTGTATCTTTGCCTTCGTTTCTGTTTTACTGGGTCAATGGTGCGTTGCGGGTCAACAATTGATTCACTCCGTGTCCCAACCAAAACAAATGGTAAGAGAAAAGTCCAGGAAGCGCCACAATCACAAAAAAGGTAAGAGAAAAGTCCAGGGAGTGCCACAATCACAAACCGCAGCCCTTCCCAGACATCAAGAGGAAGAGGAAACCGACAAATCCAAACAAGCACAAATCGAACAAACGTACGAAAAGCACTAAAATTAGCTCTCCCTTCCCCAAGCGAGGTAATCGCAATGCTAAAAGGACTGACAAACACAAGAACAAATTGCCACAAGGTAAGACATAAAACAAATTGCCTCGTTGAATAAATCACAAAGCAACAAAGAGTAAGCATAACACCGGGACCACCGCCTTAGAACGGCCCGTTTAGTAAACCACCGGAGACAAGCTCTTCCCAGACACCGAGCCATAGCCCTTCCCAGACACCCAGACAAACCGTATGTTATCCACGCCCGTGAACGTATACGATAATTCCAGTTCACTGTTAAGTCTACAAACTAATCATTCTTAGTACTGACAATGAGTAAATATTTTATATGGATCGCTATCGTCTATTTTGAAAACCTACACAATGCTAGTGGCACATATAGCACATATATGTTTAACATATGTATTCCTAGTCTTTTATAAATTGAAAGTTTGAAAATAGCATAAACCGAGACAAGAAGCTACAGAAAACGCTGTCCGATCAGGGTATGCACTGTTTGACATTGAGCTAAGTAGAGACCCCCAGTATTATAAAATATCTTTATAAATACTTTACGAATCAGTTCTACTCCAAAATTGGAATAAACCACTTTGTATAAATGCGTTAACACGTGTTACATAACGGTATTAGCCATCATTTGACACTATGTAATAGTTCGAATCATTATCTCACCATTCTTTACTGAGGGTTTACTTTTCCTATTTTTGGTATCGAATTCGCCAGCTTACCACGTAATAAGTTTAGATTTCTGAATGTTAACCTTTGCCCGTCTGAACCCAGATGCAAACAGAGTAGATCCAGATATTCAGAAGCTAACTGATCGGATTTATGAACGCGAATTTGTACCAACATTCCGGTTCAAGTAATCTGATAGGCTGAAAATCAAAAGTGGGTGTGGCATCTTAGTTTATTCTGCATTGTAAGGGTATATTGTGCCTTCTTGTGTTTACTGTTTTTGAGATGCCGCTGATATATTTTACTTAATACCTTTAACATTCTCGTCTTCCTCCTCCACTGAGAGTTCAGTTATCCAAAGCGGAAGCCCAGCCTCAGCTGCTTTGTCCAGTCGTGCCTAAAATTAAAAACAGACGTCATCAAAGAATAAACACAGAACTAACATGAGACATGGATTTTTCTTTTAAAGTCTTAAGCTATAAATTATCATTGTTAAAAATCAAACTGTTAGACATAATTATACGTTTGCTAAATCAAGCAGAATGTTGCAAAATATATGATGGCTTTCTGTTGCAAACTATATGCCATCACGAAAACATGTCTATATAATTTTGACCACCTTAAACCCCACTTTTATATAGTAAAACTGGGGTTTACAGGGGTATACATTATTTTTCTTATTTCTGCTCAAAAACATAGTGGGTACTCGTTAGAACCGCCTCGATGAGGCGGTTCTAACGAGTACCACAATCTATGTTGTGAGCAGAAATATGAAAAATATCAGAATTTTTTATCTGAAAATTTTCATATTTTGATGGTAAAATTTTCAGTATATTTGAATAAGCATGTTTTCGTGATGACATATTGTATAGCTATATATACATGTTGTGAAGGCACAACCGATTCCAAAATCTTTGCTAGCTTGCATATATATCGGTGTACTGCTTAACGTACCACTGTGATCTTGGAAATGTCAGATATTTCAATTATCCCTCATCAAACTGCTGCTTATTTGTGCATTTGAGTTTTTTCTGTATTACATAACGAACGCGCTTTATGATTATTTTACATAGCTTATAATACTTATTATACATATCTTATAATATTTTTGTTTAGCCTATCTGATATAGCTGGACAAACTGAAAAAAGTAACAACAACAAGCAACAAAAATAGCACAACAAAACTACAACAACAACAACGATGACGACTACGACGATAGCCACCATCACCACCACAACATCAACAACTATAGACGCATTTATAAAACAATATAAGTAAAGATAACCTGGAAATGTCACACATTCACGAAGCACAGCCTTCCCAAGGCACCAAACGTAGAAGCGTTCAGGAACAAATAATGGTAAAACAAACGCCACATATCAAATCACCGACTAACAATGATTGAACTGCAGCAGAGGAACTGCCTTGGAACGGTGAATAGGAAAACAGCCATATTAAGTTTTTCACATAGTTTTATCCTATGTACCTGTTGTTGATTGTCTATCAGGTACTAGCATATGCATGTTAACTGTACGCCAATGCTGCGGGCTTTGGTACGTAAAACATAACTGAAACCGTATTCATGGATTGGTTTAGGTATCTCCATATTTCGTTTCTTCTTTTTTTCCATGTTCTGCCGCAGACATTACGAAAACACGCCTATTCAAATATATTGAAAATTTCACCACCAAAAACTGAAAGTTTTCAGATAAAAAAATCCGATATTTTTCATATTTCTGTTCAAAACATAGATTGTGGGTACTCGTTAGAACCGCCTCATCGAGGCGGTTCTAACGAGTACCCACAATCTATGTTTTTAAGCAGAAATAAGAAAAATAATGTATACCCCTGTAAACCCCAGTTTTACTATATAAAAGTGGGGTTTAAGGGGGTCAGAATTATATAGGTATGTTTTCGTGATGTAATTTGTGGTACGGAGCATTACAAGCAGATTCTATTCGCTTACCCCTTCATTTCTCTCTTTCTGTTCTGTATACATTTTTGACATGTTAGACAGTATCAATTATAGAATAACGTTAGCTGCGGCACTGAGCGCTCCCGTACTTTTAATAGCATTACGAAAACATGCCTATTCAAATATACTGAAAATTTTACCACCAAAAAATGAAAATTTTCAGATAAAAAATTCTCATATTTTACATACTACTGATCAAAACATAGATCGTGGGTACTCGTTAGAACCGCCTCGACGAGGCGGTTCTAATGAGTACCCACAATCTATGTTTTTTAGCAGAAATAAGAAAAATAATGTATACCCCTGTAAACCCCAGTTTTACTATATAAAAGTGGGGTTTAAGGGGGTCAAAATTATATAGGCATGTTTTCGTGATGGAAATATTTACGTTTCGTATTTCTTATCTTTCCCAAAAGAAACAAAGAGCAACAGCAGAATTTGCACCAGTTTACATAATACATACAGTTTTCAACTTTCAAGACACATTGTATTAATAACATTAACCCATTCATGTCTAGCGTCCCATAAAGTAGACATTTGAAAACAGTGTAGAGCCAGAACGCGGCGTCTGACCAGGTTCTGCACTCTTTGCATTTAGGTTAGGAATTGCTACAAAACATGGTAATAATAATAATAATAATAATAATAATAAACAGACATTCCTTATATTTGAAATGTCCTGGTCCAAACAGTTCATATACACAGTCTACTCAGCATAAATGGGTTAATTATTCTTACCTTCATTGCGGTAATATCCACGTCATTCGGCTTTAGATGACTCTGTATTCCTATGCCATGAATAGGTACTCCTGCCGCTTGAAAAAGCTGTGCTTGTGTCTTGATTGCCTAAACAAGTTAAACGTTATATACATTAATTTATGCAAATGAGAGAGACAGGTTTAACACGGCCATCTTTTATAATCAGGTAGGTCATCTGATATAACTTGTCTGCTCGGATTATGCCAACTTATTGGTATTTTGGTAATACTCCTTTTATGGTATGTCAAATCTTTATATATTTTCCAAATTGGCCGAAACAAGCTTTATATTTTAGCTCTTTACAGATTTGTAAATGTGTTCGATCCTCTCAAAGATCAACTTGTTTGGAATCGATTTTAATTTCAAGCTTGTCGAGATTTTACTGATTACAAAGAAAACATTACAGAGCGAAAATGAAATCTGTAATCGATTGCCCAAGATATAATGACACCCCGCCATTTGATCTGGATAATTTTGTACGTCATTAGTTTCACGGTATCAAATGATACTTTAAGCCAACATAAAAGTATTGACCAGATTGCGCGGATACGGAATTTTATCTGGACTTCGGCATTGTTGCCTGAGTATACATCAAAAACCTCTTTTCCCACTATTCAGCTATTTTTTTATTTAGCCTTGCTATAGTGTAAATTTCCACACATCGCTAAATAGTTTTGAACAAAAATAGCTCACACTTGTTCTTGTATGCAAGGCCATTAACAGTAGTTGCCAGGAAGTAGATACCTCCGACAATATAACGTAATTTTGGGAATTTTCTATCTAAACATCTCCTCTACTACTTTTACTTTAACAAACCAATTATGTTATTTGACCTATATTCTTCATTCCGCATCTCTACTTCGTTTGGTGCCTCTGGAAGGCTGTGCTTCGTGATTGTGGCATTTCCTGCGTATTTTCACATATTTATTTGTATTTACCTTATATGGTCATATTTATTCATAGCTCTAGACAAGAAGGACGTATTTTCCTTATTTTTCAACTAAAACGTATGTTGTGGGTACTCATTAGAAGTGCCTCGTCACATTATACATTTTCAATGTGAAAAAAGGAAACATATCAACATTTTTCAGATAAGAAAAAAAGCAATATCTGCAGCTATGTTCATTACCGTAGCTTTCTGATTTCCGTTGGCTTTTAATATCCCATAATCATTCAAAAACAATTTTGTTGCCTGGTCTAGGGCATACATATCACGGAACATCTGCATGGTAATGTTAGGATCACCTGATTGCCTCTCATAAAAATCGCCATGTAGATTCTCGTTGTTTACGTCCCAGTGTTCAAGACTGAAATAAGACAAAACGCGTATAGTTTGAATTACGGCTTCTTCATCAGTCTGTTTCGGAAGATTGACGCCTGCCATTTGCTGTTTGTGGACAAATAAATCATGGTCCAACTTGTAATGATCTTTTGCTCTGGTTCAGATTACAATTGAGCCCTCTACGTAATTTCATTGCAGCTTTGCAATGCTTGTGTTTACTTGGGTATTTCTCTGGTAATGACCCTACGCTGACCGACCGTAAATTGTAATTATGAGCTTCATCAGAATTAAAGGTGATATTTCGATCAAGTAAACCTAGTTTAAGTTCCTATCTCCAAACCTGTTCAAAGTGAATATTTCTGCTGGCTGTTCTAAGAAGGTTCCCCTTTTCTGTTAGTATATCAGTTATTTCAAATGAACCGTTGTGTCCCGATTGTTTGCTTCTCATCCGAACTTCTTCCGGTGAATCGGGAAGGCTTTGCATCGTAATCGTGGCCTTTCCTACATTGGGTAAATTCATTTATAGTTGTGTTGGTTGACGACATAGTGACTTAAATCGAAATCTCTGGCTTGTGATATTTAAGTTAACTGTCACTATAATAAATATTAAAGGGACTGTATACATTTGGTAGACTTTCCCCATTTTTACAAGGGGATAGCTTTTGTTACTTCCGTTTCGGCTATTCTGCATACCAAATCATTTCTGAAAAGGGGAACAATGCATTTCTATTTAGAGTAGACATCCTTTCAGAAAGGCAAAATCAATTTGACAAAGTTACCTTCTCTGAAAGTGTATCAGTAACCTTTACAGATTACTATTGTTTATCCAATAAGTGTTAACGCATCATGTTCTGATACTTTTACATAGACTAGTAATTCACATTGTTATTTATTTCAGTGTGTTGATGGTTTACTTTGAACACTATAAGACTTCTTCAAAGGAATGTAGTATTGCGTTATGTACGTTACAGACACATTCGTATAATACGTTTTTTCGTAATTTTATGTTAAACCGATTTCGCAAACAGTTTTGTTACAACAATGTGATCTGATGTACCAAAGAAGCTGATTTACTTATTGAATTGTTACAATACACTGATTTGTTTGATACCGGTCAAAACGATATTTGATACGGTGTTCTGAATTTGACTAAGTAACTTTGAAAATCATTTGAAAACAAAATCAAGCTGAAAACCGACCGCTTGTTAGCATTCTGATATGGCACAATTTGACTTTAAAGTACAATATAATTTCAAATACCATTTCAGATCATATTTCCTCTCTTCAAGTCATTAAAACAAATAAAACTAAAAGCAGAGACATTACCACTAAAGTTCTCGTATATTATCAGTTGCTGTTCTGTCTTTGCAATTATTGTTCTATATTTCCTTTGGTGCTCCCGGGAAGGTTGTGCTCCTGACTATAGTCTTGGGTAACTCCATTTATGTTTTAGGTAGTTTGCACAAGACCAAGAGAGGAAATATGCATTTTATGAAAAATTATTCATAACATGCAAAAACGTATTTCGGATCATCTGTGGACATCAAAACCTAAAGCAGCCTGCGAATTAACCAAGTCTGCTTGCCACTTGAATTGATATAATACTATACACAATCAATATCAAACTTGTCGTTGTCGCACATCTCTCTTTCTTTCAAAGCCTCATCCAGAACAGCACAGTATCTATTGCGTAACTCTATTTGATACTTTTGTCGTTTTGGTCAAAATACTTGTATGACTTACAGGCCTTTTGTATTCTCAACAGTTCCATTTATTCTGACAGCCATCGCTTGAAGAAGATCCGCTGAAGACATGTTCTTTACCCAGTCCGGCACAAACCTGTCGACGCCCCAAAACATGTTGTGTCCACGTATTCGTATCCTTTATTAAAATGAAAATACTAATTTCTTTTGCTTCTTTAAAGAATAATAATTTTCCTTACCACTTAAAACCCTGCAGACCAAAACATGTACCATTGCAAATTAGGATCTAACTGTTGTCATCCATTTTTTTCACTGACACCCATTTGCAACAATGGAAATGTCTAAATTCAAAAGGAGGTCTTCTTCAGAAATTCAAGGATGCAAGGGTTAAATAAAATATGAGAATATTACAAAGTCATTTGCTTGTACATTACAATCGGATCAGATTTAAATAGGTTATACTATGTGCTGTAGTTGCAATAATTGCATTAATCCTGAAGTGAATTTTTTCATCTTATTGTCCATAGTTACAGATTGGATGCTTAGTCGTTAATTAAGACCAGAATGGCAGACAGTGCGGAATCAGATTGGACGGCTCATAATGAGCCGCCTCTTCTGGATTCACATTGTTTTACAGAACAATCTGTCTTAGTCTACAGTGTTGAAAGGGTTAACCCATTATCGTCAATATACTCATTCATTATGCGCATTAGAAAGAGTATCATTTGTTTTAAGAACAACTATGAAAATAATGCCTCAATCGCTTGCTTGCTATTTTAAATTAGTATATAGTTATAACAAATAGTGTAGAGTCGGATCAGATATCGCATCCCTATGCGTCTGATCTGGGTAAAATGTTTTGCTAAATTGCTGTTCCGTAGACTTTAGACATGAATGGGTGACCAACAATATTGCATAGATTAGCTAGATAGATTAATAACTTTCAATCTTTTCATTTTATAGTGAAAGTTTCAAGCTTGTACATACAACTATCAAACACAACATACTGAAGCAACTAAACCAATAAACCTAAAACTCTAAATCAGTAAAGTAGGAGGGCTAATTTTACTTACAAAGAAGACAAATTGCAATAGAACAAATGTCAGTGAACATTTGTCTATGAAAATATGTGTTCATTATTAATAATTTTGTTTCTGATATCTTAAATGTACACTGCTATATAATCATGAATAACTAAATGAATAACTAAATTCTTCTTTCAAAAGCAGTTAACTATAAAATATACGAACCCCCTGTTTCGCATTGCATTAATTGCATCTAGTGGTCGATCGTAGTTGATTATCCCCTGAAGTGAAATAAGTCTACATAAAAATGAATTTCAGATATTTTATTATCATATGGACAATAAACTGACCAAACGTATCATCTGACATGTGCGCCAAAAGGAGACTCAGATCAGTCTGTGCATCCATACAGTCTAATCAGAGACTTCGTTGTCCACATGCAAAAACTTTGCATCCATGGCTCTCCAAAACGGGCACAGTGAAGATTCTGATCGCTGAATGCTTTTGTCCTTACGTACGTTTACTGACGTTTCGGCTCAAATCTTTTGTGACTATCTGTGTACACGGTGTCCGCCGCTCTAATGCACTTGTTTGTATACCTGGACTATCATATGCTAGCCTTAAGATATTTATTAAATGACTAACGCAAAATAACATTTGATCATTAGTTTCGAAATGCTTAACAGAAGTTGCAAAGTGATACTTTTGATTATCCCTAACACACATGTATATCACCGATAAGCCAGACTGCGTACTGCTCTCATCATATTAAATTGCTTTAAAAGAAAGTAAAGATAAGATTATTTTTCTTGTGGTGACAAAAAGCTGAAATGCAACTTGACATCCAAAAATGCCTACTAAGTGATTTATCAAGTGCTACAGAATTGTTTCGGTCGTGCACTTACATATCACGGATTTTATATTGCAAACTACCGAAATATCACTGTACATATATATTCCCAAGGAAAAAACTGATAATGTTTTTATACTGTCGCAAGTATATGTTACTACAGGCGCTTGCGTCTGTAGATGTATTAACTTTGAAATATGCTGACTATTTTGTGTTATTTATCTTTCATATTTCCAATATCTGACTACGGTGTGTAGCTTGAACTGTATCAGGATTAAAGGCCATGCTGTCGTTAGATCTGGGTTTGGATCCCAACAGTTCTGCTACAGATCTTCTTTTTGTGTTTGTTCCTCTATTCAATGAAATGCTGTATCGAGCTTGTATATGAAGTTATTCAAAGTTTCGTTCTTTTATGTGTTCTTTCTTTCCAATGGCGATCTTCAAAGACTATTAATTCCGTGCCATAGGTGCCATATGTGTTCCGTAACTGTGGTATTTTTGCGCATTCCTATATTAGTTTGTATGTTCAATGAAGTAAAGAATCGACCTACCTGCACGCGTTCCATTCCTTTCCATTTTAATGCATTTGATATCGTGCCCCAGTCAAAATACTCGTAGAAAAATTCTTGGTATTTCTGATACGTGGCATTAGTAGATACCATCTCAGTAGCTCCCACACAACTTCCAAAAGGGAATTCATGACGTGTCTGCTTTATCTGTGGGGACAATAATAGATAGAAAGTTATTAATACACACACCTAAGGTAACAGATGAGAAGCTTTATCAGGAAATAATTGAATAGAAACGTGAGAAAACCTACCTGGCATTACGAAAACACGCCTTTTCAAATATACTGAACAAAAAGTAGAAAGTTATCAGATAAAAATTCTCATAATTTTCATATCTCTGCTTGGTAAGGCGGTTCTAACGAGTACCAACAATCTATGTTTTAAAGCAGAAATAAGAAAAAAAAATATGTATACCCCTGTCAACCCCAGTTTTACTATATAAAAGTGGGGCTTAAGGTGTGTGTGTGTGTGTGTGTGGGGGGGGTCAAAATTATATAGGTATGTTTTCGTTATGTTAACATGTGCACCCAAAGAAGACACAAATTAACATGAGCATCCGTGCAGTTTGATCCAAATTCGTTGTCCGCATCAAGGAACTTTCCGTATTTGGTTTACCAAGTTGCGCCCAGTGAAGAGTCACAAGAAAAATACACAATACTCTCAGAATATTGGCTCGGCGCACATGTCAGAAGATACGTTTTCTTACATTTCGGCTGAAATTATTTCGATAAATAGGCAAGGTTATTCCTATATGGCATACAACCTTTTTGTGTGGAACTCTAATGGGCCAATTGTTTTCATTACGAAAACATACCAATATAATTTTGACCCCCTTAAACCCACTTTTATATAGTAAAACTGTGGTTTACAGGGGTATACATTATTTTTCTTATTTCTGCTCAAATATAGATTGTGGGTACTCGTTAGAACCGCCTCCTCGAGGCGGTTCTAACGAGTACCCACAATCTATGTTTTGAGCAGAAATATGAAAAATATCAAATCTTTTTGTCTGAAAATTTTCAATTTTTGGAGGTGAAATTTTCTATATATTTGAAAAGGCGTGTTTTCGTAATGAAAGGCTTATTTAAATGAAAGTTTTGGTTTGTTTTCAATTTCACAAGCCGTAATAATAAAGAACATTGGTTTTGCAATTATTGTTTTGGCTTTCGGACTTACTATTTTGCTGTAAACTGTGTGCACGGTTGTTAACCCAAATATAGTTGTTGATAGCTTTTGCTTCCCTCTTTAATTGCATGGCAGTGAGTCAGTCCTCATATAAAATGATGCCCACCACCTGATGTAAATCCGATGGTCGGTTCCTGTCTATCAATATCTGTGTAGGTTCATCATGGCCAATTTTTGGTATCCTTGGGTTCTGGCTTTAGATAATCATTGAATCCTTTGATTTGTTTCATCACAGTGATTTTGATTATGTGTGTTTCACTGTAATGTTTCACAGATGAGGCAGATGACCCTTATGCAGACTAAATATATACATTTATAATTTAAAACTGCATCAGAATTTATGGGGTGTGCTTTTTGGGCGAGTAAAACTAGTGGTTCCTCTGTTGAAATTCCATGTTTGTGCCTCTGTGATTTCATATATGGCGTTTGTGACGTCTTTAGTTGATTCTCATCTGACCTTCCTTTTGTGCATCGGGAAGGCTGTGCTTTGTGATGTGGCGTTCCCTGAGTATTTTCACCTTTATCTTACAGTTTGTATCTACAGACTTCTGGTTTATTAAAGATGTGCTACATCTTATGTTCACCCTACGGTGTCAGAAATAGAAAAATCTTACAGAAATAGTAAAAAAAGACAACATAACCATAATGGTTTGAAAAGTATGAATCAATTCATTTGCATACATTTTGCTCGTTCAATAAGTAAATCATAAATGCATAGATCAGTGCGAAAGTACAAGCAGTGAGTGAACAGCAGGAAAACCGTTACAAGAAGGTACCGATTGCAAAGTCATTCATATGAATCACATTATATGAAAATATACCTCCAAACATAGGCGCACAGTAAAAATACTTCAAACAGCGATCTACGGCTGGATGCACATGTCCGAAGGTACATCATTGCTAGTTAAGGAAGTGAATAATAAATAACATGGCGACGTGTCATATAAAGGCTCGTAACTCCATGCTTGTATGATTAGATATTCACATTCATAATTCAATGACGTACCTCTATCGTCAGATTGCTTGGTAGTGCATTTAAACTTGTCAACCTGCAAAAATAAATTAACAGTGGAGAATTCTAAAATAATATGGTAAGAAAAAAAAACAAAACAAAAAAAAAAAACAAAAAAAAAACACAAACACAAACTCACCCTCCCACAAACAAAAGACATCAAACTAATACCAGAGCAGAGGGTAATACTGTGGGTAACGCTAAAGGAATCTGTATATGTGTACAACAACTGTTACAGAACTAGATGGGATAATCCTGTTTATTGTGTGCTACCTATTAATGGTCATTTTAAATGGCGAAGCAAATTTGTTGTTTGAAGACATATGAAATGTTTCAATTTACGAGTATGAGTTTAATAAGGTTGCATAATACGTGCTACATATGCCCGTTGGTTTCTAAACAAAATGTTCGATGTAGCAGCCTTGATTTTTCTTTGTCTCAGTGATAGATTCCGATGGATAAACCTACCGCCTTGATGGTTCCAGTCTTATTTTATCTTAATCTATGCCGTGAATATGTTTCGGAACAGATAGGTTCTAATGACTGACCATTGAAAGTATTATTTTGTGTGTATTTGTTGGTGGAGGCCTTTTGTCTCTTTCACAAAATAACATTTTGTTACATCAACCTTCATCACTTGGCCTGACTTCCATGAAAATGTGGTATAAGATTGTCATTTGAAGGAATAAAGCACTTTAAACACGAATTGTGATTGAGACATATTTTTCTGTAACGAGTATTAATCATTTCGCATATAAAAGACAAACTCATCCTCAGGATAAATGATCTATTCCATGCTCAATTCTTAGCAAACACCACATAGGACTGAACTGGATCTAAGTCGCGGTAATTAAAACAAGCACCTACAGTGTCAAAGGCTAATGCATCTTTACGTCATAGTATAGAAAATTTCATAAGATGTTCTTGAGTGCAATCTTATTGCATGACTTAGTTTAATTTATTGTGATCCAGTGTGTCTTCTTATGGCATTGATTAAAGGCTCTTTGAAGGTTATACGAACTAGCATGGACATACCTGAGCCTAACTGGCTTCAATGCAAGATTACTAAATTTAGATGAAATGACACATTCACACATACTTCTTAGGCAATATGCACATGTGTTTATAAATTGTATGAATATATCTTGGATCTGTGAAATCTTCTCAGAAAGAATTCAGCAGGGAATGCTTTTACCTGACGGTAATATCGGCCTTCCGAAAATTGTTAATATTTGCCATCGCCTTTGCTTCTAAATCGGTGAGTTCAGGTACCTCATGCAAACTCATACTATCAGCTATATAGTCCACGGTGACACCAGAGACAGTAAAGTACACTTTGTCAGTGTTATATCCTGAAAATGTAATGCTCAGTGTACGTAACAGTGAGGAAAGGTTAACATCAAACTAATTTCATCATCCATACATTGTATATGCGAGGAATAACGATTACACTGTATTTATTATCCCTAATAAATAAATTCAGTCACATCCAGACTGTTGTAATCTTTGCTTTGTTCTGTATATCAAGGAACCCCACTTTACATAGGATTACACTTGTGCTATTTACATTTGCAAAGTAAAATTAAAATATAAATACTGGGCTTATTCTTTATGTTAGCTCTCCTACTGCCACTTGTTTTGCCTTGTATTTAAAGTTAAATGATTTCCATTGTACATAACAGAAAATATCTATATTGTACGAAATAGCAGAAATATCTATAATGTACGGAATTCTTACCCACAACGCATTTTTCATTTAGATTTTTCACATAAATAACGAAAAACCCAGAAAAAGTACAATTACATAACAGAGCTTTTCGAAGGCACTAAAAACAATGAAACACAACAAAAAAACCTTCTCGGATGAGCACAAACAGCAACAGAACTACCAGATGGCCAGCAGGAATATTAGATACTCAAACATATTTAACTAGCGATCATCTGACTCTTATTGCTGATGCGGTTATGATAACAGATAACTGAGTCGCAATGTCAGAAAACTTATCCATTACAAAAACATGCGTATTCAAACATACGGAAAATTTCTAGACCAAACAAAGACAATTTTCAATCAAAACAATTTAATATTTTTCATATTTCTGCTCCAAACATAGATTGTGGGTACTCGTTAGAACCGCCTTTACGAGGCGGTTCTAACTAGTACTCACAATCTAGGTTTTTGAGCAGAAATAAGAAAAATAATGCATAACCCTGTAAACCCCATTTTTACTCTATAAAAGAGGTGTAAGGGGGTCAAAATTATATAGGCTTGTTGTCGTGATTGTCGGCCGTGCGCCCAGCGATGCTTCAGATCAGCTTGCGATTAGTTCTTTGTCTGTGCGTTTGTGGCTTTCTATGTCGAGTTTTGTGTTCCAAATATCTTGTTTTAGTTCCTCGGGAAGAGAAAGCTAATCTCAATGCTTTTCGTACTTTTGTTCGATTTGATCTTGTTTGGTTTTGTCTGTTTCATCTTACTCTTGGTAGCTAGGAAGGGCTGTGATTTTCAGTCCTGTTAGTATTGCGATTACCTCGCTTGGGGAAGAGAGAGCTAATCTTAGTGCTTTTCGTACGTTTGTTCGATTTGTGCTTGTTTGGATTTGTCGGTTTCCTATTCCTCTTGGGGTCTGTGAAGGGCTGCGTTTTGTGATTGTGGCACTCCCTGTACTTTTCTCTTACTTTTTTTTGTGATTGTGGCACTCCCTGAAATTTTCTCTTACATTTTCTGCTTCGTGCTTATAGCATTTTCTGGGTATATTTACTTATATTTCGATTGCATATATTACATATATGTGATGTATTACAAATTACCTTCTGGAACCATGAGTACGGCCCCTATTTCAGTCCAAATCTCAGGCTGAACCATCATGTCTGTGCCAAACTTCAGGTATTTCTTGACGCCTAGAAAATAATGTCTTAATATTGTATCATATATACAGAAGGATCCGATCCTGCAAGACTATGTAATTAGTTTTCTTACTTTGCATTGACTTACATATATAAAAGTGGGCATTTGTAAATGAAATGTTTTAAATATTTAATATTCACCTGTCAAATATGGAGCATTACATTCTTATGAGTTTCATTTCTCGATGAAAATCAATGTCAAATGTTCTTGTCAAGGCGGGTATAAGGCAAAGACAAGGAATATTACTTGCTTGTGAAAGCGAGCAAATAACGTTTTTTTTTTTTTTTTTTTTGTTTTTTTTTTTTTGTGTTGCCGTTATAGTAACGACACACACATATTGCAGTGGCGTGATGTGCTGTGCAAGTGCCGCCTTCTGTTCCCAATCTTACGTTAAGGAAACATTAACAGATTCTAAAACGAAACACTCTTGAGAGTATCAGGAAATTATTTTCTGTGAAACTCGCTTTTCTTACTCGAAACTCGCTTTTTTAACTCGAAACTCACTGTTCTTACTCAAAACTCACTACTCGAAAAGTAGAAACTCTCCTTTTCTGTTAGGTAGAACACCATCGCATATTGGATGAATAAAATAACATGTAAACATGAGAACTGAGGTTAAAATATTAGCTTTTAACTTTCAATATGCTCGTACCGGGGCCACAGAATTGCTGCCGTCACGAGATGTGTACTGCCCTGTCCCAAAACGAGCATAGTACATAAAATAGCGTTCGCATGACATCGGTGAAAAAGCGAAAGAAAATAGAGCATGAAATAACGCGAAATTTAGCAAATGTTTTCAGTTTTTATGCAATAATAGCGATCGAACATGGTTTTTCAATGCATTAACATTCGCCAGGTCCCCGGGAGGTGTTGAAAACCATGGCCTTCGGCCTCGGTTTTCAACATGTCCCACGCGACCTGGCGAATGTTAATGCATGAAAAACCATGTTAGACCCCTATATTGTAAGCGGTAGTCCAAGGGGAAACTCCAGCCAAATAACTAAACATGTGGCCTCCATTACGGGCCAGGAATGCGGACTGAAAAAAATGATTCGATGGCATGTCCGAATATATACTTTTTCTCGCGTCGCTGATCATTTGTATTCTCATGATCATCCTAGATTTTGGAGGCAAATATGTTATTGAGCCACGACATCAGGAAACGTACCTTCAGACATGTGCGCCCAGTAAAGATTCAGATCAGCATGCGCATTTTCACAGGATTAGAACTTTCACTTGGCGCATTTTAGACAGCAAAGGATGCAAAGTTTCTTGATACGGACAACAGACTTAGATCAGACTGCGTGGATGCATAAGCTGATTTTTAGTCCTCGTTGGGCGAACCTCTCAGAAGGTACATGCTCTCATGTTGAGGCTCTTTATGTCCAAAACTGATTAAAAAGATATACAAACCAAATTACCGTACCTTGGTTGTTCGTACATGCCATCGTCAGATCGACAGTGTGGTACATTGAGCCTGGTTCCACATTCAGTAGTTTGATATATCCAGACAGACTGTACCGGGTACCAGCAGTAATGTTGACATTCTGGGACAGACCTTTCCAAACACGATTCCTAGAAAAAAAAGAAAACAGTAGTATTGAAAGCCTTAGATAAAAACCAGACCCCGAGGTTATAACACTTTTCATGCTGAGCATGAAACGGATCTTGCTAATAAATCTCAAATTACTAACTATTGCAATTTTTGCTAAAAATGGCTGAACAAGAATATTTCTCTGCTAATAAATAAAACGTGCCAAATACTGTTGGCATTTTCATATCTATAAGCGGAGAAAATTTTATGCTCAGCAAGTTGAGCACAAAGAACAGAGTTTTCAGAGCTGCCACCTTTTTGGGAAAGAGTTGCCAACTCTGCTTACTATCTTATCATTTTGTAACTGCTTAATTGTATTTGTCTCTTTTTGGTGTTGGCGGGTTGATGTGAATCTGATTGTATCTGTCCCTGAGTTTACTTTATAACCTCGGGGCCTGTAGTGCTGGAACCATTGGACTACATTTATAACCGCTAATCACATTTCACTTCTGAATTACTTCATTTACTGTCTTCTTTCGTTGCTACGGGAAGGCTGTACCTCGCACGTGGTATTTCCTTGGTATCTTTCCTTTTAATTTTGCATGCCACAGCTCTTGTGTGCGTACTACGTGGCGGCTGTTCATACATTTAATGCTGTTATTATTTCATCCCCAGGGACTGCTTTTACAATGCTCATCACATTGTTTTTTCTAACTGACATCATTTACGTGCTTCGAGAATTCTCTTGGATTTTTTGGATACTTTCTCATGTTTTACCATGAGATAGAAAACAATAGCATTGGCTCCATTAGATTGAAAAGTCTAAGATTGAAGCTGTCTAAGAAGAGCCACAAATACGGAATATATCCTACCAATGACACCAAAAGAAAGAGCAAACAGACCCTGACAAATAGTGCATATGCTACAAATCAATAAGTAATCGGCTCCCTGTTCCTGAGGTGTCCACAATGCTACATAGAATTCGTAAAATACAATAACAAAAACACAAACAGAACCAAAAAATAAATAAAATTAACGTGGCGAGTAGCCACAAGGCCAAACTAAGAACAGACACCATCAGAGCCACCGCCTTAAAACGGACAGTAGTGACAGCTACCGGGAATTTTAATGGATTTTACTGGCTTCGCATCATATACCTAGATTCAAATATTGTGCAAATATACAATAGTTGTTCGGCTTGCAATGAAGCTGCCTAACTTTATCAGTAAAAATAACAAAAAACAAACATCATGTCACAGAAAACAACAAAAAACAACAACTTGTAAATCGAAGTAAATCTTTGCGATGAAACAACATGACATTACAAAAACATGCTTATTCATATATATTAAATTTTTTACAACCAAAAAAGGAAACTTTTCAGAAAAAAAAAAAACTCTGATGTTTTTCATATTTTTTCTCAAAACATAGATTGTTGATACTCGTTAGAACCGCTTCGATGAGGCGGTTCTAATGGGTACCCACAATCTATGTTTTATAGCAAAATAAGAAAAATAATATGTACTCCTGTGAACCCCGGTTTTACTATATAAAAGTGGGGTTTAAGGGGGTCAAAATTATATAGGCGTGTTTTTGTGATGAGGGGCCGCGCCGAACACCTCAGACACTTGTGGTCAGAGCTAAAGAAAACCACTTACTGCACCATGAAGGGATGAACAAGTATATAACATCTGGCATCAAATCTCTAATGAAAGGTCTATTTGAAACATATACCGGGCACCCTAAATACTAGGGCAGACAGGCCAGAACAAAAATCAGCCAGTAAGTTTAGACACCTCAACAGGTAGTTAAGGTGCAAATATGGTGAGGTTAGGTATCAAAATATTAAGGCTTTAAAAGATAATAAAATACAAATCTAAAACGTTGCCTTTGGAAACAAAGAGCACACACACACACACACACACACACACACACACACACACACACACACACACACACACACACACACACAAAAGGAAAATCTGAGAATCGGTTTTAGTAAATCTCTTCATATGCAGCAATATTCGTTGCAGACTGCCTACTCCCCTAGCATCGGCCATTACGAAAACACACCTATTCAAATATATAGAAAATCTCAACCCCAAAAACTAAAAATTTTCAGATACAAAATTCTGATATTTTTCATATTTCTGCTCTAAACATAGATTGTGGGTACTCGTTAGAACCGCCTCGGCGAGGCGGCTCTAACGATTACCCACAATCTATGTTTTGAACAGAAATAAGAAAAATAATTTATACCTCTATAAACCGCAGTTTTACTACATAAAAGTGGGGTTTAAGGGGGTCAAAATTATATAGGCATGTTTTCGTGATGTAAATTGGTATTCGGTTTTCAAATTAACCAGACTGATCTTAAAGGAAACGAAAATATAATCAGCACTATCCGCTTGTTTATTTGACACTTGTTTTTAATAATGTATCAACTCTCAAGAGAAAAAGTATAGACATATCAAACGCCGCAGGATCATTTTCTATACTGTTTGCATTTAAAAGACTTTCTTTAAAGAATTATTCAACGAAAACTAAATCAGACTAAAATCAGAAAATAGACCTCTGGAAAAAGTGCGGTAGAAGAGTTAATTAGGTAATCTTTGGGTTCACACCTATGTTAAATACGGTACATTATGACTTTAGTACTACCTGTTAGTAACTTTTGCAGCTAGAGAACCAGTATAACTATCGTTAGTTTGTTCTAAAGTGCAACCACCACTGCAGAACCAGTTGTCTGTAAAGTTGGATTCCATATCGCTGTTCTCAAGAAGTTCAGTTGGCATTGGCTCTATAATAATAGAAGACAAAATATGCATTCTCCCTACTTATATGATGGGTATCGATATTTTCCAATTTTAATCCATTTAGGTCTAACGTCTCATAAATGGGATAATGACAATCAGTGTAGACCCTGAATCGGACGACACATCATAGTGCGACCGAGCGGGATCTGCACTGTTTGCCTGAAAGACAGGTATCAATGTTTAACGTCACATAAAATGAATAAGATAAAGTCAATCAATGTGGACCCAGAGCAGACAGCACATTATGGCAGGACTGATCGTGGTCTACACTGCTTGCTTGAAAGATGCTTTAATCTAAATTAATTTAATCTAAATAGTAAAAATGGATTGTTATGTTTAAATAATAATAGATTTTATATTAGAGTGCATGGATTGTGAGCGGGTAGTAGGGATGGCTCCCCGACCCTAACTCTCGCATGAAAAGAAGGGAAATAAAGCTGCAGAAAGGTAAAAAAAAATCCTTGTCTATTATCAGCTTTTCTTTCTTTCCGTTTTTTTTTTTTACTGTAACAGTTGAAAATACATTTCTTTTTCATACGAATTACTTCTGGGTCGTATAATATATTATTGTCAGCTTTTCATTGTTTAATGCTGTTGTAAATGATTAATGCAAATAAAATACTATTCTAACAAAAAAAATTTTTTTTTTTTTCTTTGGCATTCACTACATTGTACAGACATATACAGTAATAGCGCATGTTGAGACAGTATAAAACTTCAGAGTTAAGCATCAGTTCGTGAATTTAGGACCAATAGAATGATAACAAAATAGTAGAAGCATTTGCATAACAGTGCTTGATGACGAACAGAACCCTAGGTCTTTAGAATTTTGCATTTCTTAAGAGACAAAGAAGGAACACACACACACACACACACACACACACACACACACACACACACACACACACACACACACAACAGCAGCTGTCGCAGAAAAAAAAACAGACCTTCTGTGGCGCAAAAAGGCAGTTCTACAACTGATATGTGCAATATTTGCACGCAAAACGCTATTATCCGTTGAATGTACGTAAAAATCTTATTATGTTTATGTTGCTTTGCGTACATATCTTTTTTATGAGAGGAGAGTCTCGTTTGTAGAATATAGATAGAGGGCAATACTAATACGGTGTTCAATATCGGATTAACTTTTTCACTGCTATAGGCGATAATGATAGGCTTTTGCAAACAGTATAGATCCAGATGAGACGGCTCTACGCTGTTTGACATACAGTGTATCAAATGTACATATAAACGTCTTTCCAAGCGATAGCTTGTTAAAATAATAAAAAAAAAAAAAAAAGCAGACGACAAATGTCGTCTGATTTTTGGCACCGAAAGAGTTAAAAGCCTGCTCAAAGGTAAATGTGAGCCATGTGGTACGTACATATGTACGAAGGTATGTATATAAAGGTTACAATACTTGACAAAACGTTTGCAGACAACTCCATCATCTTATGAGAGAATTTATGTGAGAAAACACTTCTAACTTGTACGCCCAACGAAGATCACATCCGCCTGTGCATCCGCGCAGTCTAATCTGGATCTTCGGTCTCCGCATGAATAAACTTTACAACCCCTGGTTATCCAAAAATGCGCTAAGCGATGCTGCTGATCAGACTGCGCAAATTCGCAGTCTGATCTAAATCTTCGCAGGGCGCGCATGTTGGAAAGTACCTTTTTTTTTTTTTACTTCTATTCAAATATATAGAAAATTTCATCTCCAAAAACTGAAAATTTTCTAATACAAAATCTCCGATATTTTTCATATTTCTACTCGAAACATAGATTGTTGGTACTCGTTAGAACCGCCTCAGCGAGGCGGTTCTAACGAGTACCCACAATTTATGTTTCGAGCAGAAATAAGAAAAATAATGTATACCCCTGTAAACCGAAGTTTTACTCTATAAAAGCGGGATTTAAGGGGGTCGAATTTATATAGGCATGTTTTCGTGATGATTTTGTACAATACCACAAAATGTGGTGACTCTGCCTCGACTGTTGCATACAATGACGATGCCTTCTGTTTTCGTTCCATTCCTAAACAATGAATCCACACTATGGACCAAAATCCTCTGTAAATTACCAGTTGCTAAGGTGTACGACCTGCCTTATGCTTGCTTATGCCTCGGGTTTTCGGCAGTTCTTTTGGCTAGATTTTGCACTGCGAAAACACGCCTATTCAAATAGATTGAAAATTTTACAACAAAAAAGGAAACTTTTCAGATTAAAAATTCTGATATTTTTTTCATATTCCCGCTCAAAACGTAAGGTTAGGCGGTTCTAACGAGTATCCACAATTTATGTCTTTTAGCAAAATAAGAATAATAACTTATACCCCTGTAAATCCCAGTTTTACTCTATAACAGTGGGGTTTAAGGGGTCAAAATTATATAGGCGTGTTTTCGTGATGTCAATATTAATGTGTATACAAATTTTATCAAAATATTCCATATTGTTAAAGACCAGTAATTTCCATATTATAACCTCGGCGTTGTCTCGGTCAGTGAAAATTGGCATTTGGCAAGCTCATTGGCTAGATCTCAAGAGTTGTCTTAATAATAGGATCAATGAGATATGGGTGACGTTCGTAAAAACAAAAAAAAAACAAAAAAAAAAAACAAAAAAAAAAAAAAAAAAAAAACCAACAAAAAAACAAGGTGTCAAAATGTCGTGTTTTGAGTTCCGAGTGTTTTGCTGTTGGTCATCCTAAGGCGGTTTTCTGTTGCAGTTTATCTGTTTTTGTTCTGACTGTTTTCGATATTTATGAGCCAGCGCACGACAAAATCTACAATAAGGCCTGTGTGACAAGCGAAGACTCAGTATGCATGTACCGCCACCCAGAGCGGCAAGAGTTCTCGTTTATTATTCTTCTTCGGATAGCCTGGAGGCTGTAGAAGACACATGCGATTAGCGAAGACTCTAATCAGACTGCGGGGATGCACAGCTGATCTTAGCTTTCGCTGGTCGCAAGTCTAATTGTAGGTTTGGTCGTGCGCGGGCTCAAAGTTTGCTCATTTATGATGTTATATCATGTCATAATTTTTCTATATTTCAGAGGCATGGTATTTATCGTTTGTATGACTGCTGGGGCGCGTTCCGCTTAAGACAATGCTAGGTGGCGTTTGTAGCCCTGCATAAATAGGAAGAGTCACAATGATACGGAGACTCCGCATTGCGAAAACACGCCTATTCAAATATACCGAAAATTTTACCACCAAAAAATGAAAAAATTCAGATAAAATATTCCGATATTTTTCATATCTTAGCTCAAAACATAGATTGTGGGTACTCGTTAGAACCGCCTCAGCGAGGCGGTTCTAACGAGTACCCATAATCTATGTTTTGAACCGAAATAAGAAAAATAATGTGTACCCCTGCAAACCCCAGTTTTACTATATAAAAGTGGGGTTTAAGGGGGTCAAAATTATATAGGCATGTTTTCGTGATGGATAAACGTTCTTTTATGTTTTTTTTTTTTGTTTCCAAGGGTAAACATTACATATTTTATTCACATGCTCATCATAATGTATATTTTTTACGTTGTGTATATTATGAAGGTTGTTAATACAGAGTATAGCCATGATGCAAAGTAATTATAAGGCGACTGAAGTCTTCAATTTTACTTTCATAATTAGTATTAAAAATAAAAATAAAACATACCCATCGGTGCGGTTGTTGTTGTCGTACTAGAGGTCGTACTTGATGTTGCTGGAAAGGTAATATATTAACCCGTTTACCCTTGATTTTTTTAAACGGACTCTTCCATCTCTGCATTTGCATACATCCATTTTTACAAATAGGGTTTGGATACAAAATCAATAACAGAATAGCAAACAGTGTGAAACCGGATGCATTTGCGCAGGCTGATCTGAGCCACGGCATGGCGGACACGCGATCTTGAAGGAAATGCCATTACGAAAACACGCTTATTCAAATATATTGAAAATTTTACCATCAAAAAATGAAAATTTTCAGATAAAAAAATCTGATATTTTTCATATTTCTGCTCTAAACATAGATTGTGGGTAATCGTTAGAACCTCCTCATCGAGGCCCGCAATCTATGTTTTTGAGCAGAAATAAGAAAAATAATGTATACCCCTGTAAACCCCAGATTTACTATATAAAAGTAGGGTTTAAGGGGGTCAAAATTATATAGGTACGTTTTCGTGATGCTGTGCCCGGCTGTTGTTCTTGGTGTTATACAATTATGCCTTTTTAGACGAATACGTATGTACAAGGTAAAATGTGAATTATGGCTGATATTCTTTACAGTGTGTTTGTATAGTGAATACTTAGAAATACTGATGCTCCAAACTTATATACTAAGTTTATTAATTTGACCACATTTTTGCAATTTTAATATGTTCTCGATTTAATAGATAAAGTATAGCACAGCTGTACAGGCATACTGCCAGCAAGCATTTCGTCAACAAGTATATGTAACATGTACTTTTATATTTCATATTAAGATACTGGTATGTATACACAGGTATCTGCGTAAGTAGGCTTTCCGATTTTTGCACTTTTTAAACAAGCTTTTCAATTAATTTGTACTTCTATCAATATTTTTACTACATTAAGTCGTCTATAAATGCTTAACAACAGAACTTTTTTCCCTGTGGGTACTATTAGAAGCTTTTTCCAGAGATGCTTCAAATACAGTCGACTCTCGTTATCTCAAAATCCAAGGAAGTGTTTGAAATGCTTCGAGAAATCTGTACCTCGACATATCAGATTTGCAGAATTGGGGAAATTAGATCGAACAGCCACATTCCACAAACGAATAACGTTATTTGACTCCTTAAGTTAGAGATATATTAGAAATACTGTGAAAAGAGGAGAAATTGCTCCAAAGGAGCAATTTCTCCTCTTCTCTACAATATTTTATTACAGTTGTTAGATTTCTATGTAAAATAGGGACCAGATTTTTCCTTCGAGACAAGCGAGGTCGAGATAACGAGAGTCGACTGTAAATATATATGACATATTTTTTTTTGTAAAGAATTAAGAAATATATCAAAATGGTTTATCTAAAACCATGACTATAAAGTATACATTTTACATATATATGGTAATACAATGCAACAGAAAAGCTCGTGTGCCAATGCTATCGAACATTATTCCTCGTCTTGTGTGAGCGTAAACGGAGCTATATACTAAACACTTATTCACTGACTTGTTATGATCTCAAAGTCTGTACAGTTTCCGGAAGGAACTTCCATTCCGTAGTACAAAACAGTGAAAACAACTTTAAACTTCTTTCTGATCAACCTCTTATTTGTCACTCTATAATCATCACCGTCTGTCGACACAACACTCACTAGTTTGCTCTACAAGGAAAACATAGATAAGGATATATCTGGTCCCGAGGTTATAAAACTGTTATCGTGCTCAACTCAGATGAGCACGAATTTTTCTCTGCTATTAAATATGTAAATGCCAATTTAAATTGACATTTTCATATTTATTAGCAGAGAATTTTTCATATTCAGCTATGCAAGAAAGAATTTGTCATTGTTAGCTATTTCCTCACGAAAACATACCTATATAATTTCGACCCCCTCAAAACCCACTTTTATACAGTAAAACTGGGGTTTATAGGGGTATACATTATGTTTCTTATTTCTGCTCAAAAATTTACATTGTGGGTACTCGTTAGAACCGCCGCGGTGAGGCGGTTCTAACGAGTACCCACAATCTATGTTTTGAGCAGAAATATGAAACATATCAAAATGTTTATATATGAAAATTTCATACTTTGGTAGTAAAATTTTCTATATATTTGAATAGGCGTGTTTTCGTAATGTTAGATTTATTAGCAGGACAAATTTCATGGCCAACTGAGTTGAGCATGAAAACACTTTCATAACCTCATGGGGACTGGCAAAGTGTTGAAATCAGTTTGATAACAGCTAAGGCCAAAAGGATACTGCCCACCTGTAGCAGATGACCTTGTTTTCTGCTTAGAATCGACAAACCCAATAGACGTAACGTGAGAAAATGTACCTTTGTTATTGTTACTCAACGAAGGCTCAGAACAGCCTGCCTACTTGCTTATCTGCTCTGTCCGCCTTAAGAAACTGTTGGTGGTTAGAAATCCAAAATGTACTTAGCAAAGACCTCTCAGAAAGAAAATAAGCCATTATATCACGATGTACTCTGTTTATCTTTCTCTATACTATTTGGCATTTTCTTTTTCATTTTAGTTTATGTAAACCCCTTTCTGTGATAATGGACTCATCCAAATTAAAAGACTGAAGAGTCTACTTCAGAAACTTAGAGATGAAAGTGTCAAACGATTCAATATTTCAATATAAATACAATTATCTGAACATGTGAAATGTATTGTACAGAAAATTATAGGCTTCTTCTGTGGCAGAATTGTACATTTGACAAATGGCTAACTTACTGACGATATGAGGATCTTTGTATTTATCATATAAATGATATTCCAAAACCGATTAACTTTCAGGCCAGGCATCACTTTCTAAACTGATTCGCCACCATTCAGGAATTGCATCTACTCTTAAAGGAAAGAATTTGCTCCCCCTTGTGGGCAAATTCTTTCCATTTAGAGTAGATCCCTTTTCAGAACGGACTTCACATGAAGTATGAAATTCTCGCCTTGAATGAAGAACGATTATTTTAGGTCAGACGACGCTGGTCGGTTTAATTGAATATTTCGTAACATTTGTCTAGCTTTAGTGCCAATGTAACAGAAATAAGACAGAGTAAGTGTACCTTAAATTTCGAAGTCGGTTTGTCTAATTCGATAGTAAACTCTGCCTTATCTATCGATTCAGGGAACCTGTAGAAACATCTAGCCGTCATACGAAATCTTTCTCCGCTATTTCCCACTGGCTTCGTCCTAAGCACAGTAATTTCAAGTGCTGCGGCAACCGTCAAATGTGCCACGAAATATAACGACAAATACCAACTGAAAATATAAGAGAACAAGGACTACGGCTGTGAAGATAACGTTTGTTATCGAGGAAATTGGAATTTTGTTATAAGATTTTAGCATATGTGCTACTAGTCCGAGTCTTCTCAGACGTTTAAGTGCCTTTTCTTTATTTTTTACCACTTATCGTCAGAACAACTTAGCTGTCGAAAATGCAGAAAATCACCTAAGCCTGTCCTGGCTTGGCACTTTCAAAAAGAAAATAGATATATATATATTATTGAGCAGACAGCAGCACAAATTTTAAAATAAACCAATGAAACCGTGATGTAATACATTAAATAATTTGTTTTACTGAAAACTTGCATGATCTGCCGTTTCTCTAAACCTTTCAAAGTGTACCCTCTTTGCCTAGATTGTACACGATAAAAGCCCACGTGTTACCTCAAAATGTCAATTATTCATAACGAAATTCAATTATTATCACTTTTCCAATCATAAAATACTAGTTTGATAATCTTTATTGGCTATATACATTACAAATTATGTTTCATGCCTTTATTTTGGATAAAACACTAACTTAGACAGGATAGGGAAATTCCGGGGCCCAGTTGTTCAAAACTAACGATGTCGTTAGTTAACGTATCGTTAAAACTTTAATCATTAAATATGGCATATACGCTGATATTTTTGCTGACAAAATATGAGTAGCATTAGCAAAAGCTAATCTCATTTTTTTCAGCAAACTATCTGTGCATTAGATATTGTACTTACTAGAACAGTTATTATTTTGATCACTAACGAGCTCGTTAAGCTAGCGACGCTTTGAACAACTGGGCCCTGATTTTTATAATAGGAGTTACTCAGATATTAGTGGCAAATAACAATACAAAGAAAAGCCATTAAAACATCAGAGGAGACCCGGATTATTGTGCTACAACCTGAAATAATGTATATTTCGACTCGGATTAGTATGCGCATCTCAGGCTGATAAGATTAAAAAACAAGAGGACCATGATGGTCCTATATCGCTCACCTGACCAAACAGATTTGCATATTTACTGTTGAAGTTTCAGCCAAGTTCACTGCTCTAGGATTTTTGTATAAACTTTATAGCACTAACCACCCCCACCCCCCTCCACCACACCCCCGGCCATGTTTTTTTTATAAATCTTGACGACTTGAACTGAATCTTAAAAGAGGGTCACCAAAGGAACATTTCTGCCAAGTTATATTGAAATTGGTCCAGTGGTTTAAAAAGTTTTATAAAGCTACAAAGCCCTACGCCCTAACGGCCATGCTTTTGACGAATCATGAAAGCTTGAACAAACTTGGTAGAGGGTCACCAAAGGAACATTTCTGCCAAGTTATATTGAAATATGTTCAGTGGTTTGTGACAAGAAGATTTTTAAAGTTTTCTATTTAGATATATAGGGAAAATAAGCCCCACCCCATGGCAGCCATGTTTATTGACGAATCATGACTGCTTGTACAATCTTGATAGAGGTTCACCAAAGCAACATTCCAGCCAAGTAATATTGAAATCGGTCATGGGGTATGTGACAATAAGAATTTTAAAATTTTCTATGCAGATATTGACGAAAAATAAGCCCCGCCCCGCTGGGGGCCATGGTTTTTGACATATCATGAAGGCTTGAACAATCTTGGTAGAAGGTCACCAAAGCAACATTCCTGCCAAGTTACATTGAACTCGGTCCAGCTGTTTCTTACGAGAAGATTTTTTAAAGTTTTCTATATAGATATATAGGAAAAATAAGCCCCGCCCCCTAGCGGCCATGTTTTTTGATGAATCATGACGTCTTGAACAATCTTTGTAGAGGGTCACCAAAGAAACATTCCTGCTAAGTTGTATTGAAATCGGTCCATTGGTTTCTGAAAAGAAGATTTTTAAAGTTTTATATATAGATATATAGGGAAAATAAGCCCTGCCCCCGGCAGCCATATTTTTTGACGAATCATGATTACTTGAACAATCTTAAAAGAGGGTCACCAAGGAAACATTTCTGCAAAGTTATAATGAAATCAGTTCAGTGATTTCTGACAAGAAGAGTTTTAAAGTTTTCTATAGATATATAAGGAAAATAAGCCCCGACTCCTGGCGGCCATGTTTTTGACGAATCATGACGGCTTGAACAATCTTGATAGAGGGTTACATAAGAAACATTCCTGCAATGTTACATTGAAATCGGTCAAGTGGTTTCTGAAAAGACTATTAAAATTTTCTATATAGATATATAGGAAAATAAACCCCGCCCCCTAGCGGCCATGTTTTCTGACAAATCATAACGGTTTGAACAATCTTTGTAAAGGGTCACCAAGGAAACATTTCTGTGAAGTTATATTGAAATCAGTCCTGTGGTTTCTGACGACAAGATTTTCTCAAGTTTTCTATATAGATATATATGAAAAATAAGCCCCGCACTCTCTAGCGGCCATGTTGTTTGACAAATCATGACGGCTTGAACAATCTTGATATAGGGTCACTAAGGAAACATTTCTGCCAATGTAAATTTGAAATCGGTCCAGTCGTTTATGACATGAAGATTTTTAAAGTTTTCTATACAGATATATATGAAAAATTAACCTCGCCCCCTAGCGGCCATGTTTTTTAACGAATCATGGCGGCTTGAACAATCTTGGTAGAGGATCATCGAAGAAACGTTACTGCAAAATTATATTGAAATCCGTCCAGTATTTTATGACAAGAAGATTTTTAAAGTTTTCTATATAGATATATAAGGAAATTAAGCACCCCCCCCCCTGGCGGCCATGTTTTTTGACAAATCCAAATGGCTTGAACCATCTTGCAACAGGATCACCAAAGGATCATTTCTGCAAAATCATATGGAAATTGGTCCAGTGGTTTCGGACAAGAAGATTTTGAAAGTTTTCTATACAGATATATAGTGAAAATAAGCCCCGCCCCCTGGCGGCTATGTTTTTTGACAAATCCAAATGGCTTGAACAATCTTGGTACGGGATCACCAAGGAACATTTCTGCAAAATTATATGGAAATCGGTCCAGTTGTTTCTGACAAGAAGATTTTTAAACTTTTCTATATAGATATATAGGGAAAATAAGCCCCGCCCCCTGGTGGCCATGTTTTTTTGACGAATCCAAATGGCTTGAACAATCTTGTAGAGGATCACCAAAGGAACTGTTTTGCAAAATTATATTGAAATCGGTCCAGTGGTTTGGACAAGAAGATTTTTAAAGTTTTCTATATATATTATATAGGGAAAATAAGCCCTGCCCCCCTGGCGTCCATGTTTTTTGACGAATCCAAATGGCTTGAACAATCTTGCAACAGGATCACCAAAGGAACATTTTTGCAAAATTATATGGAAATCGGTCCTGTGGTTTCGGACAAGAAGATTTTTAAAGGTTTCTATATAGATATATAGGGAAAATAAGCCCCGCCCAAAGGCGGCCATGTTTTTTGACGAATCATGATTACTTGAACAATCTTAAAAGAGGGTCACCAAGGAAACATTTCTGCAAAGTTATAATGAAATCAGTTCAGTGATTTCTGACAAGAAGAGTTTTAAAGTTTTCTATAGATATATAAGGAAAATAAGCCCCGACTCCTGGCGGCCATGTTTTTGACGAATCATGACGGCTTGAACAATCTTGATAGAGGGTTACATAAGAAACATTCCTGCAATGTTACATTGAAATCGGTCAAGTGGTTTCTGAAAAGACTATTAAAATTTTCTATATAGATATATAGGAAAATAAACCCCGCCCCCTAGCGGCCATGTTTTCTGACAAATCATAACGGTTTGAACAATCTTTGTAAAGGGTCACCAAGGAAACATTTCTGTGAAGTTATATTGAAATCAGTCCTGTGGTTTCTGACGACAAGATTTTCTCAAGTTTTCTATATAGATATATATGAAAAATAAGCCCCGCACTCTCTAGCGGCCATGTTGTTTGACAAATCATGACGGCTTGAACAATCTTGATATAGGGTCACTAAGGAAACATTTCTGCCAATGTAAATTTGAAATCGGTCCAGTCGTTTATGACATGAAGATTTTTAAAGTTTTCTATACAGATATATATGAAAAATTAACCTCGCCCCCTAGCGGCCATGTTTTTTAACGAATCATGGCGGCTTGAACAATCTTGGTAGAGGATCATCGAAGAAACGTTACTGCAAAATTATATTGAAATCCGTCCAGTATTTTATGACAAGAAGATTTTTAAAGTTTTCTATATAGATATATAAGGAAATTAAGCACCCCCCCCCCCCTGGCGGCCATGTTTTTTGACAAATCCAAATGGCTTGAACCATCTTGCAACAGGATCACCAAAGGATCATTTCTGCAAAATCATATGGAAATTGGTCCAGTGGTTTCGGACAAGAAGATTTTGAAAGTTTTCTATACAGATATATAGTGAAAATAAGCCCCGCCCCCTGGCGGCTATGTTTTTTGACAAATCCAAATGGCTTGAACAATCTTGGTACGGGATCACCAAGGAACATTTCTGCAAAATTATATGGAAATCGGTCCAGTTGTTTCTGACAAGAAGATTTTTAAACTTTTCTATATAGATATATAGGGAAAATAAGCCCCGCCCCCTGGTGGCCATGTTTTTTTGACGAATCCAAATGGCTTGAACAATCTTGGTAGAGGATCACCAAAGGAACTGTTTTGCAAAATTATATTGAAATCGGTCCAGTGGTTTGGACAAGAAGATTTTTAAAGTTTTCTATATATATTATATAGGGAAAATAAGCCCTGCCCCCCTGGCGTCCATGTTTTTTGACGAATCCAAATGGCTTGAACAATCTTGCAACAGGATCACCAAAGGAACATTTTTGCAAAATTATATGGAAATCGGTCCTGTGGTTTCGGACAAGAAGATTTTTAAAGGTTTCTATATAGATATATAGGGAAAATAAGCCCCGCCCCCTGGCGGCCATGTTTTTTGACGAATCCAAATGGCTTAAACAATCTTGGTAGAGGATCACCAAAGGAACATTTCTGCAAAATTATATTGAAACTGGTCCAGTGGTTTCTGACGAGAAGATTTTTAAAGTTTACTATATAGATATATAGGGAAAATAAGCCCCGCCCCCTGGCGGCTATGTTTTTTGACGAATCCAAATGTCTCAAACAATCTTGGTAGAGGATAACAAAAAAAAAAAAAAAAAAAAAAAAAAAACAACATTTCTGCAAAATTATATTGAAATCGGTCTAGTGGTTTTGACAAGAAGATTTTTAAAGTTTTCTATACAGATATATAGGGAAAATAAGCCTCGCCCCCTGGCGGCCAAGTTTTTTGACGAATCCAAAAGGCTTGAACAATCTTGGTAGAGGACCACCAAAGAAACATTTCTGCAAAATTATATTGAAATTGGTCCAGTGGTTTCTGACGAGAAGATTTTTTAGTTTTTAGTTAAAAAATCTATTTTCAGCTCCTGTGACCTGGATATGCAATGGACCATTTTAACAACTTTGAAAGAGGCTCAACCAAGGATCATTCCTGTGAAATTTGGTCAAAATCTAATCAGTGGTTTAGGAGGAGATGTTGTTTAAAGATTGTTAACGGACGGACGGACGGACAGACGGACGACGACGACGACGACGACGACGGACGGTGAGTGATCACAATACCTCACCTTGAGCCTTCGGCTCAGGTGAGCTAACAAATGACTCGTCCCAGCGGGGTATACAACGTTAAAGTAACGTCGTACTAACGTCGCGTTAACGTCATGCCATTGCATCGACGTTGATACGAGGTTATATAACGTTATGTGCCCGCTGGGTTCAGAGTAACGGACACACATACGCACGCATGCACGACCTGTGAATGCGAGAAAATAAGCAACTCCTCAACTGCCGGTTTGTCTTTTTTTATCGGACAAGATACGGCGTCAAATGACATGTTTGTTTTTAAGCTCGAGAACAATAAGTAATCACTAGATTCGAAATCAGAGGAATAGGCGGGTTGTTGAATTATTTCATGCCCATTTCTATCTACGGCATCCATCGAAAACTTGTAATTGTGATGCTGAAGCAAGACTCATTTGGAAGGCTTATCTGGCAGTGTTTTAATGGACTTATTCTGAGTTTCTCAAGAAATTACTCACAAGTTACTGTACTCCATCCTCGGCTCTAGTTCCGTTACAGTTCCAACTACTTACAGTCGACTCCCATTATCTCGACTGCGCTTATCTCAAATAACCGCTTATCTCGAAGTGAATATCTGGTTCCTATTTGAACAGGGAAATCTAACAACAGGTATTAAAATATTGTGGAAAAGAAAAGAAAATTTCAATATATCTCTAACTTTAGGAGTCAAATTAGATATTAAATGTTCAATGTGGTTGTTCGATTTATTTTTTCCTCAGTTCTGCAAATCTGATAATTCGAGGTACGTATATCTCGAAGTATTTCAGAGAGTCCCTTGAACTTCCAGATAACGAGACTCGACTGTATTATTGTTTGGTCCGCGTACGGGTTTCCAAACTTATCAGTGAATCAACACAGAAAGAGACCTATCAACTAACACTCAGCTCTACGGTGAAATAAAGAGCGTTTGATAAACTGAAAAATCGGAGAATGCGAATATCGCTAGCAAAACCTCGGCAGTATTGACTGATCAGTTTACCAGTCTATGTCAGTGGACATAATCTTTAGACTGGTCCGTTTTCAATCTAAGAGAGTTTAGTTTAGCTTAGTTGTACTTAAATTATTTCTTTTGTTTACACAAACATAGTAGACCCTGACCAGCACCACATTCTGTAGCGTCTGACGTGTGTCTGCAATGTTTGCCGATGTGCTATTTTCAGACGATATACATTAGTAGATTAGCAGTACAGAAAAAAAAAAGCAAAATATTTTAAAATAAAATATGGTTGAGGAAATAGCTAGTGAATTTTCGTTTTTTTTTTTGGTAAATGTGTAATCATCAAAGGAAATTTGATCGATCTGGCTTTGTTTTTCGTCCCTATAGATTCTATAGACCCAAACAGGTGCCTTTGCAAACAGTGTAGATCCTGATTACGAGCCGTCTCATCAGGATCTATACTGTTTGCCATTCTCTTTTGATGTTTGATTGATATCCCTATTTGGAACAATAGTTCTGACCAGATTCAAAGAGGGAGAAGATCACTTCAGAAACTTGTCGGTGAAAGGGTTATAAAACCTTGTTTTCTTGTCAAAATGGCGTGCCTGTAATTATGCCACAAGACACTGAAAACATCGAAATAAGAACAGAATTTTTTGAGAATAAAACGTAGAATATATTTTCTCTTTTAAGAGTAGTAGTTTAAAGAGTTATTCCCATAATGATGGAAACAAATCCCCTTTTCTGTTAGAGAGAATTCATTTTAAGAAGTGATTTGACAACTTTAAACCTAAGGTGCTCGCTTTTTAGGTATTGAAACTCCTTTGTAATTCTGCAAAAAACTTCTAAATGAACATAATTTTGTTTTATAATATTATAATAATTTTATTATGGTGGCTGTTATTCCTTGGTTAATTTACGGAAAATGCTTAAATCAGATAAATATTTTGCTATAAATTTAATCTAAGGGTTAATATTTGAAAACAAAACACGGAAACAGAAAAGACAAATGGTTTCTGATAAGATATAGTCGATCAGAAAATATATATTTATATATATGGTCGATCAGAACAAAATGCTTTCATTAAAAAAAAAACAAAAAAAAAAAAACAAAAGACAAAAAACAAGTAAAAACGTCTTTCCAAGTGATGTCGAAAGAATAGTAACTATTTTACGATTACCTTTACCACTCTCTGTGCTCATTCTACAGATGATGATTTGATAATAAAGTTCTTTTTTTAATGTTTCCAAGAAAACAGGATTTGGCATTTCATGCAAATTTTCTCCATTTGAAAAAAGTTGCGTGGAATGTCAAAACGTGTTTTCTGGAAAAATAGGAAACTTTTTTTCAATATGTCATCCGCTGAAAATGTTACCCAGATTGCTTAACGTTAAAGAACCACGTCTTTGTGTACTGACTTTTATAAACATAAACAAGCCACCTCATGACTAAAACAACAAAATTGCATGTGTGCCCAGCGAAGACTCAGATCAGCCTGAGAATCTGCCCAGTCTGATCAGTCTTCACTTTGCGCTCAGTGGGTAGCTAAGGACCAAAACTTTCTTCATACAGACAGCAAATACTCCTATCAGACTGGGCGGATGTCCAGGCTGATCTGAGTCTTCGCTGGGTGCCATTTTGCTGGTTTTGTCATGAAGCGGCTCAAATATTCACATCTCTAAAAATTCAGCCAAAGCAAAATATTTACCTTAGCTGCATACTTTACACGAATTCCTGCTGCTTTCTAAGTTTATGTAATATGATTGAGATAGTAATCAAACTTATATTTCCAAAACTAGTGTGTGATTTTACTTCAAATTTGATTATTATAAGGACAATAATGAAATGAAAGAATGTTCCTGCGGTTGTTATTATATTTCTAATATTATGACGTCGTACAAATGAACTGTTGGTTGCTCCAGGCAGTATATATTGTATAAGCGTTAATGATTGATAGGTCATACCCTATTTTATCTGACCATCACATCTTCATATAACACGGGTGAACAAGAATGACCACCGTCTGATGCACAGACCTTTATCTAGTCTGCGAGCACCAGATGTGCTGTCCAATCTAAGAAATCTGTCAGAACTCTTTCTCTGTCTGTCTATCACTGTCACTGTCTCTCTCTTTCTCTGTCTCTCTCTCTGTGTCTCTCTCTACTGGTGACTAGCAATATTACTTAAAAGTGGCACTAATTTTCAAGGTAAATAAGTGAACTCATATATTGATAGAATCAGATTAACATGCATCAAGTTCTCAACATCAAAGGGGAAGAACAAATACAAAAACAAAAATGCACAAGAAAGGTCCAGGGAGCGCCACAATATCAAACCGCAGCCCTTCCCAGACACCAAGAGAAAGAGGAAACAGACAAAACCAAACATGCGCAAATCAAAACAAAAACGTACGAAAAACACTAAGATTAGCTCTCTCTTCCCCAAACGAGGTAATCGCAATGCTCAAAGGACTAAACAACACAAGAACAAAATAACACCAGGCAAGACTTTAAACAAATCGCCTCGTAGAATAAACCACAAAGCAGCAAAAAGTAAAACTAAACAACCACAAAAGGAGAAGAAATGACGGGAAGGGCAGCAAATACAAAAAATTAGCCACACACAGAAGAGATGACAAGCAGAGTTAACAACACTTTTCCCAAAAAGGTGGCAATTACCCAAACCTTTCCCTACCCAAAATTTTTCCTTCTATACGCATTTTTGTCACAGTGCCCACAAGGTATCTCTTGCCTATAGACACTACTAAGCTCTGTCGTTACTTCAGACGTCGGTAATATATGAACACATTTGTCTTACGTGTATTTACATTATAATGTAAGAAACATATGTGCTTCGATTAGATATGAAATCGACAGTTTATTTTATAAGTCTCGCATAACGAGTGGCAATAGAAATATTGCTAACTAGCTCTATTCTTGTGCACTTTCGCATTTTTATCATACGAGTATTACTTTTTTTTCCATTATCTTAAGTACGTTCTTACTGTAATTACCAATTGGTAAACATGTAAACTGTAATAAACTAATGACTTCCTGTTGATATTTAAAACGCCAGGCATTTAGCAAAATGTCTTGTAATGCCATTAAAACAGTAGTCTTCTTACACATGATGGAACTTCTTCGTCGACGTGGCCGGGTTGATAAAATTGCACATAGTTTAAGATGTAAAATTGAATGAAGCAAACCACAAGCTTTGCATTAGATAAATATGCTTTAGAATATATTACGAACGATTTGAATGCTACATTACATTAACCATTTCAGCCGTACAGACCAAAAGAAATACCAAAGCAAACAATGTAGATCCAGTTGTACGGCCCATTACGAGCCGTCTCATCAGGATCTACACTGTTTGCCATTCAGTTTTTTATTTTAGTCTGAAATCCCTAGTTGCATCCGTGGACATGTCTAAATTTTAGGATAGAAGAATCCCTTTCAGAAACTCAGGGATGAAAGGTCAAACGTATATATCTAATATCTATCGCTCTAAATAAGATTTTTGGGAACAACCATCTCATCAGGATCTTTACTCCTTGCTATTCTGGTTTTGAGTTTAGACTGAATCCCTTATTTGCATCAGTGGAGGACAGAGAATACACTTTGGAAACTCAGGCATGGCTCTAAATAAGATAATGTATTGCTGATTTTTTTTTAATTCTCCACAAAAACATATGTCAAGACTACTCATTAAAAGCGCATTGCAGCCAGAAAAAAAATATCCGGACACCCCTCTTATCTAGATCTTTCTTAGCCACGATACTTAATTATATAATGTGGAGAACAGATGGAAGAATATAAGTGAAGTGGTTCGTGATCTTATTTTGTATTTTGCTGGATCATATCTAGTATATTGCTCACCTCGTTTGGAAAAAGGGAGCTGGATCTTTTTTGGATTTATGACATGTTTACTGTCTGTCATGGTTTGTTTGGTTTCGCGCAACTGAAACTGGTTTAAGACCCCTCGTACTGTTTCTACTGATAGTTCCAAGGCGGTTCCTCTGCTGCTCCTCTTTTTTGTTCGTTCGTCGGCGGTTTCATATGAGGCGTTTATTTTGGCATTGTTTGTTCCTCATCTCTCCCCTGTTGGTGCCTGGGTATCTTCACTTATATGTTTTTTGCTCTTTCTCTTCTAGGTTTGTGGCTCTTTCTGGACATCTTCTCTACTAGTTTGAATATTAAAGAAAATAAAATATAAGGGAAGAAACATTTAACGCTGCCCTGAGACCACATGCATGTCATAAATTGTAATGAATGTCATCAAAGTTCTGATAAGTATCGACAAAGAAAAAGACTTTCGTAGATTATCAGCATTTGACAGATTTGCTTGTGTTCTGGCCTTCAGATAGACATTAAATCTTTTGCTTTGTTTCATCTCAGCAATATGTGTTTCACTGTGATGTTGGACAGACAAAGCATACAGATCCCTATGCATTTAGCTTTGATCTGGAGGTATCAGAATTAAAGCTGGGGTTAAGCGTGAGTAAAACTGGTTCAAGCCCCCATCCCCCTGTAGGTTTTTACTGGCCGTTACAAGACGGTTTCACTGTTGCAGGTCTCTTTTGTTTGTGCATCTGTGTCATATGTGGCGTTTGTTTTGTTATCATTTGTTCCGCATCTCTCCTTCTTTTTGGTGCATCGGGAAGACTGTGCTTCATGATTGTGGTATTTCCTGAGTATCTTTATATGTATTTGATTTTAAAAAAATATACAGTCCTGAAAGTTCAAGGGGCTCTCTGTAATACTTCGAGATATCCGTACCTCAACATATCAGATTTGCAGAATTGCCGAAAAAATATATCGAAAAACAACATTTTACAAGCAAATATGTAATTGAACTCCTGAAGTTAGAGACATATTGAACATTTTGTGGAAAAGAGGAGAAATAGCTCCCTAGGAGCAAGTTTTTCTCTTCTCATCAACATTTTGTCACCTGATTTTTTTTTATTTTCATGTTAAAACAGGAACCAGATTTTCAGTTCGGGATAAACAGTTATTCAAGAAGTTGATATAATGAGAGTCGACTGTAGATGAGATGTTCAGTAAGAGCCACAGTCACAAAATAAAGCCTACCACTGATATCAATGGAAGGAGTAAACAAACAGCGACGGATAGCAAACACATTACACACCATGGAAAAGCAAAGCAGCGAGTTCCCTTTTCCCCAACCAGATAATCACAATGCCAGGCAAGACGCACTAATCTCGCAGACACAACAATAAAATAACAAACAGGGAGAAACACACAGAGAACAATTACAAAAATGAAACTACAACAACATAAAAAAAACAAAACAATTTGTTTTAAACTCTGGGGCACGTGTGACCTCGCGCACAAAAGAAGGCATGTTGCTAAGATTATCCGTTACCTTGGCACTTTTGGCCTAGCCAATCCGTCGCCCTGGGGTGCAAGTAAAAGCGTACATCTATCTCACTAGGTGACATATAACATTACGAAAACAAGCCTATTCAAATATACTGAAAGGAAAAAGAAACGCAGGGTAAAATTTATTCCTAAATTTCATTCAAGTTTGAAAAAGTTTGTTAAATATTTTACTATGATTACAAAACGGTACATGTATGGAACAAAAGTTCCAAATTTCATTGGTTTGTGATCATCAAGTCTCGAGTTATTGAAGTTCATTGGTAGCTACCCCCCAAATCTTGAAATCAAAATCAAACTGAAAATCAATATCGGGTGTGCCCCCCTCTTGCTGCCGTTGCTGCCCTAATTCTCCTTTGGATAGAGTTAACCAAAGCATTGACAGTTCGCATCGGGATGTTATTCCATTCATCGATCAACGCATTCCTTAGTCGTGCGAGAATTGCGGGGGTATTTCGGCGCTTCCTAACCCTTCTGTCCAGCTCATCCCACATGTGCTCTGCTGGGGTCAAATCTGGACTGTACGGTGGCCATGCTAGTGGTGCGATGTTATTGTTTGCCAGGAAATCCTGACAAACTCGGGCAACATGTGGTTGGGCATTGTCCTGCTGCAGAATCAGATTACGTTGTTGTACAAGCGGGACTGCAACAGGACGCAAGATCTCATCCCTATACCTTACTGCGGTCATATTGCCCGCAACAATAAACAACTGTGATTTTATCCCGTGAGCAATGCCTCCCCAAACCATAACGGAACCACCCCCAAACCGATCCCGTTCGACAACACAGGCGTCGGCAAAGCGTTCTCCGCGACGTCGGTACACACGACGTCGACCATCTGCGCGATAGAGAGTGAACCTAGACTCGTCCGTAAAAAGAACTCGTCCCCACTGCCTCATTGGAAATAGCCTGGGCGCATGCGCCGTCAACCACGCCATACGACGCAACCTACGTGCCTGGGTCAGAGGCAGACAAACGTATGGACGACGAGCTCGAAGACCAATCTCACGCAATCGACTTCCAACAGTCTTCGGAGAAATTTGTCGATTATGCGTACCTACTGTATTAAGGGCAGTTTCGGTGGCAGTGAGATGACGATTCCGCAAATGTGCCAGACGGATTGTCCTGTCTTGACGTCGCGACGTCACGCGTGGACACCCAGACCGCAGTCGGTCTGCTAAATGCCCTGTCTCCCTGAAACGTCTAACAAGACGTTCAATTGTTGAGACGTTAACCCCAAAATGATTGGCAACTTGCTGTTGCCTCTGACCCTGCATCAGCAACGCAATTGCCCTACCCCTCTGAACATCAGTCAGTCGTACCATGATTGAAAAAAAGTTCAAAGTAGCGTAAAAAAGAAAAGAAAAATCGGTAAAAGAATCGGAGAGCGTTGTGTATCGTTGAAGTCTACCAAATGGTGTGAGGAAATCTTGTGCTGAAGGTTTAAACATGCTTGTTTTGCATGAAATTTTGACTTTCCGTATTTTCCGTGCAATGCACTGTGTAGTACACGGTTGAATGATTTCACACACTGGGTAGATAGCACATCAACCAAAGACTCGTATACCCGCGGTTCACATTCACAGGACAATCTGTAAAGGTGTATGGCTATAGTAAACACCTAGCCTAGCTACTAGGCCAATATATAAGTATGTTTGTCACTTTTTGTTTACTTTTTTTTTTCTTTTTTATTTATATTCTACTAGCTAAACATTGTGATTCAGATTCAATGTTTAGCTAGTCTATGAGTGAACTTTTCTTCTGTGGCTGTCTCTGAAATATATTGGCCTAGTCAAAAGCGGATTTGCTCCTGTAGCTTTTATTGGGTGGTAATAGGCTGTGGCTAATTTAAAGATGGCCAGATTACAAGCCTCAGCATCAGTTTGTTTATATAACAGCACATTAATGGTTTAACAACCATGTGCTCCAAGATAACAATATCCCATTGATAAATTGGAGGTGTGTAACATCACATGTGGTCAAGTAGTTTAACAGCAGAGTGAAAGCAATGTGTGTATTTATTTTTTGTGATCTTGAATCTAGTTTTTTTTTTTCTGGGTGAATATAGAAAAAAGTTGTTTCATCTTAATCAACAAGTGTACTTTTCAACTTTGTGTGGTGCATCTTGAGAGGAGACATGTGCTAGACCATTTAGAATTTGCTTTGATTCCAGAGCAACAGATAATTGATAATAACAGATAATTTTCTTCACTTTCCCATTAAAAAATATATTGTGGGTATCATAAGAATCGCCTCAAGAGGCAATTCTAATGAATACACACATTATTTTTTTCATCATGATAATATGCCTGTGTTATTTTGACACTCTCAAATGTACAATTGTGTTTTCAGGGGTACACATTATTTCTGCTTTAAAACATAGATTGTGGGTACTCGTTAGAACCGCCTTGACCCAACAATCTCTGTTTGGGCAGAGACAAGAAAATGTTACATTCTTTCATCGGATTTTTATTTTCATTAACAGATAATTTCCTTCACTTTCCCAAATTCCATTAAATTGCAGAAGTGTGTTTTCGTAATGAAAAATTTCCAATTTATTGAACAGGCGTGTTTTTTTTTTTTTTTTTTTTTTGAATGTTTTATAGAAAATTATCTTAAAATCATCGCTTAATGTTCACAGTTATCTGTTCCTTTTTGAAGTAAATACTAGCATTTAATATGGAATAACTAATAAAAGAATAACAACTATGGCATCTGGTGGGCCAGTTGGAGACACACCCTCCAAGACTTATGTCACTGTAGCATGTACTCCTACAACAAAAAAACAAGTTTGTGTTGTTTGTGGCAAAAGAGAAGAATCCAGCAAGCATCGTTTCAAGCTGTTCAAGAATGATAAAAAGACGGAAACCTGTATATTAATAGAAAAATATTTAGAAGTACAGTTAATACCCGACCAGTCAGTAAATAGTGTTTGCCAAAATTGTCAGAGAAGTTTGAGCAATATCCAGTCGCGAGTGCAGGTACATAAACTAAATTATGAAAAAACAGTTTCTGAGTTGAAGAAAACACATGGTCGCGTGAGCAAAAAGAGACTGCCGTTTGAAGAGTTGCCAGTGACAGTGAAAAAATCATCACTAGGTGCTCAAGACCCCGGACAAGTAAGTATCTGTATGTTATAATGATTATTCACAAAAAAGAGTGTATGGTATGGGCAGGTATTCTTGTAGAAGGGTTGATGCATACTGTATAAATATTAATAATAATGACAATAATAATGCTTTTATTATACGTCCATTTGAAAAGCAGTACGTATTATGTTACGGGGTCTGGCGTCTGTCTGTCCGTAAATTTTTTTCGTTTCCGGCTAACTCATCCCACAGTTTACATCCGATCAAGCTGAAACTTGGCATATAGTTAGGCCATGATGTGGAGCAGCGCATATTGTTTTGGGATTATAATCCACCATATATTAAGTTATGCCTCTTTGAAAATTTCTGTAAACTTTTCGTTTCCGGCTAACTCCTCCCACAGTTTGTATCCGATCAAGCTGAAACTGTATTTGTACTTAGACCATGATGTGGAGCAACGCATATTATTTCGTGGTTACAGTCCACCAAATATTAGTAGAGATGTCCCTTTGACAATTTCGGTAAACTTTTCGTTTCCGGCTAACCCCTTCTATAGTTTCATCCAATCAAGTTGAAACTTGATTTAAAGTTAGACCATCATGTGAAGTAGCGCATATATTAGCAGAGCTATTTCCCTTTGAAAATTCTGTAAACTTTCCTCCTATAGTTTACATCCGATCAAGCTGAACCTTAAATACTTACACTTTCATGTGGAGCAATGCATATTATTTTGAGTTCACAGTACACCAAATATTACCAGAGTTATGCGCCATTAAAAATTATCATACACTTTTCATTTCCGATTAACTCATCCTACAGTTTACATCCAGTCAAGTCGAAAACTGATTTATTGTTAGAGCATGGTGTGGAGCAGCGCGTATTATTTTAATGTTACATTACACCAGATATTAACAGAGTTATGCCCCTTTGAAAATTTCTGTTATTTTGTTTGCGACTAACACCTCCTATACTTTACATCCAATTTTATTTTCCAGATACAAGGAACAAAGCAGTCAGACCAAGACGTTTCTGAAAATTCTAAAAATAAGACCAATTCAGAAGACTCACTGCATCGGGTTGTAGAACAAATAAAAACTGAAGTAAAGGCGTTAAGTTCCAAGGATGGCAAAAGCTTGTTGCGAAAGAGGGATGATGAATCTCTAGCTTTCCTATCATGGTCAAATATAGCGGATGAGCTGAAAGAAAAACGCCAACTATATGGACAGTCCTAGAAGCATGTGCTCACAACCCCCGACAAACAAGCACAAATATCAAGAAAACTAAAGACTCAAATATTCCAGGTATTGTGAGTGCAGCATGCAAACTCATTTGTTTGCACAACAGAGAAATGGATGCTGTTCAAAGGCTGAATAGCCTTATTCTTTTGAAAGGTGGAGCCAAACAATCAGCATTTCAGCGGTTAAATTCAACACATGATTGTTTGAGTTACCAATCAACACTAACGATGGCTGATGATTTTGGATCGAAATGGGAGAACGATATGATGAAATGGGTTGATGAAGTAGACAAAGATGTTAAACAGGAGAAGATTCTCTTACAGGAAATAGACAGACTCCAAGAAGATGCTATATTCATAAATGATCCTATTGAGTCTATAACAAATTTGTTCCAACTTCAAACGGCTAAAAGTGATTTGAAAAATCTTCAGTCAGTAATGCATAATGGGTATTATTTTGTTGGTGACAATGTTGACATGCGGACCAAAGTTCGTCAAATGACTTTGAAAAATCAGCACAAGGACCATCATATGTTTCAGCTATGTGCATATAAAATTAGAATACCCGGAAACAACTTAGATAATTCAAAACCAAAAGACAATATCGAAACAGTGGAATTTCACAATTTTGTACCAAATTGTGATGAAAAGGCAAAAATTGCTGAGGAGCTAACTTTCCATGTCGCTGTACAATGGGCGGAAAATTTGTCATACTTTGGACCCTACAAAGCGGTGCTGCCGAAGTACATTAAGCATCAGTACATGAAGGAAACTAAACAAAAAACTGACAGGGTACGTTCCTTAACCTTTTTAGCCCATGTAAATATGACAGACATACATATATACCATTTTATGTGTGTTCCTAGAAGATTTTGTTAAACAGTGATACAAGCTATGACACTTTTCCACGAAACTTTTATGCCAGTCCATGTCATAAGGATTTTGGAACCATTTGACTGCCTGTCATTGTAGCTTATTATTAAAATAACAAAGGGGATTTTGTTAACGCCTCCACCCTCTGTCCGTCATACTATCTCCTCCGAAATCACTGGGTGGAAGGAAGATCTCATCCTTAACCAATGGGCACTATTCCACCAAACTTGCAACATCACTTACCTCATGGTAAGGGTGTGCGAGAGCAACATTATTTTTCCATGCGTCCGTCGTCCGTCCATCTGTCCTTCACAATATCTCCTCCTAAACCACTGGGCGGAATTCAACCAAACTTGCTACATCACTTCCCCTCATTGTAAGAGTATGCGAGAGTAACATTAATTTTCCGTTCGTCGGTCTGGCGTCTGTCCATCTGTCCATCACGCTATCTCATCCTCAACCACTGGGCATAATTTAAATAACTTTCTCCTTGAACTTTAGCAATGACAGTGGGGATTTCCGATGGCGCACCATCAACTGCGCATTCTAGTTATTTTTTTTTTTTCAGATTAACCTTGGCGTGCTAAAGAAAAATGAACAGTACAACGAGGAGATGACTGACATTTGTATGTTTCTAAATCAGTATGTACCAGGTGCTAGAGAAGAGAATGATCCCAGAGCCCCTGAAAAGATACTCAGTGGAGGTGATTACCTAACATTTGAAAGGCACAAACAGGCCCAGTCAGCGAAGAGAAACGGGCGGTCACCAATGAAAAGACTGGAAGGTTTGGTGCCAAAGCTGGAGGAATTCCACAATCAGGCAGAATTTCTCCAAGTAAGTACACTTAAATACATACATGTATATCTGCTGTTGGGCACAGCTACTTTTATAAATGGAAGTACGAACATTGACCTTGACATGTAATTGTAACACTAGATCAACCTGAACCTTTTATTTCATCATGTAAAGATGCAGGCTATCAAACTGCATGTACTTTGTGCACTTTATGTGCTTTTAGCTAAGATGAACTAATTCAAAACTTACGTCAAATACCAATTAAGTATTTGTGGTTCCTTGCTGTTCTGTGTTTGTTTTGTCTGTGTTACTATTTCATTTTCTCCATTATTACATGTAACTATTTTTCAGTTATGTTCGGATTCCCAAGTCTGCTGATTTGGTTTATCACTTTCTTATTTGTTTACTTGCATCACCTCGTGTTGTGACTTCTTTCGCTTGTGATATAACGGACAGTGTTTGGGATATGAGTGTATTTAACAAAACAAAACAAAACATTTAAACATTGGATTCTTGTTACAGGTCATCTGGAAAATCCTCTACTCAACGTCGTCATCCAAGGCCACTGGAACTCTTTATGCTACAAGGAACGCTATTAACGCCAAGAACGTTTCAAAGGATCCAGGGTCAAATTATTATGCTAGTTCGGAACTTGTTAACAAATTTACAAAGGCATACATCATTTGTGCAGGGTTGAAGCATTTTGACATGGACAATCCTGAGTCTGCTCCAAAGACAAATACATATGAAGGCGCTATTGGGGATGAAAATGAGATGAAAGAGTATTTGCTGAATCATGCGAAGCAGGTTGTACAAGACTTTGTTAACTTGGATTTTCCAGAAATACCATCAGAAGGCTATCAGTGCAACACAATTGTCTGTGACATCTGTGGCAAGCAGTACAAAAATGGTGCAACTCTAGTGACACATAAGGCCGATGTACACGGAATCATTTCTGATGACACGGAAGCAAGTGAATTAACATCAACAGACACCTCAGAGGACAGTGTTCTAAATTACACGAAGGTTAGTCTGACACTGGGATTATTGAAGCTTAATCATGATGATGCTATCCGAATGGGAGATGGAGAACGTATTTTACGCTTGAATAAAGTGCTTTATCTGTTCTATAAGAAATTCAACTGCAGCAAGTATGCTTATGGAATACTTGAAACACTGCTTCAAACACAAGTATTACTAAGTGAGAGACTAGCCCACCGACTAATTTGGAACAGGACCGTCAACAACAGTGGCAAAGTTGATTCAAATCTGCCAAATGATCTAGATCTGGAACACTGTAATCGTATTTTCAAAGATGAAGCTCACAGCTATAGGGGAGTGTTCACTGAGAAGGTGATTTCAAGAGTCAGTAGGAGCACTGCAAAAACAGATTCAATCTTGAAAAACTATGATACTGTTTCAGCTGTCGTTCGCCCCTCTGGAAAGCACACTCCTGGAGATATCACATGCGACATAGAAATACTTCAGCAGCAGTTTCAAGACCAAAGGTTATTTGAATTTATACCAGGACGGCAACATAGTGGATTTCCCAACTTTAAAGCGGACCAACTATCGCTAAACATGAACGAGTTCAGAGATTGGTTGTCCAGAAGTATGCGAAAGATTGCAAAGAAGCATTTCTATAGGTACTAAGCTTGAAACAAACAGAAATACATGTAGATGCTGTTCTGAAATAGTTTCCTAGCTTTAAAGAAAATGAATGTCATCACAGATTTTTCATGTGTGGATGTCATAGTCAAAGAAGGGTCCCTTTTTTAGTTTTTGTAAGATCTTTATGGCAAGCCGTTTTACTATTTATTTTGCAAAATAGATATCTTATATATTAATCCAGACACCTTACATAGGATATAAGATATCTGATATAAAAAATTAGATATCTTGTATCCTAGATTAGATATCTTATATAAGATACCTGATATACTAGATGAGATATCTTATTCATTTGAATAAATGAGATATCTTCTTAAGTAAATAAAATATCTTATAGCCTATATAAGATATATACCAAGCATATTAGATATATATCAATTAAGATATCTTATATAGAATAAGATGTCTTAATTGACATATAATATATACGTGGTCTCACGTAACTTGAAGGAATTGCTGTGCCCTGGTTCATTTATTGAATACAAACTACAGCAATCAATGATAGTTTATGAAATGCAATTTCATAAATTCTGTTTCTTCTCAGTGTTTAGGCGATACATTCACTGTTGCACGAAAACCGGAAGTCCAATCCAAATCTTTTAAGGGATGAGTTTTTTACCACTTAAACTTTTTGATACAGACTTCCAGTTTTCACACAACAGTCAGTAAACTGGGCTGACACAGAGTATAGTCATCAAAGGTCTTCACTGACGATATTTTCTGTTCATTTTCTGGAAACATGGGCAAGCAGAGTAAAATTACTTTAACACATCTGTGCATTGATAAATGATTTTCACAGCTAAAAAAATAAAAATTAAAATTGAAAATTGAAGATGAAAATTGTGACATTTTTTTCTAGTTTCGGCTCATAACATAGATTATGGGTACACATTAGAAGCATCTCATTTAGACAGTTCTAATGAGTACCTACAATCTATGTTTTAGAGTAGTAATAAGGAAAATAATGTATTATGTATAGCCCTTGAAACCCAAGTTTTACAATATAAAAATGAAGTTTGAGGGGTTCTGAATTACATAGGTGTATTATCGTGATGAGATATCCTTGCCTTTCTTCTGGTCCATTTAATTGTGTGAGCAATCATAAAAGTCTCTGATGTGATGGCAAAAATGCACCCATGCTTATGTGGTTTATCGACTGTGCCTAAATCAAATTTCATTCAAGAACTATACATTTGTTTTATGGATGTGTTAATATGCTTATAAACTGGAAAAGAAATTTTTCGTTCAGTTTTTGTTTTAGTTTTCATCTAATGATTCTCCGATGATTTGCGGTTTCCTTGACCGGTGCTGTTCAATGTCACTATCACTGTCATATCCTTCACTAAAATCATTACTTTCCTCATCTATATCCTTGTGAAGAAAGAGGCTGATGGCATCATAGATTTTTTATTTGTTCTGAACACAACCTTGGTCACAAGAACAAGAATCCTGGTTACCACATACACATACACAAGAGCACTGAGCAGCACAGTTGTCGCAGCAGTTATGATCTCCTGACTTTGGACTTTCATCTGTAAATGGTTTCAAGAGCAGTTTTCTGCGACATGACTTGGTTGTAATAAAATCTTTCATGCCTAGAGTAATGTTCTTACTGCCAAGACACTGCTTGTATTTCATAACAATAGCATGACTTTGTTCATCAGCCTGTCTCCCCGCACGACCAGACTCTTGTAAGTAATCGTCCAAATCGTTACAGGCACCATAATGCACGATTGTATTGACACCTTTCACATCTACACCCATACTAAATGAGGTGGAGCTTAAACAGACACGAATTGTTCCATCACTGTCTTGAAAAGGTTCCACAATCATTTCTTTCACTTCATCGTCAGTCTTTTGGTGGTACATTTCAAATATTCTGTTGTCTGAGTTTGGAATAAATGCTGCTTCACCCAGAGAATCATCCAAATGTTCAAACACGGTTCCTATATGATCAATTTTCCTGAAGAAAATGATCATTCTCGGTGTTTTGATACCCTCTCTTCTTATTAAATCAACTAACCAGTCAAAGTCTCTTTCTATGTCTCCACGTCCTCTCTTGGTCTCAATCATCCAGTACTTGATGTTTTCCTTGTTTGGATTTACAACAAGCTTAAAAACTTGATCTGTCATGCCAAGATCTTTCAATATCATGTCTGTTACTCTTGCTGATGCTGTAGCAGTCAAGGCAACAACAGGAACCTTTGGCCCAACCAGTGACCTTATTTCTCCAAGACAAGCATAAAATGGACGGTAAACAGGTGCACTGGTCTTTTCGGCTGTTTTGCCACTGAAAGTGAAAGAATATCAATTTGTTTAATGAGGATAATTGAGAAATAGGCTTTATTATTGACTATGTAAAAAAGATTACTTATTAGATACATGTGCAATATCTTACATGGATGATATATATTGTTTCGCCGGATGCACCTCGACGAACCGTGCAATTTCAAAACAATTAGATCAGCCTGTACATCCGCAGCTAGACTGGCTCCAGTCTCCATAACTAAATATCTTTTTCATAATCCTATTTGATAATCCACGAAAATAAAACCAGTATATATATATATATATATATATATATATATATATATATATATATATATATATATATATATATATATATATCAATACATTAAAGGCTGGTCACCAGCCTTTAGTTTTGGTTTTATTTTAATGGATTATGAAAAAAGATTATAAGAAACAATAATCATTGGAGACTGGAGCCAGTCTAATCTGCAGCCTAGTTAGAGGTCTCAGTCCGGGTCCTCAGTAATCCCTGCAGCATACGACAAATACACTGATCTGACGGTAGCCTGATCCGAGATTTTCCCAACAAGCATACAAGAATCGCCTGGCCTCATACCATGTCAAATTATTCAATCATCTTAAGTTAAATTCCCCTAAGCATTATAGAAATCTCCACAAGGGGAAGACTCTGATCAGCCTGTGAGGATACAAAAAAGAAACAATGGGTCCCCAGTCATCCATAGAACACACAGGACAGACCCCGATCAGACTGCGCGGATGCACAGGCCGATTTGAGTCTTCGGTGGGCGCACAAGTATCAAGTACAGAAAAAATGGTAAGCATTAAAAGCATTATGAAGCCATTTCATCAGGCTGACACTCCTATGCAATAAAAGAAATTGTTACAGGTGTAAAAATGTTATATAAAGATAAAAAATTTTTATCTGTTTTCTTTTTCTTTTTTTTTTTTTTTTTTTTTTTTTCTTATTTCTGTACTGGAAACGGATTGTGGAACTTATTAAATCAACCATTAATTGACACCCCTATATATGCAACAAATAATTTTTACAGTTGTAAAATCTCTATTTTAGGTAAATTTGTAATCTTTGTTTTACTTCAGCACAAATTATGAATTGTGGGTACTCATTAGAACCACCTCATTGAGGCAGTTCTAACAAGGATCCACCACCTATGTTTTAGAGCAGAATTAAATAAGAGAAATAATGTTTTCTATAAAGAAGTACAAAAACACGTCTATTCAATATAATGGAATTTTTAATGACCACACAAATATAAACTCGCAGATAAATAAATGATATTTTACTGAATAAAAGTCTTATTTCTGCCCAAAAATGTATAGTGGGATTGAGGCGGTTCCAATGAGTACCCACAATCTATGTTTTAGAGCAGAAATAAGAAGAAATAATGTACTTCCCTGAAAACCCTAATTATACTATATAAAAGCGGGATTTGAGGGTGTCAAAATAAAGTAGGCGTGTTATCATGATGAGAAAATCAACATATAGCGTGTGTATTCATTAGAATCGTCTCATGAAAGTGAAGTAGGTTATCTATTAATTCAAATGCACTCCTTATCTGTTGCTCTGCAATCAAAGGAAACTTTTTTTTTTATATTTTAATGGATCATGAAACAGATTAAAAGAAAAAATAGTCATTGGAGACTGGAGCCAGTCTAATCTGCAGCCTAGTTAGAGGTCTCAGTCCGGGTCCTCAGTAATCCCTGCAGCATACGACAAATACACTGATCTGACGGTAGCCTGATCCGAGTTTTTCCCTACAAGCATACAGGAATCGCCTGGCCTCATACCATAGACAGTCAAGTTATTCAATCATCTTTAAGTTAAATTCCACTAAGCATTATAGAAATCTCCACAAGGGGAAGACTCTGATCAGCCTGTGAAGTTACAAAAAAGAAACAATGGGTCCCCAGTCATCCATAGAACACACAGGACAGACCCCGATCAGACTGCGCGGATGCACAGGCCGATTTGAGTCTTCGGTGGGCGCACAAGTATCAAGTACAGAAAAAATGGTAAGCATTAAAAGCATTATGAAGCCATTTCATCAGGCTGACACTCCTATGCAATAAAAGAAATTGTTACAGGTGTAAAAATGTTATATAAAGATAAAAAAGTTTTATCTATTTTTTTTTTTTTTTTTTTTTTTTTGTCTTATTTCTGCACTGGAAACGGAATGTGGAACTTATTAAATCAACCATTAATTGACACCCCTATATATGCAACAAATAATTTTTACAGTTGTAAAATCTCTATTTTAGGTAAATTTGTAATCTTTGTTTTACTTCAGCACAAATTATGAATTGTGGGTACTCATTAGAACCACCTCATTGAGGCAGTCCTAACAAGGATCCACCTAATTATACTATATAAAAGCGGGATTTGAGGGTGTCAAAATAAAGTAGGCGTGTTATCATGATGAGAAAATCAACATATAGCGTGTGTATTCATTAGAATCGTCTCATGAAAGTGAAGGTTATCTATTATTTCAAATGCACTCCTTATCTGTTGCTCTGCAATCAAAGGAAACAAAATTTCTTACAGGTGTAAAAATGAATATGTTTAGATGAAAATTTGTGATCTTTTCTTATTTCTGCGCAAAAAGGGCAGTCTGACTCATTAGATCAGTCATTCATTGACATGCCTATGCAATAAATAATTTGTACAGCTGCAAAATGTCTATTTTAGGTGAAATTTGTAATATGTGTTTTATTATCGCACAAAATATAAATTGTGGGTACTCTTTAGAACTACCTCATTGAAGCAGTTCTAACAAGAATTTACTATGTTTCAGAGCAGAAATAAGAGAAATAATGTTTTCTATAAAACATTACAAAAGCACACATGTTCATACTTGTACATGTAATTTTCTTTTATGGTCGCAAAAATGAAACAAATTAACAACATATAGTGTGTGTATTCATTAGAATCAAACTTTTTTATGGGAAAGTAAAGAACATTATCAATTATTTAAAAAACACACCTTATCTTTTGCTCTACAGTCTATACTTACAATTTCTTAATGCAATGAGCTTCATCTATGAAAATCACTTTAAGATGTCCCTTCTTTGCCAGGTTCATTACGGTTTGTCTTCCACTTTGTAGGATGGTTTCAGGACTTGCAAAAATCAGTTCATAATGTCCACTTGCCACATGTTCCATAAGTTTGTTGTCTGCCTTGCTTGACTCACGTTCTCTCAAATAAATGGCTTTGATGTTTTTGCTAGTCAGTTTTTCAACTTGCGATTTCATCAAAGCTGCCAATGGCGATATTACAATGCATGTACACTGTTGCTTTTTCTCTAAGTATTGAAAGAGGAATGGTCCCATTTCAAAAACCAAACTCTTGCCACTTCCAGTAGGGGAACAAAAAAGTACATCTTTGCCTTTCATATACTGTTCTATAACAATTCTCTGATTTGGCTTAAGATTAGTATATCCATTTTTACTTAAGGCATATTGTATTGCTTCTTCAAGATCCATGATTTCACTGTGTAACTGACCTGGTCAAACTGACACAAAGTGCTACAAAATCTCTCCAAGAATTCAGGAAGTAATTGTTAACATCAACAAGATGATATCAATTACCTGCTTAAACACTAGCTCATAAACCTATCACTGCTATACTGTTAGGAGGCTGGCATTAATTTATGGCCCCTCAGATATCTGAGGGTTTTCATTTCGCTTTTTACAAGGCTTAGAAATCCAGACCATATCTATAGACTAGCCACAGAGCTCAACAAGACTAAAATAATATATATATATATATATATTTCTAAGCCTTGGGCAAGGCTAGTAAACACCGTAAAAAATGGTTAAAATAAGAAGGAAAATAAGAAGGAAAAAACTCTATACTGCGTTTCTTTTTCCTTTTAGTATATATAGAAAATTTCACCTCCAAAAACTGAAAATTTTCAGATGAAAAACTCTGATATTTTTCATAATATTGCTCAAAACATAGATTGTGGGTACTCGTTAGAACCGCCTCTGCGAGGCGGTTCTAACGAGTACAACAATCTATGTTTTTGAGCAGAAATAAGAAAAATAATGTATACCCCTCTAAACCCCGTTTTATAAAAGTGGGGTTTAAGGGGATCAAAATTATATTGGCATGTTTTCGTGATGAAAGTCTGTCTTTTACCCTGGGACACATGTGGCCCAGCCCATCTGTCATCCTGGGGCACATGTGGTAGAGCCAATCTATCACAGTGGGGTACACATGGCGCAGCTCATATGTTCTCCCTAGGGGCACTTAGCCCAGTCCATCTATCACCCTGGCGACATGTGGCTTAGCCTATTTATCACCCTGGAGTCATATAGCCTTGCCTCGTTTGTCTACGGCTTTCTTCAACGTCGAATAAAACTGGTCTAAACGCCCAGTAGATTTTCTACTGATCGTTCCAAGGCGGTTCGTCGGTGGTTTTATATGTGACATTTGTTTTGCCATTTGTTTGCACCTCATCCCTCCTTCTGATTGGGTAGATTTACTTCGTGATTGTGGCATATCTTGTGTATCTCCACTTTTAGGATTGTATGGATATAAAAACAGGCAAAAGCTTAGCATTATATACTGGGATACTTACAACGTGTTTCATGACTACATTCGCGTTAGAAACATATTTTAAATCAACACATTAATTTTTGTAAACTTTGCTGGAATGCTTTGCGGAGCACTTGTTTTATTATTTTCTGTACTTCAGCATTTTGTCAGCTAGTTCTCAGGTTTTTAACCTTTTGTATCATATATTGACGTCAGGGGTTGGCATTATGTATTCATTTATTTTCCGTTAAAAACCAAAGAAAACAATACACCCAAAATTTAATTAAGAAGTCAATAATCGAATAATGTTTGATACATTCGATTGACTTGACCATAAATACAACAGTGCAAATAGATCTAAAAGATAATTGCTTGATATTGCGCGCCGATTTCGTTTATATTGTTCTCTCACTTTTATATTAATGGGTTTGATAAAATTTAGCTGAGCGTTTTGAACGTTTGACATTGGTGCTGAAATACAGTCTATAAAGGTTGCCCTATTACCGAACACATCAAAGAGCCAAAACGGAGTCTTGATTAACAAGACCCTTTATACAGCTGTATTGTAATGTGTGTGGCTGCTAAAGATCTCACTAAAATATATGATTTACTTCTGAAAGTTAAACTTCACATTTTCACTTTGAGAAGGAAGACTTTTAAGTTCAGATAGTGATCTCTCTTGGAAGTGTATCCGTGTAATGCCGTGTTCATATGTCTTATGCAGTACTAAGATCGAGCGCTCTGTTCGCGTGTTAGTATTTCATGCTCCAAAGGAAAAAAAGTATTGCATTCTGGGAATTTACAGACGGTATTTTGGATGACACATGCCGATAAAAGAACAGATATTTACTCAATGTTTAGTATATTGTCATTATGTTCATTTATGAATAAAAGAAGCTTATAATAAGCTGATGATATTTGTATGAAGCCAACTTCAGAAGGTATTAATTTTGTCTGCATGTCTGTATTGTTGTTGTTACATTAGTAGGTTTAAAGTGTATTCTCTCTTCTTATGCTTACAATGTACATTCTAAACTCTTGCACAAAGACTTCAATCTTTTCTATATGTCTGCCAGTATGTTGTCCTTTGTTTATTCAAACTAAATGGGAGCAACGAAAAACAAGTACATCAGCACAGTCCGATCAAAGCCTTTGCTTTCCGCGTTATAAGGTAAACCACAGAGCACCCAGAGAATGACCAGACTGTTGATGTGCCAGCTGAGAGTTTTCTGCGCACAAATGTCTGAAAGTACATTTTCGTACGTTTCAGCTCATATGAATCAACACATTATCACTGGTCCAATATTGAAGTACAATGGGAGTTACTTAGGAAAAACCTCAATCACGATGCATAACCTTCACAAGGAAGCGGAAGACATATTGTAGAACAAAAAGTGGAGACTTTTGCAGTAACAGACGTTTCATTAAACGAACAAGAGGAAATGTAAAAAAGAAACCAGAAAACAGGAAATGAAATATATTGACGTATGGGAGACGTTTTACGGCCGCTATACGGCTCTAGCACCAGCTATAGTAAAGCCAGACAAATAAAAAAGAGAAAGGTTAAATTTTGTTACAAATAACAACTTTATGAGAAAATCCTCTCGGCTTAGAACATTTTAGAAACAAATCATGTCGAAGTAAGCATTAAGGATACAGTGTGGGTTAAAATATTATTTTTAAGCATTTTTCCATTTCTACAGAATTGTGTTTCTCATTGAAACTTGAAATACATACAAAAACTACAGATTTCTAATTTGATAATAAATCTGTTATTTAAAAGATCCTTATAACGGTAGTTGCTAATTTTGGTTTGCCATTAAAATGGCAATGGCTATAAATACTTCCGCTTTTTTTATCAGCTGCTCTTCATCCATAACTACCACAGAATGCCATAACATTTTATGCCCGGGATGCTGCTGGAATAAATGGGAAGGGCGGCTTGTGATTGTGGCACTCCCTGCACTTTTTGTTACCTTTTTTGCCATAATCACAAGACGCAGACAATCCTTGGTTCCGAAAGGAAGAGGAAAGTGACACAAAAAAGGTAAGAGATAAGTCAGTCCAGGGAGTGCAACAATCACAAAACCCAGCCCTTCCCAGACACCAAGAGGAAGAGAAAACCGACAAAACCAAACAAGCACAAATCGAACAAACGTACGAAAAGCACTAAGATTAGCTCTTTCTTTCCCAAGCGAGGTAATCGCAATGCTAAAAGGACCGAAAAAAAAAAAGAAAGAACAAAATAACACATGGTAAGACATAAAACAAATCGCCTCGTAGAATAAACCACAAAGCAACAAAGAGTAAGACTAACACCGGGTACAAACCAATAGGCAAACAAATGCATAAAAAGCTCAAAAACCAGCTCACTCTTCTCCAAGCGAGGTATGAGGGGCGTTCATTAAATTGTATCACTGACGGCCCACCATACCGCGTGGCTGTAAGGAGCACGCGGAAACTGCGGTGATTTCACGGGGGTGGGTGGGGTGGGTAAGGGGGATTTTCTATAATAGGATAAAATTTCGGTCTAATCCTTTCAGTCTTTCAAAAATTATTAAAAGTTCGGTTCAGTCATATGCACTCAAAAGTAAAGGCACACTATGAAAAACGTAGACCTGCAACCGGTTTATGAGGTCTGTGTCTTACCTATGACAACGTACCTGCTCACAAGTGTGTTCTTGTCCAAGACTTCTTGAAAGAGGAAAAGGTAGTTCAGCTCTCTCATCCACCTTATTCGCCAAACCTTAGTCCCTGCGACTTTTTCCTGTTTCTTTTACTAAAGAAAACCCTTTTTGTTCATCGTAATGAATCCCGAAGTGCACTTGGTAGTGCAATTTACCAGTGTCTCCAGGGTATACCTATAAAGGCCAACTTCTCTGCCTTTACAGACTGGACTTTGAGACTTGAAAAGTGTGTTTCCGTCAAGGGAGAATACTTCGAAGGGTTGAAGTAAACGAAATGTGAATGGGATTAATAAGGCGCCCTGTAGAACCCCAGTGACAACATTAAATGAACGCCCCTCGTTATCGTACTGCTTAAAGGACTAAAAAAACATAAGGACAAAACACAAGGCAAGACTTAATATAAATCGTCTCGTAGAATAAGCCTCATAGCTAAACAAAGTAAGAGCAACTCCGGGACCACCGACTTAGAACGGTTAGTATAAACTACCGTGGTGGTGTTGTGTGTGTGTGTGTGTGGGGGGGGGGATGAAGAGCGGGGGTTTGGGTTGGGGGGGGCTAAACACTTTTACAGTCGACTAACTTTACCCTGGGTTCCGATACTACTCTCAATACAAAAATACATAAAAATTCGGTTCGCATAATGGCTCCTAACTCAGTCGATGTATCATAGTGAAAACATAAAAATCAAATAAAGTACTATGATAAACAAAGACGAGTACTCATTGCTAATTCTACACTCGCTGAGAGCCAGGCTTAAAGAAAACCAATAGTTGAACCACGGTGGACAACTCTCGAAGGTATATCTATTCTTTTACGTCCCTAGCATCTTTTACTGAAAACCATACCAATACCATATACCAGTAACAGCTTCTCTACATTTACTTAGACATATTTGGTTGTGTTTAATAACTGGACAGCGTCATGCAAAAGACACGTATTCAGATCATCCTGCGCATGCGCAAATTATCATCTGGGCATCTGCTCTCCATTCATACATTCTTTAGTATCCCATAAATCTGCTACCGGGCAGCGGAGGCCCTGATTAGACTGCGCGGACGTACTTGTCTGGGCCTTTTCTGTCCATGTATGTCCATGTATGCCATATGTCGCTGTAGGTGTGGTTCATATGTTGACGCATATTGATTTTGGGTTGTTATGTTTCAATTCTTCTTTTTCTTTTCGCTCCATAAAGAAGGCTCTGCTCGTTGAAATCGGGGTCTTACTTAGGTATCTTCTTCATTTCTGTTGTATCAGCTGACGCATATATAATTTACTAGAAAAGGTACAACATTGAAAAATGATCCATCAGACACGTTTCAACCTAAAACAAGAAAGTTCCAGTGTTTATGTTTTTTTATTCGGGTTTAACGTCGCTTTCAACAACTTTTCTGTTATATTGCAATGGTGTCTGGGTGTGACAGGGAGATCAATACTCACTTTAAGAGTGTTGCCTCTCTGAAATATCCCGCCCAGACACATGACGTAACATTCTGCCCAGTCACTTTATACTGACATCGGGCCGACCAGTTCCGCATTCTCAATGCTGAGCACAAACGAAAAGGCAGCTAGGACCATTCATAAAGTCTTTGGTATGACTCGGCCGCGGATTAAAACCTACAACCTCCCGGACGTAAGGCAGACCCTCGAGCAACTGAACCACTACTCCAGTAGGTTCGAAAGTAATTGGTCTGCTGAGTTTGGACGTTTTTTACTATATGAGCCAGCACATGACAAAATCAACAAAATTACTGGGCACTCAAGGAAGAGTCAGTTCAACATGGGTAGCAACAAAATCAACACAGAAACTGTTGTTTGCAACGCTCATAGTTTTATTTAATATAATCTGTTTATAAAGCAATTCTATTTTTTACCATTCTGATTGTCAAATACTGGATGATAATTTAGAAAGAAAAAAAGTATCACTTAAGAAAAAAGACTGTGTTGCCATGGAAACAAAATTGTTTCCTTTATCGAAATGATATGTGGCTAAGACTGATTTAGAAAAAAAGTAAAAGTTTTTTATTATTATTATTTGACAGGTTTCATGTGCTATTTATCAAATATCTGAGTATCTGACTGTGCGTGAGAAAACAGCATACACGTCACTTAGCTTTGTTTTGCCATGTCAACAAAAACATGCATTTACCCAATAACAAAGACGTAGAAAAAAACGTACTTGATGCCAAAAAAGTTCTCGAAATCTGTCGAAAGTAAATTGTCACATGACTGTAGTCGACAGTACACGCAAATACTTGCACCACTTTGTAACACGCTTACAAACTAGCTTTTGGTATGATCATGATCGTGTTAATTAAAACTTGAAGGCCATATTATAAAGCCGTCTGTTCAATCATTTTTGCCAAGTGGGTTGTTCTACTAAAACTATTATGGCCGGCCGATTTCAAATAAAAGGGGTGTTTGGTTAGGTTTTATTATTAAAAAATAGATGGAAAGGCAATGATTTACGAGTGTTGAAGTCAGTTACATGACTTGACACTCTGGCAAATCGAATTGAATGTGAAATATAAACACCGTAGGATGTCGCAAGAGGAACATCACTATCCAAGAAAGGAAAAGTCACAATCTCAAAATCAAAATCATCGCGTTTATCATAAATTTTTCAGGAAACAAACCCATCTACAATAGATAAATGTTAATCCAAAAACGCGGCTTCGGTATCAGAAGAATTAGCTTTATTTAACTGAAGTTCTTGGGGGTAAATATGACTGATTAAACCGTCGAAGTAGGTATTGTCAATATTCAATAAATCATCCAAATATCTTGAAGTCGAGCTTAAAGCTTCAATGATTTCAGATTGATTTCAACAGAAAGGGACATCATGAAGTCTCTTTCATAACAAAACATCATGAAGTCTCTTTCATAATAAAACTTTTTTACAGAAATTCCTGTATTTAATGCAAACATCGTAGACCTCGATCAGTTGCCGCATTCTGCAGTCTCTGATCTGCGTCTACACTGTTGCACTGTCCGTTTTATGGGACGCTAGGCATTAATGGGTTGAACGTATCTAAGTAAGCAACAACCACCTTGAAATATGGTATGACCTTAAACCTAAATTAAATGATTTGCAAAATGACTAAAAAAGCCATTATCTCATAGGCAGTCACAGGTCCATATCAATTTAACCAGGGACACTTTACTGGGCCCAGTTGTTCAAAGCTAACGACATCGTTAGTTAACGATTCGTTAAAATTTACATCGAGTGATACGCAAATATGCTGAAATTTTTTGCTGAAAAAATGTGAGTAGCTTTTGCATTCACATTTTTTCAGCAAAAAATAACAGAATATTGTATATTGAATCCGCTAAAACAGTTAACGAAATGACCCTTAACGAACTCGTTAAGTTAACGACGCTTTGAGCAACTGGGCCCTGATCTTTACTAGCATCATCATCATATTATTCTGCTGTAGAATTAGTGATAACGAGCACTCTGATCTGGATCTTTGTTGTCGCTTACAGATCGACTAATACTAGAGAATATAACTATGAATAACAAGAGGGCCATGATGGTCCTATATCGCTTACCTGAGGATACAGATTAGCATACTTACTATTGAAGTTTCAGTCATGTTGACTGCTCTAAGATTTTTGTATAAATGTTATAGCCCTGTCCCCTAGCAGTCATGTTTTTAATGCGTTATGATGGGTTGAACTGAATCTTGATAGAGGGTTACCAAAGGAACATTTCTGCCAAGTTATATTGCCACCAGTCCAGTAGTTTCTGACAAAAAGAGTTTTAAAGTGTTTTATATAGCTATATAGGGAAAATAAGCCCCGCCCCCTAGCGGCCATGCTTTTTGACGAATCATGACAGCTTGAACAAATTTGGTAGAGGGTCACCAAAGAAACATTCCTGCCAAGTTATATTGAAATCGGTTCAGTGGTTTCCGACAAGAAGATTTTTAAAGTTTTCTACTTAGATATATAGGGAAAATAAGCCCCGCTCCCTAGCTGCCATGCTTTCTAACGAATCATAATTGCTTTAACAATCTTGGTAGACGGTCACCAAAGCAACATTTCTGCCAAGTAATAATAGAATCAGTCAAGTGGTTTCTGACAAGAAGAAGTTTAAAGTTTTCTACATAGATATATAGGGCAAATAAGCCACGCCCCCTACCGGCCATGTTTTTGACATATCATGAGGGCTTGAACAATCTTGGTAGAAGGTTACAAAGGCAACATTCCTGTCGAGTTATATTGAAATCGGTCCAGTGGTTTCTGATAAAAAGTTTAAAGTGTTTTATATCTTATATAGGGAAAATAAGCCCCGCCTCCTAGCGGCCATGTTTTTGACGAATCATGACAGCTTGAACAAACTTGGTAGAGGGTCACAAAGAAACATTCCTGCCAAATTATATTCAAATCGGTTCAGTGGTTTCTGACAAGAAGATTTTTAAAATTTTCCATTTAGATAGTATAGGGAAAATAAGCCCCGCCGCCTAGCAGCCATGTTTTTGACGAATCATATGTCTTGAACAATCTTGGTAGAGGGTCAACAAAGCAACATTCCTACCAAGTAATTATGAAATCAGTCAAGTGTTTTCTGACAAGAAGAATTTTTAAAGTTTTCTATATAGACAGATAGGGGAAATAAGCCCCGCCCCTAACAGCCGTGGTTTTTGACGAATCATGACGGCTTGAACAATCTTGGTAGAGGGTCACCAAAGAAACATTCCTGCCAAGTTATATTGAAATCGGTCCAGTGGTTTCTGACATGAAGATTGTTAAAGTATTCTATATAAATACGTAGGGAAAATAAGCCCCGCACACCCTTCCCCTTCCCCCCCCACACACACACAAAGCAGCCATGTTTTTTTAACGAATCATGGCGGCTTGAACAATCTTGGTAGCGGGTCACCAAAGAAACATTCCTGCCATGTTATATTGAAATCGGTCTATTGGTTTATGACGAGACCATTTTTAAAGTTTTCTATATAGATATATAGGGAAAAAAAACTCCGCCTCCTAGTGGCCATGATTTTTTGACGTATCAAGACGGTTTGAAAATTCTTGGTAGAGGGTCACCAAAGGAACATTTCTGCCAAGTTATTTTGAAATCGATCCAGTCCAGTGGTTTCTGACAAGTCGATTTTTAAAGTTTTCTATATGGATATATAGGAAAAATAAGCCCTGCCTCCTGGCGGCCATGTTTTTGACGGATCACGACAGCTTGAACAATCTATGTAGAGGGTTACAAAGGAAACATTTCTGCCAAGTTATATTGAAATCGGTCCCAAAGGTTCTTACAAGAAGCTTTTTAAAGTGTTCTATATAGATATATAGGGAAAATAAGCCCCGCCCCCTAGCGGCCATGTTTTTCAACGACTCATGACGGCTTGAACATTCTTGGTAGAAGGTTACCAAAGAATCATTCCTGCCAAGTTATATTGAAAACGGTCCATTGGTTTCTGACAAGAAGACTTTTAAATGTTTTCTATATAGATATATGGAGAAAATAAGCCCCGCCACATGGCGGCCATGTTTTTTGACGAATTACGATTGCTTGAACAATCTTGGTAGAAGGTTACAAAGGAAACATTTCTGCAACGTTATATTGAAATCGGTTCAGCGGTTTCTGAAAGAAGATTTTGAAAGTTTTCTATATAGATATATAGGGAAAATAAGTCCTGCAACCCACCTCAATCCCTGGCGGCCAAATTGTTTTGACGAATCATGACGGCTTGAACAATCTTGGAAGAGGGTTACAATGTCCATTTTCTGTTTCTGCCATGTTACATTGAAATCGATCCAGTGGTTTCTGACAATAAGATTTTTAAAGTTTTCTATATAGATAATATAGGAAAAATAAGCCCCGTCCCCTATAGGCCATGTTTTTTGACGAATCATGACGGCTTGAATAATCTTGATAGAGAGTCACCAACGAAATATAGGGAAAATAAGCCAAGCCCCCTGGCGGCCATGTTTTTGACGAATCAAAAAGTCTTGAACAATCTTGGTAGAAGATCACCAAAGGACCATTTTTGCAATATTATATTGAAATCGATCCAGTGATTTCTGACAAGAAGATTTTTTAAGTTTTCAGTTAAAAAGTCTATTTTTAGCTCCGGTGACCTAGGTATGCAATAGACCAGAACCATTTGAACAACTTTGAAAGAGGACTAACCAAAGATTATTCCTGTGAAGTTTGGTCAAAATCCAATCAGTGATTTAGGAGGAGATGTCGTTTGAAGAAATTATTTATGGACGGACGCACGACGGACGACGGACAAAATGTGATCACACAAGCTCACCTTGTCACAACGTGACAGGTGAGCTAAAAAGGGTATTATCCAATTGCGCAGAATGCCAATATTTCGCTGGACGCGCATCTTATAATGTACATTTCTGACGTTGCCGCTAAGGGGTCTGGATACACTTAGTTGATTTCCGCCATTCTTACATGGAAGACGTTTGTAGCTTCCTGTTTGCTTAGCTGCACACAGAAAAAGGTAAGAGAAAAGTCCAGGAAGTGCCACAATCACAAACCGCAGCCCTTCCCAGACACCAAGAGGAAGAGGAAACCGACAAATCCAAACAAGCACAAATCGAACAAACGTACGAAAAGGACAAATCCTTTTCTGAAGAGAAGTCCAACGTACAAGGAGAGCATTTGTTCCTTTTGGAGGCAAATACTTTCTTGGTAAAGTAATTCTCTTGAGTGGTGTCCTTTGTTAAACATGGCGAAACATTTTCCAGTACATGTGTATTCTGTCTCCAAAGACGTACAGTTATTATGCACAGTGTATATTTGAAATACGGATGTTAACGAACAATATATCTTATAGTAAACTGTCTTGTCACACAAATATAGAGTGATGAATTTCGGGTTTCAAATTCTGCTGTAGATGAAGGGAAATTAACACATTTTCAGACGAAGCAATTCTGCCAAGATTGTTTCGCTTCACTTCTGAAAAAAGGTTCTATTATAAAAGGAAACAATTTGCTTGCAAGAGGGCACACTCTTTCCTGTTACAAAAGACCCCTTTTCAGAAGGTGATTGGTTTGAAGAAAGGTTTAATATGAAATCACAAAAGTGTTCTCCTTTGTACGAGCAAAATATACCAAATGTATCCATTCTCCTTGATAAAGATTTGTAGGCTTATTACAGTGATATGTCCAACGTGACTCCGTCATTTCCAAGAACAAATGTTTCTGTTTTGATCACATCACCGTTTAGTTTTACGTTGATGTCATAATCGCCTTTGAAGCCTTTAATTAACACTGGATTGTCGTCAAGTACAAGGTGGTTCTCCTTAGTGCGCCATGTTTGGTGAAACAGTGTTTGATAAGCTCTACCAGCTGCATTAGGCTGTAAAACAGAGAAAAACAAGAAAAGCGACATTATGAAATGCGTTATCAAAGAAGAATAGTTTTAAGCCTCCACCCCCGGCAGTTTTCCTATGAACGTTCCAAGGAGGTTCCTCTATTGCGGTTCCTTTAGTTCAAGCGTGGGTGGTTTCATATATCGCGTCTATTTTGTCATTTTATAGTCCTCAATACTCCCCGCTTTGGCACATCATGAAGCAAGCGTGTGCTTCATGATTGCAGCATTTCCTGGGTGTCTTCACTTACAATTTTCGTTTATTGCACTAAAGAATAATTCCTTTTAGAATATATTCAAATCTTCTTTTCCGGTCTTTTGTTTGTTCTATATTTCCAAAGGATACCCCTCCGATCACTTTGTGATGCAGCAGCTGCTATTAATTTTGATTTTGTTGAGGTTTTACGGCCCAGTCAACCCAGTTGGGTCATGTCGAACGCGGCCAGTTTACCTCACCACACGTTTACTGGGCAGGCCTAGTCCTCTAAGCGGTTAACCAGTATTGTGCACGTTCTTTCGCCAGAAACTGACAACTGTCCTTCTTGAATCAACAGAAGGGTGAGAATGACCGTAGAAAATATTTCATGATCAATCTCCACGAAAGAATATGGCCGACCTCGGCGGGGGTTGAACTCGCGACCTCCTGGTCTCCAGTCGGACGCTCATCCAACTGAGTCACTGGTGCCGGCCAGTTGTTATTAATACTTTGAATGCTAGGTAAAATTTTCAGCAGAAAGCACTTTGAAATAATTTCCTTTTATTCCTAGAAAACAGGATCTGACACTTTATGCATGAAGTGACAAATCCTATTTGCTAGAGAAAATGTATTTCAATATGTCGTCTGCTGAAAAGTTTACTCGTAAGGAGACAATTTCCTTAAGTGTCAGATCTTAGTCTTTAGGAAACCTATGAAAAATATTTCAAAATGACGTCTGCTGAAAGTTTTACTCAGAGTGCTAAGCGTGCGGCGGCCGTAAAACGTCCCCCGTAAATCACAATAAAGCAGATTATATTTTATTTCCTTTGGGATCATTGGGCTCATTCTGGTAACTTTGAAAATCGTATACCGTTAAGCCGGTGCTAGGGGACGTATGCAGGCTCGCTAACTACGTGGCTGTATAAGAACATACTGAATAAACTGAGTCTCTGATGTTCGTGTTATTATTTTGTGTGTGTGTGTGTGCGTGCGTGCGTGCGTGTGTGTTCTTTGTTTCGAAACGCAACCTTTTATATTTGTATTTGGACAATAAGCCTACGTCACCTATCTGTTCTTAGAGTAATGACGTGGTTCCGATTGTTGCTACATAATGGATTTGATATTTTATAATGCAATCTGAAAGTGAAGTGTTCCTTCGAAAATATAGAACATAATATAATATTATAATATGGAAGAGTTGGTTCGGTCGAACCTGAGTATGAGGGATGTGCCATTACGAAAACACGCCTATACAGATATATAGAAAATTACACCTCCAAAAACTGAATTTTTTCAGATAAAAAAATCTGATAGTTTTCATATTTCTGCTCAAAACATAGATTGTGGGTACTCGTTAGAACCGCCTCGGCGAGGCGGTTCTAACGAGTACCCAAAATCTATGTTTTGAGCAGAAATATGAAAAATAATGTATACCCCTGTAAACCCCAGTTTTACTATATAAAAGTTGGGTTTAAGGGGGTCAAAATTATATAGGCGTTTTTTCGTGATAGGAAGATATCTCTCACGCCACCAACATGAAACGTATGCGATCAAACTTTCAAAAGGGTAAATAGATAATATCAGCACTAAATCGAACTACGGCCACCAAGTAACTGCTTAACGCTTAGCACTCTGAGTAAAACTTTCAGCAGACGCCATTTTGAAATATTTTTCATAGGTTTCCTCAAGAATACTAGAATCTGACACTTCAGGAAATTATCTCCTTATGGGTAAACGTTTCAGCAGACGTCATATTGAAATACATTTTCCCTAGCAAATAGGATTTGTTACTTCATGCAAATTGCCAGATCCTGTTTTCTAGGAATAAAAGGAAAATATTTCAAAGTGCTCTCTGCTGAAAATTTTACCAAGCATTCAAAGTATTAATAACAACTGGCCAGCCTCGGTGGCTCAGTTGGATGCGCGTCCGACTGGAGACCTACTTAACAGCTGAAGTTAAACGCTCGCCTCAGTACTTAGTGTATACGCCATGATGTTTTAACGAGTGGTCTGATCAGCGGCTCAGTCAACATGTCTGTGACTGTTAATTAACTTTTCAAATTTTAGAATAGGTATGGTAAAGTGTTTATTCGTCCGAATGTTTTAGTTAATTAGACAAATAAATAATAATTACTATCTATTAACTGTGACTTATTGCCCGCAGGCCTGTGAAGTTCCTATAAAGTAATAATGTGAGCCACAACGTCAGAAAACGAACCTTCAGACATGTACAACTTCAATAGCTCGAACACCGGTGGATAATTCAATCTCGTCTTTTAGTCTCTACGAAATTCCTCCGATAGCTCAAGAAAATATATTAAGAGAAAGTTTCTTATTTTAAATTGTATGTTGTGTGTTCTCACTCATTAGAACTGCCTCATCGATGCGATTCAAATGAGTACACGCAACATACAATTATAATGTAGCAAATCGAAAAGATTTTTCCCTAAATTATTGCTGTTTGCTTCCTGATCCCGTGCCACGATTAAAGAGCGCAAATCAATAATTGGATAATCTACTCATTTGCGCAGGCTAATCAGTCATTGTTTTTGTTCCCCGGCTCTTATAATGTCGAGGATATGAGACCAAATGATATAAAACATGCTGAGTGCAAATATTATATTACCATTCACAGAAAACACAAAACACAGACACACACACACACACACACACACACACACACACACACACACACACACAAACACACACAAAACAAAAAAAAAACAAGAAATAAACGGCGTAAGAGGTACTGGAATATGAATATTGAAACTACTTTGTGGTTCAATATGAAAAGAAGAAGGCTTCTAAAATATAAACTTTATTACGAATTCAAACTATCAAGAAAGTTTTAATACTGTAAGACATTATATATATTGCAAGGGTTGGCAGGAAAGGGAGTGTACTCAGATGTGTAAATATCTGTGCTAAATTATGAAAAGCAATTTAGCATGTAAATGTAAAGCGTGTAATTTTTGTGTGTTAATTTGTCTACTATACCAGTATGTTAAAAAATACTTGCCAACCATGCATCTTTTTGATAAAGAGTAAGCAAAGTGTAACACTGGCCATGAACATTGGCAAAAACTGGAAAAAACATATTTGATTTGTAATAGAGGGTCATGATGGCCCTGGATTGCTCACCTGGGAAGCAGATTTTTTTTAACCTGGTGGAAGGATATTTTCAAAGTTTTCTGCATATATATATATATATATATATATATATATATATATATATATATATATATATATATATATATATATATATATATATATATATAAGACCTCGCCCTTTGTTGGTTATTTATTATTTTTTTTTGGTGATACAAATTAATTTGAAAAATTTTTATGGATGGTCAATCCAGTGATGTTTGTGAGTATTGTTGAAATCTAGTTAGTTGTTGATTACAAAATGTTCAAAGTGTGCTAGACAGACATATGAGGAACCAATAAAAATAATTTGAACAAATTTGATAGACATTCACCTATTGAACGTTTGTACAATTTTTCTTTTAAATTGGACCATAGTTTGTGCAGAAGAAAAACTGTCAAGTTTACTCTACATAATTCCTAACCAAGCCAACTGGAAGTCATATTTTGAGACGTAACAGAATTCTTTTAACAAGATTTAAAGACCTTCTATTGAAGGAACATTCTGTGAAAAAAACAACGACAAAAAAACAAAAAAAAAAATAATCCAATCAGCTCGTAGTGAGGAGATTTTGAAAAATTGCTATAGCAATACGAGGGATAACTCTATTCATAAACTTTGAACAATCAGTCGGCCCTCCTACCTATTGATGTTTCAGACAGTTTGATCGCAGTGGGGAATCCACGTGACCAAATGACTAGGTGCACAGAGTTTGTTACTATTTTTGGCTCCGTTTCAGGTAGGATGTTTTAGAATATCTCGATTTATACCTGAAAGATTTTTTTTTCAAATAAAGCACAGAGTATGCGGAAAATCAAGCTCTTTCTGGTGGTCAGTGCTATTCTGCAATCTGGTCGGATTCTCGAGAACATTCGGAGAATGTTTTTCGTCAAAATTCATGTACATTGTCCCGGTGACCCAGATTGACAGCAAAAACATTCTTCGAATGTTCTCGAGAATTAGACCAGATCGCAGAATAGCGCTTACACCACCAGAAAGAACTTGATTTTCCGCGTACTCTGCGCATATTTGAACAAATTCCATTCGGTATGAATAGAGATATTCTAAAAAATCCTATCTGAAACGGAGCTAAAAATAGTAATATTTCTTCTTGTCGTTTACGCTCCGACGCAATAGGCCGCTTACACCGCGAAACACAAATAAAAGGGGTGTTCAACAAACCTATTTCCTAGTTAAGAATGAACAATATTTATGTTGCCAACATTTCTATCAAGCTTAAGGCATAGTTCCTGTTTATTTATTATATAAAATTAAACCATGCGATTTTACATCCTTTTTTAGCACGTAATATAAGGCACATATATTATCGACACAGTGGAGAGAAGTAAACTTTAACGCCCCTTGTTCGCGTAGCGTTTGGGCCGCGTACATCAAACATTTATTTACACTGTACAAAATTAAAAGCTCGTCTATAATCATTTATTTCATTGCAACTATTTTATCGATATTATTTAAATTATGGGTATTTTTTCGATTGTTTATATCTGCATTGCCATAGTGTACTCTTTAAATAGATAAATGTCATAATTTAGTGATTGTTCAGTCACGAATATATTTGTTAAACATCGGTAAATTCTATACTTACCCCTACTTGTTTGCAGAAATTACACATTTTTAACCAATCGCAAATTAATATTTTTTCATTCGAGACTAATACCAATAAGTATGTCAAAAGCAAGCTTATAAAGCTACGCCGAAGAAAAAGAAAACATTACCTGTAGATCGGGTCCTTCCACAAGTCTGGCTGAATTTTCAAATATTTTACCATCCCAGAAACCCCAAAACAGAATACCTTCGACTGCAGGGTAGCCAAAATAAAGTGTAAGAAGATCTTCTAGCGCTTTTGCTGGAACAAACAATTCATAACGAAGTTCGTACTGGCCGCATCAATGTGAATCTCTGTTTACAAACATGCGCAAAATGCACAGATTAACATTCATCCTGCGCATGCATTAAGTATCATCAGGGTCTCCTCTCCGTTCATACATTCTATTGTATCTAATGATTCTGTAATCGGATAGAGAAGGCCATAATCAGACTGCGCAGGCTAATCTGTGATTTTGTTGTCCGCATATGCCGGAAGGCACGTTTTCACGGGCCATAATTTCTTGCAATTGCAGCCATCACATATTGGGATCATTGTCTACGTTATGAAAGAAATTGGTGAAAAAACGGAAGAGCGGAAATTAACAAAAACCTAAACAAGGTACATCACTAAAGGTATGCACAAAAGGTCTTTTTCCCGAATTATAAACTCAGTTATGATGCTTGACCGGAGTATTCCACTATTGCTAAGGTTGAACGTAATTTGCATTATCTTGATAAAAAAAAAAAAAAAAGCAAATGTTAATGCTGACCGCTCATTGACCCATGTAATAACATCTGATGCAATATTTACATGCTAGGAAGATTAACTCGTGCCTTTATAGATCTCACCTCAATGACTTCAAAAGGCTTAAAAGTCATATTGTTTTAGATTGAGGAGCGCTATAGTAGATCAATCACATTGCATCTTACCATTTCCTTTGTTCCGAAACGACTAAAATACTGATGATTGGACGTCAACACACCAAACATTATAATTCTAAATAATTCAACTTTACTTTCAAAAATTATGTCTAGCCATATGATTCAGCAGGAAAAAGCTTGTTGTAATGTTGATCCTTTAGGAATGTACATACATTATTTATCAAGGTAAGGTTTGTTTGAACATTGTCCGTTCTGGCTATTAAAATTCACACATTAATGACAGCCCTTATTAAGTGAATAGACCTGTACCATTATTCAACTGGAAAGTGTCAACAACCTTTAAAATTCGGGAAAAGTCTATAGCAACTGCATGATTACCTTTATATAGAAAAATGAACAAAGTGCAAAGAATCGATAACCATGTTAAATACTTAGTACTTGCGCGAGAGCAGGCTCTCTAAAATTTTCAAAACAATAAACTGATCATGTGTCATACAATCGGTTTCCGCCTGTCCGAAGACACTGGCATAGGTCTAATAGGAGATTATGACAGGTGTATTTTTATTCCAGATGATAAGTCCAATTTCATATTTAAAATAACCACAAAATATATATATATATTTTTGCTAATGTCTACCGCAGAATGCCTGACATACATTTGACCGATTCCGGCATCAAAGCAAGTAACAAACACTTTAGAAGCATGTAAAAATATTCTTATTAAATAGTTACGAACCCTTTTGTTAATACAACAAAAAAACTTTGCAAATATTTAATGTAGTTGCGGTCATGGTACCTAAGCCGTAATCCAAACGCATAAATCCATAAACGAATGACGAATCAGAATGTTCAGACTAACAGACATGGACCCCAGAATTAAGGGTGTAATCAGGCGTCCGCGGATAGGAAGCATTACTTGGTGAGCAAGCTTCGCCCACCATGCCCATAGGCCTGAACGAAAGAAATATCGGTAGAAGCGTATGTCTGGGATTTGGGAAGTCTACGTATGGCGCGCGCGTCACTGGCAAAAAACATCAGAAACAATTCTGGAAACTGCCACATTGTAGGGATTGACCAGATCATGATGTCTCCCATAGAACTTCTTAAGTGTTGCTACCAGTTTGGGTTCTTGATACCCCTGGCTCAACAACTTTGTAGTAAGCACTTTCCCACGCTCCAGGAAGTCCTGATAATTTGAACAGGTTCTGGCATAACGGATTAACTGTGAAACGTAAACGCCGTATACTGGTGCAAAAGGCATATTACTGCTCATGAATGGAAAGTTAACAATGGGAAAATTGAAGTCATCCCATTTGTCGTAAAGCCTAGAAGTAAACTTTCCATTGTCAGTGTAGAGATAACAATCCAAGTCTGAGGAGGAGGCTGCAGTCTCCGTTGTTTCCTTTATTTCAAGTTCATGTGGATAGATGAATTCTAAATACTCTGCAAATTTTGTGTTTTTCAGAGACAACACATCATCTATATATCTGTAGGTGAAATTGAATTGTTGTGCGAGGTGTTTCTTGCCTGCTTGGAGGAGACTATGTACAAACTCCGCCTCATACGAGTATAAAAACAAATCGGCAAGTAACCGTGCACAGTAAGTATCCATCGGTATGCCGATTGCTTGCTGAAATATCCGTCAGCCGATCTCCACAAAAATATTGTCGATTAGATATTTCAGCATCTTTATGACATCTGCATCTGAGTATTTTTGTGGTGCATCAGGGTGATCCCGAAAGAAGTATGTGTCTTTGTAACCAATGACAACATACTGAAATCGACGGTTACCATTCTTGTGGAAGAAACACTGGTTGATAATTTCCTTTGATTTAGATTTCAATTTATCATGAGGAATAATAGTGTAAAGAGTAGAGAAATCGAAAAATTATACTGTTGACGGAATGAAGAGATTGTGCCTTTAGGTTTTCTAAAAGCTCTTTTGAGTTTTTCAGGATCCACATCTAATATAAAACTACCTGTATATTTGTATGAAACCAACCCGGTGTTTTATACAGTTTAGTAGTACGTGAGCTTCAACGCCATTCAAACATATAAAGTAGTTCACATTACTTACTCGTACAAACCTGCAAAGACCAGATAACTCTGCGATTAAAACGACTTAATCCTTTAATCTCTGGCGATCGAAACGTAACCTTTGCAAACAATGAAGATCCAGATAAGACGGCTCTTAACGTCTCATCTGGATCTACACTGTTAGCTATTCTGTTATTGAATTTTGACTAAACATATATTTGTAGCAATGGATATATCAAATTAAGAAATGGAGGAACACATTTGAGAAACTCAGGGGTGAAATGATTAATGTCACTCACTGCTATTTACTCTTCCAGTTATTCGTTATGAAGTTTTACGAAACTATATAACAAAATGTACAAGCAGTGTGCTGAACAATCTTAGACAGATTTGCGGCTGAAGTTCTAAGTACAGATCACGAAAATCGGAAACTCGGTTTGATTGAGTCTCTTCATATGTAACACTATAGTTTGCGAGGCTGAAGTCACGCACTACTGTTTACTATGCTGATCATTCCCAGTGAAATGTAATAAATCTTCAAAGATTTTGCATTACATTTTCGGGACAAATATGAAAAGGACATGTATTCTGCTAAAAGTAAAATAACGTCACTAATTGCTGCTGATCATTTCAGTGAAATTTTATGACAAAATTTCACAAAAATGTAAAAGCTTTTTGTGTCCCAACCTCGGACAAAGACTATAAAGACAATGAACCCATAGATAAAAAATAACCTTACGCTCTGATAATCGCTATTCAGACTACTATTACTACTACTGATAATAATATAGACCGACGAAAATGACCTGCTCCTTCTAGAGCCTAATTATCTTCAATACAGCTTGGATTAGTGCCGTGGGGCGGCCGTAAAATATTTCTCCGTGAGAAATGCATCCACTTCTGTTCTTTTGTTCCACTCAGTGCATTTAATAAAACATAATAATTATTGATGAAGCCATATTGGCGGAATCTACTTAAAAAGTTGATATGGTATTCTGATTCTAATAAGAGTGGTCATACATGTTTAAAGTTATTTACGATAATTACTTAAGAAATTAATACGTACCAAATATTTGATACGATAGTAAAAATAAAGAGTTAAAGAAGATGTCCAGTTTATTAAACTATCACATCTGCAATAAATGATGAGAAAATATAATGATACGTTCAATTGTCCATGCTGTGAGGTCATCTTTCACACTTTACCTTTCTTGTTTTCGTCTTCCTCCTCTATCGAGAACTCTGTTATCCACAGAGGCAACCCCGCTTCTGATAGTTTATCTAGTCAAGTCTGAATAATGTTAAAAAAACGCCTACTTTACAAAGAAAGGGCCGCTCAAAAAAAGTAAACGCTTATTATAACAACGTTATAATCAACATGCATGATTAGATGAACAGGGTGAATAAGGGGGTCCTTACAGCTTATCAAGGTATTGAATGACCAGGTTAACATGCCAATTACGCAGTCTGATGAAGAACTTCATTGCACATGTATAGAATCATTGTATACTAGAGATTGTATCAACAAAAATTAGAACGTTCTGCTTTGACCGTGTTAGTACAGAATTGTTCCGTTTTGAAGTTGCGTATCATACAGGACTATGGCCAATTACTCCTATATATTTAAGTAACACTGTCTCGTACAAGACTGTCTTTGTCAATTAAATCTTTGTTTAAAACTTTTATTCGCTACGTCCCAAATCGATCTCTAATTGAAGCAGATTTAATATTGATTATATCATATATCGAATGATGGAGATATTACAACCGCGAATATAGCAGCTAAGAAAAACAATGTTTCCAATGTCTCTTTCGATGACGGACGTGACAAAAATCAAAGACGGACCTCAGGACATTTCGTACCCATTGAACTTCAAAGTAAATAAGTGAATTCAGTGACTGATAGAATCCACATCAAGCCCCTAACAACAGAGGAAAAGACAGACAAATCTAATTAAGCAGTCACAAATATAGCGAACAGAGTTGGCAACTTTTCCAAAAAAACATGTGGCAACTCTGTTACTCAAACTTAAGTGAGCATATCTTAAACTTACTCACTAATTATAGTGATTAATTTAATTTTTATGTTTTCGCTTTGATGCATTGACTGAGTTGGGAGCCTTTATGCGAACCGAATTTTTATGTATTTCTGTATTAAGAGTAGCATCGGGACCCAGGGTGAAGTTGGCTAGCTGTAAAAGTACTTTAACCCCCCCCCCCCCCCCCCGGTGGTTTGCTTTACCGACCGTTCTAAGGCGGTGGTCCCGGTGTTAGTCTTACTCTTTGTTGCTTTGTGCTTTAGTCTACAAGCGATTTGTTGTATGTCTTTCCGTGTGTCGTTTTGTTCTTGTGTTTTTCAGTCCTTTTAGTATTCCGATTACCTCGCTTGGGGAAGAGAGAGCTAATCTTAGTGCTTTTCGTACGTTTGTTCGGTTTGTGCTTGTTTAGATTTGTCGGTTTCCTCTTCCTCTTGGGGTCTGGGAAGGGCTTCGGTTTGTGATTGTGGCACTCCCTGGACTTTTCTCTTACCTTTTTTACATACTTGTTAAAAAACATTAGCAAGTGAAACACTACCTGACAATTAATAAAACGTACCACAATGTAAGTACCGCCTTGGAACGGTCGGTACTTTACTGACTTCTGGCATGATGGACAAATAGGCGTGTCTATTAAACCGTACTTTATCGTTAAGATTGGTATAAATTTAAATAGCTAATCCGCTGTACGTACGCTACTGTTGACAACTATGCCATTTATCATTTGCTGACTATCGTGTTGGTTGTATTGCATTTTCGGTTTTCACTAAAATTTTGAAAGTTAAGTAGGTCTTTTTCTAAGGAGAATAACTCAAGAAATGATGCGCTGGACATTCAAATGTTCATTACCACTTTCACGGAAATGAAAGATGTAGATTGGTAGACACAACGTTTAGTTCTGTATATGGGATGAATTCCGCAGTTGATGCGCTTTGGTGCCTTAAGAATATGTTTCGAAGATTAAGTTACCCCGTACCCATGAACAGTTAAACCTACAGAGAGGGTCTTACCCAGCATTTATCGGTATAATTAGTAACGTTGCTCTTTTTACACTTTATACATTTAATATCTTATAATTATTGGCTTACAGAGCAATCACCAGAACTTTCGTTTTCATATACGTATTTTGCGTTTTTGTGTCTTCAGCATTCAACATGCAAAACTCAGACCATAATTGACTTAATGAGTTAAACATTACGTAAATACACCTATTCAAACATATAGAAAATTTCATCTCCAAAATCTGAAGATTTTCAGATAAAAAAACTCTGATACTTTTCATATTTCTGCGCAAAACAAAGATTGTGGGTACTCGTTAGAACCGCCTTGGCGAGGCGTTCTAACGAGTACCCACAACCTATATTTTCGAGCAAAAATAATAAAAAATAATGTATACCCCTGTAAACCCAGATTTGACTATATAAAAGTGGGGTTTAAGGGGGTCAAAATTAGATAGGTGTGTTTTCGTGATGGAAACGCAAATAGATTAGTTTGATCAGGGTTTTTACTATCTGCCATTCAGCAAAATCTTACATCGTCATCCAAACGCTAAGTCTATTAAGGAACTTAGGAGTTTAAAAGGCGTTTACGACCAATGAAAACCAAGATCAACCTGCTACGGTATCTATGTCACGGTTTCCAATATTCATTCTATCTCGTATTATTGTTTTAAAAATGCTAACCTGACCATATTAAAGCAAAATTTTCCTTATTATAATTTCGACGATAAAAGATATTATGGGCTCACCATAGGGTCTATAGCTAAATATGTTTACCCTCTTAAAATAAATAAGTAAAAGGCCTAACATTTCATGTAATTGTCTAAAATGTCAAAAAGGTAAGAGAAAAGGCCAGGGAATGCCACAATCACAAGCCGCAGCCCATCCCAGACACCAAGTCGAAAAGAAACAGACACAACCAAACAAGCCCAAATCGAACAAACGTACGAAAAGCGCTAAGATTAGCTCTCTCTTCCTCAAGCGGGGTAATCACAATGCTCAAAAGACTGCAAAACACAGGAACAAAATAACACCAGACCAAACTTAAAACAAACCTTTTTTTCTGAAAACAACGATAACAACAACAACGACAAAAAAAAAAAAAAAAGCGACAACAAAGAAACAAAAGAAAAAAGGAATTTAATATATGAAAAAGTCGTCTGCTGCAGTTGCTTTCAAAATTAATTAGTATACACATATCAATAATGAAAACTACCATCTTTTCAGCAAAGGGTACATACACATATCAAACGGATCCTATTGATTAGTTTGATCAGGGTCTTCATTGTCTGCCATTCAGCCGAAACATTTAAAATCAAATTAACTTGTTTAAATTTCATTAATGCTGCACCAAAGAAATTCATTATGAAAACCTGCCTATTCAAATATACTGAAAAGTTAATCACCGAAAAATTAAAAAAAATCAGACAAAAAAATCAAATATTTTTCATATTTCTGCTCAAAACATAGATTGTGGGTACTCGTTAGAACCGCCTCGCAGAGGCGGTTCTAACGAATACCCACAAACTTTGTTTTTGAGCAGAAATAAGAAAAATAATGTATACCCCTGTAAACCCCAGTCGGATGGAGCGTAAACTTGATGGAAGGCACCAGGCCAGCATGGAGATTTAGAATTGCTAAAATGGTTCCGTTCTGAAATCGAAATTGGCCACCATGGCAGCCATCTTGAAAATCTTTAAATCACATCTGCTCCAAAACGGAAGTCTGAATAAGCTTAAACATGATTGCGGTGTTATGGAAATTCAGAATTGCTAAAATCGTTCTGTTCCAATGTCCACGATGGCCGCCATCTTGAAAATCTTCAAACTACACCTCTTACCAAAACAGGAAGTCGGATTGAGTCGAAACCTGACGGGAGGCATCAGGATGACATGGAGAATCAGAATGACTACATCGTTCAGTTCCAATATCTAAGATGGTGGCCTTGGTGGAAATCTTGAAACTCTTCAAACAACATCAGATTCTGGTTTGCTGGATTCTGACATGGTGGAAATGGCTATGTGCAATGTTCAAAGGGCAATAACTCCAAAAGTGTGCAAATCAGAGTTACTGTTCATGTGTTTTGCACTTTGTCGTTTAGTGCTTTATATTTGTGTGGTTTCGTGAAAATATGGCTATTTTCAATATTTAAAATGTTCAAAGGGCTGTAACTCAAAACGTAGGGTAACCAGAGTTATGGTTCTCAAGTTCTGCATGTCATCTTATAGTGCTTTACATTTGCGTGAGATTTCATGAAAATATCTTAAACAGTTTTCAATTTACAGAGCGGACAGGAAATGACTATGTTCAATATTCAAAGGGAAATAACTTCAACAGTAAGCAATCAGAGTTACGGTTCATGTGTTCTGCAGGTCGTCTTATAATGTTTTATATTTATGTGAGTTTCGTGAAAATATCACAAATGGTATTAGAGTTGTAGAGCGGACACAAGTACATGGTAGAAATGGTTATGTTCAATGTTCAAAGGGTAATAAGTCTGTAAGTAGGCAAACCAGAGTTACGATTCATGTGTTCTGCACATTGTCGCATGGCGGTTTATACTGGGGTGAAGTTTTGTGAAAATGTGAAAATTTCTCCAACGGTTTTAGAGTTATGGGCGGACACGAAATTATGAAGCGCTGACGGACGGACACTCAAAATTTCGGACGTTATAGCATAATACCTCGCCACTTATGTGGCGGTGCATGAAAACAATAATAAAAACACATTCTTTGTCTTCAAAACCTGGAACAGATCAAATGATAATCCTTTCCCTTAGTTGCAATGACAGGATTGAAAAAAAAAGGTGCATAACATCTGCATATCTAGCAGTGATTATTTCACTCAGGTGAGTGAGCCGTGGCCCCTGGACCTCTTATTTATAAGATAGAGCTGCATTTCTTTTCATAGAATGACATGGTATGGATGTTCATCTGATAATTCTTGAAAGATTCACCATTGAACAGTTTAATTTCTAAACTTATACGTTTTACTTCAACAAATCTACCTTACTAAAATGTTTAATCACATGTGCTTTGTCATTGCATGTAAAACGCAATCACTATCATGAAAAGAAATTTCAAAGAAATATTACGTTCATATGTCAGAACAATAATGTGTCATACCTTATTACCTTATATAAACTTAGCACCATCAGTAGTCTACACCTATAAGCTTTTATTGATTAAAAAAAGAAAGTATTTGTTCACTTTCTCTTGCCTATCAGACCTTTAAAAAAAGAGAGCCAGTTTATGATAATAAAAGCTCTGGAGGTTATCGGACTCTTAACCCTTGAAATTCTCATTTACAAAGAATTATCATATCATGAATTTACTATGTTATAAATAAGATACAGTAACCGAGCATGTGAATCAAGGAACTATGCTTCCCTAATCAACAGCTGAGTTTAATTTCAGTGCAGCGTTATACTATCACTAAAATACCGGAATTAGCAAAATGGCAGTTTTTAGTTTGCAAATATTGAAATAATTTGGGAGAAGTTGAATATTCACCGGGGCAAGTGGATTTTTATCGGTCATTTCATTGGTTTGACGCATTGCTGTTTTTTCCCTGTAAATTATCCTAAACTGTCCCACTTGAGTTTATGCGTTTAAAATACAGATAGCTGCATTAAAATCGCAATATATACAAATCTATATTTGCAATGCACATATCTGAATTGGGTTATCAAATACAGATATTTTAAATATAGGTATCTGCATTTTAATTACAGGTATTTACATTCCAAATGCAAGTATCTATTTTTTAAATTAGAGGTAGCTGTATTTTTAGAAACTCAGATAATTGCATTTAAAATACAAAAATCTGTATTTAAAATTCAGATAACTCTAACCGAAAAACAAAACTATCTATAATTATTATCTAAATAAAGATATTCTGCTATTCAAATTGAGATGTCTGTATTTCTGATATGGGTTGACAAACACCTTTTCCCACGAATTTAAGCAGGAAGCATATTACGAGTATGTCCAAGGAAGACCATTGACTATTCTTGTGTCACCTGGTCTTGATATATATGAAACATGATTTCTTTACAAGTAGTGCATTACTATATGGAATATATTATGGAATATTTTCATGAAATTTTACAGATGTATGGATCACTATAAGTCACATATTACATACAAAGACACTACTCTCTTACGTTCTGCCATGGACATTTGTAAAACATGGTATTTAGCCATAGAACCTTCACTATAATATACAATATCTGAACATTTCACAGTTTATAAGGAATAACAATTTGGCACCCAAACCAAGGCAACATATTGCGGTCAAGGACAACCATTCTGCCTATTCTGGTTTCTGAGGTATCTGCCCTTGATATATGTGAAAAAAAAACAAAAAACAAAAAAAAAGTTTTGGCCCATAGTTCTTTTATGGCATATCTTAATAAAAATTTACGCTGTAAAGAATACTTAGGCCAAGGGCCACTACTCTGGCCATGTAAGTTCTTGGATAAGTTATATGTCCTTAATATAGCTGATAAATAGTTTTTTTTTTTCCCGTAGTATTACCAAAAACAAGTATTTAAAAAGAATAATTTACTATCAGCAATGCCTTTGTATAACATGGTGTTTCATGTTATACTTTTTGTTAGATTTATAAGCAAATGTATGATGTATGCATGCATGCATGATTATTTACCATCATGGTTGCCTCCCTTTTTACTTGTACGACGTTGTCTATAATTTGGAACTGTATCAGCAGTTAGGCTTTCGCGCAAATTGATTCAGCGTTCTTCCTCTCTTGTTGTTCGTCTTTGTCCATGCTTCGGTGATTGGCCAATTGTGGTCCAGTTTGTAATTTTCCTTTTTTGTGTTCTGGCTGCCATTGAGCTTTGTTGTTTAATCATAGCTTTGTATTGTGTGTGTTTCACTTAGATGTTTCATTGGTGAGATGAAAGACCACTCTGCGAGATGAACATATGTTTGTAACTGGGGGCTGCACTTATATGTCGGCGAGGTTTCGCGCGACTTCAAATATACACTGAAGCATTGCTGTACATTTACATGATCATTTAGCGTATAAGACGTTTAATTCTTTATCCTGTTTGTACATAAATGTTGCAGCGGTACTTACTTTCATTGAAGTTATATCAAGGTCAGCATTTTTAATATGACTTTGAATTCCAATGCCGTAGATGGGAACTCCGGCTGTTTTAAACCTCAGAGCTTGTTCTTTTATGGCCTGTTGTAATTAAACACATTTAGAATTATTAAAATGTAACTATTCACAATAAAAACACATAAGAATCAACCAGTAATTCCATCTGCAAAAACAGTATTTATTTCAACTTCTTGACATTCCGATGGATTAAAAATACATGTCATTAAATCTTGTGATAAAGTAAATATGAAAGATTTTATAATAGCCCCTTCTGGTTAATTTAAATGCTGGTGAGATTTCAAATGAATTCAAACCTAGCTACGTCTGAGCATCTGGTTTGTCTACTGATCTTTGACACTTTGTAAACTGATATACGATTTAAGATATATCTTGTGGCATCGAATTTCAGTTGTTATATAATGCGACTTCTTCTGATACTGCAGCACTTGTTTATTTGAATTTATCGCTATCAAATGGTAAAATTTCTTAAAACAATACGATAAACTTGATGATTTTGATTTTTACTCAGTTATTTTTTTAAGTTATGATGTTCTTTTATATCCTTCCTACGGAGTATACACAATTCAACTCATTCGTTCTGCACAGCTATCTTCTCATGTAAATGATATTAACAATCGGGTTTTAGCAATCGTTGTAAAGTTCTGGCTACTAAACAAGGTATTGGCATCACTCATTTCATATGACTTCTGGCAAAGAATATACAATTCAAAAAAAAAAGCAAAACAACCAGCTCATTTGTCCTCAACATGGTAATTACAATGCTAGATAGGATCAACTAACGCAAAAAAGGCAGTGAACAGGACAAAACATGATAAAGGCCCAGAAAAATCCATTTTAGAATAGTTAAGAAAATACCCATTACAAACATGCATATAACATTATGCATTACGAAAACACTATTCAAATATATTGATTTTTTTTTTCAACCAAAAAAGGAAAATTTTCTGATATAAAATTCTGACATTTTTCATATTTCTTCTCAAAACATAGATTGTTGTTACTCGTTAGAACCGCCTCACCGAGGCGGTTCTAATGAGTACCCACAATCTGTTTTTAACAAAATAAGAAACATAATGTTTACCCCAGTAAACCCAAGTTTTACTATATAAAAGTGGGGTAAAGGGGGTCAAAATTATATAGGCGTGTTTTCATGATGCAACAGACTGCATGCTTTGTTATAAAATATTAATAGGTGATAGCTATCCGTTTCTCTTTAAACTGCACGACAGTGGGTTTGGTCTGAAAATCTATGACAGTGCCGACCTGAATCTTTTATAATACTGTTTAATGCATGATGTTATGTCCCTGTATGGGCTCTTTATGGTTCAACTAGCAGTTGTTAGGTCTGGCTTCTAGTGTCCTTGGTAACATAACATATTTTGTTTACTTATTATCCCATTTTAACATCAACAACTCAACTCCTTTCATCACATACTGTATCCACATCACATCGTTTAATATTACCGTAGCTTTTTGTTGGCCCCTTGTTTCTATAATCGCGAAGTCATTAAGAAACAATTTAACATCCTGGTCCACAGCATGTATGTCTCGGAACATTTCCATTGTAATATTTGGATCACCAGTTCGTTGCTCGTAGTAGTCGCCATGAAGGTTTTCATTATTTACATCCCAGTGTTCAAGCCTGTAGAAAAAAATGAACGACCAACATGAAATAAATCGCGCCATTTTTATAGCGCTTTTGTTTTCACTTTTGTAGTCTTTACATAATTATGTTTCGACCGATTTACACGCTAATACTACAATCTTTGTCGATTTATGGTAATACCAACAGTAAAAAGTTCACATTCATATACCAGAAATATATTCTACTCTATTCTACATAATATATTACATAGTTATGCCCGAAGTCTAGTACACTGTGCTTGTTTGTTTGATCTATATGAAACTTTGGTGGTTTCGTCTGTTGCGTTTGTTCCTTTTTGACTTTTATTTTGTTATTGTATATTCCTAAAGATGGCTTCTGTCGATGTCTCGGTAAGGCTGTGCTACGTGATTTTGGCATTTCCTGGTTGTCTTCACTTATGTTTTGTTAAATGAAAAAAGTCATAAATCTATAACAGTTTATGTCCGTTTAATTTAATCGATAGTTTGACTGTTCAATTATTTTACTTACAAGTCTTGCTTAGTTATTGTGGCATGTGCTGAGTATCTTGACTTACATATTCATTGCAATCATAAGACAAACTGACGTGCATAAACTCCTTCTACGGAATATTTTTTTGCATAAAAGATAATGCAGAAATTCCTGAAGTGCTACAATCACAGATAGCTATCTATGTCCCACACCAAAACGTAGAAAGAACGAAAAGGAATATCCACTGCTGGATCATACAACTTAACGACTAGCCAAATAAGCATCACTCTCTTCCCCAACTGAGGTGATCACAAAGCTAGATTAGACTTCGATACCATTGTCTAAGAACAGAAAACATGTTTAAAAATCTTTAAACCAGCTTTTGACGCGTTCCCACGCAAATCAGATCAATATAATCGAAGCATCTAAATCTAATTCAACCTATTTGGGTGATTTACTAAATATTCATAACGATTACTTTGAACAAATGGTTGATAAAATGTACCCAAAAGAACTACAGTTTAATCAAACTAATACCACGGATACCGAAGCACCGTTTCTGGAATTATATCTATCAATCATTAATATAATATGTACTGAAATTGATGATAAACGAGGCGACATTGATTTTGATGCAGTAAATTTTCCGTTTGTGATTGGTAATGTTCGTCGTGCTACATCTGTGACGTATATATTTCTCAGTTGATTTGTTTTGCTGGAGCATCTAGCCAATCAGTCACCTTAATAGTTGTAATGAAAGTTTAGCTGTTAAACTGCTAAAGCGATATAACAAACCACGTGAAATATTTTCTTCTTTCTTTATTTTATCCTCGTAATTCTGAATTAATGTCAAAATATACGTTGGTGTAAAGACTTTCTGAAAGATCGTCTATTGGAACCTGAATTTAATTTAATCCTTTGCTTTGCTCATAGTTTGTGATAATGAACGTTCCACCGTTATGTTTCACTGATGAGGTAAAGGACCCTTTGCTAAATAGCTTACCGTTGTGATTTTGAGCTATTTCAGAATTTACAGCGAGGTTACGCTTCAGTAAATCTAGATTTAAGCCCCTAGTTATTTAAACATCCCATCCAAGGCGGATATTCTGATGCTGAGCACCTTTGTTGCAATTCTAGATTTGTGGCCACCCGCTATATGGCTGCCCTTCACCCCTATGACCGCAATACTATGAGACATTTAAATGCTTCGGTTTGTAAACACACCAAACTCGTTTAATTTTGTTTATTGTTTTTTCTTGACATTTGTAAATATGTAGGAATATTTACCAACACATAAATACGTTTTTACAAGTGACCATGAGAAAGGCAGAACTTATTTAACCTACAAGTGGCAGGCTGCTGACAGAAAGTACATTTAAAGTAAATAATATATGAGCAGCACCATCTTCAATGTTTAAGGCATATATTCAATCTGCTCAAGGTTATCAATGTGCACTCACATAAGCATTGGATACTATAGAATATATCAATGTTAATAAATGATTCTTATCAGAGAGTATTAGATTGTACTTTTTTTTGACTGATCCACAGCTTTACTATGCGCATATGCCTCGAAAACATCTTTTTCATGGCGTGGTTTATTTATTTTCGAGAACTTACAGTCCCTTGGTTCGGCCAATGACACCTGCTATTCTAGATGACATTGCTTCGAGCAGATCATCGTAGTCTAATTCCTTAACCCAGTACAAAACGTTCTTCTCCACACCCCAGAACACATTATGACCTCGTATCTTGATTCTGAAATATAAAAGATTGATCTAATAAGTCACATTCTCGCCATCAGGACAACTGAGCGCCCTTCTGTCGTGACTGTGTAACATTAACGGTATTAGTTAAGCTGGAAGTACTTGCGCCATACCTTATGCGTCTACGTGGCCAAGGAATTAGCTCTTTTGATCGCGGACGGTGGTTTCGAGCTCGAATATTATCGGAGGCGGAATGTTGGCATTTCATTGCGCAAAAGCTTTTAGTATTACTCCTCTCGATATAAAATAAAAGTGTTGAATGGGACGCAAAAATGTAAGAAAAGATAACAAGGAAATACCGCAAAACAAAACTCATCCTCATCAGACATCAGACGAGCATGTGGTGTCAATTTAAAGTATATATCTATCTATCTAACCATCTGTCTGTCTGTCTCTATCTCTCTAGGAACATCGCACTCTGAAGGCACCATTAAAGTTATAAATTTGGAGATGATTTCTATGGAGGTTGCAAGAGACGAAACTATATCACAAAGTAGCAAGCTACGAAACCACAATAGACAGATGAGAAAGGAATAGAAATACCACCCTGAAACGGTCGACAATAAAACTGTAATTATTCAAGTTGATAACTGATTGTTATTTATTATGAAATGGTAAAATTTCATAACTTATTTCTCCATCAAGATGTCTATCAAATTACATGTATAGGTACCTACAATAGACTAGTTTATCCATCTGGCAATATCAATCAGGCCTGACCAGCTGTAGCCACGATTGCTAAATAATGCTTCCGCAGCGATGTTTACGCATGAGGTAGAGGACCCTTATGCGGACGGAATATATGCTTGTAAGTTTGAGCCGCGTTAGAATTAAGGATGAAGTTTCGCTAATATAAAACTGGTTTAAGCCCCCAGTAGTTTTTAAACTGACCGATTCTATTTAGAACTTATTGTTTGTTCGTGCGTAGGTGTGCCGTATTTTGATTAAGTGTTGGCATTGTATGTTCCTAATGATCAACTCTTCTTTTTATAGTGCATAGCTAAGACTATACTTCGTGACTGTGGTATTTTCTGTATATCTTCATATATTTTACATATAATTTGACGATTGTCTTCAAAGTGCCGTTGATACAGCATTCAAATGCAAACACATATGTCCTGAAACGTTTCACTATTTGTAGCAACCAACCCGTTAGTCCTCAACGCATCTATCGCATTTATAGACCTTTCGTAGTTCACCTCTCCCTGAAAACAAAGAAAAACGCTAACTGATTGCGCACATAAAGTTTCTTTACTGCAAATTAAGGCTTGCTTATAAATAATTATAAAAGGCTGCCTCTAGAAGTTAGAAACACAAGCAACAAAAATCGGAGACTCGGTTACTTTTTATTTTCTTTCTGTTTGTATTGTACTGATCGGAGTTCCATCGGGAGATAAGGCTGAAGTTACGCGCGAGTAAAGCAAATATATGGATACAGGAACTGATAAAATCAGACCCATATCAAGCCCCTAATACCCAAAGGTAAGTGAAACACTGCATAACATTTAACAAAAAGTACCGCCTTGGAACAGCAAGTAAAAAATTAGGAGGCGGGGGCTTAAGCTAGTTTTACGGGATCCACATCTCACCCTCAGTTTCCATTGTGGGAAAAAAACATATATTTGTTTGGTCCGCGTGGAGGTGTTTTAACTCATCCACGAATCATTACAAGCTGGTTAAAACCGGTTCAAGCCCACAGTAAAGCTTAGAGAGTAAGTCCTAATTTAAACTGCTTTAAGCCGTCAGTAGTTTTCCTACTGACCGTTCCAAGGCAGATCCTCTGTTGAAATTCGTCTTTGTGCGTCTGTGGTTTCATATTTGGCGTTTGCGTTGTCTTTATTTGTTCCTGTATTCTCCTTCTTTTGGTGTCTCGGGAGGGCTGTGCTTCGTGAGTATTTCATTGCACGGCACCTATATCTTCATAAAGTCTCTTTATATACAACAAAATAATTTTCACTGTAGTGAAATATACTTCAGCTCCTTCGTGAGTATTGATATATGATTATTAGGCTCATTCCAGAAATTTTCCTAATTTATCTTAGAACCACGGAAGATGCATGATTGCTAGTATTGCGGAAAGTATATCCTTGTGGTTTGGATACAAATAAAATCTAAAAAGAATGGCTAAAGAGCAACACACACGCTCGCAAAACTGAAAAGGCCTAGTTTCATTAAACTGCCTCAACAGTGACCCTATAAACATCATGAAAACATGCCTATATAATTTTGACCCCCTTAAACCACACTTTTATAAAGTAAAACTGAGGTTTACAAGGGTATACATTATTTTTCCTATTTCTGCTCAAAACATAGATTGTGGGTACTCGTTAGAATTGCCTCGGCAACGCGGTTCTAACGAGTACCCACAATCTATGTTTTGAGCAGAAATATGAAAAGTATCAAAAATTTTATCTGAAAATTTTCATTTTTTGGTCGTAAAATTTTCAATATATTTAAATAGGCATGTTTTCATAATGTAAGCTCAATGATCATGAAGGACCAGAAAGTATACACCATACTAAAGTAAAGTGGAGAGACGTTTAATTTTGTATAGACTCGGTAATAAAATCTTGGTGATATTTTCTGCCCTGAGAAATATTTATAATTAAAATAGTCCTTGTGAAAATGTGCAGTTGAGGCATATGCGGACATTGAATGCCGGACAAGCCTGCGCATGCACTGTACTGATGTTGTCCGCTTACTTATTGTGTGGGTACTGTATAGTATAATATAATATAGAAGATGTACTGGAATAGCAACAAACACAGTTTAGCCTACTTGTGTCATGAAGCGGAAGAGCAAGCAAATTATCATAGGTCAACCACCTCACTTTTTCACAATTAGGTGATTGCAATGCCACTTAGGAGCCACTAGACACAACAAAAAGGCAACGAAAAGGACACAACATGAAACCAGTCCCGCATGGCCATCCAAAGAACAAACAACAACAGGTCATTCTTTATCGCTTATGACCCGAAGACATCTTTTCTCATGGCGCGACTCAAATATCACTTAAACTAACTTGTATTTTCTCCATTTGTTTCCACTTCAAGGAATTTTCCAGGACAGCCCATTCAAAGTTGTCATAAAAGAACTGTTGGTACGCCTGGTAGGCTGGGTCTACGATGTGAACTGCACCGACAGCACTTCCGAAAGCGAATTCATGCCTCTTCTGTATAACCTGAAATTATATAAATGCTTTGAAAATGTGCTTTTCCCTTAACATTTAAGGGAATGGATACACATTCTAATGGTTTGTGCATTGTGTACTGTCTGTCATGGTTTGTTTACTCTTTCTTATTGTGTCATTGCCTGGCTAGTCCTAGACATCTCCTGTAATATGTTTTGTGTGTGTTCGTTGCTCTCAAGGGCCATTCTGTTAGAATATATTATTATTATTATTATTATTATTATTATTATTAGTTTTGAACATTGTACATTTTTAAAACCGTATGTTCTTTGTGAGAAACATATTCAAGATCATTTCAAAAATGCCTTCATGAATATAAAAATAACTGCGTTACGTACAAGGATCTTACCACATAACTGAACATTCGTCATTGTGGTCTTTTCTGGGTATCTACATGTTTATTGTCTAGGTATAAAGCAACCTATTTAAAAGTAAAATGAATGTAACAATATTGATGTTCTTCTCAGTTGTAATTTGGCTTTTATTTTCATAAGTAGGACAGGAAAATTTCCGAATTTACACTTTGTCTGAAATTCAAAGAATTTCAATATTTTGAAGTACAATCTGGTAAGACGAATGTCGGTGTACGAAGTATCTGATGAACAACAAGAAAGAGATGCAGAATTATATGGGAAAAAAAAACAAAACACGCAATAGTCTGGCCACGAAAATTTGACATTTAAGCTTATTTCAACATTTTATGTGGGTGTATCCATGGCTCTTAAATATTATACCTTTTAGAATCTATTTACCTCTATTTCCAAATTGTTTGGCAGCGCATTAGGGCTATCGATCCTGAAACACACGTTTAGAATCACACAATGTAATCTAAAACACAACCTTAAATATTGAATTATAAGGATACATTCTGATGAGAATTCGATCAGAGCTTTACAAATACGATGATACTAAAATTTTAACATTGGATAACATAGGCCATACAAAGGTGCCTCTAACATTTTCTAAGATCAAACCACAAATCTCATAAAACTAGCATACATCAAAATGAGATTACAACCTCAAAGTACTTTCATATTTTATAGCGGGACTTTAGAGAAAATGTATACACTTGACAGATTTGCCGCAATGTTTATTATCAGGAAGAAACCTTCGTTCTTTCCCGTTTCATACACACCAAACAATTTATGAAAAGGGGTCTGCTTTACAAGTATTTTCTTCTATAATAGACTCCTGTTCAAAAGGGGAACTATTAAGGACTTTTAATAATGTTTCCTCACACACAAAAGTGTATTCCATCACCCTTATATACCATCAACGTATTACGTATAACATTTATATGTTATATTTTATCCATATGTTCATTAACACTTTAGTACAACTTAAAAGTACGATAAACTGGTATGTGTTATTAACAATCGGAAGATAGCTGGTTCATAGTATTAAAATAGAGTCAGGGCATATCTTACCTGACTATACTCTCGACTTTTGTGTTCTTTTTTTTTAAATTGTCGACTTTGCTTTTGTCACGTTTTTTATATATTTCTATTGTCTGTTTGAAATATGAACTTCACATGTAACATTGCTATCGACAGGTTCATGTACGCTTATGTACGATTTAAAAGAAACACAGAACTCAAGCGAAATTTGGGACGACTGAAATTTAAACATTAAAAAAAGATCTATACTTATCTTACCTCACTATAATCTCGGCTTTCCTATTATTTTCAATTGTCGACTGTGCTTTTGTCATCCATTCAGTATCGTCTGGAATATGATGTAGACTCATATGGTCTGCAACATAATCTGTAGTTACGCCAGAAACCTTGAAATACACCATGCAATCGCTGTGTCCTGTAAGGAAAATCCGTATTGCCATTATTGTTTGCTTGCAAAAGTCTGAATTTTATGGGATGCAATCTCAGACACATTGTTTGAGTCGCAATCTTTGCCGAGCAATTTTCTCTTGGCGCATTTTGAATAGCCAAATAGGCAACGTTTCTTCATGCGGACAACGAAAACTCTGATAAGACTGCGCGAAACCCCCCCAAAAAAATGTTTTAGGCAGCTTATGATACCGACACCCTTGTTTTAATGTTTAACGGTTAAAAGGTTATCCTGTTAATTAAGTCACTGACATGACCAGATAATCTAACGAAACGAATAATAACTATTTTAGTTTCTATATAACACATGATGTAGCACGAGAAGCGTTGCCATTCAAAGTGATAAATTTACAATATCAAAATCAAAATCCTCCCGCTTGTCATACATTTCAGTAGCGATCATATAAACTAAGTTACATTATCTGACTTTGCCTTTCAAATAGTATATAAATAGCTCTTTCTCGGGACCTGTTCGACGCCGTGTTGCTCGAAGGCATTGACAGGTCATGCTTTGTGATTGTAACTCTTCCTGGATGTCCTCTCTGCTATTATCCAGGTTCAGTATGAGTGTTAAGCCAAACACCGAATAGTGTTATGATGGTTGCCATATCGGACCTAAGAAATTTGTATACCATTCCAAAGGTGCAGATAAACTAGTACGTGCGTTTTACCTTGCTGAGGACATGCCGGAGGAAACGTCGACCACATGAACTTTCAAAGAAACACTTATCGTGTTCCCCTACAAAACAGACTCATTATCTTACTCCAACTACAAAGTGTCATTACTGATGATTTTTTTTTCTACTCTTGTTCTCGTTGGTAGGCTATATTCTGTGTGTATTGCCCTTCTTACTAATTTTCTTTTAATATGACTTCAGGTTTGCAGTGATCCTGATCATTGGTTCACCATAATGTTGGTAAGTTAATGGCTCTGTTTTCTTGTGTCGAAATATTTATGCAGACTAAACAATTAAGTGTAGCTGAAACTGTATCAGGATGAAGAGCGAGGAATGACATCGGTATATTCAAGTCACGCATAAGAGCTCATCTATATCGAGTCTTTTACATAGAAAACGACCAAAAAGTAATTGTATCCTTCTGATTCATCTAACTTTCCGCCATCAAATAAAGATATCGCACCTACAGTTTTGAACGCTGATGTTAACATGCATATGTCACGTTGCTGATGCGAGAAAAACGACTTTTACATTGTCTACTGTCGTGGAAACGAAGACTGACGTCAGCAAAGTGTCAAATTGACGCCAGACAGCGTCGCGCGCTTCCGCCAGTGATTTGTTGCAGAATAAATCACTAAAATTAACCATTGGCTATATAGGCGAGGGGTGTTAGAATGGCCGTTCCAAGTTTCATCTGTTCGTTCTGTTTAGTGAAGTGATTGTTTCTCATACATTCATTATCCGGTGACTTAAATTGTGGGAAAAACTATATATTCCGAGCAATTCAGAAAACTAAGCAACCGTTATAAAAGCACTGGCTATAGCCTCGATCTTCTGCGACGGACTGCATACCTAGTCATCAACCCAATCATTGTTGATAGCTATACTTCACTCTTTAATTGCACGACGACGGTTCATGCACTCAAGGACGGCCTCTTCGTAAAACTTTAACCAGTGGGTTGGGCTTGACGATATGTCTTTGGCTTAGCCCGCCGTGGTTCAGCTATGGGTTTTCATTTACTCTGACAGGCAGTAGATTAGCCATGATTCCTCGTCTTTGTTTTTCATAGTGCTTAATTTGATTTTTATGTTTTTGCAATGATGCATCGACTGAACTGTGAGCCTTTATGCGAACCGGATTTTTATGTACTTCTGTATTAAGAGTAGCATCGGGACCCAGAATGAAGTTGGCTATCTGTAAAAGTGCTTCGAACTCTGCCGGTGGTTAATTCCACTGACCGTTCCGAGGCGGTAGTCCCGGTGTTAGTTTTACCCTTTGTTGCTTTGTGGTTTATTCTAAGAGGCGATTTGTTTAAAATCTTGCCTGGTGTTATTTTATTCTTGTGTTTTTCAGTCCTTTGAACATTGCGATTACCTCGCTTGGGGGAGAGCTAATCTTAGTGTTTTTGTACGTTTTTTTTTCAATTTGAGCTTGTTTGGTTTTGTCTGTTTCCTCTTCCTCTTGGTGTCAGGAAAGGGCTGCGGCTTGTGATCGTGGCACTCCCTGGACATTTTTTAACCTTTTTTATTCCGCGATTGTGGAATTTCCTGGGTATTCCATATTTACTTTTTATAATCAGTACAAAAGCTACAAAATAGTTAAAGGCTCACAAGCGTCAAATGAAAAGCCATGCTACTGGAGTAAAATTGTAGTTCGTAAATATTAGAAACACTGTCTAAAGTGTTAGAAAAACTATGACTATTCCAGAAACGGCTACGTAAAAACGTACCCAGTATTTCCCATACTTTATAAAGAAAAATCCGGGAACACCAGGTGTTTTCTGTAGCGGTATAAAATTAATCTAGCACGTGCTATATTAGTGTTAAACATGACGTAGATTTGCAAACTCCTGTATCTTAACTATTTACTCTATATCATTGTTGCGCTGTAGACTTTATCGTTTGTATAAAATATGTCTGAGGAACTTGTGGTGGCAAGACAAAATCACAAACACAGCAACCCTGAAGATGACGGAAAGGCCAAATGCTAAGAATTGTTAGACATAGATGCTATTTTGGATTGGCATGTCGGGTAAACAAAATGCAGACAAACAATATGTTTTCGGTAGCCAATTGTAATAAGTTGCATAATGGTTGGAAAATGAATGACATCGTTTTAAAATGTTCTGAAAATTCAGTATTACAAATAATCCTTCTGAATTAAATGACTTAGTAGCCATAAAACTCAAGTTTCTTCCTGTGGAAGTGTTGTAAAGCCGATGGTATATTTTCAAGTTAATTAAGAACGGCTACGAAAAAGACCCCAAAAAATGTTTAAACAGCTGTTGATGCCGATACACATGGTTTGAAATTTAGCGGTATATAGGTTATTCCTGTTAATTAAGTCTCTGATAGCTAGATTATCTAGCGAAACGAATAATTTGAGCTTCTATATAACGCAGGATGTAGGACGAGGGGCGTTGCCATTCAAAACGATAAATACACAGTATCAAAATCAAAATCATCCGGCTGGTTATACATTTTAGTAGAGATCATATCATTGGATACTGATAATTTTAAAGATCCATTTGATGCATTTTATCAGAATAGGTCAAGTTAGAAGTCTGATTTTAGGAATACAACAATAATGTCAAGTAAAAAAATAGCCAGGCACGCTAACAGATGTAGAAGTATGCAAAGTCAAGGTTCTTGGTAGAACAGTCAGAGAGCTGAAAACGAATGGAAGGAAAAGAATTAGACCGTAACAGGATAAAGGGGGAGGGTTAGATTTTCATAAGACCAGGGGTAAGCCTAATGATTCAGCACACTGATCATTTGAAGACTGTATAACTAGACATGCATTTCTGTTACGTGCACCATGTTCATGCAGTTGACAACACATCTTCTATATATAAGAACACAAGCTTAGTATTAAACTGAATCATGGTCGATGGTTATGCTTTCCTCTTTGCTTGCGCGGAGATGGGATCTTGGCTTTTTTTTTACTATTTCGGTCATTGTATGTCTTTGCAAGTATGTCCTGGAGAAATTTTTATTTTGGATAGCGCTTTGGCCAGTTTTGGGGAAAGAAACTGTCCTTTTGGCTTTCTCCTTGTAGTGTTTCGATTATGTTGTCATTGCTTTAATTGCATCCATCTTTCCCTTTGGTGTCTTGGAACGGAAGGTGCTAGGTAATCGCATGGATCCCTGATTAGTGCCTCTGTCTATTTTTCGGATGGTGCCGACCTTAGCCGTACTTTGGAGGGTTGATACCTAATGTTATGTCTTTATTTGGGTCTTCCGCGGTATATATACGAGTTTTAATTTACTCCGGTTGCCATTGTCAGATATGTCTTCATCCTTGTTTCATCAGTGATTAAATTTGATGTCTTTTCTGTGATATTTTCACTGGTTGAATTATGGAGACTCTACGCGAACGGAACAAGTCCTTGTGTATTATTTTCAACATTTGAACATAGGGATAATAAGGCGCCAGTGAGATCGATTTAAATCCCTCGCTATTGATCGTTCTGATGCCACTTTGTTTTGTTCAAGTGTTGTTTATTCTTTGTGGCGTTGTGTCACTTCTCGCTCGAAAGATTTGAATCGTTTTTTGTCATGTCTATTGTTATCAGCCATTATTGGGTTTTAACCATGTATGCATTTTGCCGCATTAACATTCATGTTATTATATACAATATGAATATGACTGACTGTCAATAATATATATATATATATATATATATATATATATATATATATATATGTGTGTGTGTGTGTGTGTGTGTGTGTGTGTGTGTGTACATTACCTTCTGGAGTAGTGAGTACTGCTCCTATTTCAGTCCAGACCTCAGGCTGAACCATTATATCTGTGCCGAACTTCAGGTATTCCTTGTGGCCTGAAAAGTAATGTCTATATGGTATCACAAATAGAGGATCTTACATGAGTGGTCATTTAATATGAAATTTATGAAACAAGTCGAAATTACCCAACGAGTTTCATAAATTTCATATTAAATGACCACGTATGTAAGATTCTGTTTATCACATGGCCCTTCCAATAACAAAAATATATAAAATATATTACATAGCTAAGCGGAACAACTCACTACTTAGGATTCAATAGTACTACGCAACAAAAATAGTTTGCATATTATTTTATAAGTACCAAAAATAACTTGAAACAAGATAAATATGCCATTTATTACTTCATTAAACTGTAGGAATTAATTATGATTTTTTGAGCAAATATGTATTTCATTTGAATAAATGAATTTAAAAATATATTCCCTTCAACATAATTCAGCGAGTCAATACGTCACTGAGAATCAGTAGGGAAATCCCCTTAAGTCAGCTGTCGTATTTAAAGGTCATTGACCTAGATCAATACAGTTTATACGATGGTTGATACACCAAGTAAATGACAGATTTCAAGAACGTAAAACACTTTAACTGTTGTTTGGATTTTAATTTAACACATTTTTTGACTGTCGGAATCGTGTTATCCTCCAATTTGGAGGAGGCGATTTTTTTTCATTGACTGTTTGACGACACCGACGTTGAAAGTGCCTTTAAATATGTTACCGGAAAACGTCGAATTTTAACCACCATGAATATTTCTGGTAGCTATGTTATTCACATTGTGATTGTGTTATGTCTTCTAACAGACCGTTCTAAGGCGGTGGTCTAGGTGTTAGTCTTACTCTTTGTTGCTTTGTGGTTTATTCTACGAGGCGATTTGTTGTATGTCTTTCCATGTGTCATTTTGTTCCTGTGTTTTTTAGTCCTTTTAGTATTGCGATTACCTCGCTAGGGGAAGAGAGAACTAATCTTAGTGCTTTTCGTACGTTTGTTCGATTTGTGCTTGTTTCGATTTGTCGGTTTCCTCTTTCTCTTGGGGCCTGGGAAGGGCTGCGGTTTGTGATTGTGGCACTCCCTGGACTTTTCTCTTACCTTTTTTTCCCCTTCCATCGGTCTGCATTTACCATTCATCTCAAAATCATCTCAGAATTGAAGGCAGGATCTCTTTCAAAAGTGGAAGTTGTATCGGCGAACGCGGACACCATCTTGATTGCCATCAATTAGAGAAGCAATACGAATATTAATGAGGTTAATTAGGCTAACCATTGGGAAGCCTTGCAGGTGTTATATGATTTGTATGACGTGGGTTATTTCACTGAATAACGACGGTCATGTGATAAATGTATATACAAGAAGCTCATGCAAAACTACGACTACTGGATGTTTTCAATTTATATTGACCGACATACAAACTTTGATAAACAGTCGATGTTTGTACGCGAAACATTATAAGCATTTGAGCCTCAACGTGAAAAAACGCACCTTCTGACACGTTCGCCCATAAGCAGAACTGGGCTTTCCCACATGTAACCCGCGCGAGGCTCTAACCGCTATGGTGAGAAACCTAATGAATTAAGAGTCAAAAAAGGTAAGAGAAAAGTTCAGGGAATGCCACAATCACAAACCGCAGCCCTTCCAAGACCCCAAGAGGAAGAGGAAACCGACAAATCTAAACAAGCACAAACCGAACAAACGTACGGAAAGCACTAAGATTAGCTCTCTCTTCCCCAAGCGAGGGAATCGCAATACTAAAAGGACTGAAAAACATAAGAACAAAATGACACACGGAAAGATATACAACAAATAGCCTCGTAGAATAAATCGCAAAGCAACAAAGAGTAAGACTAACACCGGGATCACCGCCTTTGAACGATCGGTAGAGCAAACCACCTTTGGGGGTTAAAGCATTTTTACAGCTAGCTAACTTCACACTGGGTCCCGATGCTACTCTTAATACAGAAATACATAAAAATTCGGTTCGCATAAAGGCTCCCAACTCAGTCAATGCATCAAAGCGAAAACATAAAAATCAAATTAATCACTATAATAAACAAAGACGAGTACTCATGGCTAATTCTACTGTATGCCAGAGTAAATGAAAACCAATAGTTGAACCACGGCGGGCCAAGCCAAAAACATATCGTCAAGCCCCAACCCACTGGTTAAAGTTTTACGAAGAGGCCGTCATTGAGTCTGAGGCCCGAACCGTCGTCATGCAATTAAAGAGTGAAGCATAGCCATCAACAATGATTGGGTTGACAACTAGGCATGCAGTCTGCCGCATAATATCTAAAGCTATAGCCAATTCTTTTATAACGGTTAATAAGTTTTCTGAATTGCTCCGAAAAGTTAGATTTACCTACACTTTTTCTAAATCTGTACACTAAGTCACCGTAAGATTCGGGTTCCGATATACCTTGTTGCAGAAGTGTTTTCAGACTGACGCTATATTTTTCTAACAAGGCACTGTGTCTGCGATAAAATTTCGAAAACGCCTTACGAAGTTTAAAATAACGATAGCCCTGCCTAAGAAGTTTGGCAGTAAGGGCTTTATCATAGTAGTTAAAGTCATTAAGATTTGAAGAAGCTCTGGCGAATCTTATAAGTTGAGATATGTATACCCTAAATGAGGTACGCCGGGGGACATCGCCATCCAGAAAAGGGAAATTGACTATATCAAAATCAAAATCGTCCTCTTTATCATAAATTTTGGTGGAAACCGTACCATTAGAAATTTTCTCTATTTAATTGGAGTTCTGTAAGGTATATCCGGTCCACCATTTGGTCAAAGTAAATATTGTCAATATTTAATAAATCGTCAAGGTATCTTGAAGTTGAATTGAAAGCCTCAGTAATGTCAGCCTGATTTTCACGTGAGAGAGACTTCATGAAATCTCTCTCATAACAAAAAAGAAACAAATCTGCAACAAGAGGAGCATAATTAGTTCCCATCGGAATACCAATAGTTTGTCTATAAAGTTAGTTCCAAATATAATAAAAGCATTATCCAAAAGATAAACAAGGGCATCACAGACTTTTTGACACGACCATAAATTGTGATTATTATATACACCAGAAGTGAAAAAAGCACATTCTTCGTTGCAATTGGGTATTCTCCCGAATAAACGTTCGGTTAATTAAATCAATAAGTTTATCTTTTATAAGATGATGAGGTAACGTAGTATACAGCGTAGAAAAATCATATGTAGACAATATAGAAGCCTGAAAGTTTTTAGATCAACTCTCCTATCCACTAGGCTACGAGGGCCAGCAAATGACTATGTTCTCTACATGTATCTAGAATAGGAAAATCAAAAAATTAAAATGTCTCTTTATCCAAAACTATTTGACGGATTTTCATCATTTTCAATAGGGTTGATGTCTATACAATTGATCTGTGCAAGTTTCAAAACAATAAGACATAAAATATGGATCTCATTGCGTAAATGAGAAAGAAAAACCAAATTTTTAAAAGGGCCCTTTTTCCAAAATATTTGACGGGTTTTCTTAATTTTTATACACGTAGGGTTGATTCTTACAATAATATAAACAAAACAAAATCTCAAATATAAATATAAACAATCTATGTAAAATAGAAGGGAAGGCAATGATCAAGAATCGATACAATTATCCCACACCTCCCATCAGAGACATTAAAGTGAAACAAACACAAACACGAAATAACTAGACCCTAATGGAATGGTCAGTGAAAAGTATTTCAATGGGGGACGTGGGCGGGGGGTGGGGGGCTTAAATCGATTTTACGTGGCCACAATCCTCGCCCTTATTTCTGCCTCTGTTTAGACACATAATTTGTTCAGTCCATATGACGGCTTCCTAACTCATCAGTGCTACATCTCTGAGAACACAAAAAATCAACAAATTGCAGAGATGAAACAAAGATGAGGACTCGACAGCACGAAACAACTGAAATGCTGGAGCAAAGGAAAACCAACAGTGAAACTCCGGTGGGCCCACCAAAGATAAAGCATCAAGTATCAACCAACATTAACCAAAATTAAATTTCAAGTAAGTTTTTACGCTGGAACCATCACAGAATCTGAGAGCTAACCCGCCGGTGTGCAATTAAAGAGGGAATCAAAGTTTTTAACCGTGATTGGGTTAACAACCATGCATGCAGTCTGTCGTATAACATTTAAGTAAGTTTCAAAAGAAGTGGAAAATAATGTCGACTTTATCGCGAAAACGAGAAAAAACTTCACCAAAATCTAAAAAGGGTCCTTTGTTCATAATAGTTGAAGAGTTTTCTTCATTTGTAGGGTGAACCTATACAATGATACGAACAAACTACGCAAGTTTCAAAAGAATCGGATGAAACATGTTGACTATATCGCGTAAGCAATAAAAAAAATCACCATTAAAAGGGCCTTCTTTCCATAATGTTGGGCAGATGATTTTTTTAATTTTATTTTCGATACGTTTGATCCTAACAATGATACATACACTCTGTGCAAGTTGTGAAAGAATCGGATGAAAAATATGGACTTTATCGCGTAAACGAGAAAAATAAATAAATAAATAACTAACTAAATAAATAAATAAAAGTTTGAAAGGACCCTTTTCCCATAATGTTCGACGAATTTTCTTCATTTTCAGTAGGTTTAATTTTTACATTAATACAAACAATCGGTGCAAGTTTCAAAAGACTCGCATAAAAATCTTGACTTTATCGCGTAAAAGAGAAAAAAATAACCAAAATTTTAAAAGGGCCCCTTTCCATAATGTTTGACAAATCGTCTTCATTTTCGATAGGACTAATTCTTACAGTAATACAAACAATCTCTGCAAGTGTGTAATGAACTGGCTTAAAAAAAGTCGACGCCATGACATAAGCTCTTCTGACCTTCTGCCAGTAGAGTAAAAAAACACACACGAAAAAAAAAACAACAACAAAAACTACAAGGTAGATGTCTCAGTAATCGTTATGTGCGTACAGCGAATATTAAGACTGTACATTTATGCAGAAGCACAGTGCATGTACAGGCAAAAAGTTAATAAATACATTGATGGATTGTCATGCTAAAAGGGACAAAAGTACATAAAGGACAAAAGAGGTCTAGATTAGCATTGAGCTGTTGAACAGAAGCCCACACCAGACTGGCTTTGTGCAGATTGGCCGGCTGATCTATATCTTTCAGCGGGGTTTGCGTGTGGTGATGTATACAGACAATTTTCAACAACACTATGTTTAATCGAGCATTATCTAAAGCTCAAATATACATCAGGAAAACATACCTATATAATTTTGACCCCCTTAAACCCCACTTTTATTTAATAAAACTGGGGTTTACAGGGGTATACATTATTTTTCTTTTTTTCTGCTCAAAACATAGATTGTGGGTTCTCGTTAGAACCGCCTCGGCGAGGCGGTTCTTATAGTACCCACAATCTATATTTTAAGCAGAAATCATTACGAAAGCACGCCTATTCAAATATACTAAAAGTTTTGCAACAAAAAATGGAAATGTTCAGATAAAAAACTCTGATATTTTTCATATTTCTGCTCAAAACATAGATTGTGGGTACTCGTTAGAACCGCCTCGGTGAGGCGGTTCTAACGAGTACCCAAATCTATGTTTTTTGATTAAATATGAAAAATAATGTATACCCCTGTAAACCCCAGTTTTACTATATAAAAGTGGGGTTTAAGGGGGTCAAAATTATACAGGCATGTTTTCGTGATGATGAGAAATATCAGAATTTGTATCCGAAAACTTTCAGGTTTTGGTGGTGAAATCTTCAATATATTTGAATAGGCGTGTTTTTCGTAATGATATCATGCAGTAATAAAGTAATTCTTTAAAAATATATATAAAAAAGCTATAATTGTTTCATATAATTTAACATTTGTTCTTATGTTCTTGTACATAACCATATTATCATGGTAATCACTGCTTGGAACGCGGCATTAACCGGTCACGTGATCAGTTGTGTTTAGCGTTTTGCAAACGGATAATGCAAACGGTATGCGACTTTTTTCTGCTTGGCTAAAAGCAAACATGTAAAACGCTTCTGATATTGCAAACGGAGGAAACAAACGCTAAAACGCAATCGAAGAGAAAACGCATCGATAACGCGCCGAAAACGCAAAAATGGGAAACACTGTCTTGACTGTTCCATGTTATTTTTAGAGCTTGCAGAATCTCGGACATGCCTTTGTTGTGACCCATCATGGTTCACGTTGTGGTTCTTGTAACCTCTGTCTGTCTGTGCCGGAGGTGTTGCCGCAAACCATCATCCGAGTTTCATCGCAGGTACAGACAACCCTCTTTATACCGACACTCCATTACGAAAACACGCCTATTCAAATATATTGAAAATTTCACCTCCAAAAACTGAAAATTTTCAGATAAAAAACTGATATTTTTTCATATTTCTGCTCAAAACATAGATTGTGGGTACTCGTTAGAACCGCCTCGGCGAGGCGGTTCTAACGAGTACCCACAATCTATGCTTTAAGCAGAAATAAGACAAATATTGTATACCCCTGTAAACCCGTTTTACTATATAAAAGTGGGGTTTAAGGGGGTCAAAATTATATAGGCGTGTTTTCGTGATGCGATACAACGACAAAATTTGTTATAATGACAATTTGATTGTCACGAACCTTCGCTTAAGAGGTAACTTTTAGTCACAAATTATAAAAGAACATTGTATTTGATACTTTAAAGAAACATATGTTTTGAATATTTGTTAGAATCGCCTCATTGAGGCGATTCAAAGAAATATCCAAAGCATATGTGTTATAAAAAAATAAGAATAAAACAAGACTTTCTTACATATTAATCTGGTCATTAAGTATTCTTTACAACAGCAAATTCATTTTAATGGCAACGTTTTTGGGAACTAAAGCTGTCGTTGTAACGAGGGTTCACTATATTTAATTTAATTTACATTGTTTTGGTAATAATTTATTGATTGCGTTAGTAAGCCTCTGTGCGAGCCGAAAAACTATTTTTGTATTGTTTACAACATTTGAAACTTGAATGAAGATTTGGCAACTGTTTATACCACTGGCCGTTCTAACGCGGAGGTTCTAGAGTTATTCCATTACGAAAACACGCCTATTCAAATATATAGAACATTTCGGCTCCAAAAACTGAAAATTTTCAGATAAAAAACTCCGATATTTTTCATATTTCTGCTTAAAACATAGATTGTAGGTATTCGTTAGAACTGCCTCGATGAGGCGGTTCTAACGAGTACCCGCAATCTATGTTTTGAGCAGAAATAAGAAAAATAACGTATACCCCTGTAAACCTCAGTTTTACTATATAAAAGTGGGGTTTAAGGGGGGTCAAAATTATATAGGTGTGTTTTCGTGATGGTTATGGGGCATTGCTGCTGCTTCGACCTGTTTATTGTTTTTTTAATGGTTCACTGTTGGTCTTGACGGGTCGTGTCTGTCACTGTGATTACTAAGGATGTTGCTAAGATGTAGGACCCTACCATACATCCTGTTGATTGATGGACAATCTTGATTCCTTTGATACAGCTTACCATATTTGTCGGAAAACCGACAACTGAATATTAACATACAGTGGATGTATTTCTTTTTGTATCCCATCTGATTATCCAAGATATCAAAGGTGAACATCTAATTATGTCCCCGACTAACGGTAAATCAAATGCAATACAGTTAACGTACCTTGGTCATTTGCACAAGCCATTGTCAGTTCGACACCGTGGTATAGTGACCCAGGTTCCACATTTAGCAGTTTGATAAATCCAGAGAGACTGTACCGAGAACCAGCCGTAATGTTGACATTCTGGGACAGACCTTCCCAGGCACGATTCCTAAAACAAAAAAAGAAAACAAAAAGAAAACGAAAACGGTAGAATCTGGTATTTGGTACATTGAGACGGAAACCGGTAGTCTTGTCACCATGTTGGATAGGAAAACAGTACTATTGGCATAAAGAGATAAAAACACAAGTATTGGTACTATGAGATTGTAAACAGTATTATTACGATTATGAGATAGAAACAACAAGTATTGGTGCCATGAGAGAGAAAAGAGTTGTATTACAACCATTAGGCAGACACCAGTAGAGTTACAACAATGGGAATGAATTCAGTAACATAAGGAGGGAAAGAAAACGGTAGTATTGAAACAATGAGTAAAACATCAGTATTACTGCAACAATGAGATGGAAACCAGTAGCATTTCAAACATGAGTTAGAAAACAGTAATACTACAACTAGGGAATAACAAACAGTAGTATTACAATCATGAGAAAGGAAACAGTAGTATTACAACCGTGGGACAGGAAACAGTAGTAGTATACGAATGAGATAAAAACATGAGATAGGAAACAGTAGTATTACAACCGTGGGACAGGAAATAGTAGTAGTATAACAATGAGATAAAAACATGAGATAGGAAACTGTAGTATAACAACCATGAGATAGGAAATATTATTATTACCATAATATAGGAAACAGTGGCATTGTAACCATAAGATAAGAAACGGTAGTATTACAAGGATGAGACAGGTAAAAGTAGTATCACAACCAAGAAATAGAAAATAGAAGAATTATGACCGTGAGATAGGAAACAGTAGTATTATAACCATAAGAACGGAAACGGTAATATTACAAGAATGAGACAGGAAACAGTAGAATTATAACCATGAGATAGTAGACAGTAGTGCCAGAACCATGAAATAGGAAACAGGACATAGAAAACAACAGTACTGGAACCATGAGATATATTCATCTCTTTCTCATGTAAAGATCGGCATAACAAAATAAGAAGTAATGATGATAGCAAAACTTGCCATACCTTATGTGGTTGATCAAAAGTTTAACCCATGTATGCCGAGTGGATTCTTCTACCTTCACTCTTTGAACCGATCCATTTCTAATAGAAGGGATGTCTGGTTAGTTTTTATTATTACCATGTTTTATAGAAATTCCTGTACTTAATGCAAACAGTGCAGACCCTGATCAGACGATCGTTCTGCGGCGTCTGATCTGGGTCTACACTGTTTGGCAATGTCCCTTTTATGGACGCTACGCGAAAATGGGTTAAATATATTTTAAAAGGAAATCTAATGAACTAAACCGTATGCCGGTTTTAGTACAACCTTTTTGTAACAAACCTATAACTATTTGAAACATACACCGTATTTACCCTAAATACGGTGACACACAAGTCTTACTTTACAGTGCAGACTCCGCTTAGACGCCGTAGAACGCGACGTCTGAGCAGGATTTCCATTGATTGGCAGCCATCCTGCAGTTTTAGCAACATAATCGGGGATTAAAACGGGCATTTTAATGTCAGTCTTTAAGGAGTTTAGGTGTCCGAAAATTAAGGCTTTATGCGATATCTCAAATTTCATTCGTTTGCTCAATAATATATTGAAATCTCAAGGAAACGATGCTGCCCCAGATAGGGTAGATGCAACATAACATGGTGTCTGAGCATGGTCTATACGGTTTGCATTAAATATAATAATTTCTGTAAAAGATATTAACAAAGTAAACTAAATCAGATTCACCTGCAAAAAGTGAGAAAGTAGAGCCCAACAGGAATTAAAGGGTTAATACCTATATGAATTACAATACATAATGTTTATGCAACTACCTGTTTGTAATTTTTGCGGCTAGAGATCCTGTATAGCTATCGTTAGTTGATTGTAATGTGCAACCACCAGGACAGAACCAGTTGCCTGTAAAATCGGATTCCATGTCGCTATTCCCAAGAAGTTCAGTTGGCGTTGGTTCTATGATAATAGAAGACAAAAATATCTTAAGCCGTCTTTACATTGTAAAGACAGAGCTTGATATTACATGTTATGGCAATATAAAATTCGAGACGATTAAGTTGACGTTGTTGGAATCAGGACTAATAAAATAATAACAAAACGTGTTGCTATATGAGAAAAATACTTAATGTCATGCACCTATTTAAGATTCCTACGAGCCAGCGGATGGTAAGATATGTTGTAATATTTTACATTTTCAGCGTTTGCATGCGATATATTATTATTTCCCCTTAACTTGTACTTTATAATACAGTCGAACTTCAATGGCTCGAACACCTTTGGGACCATGGAAATTTGTTCGTGCCATGGGTAGTTCAAGCCAATGAAGGTTAACCATGGCGCCAGGTCGGAAAGCAAATATCGCTAATTCTGGGAAATCTATCTATCTTCTACACAATAACTGTATGTTGAGTGTACTCATAAGAGGCGATTCTAATGAGTACACACAACATACAATTTCATAATGAAATAAGAAAGCTACCTTAAATATTTGTTTTCTTGATCTATTGGAAGAATTTCGTAGGGACTAAAAACCGAGTTTGAATTAGCAATGGTGAACGAGCCATCGGTGTTAGAGCTATTGAGATTCGACTATCTTGTAGCGGTATCTTACTCATACTGCTATATATTCATGCAACATCCAATATTCATGCTTCTGTGTTCTGTCCTCGAAATGCCGTGAGAAAAGATTGTAAAATTCGGCCTATTTAGTGCATAAATAAGTTACCCTGCAGTCAGAAATCCCTCGGCTCTTTACACCATTACTTTCCATTTCTATTTAAGGGGACTTGATGTATACATTTGTCACATTTACCGCCGTTTTTACAATGGACACAACTTTTGTGACTCTCTGAATGCTTTTCGGTGCTGTCATATCATGTATTTGAATCCCTATCCGGTTCCTTCGCAGGGCTGTGTTCAGAGATTGTTAATATTTTGTTCTCGTTGTGACTTTCAAACTGCATCAGTGATACAGCAAAAAAAAAAAAAAAAATATCTAAATCAAATTATATCATTGTGAAGAAATATGAATGAGTAGGAAAACAAGAATGAGAGTACGTTTCATTTTTTGTTTCACAATAGGCAGAAACAACATACCAGTAGGTGTTGTTGTCGTACTGGAGGTCGTACTTGATGCTGGAAATATAATTTATTAAATCTTGAAGGCTAAGTCTAGTTATCGCATAAAAAGCAGTGTCGCACGTTATTAACAGCCGTGCATTAACCGGCGAAAAGCCGTGTATTAACGAGGCAATTCACGCGCTGTTAATGCACGGCTACATAACTTTCAGTATGCTCGTACAGGGGCCACAGATTTGCTGCCGTTACGAGATGTGTACTGCTCGGCCCTAGAACGAGCATAGTCCGTGCAAAATGCGTTCGCGAGACGTTGGTGAAAAGGCGAAACAAAGTAGTGCAAGAAATAACGTGAATGTAGCAAATGTATTCAGTTTTTATGCAATATAAGCGATCGAACATGGTTTTTTAATGCATTAACATTCGCCAGGTCCCTTGGGAGGTGTTGAAAATCGCGATCTCCGGCCTCGGTTTTCAACACCTCCCTCGGGATCTTGCGAATGTTAATGCATGAAAAAAAACATCTTTTATCCCTATAATATACTATCACTCTCTGTGTTATTTGTATTCTATATAGCAATCGTATGCGGAAATACCATATTGTCCCTGAATATTCGGGCACCTTATCTCATTATACTAGTCCAAACATTTGAACATAAATAGAAACACAGATGCCTTAGGAAAGGCCTGGATATCAAAGCACAGCCTTCCCGAGGTACCGAAAAAAAAAAAAAAAAAAAAAGAATCGACGAACAAACTATTGACAAACCCCACACTTGCAATGACCGATTTACAAACAATCAGACGCGCTGTAACCGAGCAACCGCTTCAAAGTAGTCAGCCGAAATAGTAAGGTAGATGCCTAAAATAGGTTTGGTCGTAACTTTGTCCTAAATTATGATGCAGCTCAAAATTAAATATATGTACGGTCCACGAAGGAACCTCTACTATATCAGTAGTAACTATCGTTAAATATAAACAATCACAAACATGCAATGAAAGTAAGCAGAGTTTTTTGATGATAACCTGATGCCAGAGCAAATGAAAGCCACAAATTCAACCCTGATGTGCCCGACCACTTAAAACAGTAATACGGCGTCAACATTTAGAAGCAGGTTGACAAAGGAACCAAAATTTAGTCTGAGGCGCGATTTACCGTCGTGCCATGGCAGATTGAGGAAGGAGCCGTAATTTGTCTGAGGCCCGAAACACTGTCGTGCAATGTAATATTGAGAAAGTGAACACACTTTGGGTAGCATCGGCGGGTGCATCCTCCAAATACACATACTGAAGTCGGTTGCATTCATATGATGCGACCCAAAGTGTGTTTGAGACAATATTCTGTGAAAGCATGTTGATTTGAATAATATTCAGACAAAGAATGCTTATAGTATGTACTCAAACATCCACAATTTGACAGAGCAAGATCCACAGAATCGGTGATTGTAAACGAGTCTTGTGTTGCTCATGCGATGTTTCCAGGGTAAATGTATTTTTTTTTCTGGAACTGGGAGATGATATTTGATAGAAAGAGGACGGTGAATATTGCAGTGAAATATGCTTTACTTCGTCCAAACGTTTCAGTTAACAGCTTTTTTTTTCTAAATAGAAACAAAATGCAAAACAAAATCGCCCTCTTACTTGTCGCCATCATTCCACGCGAAGTATAATGTTGCTTCTGATCTCCGAAGTCGGGAATGTGGTAGTATGAAGGATTCAAGGGGTGTGATTGATATAGGTCTAGATAAGAAGGTTAAACAATCAAACAATTTGTGCGTACTCATCGGAAGCACCTATTAAATGCTCACAGGATATGCTTTTAGTAGAAAAATATCAATAATTCTGGGCCCAGTTGTTCAAAACTAACGATCTCGTTAGTTAACGTATCGTTGAAATTTTTATCATTAAATATGGAACATATGCTAATATTTTTGCTGAAAAAAATGTGAGTAGCTTTTGCATTTGCAAAAGCTACTCACATGTTTTCAGCAAAAATACCTGAGAATTAGATATTATACTTACTAGAACATTTAACATTTTGACCACTAACGAGCTCGTTAAGCTAACGACGCTTTGAACAACTGGGCCCTGGTAATAAAATGTAAAATGGTTTATCTAGAGCTATGACTATAAAGTATTCATTTTACATAAATGTGAAAATGCAGTGCAATAGAAAAACTCGTGCACTAATACTATCTCACATTATTCCTCGACGTGTGAGGATAAACTGAATGATATAATAAAATAAAAGAAAAAAAGATTGCCTTTGGAAACAAAGAACACACAAACTCACGAAATTCGGAGACTTGGTTTGACTGAGTCTCTTCATATGCAACACTGTAGTTTGCGAGGCTACATGCGCCCCCTAGCGCCGGCTTAAGCGGTATTCGATTTTCAAAATAACAAGATGGGCTCAATAATCCCAAAGGAAATAAAATATAACCTGCTCTATGATGATGTACTGAGAAACTTTCTACGGCTGCCACACGGCATAACACTAGCTACAGCAGAGTAAAATAAAAGTAAAAAAGTATTGCCTTTGCAAACAAAGAACACACAAAAACCATATTCACTAACTCGTTATTATCTCAAGTTCTGTACAGTTTCCTGCAGGAGTTTCTGCTCCGAAGTACACAACACTGAAAACAACTTTAAACTTCTTTCTGATCAGCTTCTTATTCGTCACTCTATAATCATCACCGTCGGTCGATACAACAATGACATGTCTGCTCTGCAAAGAAACGGATAATAAAATAAAAGTTAAAAAAATTGCATTTAGAAACAAAGAACACATTACTGATAGAAAATGGGAGTCTCGATTTTATTGAGACTCTTCATAGGCAGTAATGAAGTTTGCAACACTGCATACGCCCTCTAGTGTATACATGAGCAGAACTCCATTTACAAAGATACCACAATGGGCCCAGTGATCTCAAAGGAAATAGAATATAATCTGCACTATGCTGAATAATTGACTGCTGGGAAAAAGGTTTTTTCAATCGCTATCCTATCAAATACTGGACTTCAGTTCCAAGGCAGTGTCTATTACAATACCTGTTCGTTTTATACCCCGCCACACGTTAGTGGCGTGGTAATATGGTACCACGCTGGCTGTCCGTGCGCCCATCCGTCTGTCTTTATGTCCACCCGTCTGTCGTACGCCCGTCCGTCGGTATTTTCATTTCCGCATGATAACTTGATTACATGTCAGTGGATTTTCACCAAACTTAGTATATGCATAAATATTGTAGAAATTTGTTTTGTTAAAGGCAAATAACGTCGATTTTGACAGGAGTCTGTCCGCGACACGCCCATAATGTCTTTTCCGGATGATAACTTGGGTAAAAATGAATGGAGTTTCATCAAACTGGGGTTCATGCATTGGTATTTTGGGGACCTGGTTTGTGATTGCTAATGGGCAAATTTTATTACTGTTTGACAGACTTATCTGTCCACGACACGTCTGGATTTTCGTTTGAGTAAATATTAATTGATTTTAACCACTATCTATGTGCATTGATATTATAAAGATCTGCTTTTGGACTGCTAGTGGACACTTTTCACAGATTTATCTGCTCGGGATACGATAATGATGTGGTTTTATTGTTTTACGTTTTTCTTTTGTTCTAAATTCGTATGTTCGTGTCTTTTCAAAGATGTGCTGTTATGTGTGTTTAGTTCAAGTAATGTGTCCTTATACGGTGTCTGGGACAACCTATATATAGATGCTTATTATGATCAGGCGTGTAGTAATTAACACATGTGAGAACCTCGCAGTGGAAGAGAAAACATCTGTTCGGGAATACGACTCGGATCATTTTTTTATGTACAAAGTATATTTTGGTGACATGCGCATACTGGTAATGCAAATGTAACACAAATAAGAGAGAGAGAGAGAGAGAGAGAGAGAGAGAGAGAGAGAGAGGGACATAAATAAATACCTTAAATTTAGTAGTAGTTTTATTTAACTCGATGGTAAACTGTGCCTTTTCCATCGATTCAGGTAGGTTGTATATGCATCTGCCCGTCATACGAAATTTATTTCCACTCTTTCCAATTGCATTTGTCTTAACAACAGTGATTTCAACTGCTGCGGCAACCATCAGATGTGCCAGGAAATATAACGACATGTACCAACTGAAAATATAAGAAAACGGGAATTACGTCAGCTCTATGAATATACCTTTTGAGATAATATTTGTGATTAAATGGTGTAGCATATGTACCCTAATCTGAGATAATGTATCTTAGAAACGCGTCAGCGAAAACTCACAACAGTATGCATGTCCGATCACGCTGATCAGATTCTAAAATAATAATGACCCTTGAGAGTAGTCAAAACACAAACACACACACACGCACGCGCGCGCACATTGAAATTTTCCTCCGTCTGACTAGCTAATTTTGACCAGTAAGGCTCCATCAATGACATTCTTAAATTTTTGTCAAATATCAAATAATGGTCAAATGGTCAAAACAGAAAAAAAAACCAAAAACCATTGTATACTGAATAGACTCTCCCACACTATCCATTGGAAGAGTCCAATTTCAATTTTAGGTACATCCGACTATGAGATTTACATATTCCTAGAGAAAAATGGCTAAACTATTTGCAAACAGTGGAAACCCTGATCCCGAATGATTTTTTATCGTGGTCCTAATGTAGACATTTGTGGTTGCATTATGTAAATATACCGGAGGTCTGGTCTGGGAGTACAGTTTTTAAACCATTACGAAAACACGCCTATTCAAATATACTGAAAAGTTAATCACCGAAAAATCGAAAATTTTCAGACAAAAAATTCAAATATTTTTCATATTTCTGCTCAAACCATAGATTGTGAGTACTCGTTAGAACCGCCTCGCAGAGGCGGTTCTAACGAATACCCACAATCTATGTTTTTGAGCAGAAATAAGAAAAATAATGTATACCCCTGTAAACCCCAGTTTTACTATATAAAAGTGGGGTTTAAGGGGGTCACCATTATATAGGCATGTTTTTGTGAAAATTAATTGACGGAGTTATAGGACGGGCCTTTACAGTTTGTGCTGTGTAAAGTTGCTGGTGTTTCGCTATGGACATTAGCAGTTCAAACTATGTGAATTAAAGGAAAAGGTTTGACACATACATTAACAGTTTGAACAATACATATATTTAATTAAAAAGTGTTTATTGTCAGTCTGGGCCGCTCTATGCAAAACATGTCTTCGGTTATATGCGGACAGCGAAGGTCCAGATAAGCCTGCGTATCCGTGTTGTCTGATCAGGGCCTTTACTGCCCATAAACAGAAAAAATTGACACTTTAGAATGTATAAATGGAGAGCAAATGCCCAGATGGGATCGTGCATGAGCAGTGTGAATCTGAATCTATGCATTTTGCGCATGTTCAAAGACATTTTTTTTTGCTTTATGTGGCCCGTATATATCAAAAGGTAAACTTAAGGTCCAGGAAGTGCCACAATTACAAGTCGGGGCTATTCCCTGAAACCACGAGGAAGAGGAAAGAGACATAAACCAACACGCGCAAAACACACAAACGCACGAAAAACACACAGACCAGCGCTCTTTTCCTCAAGCGTGGTAGTCGCAATGCTTAAAGAGCTGAAAAACACAATGACAAATCACAAGGCAAAACTTAATATAAATCGCTTCGTAGAATAAACCACAAAGTTTCACAGATTAAGAGCAACACTAGGACCACCGCCTTAGAACGGTCAGAAGTATAAACTACCAGTTGGTTAAAGCACTTTTAAAGACGATAGACGACTAACTTGGCCCTGGGTCCCAATGCTACTCTACATACAAAAATACATAAAGCTTCGGTTCGCATAACTATCGGTGGGTTTAAAGTACTTTTAGAGAAGACTTACTTGACCCTGGGTCCCAGTGCTACTCTAAATACAAAAATACATAAAGCTTCGGTTATTATAATGGCCATAGTTAATGAAAACCAGTAGTTGAACCACGACGAGCCATGCCCCAACCTACTTGTAAAAGCTTCACAGATTAAGAGCAACACTGGGACCACCGCCTTAGAACGGTCTGTAGTATAAATTACCGGTGGGTTTACAGCACTTTTACAGACGACTAACTTGACCCAGGGCAATGATACTTTAAATACAAAAATGCATAAAACTTCGGTTCGCATAATGGCCATAGTTAAAGAAAACCAGTCGTTAAACCACGACGAGCCAAGTCAAAGACATATCACGCCTCAACCTACTTGACTTCACGAAGAAGCTGTCATTGAGTCTGAGGCCCGAACCGCCGTCGTGCAATTAAAGAGCAAAGCATAGCAATTAACAGTGATTGGATTGATAACTAGGCTTGCAGTCTGCCACATAATATTTATGCTGTATCCTATTTTTATAACGGTTAATTAGCTTTCTGAATTGTTCCGAAAAGTTATCATTCCCACATTTATTTTTAATTCTGTAAATTAAGTCACCGTAAAATTCTGGATCCGATATACCTTATTCATTACGAAAACATGCCTATTCAAATATACAGAAAATTTCACTTCCAAAAACTGAAAATTTTCAGATAAAAATCTCTGATATTTTTCATATTTCTGCTCAAAACATAGATTGTGGGTACTCGTTAGAACCGCCTCGATGAGGCGGTTCTAACCAGAACCCACAATCTATGTTTTTGAGCAGAAATAAGAAAAATAACGTATACCCCCGTTAACTCCAGTTTTACTATATAAAAGTGGGGTTTAAGGGGGTCAATATCATATAGGCATGTTTTCGTGATGTGCAAACGTTTCTTCAGGCGGTCATATTCTGTTTCTACCAACGCACTGTGTCTCCGATAATATTTCGAAAACACCTTACAGTTACAAAAAGAAACGCATGGTAAGCTTTCATGCTGAATTAAAATACTGTTTTAAAAGCCAAATTCAATATTTTCATATGATTTGAAAGCAACACTTTTTATTGAACATATTTTTTTTAAATTTCCTTATTTTGTTACAGCACTCTCAGCTGTAACTAAAGCGCATTGGAAAGTACCTCCATGACGTTACATGAAAATCAACATAATTAATCAGCAACGTGTGTGCCCTCTTTCTCGCTACTGTTGCCCCGCTTATTCTGCTCTGCATTTGAGTTCATTCATGCATTGACGCTCCTCATTGGAATTTTGTTCCATTCTTCCAACAATTCATTCTACAATATATGCGGACAGCGAAAGTGAAACGGGGCTCGTCCGCAAAAATACCAGTCTTCACTGCCTCATCGGAGATCGTCTGGGGGCATGTGCAGTCAACCATGTCCCACGATGGTTTGACGTGCCTGAGTCAGAGGCGGGCCGACTTACGGACGGCTTGCCCAAATACCAGCCTCGCGCAATGGATTTCTCACAGTTCCGAGGTAGACGGGGTGATTATGAGTGCCAACGGTAGTAAGGGCAGTTTCAGTCACAGTAAGGTTACAATTGCGCAAGTGTCGGATACAAATATCCCTGTGCTGACGTCGCAACGATATATAACGACCACGGTCGGTCGGCAACACGTCAAACCTCCCTTAAACGTCTGAGTGGCACCTTTCACTCCGGAATGATTCGCAACATGTTGCTTCCTCAGCCCCTACAGCACAAAACTTTACCCTTTGTTTCTTTTTCACTTCAGAATGTAATTGAAGATACCGAGCAAATGCCACAATCACGAAGCACAGCCTCCCCACGGGCACCGCATGGAGGAGATATGAGGAACACATAAGGACAAAACAAACTCCACATACGAAACCACAGATGTACAGGCCAAACAGAACTGCAGCAGTAACCCCATTGGAACATTCAGTGGACCAACTACTACAGTAGGATTACAATCCTCATTTAAATGCAGAAAAAACATTTCCGGTTAACCCATATATGCCGAGTGGATTCTTCTGCCTTACTCTTTGGACCAGTGCATTTCCAGTAAAATGAGTGTCTGGTTAGTTTTTACTATTACCATGTGTTAATGAAATACCTGTACTTAAATGCAAACAGCGTAGACTCTAATTAGACGCTGCGTTGTGCGGCGTCTGATCTGGGTCTACACTGTTTGCAAATGTCCCTTTTATGGGACGCTAGGTTTAAATGGGTTAAAACAAATATTAATTATCAAAAGATTAGTTCATGTAAATCAGTGCTGTACCTGTGGTAAAGAATATCTCAGTAAGACTGGCGATATGTTACGTCATCGAATGACGGTTAACAGGTGCCTACAGCACGTGAGACACTGCGTAATGTGCCAGAGACTATACAAGTGAAAATAGATGTCCTCTATAAAATAAAACAAAATAACGTAATAATTCGAAAACGGAAGCATACACGTTCTCCAAAATGAGAATAGTTTCATTTGAAAGAAAATTGTGTTAATTTCAGGCAGTGTATGAACTGAACTACAAATGTATATCTCTGTGCATTGAATCTAATAAACATAAACATAGAAGTTCAATCAAAGCAAAAATGTTTACCTTAGCTGCATTCTTTACATGAAATCCTCCAGCTTCAGTAATAAATAAAAACGTGACGGAGAAAATAATCGAAATAAGATTCCCAAACCTATTGCGTTTAGACTTTTACTTTAAATATAAATAGTATTATGTTTTTTCTAGTAAGGTCCTTAATGAAATGAAATACTTTTAACCTTGGTTTTTATTATACAAGTAGGAAAGTTTCATAATACAATCAGAATAATCAAATAGTTTCTCCAGGCAGTATGTATTTAATAACCGTCAATGATGACTGGGACACGTTCTCTTTCATCGAAATACAATACCGTGACGTATATACAGAGATGGTAAAGATATAAGCTTGATTTAGATTAACCATATTTAATTTTTAACACTACATGAGTACATACAAGAAATAACGCAGGATTGAAACGACAAATGATTATAGGATTGGAACAACAGCAGTTTGTTAGGATCCTTTCCTAAAGCTTGATTTCTGCCTGTCAACATTCAATCGTCATCTGATATACACAAAGTTTTATTTACATGTACGAGTAATCTGTGAGGATCAGATACGCGATCTAAGAAATGTACGCTCATTTTTCTTCGATTATCTCATATTTTTTCCTAGTTCTGCGGGGCCTTCATATTATTTTCCGAAACGACTGTGAACGTTTTCGTATTTTCCGACCACCTTGAGTATCCCTTTTTACAATATAAAGTCTGCGGTATATAGACGTAAATATTCCAAACTGCATATCTGTAGACCTATTTGACCCGAAAGCGTAGCCTATTCGTCGTAAATAGACCACATTACGAAAACACGTCTATTCAAATATATTGAGACTTTTACCTCGGCGAGGCGGTTCTAACAAGCGCTTGATCAATGTTTTTGAACAGAACTAAGAAAATTAGTGTATACCCCTGTAAATTCCAGTTTTATTGTATAAAAGTGGGATTTAAGGGGGGAAGGGGGGCGCGGGGGGGGGGGGGGGTCAAAACTATATAGGCGTGTTTTCGTGATGATGATGGAGAGACTGGGTAGATTACAAAATATTTACGACACATAACTCTCCAAAAGGTTGAATGCTATGGAACGTTTAGGAACGTTTACAACTCTTACCTAATCAGCAGCGAATTTTCAAAAGAGAAGTGCGTTTAAATTTATGACTGCACCGGTAAAATCAAACTGACATTCGCGAAATCAGGGTTTTGATTGTAGTTCTGAAACAATAAAAACATGGTCAGCTTTCTGGTTTCATTATCATGGAATGGAAATCAAATGTGCTTCTGACAGTAGAATCTCTTCGCTTAAAATATATATTTTGACCACGAAATGATGGTATTTTAGAATAAGACAAACACATCCGGAGCCTATTAGATTTGAAAAAATATATGCATTTTCTGGCACCGGAAGATGTGTTTCATATGTGGCAAGGAGCCCTAAAGGCTATGTGAATCGGTTACTTTATAAAACAGTATGCTAGATGAGTGAACGAGTGAGTGAATGAGTTGGTGGGTAAATGAATAATAAATTTTTTGATTCAAGGAAGGTGGCTCGTTTGGTATTAGACCAATCTTCTACGAGGCTTTCTAATGGACGTCTAATGCAGTAGACATTGACAGGGCTTAGGAGAAACAATGTTACGGAACATATTCATGAAGCGGTGGACTGAGTGAATGGTGAAAGTAGACTAACTTCTGAGTAAATAAAGCATTTATTTTTATGGCTGTGTTCAAAACCTATGAAGGTTCTAGGAATTGTTTTTGTTCAATAAACCAACCACTAAAAAGGAACAGAACCTACCTTTGAGCGAGAGGTTCAGAAATTGAAAGCTTAAACTTTAACCTACAGACTATTAATTAAAAGCAAAAAAAGCATTTAACCTATTTGTTTTATTTTTCACAGCAAATCAGACTTAACATTAATTCAGATTATCTCAGAAGGAGATAATTTAAAACATTGCCAATCTACATTGAGTATGAAAAATAAGAACAAACCACTACTTGTTGTTTGATGACTTGACTTACGGAATACATATATGAGATGGAACGCGTATCACCACCATGCGAACGTTTGTTGTTTGAATTGTTCTCCTGTAATTCAGTTTTCATATTATATAAAGCATAGAAATAAGTTTTGTATTAAATGCAGCTAAATAGAGCAAAGATATGTGAGTGTCAACGTGAAAAAATGCACTGTTGTACATGTGCGTCAAGCGAAGATAGATCAGCCTGCCCTTTCTCATAGTCTGATCAGAGTATTCGATATCTGCTTAAGCACCGAATCCTTGGCTACTTAAAGAGCGCCCTCCAAAGGCACAGATCTTACTTCGCGGAAGCGCAAGCTAATCTTAGTCTTCACAAGACGCACATGTCAGAGGGCACATAAGCTCACATGGCGGCTAAATTATAATACTACTAATAATAATAATAATAATAATAATAAAACATGATGTAGATTAAACGATGCAAAAATAAACAAAAAACAAAAGAAAACTTTTTTTCTATTGACGTGTTTATAAAACGAGATACGCTGCAAAAGGTTTGATAATCGCAAACAAAAAGCCCTGGCCAGCCTGCAATTCTAAACGGCAAGATAAACATCCAAGGGAAATAATTCCTACAATAAACTATTTGACCCTCTTCATATTATAAGTTACTCAAGAAGAACGGAGCATCTTTCTTTTAAGAGTCGCCGCACCCCTAACCCCCCCACCCCTCTCCCCTTCCCTTTTTTTTTTTTTTTTTTTTTTTTAAGATTTCAAGTTCTAAGGCGACATCTTCGCTTGATATTAACCTTGACATACCTGCAGACCTAACCGGATACCTTTCCAACAGTATAGATCGTATCGAGCTGTCTCATCGGAATCTACACGTTTTGTCTTTCTGTTTTTGATTTTAGACTAAAACGCCTATTTGCATCAGTGGACATATCCTAATTCAAGGTTGATAGAATCCAATTTAAAAACTCGGGATGAAAGAGTTAAGAAGTTTTCCTTTCAAAGTGACAGTAAAATATTTTAGGTGTGTTCTTTCATCTTAATATGGTAACATCATTGTCCTTCTTGCAAATGACCTTTTAAACAATGCTGATTGTGGTGAATATCGAACTTAAAGACGATTTTGTTTCGCAGTTAGATTGTTTCTCAACCTAATTTTCAAATTTACACCAGCCTCCAGCAGTACATACACAAAATCAACTTTCTTATTCTCATTAACAAATAGTGCCCTTTGTTTATCCTTTTTTAACATGGACATGTCATGGTTATGATGATTTCGTGTTTCACACCCCTGTCAACAATGTTTAAGTCATATCGAGACGATTAAAGGATGATAATGAAAGGTTCTGTACAATGAAGCGCAGTACAGTCATGAGCTGAATTAGGATTCGAATCCGGGACCTCGTGATACGAAGTCGGGAGCGCTTACCACTCGACCACCCAACGCTTCTTGGACATGTAATAGAATAACACCTAGCACGTGAAAGGGAATCTATGAAGCTATATGCGACGGTACATAAGCTTCTGGAGTTACTTCCCTTGCACCTTGAACACAGAATACAAACGCCAAGCATTTGTTTTTGTGATGCAAGGAGCGTTTCAATAAAATTTAACAAAGCGGCAAAAGAACCTCAAGGCAAGTTACACAGCGCAGATATAGGCTAGTCTAAGCAGTCTTCTTCTCCTGTTACCTTCGAGGTAGTCTAGATACAGTGCATTGTACAGCAGAACAGTAAAGGCGCTACATGTAAGACGCATATGCAGTGATATGTGTACGAAGGCATACTGCTGTACCCTTAAGAGTGCCAGCAAAATTCCTCGAATACCATATCGACACACTGTGTATTTTTATCAAATAAATATGGAACTGTGGATCAAGTATAAACAGTTTTTCGTCATTTCACCATCAACCATATATCACGAGCATTGATTAAATTTGCATAGCCGTGGCGGTTTCTACATGTATGCTTGTTTCAATGCATTATTTGATAATCAAAATTTGTGCCAGCGCACGACAAAATCTACAATACGTCCTGTGTGTGACCAGCCAAGACTCAGATCAGTCTGTACATCACCCAGTATGGTAAGGGTTTTCTATTACGGAAACACGCCTATTCAAATATATACTGGAAATTTCACCTCCAAAAACTGAAAATTCCAGATAAAAAACTCTATTTTTCCCATTTCTGCTCAAAACATAGATTGTGGGTACTCGTTAGAGGCGGTTCTAACGAGTACCCACAATCTATGTTTTTGACCAGAAATAAGAAAAAATAATGTATACCCCTGTAAGCCCCAGTTTCACTATATAAAAGTGGGGTTTAAGGGGGTCAGCATTATATAGGCGTGTTTTCGTGATGCGTTCATCCCTCTTTGGATAGCCCAGGGGCTGTAGAATGCACATATGATCAGCGAAGACTCTGATCAGACTGCGCGGATGCGCAGGCTGATCTGAGTCTTCGCTGATCGCACAAGTCTTTTTCTAGGTTTTGTCGTGCGCTAGCTCAAATAATACTGAAAATGACAATAATCATCATAATTAAAATATGTATCATATCTATATATTTTGATAAGTAAATTTGTTCATCATGACACTATATTTTTTGTCGAAGACAAATAAGATTGGTTTTGCAGTGGAATCCAATTTATACTATCCAATTCTATAGTTGAACTTCTGGTAACATTTTTTTTTTAAATGTGGTTATAACCCAATTTTTATATCGTATCACGTATTACTTATCGACTAATCTGTTTGTGTCCCTTGCTATTTACTCCGTTATGCCTAGAAGTCATATTGAAACTGACGAAACTGCGCTCTGCTCGAAATTCGCCTGACGAAAATTAAACCCACCTGATTAAATGCGCCTTGTGTAAGCCGGCTATATAACAAGTGTATCGGTTCCGGGCCGTTCGCTCTACACAGATGCTGCAACATAGTATGATTTACTCTGACTCGCATCTAAAAGGAAAACCAAAAAAAAAAAAAAAAAAAAAAAAAAAAAAAGAAAGAAAAAAGAAACACCAAAAACCGACAGATCTCATAGTTTATCAAAACTTGGTTCATATGTCTATATATATACTAAGACTTTTTTACCTTCGACAATTATCCTTTTAAAGATATTTCTGTTTCTTGTTATATTTACCCTAAGTAAATAAAAGAAAGAGATAAGCAAAAAGTGATGACCCAGATCAGAACGCGGCGCTTGATCAAGGTCTTCAATGTGTGCCATTTTAGACACAACAGAGCTCAGACTTTATCAAAACTTCTTTTATATGTTTGTCTGCACCAAGACGTCCCGTCCCGTCCCGTCGCATTTGAATATTGCTTATAACTTTGGTTATCTTTGGTGGATTGCTTTATAGTTTGGAACAGATACACATTGTAGCAAGATACAATGAGGGGATAACTTAGATAATACCAGCAGGCATTTTGCATGGATAATGGCCCCTTTCTGACTTAGAAATTATCCTATTCAGATGCATTTTGATTCATAACTCTTGTTATCTTTGGCCGATGGATTTGAAACTTGAAACACTAGCCTGTTATCTTACAGAAAATTTGTAGAACATGTACCATTACTCTGTTGTGCATTTTGCATGGATTATGGTCCTTTTCTGACTTAAAAATGTCCAATTTGAATACCTTTTGATTCATAAATCTTGTTATCTTCGTGGGATTGATTTGAAACTTGAAATACTAGCCTGTTACCTTACAAAGAATATATAGAATAAGTACCATTTCTGACTTAAAAAGTGTCTCATTTAGATGCATTTTGATTAATAACTTCTGGTTTCATTGAAGGATTGATTTGAAACTTAAAATACTAGAAGTTTACCATGCTGAGATTTTGTAGAACAAGTGCCATTACTCTGTTATGCATTTTGCATGGATTACGGCCCCTTCTGACTTAGGAAATGTCCGATTTAGATGCATATTGAATCATAAGTCTTGCTATCTTTGAAGAATTGATTTGGAACTTTAAATCTATAAATACTAGCCATTTATCTTGCAGAAAACTTGTAGAACAAGTAACATCATTCTGTTTTGACTTTTGCATGGATTATGGCCTCTTTCTGGCTTAGATATTGTCCTATTCAGATGCATTTTGATTCATCGGTTTTGACATTATTGCGGATTGACTTGAACGGATTGACTTAAACTTTGAAATAGTAGCCCAGGATATTATTTATCTGAGAATTATAGAACAAGTATCATCACTCTGTTACACTTTTGCATGGATTGTGGCCCCTTTCTGACTTTGATATTGTCCCATTTAGATACATTTTGGTTTATGTCATCTTTGGGGGATTGATTTGAAACTTGAAATACTAGCCTATTATCTTACAAAGAAATTGTATACATGTAACACTACTCTGTTGTGCATTTTGCATGGATTATGGCCCCTTGCTGAATTAGAAATTGTCCCATTGAGAGACATTTTGATTAAAAACTTCTGATGTCATTGTAGGATTGATTTGAAACTTAAAACACTAGGCTCTTACATTATAGAGACCTCAAAGAAAAAGTTTCATAACTATTTTACGACTTTTGCATGGGGTATGTTGCCTTTTTAATTAAAAAACAAGACGGCAAATTAGTAACTTAATTTGCCTTATATAGCTATTAAATGGTTGATTTGTGTTTGCTTTGGAACACATGCATACTATAAGATAATGGAGGCGGGGCAAAAGGTCATTGTCTAGAACTTGGCATTGAACACGAGATTGCAAGAAGTATGGAGGTGTCATTAGACCAACTTAATGCTGTAGTGAGGTGATACGCAGCGCAGTATTAGGAACCGCTTTTTGTCATCATAAGCATGATAGAGTAGGAATTTCTCCATCTAGTGAGAGGACCTGGCCTGTAAATGTCTGTGAGTATCACTAGATTAGGGTATGCAAACCAGCACTGCATACTAGTAGAATGCCTACTTTTACTTTGCTTCTCGTGTTATCACAAACAGGGAATATATACACTGACACTTTATGGAAAATCAATGCACATGATACTTAGTAGGTCAGACCTGTTATCCTGCTGAATTCCAGTTCTTTTTGTGATAAACATGTTTCACGCAAATTCCCATTTTAAGCATATTGTGGAATTCATTAATCAAACCTTTGTTAAAAATGGTGCCTGGGTGGGGGCATGAGTGTGTTTCGCACACAGGTCTAGTTCTACTTCTTGAAATATTCACCCTAAGTACTCGGACATACAGAGTTGAGCAAAAAGTGAAGACCCAGAGAGGACGCGACGCTTCAGAACGCGGCGCTTGATCAAGATCCCCACTGTTTGCCATTTTAGAGACACTGACAGTTTCCCGTCTTATGATAACTATGGTAAAGAGTGAAGGTGTCCCGATATAAGGATAAAATCGTTATATGAAAAGGGGCAATAAGAACCTATTAGGCCATTAATATTTTTTTTTTAATTTTTACGTAATGGGAGAGCCTACCTGCAGAGCTCCTGTAGAAAAATAAACTTTGCATTTTGCATTTAAAGTTTTATTTTTATTTTATGTCCCTACCCTTCGAATTTAGGGCTGAAATATTGAATTTTACATGTATTTTTCACATTTTATTTTTATCTTTATTCCTACCTCTCGACAGCAAGTTTCTAAGAAATCTCCCGTACGCCTAAAGATAAAAACAAAACAAAAAAACAAAAAAAAAAAAAAAAAAAAAAAAAAAACAAACAAAAAAAAAACAAAAAAAAAAAAAAAAACCCTGGCCTAACAGTAAACTAAACTTTTTCATCTGTTTCTAAATGCGAATCGGCTACGTCTATAGTGTAGTTTGCCTCCAATAGCTTTTTTCTTAAACCGAGTTGTGCCCAAATAACACTAAACATTGGGATCAGAATCTTCGATGTCAGTCTGTAACGTCAAATGCTATCATTAGACCTCAAGTATGGGATAAGACAATATGCGTAAGGCTACAGTATTCGTCTGTACAACAAATGAATACCATTTCTGGACTTAACAACCAGATCGCTAAATTACTTGCAGTAATAATACATGGTTGGCAATTATATGTTAACCATCAGCCTACAACATCGAAATATAACGTGCACATACGAGACAAATGCATATAATTCTCTCTATATATAACGTTTTGCCATTTCATTTGCATTTTATGTCCTCTGTGCTGCTTAATAGTCGATTAAATGACCGCAAACAATGACCATAATGCAACAGAAATCATGCGATCGCTTGTCGCTTAGCATGCTGGGTAAAACTTACAGCAGGCGATATTTTAAAATATGTCTCTATTTTTTCCCTGAAAAATGGGTTTTGACATGTCATGCAAATCGTTTCCTTAGGAGACAATTTGCATGAAATGGCAAAGCCTTTTTTCTGAGAAAAATAAGAAAAAAATATAGTTAGTTTGTCGTCTGCTGAATTAGCCCAGACAACGATAACGGTTAAGAGAAGAGCCAGCAGCTACGTTTAATAGTGAATCTTGTAACCTTTAACCTTCTGAATAAAGACACTGGAAACAATTAGAGATACTAATGTAAATTTATAGCGGTTAAACATGACAACTTCATGTGACTTAGCACTCTGATATTCTGACTTGTGTCTTTACGCTTTGTGTCCAGGGTATTCATATATTTAATCTAATCTGCACGCAATACCTTATAACAATCAGATGTTGTGGCTTGACATGTGCTTTTGGGTTGTATACAAGCACTCCTGGATGTTCTATACATAAATACATACGCATACGTTTGCATTTATCCTTTATAGATTTGTAGTAAACCATTTTTCAGTAAAGATACTACAGTATCAAGGGGGCCTCCCCATGCGAAAATGCGTTTTTGGGCATACGAGGACAGCGAAGGCCCAGATCAGTCTGGGCATCCGCACAATCTGACCAGGGCCTTCACTGTCCACTTACAGAATCATTTACGATACTATAAAAAGTATCAAACTGATGAAGAAAAAATGCCCGGATGAGACCTTGCGCATGCGCAGGATGATGTGAATCCAGATATTTTGTGCATGCTCAAAAGCAATTTTTGCTTGAATCGGCCAAGAAAGCTTAAGTACGTCGGATGGTTTATGCTTTATTTCACTTCCCCATCGTGATTGTAGTATACCATGTTAAATAAGAGAAAATAACAGAATATTCGTTTATAATATCTGTGATGTATTACGCGACAGATTTAATTCACAGGAAACTTGGAATGAGCTACAATAAACTAAAACTTGGCAAAAGAGTAAATGCCAACATAACACTCTTGTTGCATAAAGGTATAGCATTGCTAACAAACAACGAAAACAATAACAACAATTTGATTATTTCTATGATTTATGTATTGAAAGAACATACTATGCGATAAGGGAAACGAAATACTAAAGAAATGGAAGCAGCTTTGGCGCACAGATACTTAATCGATATTAACGAAACTATTCATGACAATTGTTTAACGGAATGATTTCAACATTGCCAATTATATCTCTGTAGCAAATAGTCTAGCTTTGGTTGTCATGTCTCCCAGGTCGTTGGAAAAGCTAAATCAAATCAGTTTTGGTTGCGAATAAGGTAAGAAATTTTGACGAAACTTTCATTTCAATCCTTGCGTTATAGCATTAACTGACGGTAGCAGGAAAATATTTGGAAAAAAACATTCTGTTACAAAACTTTCGACTTTGAGGGCAATTGTCACGTCCCTGTTTTATCTTGAATATATTTTACATGTACATAGTATAAAAAGAAGTTTGTATCGATTTTTATTAACCAGGTTAGATTAATGCATTTGTAACTGGAGCGCTGATTATGATGACAGTTTTACTTTTTAAGCAAGTAGGTACACTTCAGCTTTCAGGTTACGGTATTACGGTAATCACGAGATAGTTATGCTGAGGGTGTATTTGATTATTCACGTCTATATACTTGAGCGGTTACCAGAACACTATATATTCCGAGTGAACCTAGGTTTGGTGATCAATATCTTCACTGTTCTGGGAATGATTTTCGTATCAAGGCTATCTTTTGAAAGGGGAGACAATTTTCTGTCGTAATTTTGCAGTTTTGTAGCGTTCCGAGAGAAAAATGTTTTTTACTTCATAGTTTTAGCAGTTGCTGTGTGAAACTTTGCACCGTTCGGACAATCGAACGGGTTATTTTAAATCTTGACTATCACGGTATTCTTGTGAATATTATTTTTAGATCTTGAATTTCACGGATTACTTGTGGACATGTTTCAAAACGTGCCACATTACTATAAAAGTTCCCTAGTTGAATAGAACGATACACACTACAAATTCATTTCATCGAAGACTGATCCTTGTCTTCCTTTTATTAATCTTCATGTTGTGTTGTATCTGGGGAATCTGACCATGGTAAGTCAATAATTTATTTTAATTTTATTCTTGCAATATTCTTGCTCGTCTTTACCGCAGCTAAAATTCGAGTAGGTAAATTTATTGCTTTACTACGTTGCGATTTTATGTATCACTCGTACTTACAAACCCGGCATGATAAGTAGATAGACCCTGATCAGATGTGTATACTTTGGTTATATGTGTAGACCCTGATCAGACGAATAAGCCGTGTCGGGTGTGTAAACTATAAACCGAATAGGGAGGTTAAGTTTGATCGATTCTATGGATCCTGATCAGTCTGGTGAGTCTGATAGGTTCTGTAGACCCTGATCAGAATGCAATCATTAATATTTTTATTTGAATAAGATAAATGGATATTACATTCTCATCTGACATGTACATACCAGACATATACGCTTAAATGTAAGACACAGTTAGGCGTTATGTTGTTATGTTAACCGCACACACCGTACATATACGCGTAAAAGTACGCTACCGTAGGCGTTATGTTAACTGCATACACATTCATTAGTTAGCGCGATTTACACAAATGACAAAGACTATATTCACCTTGAATACATATACAGAGGTCCTTTTTATTTTAATCACAAGTCTGTTTACTAGAATATTTTACGGTGAAATGGCTCAAGCAGCGAGGAGTCATGTTTGAGGCTATGACGATGGCATGTTGATATTGTACCCAATGATTACGTGGGGACGATGTGTGATCGTGTAATCATTGTGGTATAATGGCAGTTATAATTTATTTTAGCCTTTAGCGTTCTAAAGGGATTCTTACAGTGGAAGGCGCATGGGTTCTTCCTGTAAGAATGTGTAATCGTCGAGATGCCATTCCTCCGATTAATATGAATGTCAGATATATTCTGACTGTGTGTCTGCCTGTGTTTAATTGTTTTTACAATATTATATGTCATTAACAGCGTCCATGTGGTTTTAGGATCTGATTTTGCTATATAATAATCAATTGCAACGGACTTATCGCATTTATAACATTTGGCGTACACACTCTGTATATCTAGTGGAAATTGATAAGGAAATATCTTGTCATGTTTGATATCGAGAGTTCTAGGACATGATACTTATTTTCAGGTCCCGTATCCGTATCTGTATCCGTATCCATATCCATATCCGTATCATGTATCTGTTTCACCACTGTTATCGTCACTATGATTGACCATCAAATGTTTTCCGGCAAGCTTTGTTCAAAGTTCTATGGGAAAAAGTGTTAGTGATAACCGGAAATATCATGAAGGATACATCCGTGGACAAGTTCCTTCAAGTTATGTAAATTTATATTATATTTAATTATGGAAATATAATTAAATAGATTTTTCAGAATATGAAGTTTAACAGTACCTATGGATTATGGAAGCTTCGGAACATAGAAATTAGAACATGGAAATTTGAACTTTTAATTATAGTTTTTTTTTTTTTTTTTTGAACTTTTTAAATACATGCTTGTTTTTATTTTACAAAGTGTTGTGTTTATCCTCTGATTGCTTGTGATTGCGTCTAGTCCATCGTCACCGTGCCCAACGCTCGTCCGATCACGTGACAATGGTGTCAGAAGTGGGATCATGGTGACTTTGGACACGTTATTCTAGCAAACAGAGGATCAGATCTATTATGTTAAATATATTTTGTTGTTTATGTAGTTATATGTAGTTATGTGGAATTAGTTACTGTCAAATTATGTATATTCCAGAAGGTAATGACAAGCGGGACCATGGTCAATCATGTTGTGTAGTGTGTCACATGGTGAGATAAACAGATACAGCACAGCAGGCGTGAAGAAAGGATAAGGTCGGAAAAGCTTTGTTTATTTTCCAGTGGTCACTTTTTATCTGACCGTGAATGCCCTTTATATTTTATTGTGGATAAGCTAACGCGCAGGGTTGTGTATGTTCCATTTATAACTCGGAGAGGTGTGATATTAACATAGTTAAAGAGTAATTTTGTGTGGATATATTATGATATAGGCAACGAGGAGTGATGTATGGGTTTATTTTGTAGTATGGATGCCGTTGGCCTATGATCATTTTTGAGCATTGTTATTGTCCTCTTCTAGAGTTAGTGGATATTGTATTCATATTAGTGGAATGCTTTATTTCGTGTTAGACTTCAGTGTAAACTAAGAGTTAATTTTAGTTTTAGGGCATTTAATAGTGATTTTTCTGAGACTTATCCTATGAAACTTGTGCATAATTGAAACAAACTTCTTACTATAATTGTTTCACTGAGACTTAGACAAATGGAGACCTTAGAAAATTTAAAAGCTCAAGGGGAGACTTTAGGGTACGAAGGCGATGCACTTCGAGCTTTTATTAAGGATCAGCAAGATAGGTTACGCGACGAGAGAAAGGCACAGCGTGAGGCGCAAGCACGCGTACGCGATCTCGCGGAGGCTAAGGAAGCACGCGTACGTGAACTCGCGGAGGCTAAGGAAGCACGCGAGCGTGAATTAGCAGAAACGGCGGCAGCGCGTGAATTAAAAGAGCGCGAACTCGCGGCAGCGCGTGAATTAAAAGAACGCGAACTCGCGGAGGCTAAGGCCGAGGCTAAGGCAGCACATGAACGCGAGATACAAAGAATGCAGTTACAACAAGACATTGAGCAAAAGAAACATTTATTTGAAATGGAAAGGTTAGCCGCAGAGCAAAATATAAAGCCGGCAGTGCAGCATAAGGATGATAAAACTTATGTCACTGCTAAGACCCCAAAAATACCAGCATTTGATGAAGGTAAAGATGAAATGGATTCTTATTTGCTTAGGTTTGAAAGGTATGCTACAGCTCAAAAATGGAAGAAAGAAGATTGGGCTACTAATTTGAGCGCACTTCTCAAAGGTAAGGCACTTGATGTATATGCATTAATGCCTATAGAAGAGGCATTAAATTATGATATGTTGAAGGCAGCTTTACTCAAAAGATATGAGTTAACTGAAGAAGGATTTAAGAGAAGGTATAAGAAGTGTAGGCCAGATTCAGGTGAAACTTTTCAGCAATTCACCAGCCGTATGAAAAGTTATTTTACAAGGTGGGTAGATATGTCTGGCATTAATAAGACTTATGATGGATTAGCAGATTTAATACTTAGAGATCAGCTTGCATTTATTAGTAATAGAGACCTTGAACTTTTCCTTAGAGAAAGGGAACCCAAGTCACTTGAACAGGCTAGTAAATTAGCAGATCAGTACAAAGAAGCCAGATATACTGATATTCTTAATTTGACATTTAAGATCAATGAAAGACCAAGATCTAGGTCAAGGTCGAGATCACCTTCACCTTCTGTTCGAAGGTATAATCATCAAGGCCCACAGCCTTTTAGAGGGTCATGTTTTATTTGTGGTGATAAAAAACATATAGCTAGATTTTGTCCTGATAGAGCAAAAGGTAATATGAAGGTAGCTGCAACACGAACATATGGTAGAGGTAGAAGTAGATCCCCCTCGAAACATGTGCGTTTTCAGGATCAGAGACAAGGACAGGAACTGAGCGATAACGGGAAATCGGATGACAACCAGGTATGTGGAGCGTGTTTTATTCATACTGATACAGTTAGTTATGTCCAAGCAAGCAATGTTGGCACTAAGGTCTGTCCAGGGATGGAAGATACATTGAAGGTGAGTACTACAGCTCAACCTTCACCCATTTGTAATGATATGAAGACCGTACAGGGTATAATGGGTAACCAAATTGTTAGTGTCTTGCACGACACTGGGTGTACTGGGGTGATTGTCAAACAATCATTAGTTTCCTCAGAGAATTTGACTGGCAAGATGCATTCATGCATGATGGTAGATAGGACTACATTACAGCTTCCTGAAGCTAAAGTATCATTAGACACTCCTTATTTTAAGGGAGACACACTTGCCCTTTGTATGGAGAACCCTTTGGTTGATGTTATTATAGGTAATATTCCAGGGGCGAGGGATGCTTATGACCCGAATATAAATTGGGTGCCAGCTTTAGCAGTACAAACCCGGTCCCAAGCCAAACTACCTAAACAAACCAAAACATCACTCAAAACCCCCAATATTATCGATAGGGATATTTCCCCTCAACAAATTAAGGAAGCTCAAGTTAATGATCCTACTCTGGCAAGAATTCGAAAAGCTTGCGATGAATCAGAAGTTAAAGGTAATGCTAAGTTTTTTCGCAAAAATGACTTGACATACAGACAATTTAGTTCACCTAATGTGGAATTTGGTAAGATTTTTATTCAACTTGTAGTTCCACAGCAATATCGCAAGATGGTAATGAAATTAGCCCATGAGTCAATCCTGTCTGGACATCTTGCAGTGAAGCGGACTATTCAAAAGGTACTATCAGAATTCTTTTGGCCAGGGATAGCAAGTGATATAAAGAGGTTCTGTCAGTCTTGTGACATATGTCAGCGCACTATAGCCAAAGGTAGGAATACAAGAGCGCCCTTAGGCAGTATGCCAGTTATAGATACCCCATTTCAAAGAGTAGCAATTGACTTGGTTGGTCCACTTGAGCCCCGTACTGAGAATAGGAATAAGTATATTTTGACGTTAGTTGATTATGCAACTAGGTATCCAGAAGCAGTAGCTCTGTCTTCAATTGAGACCGAAGCAGTTGCAGAAGCTTTAGTTAGTATATTCAGTAGAGTCGGAGTACCGAAAGAAAAGTCCTATTGCATATGCAAGTAGAAAACTGAAACCTAGTGAAAAATCATATGCAGTAATAGAGAAAGAATGTCTTGCGCTAGTATGGGCAGTCCAAAAGTTCCATAGATATTTGTATGGCACAGCATTTACGATAGAAACCGATCATCAGCCATTAAGCTATTTAAATAAAGCAAAGCTTACAAATTCTAGACTGATGCGATGGGCTTTGGCATTACAGCCATATAGATTTCATATAGTGGCAATACGTGGTGCAGAAAATGTGGGCGCAGATTATTTAAGCCGTGTGTGACGTAATATATTTGGCGATATAAAGTGACGTAATACTCTAGTGCTACGCACTTCTGTAAGAGGGGAGATATGTCACGTCCCTGTTTTATCTTGAATATATTTTACATGTACATAGTATAAAAAGAAGTTTGTATCGATTTTTATTAACCAGGTTAGATTAATGCATTTGTAACTGGAGCGCTGATTATGATGACAGTTTTACTTTTTAAGCAAGTAGGTACACTTCAGCTTTCAGGTTACGGTATTACGGTAATCACGAGATAGTTATGCTGAGGGTGTATTTGATTATTCACGTCTATATACTTGAGCGGTTACCAGAACACTATATATTCCGAGTGAACCTAGGTTTGGTGATCAATATCTTCACTGTTCTGGGATTGATTTTCGTCTCAAGGCTATCTTTTGAAAGGGGAGACAATTTTCTGTCGTAATTTTGCAGTTTTGTAGCGTTCCGAGAGAAAAATGTTTTTTACTTCATAGTTTTAGCAGTTGCTGTGTGAAACTTTGCACCGTTCGGACAATCGAACGGGTTATTTTAAATCTTGACTATCACGGTATTCTTGTGAATATTACTTTTAGATCTTGAATTTCACGGATTACTTGTGGACATGTTTCAAAACGTGCCACATTACTATAAAAGTTCCCTAGTTGAATAGAACGATACACACTACAAATTCATTTCATCGAAGACTGATCCTTGTCTTCCTTTTATTAATCTTCATGTTGTGTTGTATCTGGGGAATCTGACCATGGTAAGTCAATAATTTATTTTAATTTTATTCTTGCAATATTCTTGCTCGTCTTTACCGCAGCTAAAATTCGAGTAGGTAAATTTATTGCTTTACTACGTTGCGATTTTATGTATCACTCGTACTTACAAACCCGGCATGATAAGTAGATAGACCCTGATCAGATGTGTATACTTTGGTTATATGTGTAGACCCTGATCAGACGAATAAGCCGTGTCGGGTGTGTAAACTATAAACCGAATAGGGAGGTTAAGTTTGATCGATTCTATGGATCCTGATCAGTCTGGTGAGTCTGATAGGTTCTGTAGACCCTGATCAGAATGCAATCATTAATATTTTTATTTGAATAAGATAAATGGATATTACATTCTCATCTGACATGTACATACCAGACATATACGCTTAAATGTAAGACACAGTTAGGCGTTATGTTGTTATGTTAACCGCACACACCGTACATATACGCGTAAAAGTACGCTACCGTAGGCGTTATGTTAACTGCATACACATTCATTAGTTAGCGCGATTTACACAAATGACAAAGACTATATTCACCTTGAATACATATACAGAGGTCCTTTTTATTTTAATCACAAGTCTGTTTACTAGAATATTTTACGGTGAAATGGCTCAAGCAGCGAGGAGTCATGTTTGAGGCTATGACGATGGCATGTTGATATTGTACCCAATGATTACGTGGGGACGATGTGTGATCGTGTAATCATTGTGGTATAATGGCAGTTATAATTTATTTTAGCCTTTAGCGTTCTAAAGGGATTCTTACAGTGGAAGGCGCATGGGTTCTTCCTGTAAGAATGTGTAATCGTCGAGATGCCATTCCTCCGATTAATATGAATGTCAGATATATTCTGACTGTGTGTCTGCCTGTGTTTAATTGTTTTTACAATATTATATGTCATTAACAGCGTCCATGTGGTTTTAGGATCTGATTTTGCTATATAATAATCAATTGCAACGGACTTATCGCATTTATAACATTTGGCGTACACACTCTGTATATCTAGTGGAAATTGATAAGGAAATATCTTGTCATGTTTGATATCGAGAGTTCTAGGACATGATACTTATTTTCAGGTCCCGTATCCGTATCTGTATCCGTATCCATATCCATATCCGTATCATGTATCTGTTTCACCACTGTTATCGTCACTATGATTGACCATCAAATGTTTTCCGGCAAGCTTTGTTCAAAGTTCTATGGGAAAAAGTGTTAATGATAACCGGAAATATCATGAAGGATACATCCGTGGACAAGTTCCTTCAAGTTATGTAAATTTATATTATATTTAATTATGGAAATATAATTAAATAGATTTTTCAGAATATGAAGTTTAACAGTACCTATGGATTATGGAAGCTTCGGAACATAGAAATTAGAACATGGAAATTTGAACTTTTAATTATAGTTTTTTTTTTTTTTTTTTGAACTTTTTAAATACATGCTTGTTTTTATTTTACAAAGTGTTGTGTTTATCCTCTGATTGCTTGTGATTGCGTCTAGTCCATCGTCACCGTGCCCAACGCTCGTCCGATCACGTGACAGCAATACAATACAAAAAGTAATATACAATATCATTTGAAATCGGGCAGATAATAATTGGCAACTGTTAAGTGATAGTGCAGCTCAACTACACTTCAAAGAAATATATGCAATTAAAATATCGAGGCACTCAAGGATCATTCCTGGTACCTTTAAACAAACTACGCCAGCTGTTCGGTGCACATGCCACATTATGAAAACACGCCTATTCAAATATATAGAAAATTTCACCATCAAAAACTGAACTTTTCAGATAAAAAAACTCTGATATTTTTCAAATTTCTGCTCAAAACATAGATTGTGGGTACACGTTAGAACCGCCCCGATGAGGCGGTTCTAACGAGTACCCACAATTTATGTTTTTGAACAGAAATAAGAAAAATAATGTATACCCCTGTAAACCCCAGTTTTACTATATAAAGATGGGGTTTAAGGGGGTCAAAATTATATAGGCATGTTTTCATGATGAGTTAAACATTTCGTCGTACATGTACAATTATGAATGAAACTACCAAGAAAAGGCCCCAGTCACGAAGCACATCCTAACCTAGGTATTTGAAACTCTACATTGTTTCAAAAATAACAAGTAAGTTCATTATGGTAAGCGATAGAATCAAGAAAGGTCATCCTATTGTTTAGGACGACTCAGAAGAAACAACAGAAGAAAGGTAGTAAAGAAGGAAACTCTCACGGTATTCAAAATAAGAACATGTTTCAGTCTGAATCGTCGGTACAATGTCCTGCAAGTAATTTTAGTCATCTGGAGTATATATAAACAGCAAAATATATACAGTTTGGTATAACAGACGCGTAAAGACCGCAATACGCAATATATAAACAGTTTATACAGTCAATAAAAAATAAAGAATGGATATGATTTAATCGTATAATTGTATTATGTGAAACGCTTTGTAAGTCTTATAAACTCGTGTACAGTTTTGAAAATGGCGGTATTCTCCTGCACCGTACGATTGATGTCCCAGTATATAAGTATTTCTACTGTTGGACTGCAAATATGCAGTAGCTTTTAAAACAATTATTGTCGTGCTACATTAAATCTAGTACAGTGGAAGAAGAAATGAGACACGTCTTCTCTTTCAACACAGGCGCAATGTTCATCATGTACAATATTTTTAACGATATAGGTGAGAGTTAAGAGAGCTACAATTTGTGCTTAAGCGTGTGTGCTGGACTGTATACTTACGATCTCCACAGCCAAAATCACGATATTTTATGCAAAAATGGTATGCTGTGTGTATTCGTTAGAATTGCCTCGATGATCCGGTTCCAATGAGTACACACAACATACATTTTCATGATACAATAAGAGTATTTTCCTAAAATATTTCCAAATATTTTTAATAGCTGTCGGTCGAATTTCCTAGGGACTCAAACAAGAGTTCGAATCAGCTACGGCAAATGAGCCATCGGTGTTCGAGTCGTTGAAGTTTTACTGTCGATAGTAACAACCTCACAATCTCAAAGTGATCAGTGGTGCCCCAGCGACTGAAAGGTTAATGGACTGAAGTGAAGTGAAGGAAATGATATTGTAAAGTATTATTGTTCGACGTGCAAATTTGGTGACAAAGATTAAGGCATACATTATGAGGTTATTAAAGAGAATTGGTCGTAATTAAAAACTTCTGATTTTTTTCTTTTTTTTTTTCTTTCCTATTGCGGATCTTAATATTTATTAACAAATCTGCTGTCAGCCACACACAGTCAAGAGATGAACGTTTTTATAAAATAAAACTCAATCAGGAACTCATTACGAAAACGCGCCTATTCAAATATTTAGAAAATTTCACCTTCAAAAACATAAAATTTTCAGATATAAAAATGTGATATTTTTCAAATTTCTGCTCAAAACATAAATTGTGGGTACTCGTTAGAACCGCCTCGAAGAGGCGGTTCTAACGAGTACCCACAATCTATGTTTTGAACAGAAATTAGAAAAATAATGTATACCCCTGTAAACCCCAGTTTTACTATATGAAAGTGGGGTTTAAGGGGGTCGAAATTATATAAGTATGTTTTCGTGATGGCATTAAGGAAAACGTGGACTGTGGATGGTCAGTACAAGCGTAGAGTGTAAACTATTAAATGTATATCGCATGCCATGAATGGGCAATTCATTTGCGCCGTCTGGTATTAGTACACACAGTTCACATAAACATTAAAATCAGGGTGCATGAAAAAGAAAATACAGCAGACGAGGTTGATACTGATTTCATGCTAAATTTCAACTTAATCATGTTAGATGGAAATGCTTTCTTCTGTAATTGTACGACGAAATGCCGGTTTCAGATTTTATGACGGTGCCGACCTAAATCTATCTTTAGAGGGTTAATACCTGATATTAGGTCCTTGTTCGGGTCCTCGGTGGTTCATCTAGTAGCTTGTTCTTCGGTGTTTCATTGAATGAGTTCACGAGACTGTATGTAAGCTGAAAAATCATTTTTGTATTTGTTACATTTGCACCAAGGGTGAAGATTTGTACCATAAAAAATGATTTACACGTCCAAAGCCTCTGGCAGTATTTGCTCACCATTCTGTCAAAGCCGGTGGTTCTTCCGTTGTGTATTCTTCTTGTGGTCTTGTGGGTGATCACTGCTGGGTTTTGTCAATTTTCAGTTTTTGTCCGGATTGCTGTTTTATTGTTGTGTTTGGTGTCTGGCAATAAGATAATCTCGTTTTTGGCAAAAGTAGCTGGTTTCTTGTTTTTTGTTTTTGTTTTTTTTCTTCTGTGTACTGTTTTTCATGGTTCGTTTTTTCTTCCTTCTGGTGGCATTGGTAGGCTATGTTCTGCAATTGCGAGTCTTGCTGTATACTATTTTTGTAACAGACCAAAAACATACTACACCCTAGTGGCTAATTCATTAATTTAAAATTTATTTCAGATTTTATCTATAAGCTAAAGAACCGCAAAAGACTAGAAAAATTGCCAACCCAAAAACGACCAATATTAATTTTTATTTAAAGTAAATTAGTGTCCCTAGTTATTTCTTCATTTAAAGTAAAAAAAAAAAAAAACACTTTATTATCCCCGCGCTTTTCGCAGAAAAAGCGTGGATATTATAACACCCCCGTCCGTCCGTCCGTCCGGCCATCCGTCCGTCCGTACGTCCGTCTGTAATGTCACACCATTGCTCCTAGACCATTTAAGCTCTCGAAACTTTCACAGGCAATAGCCCTATGGCTGAGGACTGGAGGAACACATTCGGAATTTTCATGTGACCCCTGGGGGCAGGGCCAGGGGGTGTGGCCACAGAGGGTCCCAAAATTCATTTTGTACCATCATAGTCATGTTGCATATCAAATCGAAGGTTATGAAGAGTAGAATACAGTGGTGCAAAAAGTTTGCCCCGGGGCATGTCTGGGGGTCACTAGAGGTCAAAAGTAAGATTTTGGGTATTTTTTTTATTATCACCCAACTTCTCATAAGTTTTTATAGTTAGAACCTTGAAACTGACATAGGTAATAGCCTTATGGATGAGGACTGGAGGAACACATTCGGAATTTTGATGTGGCCCCTAGGGGCAGGGCTGGGGCTGTGTGGCCCCGAAGGGTCCAAAATCCATTTTGTACAAACGTAGTCATGTTGCATATCAAATTGAAGGTAATTAAAAGTAGAATACAGTAGTGCAAAACGTTTGCCCCGGGAGCATGTCTGGGGTCATTAGAGGTCAAAAAGTAGGATTTTGGGTCCGATGTTTTGAGTGTCACCCAACTCCTCTTAGGCTTTTTAGTAAGAACCTTGAAACTGTCACAGGTAATAGCCCAGTAGATGAGGACTGGAGGAACGCATTCGGAATTTTGATGTGACCCCTGAGGGCAGGGCCAGGGGGTGTGGCCCCGAAGAGTCCAAAATACATTTTGTACAAACATAGTCATGTTTCAAGTAAAATTAAAGGTAATGAAGAGTAGAATACAGTGATGCAAAAAGTTTGCCCCGGGGGCATGTCCGGGGGTCATTAGAGGTCAAAAAGTAGGATTTGGGATCCGACTTTAGATTGTCACCCAACTCCTCTTAGGCTTTTCAGCTAAAACCTTGAAACTGTCACAGGTAATAGCCCAGTAGATGAGGACTGGAGGAACGCATTCGGACTTTTGATGTGCAGGGAGATATGCGATGGCGCTGGCGCAGAGATATGCGATGGCGGGCCATCGACTTGCTCTATTTTTTTTTATTTTATAGGATAAAGGGAATGGTAACTTCAGAGGCCCATGGAGAGCCATAAGATATAGAACCTCAAACACATACTTCTCATGACTAAGTCGAATGTTTACATAATCACAGATGATTCAGTAAAAAGGAATAAATATATGTTACCAATGGATCCTTTTAAAGCACAAAACACCTTGAAGAAAGCGTAAACAGCAGGCTATAGTAGCGAAGGTAATTCAGTTCTGTAAAGAATAATTAAAAATAAAGAACACAGTCAATGAAGCAAAATAGTAGACTCGTTTTTATAGTGTTTGCACTTGGACAGTAATGTAATATCCAACACTGTTTAACACAAGCTGTAGTAATGGTACATTAATTCTGTTTTAGATGGATATTTGGAAAAAAATGAATAACGCATTCATGAAAGCGAAAATAACGTACTGATTGTATCGAATCTGTTCATGAACAGTAATGTACTTTCGACATTATTCTATCTAAGCACTGGCTTGAGCAATTCTCTACATCACAAAAACCTACCTATGTAATTTTGACCCCAGTAAACCCCACTTTTATATAGTAAAACTGGGGTTTACAGGGGTATACATTATTTTTCTTATTTCTGCTCTAAAACATAGATAAAACATGGGTACTCGTTAGAACCATTTGGGCGAGGCAGTTCTAACGAGTACACACAATCTATGTTTTAAGCAGAAATATGAAAAATATCAGAATTTTTATCTGAAAACTTTCAGGTTTTGGTGGTAAAGTTTTTAATATATTTGAATAGGCGTGCTATCGTAATGACTTTCAAATTAATCCAAATGGGCTCACAGATGTTTAAAGGACCAGAAATATACACTAAACTACGTTGAATCATTTAAATGCAAGAATCGTATACACGCAAAAAAGAAGACTGATATATATTTTGTCTGTTCCTCAATAGAAGTCATGTCCTAGCCTCAGTTTTAGAACTATTATATTTTCAAATATATCAAAACGAAGTCAGTTATCCCAGATGACCAGATAATATAAAATACTAAAAACGGGCAATACGAAAACACGTTCTGCGGCCTGATCAAAGTACTTATCATCAGCTGTAATGGAACTAAATAGTCGGAAGGGAAAAATCCTTTTGGAAGGACACACATCAAATAAACGTGGTTTATTCAGTCTGTTTGTGAACGGCTGTATCAAATGCAACAATGTTCGACCTCCTAGTCCCTGATTGAAAGATACTCAAGTTTTTAAAAAACAAATCGTGCTCAACGAAAACCATTTGTAGACACGCACCGAGCCAGAATTCTGCATTCGGTAGAAGTAAGCCTTATAAAATACTGTTTCTAAATAAATTTCAGTGACAACCTTATGTTTTTATTGGTAATGTCATTTGATTGACTCCATGCACGGATTATAATTAGTCATCTCATATATGCGTTTTTAATAACCCCGAAGGAATCTGTTTGAGATGTTCCAAAGTTTAAGATCTTAAACCATATTGGTTTTGACAAACGCTGCTTCAGGTTTGTCACAGAGTGGATGGACTTGACATTTAAACTTTTCTTAATTACACAATTTCTATCACCGCTCTTCTTAAATCAATATCCCACGGCTACCACGTTTAGACAGCCTAATCAGTCCTTGGTGACTCACAACGTCTTCGAAATGTTTTAATCCATCGTTAAGTGTTGCTGCGGTGATGTATTTGAAAGAACTGGGGAAGTAATTATTTTTATTAGTTTCACTTTAAGGTGAATTTGAGGTCCGTTTTCAACCATCCAGTCCACACCGTTTTCAAGTTTTGGAATATGTCATAATATATTTGTATTGCATGGTGTTTTGTGAACATTTCTGGTATCATATAGTATTTGTATTGTAGTCCCTTTAATGTAAACAATGTCATTTAGAATAAAGTGTTCATTTACAATAAAGTAATCAATCAGTTTGGAGAACAATGAAGGGATACAGACGTTAGTCGAATTTGCTACATAAAGTTTAAAATTAAATGGCAAACTGTTGTCAAAATAGTATCTTTTATAAACACTGAAAAACAATATATATATATATATATATATATATATTTGACTTACGGCGAATAGGTTATATATCGAGTCGAGTCGGTCAAATAACCTAGATACATACGGGTATATAAAAAGCAAATGAATGCTATATAAATTTTATCATAATTGTTGCATTCAAATAAAAACAACAATAATGAAAATATGCAAGAATTTAACAGGTGTATGAAATTGTAGAGAATGTTAAATTCACGCTTCAATGGCTACATTAAAGTATCTCTACAAATGCCATGTCCCTCAACAACAAACAAATAACATTGAATTAAAACGTGCTCTTTTGATTACATCCCCTAAAGACCGGTTGCATCCCCACTTCAAGGTATGAAACAACATTATTGCATAAAAAGCAGTGCCGCACGTTATTAACAGCCGTGCATTAATCGGCGAAAAGCCGTGTATTAGCAAGGCAATTCACGCGCTGTTAATGCACGGCTACGCAACTTTCAATATGATCGTACCGGGGCCACAGATTTGCTGCCGTTACGAGATATGTACTGCCCGGCCCTAGAACGAGCATAGTCCGTAGAAATTGCGTTTGCGAGACATCGGTGAAAAGGCGAAACAAAATAGTGCAAGAAATAACGCGAAATGTAGCAAATGTGTTCAGTTCTTATGCAATAATAGCGATCGAAAATGGTTTTTAAATGCATTAACATTCGCCAGGTCCCTAGGGAGGTGTTCAAAACCGCGGCCTCCGGCCTCTGTTTTCAACACTTCCCTCGGGACCTGGCGAATGTTGATGCATGAAAAACCATGTTTGATCCCTATATTCTGACACCCGCCCAGTGTGCGTTTAATGATTGTAATGGTCTATTAATCTTTGTGGTAGAGGGTCACGACATCGGGAAAGGTACTGTACTGTAACCATTAAAAACTGTAACATTCGCTACGAATACACATACACTGTAATACTGTACTTTTAAATACAATATATGCATGCATATTGAAAAAAATAACACAAACAGTATTGAATTTTTTACATCCTTCAACTGTTTTTCTGAGTATATAATACTTTTTGTTCATATTGTCATAAAGTATCTGCCCCACACGTTTCCCATATTTGACTTGAGCTCTCCATTCAGTTTATTGTCGCACCTGCTTAGGCGTGCAAGTTTCCGTCCACTCTTCCGTCCGTCCGTCCGTTCGTCCATCCGTCAACATTTACCTTGGGTGTCTTGTAAGCGCAACTCCTCTTACACTTTTGTACCGATCTTTTTGAAACTTTGCATGTGCTTTCTTCATGGTATGAGGATGTGCATGTGGTTTGGATATAATTGTTAGATTATTTTTGTCACTTTTTCCACATTGTGAACTTAGTCATTTTTCACCTCAATATATAGACAGTCGGTACCTCTTGTGAGCGCAACTCCTCGTACAATTTTGTACCCATTGTTTTGAAACTGTGCATGTGTTTTCTTCATGGTATGCGGATGTGCATGTGATTTGGGTGTAACTGTTAGAACTTTTTCTTCACTCTTTACACAGTGTGAACTAAGTCATTTTCACCTTCACTATATAGACAGTGGTTACCTCTTGTGAGCGCAACTCTTCTTACAGTTTTGTACCGATCGTTTTGAAACTTTGCATGTTTTCTTCATGGTATAAGAATGTGCATGTGGTTTGAATATAATTGTTAGATCACTTTTGTCACTTTTTGCACACTGTGAACTAAGTCATTTTTCACCGTTTATATATAAACAGTTAGTACCTCTTATAAGTGCAACTCCTCTTACAGTTTTGTATTGATTATTATGAATTTTTTTCTGCGTTTTCTTCATGGTATGAGGATGAGCATGTGGTTTGGATATAATTGTTAGAACATTTTTTTTTTACTTTTTCCCGCATTGTGAACTTAGTCATTTTTCACCCTCAATATATAGACAATGGGTACCTCGTGAGCACAACTCATCATACAATTTTATACCAATCTATTTGAAACTTTGCACATGTTTTCTCCGTAGTCTCCGTAGTCTGAAGATGTGCATGTGCCTTTCATATAATCATTGCCTTAATTTTTGTCACTTTTTCCTACTTTTTGAACTTTGTCATTTTCTGACCCCAGATGTATAGACAGTGGGTACCTTGTGATTGCAACTTCTTTTAAATTTTAAACCGGTCTTTTTGAAACTTTGCACATGTTTTTCCCGGGTCTGCAGACATGCACGTGGTTTGGATAAATTTAAATTAATTTTTGTCACTTTTTCCACTTTAGCCATCTCATTTTCTTACCTCAGATTTTATGAAAGTGTACAGACTGAAATTCCTATATTAATTTCTTCTTCCTGAAATAAAATTACTTTTTTTTGGAGGCGTGGTGGGGGGGGGGGGGGGGGCGGATGGGGTGGGGAGGGGTGCAGGTGCGACATCAACTTCACCGGTTTGATCCATTTTTACGTCTCATTACGTACTCTAATTAGAGCCTAAACATATACATATGCTAAATTATATGTATATTTCGGATATTTCTTGGCCCTTAACATGGATACGTGTACATGTGCAGCACCAATCGAAGCAACAATGTGCGTACTCTATATATTCGGATACATTTTCTTCTCATAAAATATATCTATCGTGCCTGAATGCTGACTGCCAAAATGTACATATTCTGACAAGGCTGTCCTTTAGGAGCAGTCGCTCTTTATGTACAGTTTGTATTTAGGCATGTGTGTCTAACTACGTTTAATGCGGTAGCGCAGTTTAAAGAATGGTTTCCTTCTTTTATCCAATGACTCACAGCACACTTTCTGTGACATCATCTGTCCCCTGGAGAGTCAGTTTTGACAGTTCGAAGTTTTTATGCAGGATTTATTGTGTTCCGTGTTTTAAGAAAGCACAAAACGGTGTAACACGTTAAACCAGTGTCAGACAGCAGCCCTAAGATAATTCATCATCATCTCTGCTGCTGCTGATATCATTAGCCAAGGCAACCTTGTTTGGTTATTATTGCTCCACATTATGTAAACACGCCTATTCAAATATATTGAAATTTTCACCACCAAAAGCTGAAAGTGTTCAGATAAAAAGTTCTGATATTTTTCATATTTCTGCTCAAAAATAGAATGTGAGTACTCATTAGAACCGCCTTGCTGAGGCGGTTCTAACGAGTACCCAAAATATATGTTCTTAAGCAGAAATAAGAAAAATAATGCATACCCCTGTAAACCCTAGTTTTACTATATAAAACTGAGGTTTAAGGGAAGTCAATCTTATATAGATATGTTTTCGTGATGATTCATATGTTATAGTTCTTTGATGTTTGACAATAAAGACAAATATATAATCTGCACTTTGAGAAGACCTTTTTTTTCAGAGAGGGGTTGATGTAGCGGAAAGCAAGTCACAAAGGTTGACTCCTTTTTTCATAAATAATGGAAAATCTAACAAGCATATCCGTCCACCTGAAATCACGAAAAAAAAAAAACACCGCAGAAGATAAATGTCTAATGAACGAAAGAATGGAGTAGACTGAAGAATATACAGTTATGCGATAATACGCCTGCCAAACCACAGTATCTAAATGCCATTTAGATTTTATTGTATCAACAGTTAGGCATTAGTTTTATTGCAACAGTTCTATGTTTGGTTGCCTTTGCCAAATAGCTGTTTATTGTCTATTTAATATTTCCTCAATATTTTACAATGCTTTTCTGAGTAGAAACAGAAGGAACCCCGAGGAACATATTGCACAACGACAGCATATAAATAAAGTTGGAATGTGCAAGACTTACAGTATGAAATTGAGCTCACTTTATATATGTGAGCCACATTTTGAGAAAATGTACTTTCTGACATCTACGCCCAACTAAATCTCGATTCATCCAGCGCAGCCACGTTGTACGCCTGTAGAAGCTTATCATAAGATATCATCAGAGCTCTTTGCGGAGATTGATGGAACTGCGCGCAATCTTTGCTGGACTGAGACTTCTCTTGTCCTATAGTGCTTTTTCTCACGTAGCGGATAATTGGTATTTCTGCAAGTCAAGAGATACTCTTTAACCCATTTATTCCGAGTGGACTCTTCTACCTTAACTCTTTGGACATGTCTATTTCCTACATAAAGGGTGCCTGGTTAGTTTTTATACCCCGCACCACGATAGTGGCAGAGTATTATGGTTTCACGTTGGACGTCCATGTGTCTGTCCGTCCGTCCTTCCGTCAGTCGTACGTCCGTCCGTCCATCCGTCCGTATTTCATTTCCGGGTGATAACTTAAGTAAAGATCAATGGATTTTCACCAAACTTAGTATGTGCATTGATATTGTAGAGATCTGGTTTGAGATTGCTAATGGGCAAAATTCGTCAAATTTTGACGAAGTTATCTGCCCGAGACACGCCCATATTTTCGTTTCCGAACGATAACGTGTAAATATCAAGGGATTTTAACCAAACTTGGTACATGCATTGATATTAAGGAGATCTGGTTTGGGATCGCTAATTGACAAATTTCGTCAATGTTTGACAGAGTTATCTGCCCGCGACACGATAATGGCGGGATATTATAGTTTAACGCTTTTGTTATTTTTGTCATGTTTTGTAGAAATTTCTGAAGTTAATCCAAAGAGTGTGTACCCTGATCAGACACCGCGTTCTGCTGTTTGCCAATGTCCCTTTTATGGGACGCTAGGCTTAAATGGGTTATTACCATATTGCGAATCAACAGGTAGTATTAAAGCGGTAAGTAGGCTTAGTTGTGTTGAAGTTAAAGCGAAATGAATCTACATTACGAAAACACGCCTATACAAATATATAGAAAATTTCACCTCCAAAAACTGAAAATTTTCAGATAAAAAACTCTGCAAGTTGTCATATTTCTGCTCAAAACATAGATTGTGAATACTTGTTAGAACCGCCTCGGCGAGGCGGTTCTAACGAGTACCCACAATTTATGTTTTTGCGCAGAAATAAGAAAAATAATGTATACCCCTGTGAACCCCAGTTTTACTGTATAAAAGTGGGGTTTAAGGGGGTCAGTATTATATAGGCATCTTTTCGTGATGAAGTGTAGGGTCACAAAGCCCTGTACGAATAATGCAGATTTGATCAGATGCTACAGAATGCGGAGCACTCTTTGTCACTCATCCTATAGTTCTTAGAGACGGCAACAGGTAGTAAGAGAGGCGTATAAAAACTTTAGTACACATATCATAAAGAGTAAGTATGTCTAAACGTTAGGGTATTTACGGTTCGTCATTTATTGCGTTTTTCAGGCTACGAGAAAGTCGGGTGGTGAAACTGGATTGTGCGAGTTTTAATCAGATCTCAGCAAACATAAAATGGAATTTTCCAGATAAGACCGTAACCTCGCCAAGTCTGATCATGCATTTGGCTACCTTGGTGTATTCAGATATTCAATCACAGACTGTATAAGATGTAGCAAAAAGCCTTTCTGGGTATTTGCTGCTTGCTTATGAATTGGAAACAACATTTCGCATGGCGCACTTTGTTCTGGTGTGCACGATCGTTGTTCGCAAATTTCCTGGCAACGTTTTCCCATGAAGCGACTCAAATTGTACTGATTCCTCCAGTGTGTAAGAAGAAACTACAGGTGTTAAATATGACTCAGGTAAACCTGAATATTGCATAAGAAATAAAAACGTTGTTCCTGCTGTGAGTCTGTTAATACAGGGATCAGTTAATCAGCCGGCTTTCGCGAGTTATTACACTTTTCTCTGTTAAAACGATTTAGGAGAATATACCAGCGATACGTTGATTATTGAGAGCTTAAGGGGACTGGTAGATTTTCTGCCATTTTTACATGGCAGGCATTTTTTGAAACTTCCTTTAGCTTTCCTGCTTTCAAAGTTCCTGGTGGAAACCGGTCTGCTTTGAAAGGAAAGAATTTGCTCCCATTGAGAGCGAATTCATTCCTTTTTAAAGAAGACTACGTCACAGAGGAGGCAAGTAAATCAGTTTGACAGAGTTGCGTGCCCTGAAAAGTAATCCATTTCCCTTAATGTATCAGGGATTTTTGATGTACTAAGTGCGACTGAGAGGTGCCGAGAATATATAGGAAAAAAGTCAAGATACTTGTTATTTAGGGTATATTATATACACATTGAGTAAGATGGCATTAAAGGTATCACATATGTCATCTGAAAGCCTGTGTTTGAAAATGTATACTGTCATTTGTACTGCCTCCTGGAAAATTCATTTCGGATTCATGTACTTTCAAATAACCTAACCTATTTCAGATGGCTGCCTCCTGGCTAATCGATGTTTATCATCACGAAAACACGCCTATATTATATTGACCCCCTTAACCCCCACTTTTATATATTAAAACTGGGGTTTACAGGGGTATACATTATTTTTCTTATTTCTGCTAAAACATAGGCGGTTCTAACGAATACCCACAATCTGTGTTTTGAGCAGAAACATGAAAAATATGTTTTTTTTTTTTTTTTTCAAAATTTTCAGTTTTTGGAGGTGAAATTTTCTTTATATTTGAATAGGCGTGTCTTCGTAATGTAGTCGGACCAACTGTCTTCCCACTAGTGTTCCATTTGCTCTAATTTTTGCCCTCGCTCCAGATTACAGTTGACTCTTCAACTTTGTTTAATAGCTGTGTCATATATATTTTAGTGTATTTCCTCACACATGAATTCATGGACCCCTTCGCTGAAGGCACAAAACATCTCGCAGTGAGTAAGCATCTCTTCTTCTTATACTACACATGTCTATCAAAAGCTAACGTATTTAACCTTAATATTCAGACACCTCAATACCTTACGATATGTGTCCTAAGAATTGAATAGGTCAATTTTACTACGTTGATGTGCCTAAATTCTGTTGGCCAAATGGCAAACAGTGTAGACCCCGATCACTCCGCAAAACGGCGGCGTAAATTCCGGCTCTACACAGTTTGTTCAGGTATACCTGTCCAAATACTCAGAGAAAATATAATAAACATATGGGAAAGGAAAGCCTACGGATGAAAGTTTGGTAAGAAGCCAACATTTCAGGAACTTCAGTAAGAAAGCTATCAAATGGTGATTCTTTGTCGGTCTTCAGACGGTTACTTTCTTACCTACAGATATACATTTAAGAACCGAAGACAGCCATCCAGGTAGCAGCTTCGTTGTTTGCAGTTTGAATTCTTTAACAGTTCACAATGGGTTAATGTCCAGATGCACTGTGGCATAAGAAAGTATTTATGGACACACAGACTGAACTTGGTCTACATAATCCAAATGAAATTAGGTCGTTTGGCATGCTCCGTCTAAAATTATATGTACATAATCGAGAGGGTTAAAATGATTCCTGATACGCAAGTGTTCTAGTCAGGCCATTCTCTCTTCGAATGGCATGTTTTATCATTATCAGCTGTATCCCCAGCACATATCAGAATGTCTCCGATTCGCGACTTGACAAAGGAATGCAAATAGAGTTCTACAGAAAAAATAGAATATTAGCACATAAGGAATGGAGCACGAGAGAATGTAATATATCAGGACTGTGTTGTGACAGATAATTCCACCTGTTTAAGAGGCATCTATCAATAAGGGAATAGAGCTGTCATTCTGCGACACAATAAGTCGATTTCTAATGAGCTTTGGATATAAACACAGCGGGCGAGTCTGAATGATAAATACATCGTGACTTTAATTCTGATTTTTGTTGATGCCAGACTAAAATAGCATCGCTAATATGACACGATGATGCGTCTTGTGGAAAAAAGTCTTTTACTGCACAATACAATTTTGAGGTGAATTGTACACCCTGTGGTTACGTAGGATCAGCATTTCGTGTTCCGTGTTAGATATACTTAGAGCAAATAAAAACGCAAGTGTCTATATTTGACCATACTCTAAGTTAACACCCTTTTATCGTGTTTAAAAAATATTATTGCATAAAAAGCAGTGCCGCACGTTATAAACAGCCGTGCATTAACCGGCGAAAAGCCGTGTATTAACAAGGTAATTCACGCGCTGTTGATGGACGGCTACGCAACTTTCAATATGCTCGTACCGGGGCCAAAGATTTGTTGCCGTCACGACATGTGTACTGTCCGGCCCTTGAACAAGCATAGGCCGTAGAAATTAGAAATTGCGTTGGCGAGACATCGGTGGAAAGGCAAAACAAAATAGTGCAAGAAATAATGCGAAATGTAGCAAATGTTTTCAGTTTTTATGCAATAATAGCGATCGAACATAGTTTTTCAATGCATTAACATTCGCCAGGTTCCTTGAGAGGTGTTGAAAACCGCGGCCTCCGGCCTCGGTTTTCAATACCTCCCACGGGACCTGCGAATATTAATGCATGAAAAACCATGTTTGATCCCTATAAAACATAGCAATCAATGGTGCTGATTTCAAGGCAACAGTTTTCCAAAGCTGATACTGCAGATAGGATTGGTCAGTCTGCATCTTTGATTAAGGGACACAGCTCAACTGTGTTGTAAAAACTGGGCAAATATCCCTTTTATTCTAAACATAGCGACGACTTTATGACTGGTGATTTTGTGTTGAAATGTTTGAACTTTTAAATCCCCGACTTACTTTATGCATAAGAAACTGGAAGTTACTTTTAATATGACATTTTAGTATGACATTTTTGACGGCAAAAATCGGCAGAACTGAGAACCGTTCAGTCAAAGTTTTCACTTCAAGTTGCCCAACATTAAGATGTTAATTTCGTTTTAAATGACATTCAAGACGATTTTCAAAATCTATGCAAATTTAATAAAATAAAATTTGAGATACGGCTTTAAGCCGTATCCGCATAAGGAACTTAAGCGTTTATTGCGTATTTTATTAATGGGAAAATAATAGATACCATCGCATGAAAATTTAGTGGAAGTTTGCGTTCTAAAAATGTTCTTCAAGAAATTCGACGATTTTATCATTTTTCATCAAATCTTTACGCGTGAATGAACATCTGAGGGCAACTTTCGTTAACTGTTTTGTACAACAGACAAGTTGATTAAAGCAAAACAAATATTTAAAAAATTGCAATAAATGAGAGAAACAATAAATATACCAGTTGCGTTTCTAAGGGCTTTAACTGTATATTTTTAGATTAAGCAATCTTAAAACTAAATCGGCAGATGAAAATTAGTGATATATTTTAGCTCACCTGAGCAGAAGGCTCACTGGTGAGCTTATTGTATGACTAGGCACTGTTGTCGCCGTCTGTAGTCTGTCGTCTGTAGTCAGTCAACAGTTTCAAACATCTCCTCCTCTTAAACCACTGGATGTCCTCCTCTTAAACCACTGGATGGATTAAAGTCAAATTTCATGTGGAGCATCCATTAGAAAGAGAACGAAAGTTTGTTCGCGGGGTCCAGGTCACATAACTAAGATGGCCGCCATGCCCATATTAGGTAAAACCCTTCAAAAATCTTCTTCTCTTGAACCAGTAGGCCGATTGTCATGAAACTTGGTACGGATCATTCAGGAGCCAAGTCAATTATAGTTTGTTCAAGTGATGACACTTGGATGACACTGACCTACTTTAGGCCAAGGTCAAATTTGTTCGCATAGACTTTTGTATGGGAAAAAGTCAAAACCTTGTATTTTTCAGAGACAATTGAAATTTGCAGGTCTGAAAATTGGTAGATGCAGTGAGCTAAATGAGTCAATAAAACTACATGAGTATTCAAGGTCGAAGTCATTCCTTGACCTTTGCCCAAGGTCATTCAGATATGAAAATTAAAACTTAAAACTTGTTTTTCTTAGAAACTACTGGGCCATTTGTAATCAAAATTCATATGAACATTTTTAAGAACAAGAAAATGAAAATTTATTTATATGAGTTTGGTCACATGATCAATATGGCCGCCGTGCCCATATAATGTCAAAACCATTTAAAAACCTTCTCCTTAGGAATCAGTAGGCTGATTATCATGAAACATGGTATGTAGCATTGGGGAGTCAAGCCAATCATAGTTTATTCAAATGATGACCCCTGAATGGCCTTATCTTAGGCCAAAGTCAACTTTGGTCGCATAGGCCTTTGTATGGAAAAAATCACACTATGTATTTTTCAGAAACTATTCCGGCCTGTGATCTGAAAATTTGTAGATGCAGGTAGCTAAACAAGTAAATAAAACCAACTTAGTATTTATGGTAAAAGTCATTCCTTGACCTTGGCCCAAGGTCATTCAGATACGAAAATTGAAACTTGTTTTTCTCAGAAACCACTGGACCATTTGTAACCAAATTTCATAGGAAAGCTTTTTAGGCACAAGGAAATGAAAATTTATAAATAAGAGTTTGGTCATGTGACAAATATGACTGCCATGTCCGTATATGTTAAAATCATTTAAAAAGCCTTCTTCTCCGGAACCAATGGACCGATTGCCTTAAAACTTGGTGTGCAGTATTGGGGTCTCGGGGTCCACTGTAGTTTATTCAACTAATGACTGGCTTGACCTTGACCCAATTTACATCAAAGTCAAATTTGCTTACGTATGGGAAAAGGTGGACATTGTTATTTTTTTGGAAATCATAGTTGCCTGTGAACATTAATTTTGTATTTGCAATTAGCTAAATGAGTAAATGAAGCTACGTGAGTAACGAATGTCAAGGTCACTCCTTGACCTTTGACCTTAGCACAGACTTTAACATAATCAGCAAATACACTAATAGTGCAGGCCTATTGGTGATCGCAAAGAGGGACATAATGCCCCATAATATGAGTCTGGCTTCCAATAAGCATGTTAACGGTCCATGGGGCAGTCTTCTATAATGACCTTCAAATTCATTTAAATAAACTCTTAGCACTCAGGTAAGCGGTTTAGGACCATTGGTCCACTGGTCTTATTTTTAACAGGAAATGCTGTCTCCGCAATGGCATCTCTTGTATATTTTGCAACATAGAAAAATTTTTAAATATGCTTGCCCAAAACTGGCCATCCCCCTCCACAGTACGTATTTTAACTATGATGAAGTAAGGGGAGAGTTTTTATAGCAAACTAATAACACTTAACACCAGCTGCGATGAAATAAAAATCATCCGTAATGGTTACCCTTGGACATGTTCAAAGTGCCATCCAGATGTTTCAATTTTTAAATAAAGGTCAGAATGACATTTGCCAAATATTAAAGGTGGATAACTGTAAAGGTAAAACAGGCAGAGTTTTTCATCACTTAAACCTATCAGTAACTCTCGAGGTATTCCTTGGGACATTAAAGTAACAGCCTGGACAAAAAAGAACTTATGGCATATGATACCGCACAATCGCCCAGTTATGACACTAGAGAATTCTATTCACCACTAGTTCAGTCGGCAGAAAAGCACACGCAGGCTAATGCGTTCATAGTCATATAAATCATGTTCTGAATATGTCAAAGTTTAAAAGCAATAATCTATAATTTTTGTGGTGGCATAACTGGATTTGAAATCGACACGTGATGTTCGACATATCTGATTCAAATTGTATGATATTGGATAGATTACACGAGGGTTTCCTTTCAGAATATATTATGTTTTTACTACCCTAGTGAAGTACGGGGATACCGTAAAACGTCTCCCCGTACTTCACTGTCGGGTAGGTTATATTTTCTGGTCCCTTAATGATAACATGCCATGTTTTGCTCACTTCCCGACTAATACTATATCAAAGTCGGGTTAATGGGATATAACATTTCCATATGTTTCTTACGACTGACACCATAAAACACTGCTAAGATGCCAATAAAATGATGCTCTGTTATGCAATTAGATAAGTAATACTGATAAGACAGTTAAATAGAAACCCGCATGAAACATTCTTAAATACAAAACACAATGAAGTAGCTCAAAACCGATTCCAAAATATAATCTGCATAAAACGTTAATCAAATTACACGTTTAAAATGGTCACTGTGTTAAAAAATAAAGATTTTAAGATTATATATTACAGTATTACAGTGCAGGGGAACCACTGTTATCAGAGAAAAGTATACGTAGTCCCCAGGTTATTTTGGTAATACCACCTGCTGTGAACAGATTCATAAATGTACTCAAGGCGGGTAACCTACGTCATAGTCACGTGACCTAAATATTGTACGCGACTATAAAACTGGATAAATTTCTCGATTCAAAACAATACGTCGAAGTTTTTCATTACGTTCTTAGTTTTTACAAGGCAAACGACTTGCTCATATAAGGTAGCAAACTTCAAGTTATCTGTCCACGCAGAAGTAATCTTGTGAAACCTTGTCGATTCTGAGAACAGTCAACAACAAATGCGACGAAGGCACGAGAGGGGAGAGAGCACGAGAGGGGGATTTTCCCCTCTAGTAGCGGAGGCGGGGTTCGGGGGATCTCCTCCGAGAAAGTTTTGAATTATCGACGCCTGTACGTGCGTTTTAATGCATTTTGGATACGTTTGGGGGCCCAGAATTTCAGTCATTCAAAGTCAAAAAGTACTATAGGTGAGAGCTGTAGCCATAAAACATCTAGTTGAATTATCAGTTGAGCATGAATTTTTGCCATTGTTTTTTCTCTTCAGCTATTTGCAGTTTTGTGAGTGTGTCCATTGTTTTCAATTGCCATTCCCTTTGAATATTATATTTAGTCCCAGTTTTTGCATTGGTTGAATCGATAGTAAACAATGTACCCGTAAGTAAAACGTGAAGGCTCTGAACTGGGTCTACACTATTTACTCTCTCTCTCTCTCTCTCTCTCTTTCTCTCTCTCTCTGTATGTATGTGTATGTGTGTACGTGCATGCGTGTGTGCGTGCGTGTGTGTGTGTGTGTGAATATCATATTATTCTACACTAAAATAATATGGATCGCCACACTGACGAATTACAGTTCATAGTCTGATAATTTATCTGGTAATATGTATACTTTTCCCGTATAGAGTGTAATACGATAACTGCTTTAGACATCACTTGGAATTTATTGCGTTTATTTATAAATGCATGCAAAAATTATCCATTAGTGACAATTTCAAATCAGAAACCATTTTTTTGTTTCTGTCCTTTGTTCTCAAATAGTCACCCTAACATTAACCTTATGGCCATGCGATGTTCTGATCTATTCAATTCTATAGTGACCTGATTTAAACGAATAAAATAAACTAGTCGTTGATTTTCTCGATTGATGTTTAATTATCGATGTTTCACAATATTTTGTTTCTAAATAATGTTGTGAAAATTCAAAAGCAAATAAATAAGTAGTTGCGGTCATGGTACCTAAGCCGTAATCCAAACTCATAAATCCGTAAACGAATGACGAATCAGAATGTTCAGACCAACAGACATGGACCCCAGAATAAAGGGTGTAATCAGGCGTCCGCGGATAGTAAGCATTACTTGGTAAGCAAGCTTCGCCCACCATGCTCATAGGCCTGGACGAAGGAAATGTAGGTAGAAGCGTATGTCCGGGGAAGTCTACTTATAGCTCGTCATTGGCAAAAACATCAGAAACAATTCTGGAAACTGCCACATTATAGGGATTGACCAGATCATGATGTCTCCAGTAGAACTTCTTAAGTGTTGCTACATGTACCAGTTAATAAGTAAATAACTAAATAAAAAATAAAAATGGGCAGTGAAAATGAGTATGAAACTGGCCACTTAATGGGTTATGATGCTAATCATGCAGGCAGTGACAATTAAGACCCTAGTAATAATGTACATTTTTATCTGGGCATTTACGCAGTCTTACTTGTGTCATCGTTGTTTGCACGTATCATAGAGGGGCACGTTTTGCTTATTTTGCTGATGAACATTTTCCTGATGAACATGTTGCTACTTCAAAAATCCATGCTTTTCGCGCAGGTTTTCGGAGCGGGAAATCATCACATTTTATGGACCGGTTCATATCAAGGGATAGTGCCAACTCGTGCTTCTACACATAAACAGAGACCTGCACGTGATGCTGTTATGACAAATGAAAAAAGCTTCCTACATATGTAATATGCACTAATTTGTTTTAGTATTATCATTTATTGCAGAAGTCCGTCTACCCAACGCTAACTGAAGACCTTGATCAGACGCCGCGTCCTGTGGCGTCTGATCTGGGTTTTCACTGTTTCCCAATGTTCCTTTTATGGGACAATAAGCACAAGTAGATTAATATCTACATTTTATAACATACTGAAACCTAGCGACAGGAGAAGTCAATAATCTAGATTTAATTTTATTAGGCTGGTCGCCTGGGGCCGAAATAAATATGTTCCAACTGACTGTTGAACAATTTTATTTCTTTTCTGAAAGACGGGGTTACTTTTTTCCTAATTGAATCTGTCAGTTTGTTACGCACATGCATAGTTTTCAAGTTACTCAGCTTCTAAAAAGAAGAAGACTGCCTCAATGAGCTATAATACTCAAACGTGCTCGACGGAAAAATCTACATATTCTTGCATGTGACCGACGAAGATGTGAACTGTTTATGCAGTGAAGTAACCAGAGTTCTGATAGAATAATACAATGGGTAAACCATACAGATATGAAGACACTGCAAAATTCTCGAGTTATTTTTCAAGGTGTCTGCCTTTCACATACCGTTATAACCCTAAATATTGGGAAAAATAGGCCTGTGCCAAAAAATAGACCCAAAATCAGACGCTGCAGAATGGTCTACATTGTTTGCCCATCACGAAAACATACCCATATAGTTTCGACCCCCTTAAAACCCACTTTTATCTAGTAAAACTGGGGTTTACAGGGGTATACATTATTTGTCTTATTTCTGCTCAAAAACATAGATTGTAGGTACTCGTTAGAACCGCCTTGCCGAGGCGGTTCTAAAGAAAACTCACAATCTATGTTTTGAGCAGAAATGTGAAAAATATCAGAATTTTTTTTTTTCTGAAAACGTTTAGTTTTTGGTGGTGAAATTTTCTATATATTTGAATAGGCGCGTTTTCGTAATGCGCCCATGCAGCAAAATTTTAGACATACGTATTTTAGACATATCAACAACATCACGAAAACGTGCTTATATAATTTTGACCCCCTTAAACCCCACTTTTATATAGTAAAACTGGGGTTTGCAGGGGTATAAGGTATTTTTCTTATTTCTGCTCAAAACATGGATTGTGAGTACTCATTAGAACCGCCTCGCCGAGGCGGGTCTAACGAGTACCTACAATCTATGTTTTGAGCAGAAATATGGAAAATAATAGAATTTTTTATCTGGGAATTTTCAATATTTTGGTGATAAAATTCTCAGTATATTTGAATAGGCGTGTTTTCGTAATGAATAGTATAGTGAATCTCTTTCAAATTTTAAAAGTATTGTAAGTAGTTAAGGGGTAAATACGGTATTTGAAAAATCGTTATTTCGTTTTTATTTTCATTGCGTCTTAATCTGATATTGAGTTTCAGACGTTTTTTCGTCCTGCCTTTCGGAGCTGTCACAAAGTGTCTGGATTTTGCAATTATACTCTTCTTAATTACTAAATTTCCAACACATTGCGACTAAACTAATATCTGAAGGCTAATAGATTTTAATCTCCACAAAATTAACTGATGACTCACTCGTCTTAAGAAAACTAAGGCCTCTCAGTTGGTTCTGTGCTCTTCAATAATTACAGTTAGCACAGTTGTTTGGAGATGATGCTCTTTTCGTGTCGAAAATAAGAGATTAACCCATTCTAGAATGAATGAACTCTCCCACACTGTATATTGGAAGATTCTAATTTCGATTTCAGATATGTCAGGCTAAGTGATTTAGATATTCTGAGAGAAAAAAGGTTGAACTATTTGCAAACAGTGGAGACCTTGATGAGACGCCGCATTCTGCAGCTTCAGATCTAGGTCTGCACTGTTTGCAAATTATTCCTTTAGGGGTCTCCAGACTACAATGGGTTAAAGGGGCTGGCTGAACTTGGTAGATATTTTGCCATTTTCGGCAAGGGATAACTTTTCTTTGCTTCCCCTTTTGAAAATGGGTTTACTGAATAAGCAAAATCTCTTTTGGAGCGAATTATTTCCCTATCAAGTAGATTCCTTTCCAGAGGAGGACAAAACAATTTTGACAAGTTGAAGAGCTGTTTTTCTCTGAACATGAAATAATTTCATTACGAAAATACGCCTATTCAAATATATTGAAAATTTAACCTCCAAAACTGAAAGTTTTCAGGTGAAACTTCTGATATTTTTCATATTTCTGCCCAAAACATAGAGGCGGTTCTAACGAGTACCCACAATTTATGTTTTTGAACAGAGGAACAGAGGATCCGCCTTGGTTTAAACATATTTTATTATAGCAAACATATCATTACAACATGATGCAAGTAATTATACAAATTGGGATTAGAACGAAAGGACAAATACTTATATAGTTCGCCAAAAACAACCGACATACATAATGGCGAATTTCGAGCAAGTGACATTATGTAGTGATAATTAACAATAAGTGTTGTTTTTACATGTTTGGGTGATAAAAATGATGAAAATCTGATGTAAAGTTTTACACCAAATAATATTCATTTCATATAAAGCATTTGAAGTTAGCAACGGTTCAGAAAATGTAAATGGACAAAACCAAGGAGCGGTGGGGGTGGAGGGGGTGGAGAAAATTAAAAGGGGTAGGTGGGAAACCGGAGGTGAGGGGATCGGGGCACCCGGCATCCAACATGGAATATAATACCGTTTGCAACTGATAACTGTAGTAAAGCAATCGCATGACCATAGCAGTATTTAAACATCTCATAAAATACGTTTACAGTTCAATATAAACCGATGAATATTTTCAAAAATTATCATGTTTACATCATATGATAAAGAGGATTCCCCGTACAGAAGAAGATCAGGAGTAGGTCTATGATAGGTAGAAACCACATTTAGAAGCGCGTTTCTATGCTGCTGATAGTAAGGACAGTGGAAAAAGAAGTGTTGCGAGTTCTCAATATACCACATCTACACATAGGCGAGTCAGTTATACCTTTTAAGAATAGGTCTAGGTTCAATGAGCTACAGTTCGTTCATAATCCAGTATGGAGAATTTGGGCTTTTCTATTTTTACAGTAATAATATTTGGGGACAGCTGTTTTATCTTTGTTAAAGTAATGTTTAAAAGAGTGTGTTGAGATTGTTTCATTTCGGCGGGTAGACTATTCCAAGCCCTGACAGTAGAGGGTAGAAAAGAATTATAGAAAAGTTTGTTCGTGAATCAATAGTCTGTAATTGGTCGGAGTTGCGCAGATTATATCGTGACATGTCACTGACTGATGGAGGTATAAGGGAGGATAAGTACAGAGGAGTTAGATGGGAAATTATTTTAAAAAATAAAGTCAATTTGTGGGTTTGTCTTCTCTGTTCTTTGTACAAAGGCGGTAATAGAAATGAGCTTGGTTGTCCCAGTAGCTATGCGCGCTGCTTCAAGTTGGACTTTTTCTAACTCTTGTTTTTCGTATTGAGAACAATCGTACCATATTACATCCCCATATTCAAGTAAAGCTCTGATAAAAGCTGTATAGATTGTTTCCAAAAATTTGCGGTCTAATATAAATTTGAGTTTTCTCATTACATTAACCCTACCCCAAGCTTTCTCTGAAATATATTTTATATTTTTTTTTATGCTTTTGAAAGTCTACTTCAGATTTTTGAAGATTTTGCATTATGATTGGTGGATGATTAAGTTTGTTTAATTCAAGCGAAATAAGGAGACTTTCGATTTTGGTCGAATTGAATGTTACAAGCCAAGTTGCAGTCCATTTTGAAATTCTTTCGAGATCAATATTGAGACAATTAGCAGCAGTAATAGGGTTATCGACGATAATGTAAAGACTAGTGTCGTCCGCAAAGAGCCTTGTATTTGATCCGATATCAAGTACTATGTCATTTATAAATAGTAAAAACAGCAGCGGTCTTAAAATTGACCCCTGAGGAACCTCAGCGCGAATATAAGCCCAGTCTGATGTAACCCCTGCAAGAATAACTGTTTCCTATTGGAAAGGTAAATTTTCAACTATGTAAGAACTTTCCCAGTGACGCCAGCTGCCTTAAGTTTAAGTAACAATCCCTCATGCCAAACTCGATCAAAGGCTTTGCTGACGTCACAAAAGACAGCTCTAACTTCTTTACCTGAGTCAAGGGCCTAACAGAAAGTATTGTAAAGATATGTTAATTGATCGACTGTTGAGTCACCTGGTATAAAACCAGACTGAAGAGAAGATAGCAAATTGTTATCGCGCAAATGATTGTATAGATATTTGAATACAAGTCTTTCGAAAAGTTTATTTTCTGAATTAAGTAGTGATATAGGTCGGTAATTAGAAGGTATAGATCTATCACCTTTTTTATATATTGGGCAGACATTAGCTTCTTTATAAGAAGAAGGTACAAAAGCCAAGTTGATAGACTGATTATACAAGTTACAAAAAGGAGAAGAAATTTCCTGAGCAAGTTCACGAAGAATACGATTACTCAGGTTGTTAGGACCAGAGGCTTTACCAATAGGGAAAGATTGAGTATAGTCTCGACTTCGATGCAGGAAAATTCAATATTATTTAGTTCGTTGGTGACAGCAGTAGGAAGTTTTTGGGGGAGGATTGGATATTGATTATTTAGACTGCTCTGGCTTTGAAAGAAATTATTCGAGATATTAGCCTTTTCATTTTCGTCAGAACTTATGGAGCCGTCATTTTCGAGGGGTGGTATAGATGTTTTTGACTGTGGAGAAATAGAAATTTTAAGAACCGTCCACCAGTCTTTAGATGGAAGTTCTCCACTTGTTAACTTTGAAGCAATTTTGTCATGGAAAACTTATTTTGCATCTCGAATAAGTGCGACAGTTTTGTTCCTTAAAGTTTTAAATTGCGTCCAGTGTAACTCCGTATTTGTTCGCTTAGCTTTTCGATAGGCTCTTTTACATTTACGTATATATTGTTTTATTTTTTGCGTTTATCCAAGAGGGCTCAGTAGGTTTAATTTTAATTATTTTATTTGTAATATATTCTGATGCCAAGCTTGTAATTGTAGAATGTAGATTCGCGGCATATGAGTCAATATTCTTATCTCTCAAAGCGTCCCAATCGATGGCAGCAGCTTTTTCTCGCAGACAACCATAGTTACCTTGGTCGTAACTCTAAATTCTTCTAGTAAAAGAATGGGTTTTGGGTTTAGAAAATTTAAAAAATTCCTTATATTGGACAATGATATCTAAGTTGTTGGTTAAGAAAAGGATCACCTACTCCACTGAGTATTAGGTGATTTTTGTTGTTAACTCATAATATATCTATTAGTGTAGCTGAGTGTTCGGTAAAATTGGTAGGTTGGCTTATGGCATATTGTTTCGATCTTCCTTGCAGTACGTTCATTTAATATATCTAAGTTAAAATCACCAGTAATTATTATGTCTGATATACCTGTGTCGACTGCAAGTGCAATTGAATTTTCTATGCTAGTTAAGTATTCTGCGCCAGAACTGGGAGGCCGCTAAAAAAAGACCAAATAATAAACTCCTATTGCAGTTAGCCTATTCAAGCCAAATGCACTCGACATTTCGTGGTTAGAGATCTTCACGGCGCGTTTGTAGCGAATTCCTTCTTTAATGTATATCATGATACCACCTTGACTGTCCCCCGGTCGATCCGTTCGTTCAAGTTCACAGTATGAGTCAAGAAAAAAGTCAGTTGGATCTACGCCCGGATTAAGCCAAGCATCGTGAAAACATACCTATATAATTTTGACCCCCTTAAACCCCACTTGTATATAGTAAAACTTGGGTTTACAGGGGTATACCTTATTTTTCTTTTTTCTGCTTAAAACATAGATTGCGGGTACTCGTTAAAACCGCCTCGTCGAGGCGGTTCTAACGAGTACCCACAATTTATGTTTTGAGCAGAAATTTGAAAAATATCAGAATTTTTTATCTGAAAATTTTCATTTTTTGGTGGTAAAATTTTCACTATATTTGAATAGGCATGTTTTCGTAATGTTTCAGTGAAGGCTAGAATATCAAACTCATATAGTTCAGCATTCAAAGTGTCGAGTTTAGAAAGAATGCTTTGTACCTTGTAATGAACAAACAATAAATTTTGAGTTACATTCAGAGTGCTAGAGAGACTGTTTGACATGCTTGTTGATGAACTGGAGACGCTACTTACGGTGACGTTGTTGATGGACCGGGATTGCGATGTATGTCGCCAGAAAGTAACAAGAGAAAGATGAGCCATGTACATGATACAAGATATAGTGTGCAGAATATCATCCAAAAAGTGAAAATTGTATTAACTTTACCTGATTTGCCTTGGAGTAGCCTCTTACAGTTATTGCGTGTAGTAATACTAGAATATAAGTGCTCGGTTTGCTGTACGGATATGTGCACTGAGAAACTATAACTATCATTCTGATATAAGGGCATAAATACCAAAAGGTGTATGAAAAGATTAAACCTAAACATGCGAACCGCATTGGAACGGTCAGTAGAAAACAAACAACTACTAAGTGTGTGTGTGATGTTGGGGTAGAGGGGGTGGGGGAGGGGGGTGGGTGGTGGTGCTTTAATCAATTTTATTGCCGCGAAACCTCACCCTTCATTTTGATGTCGCTCCAAAGTCGTTCTTAGCCAGTCATTTTGCATTCTGAACACAAAAACAAACAAAAAACGTCTATGTAAACAGTCCGCCGACTATCACTCACCACTCTGTGTAAAGAAATGTCACGTCCAAATGACTCGATACTAAATTGGACTTATGAGAATCACAAAGTATCTGCTTTATTTTAAGATACATACATTGATGCATGTAAGTTGTTTGTACATTCGATGGACAAAAGATGAATTTATATTGGAACTAGAAAAAGACCGAGTAAAGCAGTTGAGTCGTAGTTATAAAAAGATAACTCAGGTATTGTGATTAATTCCTGCAAGAGTACCCTTTTTAAGAAGGCAGCCAAAATGATCTCCCTACCTCTTGCATCTTTTATCTTATATAATATACCGATGAAGAGAGGTAGAAAGGGTAAATATTTTGGCCAGTGTATATATAACAGCATTGGAGTGTATTTAATTACTCGTACAACGCCTATTCAAATATATAGAAAATTTCACCTCTAAAACTTGAAAATTTTCAGACAAAAAAAAAAAAAAAAAAAAACATTCGGCGAGGCGGTTCTAACGAGTACCCACAATCTATGTTTTGAGCAGAAATAAGAAAAATAATGTATACCTCTGTAAACCCCAGTTTTACTATATAAAAGTGGGGTTTAAGGGGGTCATTATTATATAGGCATGTTTTCGTGATGTGCGAAGCGAACTGCATGCAAACTTTATCTCAAGTATCTTTTGTCATACTTCGTTAACTTGCATAATTACAGGATTTTCAGCAACATTTTACTCCGGTTTGCATAAGAAATACTTTTAATCTGATACTCGTTATATTTCTCTTAACTCCAAGGATATAAATACAGAACGTAAATTACTGTTTTTATACGAGGACGGTTCTTTTTCAAGTATTCCGCACCTACATCTTTACACTTTTACCATCTTCGTGGGAGCTTTTGTATTCCCTCTGCAAACTATGAAGTGGACCTACTGCTGAGGTACCGATTTACAGCTGAAATCAAAGCCGCCCTGGTCTAATATTTGTTTCCAGCGAGCCTTTCTTTAGTTCTGGAAACAAATAAAAGTCGCAGGGAGCAAGGTATGTGCTGTACGGAGGGTAGGACACCCACTGTCACTAAAAGGAGTTGAGAAGCAGTGTGAGAGGGGGACATTTTTATATGCAAAAGAAGGTCATTTTTTCTAGCTTGCCTGGGACGCACCGTTTTCAATTTTCAGTTTTTCTGTGATTTGTTTTTCGTATTTTTTCTGAATAGTATCTGGCATTCACAGTTTGACCTTTTAGCATGAAATGAGTATTATTTCACGTGAATCTTAGAAAGCAAGCAGCATAAGCATGCCAGTAGATGAAGACACCTACTTGTGAGATGGGGAACCAGCTCGTTTCCACAGCTTTGACTTATCATGAACAGTCGGGATAATTTCCAACCGCCCCTCGTACAGATTCTTAAAGATATATTCTACACATTCACTATTTTGTAAAATCGTCAAAAATATAATTCATGCTACTGTTGTTATCTGATTCCAAAAGTGCAAAATTTGTTGAATAAGGTATAATTTATAATACGTTTTAGCAATAAACATGCATAATTTGGCTCCAAACTAGTCCAAACAAGAGAGAATAAAAATAAAAATAAAATAAATAAATAAATTAATAAAATAAATAAATAAATAACATTTTATCAGAAAAATTTAGTTTTTAACAATTATTCAAATTAGATATATCTTACTGGATTAAACCTCACTGAAATGAGTTATCTTAATGTAACATAAGTCCATGTACTTTTTACCAGTCTTATCTGTGTAAATGGGATACTACATCTTTTAGTATATATATTGCCCAATTAAACTACAGGAGGGTAGGGGTAAAGTTTTGAATAAACTGGAAATTAGCTCAGTGTCTACTAGAGAACAGAAAATTGAATGAAAAGTTCTATTGAAAAACAAACAACAAAAAACAAATTGGTAAGAATTTAAGTGTAGCAAAGTTCTGTATGACCCTAAAATGGGAAGAAATGAATAATATTAATGACCTGGGGCGTGGTGGAGGATAGGGCAGGGTAGGAAATGCGAAAACCGTGTTGTAACATCTTATCCTACGTTGACATATACGTGTAGTTGTGCATCGGTATCCTTTCCTTATTTGTTCTAATTGAAATGATACAATTAAAGCTAAGAAAACACTATTTTGGATAGTATATTCACATACAGTGCCATTTGTCGATATTTACTGACAAAGCAATGAGGTTGTGTCTTTAAAAAATTCACGTAACATAAAATTTTAATCGATGCCATGTTATTTTTATCTAATAAGTTATGAGCCAACACATGAAACTGGGTATAAGCAGAGTCCATCACGAAAACATGCCTATATAATATTGACCCCCTTAAACCCCACTTTTATATAGTAAAATTGGGGTTTACAGGGGTATGAATTACTTTTCGTATTTCTGCTCAAAAACAAAGATTGTGGGTACTCGTTAGAATCGCCTCACCGAGGCGGTTCTAACGAGTACCCACAATCTATGTTTTGAGCAGAAATATGAAAATGATCAGATTTTTTTATCTGAAAATTTTATGTTTTTGAAGGTAAAATTTTCTATATATTTGAATAGGCGTGTTTTTCGTAATGCTTAAATCATTTTCATTGTAGGAAGTATTTAGTAGCATTTGTCCTTTAAGGAATGAAGATATTTGAAGTTTTCGATAGTTAAAGATAAAGATATAGTCCTGTCAATTAGACAAAAAAAAAAAAAAAAAAAAAAAAAAAAATGAAAAAAGAATATGGAGAAGTTTTCGTGATGAAATTGTCTGCTTTTGCAGAAGTAACAAGTGCATGTAATAGATTCGCGCTCGTTTGAGCCATGTTGTCTCTCTTTGACGAAAATGTCTGTTTCCTTACACTGGCAATGGAAATAATCAACTCATATGTCAACTGTTATATCTATTTCTATACATCTGTTGATCTATTCAAATTATAGCAGTATACTTTTTTTTCAAAATCTTTCGAAACGTTCTAACTCCTCCCTGTGTATACATGTAGCAGTTGGTTGAATTCAATTGAATCACAACGTCAGAAAACGTATCTTCAGAAACGTGCGCCCACCGAAGAATCAGATCAGCCTGCGCATTCGCGAATTCTGATCAGAATCTTCACTGAGCGCATTTCGGATCGCCGAGAATGCGAATATATTCATGCGGACAACGAAGACTCTGAACAAACTGCGCGGAAGCGCACGCTGATTTGAGTCTTCCATCACAAGAACATACCTATATAATTTTGACCCCCTTAAACCCCACTTTTATATAGTAAAACTGGGGTTGACAGGGGTATACATCATTTTTCTTATTTCTGCTCAAAAACATAGATTGTGGGTACCCGTTAGAACCGCCTCGCCGAGGCGGTTCTAACGAGTATCCACAATTTATGTTTTGAGCAGAAAAATTAAAAATATCAGATTTTTTTTTTTCTGAAAATTTTCATTTTTTGGTGGTAAAATTTTCAGTATATTTGAATAGGCGTGTTTTCGTAATGATTGTGCACACATGTCAGAAGGTACGTTTTCTCAGCCAGATACTCACTTGTTTCTACGTCTTGGCGCTGCGTTAATGTTACCTCGATTAACCCAGTTTAGTCATGTCAGTCATTGTCATGTTTATGATTTGGCTAAACTGCAAGTTTATGTCACTATTGATTGTTACAGTTAAGGACAATTGCTTTCTTCAGCAGTTTCCATGAAACTGTTTGGCTAGTTTAAAGGAGCCAAGATTATCAGATTTGGCTTCATAGCACATTTAGAAGAGTGCCAACATGGTGTTTTATTTTACCAAAAATTGCACAGTGTAAAACAGTGTGTTGCATGATCAAATATGATATTTATTTAAAATTTGTAATATAAATACAGACATTGAAGGGTCTATTCAACTTTGACGATAAACTGCTGAGCTAGAAATATCAGAAACCGTATTGTGTAGTAGAAACACTTAGCCACTATGTCAGTCATATACTATCAATCACGCACTCTAAGCATATCCTTCTTTCTGCATTGCGATGATGTTGAATGTATGTGACAGTAACTAATCTAATAGTATTTGCTGTCATTTCAGGCTTCATTTTATGGCTCCTTGGGATCCAGCCAGTATTTGTATGTCTCATCACGAAAACATACCTATACAATGTTGACCCCCTTAAACCCCACTTTTATATAGTAAAACTTGGGTTTACAGGGGTATACATTATTTTTCTTATTTTTGCTCAAAACATGGATTGTGGGTACTCGTTAGAACCGCCTCGCCGAGGCGGTTCTAACGAGTACCTACAATCTATGTTTTGAGCAAAAATATGAAAAATATAAGATTTTTTTACCTGAAAATTTTCATTTTTTTTGGGTGGTAAAATTCTTAATGTATTTGAATAGGCGTGTTTTCGTAATGTGAAAGACGACATACTCCTTATACGTACCGGAGCACCAATTGTCATTCTTTCATACATATATGCCATAATATGCCATAACATCACGAAAACATGCCTATATAATATAGACCCCCTTAAACCCCACTTTTATATAGTAAAACTGGGGTTTACAGGGGTATACATTATTTTTCTTATTTTTGCTCAAAACACAGATTGTGAGTACTCGTTAGAACCGCCTCGATTATATAGGTATGGTTTCGTGATGATACACAAAGTTCTACAAATACTATTTTCTAGGAAAAACAACACAAAGATAATCAAATTGTCGTCTGCTGAATCTGCTCTTAGCATGCAACTGCTGAAGTATCGTGATGTTGAATACCGACGACAGTAACTGTCCTTTTACCAACTTCTTGAATTTTCCTGTCTGGAATCATTAGTTATCTTATTTCATCTGAATAAAAACATTCTCTGCATCATCAGCTGGAGGTAAAGTAAGGTGAAAGCTGGACTGCGATCATTACTGGCATTGAAAAAACAACAACAGGACCCTCGAATAACAAAACAGAACGTCACAAAGATACACCAGTCAAAATATAAACGATCCATAAATGTACCACGCGTAAGAGTGGCGTTCGGAGAGCTCAGCCGGTAGAACGTCGGAATGACATGAGTTTTAAGTCCAGAGTATACTATGTATCCGTTAAAATTTATCATCAAACACGCAATATCAGAGTTGTTAAAAAAAAGATAACTAATAATAATAATAATAATAATAATAAATGAATGAATGAATAAATGAAAAGTCACTGATGAGGCCTACAAAGTATTAAAACATTTATGAGGCAGAATGAAAGTGCCGAAACTAACTAGACTAGCCGTGAAAACTTCGACATTCCAGCTTGTGTGTGTGTGTGTGTGTGTGTGTGTGTGTGTGTGTGTGTGTGTGTTTAGGCGCTCTTTCAGGATCATTTTACTTCTTACAAATAAAAGTCAAAAAAGGATTGCCTTTGGAAACAAAGAACACACAAAATATTATAAAACAACTATAATACACCATAAAGGAGCAGCTGGTGCCTGTGCACCAAACATTAACAAATGTTGGTGGTGAAAGAGCTTTGTTCAACGGGTATGAGATGCACAATAAAGAGCAAGGATGTCCGAATAGTTCGGAAAAATACGTCACTAATGTACTGGTCTCCGAAATATGATTCTGCCTCCTTAAATCATGTAAAACGAGCCGCATTCATTGGGATAAAAAGGTAACATGTCATTTGTCAACAGCACGTTCTCAAATCAGCCTGTACACTCATCTGTTGATCCAATGGTTCTTGGCTATCCACAGACAGTTCAGAGTGCACGTGCGATAAGGTATATTTCCTAATGTGCGACTTGATGTTTACTCACTGTGTAACCTAAGAATACGATTATGAAGGACGGGTACAAAACAAATTATATCGTGGATTTAAGGGTCATTTATTGTTTAAAATCCGCATCTATTCATATTACCTTTGGCGGAATACAACACTAATCCAATTATTATCCACTGAAGACCATTCCAAGTTTAGAAATACAAATTTCCTCTGACATTGTCCCATACATTACCAGTCTGATTGACAGAAAATTCCAATTAATTGCCGCCGCATCTATCGTCATGGGAACAAATCCGGTATTCGGTTGCAATATGAATGGTTTTCTAGAGATTAATTTGGATGATAATATTGCATAAATAACAATACTCGATAGTGTTATAATGCTGTGGTTAAATGTAAAATATTTTTATACCATATGTGAACTTAAAGCAGTCAGTCTTTGCATGCGCAGTTTGACACTCTTTACTGTTTGTAATGCTGTACTCAAAGAATTTGATTTCGTCAAGGAGCGTGGAGACAGAGCAAATCTCGAATCTGCCAACTGACCAGTTATGTTCCTCTGTTTGCACCGAATTTATTCAGGCTAATGTGGCAGTACGCTAGAAAATGGGATGCAGTTGGCTTCCATGATGACCTTCTCACATGTCAGAAAACGAAAAACAGCATAAGTGCAGTTACATAGGAAAGGCGACTATAACAAAACCCAACTTTCCAGAGGCATTGTAAAAAATAGATGTGGAATAAACAAACATTGACAAGACACAACGCTACAGTTGCAATCAAGACAAACTGCAAAATATGCCCCCCCCTTCCCCGCCCCCCCACTCCCCAGGCTTATAATCATTCCACTATCGAGGCTATGATCTTGAAACGACTTACAGGAGGAAAGCGCCAAATGTATCATTGGCTAGCTGACTCCAACAGTGATTGGCATTAATGTGTTTGTATAACACTTGCTGCAAATGGAGAAGATCAGATTAAGAAATGCTTCAAGTTTTATTACCTTTATTGTGGTCTTTTAAACCTTACCACTCTTTGGGTACATTCAGTAGACGACAATTTAATGACTTTTTTTTCTATTTTCCGCAGGAAACGGGGTTTGACATTTAATGCAAACTGTAGGAGACAGTTTGCATGAAATGCCAAACCCCGTTTTCTGGGAAAGATAAAAAAAAAAATCAAAATGTCCTCTATTGAATTTTTACCCAGCAAGCTCATTCTTAACCAGCTATGACTGGGAAGCTGGCGTGTGTAATTATTATTTCTGAACATTTAATACTGCAGTGGTGAAAGATATTACCAAATCAGTTTTTCTAAAAGAACTAGACTGTATTCCGGACAAGCTCTCAGTCAGCAGCCAATCAGATGATAGGCAACCTGCACACCCTATGTTATATACCCTATACAAGGGAGCTGATAGCCCCGTTAGTAGAATTATAAGCCTCTGATGAACTTTACTGGAACAGTCATCAGAAACAATTACTGGGGGTAAAACTAGTTTCGCACGATCGCAACCTTGCCCTTAATTCTGATGTAACAGCTGGTGCCGACAATTTCACTACTCTCTGGCATGAAAATGACAATTCTGCAAAGCACAGCTGAAGAGATCTGCTAAATGGGAAAACAATATTGGAAAAACAATATCAAGGACGTGACTGGACTTAACATCCAATCGCGGAATAATCGAAATGGAGACAAGATCAAGGGACTTAAAAGATGAACATCATTTTACAGGTATATCAGAATCTAAGACTGAAAATACTTCCATATGTATAAACTATATATAAATAGCTATAATCCCTAGCAAAACATTTCAGAAAGACATACCAAAGACAGGTCTAAATTAACATCCGCTTTCAAAGAATTGCATAGTAGTGCTGTTACTCATTTCAGACAAATATGAACCGCAACGTGAGAAATCGTACCGTCTTAAAGTTGCGCCCAATGAAGATTCAAATCAGCCTTCTTGTCCGCGTAGTCTTATTACAGTCTTCGTTGTCCGCTTGAAGGCACTTTGTATCCTTGGCTATCCAGAATACGCCCAGTGAAGATTCTGATCAGACTGCGCAAATGCGCAGTCTGATCAGAATCTTCACTGGGCGCACATGTCCGAAGGTACGTTTCCTGACATTGCGGCTCATATAATAAAGATTGACAGGACTAAAAGGTCTTCAACATAAACGGAAGCCGAAACTGACACTCATCTGTCAGCTGCACTATGGGATACTAATGTTTTCTTACATAGCTAGGCAGTAATATGGTTATTTATCATTCACTAAAGTGGGTTATTTATGGACCTACGTCTGCCTCTTTTGCAGATTTTGCTTTGATATGAAACAAAATGAAACAAACTGTTATTTCTGGCTTGGCTTAAAGATCCATTTTGTTGCTCTGTGAGACTCATGACGTATTCAAACAGCGACAGCAGAAATCGTCTGTGAAACATATCACTAGAATGCATTATTACGCACTCGCCAGTTTCATTATTATTTGTCAGCTACGCGATCCGTATGCGGTTTATTTATTTATTTATTTTTATATTCCCAGGATAGGTTGCAATCACGGACCACAACCCTTTCAAGGCACCAGGTGAGGATTAGTTATACGAAACCAAATAAGTGCTTAATTACATGAAAGTACGTGGGTATTTTAATATTTCGCTGATTATCTTTTACAGTACTTCAGACCGGAAAAGGCTGTGCAAACGGTCTAGATGAGATGTACATTGTTTTCCATTTATTTTTCCTCTTAAGTTTGTTTGTCGCCACATGGTTTGCCATTCTGTTTCCGAGCTTTTGAGAGCATCCCATTTAAAAAACCCTGGATTTGTCCATATTCAAAGCTGGAATAACGCATTAAGTTATTTAGGCTAGAAAGTTCAGTGCACTATTACGAATATACACTGTCACTAAAATAGTTACCTTGCGTTTCTAAGGTGGGCTTTTTCATCTTTGAATTAGGATATTCAAAGATATGCTCATTTTTTGCAAGTAGAGATGACGTTCAAAATCAAAACCAGAGAAGTTAACTATGTAGATCCTGATGAGATGACTCGCATTAGTAGACATATTATAAGAAAAGAAAACAATACATTTGCAAATGCAACATGCATCACTCGATAAATCTACTCATTACAGCTACTTAAAAACAAAACTCTTTTGAAAATGAAAGAAAATCAATCTACAATCAAATCTATATTTGAAATGTATTTTATTTAAATTGTATCCTTGATTTGTTTTTCTATTTATAAAGTGCAAGTTTGAAAACAATACCTAATAACGTACACACAGATTATTTCCTGATTTTCACTATATATTATGGAGAAGCATTGAGTTCTACATTACATAGACTTATTAATGTAATGACTTACAGTCGACTCTCGTTATCTCGTAGTCCAAGGGACTCCCTGAAACATTTCGAGATATCCATACCTCGACATATTAGAGTTGCAGAATTGAGGAAAAATAAATCCACTAATCACATTTCAGAAATGAACGTATAATTTGACTTCTGATGTTAGGGATTTATTGAAAATACGCTCGTATTGTTGTAAAGAGGAGAAATTGCTCCTTAGAGCAATTTCTCCTCTTTTCCACAATATTTTGTTACCTTTTGTTAGATTTCCATGTTAAAATATGGACCAGATTTTCGAGACAGGGCATTCTGTGGGTAGCCAAGGATTCAACACAGACAGCGAAGACAATGATCGGCCTGGTCGCTCATGCGATCTTGTATGAAACAATGTTGCCCGGTTCAGATGAATCATATTATGTATATAAAGTTTATGAAATCATTACGAAAACATGCCTATTCAAATTTATTGAAAATTTTACCACCAAACATATGAATATTTCAGATAAAAATTCTGATATTTTTCATATTTCTGCTCAAAACATAGATTGTGGGTACTCGTTAGAACCGCCTCGACGAGGCGGTTCTAACGAGTACCACAATCTATGTTTTTGAGCAGAAATAAGAAAAATAATGTATACCCCTGTAAATCCCAGTTTTACTATATAAAAGTGGGGTTTAAGGGGGTCAAAATTATATAGGCATGTTTTCGTGATGAAAGCTCCAGCCACAAATATATACGTTACTCATGATAGCAGCATGACATTGAACAGGAATCTTTGACTCCTGGTCTGCGATAATTGAACTGTCAGATTTGTGAGGATGTATAAACTATCTAAGCCTTTCAGCAGAGCTTGTAGAAATTACTCTGAAACTATTTCTGATTGATAGTTCTTAGGATATATTTGAAATTATCAGACACTCGGTTGGAAGTTTTTTTTTCACACGAATTTGATAAAAATGCTTTTTGGATCATATAAAATCAAATCTAAATATCATTACGTTCTGCAATATAGCTGAATTAAACCGCTAATCAATGCACTTGTGAAATTATGCAAGCCGCAACGTCAAGAAACGTACATACGGACAATTTCAGCATTATATAAACTCGCCTATTCAAATATATAGAAAAGTTCACCTCTAAAAACTGAAAATTTCCAGATAAAAAAAAATCTGATTTTTTTTTATATTTCTGCTCAAAACATAGATAATGGGTACTCGTTAGAAGCGCCTCGGCGAGGCGGCTCTAACGATAACCCATAATCTATGTTTTGAGCAGAAAAAAGAAAAATAATGTATACCCCTGTATTACTATATAAATTTGGGGTTTTAGGGGGTCAATTTTATATAGACATGTTTTCGTGATGGAACCACAAAACTGTTTGCAATTGATAAACGTTATACAGAATTAGGGTGGTGTTAGTCTTACTCTTTGTCACTTTGTGGTTTATTCTACGAGGCGATTTGTTGTATGTCTTTCCGTGTGTCATTTTGTTCTTGTGTTTTTCAGTCCTTTTAATATTGCGATTACCTCGATTGGGGAAGAGAGAGCTAATCTTAGTGCTTTTCGTACGTTTTTTAGATTTGTACTTGTTTGGATTTGTCGGTTTCCTCTTCCTCTTGGGGTCTGGGAAGGGCTGCGGTTTGTGATTGTGGCATTCCCTGGACTTTTCTCTTAACGTTTTTTTTAAACACTCTGAAAGAAGGAAACTTCACAAATTATTCTTGTTTTACAAAATGCAGAACGGTTTGGCTCCAGATTATTTGGTAGATCTTGTTCCGCCTCGAGTCGGGAATGAGACCTCCTACAGCCTTCGTAATGCTGATAATTATCAACAGGCTCATGCAACCTCTAGACTGTATTTTGACTCATTTCTTCCTTCTACGATTCGAGAGTGGAACAATCTTCCCGCTGATGTAAAAGCAGCACAGAATCTGACATCTTTTAAATATAAATTTGAGAGAGATACCCCGAAAATTCCTTATATATTACTTCTTTGGCGACAGACTTAATCAGATACTTCATACAAGACTAAGAACTGAATGCAGTACAATAAACTTCACTTGTATTGGAGAAACTTGATCCCCGAACCATATTGTACCTGCAGAGCTGTGGAAAAAAAATGCACTTCCTTTTTATATTCCAAAGTTTAATGCCATTCGTAGGGAATAATTGCACATAATTAGCAATTATGTTGAACCATCGGAAGCTGTTCTTTTGTTCGGGGATGATACATTATCAGATGACACTACCAGGAATTATCGTACTACAGGAACTGTCACTCAGGTTATCGATATTCCAATTTAGATAGGCTTCGATTAATTCCCTTTGACTGGAGGCCCGTAAGCGTCGTCTCACCTGTGTAGCTGGTGTGTAATCAACCCAGTGTCACACACCTACAGTACTACTACAATTCAGATTAAATCATGTGTGGATGCATTGCTCTTGGACCCAATATACACTGGAATAGGTCCGAGTTAGAATGAATGAATGAATGAATGAATGTCAGCAGATTATTCAGTATGATTTTCAAAAGAATATCAATTGTTTAACCTAAGATTTGATTAATAATGATAATAACAAAATATTAATTAATTGATTCAAATTAATTATTATTACTATTATTATTATTATTTCATTATTTCCAATTCAATAAAAAGTGTTGTATTTAGTTATAGGTAATTCAATATGATTTTTAAACGAATTTAAATAGTTTACCCTAAGAAAACAAAAGCAATTAATAAATTAAAAAAAGTGTTATATTTAATGAATGGTAATTCAGTAAGATTTTAAAATGAAGAACAATAGTTAATCTAAGAGAACAAATGAGTTGATTAATTAAGGTTGTATTTAATTACTGATGATAGTTCGGTACAATTTTTGAAAGAAAAACGATCATTTCACCTGGAGAAAACAAATGGGAAAATTTAATTGAATATAAGTAATTTGAAAAAAAAATGAATGAATGAATAAAAAAAAAACATTACTTTATGATAACCATAAACTAAAGAAAGAAAGAAAGAAAGAAGCCTATGGATAATGAATACGGGAGAAAGACCTATGCCATCCACTTCTTAACATCATAGGACAGTCTGCGTACCTCCGTTATTAAGTTATCCTAAGACATTTGTTGTTACAATACAAAAGAAAGAAAGAAAGAAAGAAAGAAAGAAAGAAAAAAAACATATGGATAATGAGTACAGGGGAAAGGTCTATGTCATCCACTTCTTAACCTCAAAGGGCAGTCTCCATACCTTCGTTATTAAGTTAGGTTATCCTAAGACATTTGTTAGTACAGTAATTAAAGATACCTACTCTTCAAGGTGATCTAGATAACCTATTTCACATCAGTACTATCACCGCAGATTAAAGAAACCTATTAATCAGAATGCAATCAAGTGTGTTTAATCAATGCTCACCAGACACCATGATATGCGGCGTCTGATCTGGGTCTAAAGTTCAAGATCCCTTTTTTAGCATAAATGCGTAATATCAAATATTACTGTGTTTTAACCAACCTTCAGGTATGTGCCCTTTGTGGACCAAGACCCCATTGCGCTTTCTGAGCAAGGTTATGCTCTTTGCTGAAGTTGTGTTACAGATCTGATGTTAAGATCAGTATGTGCAGATGCTTATGCTAAACAATCCTACTGGCCATTCTGTGCCGGAGCATAGTAGTAGTAATGAAGTCATTTTCAGGACAGTTCATAAATATATACAACAAACCAAACGATTTTCATCAAAAGATTAGGATTTATGGATTTTAATCTGGAACCGTTATACTACGGTAATCAACAAGTGCACCTACTGTTGTTCCACGTCACTGATCCCGATTGCTACCATTATCTTTAATTATCGATGCGCAGACTTCTTTTTCTTTCTTTCCTCTCCGCTTTCTTTTCTTTTTTCTTCTTTTCTTTCTCATTCTTCCTGTCTTGATCGCATTATTATTGAATCAAACAATGAATCATTCATGAAAAATGTTTAAGTTAATGTATAAGTTAGACACACTCCATTCAAAGTGCACCTTTATTGCAGGAGATGATTCAAAGAAGTATAATATGCTTGTTTTCAAAAATTCAGTATGATTGTGCTATTGTATTCTGTCTATGTACTTAAATGTAAATGTTTGAAACATTGAAATAAAATATTGTTTAAACGAAAGTGGGCAATGACAGTGGCGTAGCCAGAACGGAATTATTTTTACGCACAATCAGGAAAAACCTTGAAATTATGCCTAAAATCGCTTCCGAAATAGGGGCTACCCTTAAAAGAAAGAATTTGCTCCCAGAGAGGGAGCAAATTCTTTCCTTTAAGAGAATCCCCTATGATACAGAAGCAAAATATTGTCTGTTTATGCCATTTTATTATAAATATTTTCTTACGCATGTTACGCACATGCGTAATGTGCGTAATGAGCGCTACACCTATGAATGAAGACTATGATCAGACTGCGCAATCTGTCTCCGTAAGGCGTACATATTAAAAGGTACTTTTTCTCATGTTACGGCTATTGATGAGTTGAGTACAACGTATGCGAATTTTCGTTCCGCTTCATGAACTACATTTAATATCAAATTTGAGCGATATCATTAAAAAGATCCGTATTTTTACATGAAGCATTTACAGACAATACGGATACCATACAATACGGATACCATAAAATGTTCCAAGTTATAGCAAATGCCCGGATGAGACTTTGCGCATGCGCAGGATGAATCTGAATCAGGGCATTTTGCGCATGTACAAACTTTTCGCTGGGCGCGGCCCATTTATCAAGTTGCGGCTGCTCAGGTTAAGGGGAATAAATACACATTGGGGTGAGGGGAATGGTGGGGAAGGTATCTCTTCGTGTATTGTACCTCGCCTCTGAAAAGGGATCTACTCTAAAAGGAAAGAATTTTCTCGCATTGCCATATAGAGCACACACAAACTTAACCACAGCTGTTACGATCGGAAAAATAAATCAGCACTAAAGCAATAGCAGACTATAAACGAAGTACGGTCTACAATAAGAGTATGACAAAACAATACAATATTTAATAATACAATATTTTATTCAGCATCAGGCAACTACGAAATTGCTTATAACCTATAACAGCATATATATGGTAGTGAGAACAACAAAAACACTGACAAATCTAGCATGATTGCCGGTGAGCTTAACAAATGAATACCTCCATATCTACAGCCGGCTCTCGTCCTCCCGAAGTACACGGGACAAGAGTGTTTACCCCTAACAATTATCTGAAGACCTATGTTTTCACTATATATTATGAGGATACATAGGATGTACATTACATAGACTTGTTTATGAAATGCAGACAGCAAACCTCTGGACCCAGTTGTTCAAAACTAACGATGTCGTTAGTCAACGTATCGTTAAAACTTTGATCATTAAATATGGCATATACGCTAATAATTTTTGCTGAAAAAATGTGAGCAGCTTTTGCATTTGCAAAAGCTACTCATATTTTTTCAGCAAAAATGCCTGTGAATTAGATATTGTACTTACTAGAACAGTTAACGTTTTGACCCTTAACGAGCTCGTTAAGCTAACGACGCTTTGAACAACTGTGCCCTGTTCTTTTAAACCAACTCTTATCTGATTACATTGACCATTTTGGACATATTTTCTCGACCAAAAATATTCGTTTGAAAGTAATTCTTGGTCAGTAAACTACGAAAACTAGGATTGTACACGTAGACCATTGTTAACCCCATTACGAAAACACGCCTATGCAAGTATATTGAAAATTTTACCACCAAAAAATGAAAATTTTCAGGTAAAAAATTCTGATAGTTTCCTATTTCTACACAAAACATAGATTGTGGATACTCGTTAGAACCGCCTCGATGAGGCGGTTCTAAGGAGTACCCACAATCTATGTATTGAGCAGAAATAAGAAAAATAATGTATACCCCTGTAAACCCCAGTTTTACTATATAAAAGTGGGGTTTAAGGGGGTAAAAATTATATAGGTATGTTTTTGTAATGCTTGGACTCCACCCGGCTCTTTACAAAGTTCTATCTCCAAGTTAAGTTACATCTGATTCATTTTATTTTCTGTTACTTTTATACAGAAAATTACGTATGCAATGCAAATAGTACAGACATTGATCAGACGCCGCGTTCTTAGGCTTCTGCTCTGGGTCTGCACTGTTTGCCAATGTCCTTTTTAGGGACAAAGGCATAAATGGCTACAAGATGCAGCAACTTACCAGTTTCATTTTCCATTAAAACAACACTGCACAGATGCGGCAGTATATATAGGGGGTATTTGAGCATTTAATTTTTATGGCTTTATCGTCTGAGAATGGGTGTTAGTTGTTTTGGTACGTTTGGACTCAAGCTGACATTATCTAGGTGTGTGTTCAGTTATAACAGAAATAAGCAATGAAAAGAATACTATGACTTTCCAAGCATTATATATACTGAAGTGGAAAAGAAACGCATGGTAAACGTTTACACTGAATTAAAATAATGCTTTTAAATGCATCTAAAATATTTCAATATCACATTAAAGCAAAACCTTTATTAAACAAAGTTGCATGTTTTCGTTAGTTTGTTACTAGCAACTCTCCAGTAATTAAAACGCATTGAAGGGTACCCCCAATAACTGAAACTGAAAGTCGACTGAACACATCAGTATCTGGTGCGCCCTCTCTCGCTGCAGTCGCCGCCCTTATTCTCCTATATACAGAGTTCATTGAAGTATTGATCCACCTCACTGGAATTTTAATTAATTCTTCTAATCACGCATTTCTCAAATGGGCGAGAGTGGTGGGAAATGGGGAAATGCCGGCCCTCTGTACCCTCCTATGCAGTGCGTTACACAGATGCCCAGTCTTGGGCAAACCTGGACTGTATAGTGGCCGAAAGAGTTAGGTATTGTTATGGTTAGGAAAGTTATTACAAACTCTGGTTACATGTGGCCGGACATTATCATGCTGTAAAATCAATTGACGTTGCTGCCCGAGAAGGACTTTAACGGGGTGGAGGACTTCATCTCTATACCTTACTACTATTAAATTGCTCACTATCACAAACACTGTGATTTTACACCATGAAAAATGCCTCCCTAGACCACAAATATTCATTCTATGGGCATGTGCTGTCAACCATGCATACAACGCAAGCGATGTACCTGAGTCAGGGTGGACTAACATACGGCCGGCGTACCCGAATACCAGCCTACGCAATCGATTTCTCAGAATTCTCAGAAGCGGGATGATAATGAATGCTAATGGTCGTTAGGGCAGTTTCGGTGGCAGTTAGTTTATCCGAAAAATACACGTGATTCCATATTTTCCGTTCAGTCAGTGGCGTAGTCAATCACAGTATTTGCACCTTGCAGGGTAGATGTAAGATGTACCCATACCTAGTTCTATATTCGAATATACGAACAGTCTGTTCAGGGGATTGAACTTAATGGAAGTATATATCACATCATAAAAAATGTTGTGCATATGAGAAGTTTTTTAAACTAATCTACCAATAGACGGTTTTGCATTATAAAATACAGATTTGAGTATTTTAGTTCGTATGACTATTGTACTGCAATCAAAATCTATTCATTACAAAAACATACCTATCCAAATATACTGAAAATTTTACCACCAAAAAAATGAAAATTTTCAGATAAAAGATTCTGATATTTTTCATATTTCTGCTCAAAACATAGATTGTGGGTACTCGTTAGATATCAAAAGAATTTATCTGAAAATTTTCATTTTTTGTTTGTAAAATTTTCAATATATTTGAATAGGCATGTTTTCGTAATGGGTTTATGCCCCCGCACCCTCCCCAAGTAGTTTCCTACTGACCGTTCCAAGAAGGTTCCTCTGTTGCGGTTCGTTTTTGTTAGTGCGTCTATGGTTTCATATATGGCGTTAGTTTGGCCTTTGTTTGTTCCTTATTTTTCTTTCTTTTGGTGCCTCAGGAGGCTCTGTTTCGTGACTATGGCATTTCCAAGGTATCTTTACTTATATTTTTGCATGTGTTATATGATATCAGAATATACGTGGTTTATACTAAACAGGATATGCTAACCAGGAACTTGATCGTAGCTCTATCAACGTAAATAAGTACAATCAGGACCTGACTAAAAGTGATTCTGATTCTGATCCAGGAACATTAACACAGTACACATGTTTCTGTAAATGTTGCTGCAATCTTGTGCTGTACAACATAACATTGACCTCGAGTTTTGTCTAACTCGAATTAACAAGGTGTAAAGATATACAAACAGAAGATCAACTATATTAATACTCTTAATCTGATAAAAAGAGAAGCTGCTGTTGCAGAATTATATTTTGCATTTTCTCGAGTCACAACAAACATAAATGGACCTTACCACATGTTCAAACAGTATAAATTTGTGCCAGCATGGGTACAATACCTGTCCAGACATAAGGTTTTGACACTTTACTGTTATATTTCCTATCTAAACCTCTTCAGCTTGATAATACAAACGCATTGTAAATATCAATTTTGTAAAACTTGTGCAGCACGGTTCATCTTATCAGGATCAAATAGTGGCAGTCAGCTTCGGAAAGATAAACACGTGCATGAGGAAATACTGTTGATTGAATGTACATTACTGATTCATTTTGCCATTTAGACAGCGCAGCTGTAGACGCGTTCCAAACCAAACAGACTTCGTCAAAGTTTATTATCTACGCCCACGAGCGTATGGTAATTATAGTGTTGGTAGAACCCATAGCAATGTTGTGATAGAACAAACGCAAAAAAATACGATTAAGCAATCCAATACTGTAGCCTGATCAAGCTCCTTGAAAATCGTAACTAGAATCCTGGGCTTTGTACACTGTTAACTGTAAACAGTGTAGAGCCTTTATTACTGCAGGACTGTCGTTTTCTGGTATGAGTTTGTGTGTGCGTACGTGTGTATGTTAGTTATCTCTCTTTTCTGCAATAATGCTAAGTTTAAAGTTGAGTTCATTGGTGATAACGCAGCCATACCTAACAGCATTCCCTCCCTCTGATACATGTAAATACAAAAGGATAGGTGATGTGTATGTCACGGAAGATACTTCCGGGACCTTAAAGGACTGGCAGTTGCTAAGCATTATTGACCTATACAAACTTCTTGGACCTTCTGAAGAAACAACGTAGATGTAAAATTTGGTACAATTTTGAACGAAGGAACGGCAACAATGTTTTGTTTTTTTGTTGTTGTTTTTTTTGTCTGCAAACGGATATACGCTAAATGTAAAGGGCACGCTTTCCTTGGGAGCAAGAAAGGTAAGAAAAAAATCCAGGGAGTGCCACAATCACAAGCCGCAGCCCATTCCAGATACGAAGAAAAAGAGGAAACAGACAAAACCAAACAAGCGCAAATCAAAAAACGCACGAAAAGCACCAAGGTTAGCTCTCTCTTCCCCAAGCGAGGTAAGTAGTAAGAGAAAAAAGTAGCTGTGTTTCCGCTAACATGCTGAAAAAAAATGTCAGTAGGTAGGAGAAACGTTTTTTTTTTATTTTTCTATTTTTTCTCCAGAAAAGAACAGGATCGGGCCTGTAATTTTATGAAAATACAGGTATTTTGTTGAAGGTCGGTGCTTTACTTTTTTATTTTACATTTTACTGATAAAAAATAGCATAGTCGGATGTTTGAACAGGGTTTGTCGGGAAAGCGGAAACACAGCTATTTCTTTATGCCTAATCGATCACAATGCTTGAAGGATTGACAAATACAAGAACAAAATAACACAAGACAAGACTTTAAACAAACCGCCTCGTATAATAAACCACACACACACACACACACACACACACACACACACACACACACACACACACAAAAAAAGAACAAAAAAAAAAAAAAAAAAAAAAAAACCAAGTGTCTCAAGTACTTTACTTTGAATTGCTTTATTTTTCTTTTGGAAAGTGTGAACACTCCAGCAGAAAAAAAAACGAAACTAGCTAGTCTGTCCCAGAAAATTTGACACTTTAGTTTTTTTTTACTCTTCAAACCTGTGAGTGTGTTTATTTATCTCAAAGGTCATTCCTTTAAGAAACGATTTACTAGTACTTGCCTGGTATATAAAAGTAGGCCAAATAATTTCCTTTAGAAATGGTCACTCTCAGTAATATACGAAAATGGAGGATTATAGTTTCTTGTCCCTAGGAGATGTTCCATTTATGCTTCATAGGTGCAGTTTGCGTCTGTGAGAAGGTATGCTTTTTGCTTACTTGTCCAGGGCGCATAGTCATAAACAACAAGACAGTGATTATTTTCTTATTTGCAGCTCCCATTGGTCTGAACAGAAATACATACGCCGTGGCTGGACTATTCTCTACGAAGATCCATGAATTAGTACAAAAGACAGTAACGCCTATTTGATGTTATTCTGTTGACTATGACAACCTTCATTGAGGCTTTCTGAAAAGATACAGAAACATAACGTTTGACCCTGATCTAGTATGGGACAAGATGCCTGTGCTAGAAACATGCGTATGTGATTTTATGGTACATATGGTAATTTTCTTTCCCTGATTGTATATTTTTGTAACTTGATTGAACAAATGCACAATTGAGCAGTCACGATTGGAGGTATTTCTCAAAGCGAATTTAATATATATGCAAATGTAATACATCAAAGCCTGCCCTTAAATCGAATTTTCATATATTCGATACAAATAATTGAAAATAATTGGCCATTTAAACTGCCACGCACGTTCCACACAACAATGATTTTCTGACAAATGATCCACGAAAGTACTGATTCCGTTAGTCTGTAAGTTAGTTAAATGCAATAGGTGGCACAGGATCCAGTAATAAACTGATTAGAAATAGTTCATATACTGAGTTGAGATATTATTATTAACAGTGCTGGAAATCAACGTATATATACTATGCAACGTTAACGTTATAACTACTGAAGATCTGTTAAGCAGTGAAACTTGTAGAAAACAAGAAAATATATTAAAAATATCTGTGAAATCGGAATCAAACAACGAAATTTTCTGAAAACTTACACATCAGTTGGCGAAATTATTTGCCTGATGGCAAATCAAAAGTTAATGCCGTCAATTTAATGCATTTGCACACCTTAGCCTTTCTTCTGTTACTAGTGTAAGTCAACACAAATGTTAAAATGGTTTAGTACCTGGTGTGCCACTGGTATGCAGCAATTACAGCATCACACCACTTTTTATGCTGTTAATTAGACAGTTGTTGACATCTCTAACAGGAGTGCACATCCATTCTTGATGCAGTGCTCGCTCTCAATCGGCGAGCGTACTAACGTCGCCCCTTTCATGAACGCGACGCCCGAGCACAGTCCACATATACTAGATTGGGGCAAGGTAATAGGTAATCCAGCTGGTCAATCCAGCATGTCGACATTTTTTGCCTAGTGTATCTGGCAGTGCGACAACGCGTATTATCACACTAAAACATGGCAATAATTGACGTCTAACGTAAGTGATAATGTGTGGGATAATGACCTGCTGGCAATATCTCCCAGGATTCAATGTTCCATTGCACAGTAATCAGTTCCCTTCTGCCATTTTGAGAAATGCCATCCCATACCATGACGCTGCCTCCGCCGAATCGATCTAGCTGAACAACGTTTGCAGTGTCATAATGTTCCCCATTACGACTCTATACTCAACCACAGCCGTCTCCCGCACTGGCGTTGATGTGTGGTCCAACTGAGTCGGCCACGTCGATGCTGTGCAGTTAGCGGTACTTCAACGTAACATTTACGTCCTCTAAGATCTGCAACATGCAGCCTGTTTTTTTGACACCATGTGTAGTGATTCTTGTTCTTGATGTCATATACAACTGGGAAGCATACTTTGCTGCCTTTATAAAGCGGTTTTCATCTTGACGTTAACACCTGAATGCAAGCTTGACGTAATGTGGTTTTACGGCTACCTCCGGTGCTCTGACGGTCTCGAAGTTGACCGGTTATACGGTAACGAATCCGAAGACTTGATATGGAGCTGGGACTGAGACGAATACGATAAGCAATATAAGTAACGGTCATTCGAGCCTCCAACATCCCTATAGCACGTTGACTTCGCTCTAACTATATGCTCTGGCGATCTGCAATGGAATAAAATCAAACTTTTAAAGAAATGTTTCAACGTTAGTGATCAAACTGACCAAGTACACTTTAAAAGTGTAAATGTACAATACAATGTTTACCCGTGCCAATGGGTATCGACACGTGAAAAACGATATGTGACTGTGAGGCAACAGAGGTAAAAATAAAATCTTATTCATTACCAGAAATCTGTCCATAAAGGTTAAAACAAAAGTTTGAGAAAAGCTGGTGCATGAAAAACATTATTCCCAAACATTTTTGCTAAATTTATTTTGATTGTGTGTGCAACAAACTGTGCCAACAAACAATAAAGCTCATAGCTCATAGTATGCCAAGTGCGAAAAGAAAAATTCAGTGTCATTTTGCACATCCATGTTTCTAAAAGTTGGCTTTTTACCTGACGATTAAGTTAACTTCACATCCATTCTGAGCTGTGATGTTGGCATTTGCAGTTAGTATCATAGACGTATATGAAACTGCGTAACTCGGTCTTTTGTCATTCAACACGGAGAGTATGAAATGGTCGGTAGAAGGAGTTTACATCTCTCACCTTCCTCAGTTCAGACTGACTCGTTCCGCCGAAGTTGTTACAAGCGTGCATCACGGAAACATGCCTATATAATGTTGACCCCATTAAACCCCACTTTTATATACAAATATAGTAAAACTGGGGTGTTTCAGGGGTAAACATTATTTTTCCTATTTCTGTTCAAAAACATAGATTGTGGGTACTCGTTAGAAGCGCCTCAAAGTTTGGTGGTGAAATGTTCAATATATTTGAATAGGCGTGTTTTCGTAATGGTGTAGAGACTCACTAAGCTACGACTTCAGAAAACGTACAGTCGAACATGTGCGCCCAGCGACGATTCAGATCAACCTGCTCAACCGCGCAATTCGATCAGAAATTTCACTGAACTCTTTTTGGATAACTGTAGATGCAGCTTTTGATGTGGACATCGAATACTCTGATCAGACTGCGCATGCGCAACTGATTTGAGTCTTGAACGCACATGTCAGAAGGTACGTTTTATCTAGTTGTGACACAACTATATCGTGGAATGCTCACTCCTCCAAATGAAATAAATGTGCCATGAAAAATACTCTTCTTCTCACCGTGTCTACTCTTAATCCATTTATGCCGAATTGATTCTTCTACCTAAACTCTTTGGATAGGTCCATTTCCTATATAAGGGGTCTCTGGTTAGTTTTTATTATTATCATGTTTTGTAGAAATGTCTGAACTTATTGCATACAGTGTAGAGCCTGATCAGACGCCGCGTTCTGCGGCGTCTGATCTGGGTCTACACTGTTTGCCAATGTCCCTCTTATGGGACGCTAGGCTTAAATGGGTTAACGGAATAAATTTGCTCCTTGAAGCAAATTATTCCATTTAGGATTTTTGTTTTGTTGTATACATATATATATTATTACAAGTATCTGTTTGATACTATTTTTGTTCTAAAATTTAAACAGGTACAATTTACTAGCCGACATTGTGTCTAAAAATTGCTGCATGAGTGTCAAAGAGTGTAGACCCTGATGAGATGCTGCGTTCTGCGGCGTCCCATCTGCGTCTACACTGCTTGCTCAGGCCTGTCTGTACGAATACTTATGGTATATACTGTATCTGCTAGAAAACTCGTTATTTGCTATTTTTCTTACAATTATATTTTTAAACTTACCGCAATTGTAACGTAACATTTCATAAGCCGTAAATAAACAAGGATAATCAAATAAGTATCTAAGCTGGTTCGCTCTTGTAAACTTACCAGTCATAATATGTTAAGTGCGAAATCTGGCCTTGGTCTCGCTGTTTGTGCGTAGCGACAAGGACTATGTCGCCTAGGAAGCTCTGCCAGAACGTTGCCTGGAGTCATTTTATGATTGTAAAGGGCTAAACGTTCGTGTTTATAAAATCAAAATGACCCTCGTCAAGAATGTATGTTGGGGACCATGGATGTTTCTTTCTCAGTGCGCTTCTCAAGGAAGCATGCATGTATTATGCATGGAAAGAAACATAATGGAACGAAGGACGTGAGTCATAGATTAATTTGGTGATAATTACAATCTATTATCTGCGAGATATTGGTTTAGTCAGATTTTGATGCCGCCTCAAGCAATGACAAATAAAATACTTGCGACGGGTTGTTGAAAACAGACGTTATGCATTTTGTGACCAGCGGAAGCCAGAATAAACATGCATTTGTGCTGTTTGGTCAAGGGCTTTAAGTTTGATGTGCTACTATATTTAAGATGAATTATTACATTTGAAGATTAGTCGGCCATTTCTGTCAAAGTGAAAGACACCATTATGAACAAAACAGTGCCTATCAAATATATGAACAATTCCACAAATAAGAGCTACTCTTAAGAATTGAGAAAACAGCAGAATTCTTTCCTTAAATAAAGATTAGCCCCTAGTGATAATGAACAACTGAAATGTGTCCATTCCATAATCCCTGCCCCAACCTCCTCAACCCCTGACAATAAAAAAAAAATATTCGAACAACAAATGCCCTTTAGCGACCATGAACAAGCTATTTCCTTGTTAGTATTACAATATGTGGAGCATTTTTAACTATGACATCACTAAGTCTTACTGATGGATGCTGGGAAGATTTATTGCAATTTACTGCATTTTAAAGGGTTAGTGAAACACTTAAAAGAGTCATTAATCATTTTAAAACATTTGAAAGGGCTGATCAAGTTGCAGAACATGCATGTCAGGCCTGTACTGATAAAACTATCCGAACTGTTAGGGTAATGATTGATCAGCGCAATGAGAAAATGTGTTGTGAGGAGAACTGCGTGCAGCTAAGACCCAGATCAGACTGCGTGGATGCGCAGTCTGATCAGCGCCTTCGCTGTGCGCTTACAGAATCTGCGGACAGATTGTACGCCAGAAGGTGCATTTGTACTGATGTACAGCAGAGGCCATTATCTACGATGGCCAAGTTGCCCCACTAGTTCCAAATCTTGAATTCGGTATTCTGATTTCTGATTTTCCATCACGAAAACATGCCTGTATAATTTAGACCCCGCTTAAATCCCACTTTTGTACAGTAAAACTCGGGTTTACAGGAGTATTCATTATTTTTCTTATTTCTGCTCAAAAGCATAGATTGCTGAGGCGGTTCTAACGAGTACCCACCATCTATGTTTTGAGCAGAAATTAAAAAAAATATATCAGTTTTTCTCTGAAAAATTTCCGTTTTTGGAGGTAAAATTTTCTATATATTTGAATAGGCGTGTTTTTCGTAATGTCGAATTCTTAAATCCGAAGTGGGTCATACCTTATCAGATTCTGTGTCTTCGCTGGTTAATCTGGATCTTAAATGTTCACATATATAAGAAAACTCTTTTTCTTGTGATGCAAAAGTACAAGGAAAGGAAAACAACTAATTATGCAAAAGCAGCCAATCAATTTTATTGCAAGTCTTCCCAAAAAATCATATCACTTTTAAGGATATTACAGTCATTTGCATATATTTTACCAAACTGTCACCAAACAATGAAACATTCCTTGATTTTCTTAGAACAGCAGTGTCACTTTTCCTAGCCTAAAATAAGTTCCTCAGACTGTGAACACGTGTACATGTTCTATGTGTTCTCCCTAATCCGTCAGCTCAACGACTGGTGGCTGGTCACGTGATTCTGCGACAGATCCATTAACAACAGACAGTGACGTATAAAATTACATGAATCGCAACGTCAGAAAACGTACCTTTGGACATGTTCGTCCAGCACAGTCTGATCAGAATCTTCACTGGGTATATTTTTGAATACCAAGGACGCAAAGCTTCTTCATGCGGACAACAAAGACTGATCAGACTGTGCGAATGCGCAGGATAAATTGAGTATCCGTTTGGTGCACATATCAGAAGGTACCTTTTCTCACGTTAGCCTCACTTGATGTTTGGTACAGACAATGATTTTCAATGACAAAGACGGCTGGAATAAACACACAAAGACTGGCTCCCCAGGGTATAGCGCTTCGATTCTCTTTATCATATTAACTATAAATATTCGGACATTTTAGGTCATTTACTTACTTCTCCAAACGTTTGAAGATAGATGTCCACTTCACTTCCAGTTGTTGTGACTGCAAAACTTCTTGATGAGTGTAAAGGGCAATAGACCCTGATTGGATTTTGTGCCATGTAATCAGGCTCCCTGTTGTTTTCACATTTCCATTTCTCCCAATACATAGGGTAAATACGTTGTCCTAAAATATCTTGTCTTTCTTCGAAACTAACACTACGAAAACACGCCTATTCAAATATATTGAAAATATTGAAAATTTCACCACCAAAAACTGAAATTTTCAGATAAAAATTCTGATATTTTTCATATTTCTGTCAAAACATAAATTTTGGATACTCTTTAGAACCGCCTCGCTGAGGCAGTTCTAACGAATACCAACAATCTATGTTTTTGAGCAGAAGAAAGAAAAATAGTGCATACCACTGTAAACCCCAGTTTTACTATATAAAAGTGGGGTTTGAGGGGGTCAAAATTATATAGGCATGTTTTTGTGATGTCTAAACGTAATCGATTCATTAAGTGAATTACTTGTTTTTTGGTTGGTTGGGTTGGAGTTTAACGGCCTACTTAACATTTTTTTAACTTCATGCTGAGCCGGTCGAGCCGGTCAGTTTACCCACACTTTTTTCCTGGGTAGACCTTTTACTCAAAGCAGTTAACCAGTACTTGTGCACATTCTTTCGCACGAAACTGACAACTGCTTTTCTTGAATCAGCGAAAAGGAGAGAAAATATTTTATTATCAGTCTCCAGAAAAGAATGTTGCCGGACCCGTAGGGGATCGAACGTGACCTCCTGATCACCAGTCAGCCGCGCATCCGACTGAGCCACCGGGTCCGGCTACTTATTTTTTTTTAATCTTAACGGACTATGTCGTATTTGTTTCCCTTGGACTATAAAGCCTGAATACTTTCTCTCGCTCAAACACACACACACACACACACACACACACACACACACACACACACACACACACTCACACGCTTACACACACACACACACACACACACATGCACGCAGGCGCGCACGCCCACAGAGAGCAAGACAGAGAGAGAGAGAGAGAGAGAGCAAGACAGAGAGAGAGAGAGAGAGAGAGAGAGACAGAGACAGAGAAGCCGTCACGTCAGTCAAAATGTCAATAATTAAAATTAAATGTATCCTTTTGTACTACAGAACGACATTTGTTTAAAGGATACACGTGGAAAGTGTATTACATTAATTTTGCGTTCATGCGGCTATTTATCTAGATTTCATAGTATAGTTAAACAAATGCGACTTTTAAATCAATATCGTGTCACTGTTTGAACTCTTATCAAAATAAGGCAATACTCTGACATTTGAAATTCTACACGTCTTAGTTCGAAGACACATTTAGAACAAACTGGATCGACCTGCAATGAGAATGACATCGCTTTCCGATTTGCAAAATGAAAATTTGAAAACCAGAATCCAAGATAGCCTCCATGACCATAAATGGTAAAAGCCTTTAATTAACTTCTCTCGCTGTATCCCAAATTCAGCATACTCTCCATGTCGACTGAAATCAGACTGCATATAGAAACTCCTTGGTACAGGTTCATGGTTGTAAAATAATAAGGGCACTACAGTCGACTCTCGTTATCTCGAATTCCAAGGAACTCACTGAAATACTTCGAGATATCCGTACCTCGACATATCAGAGTTAAAAGAGTGAGGAAAACAATAAATTGAACAACCACATTTAACAAATGAATGTGTAATTTGACTCCTGAAGTTAGAAATATATATATAAAATAATGTGGAAAAGAGGAGAAATTGCTCCTGAGGAGCAATTTCTCCTCTTTTCCACATTATTTTATTACCTGTTGTCATAGTTTCATGTTAAAACAGGGACCAGATTTTCACTTCGAGATAAGCGGTAATTCGAAATAAGCGAGTTCGAGATAATGAGATTCGACTGTATTTGCAAGATTGCGCCATGATAGTATATGGCGAACATCTTTAAACAACGTATTACTTCGGTATGGTGATCCAATGCTAGCTCCATTCCGAAATGCATTCCGATTGGTTTTTCGAACAAAACAAACAACATACCTTTGACAATATTTTATTGTTATTATTTGAGCCCGCGCATGACAAAACCAACCAAATGAATGTGCTCCCAACGAAGACTCACATCAGCCCGGGCATCCGCCCAGTCTGATCAGTCTTCGCTCTGAGCTCAATAGGTAGCTAAGGACCCATGCAGACAGCGAATACTCTGATCAGGCTGGGCGGATGCTGAGTTTTCGCTGGGTGCACATGCCATTTTGTTTGTTTTGCCGTGCGCTGGCTGATTTGTAACACAACAGACAAAAATGAACGTAATTATCTCTTTACAAATAATGCAACCTCGGAACTGATTTTTGAAACACCATCAAGTGTCTGATGCTAACTAAAAACTAAAAATTGTTAGAAGTAGAACAGCAAAAACGAAGTCATAAGCAAGAAACCAAATGTCGAGAATTGTTACTATACATACATATATATATATATATATATATATATATATATATATATATATATATATATATATATATATATATATATATATATATATATATATATTAAGCAACCGGTCTGCTCAAACATTCAAGAACATAGTTTGAATTCATGTTTTATAATTACAAATATAAATTACAAAAGACAACTTATTACAAAATTATAAAAACGGGAATCGGATGTCTTGTTAACAATGACTCTTTCAACATGACATAAAATTGCGTATGTAAAGTTTGCAAAAAAGTATAGTCAGCAACGACAGGGAATAAAAAATAAAAAAAAAAACAGCAACAAAACAATAACAACAACAATAACTCAAAAAACAACAACACACAAAGAAAAACAAAAATAACTAACAAACAGGTATTATGTTTGGCTTACGACACACGTCTAATGTTATGCAAATATGTATTTTGTTTCGTTTGTAGTGTCTTATCCGTAGAAATATTTAGTATCGTATTTACCCTACGTATTGGGATTGGCAGGCCTAGGCAAACAGTGAAGATCCGGATCAGACTCGGCAGAATGTGGCACCTGATCCGGGTCTACACTTATTGCCATTCACCTAACAGGTTTGGACGCATCAACAGTAGTAAAATACAGTCGACTCTCGTTATCTCAAATTCCAAGGGACTTTCTGAAATACTTCGAGATATCCGTACTTCGACATATCAGATTTGTAGAATAAACTTATTCGATTAACCACATTGAACAAATATATGTATAATCGGACTCTTGAGATTAGAGATATATTAAAAAATATTGTGGAAAAGAGGAGAAATTGCTCCTTAGTTTCTCCTCTTTTTCACAATATTTTTTACATATTGTTAGATTTTCATGTTTAGGCAGGGACCAGATTTTCACTTCGAGATAAGCGGTTATTCGAGATGATCGAGTTCGAGATAGCGAGAGTCAACTGTATATTTTTCAGTTTAGGACACGCACGATAATGAATTAAGGCGTCCCTAAAATTAGAGCAACTACGGTAATTCATTTTATCATTAGACAGACAGGATGAAGCATATACTTTACATGCAATTATGACAATACTGAAATGTTTAATAGGAATTTCTTTGATTTATGCGGCATGGTAATTGAGTTGTCAGAAGTGTGGATGTGTAAACCATCATACCGGTTTGGCGGAACTGATCTAAATTATTCGTAAAATGTAACTGATTGATGTTTCTATATATTATGCGGAAACTTGTTCGACGCACAGCAGGAAGTTGGTTCTGTTTTCAAATATTGTAATTGCTATTTTTTTAAAGATGTATTTGAGTTGGTGCAATAATATTCAAACATGTTGTTTGTCATATTAATTAATATACACCTCTTGCAATGGAAAACCTATTAACAGCAAAAAGATACGTATAGGAAAGTAACTTATCAATGTTCTGATTGTAGCGGTAAAATATATGTTATTGTTGTTGTATTAAAAAAAAAAAAAAAAAAAGAATGTTATGTAGAGCAATTGTAGGTATCTTGAAAATCGAACAACTTGAAATCGGACAAAATTGTGATACTCATGTTGCTTAATTTGAATTTATGCCTAATGTCTAGTATTAAGTTCAATCGGCGTCGAACAATTACCTGTTGTTTGAGAATTTATCTAGTTATCAGTCAAAACATTAATACCTCTGGTATCGGAGCACAATCCTGGATTTAAATCTGTCAATCTCTAATGACAAACGGGACGATTTTGATCTTGATTTTGTAAAGTTTAGTTTTACATCACGAACACACGCCTATATAATCTTGACCACCTTAAACCCCACTTTTATACAGTAAAACTGAGATTTACAGGGGTATACATTATTTTTCTTATCTCTGCTCAAAACATAGATTGTGGGTACTCATTAGAACCGCCTCGGTGAGGCGGTTCTAACGAGTACCCACAATCTATGTTTTGAGTAGAAATATGAAAAATATCAGAGTTTTTTATCTGAAAATTTTCAGTTTTTGGAGGTGAAATTTTCTATATATTTGAATAGGCGTGTTTTCGGGATGGGAAGGCGATGTCCCTCGTGTTACATCTGATGATGTATACATACATTCCTCAGTTGATTCGTTTCGCTACAGCAACTGGTCATGTTAATGACTTTAATTATCGAAATAAAGTTTTAACTGCTAAACGTCTAAAGCAAGGGTGCCTTATCATGAACTGCATAAAGAGTTCTAATTTTCATTACGAAAACACGCCTATTCAAATATATTGAACATTTTACAACCAAAAAAGGAAAATTTTCGGATAAAACAAAATTCTGATATTTTTCATATTTCTGCTCAAAACATAGATTGTGGGTACTCGTTAGAACCGCCTCAGTGAGGCGGTTCTAACGAGTATCCACAATCTATGTTTTTGAGCAAAAATAAGAAAAATAATGTATACCCCTGTAAACCCCAGTTTTACTATATAAAAGTGGGGTTTAAGGGGGTCAACATTATATAGGCGTGTTTTCCTGATGTTATCGCCTTCATTATAAATTTATATCCAAATAAAACATTGGTTTGAAAACAGTTCTAAAAGAAAGTATATCGAAACCTGAATTATTTTGTGGCGACTTAGTCTATAAATTCAGAAAGATTGTTCGCAAAACTAAGATTTCGGAACCATTCCAATAAGTCCAAAGGATTGTCATTCGCTATAAATAAGTAAGTTACATTGTACGACATATGTATTGTGTGGAAAACCGCTTGCGTGGTTGTTAACCCAATTTATGATGATACTCTGCTTCCCTCCTTATTTCGGTTCTCAGACTAAATGACAGGTCCTCCTCAATCTGTTTCAGATGTCGATGGTCGGGTCCATTATAGTCCGGTTTGTGGTGTTCAGATCGCCACTGAGACCTTTTATTAATCATTATTGTGTTTCTGATTATACAGTCGACTCTCGTTATGTCGTATTCCAAGGGACCCTCTGAAACACTTCGAGATATCCGTACCTCGACATCAGATTTTCAGAATTGAGGCAAAAATAATTCGAACAACCACAAATGTATATGTAATTGGACTCTTCACGTTAGAGATACATCGAAAATATTGCTCCTTAGCAATTTCTCCTCTTTTCCACAATATTTTTTACTTGTTCTTAGATTTTCATGTTTAGGCAGGGACAAGATTTTCACTTCGAGAAAAGCGTTTATTCGAGATAAGCGAGTTCGAGATAACGAGAGTCAACCGTGTGTGTTTCACTGTGGTATTTCAAATCACAGACGACCACTATGCGGACCAAACATATGTTTGTAATTTGGATCTGCATCAGAATAAAGGGTTTCGAGTGCGTGAAACTTCTTAAACCCCAGCCCCTCCCAGTATTTTTTTTCTTTTCTTATCGTTCCAACGCGGTTCCTCTGATGCAATTCTTCTAGGATCGTTCGTCGGTGGTTTCATGTGTTGCGTTTGTTTTGTCATTTCTTCTCCAGAAAGGTGTGTTTCTTAATTGTGACATTTCCTGGATAACTTCACTTATATTCTCTTTAATTATAATATTATTTTTAATTATAAGACATTAGGCAAAGTAGCCATTTTTTATTGTATGTTCCTCAATCTTTCTTCTTTCGGTGTCTCTAGAAAGATGAGTTTCTTGATTGTGAGATTTCTTGGGCATCTTCACTTACCATTATGAAAACACGCCTATTCAAATATATAGAAAATTTCACCTCCAAAAAACTGAACATTTTCAGATAAAAATCTCTGAATTTTTTTTTTCATATTTCTGCTCAAAACATAGATTGTGGGTACTCGTTAGAACCGCCTCGGCGAGCGGTTCTAACGAGTACCCACAATCTATGTTTTTGATCAAAAATAAAAAAAATAATGTAACCCATGTAAACCCCAGTTTTACTATATAAAAGTGGGGTTTAAGGGAGTCAAAATTATATAAGCATGTTTTCGTGATGTTATTTTTAATTATACGAGCTTAGGCAAAGTAACCAAAATTTTTTCATTGCATGTTCCTCAACCTTTCTTCTGTCAAGATAGGTGTGTCTCTTGATTGTGACAATTCCTGGGTATTCACTTATATGTTTCATAAAAAGACATTTGGCAAAGTAACAAAATAACTGTTTCATTATGAAAACACGCCTATTCTAGTATATTGAATATTTCACCACCAAAAATTGAAAGTTTTCAGATAAAAATTCTGATATTTTTTCGTATTTCTGCTCAAAACATAGATTGTGGGTACTCGTTAGAACCGAGGCGGTTCTAACGAGTACCCACAATCTTAGTTTTTGAGCACAAATAAGAAAAATAATGTATACCCGTGTAAACCCCAGTTTTACTACATAAAAGTGGGGTTTAAGGGGGTCAAAATTATATAGGTGTGTTTTCGTGATGTAAATGCAAATACTGATATTTTTCTTAAAGACTTACACACAATCACCCGCGTAAATTGCTACGTGATGACTGTCAACAAAACAAATATTGTCGTATGGTAATGACATTCAAAGATTATATAATTAATATTGTATCTCCTATTTCATTAATGCCATGGCATCTTATAATGTTTTTCCAGACAATCAATGTTCATTAGGGATCAGAGAAAGCAAACAGAGTTATAAAACTTCCATTGTGTCGGACTGATTTCCTGTCATATGATATCCTTCATGCCAGTATGGAATTATGAAAACTATTTCTAATGGTTTATGTTTCTTTCTTCATTTAACAACAAAATGCTGCGACAAATCTTATGCGTTCCGGGCCTTTCGCGCGACTGTCATTTACGTTCTGTGTAATCGCCTTAGGGACTCCCTATAACTTTTTCTGTTCTGCAAAGGGCTCTATTCCAAGAGGAAATAATTTGCTCCCGAATTATTCTACAGTCGTGTGTTATTGTTTTTTTTTTTTTTTTTTTTTTTTTTTTTTTTTTTTTTGAGAAATCCTTTCACGTATTAAGGTATTTAGTCTGCGAAAAAGCGAACTGGCAGTAAGGAAATAAACTATATCTCTCTCTTGTAAACACAACGGAAATTCTATTTTTGGACGATAAAAAAGAACATTGATCAGAGACAACCTTTACGCAAAACTGACCATTTGCTCATCATGTGCGCTCTAAAGATAACTTTACCTATCATATAATCAATGGGATTCGACGTCATTCTATACACGATATTTCAGTGTTGCGTTTTTTTTTCTGTTTTTTTTTTTTTTTTTTTCTTCTTTTTTTTTTCTTAACTGTTTTTCAATTTCTTTTTTTAATTAGAATGGTGCCAGCTGTTTAGACAAAGCAGTAACACACGTACATTCTGGTCAAGGTATCAAGGTATAAAGGAATAAAGGATTTGCTTTAAGGCAAATGGATATAACTGTTATACTGGAAAGGTTAACGACATGTTCATCTCAAACCGGAAGGATTTTACATTTGATTGTCGGATTTATTACATATAGCACGCCACTGAGGTTTGCCTCAAGACAAGCATGCAATTTCATTTGAGCTGCAACGTCGGGCCTTCGGACATGTACGCTCAAAGATTCAAATCAGCCTGCTCATTCACACAATCACATCAGACTTCGTTGGCCGCTTGAAGAAGCAATCTAAAATGCACCCAATGAATATTCTGATCAGTTTGCGCGTATGCGCAGTCTTATCTGATACTTCGCTGTCAATGGCATGTTTTCTGACGTAACGGCTCATATGATTGTCGGAGTCTTTACATACTGTTATGTGACTGCCGACTTAGACCTTCTCTGATTGGCTGAAACTGGCTGTAACAAGTTTCTACAAATTCTGATGTTTGCTGAAATTAGCTGCAGCTTGTTAAAATAGCCTGGCTAAGGTCAAGGACCGCCCACCATCCCTTTTGTCACTCTTCCAGACAGCTAAAAATAGTCGTATAACAAATAGCCTGGCTGAGATGAAGGATCGGTCAACAACACTCTTGTCACTGCTGCCTGACAGCTAAAAAAGTCGTATAACAAACCAATTGATGCATTCTATTGATGTGTTACCAGGATTCGTCAACCCTCGAAAGCGGTGTTCACCTCAACGAGGTAAATATCACTTTTGAGGGTTGACAAATCCTGATGTTAACTTCAATAGAATTGTATATAGTACACCACTGAGATATTTGCCTCCAGAAAACAAGTAATTTCATTTCTTATGTTTCTTTAGTAATCCACTGTGCAATGAGTCATTATACGATTTTGATATAAAGCCACGGTGTATAAAACATTTTACAAAAAAAAATGTACATGTGAGCCGTCACATGTGAAAACGTATCTTCTGACATGTGTGCCAAAAAAGACTCAAATCGCCAATGCATCCGCGCAGTCCAATCAGAGTCTTCGTTGTTTGCATGACACAACTTTGCATACTTGGGTGTCTTAAATGCGCCCAGTGAAGATTATGATCAGACTGCGCGTATGCGCAGGTGGATATGGATCTTCTCTGGGTGCCCACATCCAAAGGTATTTTTTTACGTTGTTGACTTATGTATACTCAAACACAATCATAAAACTAGTACACGAGAACTTCATAGCAGCACCTGCATCCTGACAAGGAAATATAATTAATAGTGATAATCACTGTATCGTATATGCCGCCTTGAAGTTGCAACTGAAAAATATGCTCATGCTGGGATTAATCAAAACCATCATGAAATTATTTAATCCATGCGCAATTAGTTTAAACAATAAGGAATGCTGCTATCATTTTATCAGATTTACAACCATTTTTATACAAAAGCTGTCTCGAGTTTGCGGTATGCACGTGCGCTGATCCCCCACTGTTATATATGTAGATTACCGCATGCATCATTACGTTTATGCACGTTGACATGGCATTTTCAAAGTATTAAAACACGAAAAATATGACGACAATTGGCGTATTACGCCCAGAGTCTAGATTTATGCAGAACAAATGTCTGAGAAATAACAAATGTATAGAATTACGCTCTTGCGTTACAGCTCTATGGAAAAAATCTGCATGCTGACGACAAACTGGTGACTTTTTCTCCTTTATTCTCTTTTCTCTTACATGGAATGTCAATTTTATTTTATGGGCAATATGAGAAAAATATTTGAAGATGTCATCTGCTGATTTTTTTTTACCCACAATGCAGAGTGTTAAAACGGGTCTTGTCAAAATTCACATAATCACGTAAATACCATGCCTGCACTGGTTTTACCGGCACAGTGGTAGCGCATCCGCTTTGTGACCGGGAGGTTGCGAGTTCGATCCCCGGCCTTTAAAAATGGTACTAACTGCTCTTTTGCTTTGCGCTCAGCATTAGGAAAGTAGAGTTAGAACTGGCCAGCTCATTGTCAGTATAATGTGACTGGGTGGAATACCATGTCAAAATGTCTGGGGCGTGATATTTTAATGAGGCAGCACTCTAAAAAAAGTGAACATTGCGCTCCCTGCCACATCCAGACACCATCGCGATATGACAAAGATTGTTGAAAGCGACGTTATGCCCAAATCAAACAAACAAAATATACATGTATATAGAGTATAGGGGAACGTATCCATGCGCATGTGTGTTTGTGAGGGGATTGGGAGGCATAATTATTATATAAAATTGTTAACGTGATTTATTATAAATGTTTCAGGTGTATTAATCTAAGCTGGCGAAAATAAGACAAAGAGAGACTAGTACTGTTAAAGTGTTGTTTCTTTTGGACGTATGATGTGTAGGAGCACGTCACTGCATTCTTGTGACTGATTTACGCATTAATATGGGGATCAAACATGGGTTTTCATACACTAACATTCGCCAGGTCCAGTGGGACCTGACGAATACTAATGCATTGAAACACGATGTTCGATCTCTATTATTGCATAACGATCATATTGAAAGCTGCGTAGCCGTGCATAAACAGCGCGTGAATTGCCTTCTTAATACACGGCTTTTCGCCGGTTAACGCATGGATGTTAATAAAGTGCGACACTGCTTTTTATGCAATAATCCTAAATATTGGGGACACCTTAAGGGGACTGCTTATACTTTATAGTTTCCGCCTTTTTTTAGGGTAGATAACTTTTATGTCTTCTTGTTTTGCTTTCCTGCAAGCGAAACCTCTTATAAAAAGGGATCTATTCTAACAAGAAAGATTTTGCTCCCAGCGGAAGTAAATTATTTCATTTTAGAGTAGAACCCTTTTCAGAAGGGAGGCAAATCATTTTGACGGTGTTGACTCCCAAGGAAATCTATCAATGCTCTTAACTACTTGCTACACTTGTTCTAAAACAAATTAGCCGCGATATGACAAAACCAACAAAATGACTGTGCACCAAGCGAAGACTCAGATCAGCCTGGGCATCCGCCCAGTCTGATCAGAGTTTTCGTTGTGCGCTCTGTGGGTAGCTAAGGATCCAAGGTTTCTTCAAGCGGACAGCTTGACTAGGATAAGGTTACTCCCCTCTTTAATTGCAAAATACGGTTCCTTCCTCAATAAATTAGAGAAGGCTGGCGCCTGATTTTTGCTGTCTGTAACGTTGCCATCGTTGTTCAAGATTGCCACTTAGCCCTTTACTGTTTTTCATTGCATTCTAGATTGTTTGTTTTTTACTGGGATGTTTCAATGGTGAGGTAGAGGACTATAAGCAATAATAGGTTGAAACTTGACAAAGTCTCTGCAAGTTAATGATGTGAATGTGTTCACCAATACCTTGAACTATAAATATTTTAACCTATTTCAGACTGAAAAAAAACTCCCCTTCATCATATATCGGAAAAGTCCAATTTCAGTTTTAGGTTTGTCAGATATTCCTAGAGAAAATAAAAGGCTAAATTATTTGCAAACAGTAGAGATCCTGATTGTATTCTGCGGCGTCTGACTTGGGTCTTGATTGTTTGCCAGTAACGTTTTGCGGGGGTTTCCAGACTAAAAAGTCTTAAAGGAGAACAGGAAAGCACCAAATCCTTAAGTTCAAATAATTCTGTGTTATCACAGAGCTAGCTTAATGCGGTTGTGAAAATGGAGTTGGGCTGATTGAATGGCTAGAGGGCGTGTACAGTGTTACATTTTACATTCCGCTTCGGGAACAAACTCAGTAAAACCGATTGATTAAAGCCGTACTTGCATCCAGAGAATTCCTCTCTACAGATCATTTAATTGAGCTGCGAAATGAGAAAATATGTCTTCGGGGTAAATGCTAACAGCAAAAATCCAGATTAGCCTGCGGATATATATAGTTTTGTCCGAAACTTTGCTGTATTTTACTATGTTCTGCAATACCCAATGATTCTATAAGCGGACAGTAACGGTCCTGATCAGCCTGCGCGGATGCGCAGGCTGATCTTGGACTGGGACTTTGCTGTCCAAATATGGTCGAAGATACGTTTACACATGGAGCGGCAAAAAATGAAAGAAGCAAAATGGCATTTCAGCTATCGGAAGGTAATAGCATGTGCTCAGAAAATTTGTCCTCTGTCTGATATGCCCCATAAGCCATTTTGTACTCAGTCAATGTCAACAGATATGAAATCTGGTTTTGAAAATTAGAGATATAAAGTCTAATAATGATTTTTTCGGAAGAACTAGGCACAAAACATATGTTATAACGTTTAGGTTATGCGACAGCTCCATGCCTGATGGTTGCAGTTGACAATGTTGCTTCCCTGTTCAGTTGTAAGACGGTATACTGGATTTCCATCCTAAATCTGTATCCGATGCTTGATGCCAGTTTGTTCATGCCATTGATCGACCTATCTTGACTCTATTTGAGGTTTCCGCCATTCGAACCTCAGACTGTCAATTGCCTTTATGGGCATTACACACCTTCAAGGGTAAATCTTTCAAAATAATTTTGCCTCCCTTTTGAAAATGCGTCTACTCTAAAAGGAAATAAATTGCTCCCAAGGGGGAGTACATTTCTTTTCGGAAGGGACACGGTGTACAGAAAGCAAACACGAAGTCAAAAAGTGTCCTTTCTATAAAACAAAAGAAAAATATATATACCGGGTCCATCAAATAAAAAACTAAAAGGTTGCCTTTGCAAACAAAGAACACACCAAAGAACGAAAACCTGTTTTCGTTCTTTGGTGTGTTCTTTGTTTGCAAAGGCAACCTTTTAGTTTTTTATTTCAGATATTATTATCTTCATATACTGCAATGTTGAGACTGCATATGCCCCTAGCACCGGCGTAAGCGGTAGTCTGTAAACACCGAAGGTGATAGCTTAGGTTTTCCTTCCTTTCGTGTCACTCAGTAAATAAGCCAGTGCTGACACAGGTCTAGCTTGCTCGTAAATAACCCACGTTATTTTCACGCTGTATGACAAGAAGAATTCTTACTGTTGACACTGATAGCAGGGTGGTACTTCTTAGCAGTCTCGAAATGTGCCAAGATCAGACCGATACTGCTATTAGTCTAATAATTGTCATAAATATTTAGCCTAACATTATATATATATATATATATATATATATATATATATATATATATATATATATATATATATATATATATATATATATATATATATATATATATCATTTCATTTGCACTGTTAATGATTAACCCTCATATATATATGTTGAGCTATATGGGCGAGAACAGAAATGTGCCTTTCAAATTAGAAATCGCCCTTATGACATATGCAACTAATGCAGACCCAGATAAGCCTGCGCTGATGCAATGTTTCCGCTGTTCGCTAACAGAATGTAATAAGTCCAAACATTATGTTAACCACGAGTGAAGAATCTAACCAGACTGTTAGAACATACATGCTGATCTGATCTGAGTCCTTGCTGGACGCATATGCCATAAGGTCGGTTTCTTTCCAGACAGGAAACACTGCTAAATGATTATATCACTGGAATATCTTTGCTCTACTTATTCGACTTGGCACATACACGCACACGCACACGCACACACACACTGTCCTTTGCGCGCATAAGATTCAGATATGACAGCGACATCAGTATGCATTTTCTAAGTTAACCTTGGTTGACTGTTTTCTCTTTAAATTGAGCGACTAGAAGTAAAAAAAAAATCACCTTTCCCAGCAGGTACCGTTCGTTGAAAGAACGTCGATTCAATTTTGATTCAACGTCTTAGACATTGAATCAACGTTGAAACGACGTTCTTTCAACGTTGTGTGTCCGCTGGGTATATATTGCACTTGAGAATAAACCACACTATACGTTCGCCTGTGTTCCTTATTTCATTAACACTTTATGTGCTCTGTTAATGTAATTGTGATTAAAGCTTGGACCAAATTTCCTTAGTGTCAACTCGAAATATCCTGTGTCTGAAAGCTGTGGTCATTAGTTGCTCTTATCGTGGTGGTCAGTGAGCTACAACAATTTTATTGCCGCGAACTCAATCTTCCGATGATTGCTTTGCATTTTATATCACCCATCTAAAGTTTATCACAGACCATATGTCACCAAACCGGATTATGTTACACCATAAACTAAGTTAATCATGTGGTGGCCGAATATTGCAGGCTTCAATCCTGCGGGAACGAACTGACATTTGACATGCATTGCAATTACTTGTATGCAAACTCATTCAGGAAAATTGATATGTGATGTAATAAGAAAGGTCCTTTTCCACAAACTGGATCATCTAAAGCCTGGCTCTGCCTGTGCCCTTGCCCAGTCTGATTAAATAAAAATCTGAAAGGTTGCTTTTGGAAACAAATAACACACAAAAGAACGAAAATCAGCGACCTGGTTTTATTAAGTCTCTTCATATACTGCTCTGGGAGAATGTATACGTCCCCTAGCACCGGCTTAAGCCATTACGAAAACACGCCTATTTCAAATATACAGAAATTTTCCCCACCAAAAAATGAAAATTTTCAGATAAAAAATTCCGATATTTTTCAAATTTCTGCTCAAAACATAGATTGTGGGTACTCGTTAGGACCGCCTCAACGAGGCGGTTCTAACGATAACCAACAATCTATGTTTTGAGCGGAAATACAAAAAAATAATGTATACCCCAGTAAACCCCAGTTTTACTATATAAAGTGGGGTTTAAGGGGTCATAATTATATAGGCATGTTTTTGTGATGGGTATTCGATTTTTAAAGTAACCAGAATGGGCTCAATATTCCCAAAGGAAATAAAAATATAATCTGCACTATGGTGAAGTACGGTGTTTTACGACCGCCACATGGCACTAAACCTACAATTATATGTAAACGTATTTATGTAAAATATGTACTTCTTAGTCATAGCTCGTTATAAAATAAGCCACTTTTTAAACAAAAGCATTGAGTTTTTATCTTCCTCTACAAAGCATATATTGTAGGAACGCATTAGAAGCGCCTTGAAGAGGCGATTCTGATGAGTGTCCACACCATAATTATATTTTTTTGTGGAGACTAAGGACATTTCTTGATTCCTTTGATCAACAGTGATGTAAGTCATGTCATTTTCACCAATAAATATGAGAAATGAGGAAAAGTATGTAAATTAAGCACATATAAAACTTTATTCATATACTAAATAGATTTGCAAGAAGTAGAGGACAAATTGTAAAGCTGGTTTAAAAGCTTCAAATTTCTGAAAACCGTCCAGCAATGTATGAAATTGCACATCCCTGATTTTTTTTTTTTTACAATATATTATGGTGACATAAGGGGATGCACGTTTCAAAGACTTCTTAAAATAGTGATTGTTGGCTTACAGAATTAACGAATCAACATATACTGTAGAATATTCCAACAAACACAGAACACTGATTAGACAGTGCCGAAGCTGGCATAAGAGTTGTTCATGGTTGCTCATCGAATGAGCCGGGATACAGCATTTTCTACAAGCCTGCATGTGCGTCCAGCGAAGACTCAGATCAGCCTGCGCATCCGCGCAGTCTGATCAGAGTCTTCGCTGGGCACCCTGTGGGTAGTCAAGGTTCAAAAGTGTCTTCAGGCTGACAGCGAAGTGTCTGATCAAACTACGCAGATGCGCGGGCTGATCTGAGTATTCGCTGTACGCACATGCACTCTTGTAGGAAATGCTGTGCGCCGGATCATATAGTTGGGTTGTACATGTATTAAGAAACTACCCTATTTTCTAATTACCAAGGTCAGGAGACAGCTGCTTACCATACTTTACATGTATCTAAAATTTGAATAAGTTCATAACTACTACCTGTTGATGTGTCTAAAACTGCTAGATGGTTAAACAAAGTGAATACCGTATTTACCCTAAGTATTAGGGCACCTCAACTCCTTACCATATATGTTCTAAAATTTGAACCCGCACAATTCACTACCCGATGTTGTGTCAAAAAATTGCTGGATTAGTGGCAAACAGTGTAGACCCAGATGAGACGCCGCGTTCTGCGGCGTCTCATCTGGGTCTATACTGTTTGCTCAAGCCTGTCTGTCCGATTACATATGGTAAATACGGTACCCGAATCATACGGTTCTTCCTTTGTGATACAGGTCTGCACTACAAAACTTTCCCGCGGCACAGACAGAAGAAAAGATGAACATACTCGGGTTAAGAATCGGCCAGAATTTCATAGTCGATCATCGGTTTTTGTCAGACCAACTTATCATCGATTAATAATCGACGTAGAAAATATATTCACTCTTAATTTAGCCCTCTTTCAGGTACTTATTCATTGCTCCAGAGGGGTATCCAGATAATATTTTTCTTATTTCTCCATGAAAACATATGTTATGGGTACTCATTAGAAGCGCCTCAGCGAGGCGCTTCTAATGAGTACCCAAAACCTATGTTTATATGGAGAAATAAGAATTATATCAGTACTTTTGACTTAATCAAGGCTTTTTTTTATCAATTTGTTTTCACTTTTAATGACCACAAATCTAATATGACCTAATTAGATGGCTCACAAACACATACTCACAAACACTATGGTAAAACAAAACGAACGCCTCAATAGCGAACTGTGATCAGAATACAAGTGAACTACAAAGAGGACATTGTGATAGTCTGGCGCCTATTTTCTGCAATAGATTGAGGAGGAAGTCGTCATTAGTCTGAGGATCGACTCACCGTCGTGCAATTCAAAGGGGAACCACGTACAGGTATCAAATTCATTTGGGTTAACAATCATGCATGCAGCTTGCCGCATCTTTATGTAGTGAATCTTTTTTCAGTGTTCCGAAAAGTCATTTTTACCAACCACCTTTCTGAATCGAATTTATAGACTAAATCAACATAAAATCATAAAAAAGATCATGAAACGTTTCTAGACTAGACAATGTCGCCGTAACAAATGTACTGACATCATTCGCCATGTAAATAGTAGTTTCTTTCTCCCCCCCTGCCCCCCCCCCCCCCCCCTTTTTTTTTGTTAAATTGCTTAATTGTCGAAAGCCTAAACTGAAATTATTCTTTTCGGAACTGTAAAGGAATGAATTAGAAAACGGACACGTCAGCTATTTTCATTTCTCTGTGTGTGCATTCGAGGGTCATTCCGTTTAGAATCGGTCAATAAATTCCAGACGAAAGAACATCCAGTAAAGGTACTTTGCACATGGTATTGTTTTAACAGCGTTTTGATTGTTAGTTCGCCCTTCTGCAAATTAACTGAGCCAGGGCACGACACATTCTACAATGTGCGACCTGTGAAGACTCAAATCAGCCTGTGCATCCGCGCAGACTGATCTGAGTCCTCGCTGATCGATTGCGTCTTCTACAGCCTCCGGGCTATCCAGAGGGATAAATGAGAACCCTTGCCATACTGGGTGGATGTACTGGTGATCTGAGTCTTTGCTGGTCACGCGTCTTATTATAGATTTTGTCGTGCGCTGGCTCGTATAATGTATATCCCGATGTTAATGTGTGTTAATGTATAGCTTCATGTAATTGAACAGCAGTCAAAGAAGCAGCACAGGCTGCAAGGATTTCGAAATGATTTAAGTCATGAAAACTATTTGGACCCAGCTCAGTTGTTCAAAACTAAGTTGTTAGCTGATGTGAAGTTAAAACTCTATCTTGAAATATGGCAAATATATTGATGTTTTTGCAGAAAAAATGTGAGTAGCATTTGCATTCATTTGGTTTGCAGCAAAACTATCAATGTATTTGAAAAAAAAAACACCTTAGCTACAACAGTTAACGAGTTTGTCATTAACAAGCTCGTTAGGCGAACGATCCTTTGAACAACTGGGCCCTGCAAATTGATTATAGGTATTCCGACATTAATGTGTGTCAGTGCATAGCTTAATGTGAACGGCAGTCAAAGGACCAGCATAGGTTGTAGGCATTTCGAAATGATTGAAGTCATGAAAACGGTCAGATAAATTTGTAACTACTTAATCATACACAATCACAATTTAGAAGACTTCAACACCAGGTGCGCAGGGAAAGGATTGATAAGTGTCATTTCTCTATATGCTTCCGAGAGATGATTAAGTGCACAGATAAACGCCCCTGAAATTCTGCGATGAAGGATGAAGTCCCATGCTGTGAGTATTTGGCGTAGTAATCTGAAAATCTTATTCTCAACATGGGCCACACGTGGTAAAGTCGTCAGCTAATGTTGATTTATGTGTTTATTTCGGTGCATAAAAAAGAAAGTGTAAAAGAATTTCTTTTGGCATTTTTATGCCTATCATTCTGCATGCAAAGCTAAATAAATAACCTGTAATTCCTTTAATTTAAAATCGATTTACATTTCGAATTCTGGAACAACCTGAAGCCTGGAAATAGTACTAAGATAATGAGATAAGCTGTGTATTATTTTCGGCAACATCTTTGAGGAGATATTTTCTAACTTATAAAATAATAGTCCGACAGGATCCGTTTAGCGTGCTTATGTAGTGCGTTTATTGTAAAATATTTTGCATAAATAATTACTTTTATTTCTAAAGCGTTTCTGATTATTTTTTTGTTTCTCGTTTCGTTTGTTTGTTCTATTTTTGACGTACTGTTGTTTTGTGTTGATATTTCAGTATAACCTTACCTGGTGCCTTGAGAGGGATGTGTTACGTGCCTGTGGCCTTTCTTGGGTATCCCAATATTTCGTGTTTTTTTTTTTTTTTTTTTTTTTTGTTTTTTTTTTTGGCTTCAGTTGTCAATTGCAGGCATCATCAATTGCTCAATTAAATTAAGCTACCAGTGACATAGAACCTTCATAGTCGCCGATCAATAGCAGGAAAATCAAGGTTGAGCCGACACGCGAAGAAAAAGTGCCTTATGTTTTCTCCGATGTGTGGTTCTTCAAAATGCGCATGCGCAGTATCTTATTTGGGCTACAGACGGCGTTTTTGCTTCTTCAAGCTGTCTGCTACATGTTTGCGTAGAGCAAAGGTTCTGGCAAGACTGCGCCTTTGCTGATCGCCTATGTGAAAAATACCTTTTTCTTATGTTCGGTCTCATTTCTAAAGAGGCTCTGAAAAAAATAAAACCATATTTTGTTTACAATTCAATCAATTTTCTTTGTTTCCAATAAATTATATAAGAGACACAAAAGCGAAGAGGGATTTTGAGAAATATCACTTTGACACCTTTTACGTACTGTGCACATAAAATCAGTCTCTCAGTTACTGTCAACAAACAACTTCATCACCTTTAAATATGTTTTACTTTACATGTAAAACCAAGTTCCTCAATTACCTCCAACTATCATAGACATCAAATCGTATCAGAAACTTAGGGATACATCACTTTAAGAAACGCACTACGGTAGCAGCCAAAACAAATACTTGCCGTATTTACAGTCGAACTTCAATAGTTCGAACACCAATGGCTCGTTTAATACGGCTGGTTCGAATTTATTTTTCAGTCCTGATAACTTAAGAAAACACGTATTTATAGCTATATCAGGGGACTTTTCTTGGTTTATCATGAAATTGTATGTTGTATATATACTTCGAGGCGATTCTGATGAGTACACTTAACATACATTATTTTACAGAAGAGCGAAGAGATTTCTCTAAATTATCCGAGATTGCCGCGTGACCTGGTCGATTATTAACCGTCAGTGTCTCGAACTACCCATGTCTCGAATAAATTTCCATGGTTGCAAAGATGTTCGAGCCATTGAGGGTTTACTATACTTACCGTATTTACCTAAAATATTCGGGCACATTAGCTCATTACCACATTTTCCTAAAAAATAAAGAAACAAAAAAAAAAAAAAAAGCATGACAAAACCTACAATGAGACCTGTGTGACCAGCAAATACTCAGATCAGCCTGTACATCCACCCAGTATGGCAAGAGTTCTCATTGATTCATCTTCAAAGAGCCTGAAAGCTATAAAAGGCGCATGTGATCAACGAAGACTCTGATCAGACTGCGCGGATGCGCAGGCTGATCTTCGCTGGTCGCACAAGTCTTATTGTAGGTTTTGTCGTGCGCTGGCTCAGATAATACTGAAGATGACGAGGAAGAGCCTCAATCACAGATCATAGCCTGTCAGCAAGAGGATGAGTAAAAGACCACGATGGACATCCCATATCTTACAAACCAACAAAAAACAAATGAACCAGCTCTCTCTTCCCCGACTAAAGGATCACACGTCCACTATACTAGTGATATTCTAAAATCTACGCACGAGCCGCAAACATTGTTAACTACGATAAGACACCGTGATCTGATCTTACTTCGAGTAAATTAGCTCGTTACTTCGAACGAACAAACACGCCAAATTGTCATTGGTAAAAAAGGTTTATGAGAGTCTGTGATGAGGCCTTATTAGCCGAAACTAGCTCGTTAGGCCCAGAACTTGATACTTCGTCTATTTTCAGGGTTGTGAGTGTGTTTATTGCTCTTAAGGATAATTTCATTTAGAATATATTTAAGAATATTTATCACCTTCCGAGACGACATACTCTACGAATTAAATCAAATAACAGTCGAACCTCAGTAACTCGAACCTTTTTTGGACCATGGTAATTGTTCGAGATATGGGTAGTTTGAGCCACTGAGGTTTAATCATGACGCTAGTCAAGAAGCAAATTACGATAATTTAGGGACTTCTTATCGATATTCTAGACAATAATGACATGTTGAGTGTACTCTTTAGAATCGTCTCGATAAGGCGATTCAAATGAACACACACAACTTCTAATTTGATGACAACATAAGTGAATTTCCTTAATTGTTTGTTTTTTTCAGCTATGGGAAGAATTTCCTACGGACTTAAAAACGTGTTCGAAATAAGCCATGACAAACGAGCCATCAGTGTTCGAGTTATTGGAGTTCGACTGAATTCAGAATCTATTATTTCTAACGAACAGATTTACCGAAACATATCGGGTAAACCAGGCCCTATTTTAATCCTCTAGACAATAATGATATGTTGAGTGCACCCTTTAGAATCGCCTCGATGAGGCGATTCTAATGAGTACATATCAGTTACAAGTTCATGAAAAAATAAGAAAATGTCCTTAATTATTTGTTTTCTTGAGCTATTGGAAAAATTCTTACGTACTCAAAAACGTAATCGAATTAGCCATGGTAAACGAACCATCGGTGTTCGAGCTATTGAGGTTCGACTGTATTCAGAATCTATTATATACTCAACAAAATAATTTAAGGGTCGCTTAGTGCAATTTTCCATTTCTGTAAACTTTGACCGAGTCCATCGGCAAAAACACAGAAGATATTGAAATATTGTTGATTGTTTCTTAAAGTGATCCCGAAAAAAAGTGTTTCCAACAACAAATTTTGAAATGAAAATTTTCGTTTTAAAATTCGTATAAAATGCTACTTTTTACCCCCAAAATGGAAAATTGACATTTGAACATGATAATTAATGTCTTGACTTCAAACTGTAAATAAATCATACAGAAAGCTTTAATTTCAATCATTTTCCTACAGGTACCCTCAATAGATTATCCATGGTCTATGGGGCATCATCGAGGCAATTTTAGCCTGTTAAAGGGCTGACCTCTTTTTCTGGCCATATCTGTGTGTCTTTTATCCCTAAGAAGATTGTGTTTGGGGTAAATCATTGTTTTGACTAAAAATAGAAAATTTCAGATATTCTGAAAAAAAAAAAATAAATAAATAAATAAAAAAAAATAAAAAAATAAAAAATAATAAAATAAAAATAAAGCAAAAAAAACAAAAAACAAAAAAAAAAAAAAAAACATCATTTTGGGGTAAAAAGTCATTTTTCAGAAATTCCCATTTTTCTCAGAATCTTCTAGGCTGACAATTTTCGCACCATTGACATCTTGGTATATGTAGCTGAATATATTGTTAACATGTTGAGCTTATTAAATTGGGCTTGCAAATAGCAGTATTGCCCAAAGAATAATTTTAACAACTGACGGGTGGCATTTGAATGTTAATCAAAGGGAAAATGAAACTGGTGACCCTTTAATTATTTTGTTGAGTATATATAACGAATAGAAACACCGAAACATATCAGGTAAAATGAGGGCCAGGGGGAATAACACCTTCTGACATATACTCTACCAGCAAAATCCAAATCAGATTTATGATAACCAGCACATATATCAATCCATACAGGATGACGTTATTACAATTAGTATTCAGACAACTTAACTCCTTACCAGATTTGTTCGAAAAAAACAAACAAAACCACACAGATCCATCCACTGGTTATCTATAATTGCATCTAAAAATTTGCGGATTATTGGCAAACAAAGACGCCGCGTTCTGCGGCGTCTGATCTGGGAATACATTGCACATATCTGTGTATCCGACTGGTTAGTGTAAATGCGATAGGTACGGTTTTGGGGTTTTAATTGCATCAGCAACGCCAGTCTCCTAGAGCCAGATCAAATTGTCACTTATTGGTAACTCGAAAAGTCAACGAAGAGACTGAATATTCAAGTGCTTAATAAGTAGTCAACCGAGAGACGTCTTGCAACACTAGAGTTTAGCTGCTCATTACTATGTCAAAGTTGGACACGAACACATGTACATTGCTGTTTATCATCATGTTGCGTTTTCTGTCATCGGAAATAGTTCAGTGCTAAAGCGTTCTAGATTCGTGTGCTGACAACGATGCCTAGACACATTAATCAAATAGCATGCTTGTAACACCATTTTATGATAAACTTTCGTCACAACATCCCAGCTAAGTTCTAACGTAATGAACTTAAGGGCCCTTATCGTATATGTGGGCACAGAAGTCCACCTCCCTCTAAGCTGTTCCTGCTGACCGTGCCAAGGCACTTTCTCAAACGCAACTCTACATTTGCATAGCACTGTGCCGTTGTTTCTTAACATTGTTGTTCGTGACTGCTTTCGATGCCGCAGGAAGGCTGAGTTTCCTAGCCCTGAGTTATAAAAAAATGTTTTTCGCGCTCAACTAAGCAGGCTTTAAATATGAAATTACTAACAATTGCAAAATTGTTTCTTGCTAAATATAGCTGAGCATGAAAAATTCTCTGCTAATAAATATGAAACTGTTACTATCTATTTTGCCATTTTTATAATTATCAGCAGAGAAACTTTCATGCTCAGTTGAGTTGAAAATGAGAAAAAAAAAAAAAAGAAAAAAAGAAAAAAAAAAGAAGATATATATATATATATATATATATATATATATATATATATATATATATATATATATATATATATATAACCTCGGGGCCAGATTGTGTCTTTCCTGTGTAACTTAAAGTATTGGGGCAGACAAGCCTGAGCAAACAGTATAGACCCAGATCAGATGACGCAAATTTTGGACACATCAACAGGTAGAAAAAAACAGACATATTATAATTTTATGACAAGTATAGTAAGCAGTTATGATGACCCAATATTTAAGGTATTGTGAACTTACAAAATGTCAAACAAAATCATAAACACATTCTGTTGACCCCTCCTTCCCTCCCCCCTCCCCCGCGACAAAAGGTATGTGTGGCGGAGGAATCAAAGTGAAGGGATCGGCCGAGAAGTTCCGGCGAGGTAAAGCTGAATTACCAACCCAGTGCACATCATATAACATCACCGAGATTTAATTTGTTGAGGTTTGGCCGGTTCGATTTAGCGCTTCTAGTTTCAGAAGAAAGACGAGAAAGTCTTATAACTGTTTGGTTCATATCTTCGAAAATCGGAAGCCTTCGGTCTTATTTCTAACTGTTCGATATACGCAGCCACCAGTTTTGGAAGCTCTTCCGAGGCTTCCAAATAACCAGTGGAAAACTCGAAAGAGAGGAGGTTACGTTATCGGATAAAGCATCAACAAAATCGAATTGAGCATTGAGTGATTTGTACAGACGATGTTTGTGAGAAACCCTATTGGAGTTGATTGCAAAAACTCAATTTGATGTTTTAAAATAACTGTTGACCTTCTATCGTGGAGAGTAGAAAAATTCATTTTATGTTTGCATTGTTCAAAGTTGTTTAAAATGGTTGAGTTAATCGAATAAAATGTACCTTATTCAACTTTCTTTCATTTTCTGCAATATTGGGGACAAAAGCAAGTATTTCTTTGAATCTGGGCTACACTATGTTTGATTTGCAAGCCCATCTTCCATCTACTGTTCACCTTCTGTCACGTGACATACACACATCTGCTTGTGAAATTTACGCTTCCAGAAGATCTAAATCGAACCGGTCAATTTTGAAAGGGAGTAAAGTAACTGTTATGACAGAAGAATTGTAACAGAGGGAAAACCCTGTTGTGCAGACAATAAATTCATACTATGAGGGGTGTTCGAAAAGTTTTGCAAACGCTATGTATACTTGACAATCACAGGATTTACTTGTACAAAACCAATACGAAACAGATGGCTTATCATTACTGTATATTGTGTATAAATGTACTTGAAATCCACAAACCGGTTCTTTTGCAATTTCGATTGCTTTCAGGTGTACTTATAGATACTGTGTTGAAAATGGTCAGAAAACGAATAGAAAATGTTGCTGAAATCGGGAGTTATATAAATCACCGCTGTAAGTTGGGACTAAGTGTCAAAAGCATACATAATGAGATATGTGTTGTTTATGGGGACAACTGAAACAAATGCCATTTTCCACAGTTTATAGGTGGTTTACAAAAATTCAGTTCCAGTCAGGAATCAGTCAAAGATGCCTATTATTCAGGAAGACCCAAGTCTGCAATTACCAAATCTAACATTAATAAGATCAAGTCCATTAATTAGAAAGATGCGCGCTCCACTGCCAGACAGCTGGCACAAATGACAAACTTGGGTTTAGCATTCTGAAGAAAATTCTTAATGTTACAAACGTAAGTGCTCGCTGGATTCCCCGCTTACTCACCAATGAGCAGAAACATACGAGGGTGAAAATGACAAAGCAACTGCTGAAGACGTATCCAAAATATTTGATGAAAGGTATTTGAATGTCTCATAACTGGTGATGAGATATGGGTCCATTTATATGAGCCCAAGCGGAAAATTTATAACAGTTTAGAGGCTGTGAAACACGCCAAAAGACCAAGTATTGCTGAACGAACACTGGCAGGAAAGAATTTTCTTCGGAAAGTCTGGGCCACTCATGCAAATTTCTGTTTTAAAAGGTAGGAGTGTGTCTGGTAGCGTCTATAAGAATATGGTTCTGAAAACAAATGCGAACAAAAATGAGAAAACTACGTCCATAAAACCGGTGTCCATGTCTATTTGTTACATGACAATGCTCCAGCCTACGAATCCTCAACTGAAGCACAGTTTCTGGTCTGGAAAGGTCAATGTATTGTCGCACCCTCCTTACAGCCCAGACCTGGCCCCGTGCGATTTTTTCCTTTCTCCGAAATTGAAAAAAACAACAACTACCTGGTAGGAGATATAGGTCCAAAATTGCATTTGGTTCTGTAGGTCACCAGTTTCTTACGGGTGTACCCAAAGATGAGTAAGAAAAATGTTTCAAAAATTAGATTCAAAGATTGAAACAATGTGTTCTGGCTAAGGGGGGATATTTGGAAGGTCACTAGATAAAAATTTATCATCTTTAAAATAAATATCTCGAATAAAACGTGTCATTTGCAAACGTTTTTGAACACCCCTCGTATATTTTCAGTCACCATTATGATGGCTAATGTTAATAGGTACGACTAATCAATCGTTCATGCACAGATGGCTATCTATAAGTTTGGAAAACAATACTCGCCAATACTTTTGCAAACAGCGAATATTTCTATAAGCCTGTAAGCGTGTACGTCGAAACCGTCTTTGCTGGATCTTCTCTTTCATAGACAATGTTTTCACCAGGGACCTGTTTTGCATCATACTGACAGAAGCACTGCTCTTCTCTTGACCAGATTGGGAATGACGAAGACTTTAGCTGTTTATGTGTATACTTCGGGATAGATACTGTTCTACCATCGTCTGCCTCACATTCCTCCACGTTCATTCGAGTATTCAAAAGTCTATCATTATATTAATATGTTTTTTCCAAACTTTGCCCATATTGTTTACCGTATCTACCCTAGGTATTCAGGCAGAGAGGCCTGAGTAAACTGTGTAGAACCAGATCAGACGCCACATAACGCGGCAGCTGATCTGAGTCTTTTAAGTTCGTCTATCATTACTGACAAGGACCAATCCTAATCAACTGTGTGATGTGTTGTTATTTGTGTGTTCTAAGATGGCGGATGAGACCAATCTTAGCTCTAAACTGCCTGTTGCAGATAGAACAAGATGGGTCTGAGGAAGAAAGCTCTGTTGGTTGCTCCCCTTTTTATGACGCCTCGCCACTTTGTACGATCCTGTGCAATCTGTTCCCAATGACTCTGTTGGTATGTTGAAGTCTTTAAGGGAGGCTTTGAGGGTGTCTTTGTATCGCTTCTTCTGACCACCATGGGAGCGTTTTCCTACTTGAAGTTCTCCATAGAGGATTTTCTTTGGCAAACGTTCATCAGGCATTCTGGTAACATGGCCTGTCCATCTTAACTGTGCCAATTTCAGAAGAGTATGTACATTCTGCATCCCTGCTCTTTTCAGGACTTCTGTGTCTGGAATCCTGTCTTGCCACTTTATCTTTAGAAGTTTTCTAAGACAGCTTGTATGGAAGTGGTTCAGTCTTTTGGCATGCCGTTGGTAAACTGTCCAAGTTTCGCATGCGTATAATAGTGTTGGCAGCACTACCGATTTATATACTTTCAGCTTTGTGTCAAGTCTGATTCCACTTCGGTCCCAAATACTTCCACGTAGCCGGCCTAATGCTGCACTAGCTTTGGCAATTCTAGCATTGACTTCATCATCAATGTGCACAACTCTAGACAATGTGCTTCCAAGGTAGGTGAACTTGTCTAGCACTTGCAGTCGTTGACCTTTCATTGTGATGGTAGGCTCCTTGTAAGGCTTTCCAGGTGCTGGCTGATATACTACCTCAGTCTTTTTGATGCTGATTGTGAATTCATAGCTGTCACATGAATCAGATACTTGATCCACACATTTTTGCATTTGATCTGGGTCTGTACTGTTTGCAAATGTCACTTATATAGGACGCTAGAAATAAATTGGTTAAGTTACGCATAAACTGGAGGCGATGCCAGTCTGGTACAATGTACCCATGAAAAGTAAGCAACTGCCACTTTACCGTCACAGAACCAGTCATTTCCAATATACAAGGCGGCATTTCAGACACAGTTCATACTTTTGTTCGTTCTGTTCTTTATGAAGTGCTGTTTGTATTGTCGTTTATGTTTTTCAAATCGTATCATGGTTTGGGAAGTTTATGTTGCGTGACTAAATAAAAGTTAAAACATTGCCTTTGGGAAACAAAGATCATACTACGGATTAGAAAATGGGACTCACGGTTTTATTGAGTCTCTTCATAAGCAGTAATGAAGTTTGCAACATTGCTTACGCCCTCTAGCGTATACATGAGCAGACCACCATTTTCAAATATATCGCAATAGGCCCAACGATCTCAAAGAAAAGGAATGATAATCTGCACTATGGTCATGTACGGGGAGACGTTCTACAACATGACACTAAGACCAGCTGCAGTGTAGTAAAATAAACGTCAAAAAGATTGTCTTTGGAAGCAAAGAACACACTACAGATTAGAGAATGGGAGTCTCGGTTTTATTGAGCCTCTTCATAAGCAGTAATGAAGTTTGCAACACTGCTTACGCCCTCTAGGTATACATGAGCAGAACTCCATTTTCAAATATAAAAGAATGGGCCCAATACTTCAAAGGGAAATGAAATATAATTAGCTAGTTTGCTCTCTCTCTCTCTCTCTCTCTCTCTCTCTCTCTCTCTCTCTCTCTCTCTCTGTATGTGTGTGTGGGTTACATTTTGAATCGAATTCCTTCATAGCAACTGGTGTTAGTGCCGTGACGTCTCTCTACTTTTCACTACGTGGGTTATATTTTTTTACCCTTTGTTATCAATGAGTCGGATTTGATTCGATTTTTAATTTAAATGAGGGTCATCGACAAAGCCTAATTGGGCGAAACTAGCTAGGAGTCTGGCCCAGGAAACTTAGCTTTTTCATTTGTCCTTTTGTATTCATTGATCTCAAAAGTCATTACTTTTTGAATCTATTTATCTTCAATACAGCTGATGTTAGTGCCGAGTAAAGCCTTTGTAAAACATCTCCCCATACGTTTTCATTTCTGCTGACGAATTCTAGGCGGTTCTCCTGTTGCAGTGCTTCTTTGTTCATTGGTCGGATATGCAAATAATTTGCTTAAAGGTAGAAAAACGTGACAATAGGGGGATGTGTGGGACATCATGTTTACTAAAATTATTTGTGCAATGCAAAATATTGATAAAAAAATAATAAAGTATATAAATGATTAAAAGCTATTGCCATTGAAGAAAAACAACAACAGGAAAATAGTGATCAATCTACTTACTGTGCTTTTGACATCTTTAGAAAGTCGCTTGTTTTGCTTGGCGCTTTTCGCAGAATAAATAAATTTGCTAACTTTTGTCATGATTCAATGCAAAACCATGTGTCGTAACTACCTATGCAGAAAAAAAAAGTTTTATTCTAGTCGTTGTTATTTGTAAAAAAAGACGCTGCAGAACGCGGGGCCTGATGAGGGTCTGCACGGTTTGCTTAAATTAAGGAAGTTAATGTTTCAGTGAAAGTCTTAAGTCCCCATTCAGGACAGTGTCCTCAACCTACACTCAGAGACAATCGACCTACCAGTCATCACGAAAACATGCCTATATAATTTTGACCCCCTTAAACCCCAGTTTTATATAGTAAAACTGGGGTTTACAGGGGTATGCATTATTTTTCTTATTTCTGCTCCAAAACATAGATTGTGGACACTCGTTAGAACCGCCCCAGCGAGGCGGTTCTAACGAGTACCCACAATCTATGTTTTGAGCAGAAATAAGAAAAATAACAGAAATTTTATCTGAAACATTCAGGTGTTTGGTTGTGAAATTTTCAATATATATGAATAGGCGTGTTTTCGTAATGGCTGTCAGTACTTTGAGTGTTTTTTTTTTTGTAAATGCGCATTATCTAGGACAATGATCTACGGTGGTACACGGAGTGTATGTTGCGCAGACATGTTAAAATATGAAGAGCTAGCGCACGACAAAACCTACAATCAGACCTGTGTGACCAGCTAAGATTCAGATCAGCATGTTTATCCAACCATTAAGGCAAGAGGTTTTGTTCATTCCTCTTTGAATAGCTTTAAGCCTGTAGAAGACACATGCGATCAGCGAAGACTCTGACCCGACTGCGCGGATTGCAGGCTGATCTGGGTCTTCGCTGGTCGCACAAGTCTTATTATAAGTTTCGTTGTGCGCTGGCTCATAATGAATGTTGCATTTTAGTTGTAGAGGTCCGTCTTCCGCGCGTCCGTTTGTTAGCAGTTTTAAATGCGATTTCCTCCAACACTACAGGGAATAATGTTTTTTGTATATTAAATACAAATTTATTTTTTTCGGCGATTTTGTTTGGTTGCTATAGTAGCTAAATTATCCCATAAACTTTTAGAAGCGATTAAAACTAATATATCCTTTGGGAGAGATTCTTCCACGTTTATGTGTTATATGTGTTATACTTCTCCAGTGTTTCGTTTTGCTTTTTACCAACTGCTATGTTTAAGTAAGAAATACTTTATTTAAGTCAACATGAAAATAGCAGTAGTGGTCTTTGGGTGGGTCCTTACCAGGCTAATGCGTTTTAAGCTGATGAGGTCATTTGATTATCTGTCATCGCATCGGACATATAGGTAAACTAAAATTTCTGATATTTTTTTCTTATTTCTGCTCAAAACATAGATTGTGGGTACTCGTTGGAATCGCCTCGATGAGGCGGTTCTAACGAGTACCCACAATCTATGTTTTGAGCAGAAATAAGAAAAATAATGTTTACCCTTGTAAACCCCAGTTTTACTATATAAAAAAGGGGTTTAAGGGGGTCAAAATTATATAGGCGTGTTTTCGTGATGAATATTCTTTGGGAGCTCTATCTAGACTTTTATGCACATGCGTTTTGTTTGCTTCTCATGGCCTCGATAAAAATTAAAATAGATAATGGGAAGTCTTTAAACGACATTGTCTTCGAGACTTTTGAAACTTTGTAAGCCACACAAGATCCCTTGAGTTTATACAAGATTGGTGTTTGTCGGTCCGGTTACATTATGTGTTTTTACATTGCTTGTCATAGCAACATAAAGGTCCCATAAATTTATGATGGGAAAGCGATCAAATGACGTCTTCTCCATAACGAATGAAGCTATTTGATCTAAACATAGCTCACATGCATTCTGGATGATTCACTTCCAAGATTATTTATTATGTTCGCTGCCCATTTTGTGTGGATGTCGTGACAATAATTAACTCTAGACCGTAAAATATTAAAAAAGAAGGCATCTCTTCCGAAAATGCTGAAGCAATTTGGGGCAATTTAAACAATATTATGATTCTTAAACGCGTCTCTACTGCAATATCAGCAAACGTGTCTAATAGACATACAATGAAAATAATGGTTAATTACAGGTCCATAAATAATGATCTGAATTAAACTTGTTATAAATATTCCTTGGGTGATGTTTTATGTCCATCCGCCGTGTTGCCATAAAAACGGTTATTTTTACTAGAAATATTAGAACAAAACAATAATAATAATAATAATAGCAACAACAACAACAACAACGTCTTCTGCAAATGTACAGTTTCAATTTGTGCCAAACAGTGCATTATTTTAAAATATCATCAGCAGTTAGTCGACAGCAGGCTATCGTTTAGCAGACAGTGGACGGCTTTCATATGTGGATAATGCTTGATTCGCCAGTTTAAGCTCTGTCCGGTTTCATTGCATGCTCTTGTAATAAAATGTACACTAAATTATTTATGAAGTTTTAAGCACAATTTTAATTTAAAATGCTGCGTTTATTTTTAACCGGGAGAAATCCTGCGCATTGTTATTATAAATGTGGAATTGGAGATGGGATGATACTCAGAAATTATGAAAATGTTTAGGTATTAAAAAGAGTAACAATTTAAATGAACATTTTTAGAAGTTCAAAGAAGAAGATAGCAAAAACATTATTATGGCGATAACTTTACGTGCTTGGCAAAGGTTAAGGGAAATTAATACACTTTCAGGGGAGCAGGTCTGTCGAGATAGTATTTTCCTGCCGTCAGAAATGGGTCTACTCTACTACGAAAGAATTTGCTCCCAAGGGCTGCAAATATTTTCCTTGTAGAGTAGATGTCTTTCGAAAGGGGTTTTGTGACCCAAAGTTGTCTCCCCTGTAAAACATGACGGAAAAAGCTACCAAATGTATCAAGTGTCCCTCAAAGTGTGTGTGTGTTTTTTTTTTTTTTTTTTTTTTTTTTTTTTGTTTTGTTGTTTTTTTTTTCGAATAGAAAGTAGGTCATACCGGGATATATCGTTTTTGTTCATATACGTTTACTCTACCCGTGGAAACAATTCATTCTAGATTATTTTCTAATAAAATCGTGACGTAACACGATCTTTCTATTATCATCAGCTGGACATTAGTATTCAGACAGTGCGCATATTTTGGTATAAAATACAATTCACAAAGATCAAGTTGCCACTAAGTGTCTCTTTGAACCACACAATCATTGTAAAGTATCTAAATTGGACCCTAATTTTCATTATTACTGTCACCGCTGCAGCTTCCTACAATAGTGATAGGACTGATTTCTTTGTTAAACACAGGACTGAAGATGTTATTTAAAAGAGAACATCTGCTCTATTCTCGCCTTGTTGAAAGAAGTCCATAATCTAGAATTTATCAACAGAAATAAGAGTCTTTAATAACATTTCTCAACTGTCTGTGCGCAGATAAAATCTCTCTTATGACGCGTTTAATCAGCAGTTCATGTCGAGACCTACTGGTCAGCTCTCCACTTTAGTTTAATTTTGTTTTTTAGTATTTTAGCATGCTATCAATGGTGTTTCAGTTTCGAGAAAGTGGTAGGACTGATAAAGGCTTTGTTGAACAAACCGGAGCACTATTTCTAGAAGAACATCACATTCGGAAGAATTCGGTCCCTTTACAATTTGTTTGCAGAATTTGTTTGCCGTTGATGTTTTCTTCGAATATATTGAACAAGAAAAGAGAATAAGTAGAGACGTTTATTTATTTCCGGGTAACCTAAAATTACGTAAATTACATACCTTCTTATATATTTTACTGCATTAATGGAATTGCGAATTCTAGATACATGTACAACAAAAGGGACTCAAAAGCGAGTTCGAAACATCCAAGGTAAACCAGCCATCGGTGTTCGAGTCATCAAAATTTTACTGTATAATCATTAACAGCATAACGAAACAAATTTAAGGATTCACCTGTGAGCTGTAGCCATCGCAAACGAAAAGGCACAAGTAGAACTGCAGTAGGCCAGACAACAGACATCAGTGAAACAGAATGAGGCGTTCGTTATTCAGTCTGAGGGCCGTCACCATCGTGCAATTATCTCCAAAGACCTGGAAAAAATATTATAGTTTTTTACTATAGTTTTTCACATTATACTACATTCTAGTCATTTAACAATACAGTCGACTGTCGGTATCTCGACTTCGCTCATCTCAAATAACCGCTTATCTTGAAGTGAAAATCTGGTCCCTATTTACATGAAACATGGAAAAATCTAACAACAGGTAACAAAATATTGTAGAAAAGACTGATAAACTACTGCTTAAGTCAAACTTTACTTTTAATAATTTTGGTTTAGATTTGCTTTATATATTTTTTGTATTTCAACTTCTGTTATCTCGAACAACTGTTATCTCAAACTGAAAAGTATGGTCCCTTGGAGTTTGAGATAACGAGAGTCAGTTGTATGTAAAATGCAAATGCATTTTGGCTATTGAGATAAACAGCTTGGATCAGACACAGTTAGTCCCTGGCTTGATTCCTGATCAGAAGAGTTGATATATTCTGTAGCAGTATACACACATCCATTAAGATCATGTCCTATAAAATAAAATACATTTATTTAAGTTAAAAAGAAGCTATAAATCTTTTCATCAAACATGCAGACAATTGAGGTTTTTTCTCATAACTGAAGGATTCCATGCATTACATTTGTACATAAAAGCTGTCAAATTGTAGTCTTTGGATAATAGGCTTACTAAACGCCCATTCGTGAAAATAGGTTGTTTTTTGTAAATGTTAATATTTTCTCGGGAATGGGCAACGGACAAGTACACTAGTATCCTAGGAACTGGATTTCATTACGTCAAGAATTAGTGTTTGAAAGAGCCTTTCCTCATCTCATCGCCTCGCTTCCCCTTTTTTCCCCCTCCCCTCCTCTTCTCTCCACTTGTCTTTTCTCCTCCCCTCCATCTATGACCTCATGTTATTTCAGTCATGCCCAGAGTGCAAAGTAAAAGCATCACCGTGAAAAATAATCCTATGTGCTATGAGCACGCACGTTTCATCGGCAGCACTTTATCACAAATGTTTGAAAAACGATGGTGAAGAACATGTGTCAACAAGCAGCAAAATTCAGCAGCCGCAAGCATCAGTTAGGTGACCCACTCCCGCATAAGTGTCCATACTGAATATATTCTGTTGCCATAGTTCGTAAAGCAAAATAGTGGCAGACTATTGGGTAGATGATTATTACAGCGACAACCTTCAATTGTATAAAACAAATCCACACACGTAGCACCAAATCCCGCCCGAGACACTAAGTACTGAGTTAATGATACACTCGGGAAGCGACATGGACGCATAGATCATGAAGTACAACTATTACTCCACTTAATTTAGTGTGTTGGACGCATACGTCATTACGAAAACACACCTATTCAAATATACTGAAAATTTTACCACCACAAAATGAAAATTTTCAGATAAAAAAATTCTGATATTTTTCATATTGCTGCGCAAAACATAGATTGTGGGTACTCGTTAGAACCGCCTCCACGAGGCGGTTCTAACGAGTACCCACAATGTATGTTTATTAGTAGAAATAAGAAAAATAATGCACACCCTGTAAACCCTCAGTTTTACTATATAAAAGTGGGGTATAAGGGGGTCAAAATTATTTGCATGTTTTCGTGATGTGTTTCTGATATTAACTTCATTGGAAGACCGAAACCCCAAATATAAATGTAAATGCTTAACCTTTACCATTCTCAGGGCTAATATAGCTGACGACAAATTGGTGACATTTTTTTTCCTCATTCTTCCCAGAAAACAGGATTTGATATTTCATTGTCTTGGAGACAATTTGCATGAAATGTCAAATTCTGTTTTCTTGTAAAAATAAGAAAAAATATTTCAATATGTCGTCTGCTGAATTTTTTACCTAAAGTGCTATGCGTTACAGGAAAATAACTGTAAGCGCAGGTGTCGACAATCAGCTCTCCTACTAAGCACAAAACCATAACTATTAGCGAAAACAGACAGTGCATTTTTCCTGGTGAGACGACTTCTGAGCATTGTTATACATTTTGGTCTCTAGCGCTGAAAGGGCTAATGCTGGCAATACTATAAGCAATTTGCTTATCCCCAAGCAACTCGATATTTAAATTAAATCAGTATTAAGCCTATCCTCTTTGAAAAAGGAGTGCGCCCTTAAACATAGGTATTACAACGATATAATTGCTTTGATTTTAGCTTCCCGTCCACCTAATCTATTTCTAGCCTTCCTGAAACATAATTCTGCCCATGGTTGTCGCAGTGTTGCCATAGTAACACATATTAAGACGTTCTTTCTATCACAAAGAATGTCTTAAGGCCATTTGGACAGATGGGCATTAGCAAAAAGCTAATAAACCAATTATCGCTCTAATCACTATCTTCAACACTTTCGTCTAAGTGCAAATGGCAAATAATGGATGTGTCTTGTACAAGTATTTAGACACGTTTCCTTCCTTGCTTCGAGATTAATTGAACGCCAAAAACATACCTTCGAACATGTGCACCCAGCAAAGTTTCAGATCAGCCTGCGCATTCGCACAGTCTGAACAGGATCTTCACTGGGCTCAGTTTGGGTACCCAAAGATGCAAGGTTTCTTCATGCTGACAACGAAGACTCTGATCAGACTGCACGGAAGCGCAGGCTGATTTGAGTCTTGTTGAGCGCACATATCAGAATGTACGTTTTCTCAAGTTACGCTTCAATTTAAGACATAATGAACCATTTTTTGCTTCGAGGTTATTTTGATATAATGCGACGGAATCAGCATCAAGCAAGATTCGTAAATAGTTTTCTTTTGTCTCGTTTGTAAAGATGTGATTTTGTCACTTGTCTTTTTCGAGTTAAGTTGAAAAGAAATGTCAAATGTCACTCAGTGAATATAGGTTTTAACCCATTTAGGTCGAGTGGTCTCTTCTACCACAACTCTTTGGACCGGTCTATTTCCAATAGCAGATTGTCTGGTTAGTTGTTATTAATACTATATTTTATAGAAATTGCTGTAACAGATGCTTACAGTGTAAACCCTAATCAGACGCCGCACTCTCCGGCGTCTGATCAGGGTCTACACTATTTGCCAATAACCCTTTTGGCGGTTTCCAGACTAAAACGCATTAAGCAGGATTCCATTTTATCCGCTTCAAAATTTTTTGGATATCTATATAGTATTTACTAATAATAATGTCACACTAATACAGTAAATTGCTCTCATTTTGTTCAATTATTACACTCATTCATTCACTTAATTTAAAATGCGGGTTCAAAATAAGGTTAGTAATTTAACACTAACCATGCTATGAGCAAATTCAGCTGTCGATAAACTGATGACATTTTTCTTATTTTCCCTGAAAAGAAGATTTGACATTTCATGCCCATTTTCTCCAATGAAGACAATTTGCGTGAAGTGTCAAAACCTGTTTTCTCGAAAAAAATAAGAAGACTATTTCAAAAGTTGGTTCACTGAAAAAATTTCCTAGCATACTAACCATTAAAATATCAATTACAGTAGCTTCATTTAAAAAGTGAAGCAAAATTGCACGAGATATTATTCACCTTGTGGAATATACATATACGAAATAAAGACCACACAGTCTGAAAGGCCACACAATTTCACCAGGGCCTACTCTATTGGTTGATGAATAAGCATGTACGTACTTTCAGTTCGAGAAACCATTACGAAAACAAGCCTATTCAAATATACTGAAGATTTTACCACAAAAAAAAAAAAAAAAAAAAAAAAAAAATGAAAATTTTCAGATAAAAATTCGGATATTTCAAAACATAGATTCTGGGTACTCGTTAGAACCGCCTATGGAAGGCGGTTCTAACGAGTATCCACAATCTATATTTTTGAGCAGAAATAAGAACAATAATATATACCCCTGTAAACCCCAGTTTTACTATACAAAAGTGGGGTTAAGGGGGTTGGGGGTGAGGTCAACATTATATAGGCATGTTTGCGTGACGACAGGTATGTATGGATATATAACTGATATCGTTAGATGTATTATAATAAGTTTGTTTTTCCAACAATACTATTCATTCCTGGAAATGATTCTAATTAAATGTAGTCACTGCGACGTGACTATCAATGTATCCTATATGTACAGTGTGTTTGTTCATCGGTAATAGCCTTTATGGCTTGCGGTGCTAGTGTCTTCGTAAATGGCTGATGGTGAAAATCTTCTCTAAAGAGTCTGCTACAGAGCGAACAGGACAGAGCTGTATATGATTATGCAATCAATAATACTGTAATGAAAATCTGAAAGGTTGTGTTGGGAACAACCGACCACCAAAGATGGTTATTGCCGTGTATCGTTTTCTGGTCGGTTTCGCCTAAAGATAAATTGGGTAAATTTTTCAGCAGACGACATACTGAAATATTTTTCGTATTTTTCCCAGAATACAGGATTTGAAATTTCATGCAGGGTGTCTCTTTTCTGGTAAAATAAGAAAAATATCACCAATTTGTCGTTGCTGAATAAGCCAAGAGAATGGAAAAGGTTACATACTATAGTGTATTATTCTCGTACCATTTTACAAATGCATTTCTGTGTGACTCTGCTATTATAATGTAATGTGCACGCAGTTTGAATTATACAAGATACAAGGAAAAATGTGGGCTTTAGGTTATCATTATATTTAGTAAATGTCTATACAACTTTACCTCAGCAGACACACAACGTTGAAGCAACGTTGATTCAACGTTGATTCAACGTCAAGACGTTGAATCAACGTTGAATCGATGTTGTTTAAATGTTGTGTGCCTGCTGGGACATTACTTCAAACCTTATTTTAAATCATCAATTTGCTTATCAGCGGCTAACGATGGCGTTACAGACTAGCCAACGATTTTATTATCAATTAAACGAGGTGGATGTATTTAAAATTCACAGTAGTTTCAATAAAACACAGTTGTAAATCCAGCTAAAAGAAATCCTGGCAATAAAACATATTTAACAGGGTAGCAAGCACCGGTTTATAGTTTGTCAGTCCATAAATTTGAAGTAGAAACTAAGATATACTGATAGGTAGGGGCTAGTAAATGAGATCTAGATGATAACAGCCACAAGTGAGCCTCCATAAAATCAAATAATAAAACTGGGCCCAGTTGTTCAAAGCGTCGTTAGCTTAACGACGTCGTTAAGGGTCATTCCGTTAACTGTTTTAGCTGATCCAATACAAAATATTCTGATATTTTTTGCTGAAAAAATGTGAGTAGCTTTTGCACTGCAAAAGCTACTCACATTTTTTCAGCAAAAAATTTCAGAATATTTGCGTATCACTCGATGTAAATTTTACCGAATCGTTAACTAACGACGTCGTTAGCTTTGAACAACTGGGCCCTGGCCTCTTGAACATACTTTATTTGTTTGTTAACAACAGGAAATTTCGATGGTCACCTGCAGTTCTACTCGGCATTCAATGTATATTTTAGCGTTAACAGTCAGTCAGAAACAAAAGCAACAGATAAACAAGGATAAAAATCAAAATCAAACCTGACTCAAGCACAATCGTTCGTAACTTGTATATTTTATTGTCCCCCGCCTTTTCGAAGAAAAGCGGAGGGACACTGTTTTTGGTTTTCCGTGGGGCGTGGTGCGTGGTGCGTAGTGCGTGGTGCGTGGTTCCGAATTTTTAGTAGGTACTTTGTCCCCTTAACTCCTCCCACAGTTTTTGTCCCATCCTTTTGAAACTTTACAGGTGTTTTAAGGATGGTCTGAAGATGTGTATGTGTTTTTTTCAGAATCATGAAATTATTTTTTTTTCACTTTTTACACATTTTGAACTTAGACATTTTTTGAGTTCTAATATTACAGAAATCTATAGGGTGTAGGTACCTTGCCCCCTTAAGTCCTCCCATCGTTTTTGGCCGATCCTTTTGAAACTTTACATGGGCTTTTAGGATGGCCTGAAGATATGCATGTGTTTTTTTCAGAATCATGAAATTATTTTTTATTACTTTTTACATATGTTGAACTTAGACATTTTTTGATTTCTAATATTACAGAAGTCTATAGGGAGTAGGCACCTTGTCTCCTTAACTACTCCCACAGTTTTTGGCCGATCCTTTTGAAACTTTACATGGTCTTTTAGGATGGCCTGAAGTAATTTTTTATTACTTTTTCCGCATTTTTAACTTAGATATTTTTTTAGTTATAATCCTACAGAAGTGTATAGGGAGCAGGCACTTTGTCCCCTTAACTCCTCCCACAGTTTTTGGCTGATCCTTTTGAAACTTTACAGGTGTTTTAAGGATGGTCTGAAAATATGCATGTAGTTTTTTCAGAATCATGAAATTTTTTTTATTACTTTTTACACGTTTTGAACTTAGACATTTTTTGAGTTCTAATATTACAGAAGTCTATAGGGAGTAGGTACCTTGTCCCCTTAAATCCTCCCACAGTTTTTGGCCGATCCTTTTGAAACTTTACGTGGGCTTTTAGGATGGCCTGAAAATATGTAGGTGGATTTTTCAGAATCCTGAAATAATTTTTTATTACTTTTTCCGCATTTTTAACTTAGACATTTTTTGAGTTCTAATATTACAGAAGTGTATAGGGTGCAGGTACCTTGTCCCCTTAACTTCTCCTACTGTTTTTGTCCGATCCTTTTGAAACTTTACAAGGGCTTTTAGGATGGCCTGAAGATATGCATGTATTTTTTTTCAGAATCCTGAAACAATTTTTTATCACTTTTTCCGCATTTTTAACTTAGACATTTTTTGAGTTCTAATACTACAGAAACGTATAGGTAGTAGGTATACCTTGACCCCGTAACTCCTACCACCCCGTAACTCCTACCACAGTTTTAAGCCGATCCTTTTGATTACAGGTGCTTTAAGGATGGTCTGAAGATATGCATGTGTTTTTTCAGAATGTAGAAATTATTTTCTATCACTGGTTTCCTGCTTCAATATTTAGGTAAGTGATACAGGACCAATGGTCCTCTGGTTAACTTTACCATTTTTAACACCTCAAATAAAAATAAGGCGGGGACATAAATTCCCCATGGAATTTGCTTGTTCTTTTTATTTTACTTTGATCATTAACTTTCGTTATATGATCCCAAGTGGCATATGCCACTTGATGATCCAAGTACATTTGTATACATTAATTCAAATGTACAAGTCCATATCTCTAACAAGACTCATATTTATATTTTAAGAAGAAATTATACCTATAAATCATATTTTTGTAAAGACAATAAACGTTAACATCGCGGATGAGAGGGGGCAAGGTCGGTTTGATGCTATTTCAGGTTTTAAATGATTGTTTTTAAACAGTGCAAACTAATTTCTTTCTAGATTGTACCGTTTTCCTCTCCTGTTTTCAGCTTGCAAAAACCTTATCAATCCGCGAGTCCGGCCAATAACAAAAAAATCTTATTTACTACGAAAACATGCCTATAATATCTTAACCCCCTTAAACCCCACTTTTATATAGTAAAACTGGGATTTACAGGGGTAAACATTATTTTTCTTATTTTTATTCAAAAAACATAGATTTGGGTACTCGTTAGAACCGCCTCAGAGTTTTTTCTATCGGAAAATTTTCAGTTTTGGAGGCGGTTCTAACGAGTACCCATAATCTATGTTTTTAGCAGAAATAAGAAAAATAATGTATACCCCTGTAAACCCCACTTTTACTATATAAAAGTGGGGTTTAAGGGGGTCAAAATTATATAGGCGTGTTTTCGTGATGTTTAGTTTGTGGCGTGTGTACTAGTAATCTGTCATGGTTTGTTTATTCTTCCTCCTGGTTTCATTGGTAGGCTGTTCTGTGATTGTGGTTATTCCTGGACATATTCTTTACTATTTCTATTGAGTCTGTTGATTAACAGTAATGTGCAGCTCTCACCTCCTCACTCATAAAATCCCAATCACGTTTTATTTTTATTTTGGTAAACTTGCTATATTGCTTCAATACCTCAGCTTTCATGGTTATACTGTAAGTATATTTCATAGGGAAATGATAACATTTTCCGTCGGAACGTATTGCACATCCTTCGTGTTTTAGCCAAGATGGGCTGTCTGCAGTATTAGGTTCATTAAGTGTTCCTGTTGGCAACAAAATACTAAACAGGTATGAAAGAAGTGGATTCATCTTAGAATCTTCCGATGAAGCTTTGACAATATTACGTAAAGGTTTTGACTATATTAGTTCTCCCTTTTTTAATATATAAAGTGGTCAGCTAGAGGGGTTTACTGAGCTCTGAATAAACACATGAGCTCTTTTTAGGGTTGTGCATAAACCTCAGAAGTTATGTATGGAGCCCCTTGATTAAACATTTTGCTGAAAAAGGGCTCAACCGAACTTTGCTCAAGCTCTTTTGTTTTTACAGAAAACAAGATTGGAATGAATTGCCAAGTCTTATTTTCTCTGAGGAAACAATATCCCTAGTTTTTTTTTATCTGTTTAGTTAACCTGCAGAGTGCAAAACCGCCAATGTGTAGTAGATGGACATATAATATATGAGGTAATGTATCGACGTGGCGACGAAAATGTCAATTCGCAAATGGCTGGGATCTACACCAGGTTAAAGACACAATGCACTTCTTACATTATGGTTTCCAGGGTTTTCCCTCAGGGTTTTAAATTGAGGGTCCCAGGGACTCCCTTATGTAGAGTTAAGGGTTTCTTTCATAAGATTTAGAGGTTTATTGTTTTAAAGAGGTTAACCCTTTAAGCACTAATCACAACTGCAGCAGACGACACTTTGAAATTTTTTTTTCAGAGAAAATAAGGCTTGACATTTCATGTCACATGAAATGTCATGCCTTATTTTCTCTGAAAATAAAATCAAATTTAGAATGTTGTCTCCTACAATTTGCTTTTGCTTTACGATTAACTGTTGCTCAAATATTGATAATTCTTGGCTTTTAGACCGCAAATAGATCAAAATACAAAGCTACAGATAAATAAAAATTTTTGATTTGATTATGTAGGACCCTTGCCCCTAACTTTTAAGGGTTCTAAACAAGGTTTTGGGGGTAAAAACTGCCAAAATGCGAGTCAGGGAAAAACCTGTGGTTTCTTTGCACATTGTATGTTATAGACGATTTCTGCTCTTCTTACAGCTTACCAATTGTATCATTGCGACGTCGCAAATCGCAAATTCCAGACCTTGTGATAGACGTTAATCGTCGGTAACTATTTCTTGGCTTCCTACGTTGCTTATCTGACATAACCTGCCTCTCCAGTCGGTACTTTGAGAGGTCCCTGCTTGATTGAAGGATTTCTGGGAAACTCAGTTTCTGTGTTTCATCAGGTCAATTTTCATAGATAAGACAAAATTTATTTACCGTAAATACACACGACACATTAATTCCTAACCATACGTCTTCTAAACTTTTAAATAAATCAATTTGCATACCTGGTGATGCATTTCAAAGGCTGTGACTGATTGGAAAACAGTGTAAACCTTGATCAAACTCCGTATTCTGATATGTATCTGCACTGTTAGCGCAACCCTGTCTCTACAAGTACTTAGGGTAAATACATTAAATCAGCAATATTTGCAGATTTCTAAAATAACAAAGATAAACACATGCTTATATTTTTTGATAATTTATTTAGAAAATAATTATCAATTACATTCCATTTACAGAATGATTCGACAGAAAATAAAATAATCACAACGAATGTGTTCAAGAATAAATCTACAATCGTTAACAATAAACAATGGTACAGAATTTGAATTCATAGAATAATGATAACGCAATTATTCAAGCTGATACTGCAAGCTTCAGGTGATATTGTTGTCTATCAGTTTTATATAAATAAAATTCTTGCAACAGCATATTACAATTCTATTGATGTGAGGAAATGAACTCAATAAGCAATTCACTTCCATTCAAATGCTTTTCAATATTTTAAATTGATTTTATTGCGTACATGTACGTTTTTATCATGAAAGTGGATTAAACTGTGTTTTAAACCATGGTCTACTGCATAAGAGAAATATTAAATCAGGAGCCAAGAAGTTCGTCAAGAAGAATTTAATCCTTTCATCCCTGAGTTTCTAAAGTGCAATCTTCCACCTCTGAATTTGGACACATCATTTGTTGCTAACAGGAGTTTAGTCAAAAATCAGTAATACAATGGAAAGTAGTGTAGACCCTGATAGGACGGCTCGTCTCGCCCGGATCTAGACTTTTTGGCCAGGTATCCATGTTGGTCTGCAGGGATAGAAGGATTAAAGAATCTGATTTCGCGAATTAAACAGGTTTTGATTAGCTACTATCAAAGCGCAGACCAGGCCGATCTGCGATTTAACTATGCATTAATTTGTTTCTGTTAATTCAGATTTGAAATAATAGAAATAATAAATGAAGTTACCCTAGAAATACTAGAACAAGGAAGCATGCACCAATAAAAGAGAGACGAGGAACAATCGATGCTAAAACATAATGCCACAATCGCCACGTCTTCAAATCATATGACTATGACTCTTTGATTGTCAAGCCAGACATTACAAATACACGCCTATTCAAATATATTGAAAATGTCACCACCAAAAACTTAAAGTTTTCAGATAAAAATTCTGATATTTTTCATATTTCTGATCAAAACATAGATTGTGGGAACTCCTTAGAAACGTCCAACCGAGGCGGTTCTAACGAGTACACACAATCTATGTTTTGTGAGCAGAAATAAGTAAAATAATGTATACCCCTGTAAATCCCAGTTTTACTGTATAAAAGTGGGGTTTAAGTGGGTCAGAATTATATAGGTATGTTTTCGTGATGACACTCGAATTTGTCTGACTTTTGTACGCACAGGATGACTTAATTACCCCATATACTCTGATACCCTTGCCCTGAGGATATTAAACGTTTTTCATGCTCAACTTAGCTGAACATGAAATTTTCTCTGCTAATAAATATGAAAATGCCAACAATAGTTGGCATTTTCATATTTATTAGCAGAGAAATTTTCATGTTCAGCTATGTTTAGCAAGAAAGAACTTGCAGTTGTTAATAATTTGCAATTTATTAGCAGGACTTAGCATGCTCATCTGAATTGAGCATGAAAAAAGTTTATAAACTCGGGGCTGCCGTACTATCTAGGATTAGAAACATACATTAGACTATCTGGTGATATATCTAAATATACAATTTGAATAACAAACATTGTAGACTGTGTGACACTATTCTATGAATTCAAATTCCATATCTTAACCAACATTGTTATAGCTTGATAAGTTTTTCATTTCGTCGCTGGACATGTATGATCTAGATAAATTCATAACAGGATAAGAATTAATTTCTATCAATTTAAGCAGCAAACATATATAACATTGTTGTGGGTTATGATCAAACGCGCATCGCCAAGCGAAATATGTTGTGGGTATTCATTAGAAACGAATCGTACTTTTTGGTAGAAATAAGACTTTTATTCAAGCATTTAGCTGAATATTTCTCTTGAGCTCTGAAAAGTTTCACTTTCGGAATGTGTCTATAACTGGTAGGCTAAACGTAAAACGAATAATGAACATGCACAAAAAGTACCCATTGCGAAAACATGCCTATTCAAATATATTGAAAATTTCACCACCAAAAAATGAAAATTTTCAGATAAAAAATTCTGATATTTTTCATATTTCTGCTCAAAACATAGATTGTGGGTACTCGTTAGAACCGCCTCGCCGAGGTGGTTCTAACGAGTACCCACACTCTACGTTTTTGAGCAGAAATAAGAAAATAATGTCTACCCCTTTAAACCCCAGTTTACTATATAAAAGTGGGGTTTAAGGGGGTCAAAATTACATAGGTATGTTTTCGTGATGCTTAGTATTGAATTGAAGCAATGGTCATAAAGCCAGGTACAACGTATTTTAAAAATGGCCTCTGTGTGAATTTATGCTTTGCATGTGTTGTGTTGTATTATGTATGTAAAAGAATTATTGGGTATTGTAGAATCTATCAACGGAGAGTAAATTACCTACTGTCCTTTCTTTATCTCTCATTACGAAACCACGCCTATTCAAATATACAGAAAATTTCACCTCCAAAAACTAAACATTTTCAGATAAAAAAAACTCGGTGAAGCGGTTTTGACGAGTACCTACAATCTATGTTTTTGAGCATAAATAAGAAAAATTAATGTAACCCCTGTAAACCCCAGTTTTACTATATAAAAGTGGGGTCCATTGATTGATTGTGTTGGGGTTTAACGACACGTCAACCCTTGAGGGTCATTTTGTGTCGTCTCCCAGAGAAAGGGAGAAAAGAGACAGAAGAGAGAGTAGAGGAGATGAAAGAGAGGGACAGGGAGGAAAGAAGAACAGGAATGAAAGTGAAGAAACAGAAGAAATAAAAACATTCCCCCTCTACCCTTACCCACTACAAGGATAGCAGGCCTTGCCCAGCTGTAAGCCAATATCAGTTGGACGCCCCGGTGATGTAAGATACACAGCACCTTCGCACCACCCGACCACCTCAAGTGGGGTCCAAGGGGGTCAAAATTATATAGGCATATTTTCGTGGTGTAGAGAAGATGTTTAGTGCTTGGCCTTTTTTTTTTTTTTTTTTTTTTTTTTTTTTTTCTTTAATTTGGTGAATTATGTTTTCCATTGTTTTCAGGTAAAAAAAAAAAAAAAAAAAAAAAGAAGTGAAATCTGCTGCTATTCAAATTGAATTTGAAGTTAGAGGTAAGTGTCGACGTGTATATCTTATTGAGACATTTACTTTTTTATAAATCATACGAACAGATATAAGAATACATGAAGCATACGCTATTGACATGAGAAATTTATCAAGCTATATGGCGTTTTTTAATCTCCAAACAATACACAGCCTCTTTCATGTCAAAGTCTTCGATTCATTTTAAGGGAATAAATACGCTTCGTAGTTTTCTCCATTGGATTACAAGGGACACAATAGCTGTGAACTCATGTTTGTTGTCCTGCAGAGCAAGCACCTTCTGAACATCACGAAAACACGCCTATTCAAATATATAGAAAATTTCACCTCCAAAAACTGAAAATTTTCGGATGAAATACTCTGATATTTTTCACATTTCTGTTCAAAACATAGATTGTGGGTACTCGTTAGAACCGCCTCGGCGAGGCGGTTCTATCGAGTACCACAATCTGTGTTTGTGAGCAGAAATTAGAAAAATAATGTATATCCCTGTAAACCCCAGTTTTACTATGTAAAAGTTGGGTTTAAGGGGGTCAAAATTATATAGGTATGTTTTCGTGATGAATAGGGATGTTTTCTAAAAGGAAAGAATTTGCGTTTCTTTCCTTTTAGAGTAGACCCCTTTTCAGAAGGGGAAAATAAATTTTAACAGACCTGACTCCCTTTTTAAAGTGTATCCATTTTCATTAAATATTTCATTTTGAATAGAGTCTAAATACGAGGACCTCCCAGGGAGGGTACCTCTTCCCTTGTTCCCGTGAAAAATCTCAGCATTTTCCCTTGTTCCAAAAAATCAAAATCTTGATTTTCTATGATCCCTGCTTCCCAAAATTACATTTGTTCTCCTGTTCCCTTCATTTTTAGACCTGTGTTCCCTTTTTCCCTGAAATAAATAACATTATTTCCATTTTCCCCATAACCCGTGGTAGGGCCTCAAATACGACTTTCCAAATATTCATTACTTTTCGACAACCTAATTATCATGTTTCATTTCTTTTCTTACTAACAGCAAAATTCCGTATTTACCCATAATATTGGAACATGTTGATTCTTTACCAATGCTTCCTCTAAACATTGAGCACGCCTCTTTTTTTGTTTCCGAAAAAAAGATTAGAGGAGTGTCAAACAGTGTAGACCCTGATCAGACGCCATGTTCTGTGGCGTCTGATCTGGGTCTACACTGTTTGCCTAGATCTGTCGGTACCAACACGTAGGGTTATTTCGGTACCAACAGTTTTCCAAGCCAAATTGAACTGTTTCTGTTTAGTACGACGAATCGTCTGTCATGAAAAAGGTTGTGACAAGACGTTACCTCATATACAGTCGCATTAAGAAAACAAGCCTATATCAAATATACTGAAAATTTTACCACCAAAAATGAAACTTTTCAGATAAAAATTCTGATATTTTTTTCCTATTTCTGCTCAAAACATAGATTGTGGGTACTCGTTAGAACCGCCTCGCCGAGGCGGTTCTAACGAGTACCCACAATTTATGCTTTTGACCAGAAATAAGAAAAATAATGTATACCCCTGTAAACCCCAGTTTTACTGTATAAAAATGGGGTTTAAAGGGGTCAAATTATATAGGCATGTTTTCGTGATGGACTCTCGTTATCTCGACTTCGCTTAAACCGAATAACCGCTTATCTTGAAGTGAAAACCTAGTCCCTGTTTTTACATGGAAATCCAACGACACATAACAAAATATTGTGGAAAATAGGAGAAATTGCTCCTAGGGAGCGATTTCTCTTCTTTTCCACAATATTTTCAATATCTCTACTTTAAGAAGTCAAATCACATATTCATTTATGAAAAGTTGTTGCTCGATTTACTTTTCCCTCAAGTCTACAAATCTGATATGTCAAGGTATGGGCATCGAAGTGCTTTAGAGAGTCCCTTGGACTTCGAGATAACGAGAGTCGACTGTAATTTCAAAGACAATAAATAACATGATAAAACTAATGGTTTCTCTCTTTCAGCTTCTTTATTTAGCTAACAATAAACTAACATCCAAAGCTAAAATCTTACAAATACACATAAAATAGTCTAAGTAGCACTCAAAATAGTTAAAAGAAATGAGGCATATAAGTGCAATATTTTCGCAATCACGTTCTGAATGAACACACTGCAATTACCGTCTGTTTTAGGAATCAATCTGGATCTAATTCAAGTTTTTATCTCGTAAGACTAGACAAAATACGCCACTGGCTTTATTAGTTTGATGTATGCCTTGTTTAAACCCTTCAAGTACTTATCACTACTGCAGCAGACGACATTTTTATTCATTTGTTTTTTTTTTTTTTGTATTTCTTAGAGAAAATGAGGCTTGGTATTATAAGCATGAAGATAAATGAATCTTCTGCCAAGGAGATGATTTACATGAAAAGTCAAAGCCTTCTTTCTCTGAAAAATAATAAACAAAAAATAAAATGTCGTCTGCTACAATTTTGCTATCGATAAAAACAAGTAACATGTAATTTTTATTGACCGTTTCTTCTTTTCTAAGAAGAAGGACCATGACATATTACACAGATTCAGCAGACGACAAACTGACGATATTTTTTCTTATTTTCCCCAGAAAACAGACTGGTATTTCATGCAAATTGTCTGCAATGACATTTCATGCAAACCCTTTCCTTAGTAGATAATTTGCATGTATTGGGAAAACAATATTTACAGGTAAAAAAAAAAAAGAAAAAAAATATAATACAAAATGTCTGCTGGAATTTTACGTGTTAATCAAAGATGACAAGGTTATCTATATATAATTTTCATCATCATCCTCGTTGTTCTGCAAATCATTTCTCAATTGCAACTGACTGTCCGATTAACAGGCCTTTATTTGTTAAAATCGCCAACGATTTAGCAAACGCAGGTCAACTCATTATCAACCAGACACACAGTATGTTAGTTTACACATAGTTGTATCGTAAACTCGAATATTTATCTTTTTCAAGCTGAATCTTTGCGATAACGTTTTAAATATATGTTTTTGAAGAAACTGTCTTGAATAAAAGCTATATGGGATGACAGCCGCCGACATATCAGTGAGGTTTCGAATTTGAGATATCCACCGGTTAAACTGTAATCAGATGAACGTTTAAGGATTTTCTTACGTTCCGCAGAATTTTAAAGTCGAGGAGAACCGCCTTTTACACTTCAATGATTGTAAGAACCCAAGATCAAATTTATTGATTAAAAGATGAAATATTATACAATTATTTAATATTGAGGTATTAGATATGACGTGATCTCTGCCAGAGAAAACCAACATTGACCGAGGCAAGAGCCGAGGTCAATATTTGTATTCGATACCAGATATCTGAATCATATCCAATGCCTCAATAGTCAACAATTATTATATAGTTTGTACTTTCTCTTGATAACTATGGTAATAACAGTCAACTCCAGGCTCCATTAATACAAAAAAAAAAAAAAAAAAAAAAAAAAACGCGCGTAGACGTCGGTGTCATTACTAGCGACGTCATCAAAACTTGATATTGACTGGTTTGCCTGCGAATGATATTACTTTTTTCGCGCAAGCTAGTCAATATCACACAATACTGTCCGGACTTGAAGCATGTCAGAGCCAATGAAAGGTCGTTTATTTATAGATCATATTATAATTATGTTTATTACTATTTCCGTAACTAAACGCCCCTTCTTGGATATCATTAGAATTGTCTGAGCGAATGATTCTAAAATGGTCTTAGTAGGTCACTTAGTAGAACCGAAGAGAAAACGCAGCTAAATGTCCTGGTCATCTAACGCCTTAAACTGTTTATAAAATTGAAGTCAAGGCTGACTGAATGCTTGAAAATAGCACTGAAATAGCATGCATTAAGCGATTGTTGGCTATCATTAGTGTACATTCCCCCCCACCCCCCCCCCCTCTCCCCCATCTCCCCCATTCTTACTTGGTATTTTAAGTTTGTTTTTGTTTTGTTTTGTTTTTTTATTTGTTTTTAAATCTCTATCTGTGCACAGCAAAACTGCTGAATATTATGTCCGTGGAACGTTTTTGGCGTCTAACTTATCTGGATATTTCTTATAAAACTTTTATTTAAACAGTAAATGCGAAAATTCACATTGAAAAAGATAAAGATTCGAGTTTAGTATGTCTTATCAGTAGTGTAACCATCAGAGTACTGTCTACACTAGTTATAACATCTCTACCCTGGCGTTCGGTAAAATACTTTCAGTTTCATAATTCTGTAGCAATACTTTCATTGAAAGCATTAAAGAAGTAACATCAATTGTGCAAAAAAGCAAGTTTCTTACAATTGATGAGTAACAAAATAAAGACCACTATGCCGTACACGCAAGCAACAAAGACCCAGATGAGACTGTGTATTCGCACAGAGAGAATAAACTGATCAGATTCTGTGGATACGCAGATTGATTTAGACATTTGTTGTTGTATATGCATCACGAAAACATACCTATGTAATTTTGACCCCCTTAAACCCCACTTTTATATAGTAAAACTGAGGTTTACAGGGGTATACATTATTTTTCTTATTTCTGCTCAAAACATAGATTGTGGGTACTCGTTAGAACCGCCTCGCCGAGGTGGTTCTAACGAGTACCCACAACCTATGTTTTAAGCAGATATATGAAAAATATCAGAGATTTTTACCCGGAAATTTTCAGTTTTTGGAGGTGACATTTTCTATATATTTGAATAGGCGTGTTTTCGTAATGGGAATATGGGTATCTGCCTTGCCTTGCACATCAGTTGTAATAATGATCGTTTACACAGCATGAAGCAAATAAGCATGAAGATAAATGGATAGACCTGGACCATTCTGACGCCGTTTGACACCAGGAGACATCTTTCGCATTTAGTATTACGAAGTTGCCTCTTAAGTTTTAAAACGTTGGGGCTAATTCAATGGAAATAATTTGCTTCCAGAGGGAGAAAATTTCTGTAAGCGTAGCCCCAATGAGACTGGAAATAGTTCCAAGTCAGAATTATTTTCAGGGGCGGACCCAGGATTATTTCTGAGGGGGGTTCGATTTAATCATATTAACGTACTTACTCTACGTATTTGGACAGACAGGCCTGAAGGCCCTGAACCCCCTCTGAATCCGCCCCTGGTATCCCTCGAATATGTATGCATTGTCCTTTAATAGGATGAACCTCTTTTATCGAAGTAGAAAACGACTTGATGACACAATCTACCGGTTAACACCCATTTCCGTTAGCAAACCCATTCAGTCCGATCTGAGTCTATGTTTTCCGTTTCTTAAAACTACATGTGCCGAATATCGTATTAGCAATCAATTAGAAGCCTATCAATCTGCTCGGTGTGGGTCTATCCTGGTATTCTATGAGCCGGGGCACAGCATTTTCTACAAGATTGCACGTGCGCCCAATGAAGTCTCAGATCAGCCTGCGCATCCGCACAAGGTGATCAGAGTCTTCCATGTCAACACTGGATCAGTGCCCTCCAAAGACTTTGATCAGAGTGTGCGGATGAGCAGGCTGATCTGAGCCTTCCCTGGACGGACATGCAATCTTGTAGGAAATACTGTGTCCCGGCTCATGTATAATTGATTTGATGAAGATGCCATGCAGCATAATGAATTGCATTGAAATAAGGGAATACTAGAGCTAACAAAAGAACAGATCAACTTTTCACATACCTCTTACAAGACAATGACATATACAATATTTCATATGATGTACAGTTCTAACATATATAAACCTGGGCCAGATAAGAAGAAAAGAGTAAACACTAGGACGAATTGAGCAGTCGCGGTTTCTACGAAACTGTGAGTGTTTTTATATGAAATACATATCGTATTAACCCTTAATATTTAGATATTGAAACTTCTGACCTTGCTTATTATCAAATTTGTCGTGTCTGAAAAGCACTAACACAAAGGCAAGCGTTTAGACACTGATGGATCTGCGCAGTTTGGTCTGGTCCTTAATGTTTGCTGAGGTATGTCAACCCGACGGTTAAAGACATAGCTGGAATAGGACAAAAAGTGGAACCACTAATTAATGATTTTATTTCTCCTAGCTAAATGCTAAGCCAGAGAGATCAAAGGCATGTCATAAAGAGGGGACTATTTTTGTTCCAGCAGGGTGAGAGGGGGGGGGGGGGGAGAGGGGCGGGATATAGCCTTCTGAGAATAATAAATATTTGGAGGGGATATTACCTATGGATAAGAAAAATAAGCCAGAATAAACCCCTATTGGGCCTCTGCCTGTCTATCGTTTATTTACAATTTACTGGATTTTATTGCGCCCAGTCTCTTATCAGTGATAAGAAATGATCAAGACAGATCTTATTTTATACCTTTAAGGTTAGATACCTGTCTGTCTAAAAACTAAGGGTGAATACATGTGTATGGTGAAAAACACAATGAACAGATAATTATTCCACTTTTTCGTATTTTTTGTATATTCGACCTCTCGAATAATATTCCGCTTCGAAGTGATACAAAAAAGTAGGAATGGGCTTTTAGAGTGAACTACCACCGTATTCGCCTGTGTCGTCCAAACTGTTTATTCAAACCGGGCCCCAGTTTATGTAAACCACGTAAATAAGAGCAAAACCAAAATGTAAAACAAACTACTTCATACTTCCATTCCTTTGTGAATTGTAGCATTTAATGAGCCCCAATAAGCGAAAATGTGCCTTCGGGTCTTGTGCGGGCAGTGAAGACCCAGATCAGACTGCGCGAACGCGCAGTCTAATCAGGGTCTTCGCTGTCCGCTAACAGAACCACTGGCTACTACAATGTATGAATAGAGAGGAAAAGCACAGTCGATACTTTGCGCATGATTTAAATGTTTGAAGGCATGTTTTCGCTTGTTGTGGTCCGTATGATTATGAGTTTGAAATATAAACCAATCAAATCAATAGTAGAATATTTCTGGTATTAATTATGATCCAATAGATGACTTGATAACCATACAGTAACTCTACTTTTGATAATACTACATCACTGCAAGTTTGGTGATAATTCGCACATCAGTTTCAGAGATGTTATTGCGACAGAACTGTTGATATGGGTCGCTCACTTACTATCAAGCATAAACTGATAATCGAAAATGCTGTCTCTGAAAAAGTCACGGTAACCAAAACCTAATCCGATCTTAAGCATATCTAAAAGTTGCACTTCGGCAAGTTTGGTAACATTCCATCGTATGTGTCAAATCAGGCAAATAAAACTGTTAATAACTGTGTCTACACTTTTTCGGTTACTGTCACAACTTAGTTCGTTGAATATCAAACTGACAAAAGACAGTGCGCTATATGATTTCATTTTTACTGTTGTAAAAATCAAATGTTCAATGCTCTCTGAATATACACAATTGAATTGATATTGGTATTCTACTTATTTCAAGGGTAAAGTTATCTTAGGGTTAAACAATCACCATTAATGAATAATCACATGAAACTGAAATGAACTACGTGTACTGTCAGATTTCAGCCGAAGTTTATACCGCATTTCCCTAACTTTTTGCCGCATTGACTTATCACTATATTTGCTTAAAATTTGACCAAGTCCAAAGTACTTAATGTTGACAAGTCTAAAATGTTGAATGAGTGTGAAATATGATCAGAGGCCGCGTTCAACGAACTTTGATCCGGGTTTACACTAATGGCGCAGGGATGTATGTTTGAATACTTAGGTAAAAATGGTAAGCATTACGAAAACACGCCTATGCAAATATATAGAAAATTTCACCTCCAAAAACTGAAAAAAATTCAGATAAAAACTCTGATATTTTTTTCATATTTCTGCTTAAAACATAGATTGTGGGTACTCGTTAGAACCGCCTCGACGAGGCGGTTCTAACGAGTACCACAATCTATGTTTTTGAGCAGAAATAAGAAAACTAATGTATACCCCTGTAAACCCCAGTTTTACTATATAAAAGTGGGGTTTAAGGGGGTCAAAATTATATAGGCGTGTTTTCGTGATGTTATACACTAAGTCAATTTCACTAAACGGTCGCATGATTAATACAAGTTCAGTGGTCGTTCATTCTTCTTGCGACTTCGAAATTAAATCAATTACACGTCAATGTACATAAATTCATGTACAAATCGGTTTGTACAAAACAGAAAAATATAATAAAACATAAGAAATAATAAGCTAACCAACAAAACAACAAAACACAATCACATGTAATATTACACTTATTTACGTGGTTAAATTTATACATATTATAATATTGCACACCTTCGTTTGTTTTCAATTTCACAACCTATTGAAAAGGGCGGAGAAACCACATTAAAGGGAATTGGATACACTGTAAAAATTATCTGCCGTTTTTAAAACAGCTGTAACGACTTCCTGATTGCTCTCCTGTACACACGTCCCTTCTAAAAAGGTCCACTCTAAAACGAAAGAATTTGCTTCCCTTGGAAGCAAATTCTTTCATTTTAGAGCAGACCTTTTTTTCAAGAAGGACCTACACAATTTTTAAAGGTTTCATACTCTCAGTGTGTATCTATTCCTCTTAAACATATATATTATCGAATGAGGTATTGTTCTATTTGTGATAAAAATGACCTCTAATATATGTTGTTTTTGTTTCATGCAGAACATTGTGGTGGAACTACTCTCCTTTTGACATCACTCAAAAAGACAATTTTGCTTGTCGTTTTATTTTAAATGAAAATATTTTGTTTTGATTGACCATTCCTTATCACGAATTATTTGTATTTTTTTTTTATTTTATTATTATTTTTTTTTCTTCTGTTTCTGCGCTTTGTTTTCAAATATTCACTGTCAAATTAATTTTTCGACCGAAAATGGGTCTGGCCTAAGCAATTTAAGTAAATTGTGATTTTGGAAGTTTTATTAGAGATTATTCGTTGCTTTTCTTCGCTGAAATTTTAATTAATGAAGTTCCATAACAATACGGTGAAAATTTCAGAAATTTTTGAATAAATGAACCTTGTTAAAATCCTGCATCCAAACTTCCTACCCTATTGTTTTTTGCATAATCTTAGCTATATATATATGATGAAACGTGAAAATGTTGGATTTAAAAAAAAAACGACTAGTATAAAACTTGTTGTGCATAGGTAGTTTTGACAAATGGTTTTGCATTAAATCATGACAAACATTACGAAAACAAGCCTATTCAAATATACTGAAAATTTTACCACCAAAAAATGAATTTTTTTAGATAAAAATTCTATTTTTTTTTTCTCAAATTTCTGCTCAAAACATAGATTGTAGGTACTCGTTAGAACCGCTTCAGCCTCCCCTGTAAAGCATATCGCTCAGCGAGGCGGTTCTAACGAGTACCCACAATCTATGTTTTTGAGCAGAAATAAGAAAACTAATGTATACCACTGTAAACCCAGTTTTGCTATATAAAATTTTGGTTGAAGGGGGTCAACATTACATAGGCGGGTTTTCGTGATGGTTTGCAAAAGTACTTCTTCTTTGTAAAGCGCCAAGCAAAAGACAATTTTCTGAAAGATGTCGAAAGCACAGTAGTTTAGCAATTACATTTCAAAAACGAGTTGAAAGTATACACCCACGTAGCACATCAGACATGTGATGAGCTCTTGACACACACAATAACAGAGCTCTCTACGTGAAGCTTTATGCCTCACTTAGGCCGCTCAAGCAGAAACGGGTTTGATTACATGTATATGAATCACTAATCAACTCCACCTAGAATCGTTCGCAAGAAGATGGGGATGGGCGCGAATAAGTTTCTTAAAGAGTGCATTTTTCAAAAGTAAGAAAATAATTTAAGTTCAGAAAGCTCTCCCTTAGCGCTGTATCATTTCACTCTAAAGCATATCACATTTCAAATAATTGGGAGGCCAAGAAAAGTTCTGTTATGATAATGACCCCGACCAACCAGCACACTTGACTGCACAAATGACCAACCTGTGCCAAGCCCTATTTAAAGGAGAGAATGAATACACTTTGAGGAGGGACAAATGTCAACGGTTTCTTTTCTTTCCGTCGGAAAAAGGATCTACCCTTAAAGGAAGAATTTGCTGCCCTTGAGAGCACATTCTTTCCCGTTTGGTAAGCTTGTTTTTTTTTAAGTATCCTTGCCAACATGAAAACAAACGTGCAGTCACATAATTTGTCGTCTTGTAAAAATCACCGAAAATCTACCAAGTGTATATAGTCCCTTTTAGACGATAATAATCACATCAATTTGAAGTTATTTAGAACCATATTTTATTTATCGAAGTAAATTGTACGCTCCACCAACGTGTGTTTCTATCTATCTGTAGGCTTCACATGGGTTTTATATGACACAGGCTAGCGTATTTACCTATGTATTGGGATACCTTATCTGTTTATCATATTTTTTTGTCCTAAAATTTGAAACAGACCACTTTACTACCTGTTGATGTATCTAAAATATTGCTGTATGTATGGCAAACAGTGTAAACCCGGATCAGACGCCGCGTTCTACATTGTTTGCAAAGGCTTATCTGTCTGTCCCAATACATACTGTGCTTTCGACATCCTTTGGAAAGACGGTTTTTATTCGGCGTTTTATTTCCAATGGGAAAATTGACTTGTGTTTGACAATATCTTATCAGAAACCATTTGTCGTTTCTGTTCTTATGGTTTGTTTTTTAATATTTACAACAAAAATGTGGCCCAAATTGGTGTGACCTATGAAATTTCTTTAGTAAACTGGAGGCTTGGAATTTTATGAAATTTATTTGTTTTTCTTCAGTTATTTCAAATAACTGATGTTCCATAACAGTACTGTGAAAATTGTAGAAATTTTGAACAAGTTGAACTTGTTGAAAACCTGCATTCAAACTACCTCCCTAATCGATTTTTGCATAATTTGCAGCCATTTTTACTATGGAAAATGGAAATATTCGATTTGTTTTAAAACCAATGTCAGACTAGAATAAAACTTGTTCTGCAAATGTAGTTACGACAGACTGTTTGCATAAAATCATGCTAAAAGTTTGCAAATTTACTTCTTCTATGTAAAGTTGCAGGCAAAAAAACAACTTTCCGATAGATGTCGTAAGGAGAGTAGGGTTATGACGGTTATTTTACATTTTGCTTTTCTTTCACAAAGAAAAGCATGTGTAATACAAACATTCTGAACCTGGACCCAGTTGTTCAAAACTAATGTCATCGTTAGTTAACGTATAGTTAAAACTTTGATCATTAAATATGGCCTATACGCTAATATTTTTGCTGAAAAACTGTGAAAGCTACTCACATTTTTTTCAGAAAAAATAATGTGATTTAGATATCGTACTTACTAGAACAGTTAACATTTTGAGCACTAACGAGCTCTTTAAGCTAACGATGCTTTGAACAACTGGGCCCTAGTCTATAATCTTTACTTAGGCCTCCTTTTGGGAGTGTTAGGCATTTTATACGGAATAATCGTAATTAAAAGTTTAATCCCTAAACTTTCAGAACGAGTTTGATTAACACGAATCTTCTTGATCATTGGTAAAGTAATGTCTTTGTTGAATGATTAATCTTTGACATATGGTTTAACGATATTTACTTCTTCTTTTTTTTGAGAAAATACAAGTAGTTGTTCATTGTCAACGACTGGTTCTAGAAAGAGGATCTGGACGAAAGCTTTAGATACTCATTTAATGAGTCCATTTCCTCAATATTTTGATATTAGATTTTGTACGATGCTCAAACTAGGTAAACAATAAATATGCGTCCCAAAGTCAGAAGACGTACATGGGTGCCTAATGGTGAATGATATGACTAAAATGTCTAACCATACCGTATTCGACTTAATTATCGCACATAACCCTATAAGCACACAGTCATCACGAAAACATACCTATACAATGTTGACCCCCTTAAACCCCACTTTTATATAGGAAAACTGGGGTTTACAGGGGTGTATACATTAATTTTCTTATTTTTGCTCAAAACATAGATTGTGGACACTCATTAGAACTGCCTCACCGAGGCGGTTCTAACGAGTACCAACAATCTATGTTTTGAGCAAAAACAAGTAAAAATGTACGATTTTTTTATCTGAAAATTTTTATTTTTTTGATGGTAAAATTCTCAAAGTATTTGAATAGGCGTGTTCTCGTAACGCAAGCAATTCCATAGTCTTCAGATTCCAGCCAGTATACGTTTTGTCTGCTTCTTTATAAGGGCATATGTTGTGGATGCCCATTTGAATTACATTGACTTGTTAATGCAATTTAATTGAGTACCCACAACATATGCTTTCATAAACACAAAAACATCACATAAACACCATTAGATAAGTCATTGGCTGATCTAGTTTTTAACGCGTACTCTTAGTAGGTGGATACATATTTTACTGCAAGTTGTTTTCCCAGTAATTTTGAAAAAACTAAGCGCACAGTGCGGTAAGTAGTTCGAATGCGATATTTTTAAGACTAATTCATCCACTAAAGCATACTATCCCCATTATCTGTTTTAAAACACAGATTTTATATTGAGATTGCATTTATTACTATACCTCTATTACTGTACAGTTTGATGTTATACAAACAGTGTAGACCCTGATCAGACATTGAACTGTGGCGACTGTTTTGAGCCTACTCTGATTGCAAAACAAGAAAGAAAAACAGGTTTCGTTAGATTTGTTGGACATTAATGTGCTACAAAAATAGTACTTAAGTGTCTCCTCTTTATTGCGCCTACAGTGTGCTAAAAATCGAAATATGTAAATTAAGACAGCTGTCTGCAAATCCATACTCCCAAGTATCTTGTATTTGTAACGTAACACATGGAATCGCAGAGTGGAACTTTTTTATGGGCCTATTTTCGTAATCTTCATATCCGAGTTCGCACATTACACAGCTGGTGTCCTTTCTTCTTTTTACATATATTATCACGATAGACTTTTTCACAGCCTAGAAGTTTATAATATCCGGAAACTATGTATGTTTTATTAGCATACAGATATATTACCAACCCCGACATGTTCCAAATTGTCTTTTCTTGGGTCATATCCCATATTTTTCCTCATCAAAAACATATGGATCTCTCTAAACGAAGGTCTCTCACTTTCCTGTCTGTTCCAACACTCTAACATTAAATCATATATCTCTTTCGGGCAAATAGGAGGATGGGAATGGTAGATTTGTTCGTTATCATTTCGATAATAATGTCCAGCATTTTCAATCACTTGTTCGTCCGTTAGTCCTTCAAACGGTTGTTCTCTAGCGAATGTTAAAATCTCCCACAACGTTACAGCAAAGGACCAAACGTCACTTTTACACGTAAATTTCCCCTAGAAATAGAAACGAAAGAAACGGTCTGAGATGGCGATGCCTTGCATACTTAAAGCCAAACAATCTTAATAAGGCAGCATCATGTCATGCGTTAATGCTGACCACAGATGCCCTGAATACACCTTGCATAACTCCAGATAAAACGGTTATCCAGATGACTTTTTGTCTTATTTCTTCACAAGGTCTTAATGAAGGCAACACAGCAATACCTTTTCGTGGAGAATTACATAAAATACCTTTCTAGATACTCCTCTGATCTAGAGCTTTGCAGATGCCTTTATGGTATATGCGAACAATAAAGATCGATATTGGCGTGCTGTTCCATACAGAAATCTTATCCTGGTCCTCGTTCTCCGCTTACAGAATACCTAAGAGGGGATAGAATACAGACAATGCCCCAAATAGTGAATACCGCGAATAGTGAGGTTGAATGTGTTTCATATCAGATGATATCTTCGGTTGCCTAAAATATACATTACCAAATTAATTATGGGGCTTACAGGCTTCAACCCTTTCATCCTTGTAGATCAAGACAAATAATTTTGCAAACAGTGTAGAGCCAGATGAGACTTTCTTATTAGGATCTACACCGTTTGCCATTCTGTACGTGAATTACAACTATCACCCTGTTAGCAACACTGAGTGTGGCAAAATGCAGAGATGGAAGAGTCTATTTTAGATACTTAGGGTTGAAAGGGTTAAAAAATCATGTGCTTGGATTGTCTCTGAAATGGTTATGCAGCCACAAGGTAGGATCATCGCGCTTTGGGATAATTGCATATCTAGCAGTATCTATCCAGAAGGCACTAAACGTTGTAACAACGCCGATTCAACTTTGATTCAACGTCTTGACCTTGAATCAACGATCAATTGACGTTGTTTCTGCGTTGTGTGCTTGCTGGGTACTGCTTCTTTTGAGAGACTCCGCATGACTGGATTAGGCTTTTCTGATGCGTTTCGCTCGTGTTTGCCAGACAGGAGTGACCGACAGACGTGTTTGCCAGACAGGAGTGAAATGGTTGAATGGTATAATGCATGCACGAAGGTAAACAGTTAAAGATGTTAGAGAAAGGAACAAAAGCATCCACAACTCTCAAGACATATACTAATGAAACATTAACTATTAAACTGCGAAGAAATCATTCACCAAAGTACTAAAATGCTAAGTATTAAAAAATGGTCTGTAATGAGCAATTCATGCAAATGTAAATATATTCTACAGAGTGTAAAACTGTTAAACACAAAAGTTCATGTACATGCTAAAATTGATCACCACTATGAAATGTCAGGTAATAAATAAAATATTATGTTGTTCGAAATATTAACCCCTATATATGTTTACACAGTTGCATTATCAAAAACGTTTATCATTTCTGTATGTTGGCACTTCTTTACTGTGTCAATATCTTCATTAATACCTTCAGTAAAATAGATCTTTGTAAATCAAGAAACACACCCTAGAAATAAAATCAGCAGACTCATATTTCGCAAGTCTTCGTGCAGTAATAGCCACACAGGGCCGTGTCAGGAGTAAAAACGTCTCCGAACATGCTCACAATGCGCAGATTCAGATCATCCTGCGAATGCGCAAAGTGTCATCCGGGCATTTTCTCTCCGTTCATTTCATTCTGTGGCATCCATGGATTCTGTTAGCGGACAGTAAAGGCCCTGATCAGACTGCGCGCATATGCAGTCTGATCTAGGCCTTCGCTGTCCGCATAAACCCAAAGGCACGTTTTCGCACGGCCAACCCATGTGACCCTGTACGCGTATTGTGACTGTTAGTTTTGTCGTCCAGTATTGAAAATTATTACACTGGTTATTCGAGATAATCTAACAAGGAACATACATCTAAAATTTGGATACTGCAGGTTACAGCTATGAAGGATTCAGCTAAGCCCATATGACGTACTTGTACATGAATGGTACCAACCATTACACTAAGATTGTATATCCCATATACGTTTTCGGACAGTATGACTCTCCATTGGCAAAGAGCTGATTTTGTCCATAATGCCTCCACATATTAAACGCGCTACACTAAGCAAGAAGGAATAAAAACGATTTGTGTATGAATGAACGACAAGACGTAATAATATTCTTTGGCTTCACCTACCTGCAAATCCACTACGCACCTTGCGTGTACAATAAAGGTTAAATAAGGACAAATGGCTTTGCGGTGGCATAATATATAATAAAGTTACGTCATGTACGTAGAGTTTAACACTAATTGACGCAGATATACTGATTGACAATGAAATTGGAACCGGAGGCCTGAACAACTATATTGGCAAACATACAAACTCATCTTAATTATTTGTTTATATTCTGATCAGACTAGGTAGACAAGCGGACAAGACTGTAGTCTTGGACTTGTTCATTTACTATAGTATTAAGCATAGTTGTAGATAAGGCGAGTATTTTCTTTGTATTTTGTTCAACTAAAAGTATCGATGTGTAATTCTCCACTAAAAGAACATTCTCGTTACTAATTATAACCGCCTCGCTGAGGTATGTGGTCTAGATCTATGCTTAGTATATACATCCTGGCCGCCGGTTCACTTAAAACACAACGTTATAGTATAGTTACCAGTAGGATGGACTCCCATGCCATCCATCGTATCGGCAAGACAGCCCGGCCCTCTATCCGGTAATAGTCGGCGCTGTAGAGACTCCGGCTCATGCCAAAGTCTGAGATCTTTATAGTACAGTAAGTGCCTACAAGGCAATTCCGGGTGGCCAAGTCTCGATGCACCATATTCAGTGATTCGAGGTATTTCATGCCAGAGGCTATCTGACACGCCATGTAGATTTGGCAACCATAACTGAAATTGAAAGTAAATATATGATTTAATTTACGTTTTTGTGATACGTAGTTATAATGTAGCAGTATAAAATAGAATACGGAATATAATGAAGAAAAAAATAATATCATAATGCAACAACAACTTTGTGACTTTGAAATCTGAATACTTGCAGAGCATACAAATATCGCAAATGCCTACTACATTTGGACATAAAAAAACTGAACATTCGCAATTTCTTAGCGATCAACTGCAAACCATATCTTGCCGGTACTGACTTAAACGTCGTTTCACTTAAATAGAATCGCACGAAAACCAAATATGTACTGACATATACGCCAAATTTCAATCAAACTAATATGATCGCACGGAAAACAAAAATGAACGCGAGACTGATAGAGCATCATTATCGTGTGATATAAAAATGTCAAAGCAATTAACATGTAAAACATAAGATCGATTATTTAATTTTTAGGCGGCCAAACACGACCACACAAAGCATCTGTAATGCAGTATTCTAATTGTAACTTGTAAATAAACTGCTTATATTACACGGTAATGTTAAAAAAAAAGGTAAGAGAAAAACCACATTACAAACATTGAAGTATTGTTAGTCTTTTGTCTGATTATGTAAGTTCATATTAAAAAAAAAACATCAAATAACGCAAATATATATGGCTTTGAATCCTCTGTATAAATTAATTTATTCTGCATCTAACTTCCTTATAATAAGCATCTTGTTTTTGCTAGTATCCAATAGCGATCCTTTTGTCTTATGAGAACATACACGAGCCACACATACGAGGGGCGGTCGGAAAATATCCGGACATTTCGCTCTTTCTGAAGATTCGTTAAATATTTGTCCTATATCTTTTTATTCTTTTTCAAAGTTTTCCCTATCTACGTCTGTACACTTTTGTCATCTTCATGTGAGCTTTTGTATTTCCTCTACAAACCATGTAGTAGACTTTCTACTGAGGTACAGATTTACAGCTGAAATCAAAGCCGACCTGGTCTCATATATATTTCCAGCGAGCCTTTGTTTTCAGTTCTGGAAATATGAGAAGTCGCAAGGGATGGTGTGTGTGTGGGGCGGGGGGGGGGGGGAGGGGGGCGGGTGTTGGGGCGGCGAGAGGTGGGCGGAGATTTCGGCTGTACGGACGATGGGACAAAACAATGCCAACTTGAAGGTATGCATAAGTTCTAATGTAGATGAGGCAGTATGGGAGGAGGCATTATCATGCAAAAGAAGAACAGTTTTCTGGCTAGCCTTGGACGCAAATTTTTCAGTCTTTTCTTTGAGTTTTCTGTTCAAAATTACTTCTGAAAAGTATCTAGCGATCTCAGTTCGACCTTTTGGGATTAAACGAGCCAACTGTTTCCACGTGAATCCTCAAAAGCAACCAGCATAACCTTGCCAGCCAGTGGATACAGCTTAAACTTCTTGGGAGCCAGTCACTTTTACTGCTTTGACTGGGCCTTTGTTTCAGGTTCAGCATAATGACCCCCAGTTCATCCCCAGTAACGATACAGTTCAAAATGTTATTTTCATTATGGTATAAATGTCCTAAATGTTCTTTTGCTATGGTCACCCTGGATGCCTTTTGGTCTTCTGTGAGCTGTTTCGGCACCCTACAAAAACTTATCTCATTCCCTTTTTTGTCGTGTAAAAATCGGATGTGACGACGCTTTTCCGATGCTAAGTTGATTAGCTACCTACAGCAATGTCACTCTCCGACCTTTGTTGATACCATTTTAGGGTCACTGCTACAGCAGGCCTCCCTGGTCTAGTCTTGTCCCTCACGCTTATTCTGTCCTCTCTAAATTGTGAAACCCAGCTAAAAAGGTTGAATGGGATTTGCAAGCTTTAAGATTTTTTTTCCAGCAACTTTGAAAATGTGGCAAAGTTTTTCATCCTCTAAAAGCAGGAATTTTATTGCAGATCTCTGTGCCTGCAGCTTAGAGTGCATGGTGGCCATAATACCTACCTTGTTTAAATGTCCCGAACTTCGTGTATATACACTTGTCAATTAAGATAAACTAACCGATTTATAGGCGATAAAATGTAGTTTTTGCTCATATATAATATGTGTAGGTCGCTGTACGTGGAAGTACAGGAGTACGAAAAGTCAGGATATTTTCCGACCGCCCCTCGTGTTGACCTTTGTCATTCACTGGAAGCCTTGTAGGCTAAATGTTTATTTCATATAGCTAAGCAACATTAAACAAATTGCCCAGAACTACTTACCTCAATATTTTGGCATTAGCGGGAGGATGACCACCTTCTGGAACATGGTCCATGAGAAACTGGTTCAGATCCCCGTATCGCATATACTCGACAATCATACATAACGGTTCCTCTCGGGTACAAACCCCTAGCACACGCACAATGTTGCGATCCTTCAGCATTGACATGACTTTCATTTCCCGGTGGAAGTCAGCCCTGTGTAAATAAAACCAATGTATGACCATATTGAAATAAGTGTACGATATAAAACCACATTTAAAGCGGTCTACCCTTCCCAAACATATCTCTCGTTGACAGATCCAAATAACATTAATTTTGGAAAACGCAGGACGAACATTTCAGCTGCTCTTCGATTGTTCCTTCTGTTTTCGAGGTTTGTAGTCTAACTGCCTGACTACAACTGACGTCAGCCATGTAGCGGTCTTAAAACGTCTCCATGCACTTAAGTGTTATCATTAAATCAAGCTCATTCTGGGATTTTTTAAAACATGAGTATGACTGACGAAAACGCAGGACGAACATTTCAGTCGCTCTTCGATTGTTCCTTCTGTTTTCGAGGTTTGTAGTCTAACTGCCTGCACTACAACTGACGTCAGCCATGTAGCGGTCTTAAAACGTCTCCATGTACTTCGCTTAAGTGTTATCATTAAATCAAGCTCATTCTGGGATTTTTTAAAACATGAATATGACTGATGAGGCCTAATTGGTCAAAATTAGCTAGTCTTCTCACGAAAACTTTTAAGTTTAGCTGTTTGAATTGAGGAAGTGTGTTCTTCAGTCTAAGGAGTCATTCCATTTAGAGTCTACCTTTCGTTATGTTTTCGAGAATGTGTTATATTGTGTTGTCGTTTCATGTCACACGTTTCTTATCAGTTACCTTTAATTCTGCAACTCTGTCTTTCTTGGATAGTTTCATATTTGTTTTATGAAATAATTGTTACGACCTTCGATTAACTGGCCTCAACATCAGGATCTTCGATGTTTTGCCCTATTCCATATCTTGAAAGTTTGCATCTACGACAGGTTTAACAATTTGCATTTTCTTTTTATTTTTATCCAATTTATGTATAGTATAAACCGATTCCTAGAGAATACGAGATTCCTACGTTTCTGATTTATTTTCGTGTTCCACCGCATCTAAATTCTCCTACTTTTCACTATATGATGCTCTTTTTCACACCGCGGTTTTATCTGCGGTATCACGCTGTTTATTTCAACACATTACCATGTTACATACTAAGATGAACGTTCGAAATTTCAGTCTTCACGTTTACACAGTGCAGCGAATAGATAGCAGGTTTTGTTTTGTTTATTTAAGTGTTTTAAAAAATAACAAACAAAATGAAAATGAAATACAAGAACAAACAGCAGTTGCCATTAATTTGTTACAGTAGTATTTATTTTTTTATGATACGCTTTTGTCACGAATAGGATTATGGCTGTAGAAATTCTTTAAAACTCATGAAGCATTTGTGTTCAAAGAGAAATGTGTCATGTATGAGAAAAAGGCAGACGATACAGTAAAACGATAAAATACTCAAAAGACAAACTACAGTACTAGCATTATAACTGTCCTATGAGTATTGCGCACCATAATGCCAGGAAATCATCTCCCCAAAAGAGTACTTACAAAGCGGTTCCTCCTTTGCACTTTTTTGATGGTATTTTGTATCGGTAGTTTCATATTTTGTATTTCTTTCCTTATCCCGTCTCCTTTCGGTGACTGGGAAAGCTGTGCTTCGTAATTTAGCATATCCAGACTATTGTCACTTACATTTCTGCATTATTTTCAATAAGAAACGAGAGATAATAACACTAATTGGTTTTCAAAGATTTTACTATTATTTAGCGCAAACTTAAACTTTTGAAGGATGGTTTTGTATTTTACATTTCTTTGAATCGTGTTTCAAGTCTGTCGAGACGAAGGAAGGATGATAATGGAAAACGCTCCTCCACTAGGCGTCGTACATACACCAAATGGACTCCTTCTATAGTAAAACTGGAACCAAAAGTCAGAAGCTGTAATCGCTGTGCCACACGATCACTAGACTAGAGTATATGTGACTGCCAGATATCTAATCAAAACAACATTGCAATCCAATGCCAATCTATATATGTCTGCACACCAGACTCGTTTTAGACAGAACTTAGACAGAACAAAGACATTCTATGTAGAAAGAACACATAAAGAGGAAAGTAAACGATACAGCACGTTTATTGTTACCAACAAATGCTGTATTCAATTATGAGTAACCTGTTTGTTTTTCAAGAAAAGATTATGAATGCCACTTCGCGTTTTGTATTCTGCATTGTCGTTATTTCAATATGTGATAGGAATAATTTGAATTAATCTGGTAACAGAATTTTTACTTAAAATATAAAACAAGCATAAGTCTATCACAATCTAACCTCATGAACGCATCACAATACAAAGATATGTGTCATATATAACTACTCAGCAATATCATGCACACGGTATGTTGCTATCCTTATCACATGTGGTACATACCTTGCTCTGTCATCTGCATTCTTCCTCAGTATCTTCACAGCCACCAATGTCGGTCCAGATGCCCTCCTATTCAAATGGAAGTTCTCATCCAAGAAGTCTTGGACACCAAGCGCTTCGCACAGATGGACCTAAAAATTAAATAACATATAAGGTCTGAAGACAGCACCCTTTGCTATTAAACTGTATTTCGCAATTAGTCGAACTTCCGAGATCGTCGACGGAATCCACCAGGAAATGATAAGGCAAATGACAAACATTAACCCATTTAAGCCTAGAGTCCATAAAAGGGACTGAGGTAAAAAGTGTATACCCAGATCAGACGCCACAGAACGTTGCGTCTGAGCAGTCCTGTGGCTTCAAAAAGTCTGTGATGCCCTTGTTTATCTTTTGGATAATATTTTTATTAGATTTGGAACTAAACTTTATAGGCAAACTATTGGTATTCCGATGGGAACTAATTGTGCTCCTCTTGTTGCAGATTTGTTTCTTTTTTGTTATGAGAGAGATTTCATGAAGTCTCTCTCACGTGAAAATCAGGCTGACATTGTTGAGGCTTTCAATTCAACTTTAAGATACCTTGATGATTTATTAAATATTGACAATATTTACTTTGACCAAATGGTGGACCGGATATACCCTACAGAACTCCAATTAAATAGAGCAAATTCTTCCGATACCGAGGCACCTTTTTTGGATTTGAATCTATGTATTTCTAATGGTACGGTTTCCACCAAAATTTATCATAAAAGGGACGATTTTGATTTTGATATAGTCAATTTCCCTTTTCTGGATGGCGATGTCCCCCGGCGTACCTCATATGGGGTATACATATCTCAACTTATTAGATTCGCCAGAGCTTCTTCAAATCTTAATGACTTTAACTACCGTAATAAAGCCCTTACTGCCAAACTTCTTAGGCAGGGCTATCGTTATTTTAAACTTCGTAAGGTGTTTTCGAAATTTTATCGCAGACACAGTGCCTTGTTAGAAAAATATAGGGTCAGTCTGAAAACACTTCTGCAACAAGGTATATCAGAACCAGAATTTTACGGTGACTTAGCGTACAGATTTAGAAAAAATTGTAGGTAAATCTAATTTTTCGGAGCAATTAAGAAAACTTATTAACCGTTATAAAAGAATTGGCTATAGCCTGGATATTATGCGCAGACTGCATGCCTAGTTGTCAACCCAATCATTGTTGACGGCTATGCTTCACGCTTTAATTGCACGACGGCGGTTTGGGCCTCAGACCCAATGACGGCCTCTTCGTAAAACTTTAACCAGTGGGTTGGGGCTTGACGATATGTCTTTGGGTTGGCCCGCCGTGGTTCAACTATTGGTTTTCATTTACTCTGGCATACAGTAGAATTAGCCATGAGTAGTCGTCTTTGTTTATTATAGTGATTAATTTGATTTTTGTGTTTTCGCTTTGATGCATTGACTGAGTTGGGAGCCTTTATGCGAACCGAATTCTTATGTGTTTCTGTATTAAGAGTAGCATCGGGACCCAGGGTGAAGTTAGCTACCTGTAAAAGTGCTTTAAACCCCTCCCCCGCACCCCGGTGTTTTGCTCTACCGACCGTGCTAAGGCGGTGGTCCCGGTGTTAGTCTTATTCTTTGTTGCTTTGTGTTTATTCTACGAGGCGATTTGTTGTATGTCTTTCCATGTGTCATTTTGTTCCTGTGTTTTTCAGTCCTTTTAGTATTGCGATTACCTCGCTTGGGGAAGAGAGAGCTAATCTAAGTGCTTTTGGTACGTTTGTTCGATTTGTGCTTGTTTGGATTTGTCGGTTTCCTCTTCCTCTTGGGGTCTGAGAAGGGCTGCGGTTTGTGATTGTGACACTCCCTGGACTTTTCTCTTACCTTTTTTTTTTCTGATCAGGGTCCACACTAAATGGATTTCAATAAAACAAGGCAATATTAAAAGGTAAATAGACACCTCTGAAGTGGAAATACACGTATCCAAACAGTTAAGGTTAAGTGACCATTCGGAATAAGTGGTCTCAAAAAAAAGTTATATCGTGCAGTAGAAACACTGCGAAATTTGTTATGAGATTGGTCAGAATGTTGTTGCAGCTACTACGTTCTAAATTCTGGAACCACAATAAATATATTTCAGTCCATGCGTAGCTCTAAATAAGACAGTTTATGTTTCAACCAACGCTTACTGATAATTGTGTTATATTTCCATGAAACATATGTTGTAGGTACTTATTAGAATCGCCTCGGCGAGACGCCTCTAATTCGTATCACAATGTATGTTTGCGTACAGAAACAAAATAAATATTTATGTGGATATCCCCGCGTATCTGGAGCTTAGTTCATGTTGTAAATTCTGCGAGAGCTAATCATAGTGCTTTTCGTATGTTTGTTCGTTTTGCGCTTGTTTGGTTTTGTCTGGTTCCTCTTCCTCTTGGTGTCTAGGAAGGGCTGCGGTTTGTGATTGTGGCATTCCCTGGACTTATCTCTTACGTCATTCGTTTATGGATTTATGATTTTGAATTACGGCTTTGGTACCATGACCGCAACTACTCTTACCTTTTTTTCTAATTGAACATAAGGCCCCAACCACTAATGTACTATCTGCGGACTTGCATCAATGGAGTATTTATCATTCAAGGACTTTTGCGTCGGCGATTTATAAACATATACTACCATATTTAGCCTAAGTATCGGACATCTGCCTTGCCATATTTGTCCTAAAATAAGTCCACATTATTACTTGCTGATGTGTCTAAAACCGCTGGATGTGTGGCAAACAGTGTAAACCCTGATCAGACGTCGCGCTCTGCAAGTCTGGCTGGATCTACACTGTTTGTTCCTGCATGTCTGTCTGAATACTCTTCAGTTCTATGGGAGCGACATCTAGTTAATTTTATTTCAACTTACCTCCCCGAATTCTCCTTCTCCTAAAACTTCAACAAATCTGAGATTTCTTCTAGGAAATTCCACCAGCGCCACATCAACACTGCTTACCAATAGGTCAGAATTAGGAACGGCATACACATTGTTTCCACTGACACCTTGTAAACTTGGAATGTTAGGAACCGTAGAATTAATGACGTCAGCAGCGGCATACAGGGCATCATAAGTCGGTGGTTTATCTAGGGCGTTCAGTGTTGTGCTAGGTATAGTTTTAACCGATGTTTGTTGATAATTATTAGACTGTTGTTGAAAGTTGCCAGCTGGTTGATAGTTGGTTAATGGTGGTAGGGCTACAAAGAGAGGCGGCTTTATGTCATCAATATCCTCATACGCAACACCAACTGAACCTACACAAACGAAACGAAAGGCAAGCGAAAATAAAACGAAATGAAAGCAAACCAAAATACGAAGCATATATATAAGCACAAATACTGAAATAATCGTGGATATAGGTGGTCTGTTCGATTTCTGTGGGCTATTTTGCATTGATAAACCAAAAGAAATAAATGAATGTAGTTCATTCTACACGTGCTTGCAATGTTTCCCATACAAACAACAGATCATATGTCCACGATAGAGTAGGTAAATGTTTAAAATATCTCATACTGAATATATGAAGGATATTTCTGATAAATGCATGCACAAGAATGTAATCGAATGCAAAGCAACATTCTAAAAGCGTCGTTTCTTTTGATATACAACTACTGAAAGTATCAAAATAAAGCAAGTTGATTACAATTAATATCGCAAGCGATAAAATGGTAAAGATACTATACAAGACAATACAATATAAAAAGCATAAAAAAGCAATAGAGCACTTAGGAACAATGCACAAACATAAACAAACAAAGTTTAATAGAAGAAAATAAATTCATTCAGTTGCTAGGTAGACTCATTTCGAAATCACGTTAATATAAAAAATTTCAACAATTTCGCTAAAACTTCATATACGAGAGTATATGGCAGTTTTACAGATCATATACCGCTAGAATTGGCCATTTAGATAAATAATAGATTAAAATAGGAACGTTGATGCGACATATACTATTCTTAAAGGCCATCTCTTTGAGCATGAGTCAAAACTCAAGCGCCTGATCAAATATATGATATAAGTAGTATAGGGTGGCCACCCTATCCTACTTGTATATAATAAAAGGCAGCAGCTATCTGAATTATTATTGTTTCTATATTTTATGAATTAATTTACAATTCTTCATATCCAGGTCGTTTCTATTTTAAATCCAAACATGTAAATGAACATATGCTCAAGGGAATGGATGACCCTCTGATGGATATAACTAACGTGAAATTGTCTTTCTTTGTATTGGGGATTAGGCGTACTGGAAAGAATCTGCTCGCATAGGAAGCTGGAGCAAAGTTTAACCTTATGAGTAACCCCATCACGAAAACATACCTATATAATTTAAACCCCAATTTTATATAGTAAAACTGGGGTTTACAGGGTGTACATTATTTGTCTTATTTCTGCTTAAAACATAGATTATGGGTACTAGTTAGTACCGCCGAGGCGGTTCTAACGAGTACCCACAATCTATGTTTTGAGCAGAAATATGAAAAAGATCAGAATTTTTTATCTGCAATTTTCATTTTTGATGGTGAAATTTCAATATATTTGATTAGGCGTGTTTTCGTAATGCCATGTTCAAAAGCTTTAAAATACAATGGATACAAAGGCCTGTTTGCATTAATTGTTTCCCTTTACAAAACTAGTTGCAATTTTCTCTGGTAAATCCATTCACCGTAAGAGAATATAAAACTAGAATAAGCTAGTAACCTACCATTCATTTCTTTCACATGCTCTTCTTCTGTGGCAACACCATTATACACATTTCCGTTGGACACTTTCCCATTGGCAGTTCCATGGAAATTATTTAAATTTATAGCTAGCACATTGTCAGCCGCAGGTTTTAAGTTATTTCTATTTGTGTTTTGTCTTCTCTTATGTCTAACTATCACAAACACTACTATTATTGTAAGAATAACAATAAGTGCGGCTAGAGCGCCAATAATGATACTAATGTAATCCTCATCTTTGGCTGAAGTTTGTTCAGGTATCCTTGACGCTGAGTGTTCTTTGGACTTCTCATTAGGATAACCTGCAATACAAAGAAGAGTTGTAGTCTATGCACTGGTGGGGGAGTGGGTTGAATTTTTGTGTCTATACAAGTTGAGCCGTTATGTAAAAAACGTCCATTCTGATATGTGCGTCCAACGAATACTCATATCAGCATGCGTATTCGCACAGTCTGATTAATCTTCGTTGTTCACATTAAGTAACGATTTCTGGCTTTGCGTCTCAATGTTAGCCTGATATAATGTCAGGTTATAAATAAAGTACCGTATTCATCATACATATTCTGAAACTTTCCCACCATACTTCTAAAATACGACCAGGTCTACATTACTACGCGTTCATGTGTCTTAAAACAGCTAGATAAACTACACACAGTGTAGACCCTGACCGGATGCTGCCACTACTCTTTGTCTAAGTCTCTCTGTCCTTCAGCTTAAGGTATATGCGAAAGCAAGTACAGCTGCAGCAAAAGCGATACTTTTGGTGATAAGTTAGAGTCATTAAAACAATGCATAATTTGTGGATAACTAAAAAAGGATCAGCCAGGCATCGTTAGTGCCTGCCATCGAATAACTTATATCTGCAAAATAAAATTTACATCGGAATTCTTTATAGTTTTGATTATAAATGCTCACGTGTTTCGTCCCCGTAACCGCTAACTTCAAATCCCACAATAGTCTGATCAATAGATGTTTCTGTCTCCGTTGTTGTTTCTATCTTTGGTGTCGTTGACGGCTTTTCCTCTACTGACACATTTGAACCGACGACCTCTGCAGTACATAAGAACATGTTAGTCAGATGATGCACAGTGTTCATGATGAATGATCGTAGTGTTCATGATGAATGATCGCGATCACAAGCGATCGCTTGATGATGGATAAAAAAGCAAAGAAATTCGGTATAAAATATAAAATGGGGATCTTTTGAAGTACAGGGCAAATGAAAACAGGGAGAAAATAGCAGATTTGGTGGTCTGAGCCGGGACATTTTATGTTTTCGCAGCCAACGTGGGATCAACTAGTGGTTTTCTTCTGTTGCAATATTCAAGTGGTGTTTTTAGACAACACAGCGGTCTACAAGTGTCCCAGCACATTATTTCTGTTGCGTCCTTATCTTCACTTCATTATCTGTCATTTATTTGTCGCCCGTAATGATTCCTGGATAAGTTAGTAGACCTCCACGCGGACCTAGCAAATATATGTTTTTTTACAACTGGAGATGAGGGCGAGGGCTGGGATCCCGTTTAGTTTGCTTAAGCCTCCCAGTAATTTATTACTGGCTGACCCAAGGCTGTATTTTCATTATGGTACTTTTTTGTTAAATGTTGGTAGTGTTTGATTTACAAATGTTTTTTTTTTCTTTTAATAATTATGTAAGTATAAGATGTATCCAGTTAAATTTGGGTAACAGAGTTGCCATCTTTTTGGGATAGGGTTGCCATCTCCGCTTGCCATTTGTTCTTTTGTGCCTATTTAATTGTATTTGCCTGTCTTTCAATTTGATGTTGAGAACTAGATGTGGATCTGATTGTATCAGTTCCTGAGTTCACATGTTTACTTTGGTTTCTGCGAGAGTCTGTTCATGGGGAACAATGCAAATAGTGCTGGGAGTCTTTTTGTACATTAATGTCTTCTTAATCTGTGTTTGTCAAATATTTACATCAGTGCAACTACGTAAGATAATAGACTGAAGCAGTTCTTAAACTTTTATTATTACATTATTAAATGACGTTACAGCATTTAAAAGCCCTAGACATTTATTTATCACAATAAGCTTTACCTGCGATTCAAAAGCATGTAAAATATACATGACGATATGAAATGTTGGTTAAACGTATTTGCTTATCTGACATCACTGCTTCTTAACTGTTAAGTTGTAGATGACAGATAAAGTGTAAGGTTACTTTGTAACTTTAAACAATCGTACCATATACATGAAGCAGATTTTAACTGTGAATATGTTCATCATTGATTCTCTAACAAATATATATGACTGGTGAACTGAACAATTATAAATTTTTATAGAATTAAAACGAAAACACTAGCATTTTAAAGAAAGAAAATACTTCATCGTCACTACTCACCAGAGATAAACTGCACTTCGCTTATCATCATCCACTTCGCATCGAAGAATAGTTTCATTTTCACATATTGCCCAATATTGTGTTTTAGATCTATCACAACTTCATGGTTATAATCCATCACAGTATCACGTTGAAAATGAAATGTCACTGGGTCTGTCAAATAAAATTCCCCGCCAATGCTGAAGTACATGACCGCAGATTTAAACACTCTCACGTTCTTAGAAAAGAAATTATTACAGTGAATGATCACAGAACTGAAATTTCGAACAGTATCAAATTTGAATAGGATGTCAATTGGACCTTCACCTGAAGTTGAATCATTGCGCCATCCAACCCACTCGTAACCTTTGGTTGGTGTGTTTGCTGACGTTAGGCGGAAGTTCTTTTCACCCGTTGTTTCTCCGTCCGTCAGCTGACCAAGACCACCGCTGAGGTAACTATGATCTACCACTCCATCATATGTGAAATCAAAAAAATTGTTATCCGAACCTCTCGAATCACCTTGTCTCATTTCATATGCGATCGTACCATCTAAGAAAATAAAGTAAAATATGTTTACTGATAAGAAACATGTTAACCGTTTTACCCCTGAGTTTGAAATGGGCTCATTATAAACTATTTCCTACACATGTATATTTATTATCGGTTTATCTACTTGTGATATAACACAGTATTGTTAGATGGCTGTACCCATTTGAGCAAATGATATGATATAAAAAAACAGAAACTGCCAAAAATCTCACTTTCATTTCAATACTTATATCGCCACATGTTAAGAATAAGCAAACTCTTTAGACTCATGGTGTCACTGGTAGGTTAGATTCTGTGAATTTTCTGGATACTTCTTATTATTCAGCAATTTTTACGCCCTAATCCCGATTCTGTAAGGGCGTCTGCTCTACCAGGTATGAATTGTATGAATTCCCTCCACTTTTGGACAAGACCCTTTTCGGAAGGAACTCGGTGTGCAGGAAAGCGAAGATAAAGCCTCTCGGAAATGGCGGATATTGTACCAGTTATATTCCGTTTTAGATTCATGTATGTTATTTTGAACATTTATGCTGACTACTTACCTAGTTAAAATTATGGCTGTCCGTGACAAATCTCTGTACCGGTATAACGGTTTTACCGTATTTATCCTAACCATTCACACAATTCTTCTCCATAACGTATTTGTCCTAAATTTTGAACAAGTCCATCTGACTATCCGTTTATGAGCCAAGAAATGCCGGGTGAGTGGCAAATAGTATAGCTCTTCGTAAGACATCGCTTTCTGGGTGTGTCATTGGTCAGTATACTCTGATCAGACGTCTGATCTGAGACTGCATTCTTTCCTCAGGCCTGTCTGTCTGCATGCTTAGGGCAAATAAGGGTGTTCAGTGATTCCCCTAAGTGGTGAATTAAAAAAAAAAACTGTACCTTGCCAAGGACACCCGTACATCTCTACTCTCATGCAAACTTGTCTCTTAGACTGGCTGAATGGAATAAATTTAATCCTGCGTCCAATTATTGGGGGCGATACATCTCTTAGCGCTTCCAGATAGTTGTTTTCATTGCCTTTGAATTTCTGAAACAAACAAAACAAATGGCAAGTGCATTTTTTACGTGGGAAAGGAACCATTTTGGCCACGCCATCCGAAAACGTGTCTTCAAGCATACGAGAACAGCGTAGGCCAAGATCAACCTGCTCATCCGTACAGTCTGATCAGGGCCTTAGTTGCTCGCAAACAGAATCATTGGATAGTATGGACTATTTCAATAGAGTGCAAATGCCTGGATGAGAGTTTGCTTATTTGCAGGATAATGTGTATACGCACATTTTACGCATGCTCACTTCTCCGCTTGACACGGCCTATTTGTACAAATAATTCTGAAAGTACCAAATGAGGCTCGCCACGCGAAACGGTGTCTTCAACTGATTTGTGGACACTCAGCGCGCATGTCAGCCTGCACATTCCGCCAATTTAGAGAATCTATGGATATGCAGAATGTACCAAAGGATAGCAAAGAAACTGTTGAGACTAAACGGATGCGTAGTCTTGTTAACAACCTAATACAATCCAACCTCACTGGCTCGAACAACTTTGGGTCCAAGGAAAATTATTCGAGATATGGGTAGTTCGAGACATTGAGGGTTAATCATGGCACCAGGGGAAGCAATTTGCGATAATTCAGGGTAATCTTTTCGATCTTCTACACACTAATGATACGTTGAGTGTACTCATTTGAATCTACAATTTCATGATGAAATAAGAACATTTCCTTAAATCTTTGTTTTCTTGAGCAATCGTAGGAATTTCGTAGGCACTGAAAAACGAGTTCGAATCACCCAAGGTAAACAAGCCATCGGTGTATGAGTCATCGAGGTTTTACTGTGTATGTATATGAGCCACGTCAAGCAAAAAAGGGTGTTTAAGAGCACATATAAAATTAGCATTTGCACAGTTTCTTCTTTACTTCTGCAGTATCCACTTGTTCTGTAAGCTGGCAATGACCTCAGAATTTGCTTTCCACATATACCGCAAATACTGCTTTTCATTTGCGGGTCTCATACATCGGAACGACTTTTTATTGCACAAGTTTGTTTTCAGGAAAATCTGCTCTGTGTCTTCAAACCATTTATGTCACTCAGCTAATACACTCACGCAATGTTAAATTACATGCTGCAGAATGTGCAGAATGTATTGCCTCAGAGTTTGCTGAAAAATATCTTCTTAAAATGTACTTCTTTCTGATAAAGAGATTAAATGGAAATCAAACAACGGCTTTGTGTCCAATGTCAAATGGATTCAAATGAAGCTTGACAGATAATTTGACAAATAAAGCACACCAAGTCGCGAAATTAAGAGACGATCGTAACGTGCTAAAGCTGTAATTTCGTTTCCTCTAGTATATATCTACGTATTGAAAAGACAAAGCCTGAGCATTGTTTGAAGTGTATTTCTCGAAGCAAAGATCAACTATCACTATAACCATATCTCGCACTCTTCTAGCCCAACAATTGCGGCTACGTTTTGAAAATCAAAGCACTAACAGCACTGGTAGATCGATTGTCTCTGAGTGTAGGATGGGAATATGATCCTGAACGGGGACAAGACTGTTTCATTCAACCCCTAGCTTTCTGTAATGTAAGCAAACAGTGCAGACCCTGATCAGACGCCACATTCTGCTGCGTCTGATCTGGATCTGCACCGTTTGCTAATGTCCAAAATGTACCAAACCAGGTTTTACAGATAACCCTCTGACATCACAGTGATCAGAATAGCGCGGCTATGAATAACCGATACCTGGATTTCGTCTAATGCGCGGTTTGATTACATTGGTCAATGATAACCAGGTGGACAACTACCTTAAGCAAATTAAGGCGTTTGTATATCGATTGTATATAATCGTTACAAAAAGTAATTTTGAACTGGCTACCGCGTTTATTTAAATTGAGGACAGTCTATATAAAATGACTCTTCATCAGGCGGATACTTGAAATTATAAATGAGTTCCCCAGGAAATATCACAATCACGAAGCACATTTTTCCTGAGATACCTAGAAAGGAGAGATGATGAACAAGCATTGACATATCAAATGCCAGATGTGCAACCACCGACTCAGAAACAAAGATGAACAGAAGAATCGCCTTAGAATGGCTAGCAGAAAAAAAAATCTACTTGGGGTTTCACTCAGTCTTACTCGCGTGAAACCTCAAGAAACAGCCGCTCCTCTCCATTTAACTGCTATAACCAATGAGTTGATAAGATTTGCTACAGATGCGCTCGCCTTCGTCTTCTGTGCACAGCATTTGTGTCGATAAATGTAAATATTGTATCACTTAAGCACGTATTTTGTCGATGGACAGATCTTTGTCATTCGTAAAACTATGAAATACACCAACTTTAAATATCTTGTATGCGAGTTTGACATAGCTACGCTCATTGAAAATTGAATTGCATAGCTGTTAACCCACATTGGTTCCCTCTTTATTTACGCACTGATGTCTCCGGCCTCAGACTGACTGTTGATGCCTTCCTCAACCTGTCTGAGGTTCAAGAAAGTTCACCACAGAAAAGACCACGAGGGACGACCATAGCGATCAAGAGATCGCTATGGTCGTCCCTCATGGTCTTTTCTATGGTTTTCTTTGGTTCTAGCTTCGGATCGTCATGGGCCTTCTGTACTTTGTTTCCAAATAGTGGTAGAGATAGTACGTGTTTTACTGTGATGTTTGAGGCAGAGGACCCCTATGGTAATCTAAAACATACTTGTGAATTGCAGCTGCATCAGAATGAAGAGTAATGTTTCGAATGACTTAAACCTCCTCCAAGTTTGGATGCTGGTCGTTTCAAGGCTGTTCTTCTGTTGCAGTTTATTATTATTATTATTATTATTATTATTATTATTTGCATGTCGGTAACTGCAATTATGTTCTTTCGAGAACGATCTGTGTAATTGTGAGATGTTCTGCTCAGTACGAGATGTGTGGTGGCCCTAAACGTCCCTAATATAGATTATACTTGATCACTGGCTCCATTTTATAAAAAAAAAATCACTTCGGCACAATATCTGATCATAGGGCGAGAGGAGTGCTGTATTTTACATTACTGTTCGTGAACAGACCCGATTAAACCAATTTCGATTCACTGATGTATTCAATGATTTCAACGGATCACTCTTTACAGAACATATTTACAACAAGTTATGAATAGATCCGCGTTTTTATAGTAAGTACATACACAATGATATTCTAATTAAAGCTTACTACGCATTTTTGCGATGCAAAAATATCAGAAAGAAAAAAATGAAGTTTATCTTGGCTCCGTATTCACCTGCAAATCTTATCGTGAAATAAAACCCTAGATTGATAGAACTTAACATTTACCATCGTGACAGTTTGACAACAGTGCAAGGTGAAAGCAATCAAAATGTGCCTCGCCTCTTAGATACTGCAGCTTGTGTTCCTTTCATCCTGCAGCCGCAATATCGTATTTCCATATAGGACTGTAAATCGCTGGAATGATTATGACAGGTCTGACGCTAACAATACATAAATCATCTAGAACTCGAGTAAACTCATTGCTTGATAGACGTGAGGGTGAACATATCTAAACTATCGACAGCTTCAAGTAATAACTTATCCGTTTCTTAAATTGTTTGATATTGGCTATCAGAGAAGGTATGGGAAGCTTGTATATGTTCCAAACTATAATCATTTAAGCTTACATAGTTGGGTCACCAATACCGTACCCCGGGAAGTAAACAGACACATACCCCCTATCCCTATTTTTTTTTATAATACCACTGACAATTAGAAGAAGAAGACGAAAAAGAGGAAGAAGAAGAAAAAAAGCAGTTCCTATGAAGTAAAATGGCAAATTCTAAATATGTTTATGTAATAAGGCAAATATCCTTTAAACTAGTAAATGTGCAGTGTATGTTCTGAGAACGCGAATGATACATTGTTCTCAGGTATGAAGTATAAAATATCACTCGGTTATTTAGTCAATATTCATCGCCGTTTTCTTTTAAAACAACTATATAATATTCCACTCTTAGTACAAAATCGTTTTACCTTAAGCATTCAGACACTTAAACTCCTTACCATACTTGATCTAAAATTTAAACAAATTCATTTTACTACCTGTTGGTGTGGCTAAATTCTGCAAACAGTGTAGATCAGGCGTTATATGATCTGGGTGTATACTATTCGCCAAGGTCTGTCTGTCCAAACTCTTAGGGTATATACGAAATGAACAATTATAAAAAAGATAGGGATATATACCGTGTTTACCCAGCGGGCACACAATGTTGAAATAACATCGATTCGACGTTGATTCGATATTATTTTAATGCTGTGTATCACCGTTGAAACAACATCAATTCAACTGATTAAACGTCTTGACGTTGAATCAACGATGAATCGACGTTATTTCAACGTTTTGTGCCTGCTGGGTACCTTCAGTATTCGGACAAATTTTCTCATTACCATACTTGTTGTAAAAAGTGTAAAAAACTCAGTTAACAAGAATTGTTGGAGTCTCTAAAAATGCTGGATGTGTGGCCCTGATCGGACGCCACACTGTATGGTGTCTGATTGGGGTGTACATTGTTTGCTCGGGCGTGTCCGTCCGAATATATATATATGACGAGTTTTGATCCATAAGACAAAGCGATAAGCTGGGTTTCTATTGTCAACCATGTTAAATAAAAGTAAAAAAGATTGGCTTTGGAAACAAAGAATACACTACAGATAGAAAACGGGAGCCTCGGTTTTATTGAGACCCTTCATAAGCAATAATGAAGTGTGCAACAGTGCTTGAATCATTTGCACTGAAAGATTGATTGGACTGAAAGTGCGAAGAACCTTTTTCTCGCGGCGCGGCCCATTTGCTCATACCAATGTACATCATTTGCAAAACTCAAACGGTCGTAATGACGTCTTCATAAACTTTTCATGTTGGTACGGCTTCCCATAGATAATGGTAGTTGAATCATAAGATTGACAGAAAGTGTATGATTTATATCAGCACTGAGATAGCAGGCAGACCCGTCAATATTTTATTTTGGTGAAAAGATAAGTGAAGCTTTTAATAATTCTTCAATTGATTGGCAATATTATCTGACAAGGTGTTGATAATTTTAATGTTTTATTGACTCGGAAATACTAATAACAGTAGTTCCTCATATGAAAGGCCTGAGACAATGAATACTTAAGAAGATCAACATGCCAGTCAACCAATATTTCACAATATCAAACTCTGCTTCTTCAGTGTTATATATGCAGCCTGTGTGTTTGGTTGGCTGGTTTGTAGTTTAACGGCCCAGTCAACACTGTTATGGTTATGTCGAGCCGGTCAGTTTATCAACACACTTTTCCTAGGTAGGCCTCTAAACAGCTGACCAGTACTTTTGCATTCTTTCGCCAGGAACTGACAACTGTCCTTCTTGAATCAGCGGAAAGGAATGAATGACTTTAGAAATTTCATGATCAGTCTCCACGAAAGAATGTTGCCGGGCCCAGCGGGGATCAACCCGCAATCTCTGATCATTAGGCGGACGTGCATCCAACTGATCCACCGAGGCCACCTGTGTGTTTTAAATGCACATACATATCAGTCAAGCACTGGAGCACAGCAGAGCCCAATGGCTATCCCCAAGGATGTTATGTCTCATATTTTAACATGAAAGGGCAACTGAATAAAAAAAAACAAACACTGTTACTCGTAGTAACTGCAATCACTCATGATTTCTCTGATACATAAATCTAATACATAGCAATAATATGGGCGGGTTAATCATGTCCTGACGCTAAAGCCTTGATCCGGAGTGATTGTTTTCACCGCCTAAGGAGATTACTTTTACCTGAAATTAAATGTTTCCCTTCTAAAAATGTGTGGCTATCAAAGGAGAAATTATGTCCTTTGACCATAGTCCTGCTGAACCCGGATATACCTAGCCTTTGCAAACAGTGTAGATTCAGAAGCCAACTGATCTGGCTCTGCATTGTTTGCCATTAAGTAAGTGAATTTGTATCAACAACCTGAACCAAGTAATCTGATTGGCAGAAAATTAGAAGTTGGCGTGGCATTTTAATTTATTTAGCAGGACAAGGGTTAAGAGTAGCCCTAGTTGATAGGGACATTCCAGCGGGCACATGTCGTTTATACAATGTCGCATCATGACGTTGCATCGACGTTAATATGCAACGTTGTGTAAACGTCACGACGTTGCATCGACGTTAATGTTTTATCTGTATGAACGTCATGATGTTGCATAAATGTAATTGTGACGTTTAAACGTCATGACGTTGTATCGATGTTAATGCGACGTTGTATAACCGTCATTTGTCCGCAGAAAATATTCTTTTCTACTTCTTTGGCCTTGCTTTTAAAAAGGAAAAAACACTTTATAACTTGGACCTCTTTTTTCCTCCCCCTCTCTCTCCGTCCCTCCCCCCCCCTCTCTCTCTCTCTCTCTCTCTCTCTCTCTCTCTCTCTCTGAAAGATTCCATTTACATTTTACGTAAGACAGAATAAGAATGCATAAAGTAGTTACCTCTTCTTCAAACTTATTTCTAAATCGTATCCACTCTCCACCGTCTTCTCTTTGATACTCCAGTAGAAATGCTTTAGCATATTCGACTCCCTACAATTAAAACATTTTTTCAATGATGTTCGCTACATTCTACACTGAACCATCATAACAACGACAGCATTTGTTCACAAAGATGGTGCCGTGGAAATGAATTTGCTGTTGTACGTAAAAGAGCCAGAATGAGCAGAATGATATGTAATAAAAGGTCATGTTTTATTCTTATTTCCTATTAACGCATATGTTTTGGATATTTTTGTTAGAATCACCTCTATGTGTTTGACCCGTGCAATTTCTAATGTGTGTGTGTGTGTGTGTGTGTGTGTGTGTGTGTGTGTGTGTGTGTGTGTGTGTGTGTGTGTGTGTGTGTGTTCTTATTTTACTTTTCACTACTGATTTTTGATTATCAAATGTTTCATAGCAATAGTGTGAAAACTTCAAAAAATTTTAACCAGTGAACTTATTGAAAACCTGCCCCCCAATATACCTACTCTATGGATTTTTGCATGCATAATTTGCTTCCATTTTACTATGGGCATAAATGAAAATGTTCGATTTATTTAAACTAATACATGGAATAAATTAAAAGGTTTGTGTACAGGTTAGTTTTTGTATTAAATCCTGACGAACGTTCGCAAATTTACTTCAACTTTGTAAATCGCAATGCAAAATCAACTTTCTGAAAGATGTCGAAAGCAGAATAAATGGCATACTGGTGCGTAGATGCAGTATAAAGTAAATCGATTCCATGTTACATTACGAAAACACACCTATTTAAATATATTGATAATTTCACCACCAAAAAACCTGAAAGTTTTCCGATAAAAATTCTGATATTTTCCAGTTTTCTGCTCAAAACATACATTGTGGGTACTCGTTAGAACTGCCTCGCTGAGGCAGTTCTAACGAGTACCCACAATCTATGTTTTGAGCAGAAATAAGAAAAATAATGTATACCCCTGTAAACCCCAGTTTTACTATATAAAAGTGGGGTTTAAGGGGGTCAAAATTATATAGGTATGTTTTCGTGATGAATATTCTGTAGTGTTTGCCTTGCAAATGAGTTTTGTTTCTTTCAACAATTATGTAAGTTAAAGATATATTCAGTTAAGTTTGGGTAACATAGTTGCCACCTTTTTTGGGAAAGGGTTGCCAACTCTGCTTGTCATCTGTTCTTTTTGTTGCCTTGTTATTGCATTTAACTGTCTTTCCGGTTGATGCTGAAAACTTGATGTGGGTCTTATTGTATCCCTGAGTTCATTTATTTACGTTCTATAGCTTGAGTGTTACGTACCGTGTTTACCGTATGTATTTGGACAGATAGGCCTGAGCAAACAGTGTAGACCCAGATGAGACGCCGCAGAACGCGGCGTCTCATCAGGGTCTACACTGTTTGCCACTAATCAAGCAGTTTTAGACACAACATCGGGTATTAAATATTATTTGTTCAAATTTTTGAACAGGTATCGCAAGGTTGAGGTGTCCGAATACTCAGGGTAGATACGGTAATTGTGAAAAACAAATCCTTATTTGCTTGTTACCTTAAGACCATAGTAAGTACATATTATTATCTCGATCGAACGCATTTGTATTATTTGTGTAACATATAACATAAATATCGTGTTTGCACCGAGACGCTACATTACGAATTCTCCTGAACGTAAGGAATCGTACCTTCTCACATGTGCGCTCAACGAAGACTCAAATCAGCCTGCGCATTCGCGCAGTCTGATCAGAGTCTTCGTTGTCCGCATGAAGAAACTTTGCATCCTTGGCTATCCAAAATGCACACAATGAAGATTCTGATTAGACTGCGCAAATGCGCAGGCTGATCTAAATCTTCGCTGTGCGCACATATCCAAAGATACGTATTCTTGCGTTGGGGTTCAGATTTAGAAATGCATTTCTTTGGCCATCATTCATGTGATTCACACAATTTTGGTGATAAGTACATGTTTCTTACATTTATACCTGCCAATAGTTTGTGCTATCAAGTAATTTATTTTGATGTGTGACTGCTTTATCAGACCATACTGATAATAACATGTTCAGTAAACAATTTACTAGACTGCTTATCAATTACAGTCTTCAACATGCCTTCTGTACTGCCCGTTGTGAATGTCACATCAACTAATTTAACCTACTGTTGGTTACACAACTATAGCTTTAAGAACACTTTCCCAGCAGACACAACACGTTGAAACAACGTCGATTCAACGTTGATTCAACGTCAAGATGTTGATTCAACGTTGAATAGACGTTATTTCAACGGTGTGTGCCCTCTGGGTTGTTGCGTTTTATTTTTCTGTTTAAGGAATATGGATATATATGGTAGATTATAGTATTTCCGGCAAGGAAGACATTTTTTGTAACTTCCTATTTGCATCACTGCACGCCAAGCGTTTTCTGAAAAGGGGTCTGCTCAATAAATTCTTTCCTTTCAGACCAAACCCCATTTCAGAAAGAAGCAAAAACAACTTGTCAAAGTTACCTCACTTGAAAGCAAATTAATGTTCCTATAGAATACTGATACGAGGGTACTGCAAAAAGTTTTGTCACTGGGTTCGGATTACTTCAGTGCTACGTTTTATCAAACATATTTTTATTAAAAACCTTCAAAGTATTCCCCTTTACTGAAACAATTTTTGTAACCTTTTTACCCAGTCGCGAAAAGCAGATAAATAGTCTTCTTTTGGTATGTGTTGGAGACACTGATAAATAGCGCTGCCAAGAGAACTTCTTGGGGAAGAGAAGTATACTTATTTCCAGAAAGCAATTTCTTAAGCCTTGGAAATAAAAAGAAGTCGCAGGGACTCAGGTCAGGTGAATAAGGTGGATGGTTTTAAAACTTTCACCTTTTCAGAAGCCAAAAAAGACTTAACAACCTCACACTTATGAGAGGAGGCATTGTCATGTAGAAGGTGGCTACGAATTTCAGTCTTCTGGTCCATGTTCCAATGAAACAAGTAAATTGGTCAGTGTTTATGACTGCATCTATTTCAATTTGAAATAACTCGGTCAGTTGGAAAGCAATTTGCACGAAATATACGGCAATCGTTAACTATTCAACACACCATGCAAGTGCAGTCAAGCATTTTAAAATATGCCTGGGATAAAACTAAGGAAGCCTATTAGTGACAGAACTTTTTGCAAGACCCTCGTATAGATAAAAGAGCAGGCAGGCAATTAGGGCGGCCCGGTATATATGGACAGCAAAGCTCTAAATTGGCCTGTACATCTTCGCTTACAGAAACATTGGTTGTAGTTGCATTACGTAAATACGATATGTATCATAATCCAGCGGGCACACAACGTTGACACAACGTCGATTTAATGTTGATTCAACGTCTTTGAATCTGTGTTGAATCGACGTTGTTTCAACGTTGTGTGCCTGCTGGGTTTACTATGTAAAACATTTCTAGTTTATCACCGTCATTCTGAATAAATATCCCTTTATACTGTTGGTTTAAAAAAAAACCAACTCTGCATGAAGGTCTATCGGATCATAAAAATGTATGGAGATTTAGTCTATAAATCCAAACTGACTATTGGTAATACTGGAGTTTCTGAACAAACAAGAGGCTCAATGAGCCTAAACCGCTCACCTTAGAAACTTAACGTTTTAACAACTCACAGACTTGACTACTAAACGTGCTAATGGAATCCTTTAATTGCACCTGATAATTTATGCTACCCACCAAGGTATATCAACTTACTAATATCTCCCTTTTTCAACTGGATGCGTCTTACCATAAAGAACAAAAATATATATGGTTTAGGGGTGGGGAACTGAACGGTTTCTGAGATATAAAGCCATATATGAAGTGAAGGGGGTGGGGCATATCCCCGGGAAGCATAAAGTCTGTGTAACTGAATGCGTCTTATCATAAGGAACACATTATATATGGTTTAGTGGTGGGGTTCTCAACGGTTTTTGAGATATTAAGCCTTATATGAACTGGAGGGGTGGGGCATAGTGTCAGTAGACCACAGGTTGGTGAAAATGGATGTGTTATAATATGGAACAAGAATATATATGGGGATCTGAATGATTTCCGAGATTTTAGGTCTTTATGAAGTGAAGGGGTGGAGCATGACTTTGCTTTACCCACCATCCCCACCCCACCCCCACCAACTACCACGCCGGGCGTGGCCAATTTGGACCCCAGGGACATAATTGACAGGATTTATGTAGGAGACCACCAAACATTGCTACATACTAAGTATGTAACCTCTGGGCTTCATGGTTTCAGAGAAGAAGGTTTTTGAAGGGTTTTTAGCTATTTTTTTTTTATTAACAAATGACCCCCTGGGGCGTGGTCAATTTGGACCCTAGGGCAGGATTTATGTAGGGGACCAATAAATATTGCTACATGCTAAATATGTTAGCTCTGGGCCTCATGGTTTCAGAGACGAAGATTTTTGACGATTCTTTAGCTATATAGCGCTATATAAACAAATGACCCCCTGGGGTGTGGTCAGTTTGGACCCCAGGAGCTTGATTGGCAGGAATTATGTAGGAGACCACTAAACATTGCTGCATAGTAATTATGTAAACTGTGGACGTCATGGTTTGAAAGACGATTTTTGAAGTTTTTCCCTGTATAAGTCTATGGGAGCTAATGAGCCTGGGGACGTGGCCAATTTGGACCCTAGGGGCATGGTTGACAGGATTTGTGTAGGAAACCATTAAACATAGCTACATACTAAATATCTTACCTCTGGGCCTCATCATTTCAGAGAAGAAGATTTTTGAAGGTTCTTTAGCTATAGAGTGCTATGCAAACAAATGACCCCCAGGGTTGTTACCAGTTTGGACCCAAGGTTCTTGATCGGCTGGATTTATGTAGGGGACCATTAAACATTGCTACAGACTAAATATGTAAGCCGTGGGCCTCATGGTTTCATAGAAGATGATTTTTGAAGTTTTTCCCCATTATATGTCTATTGGGAGCTAATGAGCCCCTGGACACGGCCAATTTGGACATGGTTGGCAGGATTTATGTAGAGGATCACTAAACATTGGTACATAATAAATATGTAAGCCGGGGCCTTATGGTTTCAGAGAAGTAAAGTTTTAAAGTTTTTCCCATTATAAGTCTATGAGAGCTAATGAACACAGGGGTGTGGCCAATTTGGACCCTAGGGGTATGTTTGGCAGGATTTATGTAGGGAACCACTTAACATTGCTACATACTAAATATCTAAGCTCTGGGCCTTATGGTTTCAGAGAAGATTTTTTTAGTTTTTTCCATTATATAAGTCTATGGGAGCTAATGAGCCCCTGGGCGTGGTCAATTTCGACCCTAGGGGCATGGTTGGCAGGATTTATGTAGTGGACAACTACACATTGCTACATACTAAATATATAGGCTCTGGGCCCCATGGTTTCAGAGAAGAAGAATTTTTCAGGCTTTTCCCATTATAAGTCTATGGGAGCTATGGCTCTCCGGGGCGTGACCAGTTTGGGCCCTAGGGGTTTGATTGGCAGGATTTATGTAGGGGACCACTAGATATTGCTACATACTAAATAAGCTGTGCGCCTCATGGTTTCAGAGGAGAAGATTTTTTAAGTTCTTTTTTTCCATTATAAGTCTATGGGAGCTAATGACACTAGGGGCGTGGCTGGTTTGGACCCAAAGGCTTGATTGGCAGGATTTATGTAGGAGACCAATAAACACAGCTACATAATTAATCTGTTAGGTATCTGTCTCATGGTTTCAGAGAAAAAGATTTTTTTGAAGGCCATTAGCTATATAGGTCTATATATACACATGACCCTCTGGAGTGTGGCTAGATTGGACCCCAGGGGCTTGATTGGCAGAATTTATGTAGGGGACTACTAAACATTGCTACATACTAAATATATAAGCTCTGGGCCTCATGGTTTCAGAGAAGAAGATTTTTTTAAGTTTTTTTCCCATTTTAAGTCAATGGGAGCTAATGACCCCCGGGGCGTGGCCAGTTTGAGACCCAGGGGCTTGATTGGCAGGATTTATGTAGGGGACCAATAAACATTGCTACATACTAAATATGTAAGCTGTAGGTCTCATGGTTTCAGAGGAGTAAATTTTTTTTCCATTGTAAGTCTATGGGAGCTGATGACCCCCGGGGCGTGACCAGTTTGGACCTCAGGGGCTTGATTGGCAGGATTTATGTAGGGAACCGCTAAACATTGCTACATTATAAGTATATAAGCTCTGATCTCATGATTTCAGCGAAGAAGATTTTTTTAAAGTTTTTCCCATTATAAGTCTATGGGAGCTATATCGCGGCATGGCGGCCATCTTGATTTACGAACCGTGACCATTTTCACAAATTTTTAATCCCCCTTTAACACAAGGCTCTACATAAAGTTTGAAAGAAATTTGGCCAGGGGTTTCAGAGGAGAAGTCGTTCAAAGGTGTGAACGGACGGACGACGGATGGAGAGTGATCACAATAGCTCATCCTGGGCCTTTGGCTCAGGTGAGCTAAAAATCAAAGAGATTACCTCACATTACAAAATTTAGGTTAATACAAGTAATATTCTGCAGTTAAATTCATGCCGAAGGCCATTCTTTGACAAAGTGGCCTTTGAAAAGGGATGCAAGCGCCCTTAGCTTATATATTCGAGAACTATCTCTGGCAGAGCCCCTATGTCGACTCAACTTAGTTTTGAACACAGATTAGCCTGCACTGTGCACTGTACATGATCTAGGTCAATGTTGTCAACCTAAGCATGTGTTGTATTCACATCCCAGCGGGCACACAAAGTTTAAACAAGATTGTATGCTAGCTGGGAATTTCCGAGACCCCATTTACCCTTGTCATGTCCCCTATAACGAGAACAGTTATGTAGCGCACATCACTGCAGAAAACATCAATTTTTATCATGAATCAATATTTCTAATTTTATGAGAAAGAACGCTTCATTTAATTTTGATTTAAATTCTGTAACTGTTTTGACCTTCGAAACGTCTGGGCCCGGTTGTTCAAAGCGTCGTTAGCTTAACGAGCTCGTTAAGGGTCATTTCGTTAACTGTTTTAGCAGATTCAAAATACAATATTCTGATATTTTTTGCTGAAAAATGTGAGTAGCTTTTGCACTGCAAAAGCTACTCACATTTTTTCAGCAAAATATTTCAGCATATTTGCGTATCACTCGATGTAAATTTTAACGAATCGTTAACTAACGACATCGTTAGCTTTGAACAACTGGGTCCTGGGTATTGACAAAATGTGCCATGTTTCGCCGTGCTCATCAAAGCTGAAGCTGTTTCTTCTTGCAATATGTTCTAAATAATATCGCAGATTTTTTTTCTTTATTTTGCATTTTTTTTATTATTATCATTATTTACAAACAACTCGCCTTCCCTTAATCGAATGAACGACGAGCACTCGAATTTGAAACAAGGTCGATTCAACGTTGATTCAATGTCTACGTTAAAACAACCTTGATTCAACGTCTTGACGTTAATCAACGTTGAATCGACCTTCTTTCAACGTCGTGTGCCTGCTGGGAAGACACTGGATAAGGACTCGGTGACATGAGACGCCACAAAAACGGCATTTCATCACGAAACAGAATAAACAAACGCGAAGAAGCTGAAACAAAAAAAACTTCCTTGGAAATTCTGATACAGTCGAACCAGTATTAAAGGCTACCTGTATTAAACCTGTCTGAAAAAGCCACCTATTCAGATCCCATTTAAAGGAAGAAAGTGTAAATTTACCTGTATTAAGCAAGCTGTACCTGTCTTGGCTTTCCCGTGGGTATTGGTTAACAGAGGTTTGACTGTACAGTTTTATAGCTTACTCATTCTTATTTTTATTGTTATTATTATTATTATTATTTTTATTATTATTACTACATGTACTATTATTATTATTCGGAGAAAATAAGGCTTGAATTCAGATGTGACTCATCTGCCTAGGTAGCAGACAATTCACTTAAAATTTAAAGTCTTCTCTGAAAAATAATGATGAAAAATAGAATGTCGTCTGCTGCAGTTGTGCTTGGCGCTACGGGTTTAGGGCGGTGCTGTTGTAAGACAGTTCATAAACCACAGAACTTGCAACATGATAGACAAAAAGGTAAAACATCACAAAAAGATATTAACTTAAAGATTGCGTTGTATTTTTAAACACGCTGTTGTAAATTAATTTACAATCAGCAATCTCAGGGGAAATTCTGCAGACGACAAATTATTGATATATTTCTTATTTTCCCAAGAGAATATGACATTTCATGCAAGTTACCTCACTAGGAGATACTTCAGACGAAATACCAAACTATTTTTTCTGGAAAAATAAGACGAACGTTCTAAAATGTCGTCGGCTGCTAATTAATCATTAAGTTGTTTCTTCCAAGGGGGGCTAATTAATAATCAAGTTTTTTGTTTCTTCAATGAGTGTGTGTGGGGGTGGGGGGGGGGGGGGACACTTTGACACATTATGCAATTTGTCTCCATTGGAATTTGTCTCCATTGGAAACGGGATTTGACATCTCATACAAATTGTCTCCAATGGAGACAATTTGTATGAGATGTCTAAATTCAGACCTGGTAAACTTCAGTTTTTTTCTTGTGTTTATTTTTCTACCAAAATAAGGGTACGTATTTTCAGAACAATGCCAAAAAATGCTGATAATGTTGTTTTTTTTTTTTTTTTTTTTTTTTTTTTTTTTTGTCTAACCTTGCATTTGAGACCAAATCTGGAAGTCAGTGAATATAGTGAGGATTAGAATTTAGCCAAAATGCTATAATGAAGCCTATATATGGAAATGTGTGCCTTAAGTTCTTCTAAGTATAGACATCAAAACCATATTCTGATAACACATTTTTAACAAAGATTTGTTTTTATTTTTAAAAACCTTTGTTAAAAGATCATACATTGGACAAGTTGGTAATTTGCTGCATTGCAATTGAAGTTAAAGAGGTGCCTCTATTTTAACGCTTCATACTCTAATTATTAGCAAAATATAATATAAATATGTTTCATATTTTTCCAAGCAAATAAGACTTGACATTTCATGCGAATAAGGATACGATTCACATGAAATTTTTCCTATTTCCTTTGAAAAATAATCAAAAGTTTTATCATTTTTTTTTCTCTGCAAATTTTGTGATAAGCGTTTTAAGGGTTAAGATTTTTTTTTATATATTTTTATACCATTTGACATGTAAAAGCTTATTTAAGAAATAAACATAACCATCACGAAAACACGCGTATAAAATTTTGACCCCCTTAAACCCCACTTTTATATAGTAAAACTGGGGTTTACAGGGGTATACATTATTTTTCCTATTTTGCCCAAAAACATATATTGTGGGTTCTCGTTAGAACCGCCTCGTCGAGGCGGTTCTAACGAGTACCCACAATATATGTTTTGTGCAGAAATTTGAAAAACATCAGGATTTTTTAACTGAAAATTTTCCTTTTTTTGGTTGCAAAATTTTCAATATATTTGAATAGGTGTGTTTTCGTAATGAAACTATATTAGATCCTCGAGCCAAAGGAGTTTTGTCGGGCTGTGCAACACAGTAAAATTAGTTTGTACGCACTTTCGCGCACATCCATTATGTTGGTTTTGACATGAGGTGGCTCAATTATCTTGATTTCAGGAAACACTCCTTTGCGATACTTTACTAGGGATCATCGTTGATCATGAAATATTTTCTACGGTCATTCTCTCCCTTCCGCTGATTCAAGAAGGGCAGTTGTCAGTTTCTGGCGAAAGAATGTGCACAATACTGGTTAACCGCTTAGAGGACTAAGCCTGCCCAGTAAACGTGTGGTTAGGTAAACTGACCGCGCTCGACATGACCCCATTGGGTTGACTGGGCCGTAAAACCTCAACACAAACAAACAAACTGGGGATCATCGAAGTGAAACAAGAGAAATCCAAACTCAAGCACAAGCAATACGCAAGGTGTATTAACCCTGTCGTGTCTTACTAAATCATATTTCTTTGAATCAAATTCCTTGATAGCTCCCTATTCCTGATTAGCAGATTAAATAGAAAAAATCTCTAAACCAGTCTTACAAAATCAATTAGTAATCGATTAATTGCCTCATTGGTAGCGATGGCAATAGCGATTAGTGTTGGGGAAAACGAGATAAAGCACTTATTTATGTTAAACAGATGAATTTGACAGACGTTTCTGTTCTTTGATATATATTTGAGTATTTCCTCATGTGGATTTTAAAATGTCAGTAATTTTTCATCTTCACAAGACTAACCGCTAGAGCTAAAACGGTTAACCGTATTTACCCTAAGAACCCTGACACCTCATCCTCTTGTCATACTTGTCCTTAAATGTTAACAAGTCCAGTTGACTACCTGTTGATGTGTTAAAATAACGGTAGATGAGTGGCAAACAATGTAGACCCTGATCAGACGCCGCAGAATGCGGCGTCTGATCTGGGTCTACACCGTTTGCATATGCTTATCTATCCGAATTCTAAGGGTATATAAGGTAAAACAAAAAACAAAAAAAAAAAAAAAAAAAAAAACAGTGGTGTACAGCCGCATCATTATATATCAAAATGACACAAATAAAGTGAAAAAAAAAAGTGATTAGATCTATGTTATAATAATCTCCTGCAAGCAGAAACCGTTGCAAGAAAAGTCACTTGCTTATTGTCTAATATAAGTATTACTTAAGAATGTTAATTAATTACGATAACCAGTCTGTATAATGTGTACGCCATATTTCCCCAAAAATATATATATAGAAAACAGGATAGGTAGGGTCTGCATTATAAGAGAGACTTTCCAGATTTTTGCAATTTGTAAAGCAACTTTTTAACATCTTTCTTATTTATAGTATCGTTTTGTACAGATTTAACCGCCGGCCGAGGTGGCTCATTTGGATGCGTCGTCCGACTGGAGACCAGGAGGTCGCGGGTTCAACCCTTGCCGAGGTCGGCAACATTCTTTCGTGGAGATTGATCATGAAATACTTTGTACGGTCATTCTCTCCCTTCTGCTGATTCAAGAAGGGCAGTTGTCAGTTTCTAGCGAAAGAATGTGCACAATACTGGTTAACCGCTTAGAGGACAGGACTAAGCCTGCCCAGTAAACGTGTGGTTAGGTAAACTGACCGTGCTCGACTTGACCCCATTGGGTTGACTGGGCCGTAAAACCTAAACACAAACAATACAGATTTAACCTGTCTTCAGATGCTTTATAGCCAAATTCGTCCTCATTTTTCTTAATCAGTAGTGAAATTAAATGGACTTTTCCAAATTTATGACAAGTATGGTAAGGGTTTAGGCTGTCCCTGTATTTAGGGTTGATACTGTATACGACTTTGGGATTTTGAGAGGTTTAGGAACAATAGGTCTTTAAACGACTTTTATGCGTTATAAACGACTGATAATCATATAAAAAGTGTTGCTGAATTTCATATTTCAAGAGAAACGGTTACTGTAGCAATGGTTAAAATATTTTTTATCTGAAGAAACTACCTAAACCAATTAAAACTGGTGAAAATTTGTATTGTTCCACACTTCGATGTACAGGTATGCTATGTTAAGGATACTATTATCTACCGATTGACAGTCCATCAACATAAACACCAGTAACTGTAACAACGACGCCAGTTTCAGAAGTATGCCAAATATTTGACTGGTTCACAACGCTTGCCAGTAAACAAGCATACAGACACGGTGGAATAGTATAGCAAAGTATTCACTTCCGCCGGTCAATTTGGTTTATGGCTATTTTCAATGAATTGGTAAACGTGTATTTTACTGAACCGTGAAATTAAACAAAGGTCAGAACGATATTTCACAGGAACTCAAGTCTTTGACTGCAGTCATATGCATTATTAGGAAAGGGCATTTTGTGGAATCGTTTAAACTGAAATATCTTAAACTTGCCTAAAAGTCACTTATCAATGATTTGACCAAGGGCGCAGGACTTCCTATACTATTGCGATTGTGCACAGCGAAGACTCTGATCAGCCTGCGCATTAGCACAGGCTGATCAGAGTATTTGTTGTCCGCATCAAGACGCTTTCGACCCTTGGCGGATTGTAGTCTTGCAGGAAATGATGTGCCCAAATCATTTTCCTTAGCATTTTGTAAAGATCAGTCGGGATAGTAGACTGGCTCCAGTCTCTAGTGACAAAATAATTTTTCTTATAATCTGTTTAATAATCCTCTAAAATAAAACCAAAGTAATATCATGACTATAAAGGCTGGTCACTACAGCCTTTATAGTCATGATATATATATTTTTTTTATCTTAGTGAATTATCAAACAGGATTATGAGAAAAATATTTTGTCACTGGAGACTGGAGCCAGTCTATCGGGATAGTAATATTATACGAAGCACGTTTGGTGCCATAAATTAGTGATACACCGTGATATCTGCAAGCTATATATCGTGATGCTTTCTAGGAGTAGCGAATAACGTGTCGACATTTAAAAGACATGGTATTCGATGAACTGTTTCTTTAACTTCTTATATACAACCAAGAAAACAGCCAGTTCATGATGTTTTTTCATCAACAGTATTTAAAAGTGTTACATAATGCACTTATCCAACTTGTCTCTTGGTTAAGGGCAAAATCAAATCGCACCTCATCCCTGAGAAAACCGAACGGTAAAAATATAAATACAGTCGACTCTCGTTATCTCGGAGTCCAAGGGACTCTCTAAAATACTTCGACATATCCATAATTCGACATATCATATTTGCAGAATTGAGAAAACAATTAAATCGAACAACCACATATAACAAACCAATATGTAATTTGACTCGTGAACTTAGAGATATTTTGAAAATATTGTAGAAAAGAGGAGAAATTGCTCCTTAGGAGCAATTTCTCCTCTTTTCCACAATATTTTAAAACCTATTGTTAGATTTCCACGTTGAAATCAGGGACCAGATTTTCATGTCGAGATAAGCGGTTATTAGACATAAGGGAGGTCGAGATAACGAGAGTCGACTGTACATGGTATCGAATAGAGTGACAACCTTTAAACCTTTAAGTCAGATATTTTTATATGTCACATTTATTCAAACCCCTAGAAAGAAAGTATTTTCATTGCTGTACCTTTTATCTGATGTAAAGACAAAATAAAGTATAAAAATGCTTGCAACTCATAATGATTGGTACATACGGCCCTTCTTTATCTATCGTTTCTTTTTTGTTGATTTTTTCTTAAATACATTATACTCAAACATAGCAACAGATAAGGCGCTTTTTTCATCTGAAAAAATGCTGACATCTTTCTTATTTCTCCATGAAAACATATGTTGTTGTACTCAATAGAAGCGCCTCGCCGAGGCGCTTCTAATGAGTACCCACAACATATGTTTTCGTGGAGAAGTAAGAAAAATATTATGTGGATACCCCCTCTTATCTGTAGCTATGCTCAAATTCAACACCACATTAACAAACATTTGCCAGCTATAAACATAATTTTACTCGTACCAGAAAATCTCTAAAACTTTCCAGAATAAAACTGATTCAGAATTAGTAAAACTGAAAACCTTTCAATACAAGATTGTGCAAGTGTATATGTCATGTTCACATGCACACAAGAGTGCTCAGTTTCATGCTTGCTTATACGCAAGACTAAGGGAATAATCAGGGCATCATATCAACTGCTTATATTTTTTGCTGTGACTGAAAAGGCGTATTGGATATGATAGCATTTTTGAAGAAGTAGTTTAAGGGTGTACTCAGCTCTTTGTCACCAAGGAATGAATAGGGATCATATTGGAAAAAGCTTTGATATAAGCATACCTTTCCGTTAGCAAAGCGTCCTTGAACTTCGACCTTTGTTATAACCATTAACTTGCCAAGATCAATCTGTAAGTATTCGTACGAATCCTTGTCAATCACACCAAGAGGACACCATGCTCCGCCATTAGATTCCAAACGAATCCTGAAAAAAAAAGGCAAAAGTTTCACTAAATTTTCACAAAAAGCTTGAAATAGTGCTTAAATACAGCTTATTCAAATTTGTGGGAATTTTCTTTAAAATATCAGAGGCGTTGTTGGTAAGTCTAATTCCCTTATGATTTTTCTTAACTATTCAAAAAGATTTAAGCCGCCTCATGACAAAACTAACAAAGTGGCATGAGCGCCCAGCGAAGAGTCAGATCAGCCAGGGCATCGGCCAGTCTGATAAGAGTCTTTGCTGTGCGCTCAAAGGGTATCGAAGGACTGAAGCCTTCTTTATGCGGACAGCGAAGACTCTGATCAGCCTGGGCGGATGCCCAGGCTGATCTTAGTCTTCGCTGTGCGCACATGGCATTTCATTAGTTTGGTCATGAGGTTGCTCATAATGCAGATGGTATGCGACAGGATGGCTGGAAAGTATCGTGGAACATCTAGAAATCATTACGAAAACACGCGTATTTAAATATACTGAAAATTTTACCACCAAAACATGAAAATTTTCAGATAAAAAACCCTTATATTTTTTCATATTTCTGCTGAAAACATAGATTGTGGGTACTCGTTAGAACCGCCTCGGCGAGGCGGTTCTAACGAGTACCCACAATCTATGCTTTTGAACAGAAATAAGAAAAATAATGTGTACCCCTGTAAAGCCCAGTTTTACAATATAAAAGTGGGGTTTAAGGGGGTCAAAATTATATAGGTATGTTTTCATGATGTACTGCCTCAATCCATTTTTAGTTCTGTTTCATGTCTACGCTTGTTGCATTCCATGACAAATTACAATAAAGTTCAAATTATCTCCACATATAATTATGAGCCAGGGCACGGAATTTTCCTATAAGATTGCATGTGCAACCAGCGAATATTCAGATCAACCTGCGCATCCACGCAATCTGACCATAGTCTTCAAATGGCCCTATATGGGTAGGCAAGGATCTAAAGCGTCTTCAGGCGGACAGTAAAGATTCTTATTAGACTGTGCGGATGTGAATCTTCGCTGGGCCTATATGTAATCATGTAGGATTTCATATTGATCGGAATGATTGTCAGGTAATAACACCACATTGATCATGTCTACAGCAATGCTTGAAAGCTCTATACATGTATTATAATGTTTTCGTTCTTTCATATATTACATTTGCAGTATTACTTTATCTTAAATTTGAGTCAGCTACAAAACTGCATGTGCACGCAGTAGACAAGCTGTGCAACTGTTACACCAGAATCCGTGATTTGTGTCTAAACGCTCATGCATTGAATTTGTCACTAAATAATTTGCTAGTACGTGCTTCGTCACCTGTCTCCTTGACAGTGGTATGAATGACCTTATTATAATGATGATGTGCGGAATTTTAGACAAAAAATGCTACAGCATAACGGTGCATAGTGCATCAATCACGTCAGACAACCATATAATAGAATCAAAGCGCTGATAGCACTGGTGGGTCGATTGTCTCTGAGTATAGGCTAGAAAATGGTACTGAACGGGGATAAGACTGTTTCATTTAAACCTTAACTTCCTGTGATTTAAGTAAACAGTGCAGGCCCTGATCATACGCCGTGCTGTAAACAATCGACCAAAAACATCCGCTATAATAGTGCGTCCATCAACGGCTGCAAGATTGCTTGTGTGCCCAGCGATGATTCAGATCAGTCTGACAAGATTCTTCACAGACCACTCTGAGGGTAGCTAAGGACCCAAAGCGTCCGTTGGCGGACACCGAAGACTCTGATCAGCCTGTGCGGATGCGCAGGCTGATCTGTGTCTTCGCTGGGCGAAAATGCAATAGCGAAGAAAATGCTGTCGCTGGCTCCAACGGAAAACTGTATAATTCCTTTCTTGAAAATATCTTCGGCGGCAGCCAATGGACTATACGACCTTTCCTCCATAGCGCATAGGCAGAGAAATCTGATTAAAGAGCTTCATAGTATTCGCCGGGGACTTTATTCTGTCCTCAAATCGTACTGCAGGAAAATCGACCTTTTCTCTTAAACAATTTTGGTCTGGAGAACCCAAAAAGGGTAATTGTTAAACAGTGCAGACCGGGGCGGGGGTGCTGGGGCGGGGAATTTATTCAGTCTAAAATGGGTTGAAATTGAATGTGAATACAGACTCCAGACTGCAGATATAGTGCGTTACTTTGCTCAACTTTAAATGCTTTGCTGTTAAAATCACAGTACATGTTCGTTACTGCTAATGCCACACTTTTTTCTACACCTGCTGCAATATTGCATTACTGTTAAATACATCCACATAGACCCATGCTTTCCGATCAGGATATTAACTTTTTTATGCACCAGATTAATTATGAACGGACACATCTGAAATATTTTGACGCTATTTCGCAAAGGAGACAGGAAGCTATCTTCCTGCTATTTGAAACATTTAAAACACTGGGGCTACGCTTAAAGGAAGGAAATTGCTCCCACCACGGGGAGCAATTTCTTTTTGTTTTAAGATAATTCGCCAAACGAGATGTGGGGGCGGGTGCAATTATTTCCATAGTAGAGCTGCTATTCTTGCTGGTGTATACATTCTCCTTTAACATGCACGAAGAACGGTAAACAGTACAGACTGTGCTGAAACTGCATTTTAGTAGTAACTGAGCCTGGTCTACTCTGCAACCCTCTTGCATGCCGGTCTTAAAAGTATTTTTTTTTTATTTGAGAAAACGCACAAACTTTCAGGAAATACCCTCCTTCTAAAAGTGGTCTACTCTAAGAGGAAAGAATTTGCTCCCCGTGAGAGTAGACCCCTTTTTCAGAAGTGACTTTGTATGCAAAAACAAAGAGGAAGTCACAAAAGTTATCTCTCATATACAAATGGCGGAACATCTACCTAGCGTATCTAGTCCACTTAAATGTTGTACAATCAAACCTGTCCTAAAGGCCACCTGTATTAAGCAATCACCTTCCTTTAAAGGCCACGATTTAAAATCCCATTAAAGGCAAAGAAATGGAATACCTGTATTAAGCAAGCACCTGTCTTAAGCAAACAGTATTTGGCTTTCCCATAGGTGCTTGCTTAACACAGACTTGATTTTTCTAGGTAGTACAGGATGCAGCTGACAGACACAGATGATCCTGTCCAGCCTGAATGTTCGCTGTCACCAAAACAGACAATATCCTTTGTCTGCAACGCTGCTATGTTCTTGACAGTTATTGGATCTGAAGGCGACCATTACTGCGCCTGAACCCTATGCATGCTGGGAAAACAATTCAGCAGACGAAAGTTTGAATTATTTATCGTATTTTCCCAGAAAATAGGTTTTGGTATTTCATGCAAATTGTCTCTTTTGCATGAAATGCCAAAACCTATTTTCTGGGAAAAAATAAGAAAAATATGATGTTTGTCGCGTGCTGAATTTGCTCAAAGAGCGATAACGGTTAATGCGGTAGTCATCTTAAGACTAGATTGTATAAAAATCAATGCTATTGCGACAGAAGATAAATCGTCCTCGCCAAGCGGTAACATTTCTGCAATTTCTAAACTGGCCGAACAAAGATGCCGCCGTATTTACCCTAAGTATTGGGACACCTTATCTACTTACCATACTTGTCCTAAAATTTGAAATAGTCCATTCTACTACCTCTTGATGTGTCAAAAATATTGCTATTGCTGTGTGGATGGCAAACAGTGAAGACCCTGATCTGACGCCGCCTTCTGTGGCGTCTGATCTGGGTCTACATTGTTTGCAAAGGCCTATCTATCCCGATACTTAGAGTTTTTACGGTAATTGGTGTTCAACACAAAACCCAGCTAGCATTCTACGTAAATCTACATCGGGCCGTCATCGGCCCGTCAGCTACCCTGACGGGCCGATGACGGCCCGATATAGATTTACGTAGAATGCTGACTGGGGTATCAGTTCAGACTGTGCATCCGCACTTTCTCCGTCCATCGAAACATTCCTCACTGACAGTTGGTTTAGACTGGCTCCAGTTTCCAGTGACTAAATATTTTTCTCATAATCCTGGTTGATAATCCTATAAAAAAAACCCCCAAAAAATATCATGACTATAAAGGCTGGTCTAGTGACCAGCCTTCATAGTCATGGTATTATTTTGGTTTTATTTTTGTGGATTATTAAGCAGATTATAAGACAAAAAATATTTATTCATTAGAGACTGGAGCCAGTTTATCAGTTGGTTCTGCAACGGAGACCCTGATTAGACTGCCTACACGTGGTATAATGACCATTTTTTGTTCGTTGAATATACGTTAAGCGGAATGAATTCACATTTAATTTGTGTTGTTTTATTGCGATTAGTGAGTTGTTTTCATATTATTCCAAGATTTCTGTAGGGTGTTTCATTGTTATTTTGATAACAAAGCTACTCAGCTTAACACAAGTGTGTAACAGTAGACTGAGTTGTTTCCCACTGAGATTCTAAAATTCACATATTATTAAACAAAATCACTAATCAGTTTCAAGAACAATAATGGCGTTATGCGGGTGAATTGCTCGCATCTGGATTGTACATGTAAATATACGCTCGTACATCTTATATGACATTTTACAGGTGAATGACTATAGACGATTCTGCGGACATATGCAGAGGATAGTCGCGCCCAGGCGCACTTAAGTACACCACTACATGCCAATTTTGAAATTGTATTATAAAAGAATTATCAAAGGAAGCCCGTTCATAACTTTGAAAACTAAGGACCTAGCCACTCCGTTACGCGAATGGATAGGAGGTCAATAGCACATAAGATAAGGCACCATTTGCTTTGTCACTGTTTAATTACTGACAAGAACGAGTTACGCTTTCCTTCTAGGCATTCTCATTTTACAGGGGAAAATCAATACAACCTCTTTGATTTAGTCTCCTAAAGTGCTCTTTGAACAGACTTCGTTTTCATAAGAACGCGATAATGCTTGTTTGGCTGAATTTCATGTCTGAATAAAGATATTCATTTCGAAAACTCGCCTATTCAAATCTATTGAAAATTTTACAACCAAAAAATGAAAATTTTCAGATAGAAAAAATCTGATATTTTTCATATTTCTGCTCAAAACATAGATTGTGGGTACTCATTAGAACCGCCTCGTCGAGGCGGTTCTAACGAGTACCCACATTCTATGTTTTTGAGTAGAAATAAGAAAAATAATGTATACCCCTGTAAACCCAAGTTTTACTATATTAAAGTGGGGTTTAAGGGGGTCAAAATTGTATAAGCGTGTTTTCGTGATGTCAAAATGATACATGTCAAAAACTAACAGTAAAAAGTATTGTAAGAAGCTGAGGTGTCTCAATACATATGGTAAATACGGTGATTATATGTTCCTTGCATACTAGCCGCATTTAGCGCAAGTGTTGACAGTTCACATGCTAATCAGACTGCAAGCATGAACAAAGGATCGCTCTCTCTCTCTCTCTCTCTCTCTCTCTCTCAATATTCTCCCTCCCTCTCTCTCTCTCTCTCTCTCTCTCTCTCTCTCTCTCTCTCTCTCTCTCTCTCTCTTTGTGTGGTGTTGGTGATGGGCAGGGGGGAAGGGGAGGGCGGGGAGGAAGGTCAGATACAAAACATTAAAGTAGGTGATATCAGGGTTTACATCTAATTTGCATTTTGGATAGTTTTGTCAAATAAGTTATATATCGTATTTACCGTATGTAATCAGGCAGACAGACCTGAGTAAACTGTGTAGACCCAGATGAGACGCCGCCATTAGGGTCTACACTGTTTGCCACTCATCCAGCAATTTTAGACACAACATCGGGTAGTAAATTGTACTTGTTCAAATTTTAGAACAAGTATGGTTAGAAGATGAGTTGCTCAAATAGTTAAGATAAATACGGTATTGCTTGCATTGTTTCTGTTTCCTTTCAGATGCACAGGTAAGAATGCAAGCTACATTAATGTCTGCCCAAGATTTTATATGCTAATTTTTTATTAAGGTGAATGGGTACATCTGAAGTGTTTTGCAGCCATTCTGCACGGGGGTGGGGGACATTTTTGGAAGACAGGAAGTTGTCTCCCTTATGGATTGTACTGTTTGTTCAACATTCCTGTACGAATATATAGGATGAACATGGCAGCCCACTGCACACCTGTACTTCCAGCAATCTAGCATCTTCTTGGTATAATATAGCTAATTTAGCATACAAAATATGGCTACCTCTACAAACTTGTCTATCTCTCTGCAGTTATGTCTATGTTTCTCATCTTCATATGTCAGTTTCAATCCTTTTCATGTCAGCGGCAGCCATCAGCTAACTCCGAGACTGACAGTTACCGGAAATAAGCCTAGCAAGACTCAGTGTTCAGCTTGTTATTGTCTGCGTGCAATGATTTCTAACGATCAGCTTTGTTTTCGTAACCTGAAAATTCCTCAAACTGATGGCATTAATTGTAATTCTACAATAACCGCGGCGCCGCTGTCTTGCTTAACATAACTTAAGGATGTTTCCTTAAATAAACATCTGTGTAGATTGTTGGAGTATTGTTCAGATAGCACGCCAACTTTTTATAACATTTCTTTTTTTATATTTTTCCGTTCTTGAAGCAAACATATCAGACTCAAGAAGAGAAATATGAGGATAAAATGCTGTTTACCCTTTCAACCCTTAGTTTTTTTTAATCAGACTTCTTAACTTCTTAAACGGTATCACGTTTTACCGAAATGAGTTGTTTACCTTGCTAAAAAGTACCATGTTTGCTTAAGCAATAATTATCTAATTTTCAAACTTTCACTAAATGCTGGTTTGTACTAGAGAATATGGTCAAATTGTCACCTTTTTCATCTCTGTTTAAAAAAAAAAATGTTTCCATAAGTATTTCCTTTAAAGTTCACCAGAACTAAGATAAGAAAAGTAGAACCCGCGGGAAGTAATTCTTTACAGTTCAAATAAAAATAAGGCGGGGGACAAAAATTCCCTGTGGATTTTTTTTTCTTATTTTCTCCTACTTTTAAACCTCAAATATTCCTAGATTCTACGTAGCTTTTTCATATAAGAACAGTATCTAATAAGCCTCAATTGGGCAGAAGGTCTGTTATAAATCAGAATTTCAGCAATTTTATTAATATCTTTTATAATCTGTCATTCCAGGGCTATTCATCAATGAGGCATTACTTATGACTTTCTGTTTGCTTTTCTTTGCACACCAAGCCCCTCCAAACAGGGTCTAGTCTAAACGGAGAGAAATTATCCCCAGAGGGAGCAACTTCTTCCTCTTTTCGGATGGGTGGTAACATACATAGGTCTAGATAAGGGAAGGTATCCGGTAAATATTTTTCTTATTTCTCTATTAAAACATATGTTGTGGGTACTCATTAGAAGCGCCTAGGCGAGGCGCTTCTAATGAGTACCCACAACATATGTTTTCGTGGAGAAATAAGAAAAATATCAATACTTTCGGATTGAAAAAAGCGCCTTTACTAGTGCTATGAACATATTTGACAGAGTTGCCTCCCCTGAAATGGTATTCATTCCCCTTACGTGTTATGTGTGAAATGCTCCTGTGAGGACACAAGCTTATTCCGATTGTGCGGAATTTTGCTGTTCGCATACTACAAAAGGGAGTTCTTCGTGCGTTGCGCTTTCAATTACGCTTGCCGCTGCAACATATTACTGGCTTCCAAAATGCCATTGATGCAATTTATGGCACTTGAAAGTTTTCGCAAGAAATGCCCATTTAGCAATTCTGCCTTGTACGATTTCAAAGAACGCTTACAAACTTCGCCTCGCGAAAAAGATTCATTAATTCTAACGAAGTAATAATCAAATCAACAGTGCGTTCTAATCAGCGCCTGTTCGATCGAGAGTAAGAAAATAACGAAGCTGATGATTGCAAGTTTCCTGACTTGCTGACACAAAAGAATTGGATTTCGCATAAAAGCTTTATTAGTGACCATTGCTTAAGATTCCGCTAAGATTGGATGTCTGATTGGTTTTCTAGGAGAGACGAAGAATGACAGAGAAAGCATTCGAAGTTAATGATGATAATGTAAAAAAAAGTTAGGACAATAAAAGGAAGTTGTCCTTGATTACTTTTCACCGTCCCCATCTGAATAGTTTGTGTTTGTTTCAAAATACGAACACAATCGTGTTTACATTTTGGTATTAATTGCTATTTACAAAAAGGGGACTGAATACACTTTGAAAATAGGCAGTAATTACAAGTGAGTGGCTTTGGTAGGATTCGTTTTTCGCCAACGAAATCACACACACAAAAAAAAAAAAAAAAAAATTGTCTCCATTGCATTAATGGTGGAAAATCCACCAAATATTGCAAGGCCCAATAAGGTACAAAAGTACATCTTGTCCCTAACATTTTCTGGATCTAGACGGCCATATCCGAGTGATCTTCACCAGGAATATTGCTAAATAATTCAGACTTATTCAATGCTATTATTTCGCATGAAACCCTCAAAGAATTCATAAAATATTCAGCTCCCTTTCTTTTAACAACAGTGTTTTTATGTCTTTACGGAGACGTGGTATCGCCTACACTAGACACAGAGGCTAGATTAAAATAGCTTACAAAGCCTACAAAAGGAAATCTCCTGCGTTCAAGAAAAGGTTAGTCAAGTTTATGAGCACAATGTTTCCGATGGCCACACTACAGACAGAGTTTATAAAGCAATAATTATTTAATACGGCACCGGTGTGTCAGTGATCTGGAAGAATTTCTGTATCTAACGCATCAGAGTATATAACTGGCTGAACGCAGTGGAAATGTCCTCTCAAACGTAAAGAGTGCTGTGCAATGAGGGCTGTTCGAAAAGATTTGCATGCAGTCTTAGAACTATTCATGTATTTACCCTATTAATAAAAATTCGAACGTCTTAACTCTTTACTTGCCAAAATGTTGAGAAGTCATTTTTACAACTTGTACATATATCTCATAAAAGCTGCTGTATGACAGGCAAACAGTGCAGACCCTAATCAGACGCCGCGTACTGTGGCTTCCGATTGGGGTCTACACTGTTTCCTCAAGCCTGTCTGTTCGAAGAGTTAGGCAAATACGGTAAATGTATACACTGAAGCCACCATCTATATATGAGCGTTAAGATAATCTCCCAGTTATCTTTGATTTGATACCATAACATGAGCAGAGAATGAACCTGATGCAATTTTACGGATCATTTTACGTGATGCACTCTATGACATTAGCTTAAATTGATTAAATCTTGGAAAATCCATAGCTTTATTTAAACTGGGGCACAGCATTTCCTACAAGTCTGCATCCTCGCAGGCTCATCACGAAAACATGCCTATATAATGTTGACCCACTTAAACCCCACTTTTATATAGTAAAATTTGGGTTTACACGGGTATATACATTATTTTTATTATTTCTGCTCAAAACCATAGATTATGAGTACTCGTTAGAACCGCATTGCGGTTCTAACGAGTACCCACAATCTATGTTTTGAGCAGAAAAATGAAAAATATCCGAACCTTCATCTGAAAATTTTCATTTTTTTGGTGGTAAACGTTTCAGTATTTGAATAGGTTTGTTTTCGTAATGGATCAGAATCTACTTTGTTCGCGTGAAGACGCTTTGGATCATAGGTTAGCAACATGGTGCCCTGCGCGGATTGACAAACAGTGTAGATCCAGATCAGACGCTGCAATCAGCGCAGTCTTCACTGGACGCGCATGTAATTGGCAGGAAGTGCTGTGCCCCGGCTCAAGTGTATGAAGATCTTGTCATGACATTCTGTGTGATTCCTTTTCAACAGACGAACTTGTAATCTGGCAGGAACTGCTGTGGCCAGGCTCGGTTTTTATAAAATGCTTGTCGTGACGTTTTGTGTGATTCCGTTTCAATAGACCACAAAACTGAAAATGGATACCTTTCATAATGTACATAAGTTTATTTAATTTGTCTGGTCGTGATATAGCTGCGTCAACAATAGTTCCAAGTCAATAAAACGGTACTTTAAGTATTGCAACAATATCAATGACATATGTACATGTACAAACACCCACTCTGACTCGTTTCTGAACGTCCCTCCTACATTCAGATTGTACCGTACCTATCCCAAAGCACACGATAAGATTCATAGCCATGACCAGAAAAATAATTTGCGCTGCTTAAAGTTCAATAAGGATAGGACGCGTGAAGGACAGGAAATTAAATCAGTCAGACAAAGAAGCAACCGCCAAGAAGATTTAGATATTTATCTACGCTCATGGGCGTAGACAATCTTAGAGTTTTGTTTGTTTGTGTTGAGGTTTTACGGCCCAGTCAACCCAATGGGGTCATGTCGAGCGCGGTCAGTTTACCTAACGACACGTTTACTGGGCAGGCTTAGTCCTCTAAGCGGTTAACCAGTATTGTGCACATTCTTTTGCCAGAAACTGACAACTGCCCTTCTTGAATCAGCGGAAGGGAGAGAATGACCGTAGAAAATATTTCATGATCAATCTCCACGAAAGAATGTTGCCGATCTCGGCGGGGGTTGAACCCGCGACCTCCTGGTCTCCAGTCGGACGGCGCATCCAACTGAGCCACCGAGGCCGGCACAATCTTAGAGTTAGTCACTGCTTCGGAAGCACTTTATGAAAGGTCATGGACTGCTGCAATGCTGTTTTCCATGGGCTGCTCAACTTATAACTAAGAATTAGCTTTCACAAAAAAGCTTGGTCTACGCTTAGCACACAATGTGTGCTAAGCGTAGATCAAGCTTTTTGTGAAAGCTAATACACGTTAATATAGCGACAGTCAATTCGCTACATGGTGCTATTGGAAGCATTATATGGCTAATCCCTGTAAGTCTAAAAGACTGATCAATAATAAATGAATTCCTTCAGTCTGCTCTTTATCAGTATGTGATTCTGTAATAGCAAAACAGCATGACGACTGCACTGTATTCTTTTGTGATAAGCCAGGAGACAAGAACATAACAATAACAACCGAAAGCTAAAAAAAAGTGTGTGTGTGTGTGTGGGGGGGGGGGGGGGGGGGTCGGGGGGGGGGGGGTGAGTAATTAAGAGAAATCCCAGACACACAGGTTATGGTTTGTATATGTCTTGGTAATCACTAATATGTAATCCCTCTTTTAGCATAATAATACTGCTGTCTTAAGTGGACTAAAAATACACAGTCTGTAGATTTGCAGTCATTTTTCAAGGGAAACACCTTTTGTGACTTTCTGTTTGATTTTCTGCATATCAATTCCTTTATGAAAAGCTGTCTACTTATAAAAGAAAGCCAAACCTCATAAAAGGAAAACTGAAATAGTACAGTGGAGGGGTTTTAAAGACAACCATTAGAAGAAATACTTCATTTTATTAAGAACGTAGGCAAAGCCAATTTTGTATTCTAGAAAAGGGAAAAGGCGTGGGGAGTGGTGTCAGAAAGTATCGGGAAGGTCACGATATTGAGTGCCCCTGTTTCAGCTCACCATAAGGAGCTCCTCTGACCCTGGTAATAAAGGTTATAACAACAACCTTTCGGTTCAGCTAAATAAGCCGTATCGTGAGGGAATATACCTTGTTATCCGTGTGTCCACCGATCACTCAGAACAACAGTCTAATCGGGAGCTTCGCTGTCTGCCTATAGAAGCCTTGGATTTTAGCTGTCCACAGAGCGCTCAGCAAAGACGTTGTGGAGGCACATCACGAAAACATGCCTAATTATTATAATTTTGACCCCCTTAAATCCCACTTTTATATAGTAAAACTGGGGTTTACAGGGGTATACATTATTTTACTTATTTCTGCTCAAAAACATAGATTGTCCGAGTACACACAATCTATGTTTTGAGCAGAAATGTGAAAAATATCAGAATTTTTTATCTGATTTTTTTTTCCTTTTTTGGTTGTAAAATTTTCAATATATTTGAATAGGCATGTTTTCGTAATGACAAGTTTCAGAAGATGTTTTTCTCAGCTTCGGGACTCAAATGATACTGGCCAACTCAATGTCACAACTGATCATTTTAACAAACTAGCAAGAGGGTATTTGAAAAAATTAACATTCTAGGCTCTGACTCCTTCTTTATATAAATCAGGCAGTTGTAATAACACAATTATGCCAAGTGGAATCTTACCACTTACTTAACACTTTGGAAAGGTCTGTTTCCTTTTTAAGGGTGTCTGGTTAGTTTTTATCATTATCATGTTTTATAGAAATTTCTGAATTTAATGCACACAATGTGGACCCTGATCAGACGCCGCGTTCTGATCTGGGTCTACACTGTTTGCCTATGTCCTTTTTATGGTCCGCTAATCTTCAATGGGTTAACTTAGGTGAAAGGAGACGTTCTAATTACGCCTTTCATTTACAAGGGATACATTTTTTTGTGGATTTCCTGTTTGCTTTCCTGGACATTAAACCCCTTCTTTAAAGGGGTCTATTCTGAAATGGGAATATGTTCCCAAGGGGAGACAAATCCTTTCCTTCTAGAGTACATGTACATGTGTGTAGACTCCTTTTCCTTGGAACAAGTTTTCCCCGTGAGAGATGACGTCTTTTCAAAGAAGGAGGCAAAATAATTTTAACAGTTGCCTCCCTTGAAGGTATATCGATTCCCTTTAACTGTAATTTGATGTTGTTGTTTTTTTGTTGTTGTTTCTTTTTCAGTTATTCGAAAAGCTGCCATGCCACCAACACCAAGCGCGAAATTATTCACATATCCATTAGAGCATTTTGTCAGGTAAACGCTGAAATACACGGGAACAAAATAAAACCTTCTTATATAACACGCCATCATGTAACATCAGGTGATATTGTATACTTTATTTAACATTAATATTGAAACACTTTTTTTTCCCAATTTCTCATAAAATTTGAATTATTCCATCTTCATCATTTACTAAGAATGCATGGGAAGGGAAAGAAATTATTGCTTTATGGGACTGGGAAATTTCAACCGAGACAATGCAACAGGAAGTAACGACCTCGAGGTAACGAATGACAAGTGCGAAGAAATTTTATTGGTTTTGAACATAACCCGTTTAAAACAGGCACTAGCAATTTCGCGCGTGCATCAATGCATTTTTTGATCAGTTCATCCAAAGACTGATTCATACCGAGGCTACAGGATATTTTACAAGCACAATCAATTGCACTTTAATGTGTAATAAATGAATGATCGTGTTACTGTACCATAATAAAAATGTTCAAGCAACAAGACGGGAAATTTATTTTGTGAGTAACAGTAGCTTGATTCCGCCAATGGTCGATGTTAGCTTCAGATTACGATCACTGTCATTTGAACCACAACGTCAGAAAACGTCCTTCGGACCGGTGCGCCCAGTGAAGATTCAGATCAGCCTGCGCGAATGCGCAGTCTGATCTGAATCTTTACTGAGCGCATTTTGGATTGCCAAGGGTACAAAGGTTCTTCATGCAAACAACGAAGACTCTGGTCCAGCTGCGCCGATTCGCAGGCTGATTTGAGTCATCGATGGGCGCACATGTCTGACGGTACATTTTCTCACGTAAGGGCTCATTTATTTTGTATGTAGCAGGTGCGTCTTATGTCTCCGTCTGATTATTGTTGCCATGGTCACCAGAGAAAACTCTTGTGAGAGCAGCTTGCTATTATACTCGTCTTATAAATATGATAGTACAACTGAAAATAAACTTGAAATCAGACACCAAAATCTAGAACAAATATATAAAACAAAACATACTGTTTCTTTAGTACTCGGCAATGACTAATACTGAGTAAGTGATACGTGTCATGAGTAAATGTACTTTAAGACATCACTTATCTGTCAGCTTGAAGACACATTTGGTCCTTGGCCATGTATACAAAGTGCGCCAAGAGAAAACTCTGATTAGACTGCGAATGCATGCACAGGCTGCTCTGAGTTTTCATTGGGCTCATATGCTATGACTTACATATTTTCACCTGTTGCAGATTAAGTGATCAGCGAAGAAACAGTATGGACTTGAAAGGGTTCACTTTTCGTCAACGAAGTACAGGATCATACTAAAATTGTAAGACCTTGACCTGCCTGTGATAGCGTAGAAACTGGTCTGGCGTACAACATAGTCAAATGTCGTTTACTGCCGACTTCTGGCCTTACCTTTTTTCCGTGCATTTGAGGCTGCGTGAATGCGCTGGTTGATTTGCGTCTTACGACGCAAATCAACCTGCGCATTCAGCCAGACTGAAAAGACCTTTCGCTGCCATTCTGTCGATAGTAAAAGATACAACGCTTTTACAGACAGAGAAGAGTCTAATCCTATGTCGTGGATCGCAGATTGATCTTAGTTCTAGCTGGACACCTATACCATTAGAGACATTTTTTCCAATTTGCCGCATACCTACAGATGAGTAATAAACTGATGAATTCATAACAATTAACGTTTTCATTATTAATTAGCGCAGCCCATAGACAGGAAGCCGGCCTCGGTGGTTCAGCTGGATGCGCGTCTCACTGCTGATCAGGAGATTGCGGGTACGACCCCCGCCGGTTTGGCAACATTTTTTTCATGGAGATTTGATCATGATATATTTTCTACAGTCATTCTTTCTCTTCCACTGATACAACAAGGGCAGTTGTCAGTTTCTGGCGAAAGAATATGCACAATACTGATAAATGCTAAGAGGACTAAGCCTCCCCAATTAAAGTGTGGTTAAGTAATGTGACCCCACTCGAGCACTCGATATGACTCCATTGGATTGACTGGACCGTAAAACCTCAACACAAACAAACATGGACAGCGGACTTTCGAAATTATTCCACCGGGAGGATGATAGAAAACGCCAGGTAAATTGATGGTATGCGAAAACATACATCACGAAAACATGCCTATATAATTTTGACCCCCCCCCCCCTTAAACCCCACTTTTATATAGTAAAACTGGGATTTACAGGGGTAAACATTATTTTCTTATTTTTGCTAGAAACATAGATTGTGGGTACTCGATATAACCGCCTCGCCCTCGCCGAGGCGGTTCTAACGAGTAGCCACAATCTATGTTTTGAGCAGAAATATGAAAAATATCAAAGTTTTTTATCCGAAAATTTTCAGTTTTGGGAGGTGAAATTTTCTATATATTTGAATAGGCGTGTTTTCGTAATGTAACGTTTGGTGTCAAAGAGTAAGATGAAGTGAATGCTGCTACACATACATACACATACAAAGAAAGGATCATGACAGCTATTCTTGTTAATTTATAAATATTTAAGACAGAATCCCACGGTTGTCACTTGATACGATTTGGACAAAGACTTCTTTACCCATGAAATGGTATATTGTCATGGCAGCTATCTTGTATGCCACACAATATGGCATGTTTTCAAACCATCTCATTACAATTTTACATCATACGCAATCGGAGCTCAATCAGCTTTGTAGTTTAGGAAACAAAACTTTTATTTTAATCATACAATCCCTAACACCAGTTGCCAAACATTTCTGTCACAAGGATGTCCCCTATAGACAATTTGAGCCTTAGACGGTTATGCAGTTTTGGAGAGCTATTTAAGGAGTATAAAATATTTTCCACGGAGGATAAGGTCTGTTTTCGCTTCCGTCCGTAAAAAGGATCTACTCTTAAAGAACACAATTTAAAAAATAATATCTTTCAAGAGCGGGCCCATTTTCAGAACTGGCTGGTAATGCATGGAAGCAATCAGCAAGCCATAAAAAAATATTTCTCTTGGTGGAAATTCTCCTGTGTATCCAGTCCCTTTAAAGTATATACAATATATCATCATGGCATCAGTCTTTAATTCTTTCTCATTTCCCAATGTTATCACACACCTGATATACATTGTCCCAAGAAAGTTTCATACTCAATTTAACCCTTAAAGCGCCAAGAAAACCTGCATCTGAAAATGTCGTCTGTTTATGTCGTCTGCTGAATATTCTTGCAAACTTTTTTAACCTATTTTTGCATACAGGCAAACAGTGTGGACCCAGGTCAGACTGCTCCTAAAGGAGCAGTCTGATCTGGTTCCACACTGTTTGCAGAAATGACTTTTAAAGTAACGGGCAGAAGACAAAGCAGACGACAATAGTCGTGACTGGCGCTTTAAGGGTTAAGATTAGCCGGTTCTGACTTCGGAGAAGTTGTTTCGCACAGATGTGTTACAAATACAGTCGACTATCATTACCTCGAATTCCAAGGGACTCTATGAAACACTTCGAAATATCCGTACCTCGACATATCAGATTTGCGGAATTGAGGGAAATCAATAAATCGAACAACCACATTTGACATATGAATATGTATTTTGACTCCTGAAGTTAGGGAATATTGAAAATATTGTGGAAAAGAGGATCCACAATATTTTGTAACCTGTTGTTAGATTTCAATGTTAAAAAAGTGACCAGACTTTCACTTCGAGATAAGCGGTTATTCGAGATAAGCGAGGTCGAGATAACGAGAGTCGAAGGTACGTATAGTCATGACTACCACAGAATAATCTAACAAAACTTAAAAAGTATTGTCCCAGAGATGCTCTACATGCAATTTGTGTTCAATCGGTTAAGCAAGTTCATCGTACATGGCAATACAGTCGAACGTCAATGGCTCGAACATCTTTGGGACCATGGAAATTCGTTCGAGACATGGGTAGTTCGAGCCACTGAGGGTTAATCATGGCACCAGTTCAGGAAGCAAATAGCGATAATTTAGGGAAATCTTTTCGATTTTCTATACAGTGATCGTAGGTTGAGTGTACTCATTAGAATCGCCTCGATGAGGCGATTCTAATGAGTACACACAACATACAATTCCATGATGAAATAAGAAAAAAATCCCTAAATATTTGTTTTCTTGAGCTATTGGAAGGATTTTGTAGGTAGTGAAAAAAGATTTCGAATCATCCACGGTAAACGAGCCATCCGAGTTCGAGCCATTGAGGTTATACTGTATATGACCCGGACGGCCGTTCCCGATCATTTGAGCGAAGTATCAATATGACAAAAGCATGCTACTTCTGCAAATTTGGTTACAACTGGCAGGCGATTTCTGAGAGCAGTGTATGTTGCGATAGAAAACTACGAAAAATGCCGATTGGCATGAAGTTAGCGGTTTTGAATCCCACCTTCTCAGGTAAGGTTTACATACCAAATCATTTTTAAGTCGCGTCCACAGGTTTTGTTGCGACGTTTACAGTATGAACAGATAGACGTACGGATGACAGAAGAAACGTATACACTATAGTTCATGCAGAGCAATATGCGAGTGAGGCAAAAATAAATTGCTCCTATTCCAACGGCCTTGTCTCCTTCTAATAAACACATTGCGTAGTTTTAAACATTTCAGCCATGTAGTCCAAAATAGATACTTTTGCAAACAGTGAAGATCGAGCTGTCTCATCAGGATCTATTTGGTTTACCATGCCGTTCTTAAGTTTTGATTTAGACACCTATTTAGAACAATGGTTATGTCCATTTTCAAAGATGGAATTCACTTCAGAAACTCAGGGGTGAAAGGTTAGCCTGTCACTACTTCTCAAATATTCACTGCAACTTCATGGCATGCTTACCTGGAGTTCTGTGGCCCAACCATTTTCGCATGATGAGTTGAACTAGCTGTTATTGCTTCATCAGGGATCGACCCATCTTCCATACCAAGTTGGTGGTTACATTCTTCTGCAAGAAGAGTAAAACCTTCAGTTAAACTAAGTTTCTCAGCCAGGTACCCAGTACGCATTCTACATAAATCTATAGCGGGCCGTTATCGGCCCGTCAGAGTAGGAGAACCAAAACAGCAACTTATTTGGGAATTATATGCTAAACATATATGCAGTTTGCCTCTGGTTTTGATTATGTATGTGGTCAGGTAAGTTGTCTGCCAAAATTGGAAATCAATGGGCTATATGTAATACTGCTTTAGAAATGGGGGCTATTGATATAATGTGGTGCTAAAATTGATACCTTATCATATAATCTCAGGCATGAAAAGTATACCTAAAAAGTGAATAGAATGAGTGTCCAGGACATTTTATTGTTTCATACATGTACAAGTGTGCAGAGTAAATCTTAAGGTAAAGTGAATGTCAAAACAGTTCAAAGTTCTGTACTTGACAATTCTTTGCATAATTTGTGCAAAAACGTATAACATTACTATGACCTTTGACTCATCTTACACTTTTGTTTGGTTTCATGAAAAAAATGGTCTGGCAGGAACACATCATCATGAAGACATGCCTGTATAATTTTGACCCCCCTTAAACCCTAATTTTATATAGTAAAACTGGGGTTTACAGGGGTATACATTATTTTTCTTATTTCTGCTAAAAACATAGATGTTGGGTACTCGTTAGAACCGCCTCGGCGAGGCGGTTCTAACGAGTATCCACAATCTATGTTTTGAGCAGAAATATGAAAAATATCAGAGTTTTTTATCTGAAAATTTTCAGTTTTTGGTGGTAAAATTTTCTATATATTTGAATAGGCGTGTTTTCGTAATGTGAAAGATGAATGGGGTAATTATGCAATATGTCAACAGAGAATATCCAAATCATCCAGCGCATCCACAGTCTGGTCACGGTGTTCCATATATGTTGACATATTCTGCAGACTGGTCTGTGACTTGCTGCTGGGATACGACATAAGGCCCCTTGTCTATCGCTGCACATCAAATATTTGGAATTCTTGGAAGCACATTTAAGCCTTAACGTCAGAAAACATACCTTTGGATACGTGTTCCCAGCGAAGGTTCCGACCAGACTGCGCGAATGCGCGCAGTCTGGTCGGAATCTTCGCTGGGCTCATTTTGGCTAGCCATTGATGTAACGCTTCTTCACGCAGATAATGAAGACTCTGATCAGACTGCGCGGATGCGCAAGCTGATCTGAGTCTTCGTTGGGCACACATGTCGTAAGGTACATTTTCTCACGTTGCGGTACATGCATGTAATACATGTAAGAACATGCATTAATACGCTACAGGGCCCAGTTGTTTAAAGCATCATTAGCTTAACGAACTCATTAATGACAAACTCCATAACTGTTGCTTAATTATCGTATGATATTGAAAAACGCGACATTTCTGGCAATGAAATACAGCCCGCAAGAAACCAGAAACCAGATAAAAGTTAAACTGCAGCTTAACGCCGTCATATGAAAGTTCTACTGACAGCTCTCCCACGCTTTAAACAATACCGGTGTGTAGGATTAAGTTCGAGTGGTTTCTATCTGATATGCAAATTAAAAGCACTTGTTTCAACAGAGATCTCTAGAGTAACTTATTTCAGGTAATTCTTCTAACATCTGTTGCTGTAAATAATACCGGTTATACTGTCCAAAGCTTCTAACCGATCATCTACCTCGAATTTCAAATGCTTTTTAGGTTTGGGTCATTTTACAGTTGGGGTTCCCCGTGAATGATGGTCAGCTGCAGGTTATGCTTAGTTCAACAGCAGTATTTACCCCAAATATTCAAACAGACAGAACGGACAAACAGTGTAGACCACCTTCAAACGGCTCAGAAAGGGCCAGGGGCTACATTGTGTGAGATTCAGTCATTCTACTTTTTGTTAAATGAATTTGTTCAATATTTACACAATAAAAACCGTGAAAAAGTTACAGTCGAACCTCAATCGCTCGCATTACGAAAACACGCCTATTCAAATACATTGAAAATTTTACAACCAAAAACTGAAAATTTTCAGATAAAAAATTCTGATTTTTTTCATATTTCTGCTCAAAACATAGATTGTGGGTACTCGTTAGAACCGCCTCGCCGAGGCGGTTCTAACGAGTACCCACAATCTATGTTTTGAGCAGAAATAAGAAAAATAATGTATACCCCTGTAAACCCCAGTTTTACTATATAAAAGTGGGGTTTAAGGGTGTCAAAATTATATAGGAGTGTTTTCGTGATGGATCATCTTTGGGGCAATGGAAATTTGATCTAGATATGGGTACACTGTAGTTCGAGCCACTGAGAGTTAATCAGCGCCAGGTTAGGAGACGAATGGGAATAATACATGGATGACTTTTCGATCTTCTATAAAATATTGGTATGTTGAGTGTACTCATTAGAATCGCCTCGATGAGGCGATTCTAATGAGTACACACAACATACATTTCATGATAAAATAAAAAAAACAACCTAAAATATCCCAAATATTTGTTTTCTTGAGCTGTTGGAAGAAGTTCCTGGGGTCCAGACGAGTTCGAATTAGCCCTGGTGAACGGGTCATCGTTGTTCGAGTCAGCGATGTTTTACTGCATTTGCATGGTAAAAAAACGTAGAAAGTTAAAAGGTATCCGAATAATAAAGGTACCAGGGACCAGTTGCATAAGGCGAGCGTTACAGAGCGCTTTGTAGCGCTTCGCAATGCAACGGTACGTTACCAAAAAGCGCTTCGTAGCGCTTTGTAACTGTGTTCGGAGCTGACTCGCTATCTGAAACAGACTGTTGCATAGCAACGAGACAAAACAAAATGGCGGCGCCTGACGTAGTCAGTGTCCGTTTTAAGAGATGAAATGTTTCTTATTTATTTTATTGTCCTTAGACGACGTGCATTGTGCAGAAAGGATCATAGAACACAAAACCAATCGTTGAAGCAAGTTTTTTACGAGAAATTCCTAGTTTGAAAATCGTGTCATTTTGGCAGACATTTTAAAAAGCGCTCCAAACAAACAGACCGTTGCATAGCAAGGACAAATCGCTACAGAGCGCTACATGAAAGCGCTTTCCTTATGCAACTCACCCCAGGTAAACACACCACCAGATATCACGAGCTATCCCAGTCTAATACATGGACTCTGTCATGAGAAAATAAGCATATTGGCGGACATCGCCGAATAGAACATTACATAAGCAGTCTGCAGTCCTCATCATAACAACCTTATACAGTACCGATAAACATCTGAATTTGAACCGGTGACGGTGTCACTCATTCATTCGTGATTTTCATCTACCATACATATAGCTACACACAAGAGCAAGACAACTTGTATTATGCTGACTCACATTTTCCTACTCATGCAGTTATATAAGATTAATGAGCGTCGAGTCTGGCACATACGAGTCCTCTTTTGCTTGTTTTAATTCCAATATCAAATAAAGTGTTATACGACTCAGTTTTTAAATCTTTTTTACGTCAAACCTGTCATTTTTCTGCGTAAAGATCGTTTAACTCTTTCACTACCACAGGCGATAATAATACCTTTTGCAAACAGCATTGATCCAGATGAGACGGCTCAATGAGCCGTCTCATCTGGATCTACGCTATTTGACATTCAGTCTTTCAACTTTACATATGAACCTCTTTCAAAACGATAGGTTGTTAAAATAAAAAAAGCAGATGACAAATGTCGTCTGAAATTTGGCGCCGAAAGAGGTCTATTGAGCTGGTTTAGTAATTCTTCCCGGAATGCATTTTCCTAATTGTGACATTTCCACATGAATTAGGAATAAATTGACCATATAACGAGACAGCAAATTTACATCTGTATTGTTTCTCTCATGCACTGACGCCATTTACTTGTTTAGGAAAACACAGAAGAGAAACGTTCTAAGAATAGTGGATCTGTTTTATTTGTATGTCAGGAACTGCAACTGCGCTTTTGTGTCTTGTCATTGTCTGTTCCTCATTCCTTCTCCTGTCGGTGCTTCGTGACCGTGGCCTTTACAGGTTAACTTCTTTTATATTTTAATCCTAATGGAATTGCTTAGTACCATGTCTGGATTAACGGACCCATTAATCATCTAGAAATGAGTCACGACAAGCAAGCAAAAATGTCTCTTGTGGGCATATGTGGTTACCCGGAAGTGCCATCTGGGTAGTGAATATCCAGATTAGCCGGCGCATTCGCTGACAGAATCATTGGATACTGTAGAATATATAAACGGGAGTAAGTCATGATGAAACTTTGCGCATGCGCAGGGTGATATGTCTGCAAATTCGCAAAAATGTTCTAAGACACTTTTTCGCTAGACTCGTTAAAATTAGAAAAGCATTTTTCTATACTGATCATGCATGATCGTACAAAATGTTCCACTGACATTTTACGTTCTTGGCGAAACAGAGCTTCACAGTGACGAAAAACGGTAAGATAGAATGGCCATGTTATGAGGAAAAGGTATCTTTGGGCATATAGGCAATGCGAAGTAGTTCAGATCAGCACGTGCAATATCTCACCAGGGCCATTGTATCCCTTGTTACAGTTCGTTCTATGACATGCAATGCTTCTGTATGCAGACAGCGAATACCCTAATCAGAATGAGCAGATATGCATTTTGATGTGGGCATTCGCTGCCAGTGTCCCTATTTGCCTCGAAGTCTCATTTTCGCTTTGTGCATCTCAAATGAACCGTGTCGTAAGACAAAGGGTTTATAGCTAAGGCTGACATGGAAGAACCAGACATGGGGTATCAGGGGAATGACTTTTTTTTTTGACAACAGTGTATTGTGGATACACATTAGAAACGCCTCGCCTTGGCGAGGCGTTTCTAATGTGTATCCACAACATATGTTCTCGTTGAGAAATAAGAAAATGTCAACACTATTTGTTGGAAAAAGTCCCTGTTCTGGAGGTATGCTAGATCAGCCTGAGGATCTATCCCTTTGTTCGGAGCCTTCATTATCCACCGATATAATATATTTTACAGTATCGGCAAAAATTTCAAAAGCGTTAGAGACTTAAAATTCGCTGCCTGTAGTAAAAACCTGACCAGAATGCACCAATGTGCAGACGGCAACATCAAGTTGTTACGTCAAGTAGTTAGTCACATGTAATGAACAGGCCACATCTTACCTAAAAATGACGTATTCTGATGGAAATATTTTATTTCTGAATGTATTTTTTGCAACAATATGCATTACTCATTTATTTAGTAAAAGATCCACATGTGGGTTTGCAGTTAGCGCTAGATATTTACGTGTTTTTTTTTTTTGTTTTTTTTTTTTTTTTTTTTGTGGGGGTGCTGTGGGGGGGGAGGCGGGGGGGGGGTGCTATTATTCGGCAAAACGCCAGTTCTTTTTGTAGCCAGCAAGCAGTTTATATGATGCCGTGCTTGTTTGTAATGTACAGTTTATAATATAACCATTTGTCCACTATACCATACTGTTTGCTAACAGGCTATCATTGTCTGAAATGCAAGAAATTAGCTTTTGGTAAAAATTACTATAAAGACCTTTTGATTTCAGGTATTATTTTCTTCAGTATATTTTGGTGTTTGAACATTACGAAAACACGCCTATTCAAATATAATGAAAATTTTACCACCAAAAAATGAAAATTTTCAGATAAAAAAAAAAAATCTGATATTCTTCATATTTCTGCTCAAACCATAGATTGTGGGTACTCGCCGAGGCGTTTCTGAAGAGTACCCACAATCTATGTTTTTAGCAGAAATAAGAAAAATAATGTATACCTTGTAAACCCCAATTTTACTATATAAAAGTGGGGTTTAAGGGGGTCAAAATTATATAGACATGTTTTCGTGATGAAGTTTAGTGTTTGAAAGTTTAGATAAGTTACCGTAGCCCAACTGCAGCAGCGTGCAAAATGTGACATAATAAATAACTGAGGATGTTGTTTATCAGTAGATTCCCTGAAACTTAATTCTGAAATTGCATTTTTATTACAGTCTTATTGCCGTTATCTACAGACGTGCAATTCTGTTTCCCGTATAATTGGTTAAAGATTGAATGTGTTTTGTCTGGCAGAATTGTTTATTTTTATAACTCCAGGAATGTATTATACAATATACACTAATTCACTGTAATCAAGAAATTCAGTTGCAAAAAGTTTTAATCTATAGACTGATTACAGATCTGCATGCAACATTGGAATTATTGCATTTGCATATCATTTTTATTATCATTTTTCTTTTTCTCTACCTCGTGATAATTAAGGCGAAAGAATAGACCTTCAGAGGAGCGCGGTAACTATTTCGAAACAGTTTTGCTTCCCTTCTTTAAAGGGGTCTACTCTAACAGGAAAGAATTTGCTCCTATGGGAGCAAATGCTTTCCGTTGGAGTAGACACCTTTACAGAAGGAGACTGTTGTGCAGGAAGGATAAGAAGTCACAAGCGTTGTCTCCCTTCCAATAATGTCGAACAACCAACCAAGAGTATAGATTGGCTCTAGTCGTTTCTGAAATTGCTCTCTCTCTCTCTCTCTCTCTCTCTCTCTCTCTCTCTCTCTCTCTCTCTCGTCATTCTTTATCACTTCCTCAAGCTGCATTTGTCTCTTTAATCCCGTTTTACTGTTTTACTACAGAAACTCTATCTTTTCCACTAAGGGACATAACTTATCAAATCATTATAAGCTGTATTAGATTGAATACCTTTGAAAAGAAAAAAAAATGATAGAAAAGATAGAGTCTGAAGACAGACTACCGTTCCACTTAAAATGCAGTTATTTGGGGTTGAGTCTAGAGACTAATACAAATCAGTATGAATGCATGCATATGACAAATGACATTCCAAACCAGGTTGTGCATCCACGAAAGACCACGATCCATGTTTTTCCGTCTCCACACTATATTTTAGCAAATAGTTTAGTGCCCTTTTGGACTGCCTGGGATCAGGGGTCTGGTCTATGCTTACCTAATTTACCCTCGATATTGGGAGATTTTGACTCCTTTCGAAAATTAGGGTACATAAGGTAACTAATGTTCCAAATGACACGCTTTTAACATCGAAGGATTGGGGCGTGGGGCGCACACTTACAGAATGTATCCTTAATAAAGTTGAACTTCGATGGCTCGAACATCTTTGGGACCAAGGGAATTTGTTCGACATATGGGTAGTTCGAGCCACTGAGGGTTAATCACAGTGCCAGGTTAGGAGACAAATGTGAATGATATATATGGATGTCTTTTCGATCTTATAAAAATATGGTATGTTGCGTGTACTCATTAGAATCACCATGATGTGGCGATTCCATTGAGTACACACAACATTTAGTTTCATGATAAGATAAGAACATTTACTTAAAATATCACTGAATACTTGTTTTCTTGAGCTATCGGAAGAATTCCCTAGGGACTCAAAATCGAGTTCGAATTAGCCGCAGTAAATGAGCCGCCTGTGTTCGAGTCATCGAGGATTTGCTGTATTCGGATGTGAAAAGCAACCAAAAGTCGCAAAGACTGTCCTTGATTCAACATGGTGGGAAACCTCCCTGAAGTGAATTCAGTGCCCTTAAATGCCTTTTTTCATAAAAGTCTTGTATCTTACATGGCCATAAGGAGACCTTGGTACAGTAGGTCGCCAAATCACAAGCCATTATATTTCTGATTAGATACGTAGTTTTCATCTATGAAAATGCTTTAATAAATCCTGGGCTTCAGTCGCTGTCATAAATAAGTATAATGTCCATAGAAGTTAGGACATTATCTCAGCATGTATAAAATGATCTATAAATGTCTCTCTCAACCGGAAGATACGTCCGCGAAAGAGACCTATTTTGCATAAATCATCTATTATTATCAGAAATTACTTCAAAAGGGCACCATTTGACCTTCGCTATGTGGCAGAATTTTCCCATCAAAAATCTGTATGAATTGTATAGAGCAATTCCGATACATTAAACCTTCAGATTTTTTTCTCTCATCAATTGATTTTCTGTTTTATAAAGCCACCGCAACTGCCTGATATTAACGCTTAGCACTCTGAGTAAAATTTTCAGCAGACAACATTTTGAAATATTTTTTTCTTATTTTTTCTAGAAAACAGGATTTGACATTTCATGCAAATTGTCTCCTGAGGAGACAATTTGCATGAAATGTCAAATCCTGTTTACTGGGAAAAATAAGAAAAGTATCATCAATTTGTCATCTGCTGAAAATGCCCAGAGAGTGGTAAAGGTTAATACATCATTTTCAATCAATGCTGCATTGATTTGGACTCAGCACATTGCTGTTTATGCTTGATGTGCAATAAATCTGTCAAAAATATCCTTATATGGATTTCATTTTATTTTTATACATGTAGTCTATATTTCATGAAAGTATCATTAAGTATCTTTTAATAGTAAAATGTTTCTATGGAGACGTTCTGTATGGTATGTTAGTTCATTTTACTGCCATAAGATTATGATCATGGTTTGTGTGATGGACATCCTCCATTTTGAGGAAAGTTTCACTCGGCATGACTAAATTTAGTTTATGTAATCCTTGCATGGTTTGTGCGGTCGAACATTGTCTCCACTTTAATACTCCACATTTGTGTTTCAGAGCATCAAATAATCGATACCGTCTAAGAGTTCTTGCAGTGCATAACGTGCAAATCACCCCAAGTACATAACTAATGCGAAACAACAAAAAAGTTATTAGAATTTTTTACTCTACACAAAGTAACTAAGATGACTAGATACATACATTGTATGTTTTGCTTTCGCCATTTTAATTAACCCTTGTGATATATCCTGCCTTTGCAAACAGAGTAGATCCAGGTCAGTTGGCTTCTTTTGATCTGCACTGTTTGTCATTCCGTATGTGAATTTATATCAACAACCTGGTTCAAGTAATCTGATTGGCTGAAAACTGAAAGTGGGCGTGGCATCTTAATTTATTCAGCACGTCCAGGGTTAATAAAGAAACAACGTTTGTGACATCCCGTTTAATTTCCTGTATACCAAAACACTTCTGAAAAGGGTCTACTTTAAAAAAGAACGAATTTGCTCCCCTGGAGACCAAATTCTTTCAGTTTTGCGAGGACCTTTTTCTAGGAAGACAAAGTTTTGTGATGTCCGGTTTGCTTTCCGGCACACCAAGCGCCCTCTAAAACTGCAGCAAATTCCTAGAAATTGGAAAGAAGACCCCCTTTTCAAAAGGGAGGAATACCAATTCTGGCAGAGATGCCTTCCCTGAAAGTGTATATAAAATTAGATGCCTTCGATTAGATTGTCCGGATATTCTGTAATCAGTCACCACATGTTATCCGTACGAGGAAACATAATGAGTGTCCTGTTCAGGACAATACCAGCTCCTTAGAAAGTACTAAACGACAACCATTAAATCTTTCAGTCCTAATTAGACCAAGAGATCCGTGCAAACAGTGCAGATTCAGATCCTCCAGCTATCTCATCTGGATTACATTGTTTGCCATTCTATTTCTGATTCTTGACTGAAACCCATTTTCCAACAATGCGTATCTACAAATGCACAGATGACACAGTCCCCTTCAGAAACTTCAGAAAGAGGAGAAATGATTAAACATGTAACATTTAAAACGATACTGGAGCCAACGCATAACAAAACCATCAAAAAGACATGTGCGCCCATCGAAGACTCAGATCAGCCTGGGCATCCCCCAAATCTGATCTGTGTCTTCGCTGTCCGCGTGAAGAAAGCATGGATCCTTAGCTACCTTTCAGCGCACAGCAAAGACTCTTATCAAACTGGGCGGATGCCCAGGCTGATCTGAGTCTTCGAAAGTCGCACATGCCAGTTTGTTGGTTTTGTCATGCCCTGGCTCAATTAAAGTTCTCCCCAATTTAATAAGAATCTGTTTTGCGTGCTCAACGTGTGCGTTAAATGTGTGCGTCTTTCAAAACAAAAATGGAGGTTCAATGTACCCACGCAATCATCTCAGTTCTCACAAAGACATTATTCTGTGTTTATTTCAAATACTGTACCTTCAGGCAGAATATGCAGCAGCACGTCCCGCCAACATCCAAGATGGCCAAGATGAAAGAAAATTGAAATAAAGCATGACACACAGACACTAGCCTTGAGCAGTACGAGACTGCAAATTAATTAAGTAATCCTACGCAAATACTTGACTTAACAAAGTTTCAAACCCCGCTCAGGTTTCCTGCATCGAGGGTTGTTTGTTCAACTGTAAAATAAAACCAATTAGCATTAAGAAATTCCAATGAATGCAGCTCGTTACGACAAGAAGACGGAACTCAGCTGCGTTTCCTTTGTCGTGTTCGAGCTAGCAAAGTCTGCAAAAAGTTTGACGCCATTACTCTAAATAATTCGACACCTTAAACACAGCTCCAAGTAGGAGGATGTATCTACATAATACTGAGGCCCTCACAGGGGCTATTGGGAACGGGGAAATAATCCCAGTCAGCATTCTACGTAAATCTATATCGGGCCGTCATCGGCCCGTCAGGTTAGCTGACGGGCCGATGACGGCCCGATATAGATTTACGTAGAATGCTAGCTGGGATGTCATTTATTTCAAGGGAACACAAGTATAAAAATGAAGGGAACAGGAGAACAAAGTTTGGGGAGCAGGGAACATAGAAAATTAATATTTTGATCTTGGTGAACAAGGGAAAATGCAGAAATACTTCAGGGGAACAAAGGAAGAGGTACCCCAACTGGGAGGGCCTCAATATTTTTTTTTTTTTTTATTTCTCCGCGGAAACGTATGGTGTGGGTATTAATGTATAAACAAAAAAAAAGAGAGAAAAAAGAGCTTGTCTGGAGCAATGACCTTTAACAGGAAACTTATTTAGGAGGAGTGTTTGTTGATAATTTTAGGATAATTTTCGCCAGTTCTACATGAAATATATGTTATGGGTACTCATTAGAAGCTTCTAATGAGTAGCCACAACATATGTTTCCATGAAGAAGTAAGAAAACATTATCTCAGAATTATCACTAAATACTCCTCCTTAAAAGTCGTATGTTTAAACTCAATGCCATACTTATCCTAAATTTTGAACAAGTCCACCAGCTGATGCATCTGAAAGTGTTGACAGAATGACAAACTGTTCGGAACCTGTAGATCTGGATCTTCACAGTTTGCTTACTGATATCGATTCGAATATTTGCGATAACTACGGAAGCTTATTTGCAATTTTAGAGAATGCCTTCCAAGCTTAACGTATGAAATAGCAACGTCTGTAAATTTCTAATCGATTTCAAAACATTAAAAAAACCTGAGAATTTACAATCACTTTGCACAGTACCATTCCCATTGACATCATTCATGCAAGATTTACGCGTGTAGTCATACAGATATGCCTGGCCAAACAGGAAGAACTAGAGAAGACGTAGTAAAATACCACGTCTGATCGATCTGCTCGCATCCACAAAATGGTCCTAAAGTTACTCTTTTACGGAAAGGAAAAAGTATGAAGATACCCAGAAATGGCACAATCACTGAACTCAGCCCTCCCAAGGCCTTTAAAGTAACCTGCATTTTAGAGCGGTACATTAGCGTGTCACAATCACGGAACTCAACCTCCCAAGGCCTTTAAAGTAACCTGCATTTTAGAGCGGTGCATTAGCGTGTCAACGGAAATTCGTCATAGTTTTATGTAAAATACGCAAGGGAAATATTCCAGGTTTAATAATAAGTTATCGACAGAAAAGATATATTTTACCCAAGGGACTCATTTTCATTTGATACAAGGCACACAGAAAACGACATGATCCACATGAGAAAACGTACCTTCTGACGTGCGCCCTACGAAGACTCAAATCAGCCTGCGCATCCGCGCAGTCTGGCCAGAGGCTTCGTTGTCCACATGAAGAAATCTTGCACCAATGGCTATCCAAAAGACGTTCAGGGAAGATTCTGATCAGATTGCGCGAATGCGCAAGCTGATCTGAATCTTCGCTTGATGCACTTGTTCGAAGGTACGTTTTGTAAGGGCTCATTTGTACGTAGATTTTGCTGTGTCCCGGTTCATTCATTTTAGATTTTTGAATCGGAAGAGAATACCGGGCAAAAGCATGAATTCGGAAAGAATCGAAATGACAGTAATTGAAAATTACTTTTGTATTGTTTGGTCGTTGACTCATCGACGCTGAATATATTTTATTACAGCTCAGAATAACAAATTACGTTATGGTTTGAGGTTGTCAAGTCCGAAGAGAACACACTTGTAGTGGGTTTCAATAGCATAAAATAATCAAAGCTTAGCAACTTGAATGCTATCATAATGTGCTCTGCTACACATTCAATAATAGAAAGCAAAGTGAGGGCACTGTCTGTCTGTCTGTCTGTCTGTTTGTCAGTGATATAATGTCTTGTACAACCACAAGATGTAATTGGGATGTCCATCACGAAAACATGCCTATATTATTTTGATCCCCTTAAACCCCACTTTTATATAGTAAAACTGGGGTTTACAGGGGTATACATTATTTTTCTTATTTTTGCTCAAAACATAGATTGTGGGTACTCGTTAGAACCGCCTCGACGAGGCGGTTCTTACGATTACCCACAATCTATGTTTTGAGCAGAAATATGAAAATTATCTGATTTTTTTATCTGAAAATTTTCAGTTTTTGAAGTGAAATTTTCTATATATTTGAATAGGCGTGTTTTCGTAATGCATTGTGAGATTATAAGGCGTCAAGGTATTCGTTTTCCAAGGCTGGTCGAGATTAAGCTGAGTGTAACATTTTCTTTGCATACTTACTTCACTCAGCATTAAGAAAGTAAAAACTAGGAAACAGAACTGGTCAGCTCAGTATCAGTATAATGTGACCGTATGTAATATCATGTCAAGTGTCTTGGACGCGATATTCTCTAAAAGTGAGCATTGGGCTCTCTGCCACATCCAGATACCGTCGCGAATAAAACAAACAAAACTTAACGTTTAGCATTCTCCCAGTCAGCATTCTACGTAAATCTATATCGGTCCGTCATCGGGCCGTCAAGGTAGCTGACGGCCCGATGACGGCCCGATGTAGATTTACGTAGAATGCTAGCTGGGCTTGGGTAAATATTTCAGCGGCTGACGTTTTGATTTATTTTTCTTATATATATTTTTTTCAGTAAATAGGCTATGGCCTTTCATGCAAGTTGTCTCCTTAAGAGATAATTCGCATGATAGGTCAAAGCCTTTTTTCATGAAAAACTAACGGAAAAAAGGGTATCAACCACACACCATCTGTTGCATTCGCCTAGAAAATGTTAAAGGTTATTCTTTTCAGCCTGACAGACCAAAACCAATACCCTATGCAAACAGTGTAGATCCAAATGAGATGGCTCGTAACGAGCCGTTTCATCAGGATCTATACTGTTAGCCATTCTGGTTTTTTTTTTATTTTAGATTGAAACTCCTATTTGCTTCAGTGGACAAGTCTAAATTCAAGAATGGAAGAATCCACTTCAGTAACTCAGGAATGAAAGGGCTAATGGTTAAAAGCCGCCAGAGCTAGCGGTACCTGAATCTGTCGCTATGATACCGCAATTTCTGCTCCAGGCACTGGCGTTTGTGTAGCAATGGAGCCTTAACTATTTATTTTAATATGTTTATTGTTCACTCAGCTCATGTGAAGAAACTTTAGATTCCAAAATGAATATTAATTTTACATTTCTTTGATGATCGTCATTTTCTGGCTTCAAACCATCATCGAATAAATTCAAATCCAGAAGGTATAATACGATACAGGTTTTTAAAAGATGATGGAGATTTTATTATATGGTATCGTTGACTTTATTCTGACATTACAAAGATATAAACTATTAATTTACATATATTTAGCCATCAAAATGTATACAAATGGGTGTTAAATTCTTTCGCTCGCAGTTAGGAGAGTGCAATAGGTTTCTTATGAATACATTTTAACACCATGTCCAAAGGCTGCCGAGTGTAATTTCTAGCAATACTTTTTACGGGGTGAAGCTTTGGGCGCCTTATTTACCCTATTCGGACAGACAAGCCTGAGCTAACAGTGTGGACCCAGATCAGACACCTGATAAGCGTTTACACTGTTTGTCATCCATCCAAGTCCTTAGACATATCACGGGTAGAAAACCGACTTATTCGAAATTTACATCACGAAAACACGCCTATATGGTTTTGACCCCCTTAAACCCCACTTTTATACAGTAAAACTAGGGTTTATAGGAGTAGACACTTATTTTCTTCTTTCTGCTGAAAAACATAGAATGTGGGTACTCGATAGAACCGTCTCGCCGAGGCGGTTCTAACGAGTACTCACAATCTATGTTTTGAGCAGAAATATGAAAAGTACCAATTTTTTTTCATCTGAAAGTTTCCATTTTTTGGTGGTAAAATTCCCAATACATTTGAATAGGCGTGCTTTCTTAATAAGGATATCGCCCGCTCATATGCCAACAAGAAGGATATAGGTAAGTCTGGGCGCCACCGCCGTCTTCTCTGAGTGCGTATTGTTTGAAGACCCAGGAAATAATTACCTTTACGTGCAGTTTACGAAACCTACATATGATTTGTGCGTTCAGCTAAGACTCAGATCAACCTGCGCATCCGCACAGTCTGATCAGTCCGCTGATCGCATGTGCTTTCTACAGCTTCCAGGCTATTCAAAGAGGAAAACATGAGAACCATTGCCATACTCGGTGGATGTACAGACTGATCTGAATCTTTGCTGGTCACACAGGTCTTATTGTAGGTTTTGTCGTACATGTACGTTGGCTCAAATAAATTGATGAAACTAGGCAGTTTTCAATCACAACTTTAGTAATAGTAACGTCCCTATTTATTACTATAGGAATAATGTGTAACAAAGCTTCTGATTGTAACAGGAAAGCTATCCATGCAGTCTACTCAGGGTCTTCATGTTCTGTGGCGTCTGATCTGGGTCTGTACTGTTTGCGCAGGAATTTATGTACAAATACTGAGAGGAAAATACTGCAATTCATCACGAAAACATGCCTATATAATTTTGACCCCCTTAAACCCCACTTTTATATAGTAAAACTGGGGTTTACAGGGGTATGCATTATTTTTCTTATTTCTGCTCAAAAACATAGATTGTGGGTACTCGTTAGAACTGCCTCGCTGAGGCAGTTCTAACGAGTACCCACAATCTATGTTTTGAGCAGAAATATGAAAAATATCAGAGTTTTTTATCGGAAAATTTTCAGTTTTTGGAGGTGAAATTTTCTATATATTTGAATAGGCGTGTTTTCGTAATGCAAAAGCAATAGACTATTGATAAAAGTGGATATTCTGGTGACAGCAAAAAAAGTCACATTTTCGATTGGGCACGGTGTATTCATACGCCTTCTATCCAACTGCGATAGAACTACTTTATTGCCCGAAAGTGTTATTTTGTGTGTTCACTCGGTTGACATCTCGACAGGTGGGTTATATGGAAAACCACTGATTTGAAAATAAAGTGTGTTATTACGGCTCATTTCAATTAAAATCACAAGATAGTGAGGACAGTAATATAAATGAGATTAAAAGTATAAAAGCCAGTTGTCATTCTAAGAGGCCACAAAATTTGCTGACATCTCGGGAATTCAGAAGTAAACTCAATTTCTCGTTTCAGGTTTTCAGTATAAAAATGCCAGTTTATTACACTAAAGCTTAGTGAATACGATGACATGTTTTTCTTTCAAACTTCTGTAGCTAACACACAAACACGACAAATTTGTCATTGCTTACTAAACCACTTAAATATCTATAATGAATTTGACTGTGTTCATTGGTCTTGTAATTTCAACATTACCTTGCGTTAAAGTGCTTTAACCTTTCAGCACTCTACACCTTAACAACTACGTTTTTGCAAACGATGTAGATCCTGATGGGACGGCTCAAGAGCCGTCCCATCAGGATCTACACCGTTTTTGATTCTCTTTTTGGTTTTGACTGACACCCCTATTTGGAACGATGGTTCTGACCAAATTCATAGATGAAAGAATCCACTCCAGAAACTCGGAATGATTTCAAATGATCCATTGATACGTTGTAACGCACAAGAACATCTGTAGCGTTACTTCAAACTGATGTGCAAAGAATTGACTCCAACCATCTCACTTTTGTCCACCTACTGCATGTAGTGTTAATTTTTTTTTACAGTTTGTATACTTCAATTTCGTTTCTTTCCGTATTCAGTATATACATGTATGTAGTAGCTTTAGGTGGCTAATTGAGTTGAAATATGAAGACATGTTCCAGCTCCGGTATTAAAATGCTTAAAAGCTCTTGCGCATAAAATTTACAACGCCAACTGTTCAGCGCAATAAAAAAGTTTGAAATAATTTGGTTTTAAGATTCTCTCAGATTTTATTGCATTATACAGTGCTATAAAACGAATAAAGAAAGTAGATATTAACCATTTCCACTCAATTGAAAAAAAAAATCAGCAGACGGCCAATTTGTATGAAATGATCATCAAAGTCTACTTTCTGAAATAAAAAAGAGTAAAAATATTACTGAATCTTTTACAAAGCATGCGTTGCGTAGAACCCCAAACATTTGCAACTCTGAGGGATACATGAGCATACACTACTGTCGATATATCTTTCTTATTTTTCATAGGAAATAAGGATTAACACTTTATTAAAAAAACGACAAATGGAATCGCATAGTAAGCCTTATTTACTGTTTAAAGTAAGAAAAACAAATCTTGCAATGTCGCAAACTGCTATTTAAATTCAGCAAGAGAAAGACTAACATGTTGCAAGGCTGTTGTGTACCTTCAAAATATTGCATAAGAAGCTATGCTGAACAAGCATCTACTACGAAGACAAGGATTTGCTCCTCATTATGAAAACATGCCTATTCAAATATATTGAAAATTTCATCTCCAAAAACTGGAAATTTTCAGATAAAAAAAACTCCGATATTTTTCCTATTTCTGCTCAAAACATAGATTGTGGGTACTCGTTAGAACCGCCTCAGAAAAATAATGTATACCCCTGCAAACCCCAGTTTTACTATATAAAAATGGGGTTTAAAGGGGTCAAAATTATATAGGCATGTTTTCGTGATGTCAGCAAGAGAAAGACCAACATGTTGCAAGGCCGTTGTGTACCTTCAAAATATTGCGTAAGAAGCTATGCTGAACAAGCATCTACTATGAAAACAAGGATTCGCTCCTTAAGACAAATTTTGTAGTTAACATAAAGCCATTTTCCAGAATTTGTCTTTAAGAGATCAGTGGAAAACTTGCAATTCAATTGAGGTGAATACTAAAAACATGTGGTCTATTTAAGATAAGTTTAAATTACTAGGTTACAACACAATGTTCAGTAGTTCTGTTATACAATATTCATTTTAACACATATACATTTTACATGGGCCGCGCCATGTAAAAACGTGCCTTTGGGCATATGCTGACAGCGAAGGCATAGATTAGCATGCGCATCCGCGCATACTGATCAAGGTCTTCATTGTCCCCTCACAGACTCATTGGATACTACAGAATGTATTAATGGAGAGCAAATGTCCGGATGATATTCTGCGCATGCGCAAGATGGTCTGAATATGTGCATTTTGCGAAGGCACTTTTATGCTCGATGCAGCTTATATAAGAAAACAGGCAGCACATTTTAGATACCGAGTAAAGCATTGCTATAAATTTCCCTTGGCTTGTTGCTAGATAATGTTGTTTCTAACGGTACTATTGTTTCATGTTCGAAATCAACAGTAAGTAAACTCTTCTCTCAACTCAATCGCCATATCCCCAGTAGTTTTTGAGATGTGATCGAAAGGGTAGCTACTGAAAACTGGCCAATTTATTACATCGAACACCGATAGTTATCATTCCACAGTCGAAGTATAGAAATATATCTCCTTTGATCAAGTGCCGTTCAACAATAACTTGACTATAAAATAGACCAGATAGTGTGAATCGCTTCATAAATTCAACGTAAAACTTCAACAAGCTGATAGTTAAAAATTTATTGTTATAAGTGGTTAAAGTTTCAACCAGTAAATGTTGATATTACGATAAAGTTAGCACTTAAAACTCAACCTCAATCAGAGAAACGGTAAAGAAAATGTTTCCATTGTCACTATATAATTTAGTGACGCGGTACCGGATGATTAGTAGGCAGTTCTTGTTATCATAATTACTGGGAGTCTTCTAAACATATCAATGTACACTACAACTTCTTTACAACACGGTTCGCTGTAAGACAGTTTTGGATATAACACAGTTCAAAGATGGATCCCCAAAAAAATATAGATTATATTGAAAAATGACCATAAATGGTCATTTTTCAATATAATCTATACATTTTTGTTCGGATATAACACGGTTGTTTAACTAACACGGTTTATGATATGGACCCCAACAATAGTGTTATAAAGAGGTCATGGTGTATTGACTGAGAGCTAAAGCCTAATGGGCAGCTGTCTGAATGGCACTACCTACTCTGAAAACAGACACGGTCAGTTAGCCTAGCCACATCCTATGAGTTTTACTTTTCTAATCTAACAAAGGCTAAATACTCCTTGACTATTTTTCTAAACATATCATTTCCCTTACTAATCAGAAACTCATAACTGATCAGCCAAATTAGAGAGATGGACATACCAAAAGATATGATCTTTTTTTTTTTTGTAAAATATGGATAGTTTTTATGCTGATTTATATCAGTTAGATGGGAGATAGTCTAACGGTCAACAATTAATATGTCTTATATTCATTACAGACAGCTATTTTCAAGCATGATGTCTAAACCATACCCAGCTAGCAGTCCTTATAAATTTACAGCGGGCCGTCAGCGGCCCGTCAGCTACCTTAACGGGCCGATAACGGTCCGCTACAGATTTATGTAGAATGCTTACTGGGTATAACCCGGATAAAAAAATAAAATAACGTTATAGCCCTAACAGACAGACCTGAGCAAACATTTTACAATACTTTTTACCAGATCTTAAGAAATGCACAGAATATATCTACGATCGCAATGAGCGAGCGAAAACAAAGTAAACTGGCCAATTAAAAGACTATAGACGTGTGCTTCTTCGCAACATTATATTAAAATCTACTAAATTAAATATTATGTCAATAATGACGCGGAAAGTGACAAGAGTCAAGCTAGAAACCAATCAATTAGGTCTGCAAAAGGCTACCGATCACCTTTTTGATAGATAAAGCTTTACGCAATCCTGTTATGTCAATATCCTGTCACGATGTTTGCTTATTAATTAGTTGAAGTAACATATCTGACCTTCCTTGTTTAGAACTTGATCTTCAACGAGGCTAAGCCGATTAATATGTCTGAAGATCTTATTAAGACAGACAAGAAATATTGGCATCGCCAAACAAATCATCCGCGAAAATTAGTCAGGTTTTTGATACTTCAAATGATGTTGAATGTAACAAATGTTTTTGCTATCCTTTAATAAATGATTTTTTCTATCCTGTTGTTTTTTATTCGGTTCGTGAAGAGGGCGAAATATTTGCATACATGTTATTGTTGCATTACAAATCGAACAATTTGTTATACAATAGCAGAGTAGACAATACTAGTTTGGATTTGCCACTTATTCAATGCACGTGTCTAGTCACGTGCATTGAATAAGTGGCAACTCCAAACTAGGTATCCCTAGAGACAAAACACTTAAACAGCGAAACAAATACGGAAATAGAACCGACAAAATACCAATGAAATACCTATTCTATGCACCACACTCTTTGATATGTCTTTCGAGAGTACTTAAACGGTAATTAAAGTCTTCTACCCAAATGGATCATCTTAAAAATGATTTGGAGGTATGCAACCGTGCGTAGCTCACGTGGCACGAACGAAGATTCGATGAAAAAGCATTGCTGCAGCGCTCGCGTACGCAGCTATTTATTTTAATGAGAACACACTGGCAAAGTGAAATAACTCTGCCGTAAAAATTTTATCCCCCCTTATATCACTGTAGCTACACATACAGGAAAGACTTTGCTCTCTCTGGGAGCAAATTATTTCCTAGAAGAATTGGCAGCCCCATTCCCCAGCCTCCACTGCACTCGCTGAAAAATCTTCAGGCAAATCCTCCCCCTTACGATATTTTGACCTGGTCTGAGTGTGGAGACAACGCTGTTTGCCTATGACCCGCACACATTCCCAAACCACGTAAACCAATATTCTTGCATAAAATTCTATGAACATAGCTGTTTGAAGCTATACTTAAATTGGCTAGAAGTCGTGTTCAAACAACAAAACCCATGTTCAAATCATGAAATTCACATGTTGTTTGAACATGGGTTTTGATCTTTTGAAATCACAAGAGAAGCTTTGCTTTGTTCACGTTACGTTGAGCGACGTAACGTTGTCGCCCTGAACGTAGCATTGTAAAATTTTATGATGACGTCAGAACGTCTTTGCAACGTTCTAAATTAGTCGCCAACTTAGTTTTAGGGTCGCACTGGAAGAGTTTAAATGGAGTTTTGGGACGTTTTCGTCATAGTTTGCCGTTGGAATCGCAAGTTATGCAAGAATAACGATCATCCATGGTTATTTCATTGCAATAACATTTGCCGGGTCCCTCGGAAGATATTTAAACACTCGGCCTAGCGGCCTCGTGTTCAAACAGCTTCCTCGGGACTCGGCAAATGTTAATGCATGAAAAACCATGGGTGATCCCTATATTGCGTCGTCTACGTCGAACACTCCATCTCAGTAGGCGCACAACATTGAAACAACGTCGATTCAACGTCAAGACGTTGAATCGACGTTATTTCAATGTTATGTGGCCGCTGGAACACTTCCCCCAAATATTCAGTGGAAACATGGATATGCAGGGGTACTCTTTAAAAACTGTTTTTGCGACCTGTTTTTGTTTTTTAAACCTATTTTAGATTGTTCTAATAATGTTATTTCTACTTCCGTTTTGTGGTGCAAAAATATAATTAATTTTCATTATATTCTATTGGTCTTACTAGTCCCACTGTCCCTCTGTTTAGACTGGCTCCAGTCTCCAGTGACTTAATACTTGTTTTTCTTATAATCCTGTTTGATAATCCACTAAAATAGAAGCAAAATAATATCATGACTATCGGTTTAACAAGTCCATTAAAACGAGTTTTTGCAATACAAAAACATTTGCAGACAAGGGGCTTGGTGTGCGGGTGGGTAAACAGGAAAAAAAAAATATCCCTTGTTTAAACTGTATTCGGTCCTCTTAATAAAAGTTAAAAAGTACATGTATAACGTTCGTTAAAAAGGTATCCCGATGCCTAGCCTGATTGTCCTAATAATTAATGGGATGCGTGGGATCTCGGACATAATAATACTGGGGTAGTATGTATATTCCATAGACATGTTTTCCGTAATATATCTCACCAGAATGTATGTATGTATGTATATATGTTTGTTTGTGTTGAGGTTTTACGGCCCAGTCAACCCAATGGGATCATGTCGAGCGCGGACAGTTTACCTAACCACACGTTTACTGGCCAGGCTTAGTCCTCTAAGCGGTTAACCAGTATTGTGCACATTCTTTCGCCAGAAACTGACAACTGCCCTTCTTGAATCAGCGGAAGGGAGAGAATGACCGAAGAAAATATTTCATGATCAATCTCCACGAAAGAATGTTGCCGACCTCGGCGGGGGTTGAACTCGCGACCTCCTGGTCTCCAGTCTGACGGCGCATCCAACTGATTCACCGAGGCCGGCATGTCTGTATGTATGTATGTATGTATGTATGCATGTATGTATCCTTTCTTCCCTGTTTGGGTTATGAAAATCTACTGCCTCCAGCAACATACTCATAGACACAATAAATTGATTTTCTTCTAGTTAATCATACAGACACCTGCTCCCATCAAGAAGATTAATTCCAGATACATCTGTAATATTTCCTGTTTTAGACAGCGCAAGGTATGCATTAATATACGTAATCTTCATTTAGCTGTAATTTTGGCGGATTTACACCATGACTTTTGCGAGTTATAGAATGAACTTAGATCCAACTTAGATTCATATAGACATAGCACCCTTGCAGGATTGATGACTGTGATATTTTTGCTGGTTTTTATTTAGTGTGAAATCCGTTTGTTAATTAATTATGCTAGCAAAAACCGACGAAGACAGATTTGTTATAATAGCAACTGTTCAAGCACGAAGACGAAGACCACATCACGAAAACACGCCTATATAATATTGACCCCCTTAAACCCCACTTTTATATAGTAAAACTGGGGTTTACAGGGGTATACATTATTTTTCATATTTCTGCTCAAAACATAGATTGTGTGTACTCATTAGAACCGCCTCGTCGAGGCGGTTCTAACGAGTATCCACAATCTATGTTTTGAGCAGAAATATGAAAAATATCAGAGTTTTTCATCTGAAAATTTTCAGTTTTTAGAGGTGAAATTTTCTATATGTTTGAATAGGCGTGTTTACGTAATGCCAGTTATAATACATGTACCAGCTTTTTTATACAAATGTATGTTCACGTTGGTATTTGACCATTAAATGTTCAAAACTTTACATATGTTATGGCAAAAAGCAACATAATGTTATGAAAAAATTCTTGCATCTTTTTTCGATATTTTTATGTGTTTCGTTACCAGTCCCGATACCGTTCCGACCCTGTGCAGGAAAGCAACGCAAAGATGTCCTAAACATGCATGTACAAATAATTATTTCGAGGTATATTTTTATGGCTGTAAGACGTAAAGAGAAATTGAAACAGACGTGCTTCTTTTTTGTGCATCATCCAAGTTGACTTATAAAAAGCCTTTACAGTATAAACGCCTAGTTATTTCAACACTACTGAAATATGTGCACGGATCGCGGTACAAGACTGTATGAATTGCGGATTGCATTATATCATTAATTCAGATAAAATAAATAAGATGCTTGAAAAGCATGGAATGCAAAACGATATTAAACTATGAAAATGTTAGTTTTCAACAAATATAATGATAAGAGGAGTGTTTATCTACTTGACGTGTTTAGAGCTACAAAAAACGTTTGATTCTTACAAACAGAACCATCATATGATGGTTCTGTTTGTAAGAATCAAACGTTTTTGTAGCTCTTTTGTAGCTCTAATCCATTACGGTCGAACTTCAATGGCTCTAACATCTTTAGGACCATGGAAATTTGTTCTAGACATGGGTAGTTCAAGCCACTGAGGTTAATCATAGCGCAGGTCAGGAGGCAAATGGGGGATAATTTAGGATGTCTTTTCAATCGTTTATAAAATAATGGTATGTTAAGTGTATTTATTAAAATCGCATCGATGAGGTAATTCTAACAAGTACACACAAGATACATTTTCATGATAAAACAAGAAAATTTCTCAAAGATATCCCTAAATATTTGCTTATTTGTCAGAAGAATTTCTTCGGGACTCAAAAAACGAGTTCGAAACAGCCACGGTAAATGAGTTATCGGTGTTCGAGCCATCGAAAATGTACATATAGATTGTAATAAAGGGTTGCCTGGATAATCTTTGCATCACGAAAACATACCTATATAATTTTGACCCCCTTAAACCCCACTTTTATATAGTAAAACTGGGGTTTACAGGGGTATACATTATTTTTCGTATTTCTGCTCAAAAACATAGATTGTGGGTACTCGTTAGAACCGCCTCGCCGAGGCGGTTCTAACGAGTACCCACAATCTATGTTTTGAGCAGAAATATGAAAAATATCAGAATTTTTCATCTGAAAATTTTCATGTTTTGGTGGTAAAGTTTTCAGTATATTTGAATAGGCATGTTTTCGTAATGTCGAGTCATCGAAAATGTACGTATAGATTGTAATAAAGGGTTGCCTGGATAATCTTTTACAGTTCGAATTTTTTAACATTTCATTGTACATTATTTGAACCGCCGCCGCACCTTACATCCTTCACTATCCTAAATGCGCACAGTAAAGATTCTGATCAGACGGCGCGAATGCGCCAGCTGATCTGAGTCTTCGCTGAGCGCACATGTCCGAAGGTACCATCACGAAAACACGCCTATATAATTTTGACCCCCCTTAAACCCCACTTTTATATAGTAAAACTGGGGTTTACAGGGGTATACATTATTTTACTTATTTCTGCTCAAAAACATAGATTGTGGGTACTCCTTAGAACCGCCTCGCCGAGGCGGTTCTAGCGAGTACCCACAATCTATGTTTTGAGCAGGAATGTGAAAAATATAAGAATTTTTTATCTGATTTTTTTCCTTTTTTGGTTGTAAAATTTTCAATATATTTGAATAGGCATGTTTTCGTAATGGTTTTCTAACGTCGCGGCACGTATTAAGATAGACCCGTTCTTTTTTTTTTCCACGGAACAAACCTCCTGTGTTCAAATTTATTAAAAGAAATGACCTGCTGACCGTTGTAATTACGCAGTCCAAAATTGCCTCCCTGATTTGGCCACGCCCCTTCCAATTACATTAAGCGCTACCCCTTTCATTTAGGTGGTCAAACACATGTTATTTACGGAAGACTGTCATAAAGGGTAGAATTAAATTCGATTAAAGCTTAACAAGGTGTTTGACAGCTCGCTTGTTTTTACAGCGTTCACAGGAAGCTGATGGTACCTCGGTAACTGACATCTAAAATAACTCTTAGCATGCTTGGTAAAAACTTACTACATTTTGACATTTGTTTTCATCTTTCCCAAGAAAGCAGGATTTTACATTTCATGAAAATTATATCCTATTTTCTAGAAAAAAAAAATATCAGCTTGTTCGTTGTTGACCTTACATCGTAATTTGTTAAAATTAAACCCCAATGAAACAACTTGTTACCTCGCAGAATCTGCGAGGTAACAAGTTGTTTCATTGGGGTTTAATTTTAACAATTGTTTCAAGTTTCACATGTTTTCTTTAACGTTTCACACTACTACCTTCGAAAATATGAAAATCAAATTACCCACAAAGAGCTGAAGCTGCATAAAGCTGAAAACTTAAGGATGAAAGAACATTCAAAGGACAGGACCAACACAAGATTGAAGAATTAAGACGGATGGGATATGTGTCATGTATGTACTAAACTGTACGCAGTAGCTTGAGATAGTGCTCCATAAAACAAAAAAACTGCATTGCAACGTTCTGTTGTAAGATTCCCGGATGTTTCAAGTTTATACAGCCATTTTTGTATCGGAACCCAGACGCCGCGCAAAGAAAATCAATACCATTCCAAGTTTGCCCATGTTCACTGACTGACTTCGCTGTACAGAAAAGAATTCTGACCTCGGCTTTGGCTCGGTCAAAGAAAACTGGCATCTGCCAAGTCCTTAATCTAGGTCTTGTCAACATTAATGTATATTCAATATTTTATTCATACTGTACAAGAGGGACAGCCATATTTTTTTTTTTTTTTTTTTTTTTTTTTTCATATCGAACAATGACAAATGGTATTTGGCAGCCCATTAGCTAAATCTTATGTGTATCAGTCTTTGAGTGAAAAATGTGAAAGTATTCCTAACGCGTCCAAGCGCGTAGCCATGCGGCAGCTATGAAGTCCGGGCTTCAACATAAATTTGGCAATGTAACCTTATTTTCACCTAACAATTTTTCAGATGAAATCAAATGGGCCGGGGCCATTGCGAAAACACGCCTATTCAAATATATTGAAAATTTCACCACCAAAAACTGAAAATTTTCAGATAAAAAAATCTGATATTTTTCATATTTCTGCAAAAAAAAACATAGATTGTGAGTACTCGTTAGAACCGCCTCGACGAGGCGGTTCTAATGAGTACCCACACTCTATGTTCTTGAGCAGAAATAAGAAAAATAATGTATACCCCTGTAAACCCCAGTTTTACTATATAAAAGTGGGGTTTAAGGGGGTCAAAATTATATAGGTATGTTTTCGTGATGGACAGCGGTTCTGCTTAAAATGTGTGTATGCACAGGCTGATCTGAGTCTTCGCTTGGCATACATGCAGTCTTGTAGGAAATGCTGTGACTCGGCTGAAGTTTCAGAGATTCTATTAGCAGGCTTCATCTTCAGAAAGTTCCAGGCTACGGCCCAGGCTTCAAGAGTTATGCTCATTTTTGCTAACTGACAACGGATGGGCGTCGATTACAGAGCACAATCTGAAAGTCGACCGTATAATCGGTCGGTAGGTAGACTTTTCTGCGGCTCGCGCAATTTGAATTTGGCGCCTGTACTAAGAAGTATACCATATTTACTATTTTATCCATGCCGTAGGTCATTGATAAAGGACCCGATTATTTTCTGAATATCGGAATTCATTTTGTAAAAGCTACCATTTTCCAGGTATAGTTCGGTAGGTAGATTTTTCCGCGGGTCGCGCAATTTGAATTTAGCGAGTGTACGAAGAAGTATACCCTCTTTACTATTTTATCCATGCCGTGGATCATTTACAAAGGACCCGATTATTTTTTTGAATTTTGGGATTCATTTTATAAAAGCTCCCATTTCCCATGTATCGTCGAGCTCATTTCAAAGCCGTCATTCAAGTAGGGCTTGATTTCATCAGAAATTTATTGTACGGTTGAACTAATGAAGTAAGAAAATGTTATCCAAATAAGAACTCTGACGTTTCCTTCTTGTACCTGTTATTTACATTTCAAGAATATTTGAAGTGAAGTTAAAGACCCAGTGGTGATGGGAGATTGTTTGATTTCCATCTTCATACTCCTTGATGGTAAATACATATAACAGAATAAGATGCTTAGATAGGCTTAGAGATGAATGTAGTATGTCTCACCACACCATAAATAAAAGAAAACTGCTCTATATATATGTACGATGTAGAGGGTTACTGATACACTTTCCTAGAATACAGCTGTCAAAATTGTTTCCGTCTCTTTCCGCCCCCTTCTGAAAAGGGATCTACTCGTCTACTCTATGGGGAAATCATTTCCACAGAGAACAAACTCTTTCCTTATAGAGCAGATCCCTCATAAGAAGGGTTGGCGTGCAGAACAACAAAAAATAAAACCACAAAAGATTGTCTGTCTTGGCGAAAATGGCAAACAAAATTACTAAATGTATCCATTCTTCTGTATATAGACATATATTTTAAGCCTGGTATATACGTTTTGTATCCATTAAAGTCATATACTTAATCACTGTGCGTTAACCGTCAACTTGCAGCGTCGTCTGGGAGCTTCTGTACTGCAGAAAGTGGTCCTTATCATTCCTATCCTAACATTTTAATAAGTCCATTTTATTACCTGTTTATGTGTCTAAAACTGTTGGATGGGTGGCAAACAGAGTAGGCCCTGATCAGACGCCGCGTTCTGCAGCGTCTGATCTGGATCTACTCTCTTTGCTCAGGCCTGTTTGCCCGAATACTTAAAAGTAAAGACGGTGGGCCAAATGTGGGCCAAATATACAAATGAACAACTTAATAGTTTCGAGAGACCGTAGGTTACTCGATGGCAAGAAAGACTAGCTAGCATGCTGTGAAGATCCACAGAAGGATTTTGTTGAAAGTTTTTGCAGAATCAAGTCAGCAGGAGTGTTGAATTAATTTTCTCTGCAAACTATCAAATACGACATTTGTCTTTGAAAGTATCACCATTCTTGTATTAACTTCGAACCTTGCACCACTGTGCAAAATGCAGAAATGCTTTTTGCAGAATCAGGATCATGACATGCCATAAACGCTAAACGTATCATCATCACATTCACTCGCTCGAAGGAATATGTTTTTCTTCAGTTATACAAATATTGTATTCCTAGAAGAAAAATATGTTAGAAGCTGGAAAGGTGTTGCAAAAAAAAAAAAAAAAAAAACGCAAAAAAAAAAAAAAAAAAAATTTAATATACCAGAATGAACACATAAAAGCGACCGACTCTCTCAGCAGAATGAAACAATCATTGCAAACATGAAGATGCCACGCGTGTCATATTGCCACAGCAATTCATAAAAATAGTAAATGTGTCTTTAACCCTTTTATGCCGAATGGACTCTTCTACGAATTTGCTTGGACATATTTATCTCTAGTTTAATGTTCGTCTGTTTAAGTTCATTTAAAACTCTAAAACAATAAGGCATGTATTTTAATGCAGACAGTGTATATCCAGATCAGACGCCGCAAAACGGCGTTTTTTTTTTTTTTTTTTTTTTTTTTTTTTTTTTTTTTTGCCTTGTTCGTTTTATGGGACGCTAGGCATATATGGTTTTAAACAATAGGAACAAATTCTGATTCTAAGCAAAACCCTTGTCCCTCTAAGCTTTCACGCAAATTGTAGCAGCCGGGGTTTAAAGGCTGGAGTAAGGGCCCAGTTGTTCAAAACTATTGATGTCATTAGTTAACGTATCGTTAAAATTTTGATCATTAAATATGGCATATACGCTAATATTTTTGCTGAAAAAAAAATGTGAGTAGCAAAAGCTACTCCCATTTTTTTTTTCAGCAAAAATACCAGTGAATTAGATAATTGTAATTACTAGAACAGTTAACATTTTGACCACTAACGAGCTCGTTAAGCTAACGACACTTTGAACAACTGGGCCCTGGTCTATAATGTAGATAGTGACAACGACTTCCCAACATTTTATCCAAATATAGGGAAGAAAGTTTGACCCAGCCGTAAAAGGTCATAGGTTTATCAAGGACAATGAGTTTAGCATATCGGACATACTTTATGTCTGCAATGCTTTATGCAAGGATTCAGCACCAAAGGATTTTTGGCTTTGAAGCGTTTTATTATAAATTTTATATGAAAAGGACAATTATTTTGGTCGTCGGACCGTGACCATTCTGACTGGCTATATTTCGTTCTCCCGACCCAAGGAGAAATAACATTAGATTTTTTTTCAAATCATTGGCTCTACGGTTTCAGAGAGGCCGTTTGAAAATGTGCGGACGGACGGAACGTAATCACTATAACTTATCCTGAAACTTCGGCTCAGGAGAGCTACAATCGATTGTAAAGGTATTAAGACATACAAAAGTATTTCTTATCAACGGACCGAAAATCAGTCTCCTAAAGCTATACAAATTAACTTCCGACGTAAAAAGCTTGTACGTGTCCCAGATTTTCCAGGACCCTAACCCAACAAATACAGTGGCGTTAGGCTTCTGGAAGCTGTCTACGCAATTGAAGTGCTTATAAATCCAAAACGGCTTTGATGAAAATAATTAAAATTCTTCCGTTGAATTTACACCAAGCAAGATGCGATAGATAGTGAAAATAAATCCATTATCTATTTAATCATCGAGTAAAACTTGAAATGCTGAAAAAAATCATTCATTTCTGTCTTAATTTAGACTGAAAATTGGACAGATCCCAAAATTTAAGTGGATTTAGCTATCTAGCTTTGTGTAAATTGTCTATTATTTCGAAGGTAAGAAGAGTCACAGAAGGAACAAAACTACAGTCGACTCTCGTTATCTCGAACTCCAAGGGACTCTATCAAACACTTCGAGATATCCGTAGTTCGACATATCAGATTTACGGAACTGAGGAAAAAACAATTAATCGAACAACCACCTTTAACAGAATGAATACGTAATTTGACTCCTAAGTTAGAGATATATTGAAAATATTGTGGAAAAGAGGAGAAATTGCTCCTAAGGAGCAATTTCTCCTCTTTTTCACAATATTTTATTGACTGTTGGTAGACCTCTGTGTTAAAACAGGGACCAGATTATCACTTCGAGATAAGCGGTTATCCGAGATAAGCGAGTTCGAGATAACGAGAGTCGACTGTAATTCCAGCACTTTCTCTTACACAAATTCGAATCGACAGCCCTGTGGGAATGTGAAAGAACTTCGATAACGGGAGCATCGGTTGCTCAAATACCCCGGGCCCAGTTGTTCAAAGCTTAACGAAGTAGTTAGCTAACGTGACGTTAAAATTTCTATCTTAAAATATGGCCAATACATTGATATGTTTTGCTGAAAAAAAAATCTGAGTTGCAAAAGCTACTCATATTTTTTGTAGTAAAAAATATCAGTGTATTTGAAAATACCTTTGCTACAGTAGTTAGCGAGTTTTTCATTAACGAGCCCGTTAAGCTAACGACGCTTTGAACAACTAGGCCCTGGTTAACTGAGGTGACATTTGTGTCCCCATTGTTCATCTTCTATAAAATTTAAGCCTCGCTAACTGGAAAAAGACTTAAGTACATATATTTTTTATATCTCCACGAAACCACATGTGTGGATTTCATCAGAAGCGCATCGACGAGGCGCTTCTAACGAGTACCCACAACATACATTTTCGTAGAGAAGTAAGAAAATATAATGTGGATTTTCCCACTAATTTAGAACTACAATCGACTCTCGTTATCTCGAAGTCCAAGGGACTCTCTGAAATACTTCTAGATATCCATACCTCGACATATAAGATTTGCAGAATTGAGGAAAAGTAAATCGAAAAAAAAAAAACATTTCACAAATGAATTTGTAGTTACAGATAAATTAAAAATATTGTGGAAAGAGGAGAAATTGCCCCTCTTTTTCACAATTTTGTTACCTGTTGTTTTAGTTTCATTTTTAAACAGGGACCAGGTTTTCGCTTCGAGATAAGCGGTTATTCGAGCTAAGCGACGTCGAGATAACGAGAGTCAATTGTACGTATATAAAGAAAGGAATGCACCGATGATTTTACTGAACGAAACGCGTATTTTGTATGTGTAGCCATTTCGTTTCGCAACTTATCTATGTTCATATTGTTGATATTCTGATCCGCAAACTTCCCCGTTCAAACCCGATCCGGTTATATTCTTTATGAATATGACCGTGTACCGTGGGTCGTAAATCTTTATTGTCTCTAAACATAAGTCAATTTACACGAAAACAAGATAAAATTATTGTTTTAGTTATTTTATCATCGATATTGTGGCCTTCTGTTTTCACCAACATTTACACTTCTTAGCTTTATTGTGAGCAATAATTAGCCCAAGGGATGTCTGGTAGGATAAACTATAGTCTTCCAGAATACATATATTATTATCTGGCTTCGACAAGCTACAGCAGACAGACTCTCTCAGGGTTTCAACATACCATATTTGCCTTAAATATTCGGGAAGATATATCTAAGCAAGCAGCGTATACCTTGACCTAACTCATCACTAGGAACAGTTTGATTAGGGGGTGCAAAGATTGATTTTCAGACAGTACTTCAGGGCCCAATTGCTCAAAACTAACGATGTCGTTAGTTAACGTATCGTTAAAACTTTGATCATTAAATACGGCATATATGCTAATATTTTTGCTGAAAAAATGTGAGTAGCTTTTTCATTTGCAAAAGCTACTCACATTTTTTCAACAAAAATACCTGTGAATTTGTTATTGTACTAACTAGATCAATTAACATTTTGACCACTAACGAGCTCGGTAAGCTAACGACTCATTGAACAACTGGGCCCTGGTTGCCAAATGGGATAGTTTAAATAAATTCTTTAAACATTTCCCTTGGAAACAAAGAACATATAAAAGAACGGAAATTGAGTATGGCATATAAGTACGGTAAAGCGTTACGATATTCCAATATTTTGGGGAAACACGGTTTGTGGGTAAATACGTACCATATTTGCTCTAAATATAGGGGACAGTGTAGGCACAGAGCAAACCCCTTGTTATATGTCATAGAATCCAATGATGTGCAGGCTGACTTGGGTCTTCACAGTCTGAATATGCTCTGATGTCCTGGGGTGGAAATTACTGGATGAGTGACAAACAAACACTTAAGATCCAGATCAGATACTGTTTGTTATGAAGATACTGTGTGTTGTGCATATATTGTTCGTTATGCCATCACGAAAACATACCTATATAATTTTGACCCCCTTAAACCCCACTTTTATATAGTAAAACTGGAGTTTACAGGTGTATACATTATTTTTCTTATTTCTGCTCAAAAACATAGATTGTGGGTACTCGTTAGAACAGCCTCGGCGAGGTGGTTCTAACGAGTACACACAATCTATGTTTTGAGCAGAAATATGAAAAATATCAATTTTTTATTTGAAAATATTCAGTTTTTGGTGTAATATTTTGAATAAATTTGAATAGGCGTGTTTTCGTAATGATATGCTGTTTGTTATGCAGATGCTGTTTGTTACGCAGGTACTCTTACGACACGAAAGCCGTAACGAAGGAAAAGCATAGCTGGAAACATTTCCCGCCTGCCGTAGGATTCAAACCCGGTCTGTCCGGATAAAAATCAAATGCTCTAACCACTGAGCCAAAGAGTCAACTCCCTGACGCAGTTGTCAGAGTGAATATATACCTACAAACTATGCGAAATCTGCCAAGGCAGATAATCGAAAATAACACCCCCTTTTCAAGGAAATCATCATTCTTCGGCGAAGTAATGTCCAATTTCGAACGAGCCCCCGTCTTATGACACGAAAGTCGTAACAAAGGAATGAAGCATAGCTGAAAAAAAATCCGCCTATTGAGGGATTCGAACCCGGTCTATCCGGATAAAAATCCAATGCTCAAATCACTGAGTCAAAGAGTCGACTGTGACGCAGTTGTCAGAGTGAATATATACCTTCAAGCTATGCGAAATCAGTCAAGGCAGATCAGTACTGCTCGTAATGCAGGTACTGTTTGTTATGCACAGACAGATATTTACTCTAAATATTCGGAAATATTTTTACCATAACTATCCTAAAATTTGAATAACTTCATCTTATTTCCTGTTAAAAACTACTGCATAAGTATCAAACAGTGTACATCTAATCAGACGCCGTTTTCTGCAGCAGCTTCTGATCATGGCCTTAACAGTTTGCTCCGATCTGTCTCTCCGAATAGTTCGGATAATATCTCTGAGGATAAAATACGGTAATTGTCGCAAAGAAGCACTTTCGAATCGATAGTTAACTCAACGGAAATGTTGTACTTCATGGATTCAATCTCGTGCTTATATTAGCCTGTAACATGGAAATGTGCAATTAGAAAGTCGGGTCGCATTCGCGGGTCTACTCCAGTCCCTTTTATAAACAGAGTAGCTACATTAAGTACCAATTACCTTATGTTTTTTATCGCAAGGTAATGTAGTAATCAGGAGTAACCATTCTTATTTTTCCAATTAGATCAGACACGCAGGAAATTGGCTTATGGTACATACGGACAGTTTTTAAGGTAACACGAAATTGCCATGGTAACAGTCAATCCAATTAAGATCTAGGCAAAGAACATAGACGTTTACGGCAAGCAAGCAGCCATTCGCTATTGATTAAAATAAATAATTAAAGCTACTTCATCTTTTTTATAGCTATTAATGAGCCGGGTCACAGTATATCCTACACGTTTGCATGTGTGCACTGCGAAGACTCAGATCAGACTGCGCATCCGCGCAGTCTGATCAGAGTCTTCTCAGGGCACTCTGTAGGTAGCTAAGGTTCCAAAGCGTCTTCAGACGGACAGTGAGGACTCTGGTCAAACTGCGCGGATGCACAAGCTGATCTGAGTCTTCGCTGGGCGCACAGTCAGTCTTATAGTAAATGCTGTGCCCCGGCTCAACTGGTGTATCAAAGACTGGCAGAAAACGTACAACAGTCTAATACGTACATTTCGTTCCAAATATACCAGCGATCTGGAAAAGTAACCTTAGCGAAGACCGATTGCTAAGATCAGCTTGCCCATCCGTGCAATCCAAACAGACCTTAATTGTTTACCTGCAAACGACTGTATTCGGTGAATCTACAAGCGAACAATAACATAATCTGAAAGGGTGGGGGAGTTCCTTTGGGAATACAGAACAAAACTAACGATAGACAATAACATATTCGGCTGTTCATGAGAGATAATGAAAAGCTGCAACATCCCTCACTCCTCGTCATCAAGCAGTGTCTTTAGTACATGTAATGAGTGAGTTCATTTGTCCAAAACGACCAGAACAGAAAATGTAATAATATGATTTCTTTACGAAGTTCGGGGTGACGTTTTAAGACCTCCACACATGCGCTAATGCGATCACGAAATCATTTAACCGGGAGATCTTTAGATATACAAAACAAAACAAATGCTAGAAAACAGCAAACGCGATTTTATTGAGTTTGTTCACAGAGTTTAAGAATTGATCAGACTGTGGATAAGTAGGCTGATAATGCATAGCTTTTCGCTGATAAGCCAGGTTTTAGGTGACACAATTCTCCATGTTTGATGACCAGTATTAACATATTCACCCCGAATATTCGAATTTGTTTTACTCCTCGGAGTATTTTTCTTAAGTGGGCTGGATACATTTGATAGGTTTCCTGCCATTTTTTTACAAAGAAGACAACCTACGGCTTCCTGTTCGCATTCCTGCACGCCTAGCCTCTTCCAAGGGGAGCAAGTTCTTTCCTTTTAAAGTAAATCCATTTGCAGAAGGCAAACAAAACAACTTTGACATAGTTGCCTATCCGCAGGCTGAAAGTGTATCATTTCCCTTAAATCTGAACAAGTTCTGAAAATGGTACCCACTGCTTACAACCGCAGAGAATGTCCATAGTTTGCTTTAAATTGTGTCACCATGCTGTAACTTAGATACATTTTACATAGATGTGTTTACGTAGCCCAAAACTTCAGGCACGAGTGGAAGCGTTTCGGAAAACCAACATATGTGTACTATTTGTTATGACCTTTTTTTTTTTTTTTAATTGAAATATTCCTGAAAGCGTATTAATTGTTGAATGTGGACCTACAGCATTGTACAGACTGTTTACTTCGGGCAAAATACAAGTTTTCTAATTATCTCGCGTTTGAAGTTAGATTTTAATAATCTACAAACACAAACGTTTCTTGTAGCAATACAAATACTCATGACTCGAGAATTATTTCATTTCAATATCTGCGCTCTCACTTTTTGCACTGAAAATAATAGTTCATGGGCTGTGTCTTTGGATCAGAGAAGACAACCATGAATCATATCAGCCTACAATGTATGTTATGTTAACAATTCTATGTATTGTGTAAGCCCAAGTTGCTCCATAATATATTATGAAAACAGGGCTATGCACGAGTCTACATTTTGGCGGATTTTCCGATTTTGCAAATTCTAAATCAGTTTATCAATGTGTTTTTACTTCAAGGAATACTTTTAATGTATTAATCTGTCTTTTTGTTTAAATTATAAACGAAATAGTCATTTCTAATATTATATAGTGAAAATGACATAGTCTACATAGCTCTTGATAAGATGAGTATCAATATACTGATTGCTGGACAAAGACTTATGTTAGAATCGCCTCAGGTGCTTCCAATGAATATTTGTGAAGAAACAATAAAAATAGTGTAATACAGTCGACTCTGTCTCGAAGTCAAAGGGACTCTCTGAAACACCTCGAGATATCCGTACCTCGACATATCTTTTGCGGAATTGAGGAAAATAATAAATCGAACCACCACATTTAATAACAAATTAATATATAAGTTGACACCTGAAAGAGATATATTGAAATGGCGGCGACACATGTTGAGTGGCGGGCTCTTTTGCGAAGTTAAGCGACGTACATTGCGGTTAGTGCCTGGATTGGTGACCGCGATGCTTGATTTCGTGGAACACCCAGAACGCCACATCGCTATCAGGTCGACCTTATAACCCCTTGTCTTCCCTATTTCGTTTCACAGGCTCAAGGCCTCATTGCCACACTGGTACCTTGTTCCTTGCAGGAAACTGAAAATAATATCGGTGTAATTTCAAAATCAAAACAACGAATCAGAAGACTGCAGGTGTATTTTCGAGATTTGCTTTTAGAGGATATGACTATGAACATTGAAAGATGCACATCAACGTCTTTGTTGTTTTATAAACACCTGTGTCGGGTTATGATGATCTATAATAGATCCAAACTCTACATCAACAAGTTATAGTCCTAATAAATAAACACCTGGACCAGTAGCGCCACCTCTTCGATATCAATGACCGCTGGAGGACGGGGCCTTATTACACACACAAAAAAAAGCCTTGGCCTGGGCATATATGCGAAGGGCGAAGGTTCGGATCAATCTGCGCAGGGCATAATGGTAGGTCCCAGTTTTCTGTCATAAATTTTTCAGCATAAACACTTCCTTCAGACGAACAGGGAAGCTCCAGATCAGCCTGTGCCTCCGCGCAGGCTGATCTGAATATTCGCTGTTCGCATATGGCCTAAGAACCCTTTTCTTGTGATTTGTTTGGGATGATTTAGGTGCTCAATACTTCATTCGGACATTACCTCCTATTAGCACCTCTTGTGCCTCACACAATACACAGTTAACCTGCTAATTAGATGACACCGTTTACCGTCCTTTCAATTTGATTTATGTTATCTTGATCGCTTAAAGGCAAGTACACTCCTTGTTTCCACTGAGGATGACACCTAAGTCAACAGTGGAGGACAGTTTTACATTAGTCATAATTCCTGTCAGACCGCCCAATGCGCTCCGTAAATTGAGAACACAATAATTCATTTATGCTGTATGTCTTTGAAGTCGCCTTATTAATTCCCAGTAACTTGAGAATCTATTAGCAAAGAAACGAAAATCACCGCGGCTCTATACAAACAGTCATATCTTTCATAAAACGCAACTTATTGTACATGTAGCTAGTTTATATTAACTGTCAGCTATTTTAATATCAAAATTAATAAAGTACACTTCAAATTTTGGTGGAAATCCTAAAATGTTTGTTGTGAAAAGTTCAAATAAAAACCGAGGTTATTAACCCAAAGCTACTTCAAACGCACATACTAATATCACTTTTAAGAGTGAGTTTTCAATTGATATTTGGTTTGGACAAAGTCAAAGTTTATCGTAGGGTACATGTACATGTAAATGACATGTTAAGGTCCGATGTCTTCAATTTTGTCATCTCTTTTTCTAAAGATATATGACGGCTGGAAATCCTATACATTGCCTGTAAGGTTTCTCTCTTATTTATTATGAGCATTTTGCAACCCAACACATATGTCACCCTTGTCCCGAAGGCACCTGCCTAAATTAGATTGTTATTGAATTTGTTAGTAAGTTAATTCTCACTAGTGATGAAATGGGATACAAGGAAGTACCCCATTCCTTGCTTTGCAATTGTTCATACGGTCCCTACATATTAAATGTAAACTAGCTTGCGTTTTTTCCGTCGAATCAATATTAAATAAAGTGCTCATGCCCGGTCCATTAGCAAGACATGGCTGAAATTTTGCGCTTCGCCTACCTCATCACGAAAAAATGCCTATATAATTTTGACCCCCTTCAACCCCACTTTTTTATAGTAAAACTGGGGTTTACAGGGGTATACATTATTTTTTCTTATTTTGCTAAATAACCTAGATTGTGGGTACTCGTTAGAACCGCCTCACCGAGGCGGCTCTAACGAGTACCCACAATCTATGTTTTGAGCAGAAATATGAAAAATATCGGGGGTTTTATCTGAAAATTTTTGAGTTTTTGGAGGTGAAATCTTCTATATATTTGAATAGGCATGTTTTCGTAATGTCCTACGTGAGCGAACAGCATAGGTTCTAGCGAGGCTGCGCGGATGCTAAAACGCCACTTTACCCATGACCTGGGTGAGGGAGTGGTGGGGCGGCGGGGGAGGGGGCGGGGGGGAAGCGGGAGATGGGAACTCGGAAAATTTTAGAGAGGTGTGCCGCTGGAACTTTGAATACACCTCCTTTTCATATGATTTCCAGTCTGACAAAACATACCTATTTAATTTGCATGAAAAAAAAAAAAAAAAATACCTAATCATATAATAGGAGAATATTATTAAACACTAGTAGAACCAAAATAGACAACTTACTTTGGAATTGTATGCAAAACATATGTGCATTTTGCCTCTTGTTTTGATTATGTATGTGGTCAGGTAAGTTGTCTGCCAAAATTGGAAATCAATGGTTTGCTTTAGAAATGGGGGCTGTTAGTATAATTTGGTGCTAAAATTGATACTTTATCATAATCTCAGGCATGAAAAGTATACCATCCCTGAACTGCTCCATACAGGAAGTGACCTCCACGACCCCCCCCCCCCCCCACCCCCGCGAGCCGCGAGTTCATGACGCGGTTCATCATGCGTTACATATTTACACGAAATGTTCCATGAAAGTACACTGTGTATTCTCTAAATGTTCCAACAAACGGACCTGAATAAACAGTACAGACCTGATCCAACTGCTCCCACAACGTTTTTCTCCTGTCCTGGCTGTCAGCGCTTGTCAATAAGAACACGGAATCGGAAGAAAATATTTCATCGGGAGAAAATGTTTCACCGCGGCAGTGCACTGTGGTGAGTGCACCACCATTACGAAAACACACCTATTCAAATATATTGAACACTTTACATTCAAAAAAGGAAAATTTTTAAATAAAAAAAATCTGATATTTTTCATATTTCTGCTAAAAACATAGATTGTTGGTACCCGTTAGAACCGCCTCGGCGAGGCGGTTCTAACGAGTACCCACAATCTATGTTTTGAGCAGAAATAAGAAGAATAACGTATACCACTGTAAACCCCAGTTTTACTATATAAAAGTGGGGTTTGAGGGGGTCAAAGTTATATAGGCATGTTTTCGTGATGAAAAATTAATTTAGATGTGGTTCTGTCGACTGCCATATCTGGGCGTATAATCAGGCATATGAGACGCAACGTGAGAAAGCGTACCCTCTGACATGTGCCTTAAACAAAGATTCTAATCACCCTGCGCATCCACGCAGTCTGATCAGAGTTTTCGTTGTCCGCATGATAAATTTTTGCATCCTTGGCTATCCATAACGTGCCCAGCGAAGATTCTGATCAGACTGCGCGTATGCGCAGTCTGATCTGAATCTTCATTGGGCGCACGTGTCCGAAGGTATGTTTCCTAACGTTATGGCCCATATTTTGCTCATTCCAGACTCCTGCTCGTATTAGGACTTCAGTGCAACTCATAACCATTTTTAGGGCGAATTCATTAAAATGGCATCAAGGCAATAGCGACAAAGACAAAATTTTCCAAACAAAGAAAGTCAATCTGTGTTGCTTTAAACCAGGAAGCCTTTCAAGTTTGATGGTATCTAATCAGTCGGAAACTTAAATAATTGAAGTAGTAAATCGCATTGTATGAGGGACAGCATCTCATCAGATACTTGATGTGCAACTTCTGCTTCGGTTGCAATTAATTTACTGAAAACTGATGTTTATAAATGGTACCCTAGGGAAGATGTGGTTTCCGGACTGTTTTTGACAACGACGCAAAATAACGTATTTACCAAATTGGGACAGACCGGCAAATACAAGTAGTGCAGACCCGGATCAGATGCTGCCGGTCGACTCTGATCAGGGTCTACACTGGTTACCATTCAGCCACCACTTTTTACAAGCATTGCCAGCTAGCCAAATGGATAGGTAGAGGCCTGAGCAAACAGTATAGACCCAGTCGGCGCCTGATCAGGGTCTACACTGTTTGCTACTCAGTCCAGCAGTTTTTAGACATATTAACAAGTAGCAAATTGGACTTCTTCGAATTTTACAAGTTTGTAAAGAAGTTAGGCTGTCCCAATATTTAGGGTATATACGTTAATAACAACTGCCATTACGAAAACACACCTATTCCAATATATTGAAAATTTCATCTCCAAAAACTGAAAAGTTTCAGACAAAAACTCTGATATTTTTTCATATTTCTGCTCAAAACATAGATTGTGGGTACTCGTTAGCATCGGCGAGGCGGTTCTAACGAGTACCAACAATCTATGGCGAGGCGGTTCTAACGAGTACCCACAATCTATATTTGGAGCAGAAATAAGAAAAGTAATGTATACCCCTGTAAACCCCAGTTTTTCTGTATAAAGTGGGGTGTAAGGGGGTCAAAATTATATAGGTATGTTTTAATAATGACCACATATTTAATAATGACCACATAATTATGCCATGAGCTTCGTTGTTAGAAAAAGCTCATATATTGGACGTTTTTCTTTCTGTTTTTTTTTTTTTTTTTTTTTTTTTTTTGGTGGTGGGAGGGTGGTGTTACTGTGCATATACACGATGACAGCTGCGCTAATCACTTCGACTAAGTGGGATATCGTATTTACCCAATGCATTGGGACCCTTTACCTCCTTATCAAACTTCTCGTAAACGTTGAACAACTCCATATTTCCCTACCTGTTGATATGCATCCAAATACTGGATTAACTGCAAACAGTGTAGATCCTGATCTGGTTCTATTTGGTTTGCTAAGGCCTGGTTGTCCCAAATACTCAGGGGTAAATATGATATTTTTTTTATCACCAAAGTTAAGAAAAGCTAAAACAGCACCAAGAAATGATAGAAATGCTGATGAAAGAGATGTTTGCGTTCCGTAATAAAATATTGTTTTTCAATTTTTGATCGTATTGCGGGCAATGTTATATTTAGTTACCATAATACGACACGTTGAAAGGCCAATGCATGCGCTCAGACAAGAGCTGCTTTTTTTTTTTTTTTTTTTTTTTGATTTGTTCGCAACCCAAAAGGTATGTACTTCTTATATCTCCATGAAAACAAATGTTGTGGGTACAAGTGAAAATCGCCTCACCGGGGCGATTTTCACTAGTACCCACAGCATCTGTTTCCATGGAGAAATATGAAAATAATTTATCAGGGTATTTAGCCGGAGAAATGCCGATGTTATCACAGATGCAAAATTTGTGTTGAATAACTTGATATTCAAGGCACTGCATACTAATTTCCTAAGTTTAACAATAAGAGCTAAACCGCGAGAAAATGGCTTTCAGTCGAATCAATATTAGTTCTCATGCCCGGTCCATTAGCAAGGCCACATGTTTTCTTTGACTGAAGTTTTGCCCTTGGCCTACCGCCAACGTGAGCGAACAGCAAAAGTTCTGGCGAGACTGCGCGTACGCGCAGGCCCGCCTGAACCTGTGCTGTTCGCATATGCTATAACGCCTTTTTCCCATGTCACGGCTCATAATGCGTTACATATTTACATACCGACCCGACTGTTGATAATCAAGGGCGACAGGGCATGAACACACAAGATTACTATCACCTATCAATTTGACTTTCCTACTGAAATGGACCAGTGTTAAATTTCAAATTTCTTATAAAGAAATGATTAAATACGGAAGCTCGCGATATCGGTAAGAATTTGGCAAATATAAATAACTGAAAGAAGTCAAGGTTATCTTATATACCCTATTAAAGTATTCGGACAGAGATGCCTGATCAGATTCCCATGCCATTACGAGAAACACGCCTATTCAAATTATACTAAAATTTTTACCACTAAAAAAATGAAAATTCAGATAAAAAAAATGATATTCTTCAAATTTCTCCTTCAAACATCGATTGTGGTACTCATTAGAACCTCCTCGCCAAGGCGGTTCTACCCACAATCTATGTTTTTTAGCAAAAATAAGAAAAATAATGTATACCCCTGTACACCCCATTTACTATATAAAAGTTGGGTTTAAAGGGTCAAAATTATATAGGCATGTTTTCGTGATGGCTCCTAAAGATGTTCGAGCTATTGCAATTCTTCTATAGATGATAACAGAGTATGCAGGGGAAAACATTATTAGGCTAGTCTGCAATACCATTTTTTTTTCATTTGTTTTTTCTTTTTCTTTTTTTTCTTTTTTTTTTCTTTTCTTTGTTTATTTTTTGGCAGCCGTTTTACTGCATGTGCCAGTGTCTGAATCTCAAGATTTATAGTTCTGCAATCCTGTCAAATACTTCATGTTACAGTTACCATGTTTTATGGCATTACAAAAGAAATTATTTAACAATTCCGGTTTAGGATCGATTTTGTTTGCTTATCCAATTCATTCTGAGTGTGCTTCTGCATTAATAAGTCGTAACTCGATTGAGCTCTAAATATCAAATAACTTGAGCTGCCAAACTTAGTGGGAAATAATCAAGAAAGGAAACGTCAAAATGCTGACATCTTGACAGAGTGGGATAAAATAGCTTTAGAAAATTTTCTGATGTGAATCGAAAGCAGGGGGGTAATCGAAAGCCATGAAAAGTATATCCAGGCTGTGTATTATTATTATTATTATTATTATTATTATTATTCAATCACTATTCTTATTTCAAAACTCATAACCATGGTCTTTTTGAGAACAGTTATACTATATGTGGATGTCAGGACCCAGCTATTGAAAGCATTGTTAGCTTAACGAGCTCGTTACATTACGAAACGCGCCTTTTCAAATATATTGAATATTTCACCACCAAAAACTGAAAGTTTTAAGATAAAAACAAATCTGATATTTTTTTTCATATTTCTGCTCAAAAACATAGATTGCGGGTACTCGTTAGAACCGCCTCGCCAAGGCGGTTCAAACGAGTACCCGCAAAAGCGATTTGAATCGTACGAAGCAGTTATATTCATATTCTTATTCACCATTGTAAAGTAAAAAGAGGAAAGGGATTGGATCTCAGAAATTATGAGCAAGGTCACGTGATGCCGCTGAATGACAAAAATGACCTATTAAGGAACAAGATGACTGAAGCTTTGTATTGATATTGTACTCTGAACGTATCGGACACCCCAAGATCTGTTTTATTTGTTTAATCTCAAGGACTCTGCTCTCCAACGAAGCTCTTGAAGTCCTCTTGTATCTTTACACTTAGCTCACGATAAGGCCTATTTGTCAACCAAAAAGAAGCTTTGATATTTTTCTTAATTCGCTACAAAACATGCATTGTGGTTCTCATTAAAAGCACTTCGCCGAGGAACTTAAAATGAATACCCACAGCATATGTTTGCTTGGAGAGATAAGAAAAAAATATGTATATATATGGGTACTCCCACGTATCTGGAGCTGTCATCACAAAAACATGCCTATATAATTTTGACCCCCTTAAAACCCACTTTTATATAATAAAACTAGGGTTTACAGGGGTATACATTAGTTTTTTCTTCTGCTGAAAAACATAGATTGTGGGTAGCCGTTAGAACCGCCTCGCCTAGGCGGTTCAAATGTGTACCCACAATCTATGTTTTGAGCAGATATCTGAAAACTATCAGAATTTTTATCTGACAATTTTCAGTTTTTTGAGGTGAAATTTTCTATATATTTGAATAGGCATGTTTTCGTAATGTGGTAATATCGTGCGAATCGACTAAGAAATTGTTGAGGGTCATCCCATCGATTAGTTTTCAGATTTTCAGCGATCAATGCTTTATCTGTGCATGTAATGTTGATATTATGACCGCAGGGCAGAATTCCACATTAAGTCAACACCCCTACGTGGAATATACACCTCTTTGCCATAGCTCGAAATAAGCTCATCTTTTAAACAATTAATTGCTTCAAACATAGAATGCATGTTGTAGGTACTCATTACCCTCTTAACTAGAGCAATTTAAGCCATTATATTTTCACCATGTAGCATGGGCAAATGAGGAAGATGTTGGTTATTATGCACATTATGACATTTGTACAGTACAACAGGATACTAGAAGTCACAAACGAATTGTAAAGCTAGTTTCAAAGCTGCAAAAACCTGAAAACCCGCCTAATATTGCAGACCCCTTCATACCTATTTTTTATCTACAGTAATGAAAATTTAACTGAAAATCCCAGTGCCCTGATCGGTTAAACGGCAAAAGAAAAAAAAATGTTGATTCCCATAATTTCCCCACTGGCTTCCGTTTGTCTCCGTTTGTATTATGACATGCCAACAGTAGTTCATCGGAACCTCTTAAAAATGGTATATCAAACAAGTATTTTATTATCCTGTTATTGGCATATACAAATCTATATATACCTTAAAAACGACTCCCGGTCCAAATACCTAAAGCCACTAGACACCATGTAAAGTGGCTTATCACGTCGTAAGCAGATCATATATTAGTGTATATTTGTTTTGTGACACCTTCTATGCCCAATATTTATGCTCTTATCTGTAGGTAAATATGAGCCTCCGGCTTATAAAACGGCCCTTAGGGCTTATACGAATGGCAAAGTCCGGGGCGAGTTTTTTAAGCCACGCGTCGGGTCAAGATCATCGCTATTAGTCCTATCTTCACCAAAGTCCCTATATTGTGTAGGCGAACAGTGAAGATCTTGACCAGACTGCGCGTATGCACAGGTTGGTCTGGATCTTCACTGATTGCATAGGTTCTAAGGTCCCCTCTCTCAGCTGCCGGCCTATATGAGCATGTCCATCAATAAACATAACTAAGTCAGTGAGCAAACAATGCGCCGGCTTTCTGGCGGTGTGAAATTCTTCGTTTTCCTTTCAAGTTTTATCTATGTCATTAACTGCAACAATGTGGTTATCAATGAAAAGAAAATAGAATTGATTAGCAGAACTAAAACTCTACATCATATCTCCTTGAAGAAATAACTTTGGATGCAGGTAACAATACACATAATGAGTATGGTCCATACGGTAAAGCAAATCTCGAACTAAAACCCAAAGTCCTAAAGAGTGGCGACGTCCTTTATAACCTCTTATACCACTCTCTGGGCATTCAATTTTCAGGGAAAAATAAGAAAACTGTCAAAGAAAAATGTCACGAGATAGCCGACTGCTGAGTATGCCAGATTGGTTTTGCTATTCCACTGTCTCAAATTAGCATGAAATGTCAAATTCTATTTTCTGGGAAAAATCTATAAGAAAATAATATTTCAAAATGTCGTCTGCTGCATTTTTACTCAGTATGCTAAACGTTAATTCTGTTCGATTTTATTGATGAACAAATTTGGTGTACTGTACCTACGGGTAAAACTTCTTTTTTTACATACAAATAGTGCAAAATAATGCAAAATATACATTAGAAAAACATTATTTCGAACGTACATACAATTTCACTAGGAACGTCTAATGATGTTTCGTGGCATGTATAATGATACCGCAATTCCTTAAATCGACTACTCAGCATTTTTATTGCTCTATTTCGAAAATCATTAGAATTCGTGTCAACACGAGATACAAAAAGTTCTCTCAGCAGCTCTCTAGAGACTAATGTATCTTAGAAGAAGCCATAATAAATGTCTCAATTTAGCTTTAGTACTTTTTTCAGGCTTGATCGTGTGACAGAGTTAATATTTCTTCACAGATCCAGCTTTTGTGTGGAGGGCCAGAAAGTGAAAGACGCATATCTTCAGCTGAGATCGAGTCGCAAAATCTGCCTACGCCACTGTGGCATTCCATTACGAAAACACACCTATTCAAATATATAGAAAATATTACGTCCAAAAACTGAAAATTTTCACATAAAAACTGTGTTATTTTTCATATTTCTGCTCAAAACATAGATTGTGGGTAATCGTTAGAACCGCCTCTGCGAGGCGGTTCTAACGAGTACCACAATCTATGTTTTTGAGAAAAAAAATGAGAAAAATAATGTATACCCCTGTAAACCCCAGTTTTACTGTATAAAAGTGGAGTTTAAGATGGTCAAAATTATACAGGTGTGTTTTCGTCATGCTGATCACCTTGTTGAGGAAGATGAACCTGGTTGTTTTCTTTTCTTTGGTTTGTAGCTTGTGTACTGTCTCTCTTTGTTTGTTTGCTCTTCCTCTTGGTGTCATTGGTAGACTACCCAGCAGGCACACAACGTTAAACAACGTCGATTCAACGTTGATTCAACGTCTTGACGTTGAATCAACGTTGAATCGACGTTGTTTCAATGTTGTGTGATCGCTGGGCTATGTTCTGTGATTGTGACTCTTCCTGCATATCTTCTATACTATTTGTTGAGAAGGAGTATTTGACAATAATTCTGCGAGGCGCTTCTAATGGGTATCCACAACATTTGTTTAAGTTTTTTAGAAATGAGAAAAAGAGAAAAAAACATCCCAGAATTCTGGCCAATCAATCCACAACAAGTCCTCTGTATACCCAGTGTAGGTACAGTATTCATCCGACTACTTTCCACGGTGTCAGTATTATTGACATTACTGTTTCGTCTCTTTACAGAATTTACAGTTTCATATGAAAGATATTAACCCATTGTAGACCGAATAGACACCCTCTATTATATATTGGAATATCCTTATTTCGATTGTAGATAGGTCAGGCTATGTGATTAAGATATCCCTAGAGAAAATGGTTAAACTATTTGGAAACAGTGGAAACCCCGATAAGACTGTGCATTTGGGGCTTCCATGCTACAATGGGTTCATTATAAGACTTGACGTTAAACAATACCTTCCTCTCGTCAAGTTTAGATCGAGTAAACGTATGCTTCCAATTGAGATAGGGCAATGGGACAATGTACCACTCCATGAAAGAAAGAGTCAGCTTTGCTCTACAAATAAAACAGGTCAGGAATTTCATTGTCACTTATATTGTGATTATTTTGAATCAGAAAGAAAACGTCCTCTGCAGCCTTACTTTTTTGTAAAAGGATCGGTATGTTAAAGCTAAAATATTTACTCTCATTTAATAATTTTATCATATTTAAAAATTTCAGAGTTTTTCCACATTTTTTCGATGTTATGACTTTTCCCTCTTAGTCTACAATGTGTGTATTAACTAACATTCATGCTTTTTTGTATAAGAAAAGGCGAATGGAACTCAATCAGACATCCCTTTGGCATGTCTAAACAGATTGGTAGAAGAATCCTCACAGCATAAATGTATTAATAAATCTTTCTCTATAAAAAAAAAAAAAAAAAACAAAAAAAAAAAAAACAGAGAAAACCCTCAACGTGCTAGTAACCAATAAACAGTTACTTAACTACGGCTCCTGCGAAGAAACCAAACCAGTCCAGTTTTGAAAAAAAAGAGAAAATTATCGTTAATTTTCATCTAATTTCATCCAATAGTTTAGCCTACAAAGTGCTAAATTGTATGAGATAGTCACACTCCAGTAACTGTATGACCCGGTCCATGTTTGTACTTGACGATCTGGGCCCAGTTGTTCAAAGCTAACGACGTCGTTAGTTAACGATTCGTTAAAATTTACAACGAGTGATACGCAAATATGCTGAAATTTTTTGCTGAAAAAATGCGAGTAGCTTTTGCAGTGCAAACAAAAAATATCAGAATATTGTATACTGAATCCGCTAAAACAGTTAACGAAATGACCCTTAACGAGCTCGTTAAGCTAACGACGTTTTGAACAACTGGGCCCTGGTTTTTTCTGGTAACAGGCACAGACATATGTCATATTGCGTGCAATTAGACCAATACATCGTATTCTCACATTAGTTCATTTTTACCCGCCAGGACTTGGAGAGGCGAGAACGAAGCCGGGACACGAGAAAATCCAAGTGATACTACAAACAAGCATCACAGTCTCATATCAGATAAGAGTCGGGACCTTAACTCTTTAAGCCCCGCAAATTTAAACCGAAATGTTTTGCAAACAGTGTAGATCCTGATGAGACGGCTCATAATGAGCCGTCTCATCAGGATCTACACTGATTGCCATTCTGTTTTGATTTTTGGCTGAAACACTTTTTCAGAAAAATGATTCTGGCCAGTATCAGTGATGAACGAGTCCACTTCAGAAACTCAGGGATGAAAGGGTTAAACATTTATATTCTCTGTATATGGATCTTGCAACTTGTAAAATCTGAACAGTGACGGATCTGACAAGACTGTGCAGATGAGGTTTTGTTCTCCGCAATCGGCAATATTTCGGTTTTGTTGTGACTGTGCACAAGCCTTAAAACCGTTTCTTTCTCTCCATTTCCGTTTCTCTCATTAATTCCTCGTCCGGGAAGTAATAACATCGATTTTCTAGCTATCTAGCAGAAAAACTGCTTAATCTTTAATTTTGCAGCAAAGAGATCGTAGCTTGAAGACAATTCGCTTATTGCTACAATCTGAGATCTTCGCACAGAGCTTATTTTACTCTGCTGAAATTTTAATATGTTATGATGTCTCGTAAATTTGCAAAAAGTCTGAAAACAATAGTCTGGCTAAATATGTCGTGGTTTTCTTATTTTTGCTCCTTGTCTTATTTTTGTTGTGGTCGACCATGATATTTTATATTTTAGTTCAATATTGTAAAGTGTTTGGAAGCTAACCAAGCAAAACCGACACTTTACTCAGCGGGCACACAACGTTTAGACAACGTCGAATCAATGTCGATGCAACGTCAAGCATTTGCATCGACATTGATGCGACGTTGTATAAACGCCGGTTATAGTCGGGAAGTAATTTTCGTCAAATCAGTAAGTTTAATAACGTCAATGTCCTCGGAATGAGCTTGTTTGCATATAGATAACGATGAAAGTTAGCAGTAAGCACAGAAGCACAGGTCCAGGCTTTTGGAAAGTTATGTTGTTGTTTTTTTTTTTTTTTTTGTTTTACCCACTTAAACCCCACTTTTATATGGTAAACTATGGTTTACAGGGGTACAGTATACATTATTTTTATTATTTCTGCTCAAAAACATAGATTGTGGGTATTCGTTAGAACCGCCTCGCTGAGCAGAAATACGAAAAAAATTTCAGAATCTTTTTTTTTTCTGAAAACTTACAGATTTTGGTGGTGAAATTTTCAATATATTTGAGTAGGCATTTTTCGTAATGCTGACTAAAATATACATGTATACCCCTGCATACCCGTTTTTACTATCTAGTATGGAGGAAAACTGGGGTACACAGACTTGTTAAAGTCATCAATGCGCATATACTCTGATGATCTTTTTTTCAACGCAAGAGGCAAATACCTTCCTTGTCTTCATTTGTCTGGTAATTCTTTCACTGAAAGATGTCTGGTTAGGACCTTGTCAGTAAAATCTCCTGAGAACTTACAATCTGCACATAAATCAACACTGTACGTCTTCATCACAATAAATCAGTGCAAGACATTTGCATCAAAACATTGAATACTGCGCTGTCAATGTTGCTAATAAGCTCATAATTCAACATACCATTTGCGAGAAAAAAAGTCCATCACGAAAACACGCCTATATAATTCTGACCCCCTTAAACCCCACTTTTATATAGTAAAACTGGGGTTTACAGGGGTATACATTATTTTTCTTATTTCTGCTCAAAACATAGATTGTGGGTACTCGTTAGAACCGCCTCGGCGAGGCGGTTCTAACGAGTACCCACAATCTATGTTTTGAGCAGAAATATAAAAAATATCTGATTTTTTTATCTGATAATTTTCTTTTTTTGGTTGTAAAATTTTCAATATATTTGAATAGGCGTGTTTTCGTAATGGTAATATCAAGTCTTCTCATAGCATGCTTTGATGGTCGTACATGGTTACTATTTTCCTGTATTGGCTTATGCTCCACAAGTACCATTTTAATTTCAAACACTTGGACAGAGAGGTCTGGACAAACAGTGTAGAACTCGATCAGACGCCGCAAAAATGCGCATCTGATCAGGGTCTACACTATCTACCAGTCATCCAGCAACTGCAAGGATCTTTGGCTCAGAATATCATGGTATATTATTCAGCCAAATTTGGCGAGAATTTATGAATTGTCAGTAAGGATTTTTTTTGCAAAAATCCTTTACATTTTGCTAGGAGATTTTTTTCTCTTATTAAGCAAATTTTAATGAGATATTTGGTTTAACCCATTGAAGACTGGAGACCCCTTTACGGGTAACTGGCAAACAGTGTAGATCCAAATCAGACGCCGCAGAATGCGGCGTCTGATCAGGATATCTACTGTTTCCAAATAGTTTAACCATTTTTCTTTAGGGATATCTACATCATATAGGCTGACATACCTAAAATCGAAAAATGGACTCTTCCAATATATAATATGGGAGAGTTTGTTCAGTCTTTAATAGGCTAATCATTATTTTATTTGTATAAACTTACAAACATGTGTAAAGTTTGAGACCTGGAAAACAAGACGAGTAAAGGTAAACAAACGAGCAAATCTCTCAAAACCTCGCCCGAAAATAATCCCTGCAATTGTGAAGACACATCAACATGTAGAAATATGGAGTTGTTCAAAGTTTAGGACAATTCTGGTTAGGAGTTATGGTGGTCCGATCAATATTTAAACGGGAACTCAATCCTAATATAAAATATATTTCACAATTAAAAGCTTAACAAACTATAAAATTTAATACAGGTTTGGTCAAAATCAGTCAAGGAATAACAAAGTTATCACTGTTTGAAGAGTTTAACATGGCCAACATTGGGGCCGCCATTTTGAATACTTGGTAAGATTTCAAGAATTTTAATACTTTTTTTTTTTTTCGTTATATATCACCAGAGAATTTATTTTTAGAAAATAAGTTGCTTACCGCTTTCGGAAATATTTTCAGAAACATTAAGATAAAATATCCATCTATATACTTTTTATTTTGATTATAGATATTTCATTAGGGCTGCGTGACGTCACAACTCCTAAACATGGCGGCTTCCATGACAGTTGGATTTCAAATATTCAAACTCCAATAACATTCTTATTTGCAGGTCGATTTTGACAAAACTTGTGTCAAAATGTTTGGCTTTTAGAGTTCTATTCTGTTAAGAATAAATTCATTCTACATTTCATTTCCGTTGAAGATAAGCGGCATGAAAAATCTTGTCCTAAGGTATTCGCAAACCACGCATGCATATACAGCTTGGCGGGGATATATGCTTACAGCTGCATCACATATAAATTTCCTCATAATTTCTTTCCGATTTCGCTATACAAAATGGCAAGAGCTTATTAGACGTCTTATATGCTACTTGAAAATGGTTATTTGAAGACTACCCTCGATTATGAAGAAAATGAAGCTCTTCTTTCTAAAAAGTAGAAACTTGCCCAGAGAGTGGTAAAGGTTTAAGCAGGTATAGTGGATACAGTGGCTACAGCAGGGGCTTTTGCCACTCTTCCAATCACCACACGGCGCTGTAAACGTGCAGTTAAGTTCGAACACGTCAACAGTTAATAAAGTAAAAAAAAAAGTCCATAATCAGCTGGCTTCACAACAGCGAAATGTATTTTCCAAACTTTGACAGCGCCTTTACTGTTTATTACCTGTGAACATATCTAAGCCCCGTCATGCGAAATAACGCTTATGCGGGCAACGGAGGCCCAGATCAGCCTGCGCGTTCGCGCAGGCTGATCAGGTCCTTCGTTGTCCGCTTACAGAATAAATAAAAACTGCAAAATATATCGACAGAGGAGAAATGGATTAGAATAAGCATCTGTGCATGTACGTATTTGCTGTTCATTGCTCTTTTCATATGCTCAGGCTGGAATATTTTCTGCTGTTCAGCAATAAACCTATACTTAACATCCACCATAAATCATAATAGCACATTAAGGACAACAGCTCGTTAGTAGTCCGTGTTCTAAGTGTCGATAAACCTACTTCAATCCGTCTAATTCGCGAGTATGTTAAATTGGTGTTTTAGCGCGAACAACTGGGTTGGTTTTCTCAAAGCAGGCTTGGCGTGTTCTATTGTCACTCAACAACGGCGACACATAACATTGAAATGACATCGTTTTATACGCCTATGCAACAGTGGTATTGTTTCAACAATGGCAAAACGACGTGAAGGGGACTAGATTTCCACCATGTCTTACAATGGATATAACTTTTGTGACTCCATGCTTACTTTCCTGTACACTAAAATCTTCATGAAAAGGGGCCTAAGCTAAAAGAAAAGAATTTGCATCCAGTGGGAATTGATTAGTATCTTCATATAATGATTTAGCCTACAGAGTCCTAAAGCTTAAATAGAATATGAGACAGAACATGTAAAGGATTCAGTTCTCTGCAAACAGTCGAACTTCAATGGCTTGAACATGGAAATTTGTTCGAGACATAGGTAGTTCGAGCCACTGAGGGTTAATCATAGCGCAAGGTCAAGAGGCCAATGGGGATAGTTTAGGAAATGTCTTTTCTTTATATATATATATATATATATATATATATATATATATATATATATATATATATATATATAATGATATGTTTTATGTACTCATTAGAATCGCCTCAATGAGGCGATTCTTATGAGTACATAAAACATACAATTTCATGATAAAATAGGAAAAATTCTAAAATAACCCTAAATTTATGTTTTCTTGAGCTGTCATAAGGATGTCCTAGGGATTCAAAAACGAGTTCGAATTAGCCACGGTAAACGAGTTATCGGTGTTCGAGTTATTGAGGTTTTGCTGTATATTACGAAGTAATATAGAAAAAGTATTTCCCGGGCTGAGTCAGCAATAAGTAGTAATGATCTGTCAATGAAAGGTACAACAGTTCACCTTTGTGTGACCTTATTTCCCCCTTTAAGATCGCTGGTTAGCTTCTGTGTGGGATTGAAAGCTGTTGCAGGCACTTAGCACTCACCTTTATTCCATAAATCACTGTAACACGTTCTTGTGTCAGTTATGAATGATAAACAGTATAATTGATACGAGCTTGGTGAAAACTTCCCGCATGTTCTTACATCCAAAGTTTAGACCAGCATGTGCATCTGAGCATCCGTGCAGGCTTACCAAAGTCTTCGGTGCTAAACTACTACATGAAAATATCTGGCTGAATATCTGAACCAAACAATAAAGAATCTGAACGGACTACGCCGATGTGCATACTGTTGAAATCTTCGTTGTTCCTGCATGGAGTTTTTGAGACATTTCTCGCTGTTACTCAATTGTTGTGTTAATGAATTCTGTACATTAGCATTGTTTGGCATGCAAAAGTGATTCGCGGCAGAAAAGCAGGGACCTTCTCACCGATTTGAGCAGGGAGGGCCCATACTAAACTATGATGCACATTGGCGCAGGTTTATTTAGCCATGGAAGATACTTGAAAACAACAAAATCTACTGGGGACAAGGAAGTTTAAGACTCTCATATATAGATGATGCGTTTGCTAATAGGGTTCACTTCGCGTCATCTTATAGTGAGGTAGACAGAACGGAATCATTTTTACACATATCCAGGAAAAATCGTGAAAAATTTCCCAATCAAAAATAGCGATGTAGCCGGAAAGAATTAATTTACGCATACCCAGGAAAAAATAGTCGAAACTGCTCCATTAAAGGGGTTACTCTTAAAGGAATGAATTTGCTCCCAGAGGGAGCAAATTCTTTCCTTTTAGAGTAGCCCCTATTTTGGAAGCAATAGATTATTTCAATCAAGAGCGGCTCTTATGCAAAGAAGCAAACCGTTTTATAGTTAGTTGGTATCTCTTAACTGCAAATAATTTTATTTTTCTTACGCATACTACGCACATGCGTAAGTGCTTAATGGCGCTACGCTTGGGTTGGCATTAAGGGGACGGTACACACTTCATAGATTTTCCAATAATAGAACAAGGGAGACAACATTTGTTACTTCCTGTTTGCATTCCTGCACACCAAGCCCCTTCTGAAAAAGTGTCTACTCTAAAATGGACGAAATTGCATCCAAGCGGTGTGAATTGTTACCTCTTAGAGACGACCCCTTATCAGAGGGGAGGCAAAATGATTTTGAAGAGTTACCTCCCCTGTAAGTATCCTAATGTCCCTTAACACTTAACCACGCTATGGGCAGATCCAGTTGACGACAAACTGACGATATTTTTCTTATTTTGCATAGAAAATAGGATCTGACTTTTCATGCAAATTGTCTCCTTAGAAGACAATATGCAGAAAGCGTCAGATCCTATTTTCTAGTAAAATGTTAGAAAAAATATTTCAAAATGCTGACTGCTGAAATTTTTACCCAGCATGTAAAATGTTAAGACCTCATCTGGCATGCAAGCCTCAGCATGAAATTATATGACGTTCACAGTCGGAATAGAGTTTTCCGAAAAATGATACAAATTTGGCTGCCAGAGGTGTCTGATCAGACAGAGCAGGTGTATAGGTTGATCCGAATCTTCGCTGGGCGCCCATGTTATAAGGTACTTTAGTTCACGTTTCTTTCGTCTCAGATTCATGAATAAATCATAAGCCGTGTCCCGTCTTGTCATTATGTGTGATGTTATTACAATAAACAATAGAATAGGTGTTAGAGAAAATTTGCAATTGCAACATAGATGCATTCTACTTGTTGTACAGTGGAATGCAGGGACTTCCGGTTTAACGTGGACACTTCTGGTTTAACCTTTCATGAAACCCACCAGATATCCGTAGCTCCAGTAAAGGCGCATTTTTTCAACAACAGCAAAAAAAAAAAGTTTGTAATTTTTTAATATTTTTTTAACGAAAACATACATTGTGATGCGCTTCTAATGAGTACCCCAAACGTGTATTTTTGTGGAGAAATATGAAAATATTCACCTGAAACCCCCTCTTATCTAGAGCCATGATACAAGAGGGCCACCTCATGACAAAACCAACAAACTGGCATGTGTGCCCAGCGAACTCAGATCAGCATGGGCATCCGCCCAGTCTGATCAGGTTCTTTGCTGCGCGCTCAATGGGTTGCTAAGGACCCAAGCTTTCTTCATGCGTACAGCGAAGTCTGACTGGGCGGATGCCCAGGCTGATCTGAGTCTTTGATGGGCGCAAATGTCATTTTGTTGGTTTTGTCATGAGGTGGGTCAAGTACTTATACGAAAGTCTCGCGTTTGGGAAGCACATCATCTTCTGTTAAATTAATGGCATATTTAATTTGTATTTATTTACTTGCAGGAAGTCATTCTTATAAATAATGTATGAATAATAATAGCAAATCATATACCCATTATGGACCACTGGAGTATAAAATTGAAATCCAGATATCATTTTATCGACTTGCACAAATTAGAATAATTAAAACAAACTATATAGCTGAAATATAACGTGTATTTTGCAATTTCGTGTGATATTTTATACAAGGAAACTACCATGTTATGGCGTCCTGTCGCTACAAAAAGTGGACATAAATCTGTCTATTGTCCCAGAGAAACAAATGGGCCGGGGCACAGCATTTCCTACAAGATTGCACGCGCCCCTAGGGAAGATCAGCACAGTCTGATCAGAGTTTTCGCAGGGCATCTGTGGGTAGTCAAGGATCCAACGCGTCCTTAGGTGGATGCTGATCTGTCCTCGCTTGGAGCTGGTGCAATCTTGTTAAAGAATTGATGAATCACACCGATGAGATCTATGTGTATTTGCACAAATACTAATTAAAAATTTGCAGTGATGCAAAGATACATTATCTTTATTATTCTCATTTTCCAAGACACATTTTACTGTCTCTGAATTCTCGAATCTCTGAAATTTCGTCCTCTGTAAACCCTCTACAGGGAATTATGTATATGCGTAAATATTGTCTTTGTGTATGTTTTTTTGTTTGTTTCTCACTCATACGTCACATATTGTGTGGCCTGAGTTTTGTAATAAAGTTCTGTTCTGTAGGAAACGCTGTGTCCTAGACTGGCTCAAGTCTCCAGTGACTAAATATTTTTCTCATAATCATGTTTGATAATCCACTAAAATAAAACAAACAAAAAAATATCATGACTTTAAAGGCTGGTCACTAGAGACCAGCCTTTATAGTCACTACATTATTTTGTTTTCGTTTTTATTTTTTTTTTCAGTGGATTATTAAACAGATTATAAGAAAACATAGTTAAAATAGTTAGTCACTGGAGACGGGAGCCAGTCTAACTGTGTCCCGGCACTATGAGGTGTAGCCAAACTGGAAGAGGACACCATTTAAAATATAATTCGACTCATTACACGTCATATGCATTCCTTTCATCCATTCAAAACATTCTAGTTGAAACCTAAGCAGAAGTATGATATCTGAGTGTGTGGGTGGGAAGTGGGGAGAGGGTCCAGTGTATAATATATAATGTTTACTCTAAATATTGGCACAAGTATGTCCGAGAAAACAGTGTAGACTCAGATCATACACTATACAGCTCAGCGTCTGATTAAGGTCTGCAGTCCATCTTTTTCTTTTAAATGTATCGCCAGATAGTAAATCTGATTTACTTACAGTATGTATTCGGACAGGCAGGCCTAAGCAAACAGTGTAGACCCTGATGAGACGCCGCAAAACGCGGCGTTTCATCAGGGTCCATACTGTTTGCAACTCGTCGGGCAATGTTTGACGTAACATAAGGTAGTAAATTGTACTTGTTCAAATTTTGGAATAAGTATGGTAAGGAATTGAAATGTCCGAATACCTAAGGTAATTACGGTATTCAATTTTAGGAAAAGAATGGCCAGCTTGGCAGTTGCAGTGTCCGAAGTTTCTGGCGAAAGAATGTGCACAATACTGGTTAACCGCTTAGAGGACTAAGCCTGCCCAGTAAACGTGTGGTTAGGTAAACTGACCGCGCTCGACATGACCCCATTGGGTTGACTGGGCCGTAAAACCTCAACACAAACAAACAAACAGAGTCCGAATACTGACGGTAAATACTGTATTTCTGACTTCAGATTAGTGCAGATTATATTAGATTTCCTTTTGAATCATTGAGCACATTGTGGTATCTTTGAAAATGGAGTTCTGCACATGTATATGCAAGAGGGTGTAAGCAGTGTTGCAAACTTCATTACTGCTTTATGTATGAATAGTCTTAATAAAATTGAGGCTCCCATTTTCTATCTATACAGTGTGTGTGTGTGTGTGTGTGTGTGTGTGTGTGTGTGTGTGTGTGTGTGTGTGTGTGTGTGTGTGTGTGTGTTCTTTGTTTCCAAAGGGAACCTTTTAGATTTTTATTATACAGATTGCATCCAGATTACAGCAGCTACAGCCATTGTATTTATAACCAGTTTGAATAAATCTACATATTAAAAAATGATGACTAACTTAGAAACGGATATTTTATAACACTGCACTTGGGTGCGTTAACTCATTCCGAAGTTAATGTTTGTAATTAAATGCTAATAGATCAAGGTAAAATGAAACACAACTGATACCTTGTGTAACATCGTATCTGAAGTTTTAATTAAAACAGCTACCGTGGGCGGCAATAGGTCTGCTAAAATATATGTGTTGTCATATGTTTGTGAACACAAACACACACGCACGCACGCACACACGTATTTATGTTTGGATTCTGCATACATACTATGAACTAGACTGGTTCCAGTCCAGTGATTTTTTTTTATAATCATGTTTGATAATCCACTAAAATAAAACCAAAATAATATTATGACTATAAAGGTTGTCACTGGAGATGGAGCCAGTCTAACTCTGGACCGCTCATGAGGAAAGGAATCTACAGTGCATCATGTATATGTGAACATATAACCACGCAGTTTGATTAGGACCATCTCTGCTTGAGACAGCTTTCAGAAGATACTGTGGAAATATCAATACAATCCAAAGGGCACTCTGCTGTATTTGGGGATCGTTTGAACCGTTACTCTTTAGAACACTGTTTCTCGTTGCGGCTGTACATAAGTCATTAAGGCAGGAAATCGCAACTCCAACTTGCCGAATGAAAAAGCCCAATGAAGCTTAAATAAGGGGAAGGGATATACTGTCAGGAGAGGTAACTCAGTTTTTTTGTCTCCCTTCGGAAAAGGGATCCTCTCTAAAAATGAAGTACTTGCTTAAAGGAAAGCATAGTCTTTCCTTTTAGAGTAGACCCCCTTTTCAGAAGGGGACTAGTGTGCCGGAAAGCAAACAGGAAGTCACTGAAGTTGTCTCCTGTTTTTAAAACAATGACGGAAAACCTATCAGGGGTACCAAATCCCCTTAATGGTTTATGCTTTGCTCGTTCTTACATGTATATACTGGTACACTATTCTGATAAAGACAGCTCTCTTTATACCGACACTCGATACAACGACAAAAATCGTTATAGTGACAATTTGACTGTCATGAAACCTTCGCTAAAGAGGTAACAGTCAGTCACAAATTATGCAATAATATTGTATATAATACTTTAAAGAAACATATGTTTTTAATAGTTGTTAGAATCGCCTCAACCTCAATGAAGCGATTCTAACAAATATCCAAAACGGGTTCTACGAGGAAATAAGAACAAAACAAGACCTTTCTTACATATCAATCTGCTCATCAAGGATTCTTTACAACAGCAGTCATTTTAATGGCAACGTCTTCGGCAACGAGGATCAACTATATAACCTTGCGACCCGCGAAAGCTCAAAAGCCCTTATCAGTTTTCACACTATGCCAAACCAAATCAAGTACTGCTGAAATGAGCCCAAACATACCGTCGGACATGCGCGCCCAGCAAAGATTCAGATCAGCCTGCACATTCGTGCAATCTGATCAGAATCTTCACTGGGCACATTTTGAATAACCAATGATGCAAAGTTTATTCATGCGGACAACGAAGACTCTGATCAGACTGCGCGAACGCGCAGGTTGATTTGAGTCTTCGTTGGACGAAGGTATATTTGCCACATGGAGGCTCAAATGTTTTATTTTTTTCTTTGCGTGACCATGGAAGATCGATATTTTTCTCGCCCGACATCAATATCCCATCTACTACTGACATGTCGCAAATCACTGGGAATACACGGCTCAAATCAAATTATCAGCACTTCAATTTGTATGTGTCCCATGAGAAAGGAGTCCATTATTTATCATCATTAGGGGACTTACTGAGATTTTTACTGCTGCTACCTACATTATTGAACTCACATTGTACATGATAAACTTCTAATCACAAAGACAAAAAAAAAAAAAAAAAAAAAAAAAAAAAAAAAATCGATCATTTATATGATTAAACAGTGTACATCCCAATGAGATGATTTCAAACAAATAATAACATCTGAATCAACAAGCTGCTATTTTGTTTGTGATTTTTGTGAAGCTCTTACGTTTGTAAGATGTTTTTTTTTTTTTTTTTTTTTTTTTTTGTTTTCTTGTTTTTTTTTGTTTTTTTTTTTTTGTTGTTGTTTTTTTTTTTTTTTTTTTTGTTTTTATTTGTTTTAAAAGTCCCTTTCCAAATAATACACTAGTCCATATTCAAGAAGGAAGAAGCCATTTTTTAGTAAAAAGGGTAAAATGATTATACAGGACCGCATTCTCTGATCTTTTACACTTGTATTTTGCGGTGTGTGGGAGGGACGCTATTTCGTCTCTTTGTATACGCATCGACAAGTTGTGACCATGCTTCCTAGTAACGATGGCTCTGATCAGACTAAGCAAATGCGCAGACTGATCATTGTCTACATTACCTTAAAATACGGTAAGGTTCATTTTCACATATTCTGGCTCATCACATTCAAATCATCTTCTAATTTGGAGACAATCTAAATGAAATGGCATACCTGGCATGTAGGAAACTAGTCGAGACTCATGAAAACGTTAGTTTATCTCTTTGCAACTTTTTTCTGAAGCGTGCCGAAGTTATATTGGCTCCCTGTTCATTACCATATTTACCCTAAGTAGTCGAGCACCTCACCATACATCTAAATTTTCAATAAGACCATTGGGTGACCAGTTAAATGAGACAATGGATGAGTGGCAAACAATGTAGACCGTGATCAGACGCCCCGTTCTGCGGTGTCAGATCGGGATCTACACTGTTTGGTCAGGCCCGTCTGTCAGAAAACTTAGGCTAATTGCGGTACACATCACACAATGGAATGAAATGGAAACCTTATGGAAACCTTATTCTTATCAGGGGCAACAACCTACGTCATCAATATGGTGACATGCACATAGCTACGGCTGTATCATTTGTTCGGATTTATGCCAAAATCATGAAGACTGCATAATACAATGAAAAATGACTAAGTGCACCAAACATGTGTATTTTGGTACTGTATCACAAAATATGCAAACCATACACATTCTAGTTATTGTAGATACTTCGACCAATTACTCTTAAATGATTAGCATTATTGTATATCAACATGGATGGTCGAAGTGTCTGAATATCCATTTAGTTTTAGAAGCCCGATCTTACCAAAGACAGGCAGTCTGCATGTCAATGAATTTTGTGCACTAAGTTGATATTCTGAATTTCTGACAACTCTTGTTAATTCAGCAAGATTCCGAAAAACAAGTAACTGACGAAAGTGCATGTCTTCATTATCGTTATGACGTAGGTTGTAGGTGGTGTTGTATTATAGATTTTTTTTTTTTTTTTTACAACCAGTATAGTTCGTTTTCCATGAAAGGTCTAGAAGCTAAAACATTTAAACTGTAGATACTATTAATTAAGTTTTAATTATTAATGCAAATCGTGCTTTGTGTCCGAAAGTGACACGTACCGAACTGATGTACAATGCGATATCGGACAGTCCTCGGGTGTTTTACGACTTTTGAATGGAATTTTATCGATGGAACACATTAGGTGCAGTTTCGCGGTGCAATTTATTCTTATGTAAAATATGTAAAACAGGTCTATTGACATATCCTTTGCAACGTGAGAAGATGAGCCGAACGCGAACAGCGGAGGCTCGTAACAGAGTCACTACAACTATTTTCTATTAATTTCTTAAGCAAACAAAAATTAAAAAAAATAATTGTTGTTGTTGCTGTTGTTGTTGTTGTTATTGTTTGTTTTCTACAGCATTATAAAGGAATAAAAACGGGCCCACACTCTTGGCGCATTCTTCCAGCGAAAAGTTTACATTTGTCCTAAGATCATCTGGACTGATTTGCAACCCTATCAATTTGATTCGCTGCCTCATCACGAAAACATGCCTATATAATTTTGACCCCCTTAAATCCCACTTTTATACAGTAAAACTGGGGTTTACAGGGGTATACATTATTTTTCTTATTTTGCTAAGGCGGTTCTCCCGAGTACCCACAATCTATGTTTTGAGCAGAAATTTGAAAAATATCAGAATTTTTTATCTGAAAATTTTCCTTCTTTTGTTGTAAAATGTTCAATGTATTTGAATAGGCGCGTTTTCTCCGGGAACAGAGAGTGAATAAGACCACATAATATAATAAAGCAGGATATTGAAGTGTGTACTATCTTACAGATAAGTTCGTTAATGTGAAATGTGAAATGTCTTGGTTACCAAAATAGTCGCATGAAGTATGAGAAGCTTTTCTTAGACATGCCAAAACAGTCGTATCATTGGTACAAGATTTAGATCTACTCTGATTTAGGTAACCCCTTTTGCCTGGGCCTGTCTGTCTGAATGCCTAGGGTACATGGGAAATACATAATGTGGGACACACCATCCCAATTTACCCTTTCCTGACGTTTTTCACCCCCAACCGTTGCCTTGTACGCCCATAACTAAGTAGTCTCTACACGTGCACGCGGCTATACATTGAGGGTACACTAAACTGGCTTCTGTACCCAGTGACTAAATATTTATTCTTATAATCCTCTTTGAGAATCAACTAAAATAAAACCAAAATAATATCATGACTATAAAGGCTGGTCACTGACCAGCCTTTATAGTCATGATATTATTTTGGTTTAATTTTAGGGGATTATCAAACAAAAGTATAATAATAAGTATTTAGTCACTGGAGACTGGAGCCAGTCTTAAGGGTACACATGTAAAAATATATTCAAATGCAGTGGGAACATTGTTACATGTTATGGGAAGTACGATTCGAATACCCACAATAGCCTTTGTGATGAAATTAGAAACGAAGTATAAATTTTATTGTTTGGAGAAAATGGTCTTCTCAGGAGTCCTTCAGATAACCGCGCGTACTCCTGATAAAAATATGATGAAAGTTTCAGTTGAAATTCAGCCCCCAGCAAAGGCCATATATCAACGATAACAGGTTACTGTGTCCAGTTATGTCGATGTGAGGTCGATTGGAAATAATTCTGCACTTCTTAGTGTGAATATTTGACCGTTAAATAATCATTAATTTACTGATAATAGGTTCATCTACATTACATACGCAAGACCAGGCATTAAATATGTCGTCTTTATCATTACTTTTAGCTACTAGAGATAGATACGGAAATAAACTAACCATTTACTTTATTAATGTGTTCAGGTATACAAATACAATAAATATACAAAATCATTTACTATACCACAGAAACTGTTATATAAGTTTGTGGTACATGGAAGCAAATGTCAAAAGACACCTTTTAGCTTGACGTGGTCTGAAACATAAAGGCATACGTCAAACTGTTCCTAAGGGCGCAGATTGATCAGGTTCGAATATTTAAGGTAATTACAGACCTTGGTCAGCTACGTGAAAGAGCTGTATAGCTCCAAATAAGGGGCTTTTTACAACCAAAAAAATTTTGACATTTTTTCTTATTTCTCTGTGAAAACATATGTTGTGGGTACTCATTAGAAGCGCCTCGACGAGGCGCTTCTAATGAGTTCCCACAAATATGTTTTTTTTTTTTTTTTTTTTTTTTTTTTTTTTTGTTTTTTTGTTTTTTTTTTTTGTTTTGTGGAGAATCAAGATTTTTTGTCTGATAACCCCTCTTATCTGGAGCTCAGGTGTTGGTTTACCAGGCAGTCTGTCATCATTTTTCTGTTGTAGCGTTTTGATCTAGGTCTATACTGTTTGTTATGGCTAGCAGTGTCCAAGTTTTCAGCGAAAAAAAAAATACAGTAATTATCTGAATATTATTCCAATATCAGACGTATGTAGGTATGTCATGAAAAAAAAATCTGCTAGAGACAAGGGATGGGTCCAAGTAGACTGCACGAATGCGTAGTCTGAACTGTATCACCGCTGTTGAAGTTTGAGCTACAGGTCTTTTTTGTGATACATGCAGGAAAGCATTTAACCATAACTCCATCAAACGACATTTTTTTAGAGACAACACGGCTTTGAATTTCATGTTAATCGATTCACATGAAATGTCAAGCTTTATTTTCCAGTATAATAATAATAATAATAATAATAATAATAATAATAATAATAATAAGAAGAAGAAGAAGAAGAACAATAATAAATAGACTTTCGTCTGCTACAATTTTGCTTGGCATTTTAAGGGTTAATTTAATATCGCACCAAATCCGCAGATGAATAATGCGACTTTCGAAGTTGTTACTTGATCGTTCATATTGCAATTAGAAATGCAAATTATTCCATACTTGCTACGCTGTGTATGACCGGAGAGAAATAAAACATGTCTTTGCATAAATTATACTATTTTGTTTAGTCCTAAAATTAGTCTAACGTTCTTCGCAAAATTTTGACTTATTATTCAGAAAATAAACAGAAAAAAAAAATCAGTGTCGTTTTATTTACCCATAATCTATTTTTTAGCATAAATAAGAAAAATAATGTCTACCCCTGTAAACCCCAGTTTTATTATATAAAAGTGGGGTTTAAGGGGGTCAAAATTACATAGGAGTAAACAGTTAAATTCTAGATCAGACGCCACAGAATCCTGCGTCTGATCAGGTTCTACACTGTTTGTTACTCAGTCAGTACAGTTTAGACGCTTTATTTGGTAGATCAATGGGTAGACTGGCTCGAGTCCTTAAACATTTCTTTTTTTTTTTTTTTTTTTAAATTTTAATCATGACTTGGTGCTAGTCTGATTCATATTCTTGTAGTTTAAAGTCTAAAACATGGCCAAAAAGATAGAGTGTAACAAAAAAAAAAAAAAGGGGGAAAAAAAAAAAAAAAAAAGGAAAAAAAAATATCTGAACGGACAAGGTTTTGTTATACCTGTAATATTTCATTTGTTTTTTTGCCTTGTATATAGGTATGCTTTGTCATATTTAGATATCCTCATGATGCCATTTATAAAGGATTGGGTGAATAAAGATATATTGATTGATTGAAAGTCTATTTTATGGGAAAATATCATCAATTTGTCGTCTGCTGAATAAACACAGGGGACGGTAATAGTTAAACCATGGAGCGAAACACACAAAAAAGAGATAGTCCTTCTTTTTATCATTAAATTTCGAAACCTTTTTGAGTATCAAGTAAATATTCTATATCAACAAACTGTGATTTGAATGTTTCTATTGCTTCGTATTTATTTTCGAATTATTTTGTACATTCATGAAAAAAAATGTTTAGATCATGTAAATAAATCATTAGTGTTTGACTGGAATGAATGAAAATTTTAGAAGACAGACGACAAAGGAAAAGTAAATGCTAAGGCTGGAAGAAAAACTGAACAATGGAACTACAATTCCTGCAAATAAGAGAATTATGACACTCTGTTTATACACGTGAGAAAAAGTCAATACCCTCAAAGTGTTTGCAGATTCAATATACATGACATAAAACCTTAATTACCTTAGTGTTCTAAATAAATATGTCAGCAAACAAAACCTTCATATTCTATGGCGGGAAAGCTTGTGCAGTTTGTTTATATAAGGGAGAACGAATCATTTCCCATACTTAACACTTAGCACTATGGGTAAAATTTTCAGCAGACAATACTTTGGAATATTTTTCTTATTTTTTTTTTCCCGGAATATAGCATTTGACATTTGATAAAAACTGAGACATTTTGCATGTTTTCCCCTGAAAAGAGGATTTGATATTTCATGCAAATCGTCTAGAGACGATTTGCATGAAATGCCAAATCCTTATTTCTGGAAAAAAAATAAGAAAAATATCATTGTCGTCCGCTGAATTAGCCCAAAGAGTTTTAATGGTTAATTCAGTTTCTATGTATAATGTTCATGATCTATATCTATTATAAGCACACATACATACATATATATACATATATATATATTTATTTTCTCCAGCAATGATTAGACAATGGTTCGCCACGCACTGCATGTGTGTCTGCAACAGAACATTGTCCCAGCGGGCAAGCAACGTCGAGACGGCGTCGCACCAACGTCGATGCAAGGTCAAGACGTTGCATCGACGTTGATGCGATGTTATATAAACGCCATGTGCCCGCTGGGGTAGCTCAGAAATAATGTAAAATTAATATATTTAAAAGCAATGATAAAATTCCAGATAACAGATTTTCTTTATCGAGGAGAACAGAATGCTATCTCTTGTGATACTGTCCATCTGAGACAGCTGTCTTCTTTATAACGCTGAACATGCTGGGTAAACAATTCAGAAGACGATATTTTGAAAAAGTATTCTTATTTTATTTATTTCTTTTTTTTTTTTTCAGAAAATAGGCTTTGAAATTTCAGTCAAATTCAATTCTCTCTTGAGGAGACAATTCTCATGAAGTGATGAAGCCTAATTTCAGGAAAAATAAATTGAGAAAATACCATTAATTTGACGTCTGCTGAATACGCCAATAGACTTATAAAGGATAAGTAGATAAATTCAATATGGTCACTAGTAGAGACTCCATTGAGTAAAGAATATTCTACGAAACAATTGAAAACAAAAAAATGAGTATATTATTTTGTCCACAGGTAAGTAAATTGAATCGGCAAACAATCCCTTTTAGCTTATTGTATTTCATTTACATCACGAAAACACGCCTATATAATTTTGACCCCTTTAAACCCCACTTTTATATAGTAAAACTGGGGTCTACAGGGGTATACATTATTTTTGTTATTTCTGCTCAAAAAACACAGATTGTGGGTACTCGTAAGAACCGCCTCGACGAGGCGGTTCTAACGAGTACCCACAATCTATGTTTTTAGCAGAAATATGAAAAATATCAGAATATTTTATCTGAAAATTTGTCATTTTTTTGGTAGAAAAATTTTCAGTGTATTTGAATAGGCGTGTTTTCGTAATGATTATTATTATTACTATTATTATATTATTATTATTACTACTTTCAACAAATAACACATAAAACATAATTAGTCTGAATGTACATGAAATATGTAAGAAACCATGAAATATTTTTTTAAAGAAGCAAATGAATAATAAAACAAAACAAATTATATAAAGTAATAAATGAATAAACAAGAACAAAATCAAATAAAACACTCACCGAGGTCCAAGGCATGTATATGCCTGGGAAAATTTCCTGTTATCATCAAAATTAAAATATAAACCAACTTAGGAATCATGCTGACGAAACTTAATCCGAGTCAATCCATATTAAATTAATCCCATGTTTTTTTCTCGAAATGACATATTCGTTGTTGTGTAAGCTCGTTGTTATTATTTATCCTTTCTTTTTTAGCCTCACGAACATATTGAGATATTTTAATAACTATAACCAAAATAACTTTCTGAATTAATTTTATTCCCAGATACTGTCATTTATATTACTCAAATCACCAAGCTCTATCATCCAGTTTATAACAGACTTTATGCAAATTAAGTACTTTTCTCCTATGAACTAATGCTTTTTAATATATAATATATATTCGCACAATGATCCTCTTTTATATCCAATCGATTAAAATATTTTGAAGCTATAAAAAATCGCATTCGTTGGTTTATGATAATTTAAATAAAATCCGGCGTTTTTAATCCATTGTTTTCTTGTTATCCCAGCTGTAATTTCATCACCACATACAAAAAATATATATTTATCTATAAAACATTCATCTTGTACTAAAAGAAACAATCTCCGATATTGTTTACCAGTTTGATACAGCTAGCTCGTTCACCTCAATCAGACTGAGATGGAATTCACCACCTTTCGTTCACAGCGATGGTATTATGCCGATTGGGCGATACCACTACGACAGCGGGTAGGTTTTTCCAATATCCATATACCACCAGCGTTACATTCGATCGGGTTCTGTCACGCTGTCGAGGTGTTACGAGTTAAAGATGCGCGTGATAAATAGAAATAGATCGCGCCAAGTGAAAAGGAGTTTGGGGGTAAACGCGTTCAGCAAAGGTCCTGATCAGTCTGCGCGGATGCGCAGACTGATTAGGAACTTCGCTGTCCCTTTAGGTAGAGAGTCATAATTTACTGCAGATTGTATAGGCTAGTTCGAGACTTACTGCGTAGGATTACAAGAATCAGGCATATTTTTGCTTGATATATCTAAAAGCTTTAAGGTAAAAAGGAACCTTATAGCAGGCAATAGAGACGGGAACTGGCCTTCTACACTAGCAAGTCATAAACTTTTTGGTGTTCCCACAGTTTTTATACGTATTTATAATCTGATCTGCTCAGACTGTAGTCTGGTGTGCTTTTTTGCTTTTGTTTTATTTATTTATTTATATATTTTATTTTATTTATTTATTTATTTTTTGTTTGTTTGTTTTTCACAAGAGCTTGATCATTTTTTTTTTTTTTTTTTTTTTGTTATGTTCTTGATTTTTTTTTCACAAGACAAATGCGAGGTAACATTAGTGTGATACGGGAGGGGCTATCAGAAAAAAAAAAAAAAAAAAAAAAAAAAAACAACAACAACAAAAAACAAAAAAAAACAAAAAAACAAGCTAATATTATATCCGAATAGTGACTGCTCAGATCATCATGCGCAGGCGCAGTTTGATCATGGCCCCTCTCGATGAACATATCTCGATGACAACGAATACCCAGATCAGACTGCACATTCGCGCAGTCTGATCTGGGTTTTTGTTGCCAGTATCAGTCTGATCTGAGCCTTCATTGTCCGTTTAAGTAATAAAGGTCCCTGTTCTTGCGATTCTCACCATTTGAAAGTACAATTGGTTCTAATGGAACATGGTTATCAAACATGAACGTCTTAAAATCAATTTTGATATTAGCGATCCGTCATTAATCTACAAGTTCATCGTACGTACATGCTCGGAGTTAAAAATAGTTGGTCATTAAAAAATCAATTGAACAAAGAAATAAAAGATATAAAATATGACACTCTGTAGCGTGGATGAAAATTCTGAACACTTTAATGTGTTAGTAAAGTTCTTCAGTTATCTATCAAATATCAGAACATGTGTCATTGTTTATTATTGTGGTTCCGTATTCTGTAGCAAGTGCGTTAGACTGGCTCCAGTCTCCAGTGACTAAATATTCATTCTTATAATGCTGTTTGATTATCAGCTGAAATAAAACCAAAATAATATCATGACTATAAAGGCTGGTCAAAAATTAAAACTATTTGATAATCAGCTAAAATTAAAACCAAAATAATATCAGGACTATAAAGGCTGGTCAAAAATTAAAACTATTTGATAATCAGCTAAAATTAAAACCAAAATAATATCATGAATATAAGGGCTGGTCACTTAGTGACCAGTCTTTAAGTGACCAGCCTTTATAGTCATGCTATTATTTTAGTTATATTTTTTATAAAGCACTAAATGATTAAACTCCTACAACAACAGAACATTAAGCTCATCTCAGTGAAACCCGCAACTTGACTGTTCCTCGATCCAGGGCTTTATTGTATGATGGGTCGCTTTTTTTTTTTTGTTTTTTTTTTTATTTATTTATTTATTTTTTTATTTATTTATTTATTTATTTTTATTTTTTTTTTTTTGGCTCCAAAACTCTGGAACTCCTTGCCCGACTCAACCAGAATGGCATCATCCTGAAGTGTTTTTGAAAGGAATGCGAAAGACCATCTTAGTTCTTAAAAATATTTTACAATTCTTTAAAAAAAATTTACACTTAGGTTGCAATCTTAATTTCATTTTTTTTTTGCGCCCTGATTATTGTATTTTATCAACATTTTAGCATACAATTTGGATTTATTTTTTCTGCATTTGTGATGGCAAAACGATATAAGTCTGTGACAGAGAAAGAGATGTTCTACTATGACACGTAAACATATATATAAGTCTTTCAAATCCTTGTTAAAGGGCAAATATAAAGGTTTTAATTCTACTAAATATTTAAGGGCACTTCAGTAAGGAGGTGACTGCCGAAAACCGCATCAAATTATCTTAAACGGTTTTTGAAATATTGCGATTTGAAATTTGATATTTAACATCCAAGAGGATTGAATTCAGGCTGCCTCATTAATATTCATGAGCCTTTTTATGACATCATAAGGGAACAGTAAAATTTTAAACTTTTTTAAATTGCCAATATTTTTTGCTCTTTAATCTGCATCAATTCAGTTTTCATATTGTTTAATTTATTCAGCTCCTTTAAACTAATATACATAGGAATTTAGCTCTTATTTTCCGTTTAAAGTGTTACATTTCAAAGTTAAAAATTTCATTTAAATAATTTAAAATCCAGTTACAGTGCTTAATAATTAGCCAAAATCGACTTTTTTGGTATTCATTTATATGATATACACCCAAAATTCACTATTATTAAAAAAACTTACGAAAAATTTAATATTAGTCAAGTTTTAAACATTTTAAAATTTAGCTTTAAATTTAAATAACAGATTAAATTTTGAGTTAAATTCTCTATTCATGGGCTTATTGTGGAGCGCTGTGGTGCAGTGGTAAAGCGTCGGACTCGAGATCGATAGGTACCGGGTTCGATCCCCACTAACAGCAAGTGTTGTTTCCTTGAGCAAGAGACTTTATCCACATTGCTTAGTACTGGTTTCTACCCAGGAAAAAAGAGGGCCACATGGAAGATTAGTACTAGATTACTAAATGTGTTACCCTCTATAAATAAGGTCGATTATTATTATTATTATTATTATTATTATTATTATTATTATTATTTGTGGACAGAGACCAATTTCAATAATGGTTAAGGAGAAAAACTCTGTAGCATATAAGGAAATGCAGAATATTCCTGTTTAAAATTTCAATTTAAAATTTAAGTTCCACTATGACATCACAGAATATTGCATTGTGGGCCTTAATCAATACACAATCCAAGGGAGGTTACTCTAACAGGAAAAAAGGTAGGTATCGTAAATTAATCACCATAACTTTTGATTGGATTGGAATTTTTTGATGGGGTTTTCAACAAAATAATTCTCTTAAAGCATTCTATCAACACCCTGAAAACCAGGAATATTTTAAATTCCTTTATATTTGCCCTTTAAATGCATATATGGATATATGTTGTGATATGTTGCAGTTTATGAGGGCCGCTTGGTAGACTGGCAGTTTAGCCAATGTGTAACCCTATTGAAATATTGTATAAATAAATAAATAAATAAATGAATAAATAAATAAATAAATTTGAAACAGTTTGGAAATGCTAAAAAATCCCTGTACATGGGCTGCATTCTGAATATAATGTCCTTATCCCATATTCTGACAAGGAGGATCCAGAACAGACTGCATATATGAGCATCAGGGGCGAATTTAGAGGGGTTTCGCGGGGGGGGGGGGGGGATCTACAGAACCCCCCGCTTCAACTCAGTTTCATTTTCATCGGAAATTTTGAATAAATTTGATAAATTTGGGATACCGTATTTGGGGTACCCCTTACTCATTACCTTATACTTCTCTTCAACAAGTCCATTTTACAACCTATGAATGCGTGTAAAAATGCTGGATGAGTGGCAAACAGTGTGGACCCTGATAAGACGCCGCGTTCTGCGGCGTCTGATCTGGGTCTACACTGTTTGCGCAGGCCTCTCTGTCCGGATACGTAGAGTTAGTACGGTAATATGATTAAATCGAACCCTCTCAGAAATCCTGGATCCGCCCTTATGCATTCGCTGTCTGCTTACAAAACCATGAGATCCTGTAGAATATATGTTGATGGGCACAGAAGGCTTCGAGCAATGTGCCCGATGATCCAAGTATTCAATGGAGGGTCATATTGATACATCCAAATCCCGCCAAACAATATGACTATCAAATAACATGTATTACGAATGCCATCAACTAAACAACAGTCAGGTCCTTCGCTATAGCCGCAAGTTTCTACAATCTAGTCAGGCTTTGTATAAACGAACCCCAAAGATCTAGAGAACAGCGACTAACCAGCTGACCACTGCTCTGTGTATGCCTAGTGGAGTGTCTTCCAATCTATGAGGGGATAGAAAGCAGGTTTCAGTGTGGTTCAATGGCAAACAGTGCAGACCCTGATCAGACGCCGCTGCCGCTGCGGCGTCTGATCTGGGTCTACGCTGTTTGACCAAATCTTCTTAATGGTGACATGAGGCACAGACTGCATGATCGTCAAATATATGCACCAAGAAAATACTAAAATGCTAAGAGGTCATTATGCGATGTTAACACCTTATACCCAATAAATTCCCGTTTATTTACGAAACATTTTTACTGATAAATCACCACTCGGAAATCATTATAAATATGATATTTAAAATATGAACACAAAAGGCTGTATACCATTTTTTCTCCATATTTCAGCGACGAGTTGACAGGTCACTGGAGCAAAATTCGTGTAAATAACACAATCTGACATTTGAGTGACGTACGCAGAGAAGTTCAAAAGAGTAGCCAATTAAGAAGTTACTTTGACCTTACATAATTAAATAGATAGACATAAGATACGAAAGATGGCCGCCAGATAGTTTCTTCACCTCCGTAATCATTCGATATTCGTTCTTAATAGAGTTTAAGCGATGAGAAAAGATGATATGCAAATAGCAAAGGCCCTAATCAGACTGCGCATCTGCGCAGTCTGATCAGAGCCATTGCTATTCGACAAGGCAAAACACTTTCAATAGTATTTTATCTATATCAGTACATATAAGTAAAAAAAAAATGAACAAAAGAAAAAAAAAAATTAAAAAATAAAAAAATAAAACAAAAAAAAAAAAAAAAAAAAAAAAATACACTTTGTGGTTGGTCTGATCCTATCCGAAAATGCTGTCGTCATTGCAGACCGCGTGTTACTGCGCCCAAAATGTCCTTTTCCTGTACCGCTGATAAATTGTTCCTGATAAAATCAGGGTCGAGAATAGGAAATAGTCCGCCAAGTCAACTGCTTTACACTTCAGTGACTTTTCTTGTTTATGTACGGATTGGCTGGGTCAGGTCAAGTGAAAATGGAACCGATATATCAGCAAGGGCATAGGTTCATATTTTGCGCAGGACCTTTGGTTTCAACATATTTATTTCGGAATCAATATTAAGTGGATAAGAACGAAAGCACAAGGACTTATAGAGTTCTTCTCCTTACATGCATAAATATTGTATAAATTTAGGTGGTTGTTTGCCAAGTAGTATGTACATGGGATCATGCTAAGAACCTTTGCTGTGACCTATTGAAGAATTATGGGATAAATAGGTGAACCGAGAGGCATCTTACACTGGCTCCAGTCTCTAGTGACTAAATATCTATTCTTATAATCCTGTTTGACAATCCACTAAATAAAATAACATGACTGTAATTAAAGCTGGTCACTAGTGATCAGTCACGACATTACTTTGGTTTTATTTCAGTGGATTATCAAACAGCATTAGTATAATAAATAGTTAGTCACTGAAGACTGGAGCCAATCTAGGAGGCATCTCTGAATAATGCATTTTTTTTTTTTTTTTTTTTTTTTTTTTTGGCTTGCTTCTGGGAAACTGAAAGGACAGAATTTGATCTGGGGCCCTTTTACTAAACCTTGTAATATCTACATGCTAGGTTAAAGTAGTCGATGACATTTTGAAACTTTTTTCATTTTTCCCGGGAAAAGGTCTCACTGTTATAGTCCTCAGGAGACAAGTTTGCATGGCATATCAATAATATACATATTGGTTATACAGGAAAGAACATGGGTGGTTGGGTGAGGCAAAGGTGTCGTGTATCTTACGCCACCGGGGCGTCCAACTGATAGTGGCTCACAGTTGGTCAAGGCCTGTTATCCTTGCAGCAGGTAAGAATAGAGGGGAAATGTTTTTGTTTCTTCTGTTTCTAAAGGACACCACACACACAACAGTGCGCCAATGAAAACATAGACCTGCTCCAGCCTCAAGTGACTAAATATTATTTTTATAATCTTGTTTGATAATCCACTAAAAAAAACAAAATACCACTAGTGACCAGCCTTTATAGTCATGATGTTATTTTGTCACTGGAGACTGGAGCCAGTCTCATGAAAACAGAATGGACAAAACGACGAGTAACTGCTACAGAAATACCGCATTGAAACGGTCAACTGTAAAACTAGACTGGCCCCAGTCTACAGTGACTAAATATCTATTTTTATATTCCTATTTAATAATCCACTATAATAAAACCAAAATAATAGCATGACTATAAAAAGCTGGTCATTTTAGTGGCCAGCCTCTATAGTCATGATATTATTTTGATTCCAGCCTTTATAGTCATAATATCATTTAGGTTTGGTTTTAGTGGATTATCGAACAGGATAATGAGAAAAAAATATTTAGTCACTAGAGACTGGAGCAAACCCATTGGGGCTTAAATCTGGCCTCATGAGCGGTCAACCGTCGCCTTTAATCCTGACTGAGGCTCCCAATTTTCTGTTGAAAATAAGAAAAAAATGTCAAATTGTCATCTGTTGAATTTTTCCAGAGTGCTAAAGGTAAGGTTAAAATTAATGGGAGTTTACAAATGCAGAAAATTCGGAATTTTATCCCAATGATCTGTTAACCTAGCGCGTGCCGGTTCACAAGTTTCCAGGGGGGATTACGTAAGACAGATATAAATAGTTAATAGAAGCGTTAATGAGTGGAATAAATTTGTAATGGGATGTTAATAGCCTTAGAGGAGATTTAATGAGTCGAATTACACCTGAAGTGGAATGTTTAATAGACAGATATTTAATACAAGAGCCGGGAAATACCTACAATAAATAAACAGTCATGTCAGAAGCCAATCTTTCCTTGGCAGGTCCATGTTTACCCATAATGCACGACAGGGGGCAGAATTTCTCTTACAGCTGTTCCAAGATAAATATAAATGGTACTATCTGTGTATAACCCAAAATAAAATTACTTGGGCAATATATCATCACAGACACGGTATAATAATGTGCCGACAACAACAACCCTCTCTCTCTCTCTCTCTCTCTCACACACACACATACACACAAACACACACACAAAATATGTTTTGCGTCCGAAGCCTTCCAGGGTGTTTTGACAATGCATTATTCTATCAACATTCTCCAAAATCCGATCCGCGTCAGCGATGTGCCCAACACCGACTTATATTTTTACCTTCACACTGGAAAAGGTCGTTATACTTGTACGGAATAAAAGCCCAAAACATACCGCAAATAATATCACACAGAAAATAAGCAGGTTTATTGAACCACGAACACCACCAATGTCGATTATTTACAATCGATCAATAGTATACATACACCGAAATTCCTAAAGGTTGTTGTTGACAAGGTGATTGTCATTGACCAATGACATCCAACCGCGCGTTTCTATGAACGGTTATTTATAGCCGCGCGTTTCTTGTCGCTGTGACGTCAGAGTGCCGTGTAAAGAGGGCTATCGGTAAAAAGTGGACTGAGACAGTGGCAAACAGTGCAGACCCAGATCAGACACCACAGTACCCGGTATCTGATCAGGGTCTGCACTGTCAGCTTAAATTACAGAAAGTTAAGGGTTAAATAAATCTGTCTTAAGTCCCCATTCAGGAACATTTTCTCAGCCCACACGCAGAGACAGTCGATCCACTAGTGCTGTCAGTGTTTTGATTATAATAAGTAAACTAAAGCACATACTTTAAGGATTTTTAAAATCATTTTTTCGCAAGGGAGAGATCCTTTTTAGACTTTTATTTTGCTTACCGGCACATCAAGCCCCCCTTTTAAAGGGGGTCTAATCTAAATGAAAAAGAATTTGTTCGCGGGTCCTTTCAGAATATACCTCTTTTCAGAAGGGGACAAAACACTTTTGACAAGGTTGTCTCCCCTGGAGTTGAATCTGTCCAAAGAGTGAAGCCCACTGAGCATTAATGGGTAAATACAGACAACCCTTTTTATACCGACATTCGATACAACGAAAAAATACGTTATAATGACAATCTGACTGTCACGAAACCTTCGCTCTAGAGGTAACAATTAGTCACAAATTATGCAAGAATATTGTACTTAATATTTTAAAAACATACGTTTTGGATATGTGTTAAAATCGCCTCATCGAGGCGATTTTAACAAATATCCAACGAATATGTTCTATGAGGAGATAAAAGCAAACCAAGACCTTTCTTACATATCAATCTGCTCATTAAGTATCCTGTACAACAGCAAATTCATTTTAATGGCAACGTCTTTGGGAACAAATGCTGTCGTTGTAACGAGGGTTCACTGTACCTTTAAACTTTACTATTCGCGAGGCTAATTTAGCAGACGACAAAATGACGATATTGTTTTTTATTATTATTGTTGTTTTCACCAGAAAATAGGATTTTATATTTCATGAGGAAACAATTTGCATGAAATGTCAATGCCTATCTTCTAGAGAAAATTAAGAAAACAACTATTTCAAAATGTCTGCTGATTTGTTTTACTCAGCCTGCAGAACATTAACTGAAAGATACATTTACTCACGCATCAGATGTGTTGCTTGACAATTTGCATGCATCTGAGTACAAGGGCTGCAACAATGCGGCCTGATTATAACCTATGTAGTGCATAGCGCATGTCTGATTTAATCTGCTTTTCTCATTGTAGCCATATCAACGTCTATCACAATCTGTCAAGTTTATCTATGTCATCGAATTCCGCCATCTTATTTGGTCTGGTATATCTAATAATAATCTCCTTAGTTTCGCCGCAGTGATGTTTCAGCCTGTACAAACAGATCGCAATCTCAGTAAGTGGCAAAATGTCCATGGGCTGGTCTCCAGACAGCTGTCCTCACGTTTACATTTTCAGTAAGGAGACATACGTGCGTAAGGTGCTTTTTTTTTTTTTTTTTTTTTTTTGAAGCACCTCAATAAACTAATGCGTACATTTGATGCTAATACAAATACAAGTATTAGCTTTTTTTTTCAAAAGGCTAGCTGGTCTTTTAGCTTCAGCAATTGCATGTAATTTATGCCGCACATGATGACATATGTATCAAGATTCATTGAACTAACCTAAATGTCTCTAGTTATTTTCTGGGTTTCGGTTCAGTCTGAACTGTCAAATTTACCTCTGACGTGTACACAAATAATAGGTGCGACGGACTTTGTTGACAGTTACTTTTTCAACATTTTGACTACCGCAGATCAATAAATAGTGTTACAAATCTGGCTGCGCACTTCTGCATGCCTTCCAGTTCTTCCTGTCTACACCTTGGAGTTCCAAACCTAACTGCCTTACTCAAGGACTGGACGCACCAATCCTTTATAAGCTGCTCCTTTAATGTCTTGATGAATTCTCGTACTTGCTGAAGCATAATTTCGGTATGGAAACGAGCGATCTCGTTACTGTAAATCCGAAAGAGGTCATAATTGGATAAAACATTATATTCTATTCTATTCGTTATCAAATGCTCGACTATTATGTCAACAGTCTTGGTAGTTACTTCTGCTTGAACTGGGTTCGGTATAATTGCCGTATTTGATGCGTGATTAGCACAACTTCTATATATGCGTATGGTGTAAATTTGTTAGAATTCTGTAAAAACAATGACTTATTTATACTAAACGGTAGGTTAGGGGAAGACTACATTTTGCCAAAATTAACATGCAAAGATAAAAGTACGATTGATTACTTTTTAGCATCCGCTCATGTTCTTCAAAATATAGAAAATTTTCAAATTCATGATTTTTCCGCACTTTTTTCCGATGTACATTGCCCGATATCATTAGTTATTAGAAATAATCAGAAATCATCGCAATCAAAAATACAAAATAGGAAGAGTAAAACAATACCAAAGTTATGGAAAGCAGAAAATCTGGATTCATTTGTTGAAAATTTTGATATTTTGAAAGTTTCAGAAATTGAGAATAAGTTAGACCAAATTTCAGAGTATGATACAACAACGCAAGAGAGTATTGACGAAACTGTATCAGACATCGGGTTGCTTTTTCAACGTTGCTGTAAAGAATCGTTTGGACATATAAAAATCACCTCCTGTTCTGAAAAGTATTCGAGCTTCAAGCCATGGTTTAATCATAATTGCATTCGCACACGAAATTTATATCATAAAACACGTAAAATGTATAATAAGTCCGATTACTTTAAAAATCTTTTAAAACTAGTGAGCAAAAGCTACAAAAAGACTTTATCTCGAGAAAACAATCGTTTTAATGAAAATAAGATTAGAAAATTAAGAAATTTAAAAAAGAGCAACCCCCGTGAATACTGGAACACAATAAATTGTGAGAAATACAAAGTTAAAAGTGAGGCACCTTTAAATGATTTTTATGAGTTTTTCAGAACTTTAAACACCCAACAAAATGTCCAGAATGAAGAACAGAATGACTATAATGACGCAAATGAAAACGATAACGATTCAGAGTTAAATCGACCGATTACTGAGGCCGAAATTTTACTATGCACAAAAATGCTAAAAAATAACAAGTCACCTGGTTTGGACAATATATTAAATGAACACATTAAGTCTACCATTAATATTATGTTACCTGTCTATACAAAATTGTTTAACATAATATATGAAAAAGGCATAATACCGGAAAGTTGGACAAGTGGTAATATTAAACCAATTTTCAAAAATAAAGGAGACCCCCAATTACCGGAAAATTATCGTCCGATAACGCTTCTGAGTTGTCTCGGGAAGCTTTTCACGGCCATTATTAATGATAGTCTAAAAAAGTATGCAGAAAAATTTGATTTAATAGGATGGACTCAAGCTGGTTTTAGAAAAAATTACTCCACCACTGACAATTTATTTATTCTGAAATGCTTAATGGACATTATGCAGGCTAATAAGAAAAAAATATTTTGTTGTTTTATTGACTTTAAGCAAGCGTTTGACACAGTTTGGAGGGCGGGTTTATGGAAAAAAATTATTCAGGAGGGGATAACGGGGAAATGTTTTAATTCTATTTTAATTTATACAAATATATCAAATCCAAAGTTTCAACTAATGAGGGTAGCACCGAATTTTTTGACTGTAACATAGGGGTATGGCAAGGGGAAAGTATGTCCCCTATTTTGTTCACATTTTTTCTTGAATGATCTAGAACATTTCCTAAATAGCAAAAACGTAGATGGAGTTAAATGCAACTTTGAAACAGACGAAATCGTCATTTATTTCAAACTACTTGTACTGATGTATGCAGATGATACGGTTCTATTCAACGATAATAGCTACGACCTACAGAAATCGTTAATTTTTTTTCAAGAATACTGTACTTTGTGGAAATTGAATGTGAATATTTCTAAAACAAAAATAGTGATTTTTGGTCGTGGAAAATTAAAACAAAAATTACATTTCTTTTTTAATGATACCGAGATAGACATTGTAGACGAGTATAAGTATTTAGGGATATACCTAGGTCGAACCGGATCATCTGTTGCTGCTAAAAAGCATATTGCAGACTAGGCAAATAAAGCTGTCTTCGCACTCTTGAAAAAAAATTAGAAATCTTTCTTTGCCATTTGATATTCAGATTGATCTATTTGACAAAATGATTAAGCCCATCTTACTTTATGACTGTGAATTATGGGGGGTAGGAAATGTTGATATCATAGAAAAGGCCCAGCTTAAGTTTTCAAACAAATATTTCATCTTAAAAATGCAACACCATCATACATGATCTATGGTGAATTGGGAATCACTCAGCTTTATGTTGAAATACAAAAGAGGATCATTTCGTTTTGGTGCAAACTAATCGACAATTACGAAAACAATAAACTGTCGTCTTTAATTTATAAGTTAGTATATGAAATGCATATGCAAAAACGAATTAAGTCACAATGGATTGAGTCCATAAAAGATAATTTTTGTTATCAAGGGTTTGCTGGAATATGGTATAGTCAAAGTTATTGCAATTCGAAATGGCTTGTCAAGGCAATACACCAAAAACTCAAGGATGTTTTTATACAGAAATGGTCTTCTCAATTAAATATGAGCTCTAGTAGTAACATTTATAAGATTTTTAAAACTACATTTGAACAAAGCAACTATATTAACGTTCTTTCATCTACACTGAAAACAGTGAGAAAAATATCGTTGCTTCCACTTAGAGTAGGTAAGCAACTGAGCCGAGAGGCCATTGGTAGGTAGGGATTGCCCAATCACCTAGACCTCCTCGGCCCAGTCGCATATGGTGCTTCTGTATACAGTTACCAAGTATAGGGAACCAAAAATGCTCTGAATATTTTAATTTCTATTTGAAATTATCCAAATATTTCTTAATGTTGTAAAACACATGATTACAACTGGATTGTGGGGTCTATGGTGGGTAGGGACCGACCCAGTCACCTAGGTCTCCCAACCCGGTTGCATATATATTAAGCTTAAATAAACAATGAAGGAAACTAGTAAAGATCAAAGTCGTAAGAATGGACTGTTAATAAAATATTGTAATGGTCGAAAATTTATAATTATGGATGTTACTTTCGCTAGTATATTTTGTTTTGTACGGCTGATTGCATATATGTAGCACAACGGGATTTGCGGTAGTATTGTTCGTGCCGTGCAATCACGGTACGGACGGTACGGCTGCGGAATTTGTTGTGCTATATATACCGTATGTATTCTAATACTCTTGGCCATAGTGGCCTGATACATATTAAAAAAATAAAAAAATTATGATCGGTTACATTGGTGTCCATCTCCCAAATATTGCTCTAATGTTAGAATTTTTATATATGCCTCTGTACCACAATATTGTAAATGTTGCACATGTTTAGTATGTACTATATTATTCTCTTGTTGTTTACAAATATTGTAAACCTGAGACTTATTGAATAAACTGGTAAACTGGTAAACTGGCTCGCCAGGGCGACCGCAATTAATTTAGAATTGATTGTACGATATTTGTTACAATAACCCATATATGCCGAGTGGACACGTCCATTTCCAATAGAAGTGGTGTCTGGTTAGTTTTTATTATTACCACGTTTTATAGAAATCCATGTACTTAATGCAAATAGTATAGACCCTGATCAGACGCCGCGTCCTGATCTGGGTCTGCACTATTTGTCACAGTCAATGTCCCTTTTATGGTACACTAGGCATAAATGGTTTAAAATTATACAGGCATAATGCATAATCTGAACATTCTCCTTTCAGTTTCCTGCTCCCTGGTTCATCTGTTCGGACTTGATAGAAATAAACACCAAGGGTATAGTGGATAAAAAGTATTTTCTATATCTTGACAAGCTAACAGCATTTCGAATGCAGTAATATGTATTACTCGTCGTTTACCATGGCTAAATCGAACTATTTTTTGAGTCCCAAAGAAATTCTTCCGATAGCTCAAGAAAACAAATATACAGTCAAATATTCTTATGTTATCATGAAATTGTATGTTGTGTATACTCATTAGAAATGCCTCATTGAGGCGATTCTAATGAATACACTCAACATATAAGTAATGTGTAGAAAATCGAGAAGATCTTCCTAAACTATCGCTATTTGTTTCCTGACCTGGCGCCATGACTAACCCTCAGTTGCTAGAACTACCCGTATCTCGAAGTCCCAAAGATGTTTCGACTATTTATATAATCTAAAGAACAAAGAACGATGGGTTCAGCAATGTGTATCGACCCGACCTAGTGACCCAGTTCCACATAACATATGAGAATAGGCGTATGCAGGTGCATATTATTATTTTAGAACTTTGTATTTTTTAATCAGATTGTTTTTTTATTATTATTTTTTTAATTTGTTTGATCAAAAATACAATGCAAATCAGTATATCAAAAATCTGCAATAATGTGCTTAAAAGCTAAATCATCTTCATTTTTGCGTATAATATACTGAAAATTCCATAGCTACAAACTGTAACATCTCTAGAAAAGAGGGTATCTATATTAAAGGCTCCATATTCCTCAAAAAAGGGTTTAATAAATTGATATTTGGCATTAATACAATCATAAAATGTGGCACTTGATAGTCTGTAAAATTTCAGTTAGTCTCGCGTTCTTGAAATGAAATGATTTTTTATCATATCTCTGAATTAGTGTTGCAAACATTAATTCAGAGATATGATAAAAATCATTCATTTTTGATCCAGATAAAAAACGAGAGACTGACTGAAATTTTATATGCTGTCAGATGCCACATTTTATGATCTTAGTAATACTCTATATCGATTTATTAGACCTTTCTTGGATAAAAAAAAATGTCTGTGTTTGAGGATTATGGAGCCTTTAACATTCTTTCATATGTGTTCCTATGATTTAATGGATAAATAAGACAAAATATCATTGGTTGATAAAAATCACTCTGGAGTCTAGACAGTATATATGTTTCACACAGATGTGTTAACATAAATTACAGAATACATCGTAGGCGTGGAATTTCTAGGATACTGTTCAGATGAAACAGGCCACGTCAAGAAAAAAATGCCTTCGGGGCATAATTGAACAGGAAAGATCCAGATTAGCTAGTGAAGCCGCACTTCCTGATAAGGGACCTTTGTTATACATGTGTATAATCTACAGTATCCAGTGCTTCTGTGAGCGGATACTGAAGGCCCAGATCAGCCTTCGTGGACGCGCAGGCTGGTCTGCTCCTTCGCTGTCCGCGTAGTTTCCGAAGGCATATTTTCGCATAGCGCTGCTCAAATGTTGGTATACGTATCAGTTAGAGATCACTAATTAGAAAGGTCTGGTGGGAGATTAAAAACGTTTGCCACATACGTAAACAGCATAAAGACAGTATCATATTCCTCTCCTATATTTGACGTTTAATTATATATTTTTTTTCCTAATCAAACACATGTGTCTCCATTTAGTTCATATTATATCCGTTGGTTCTTACAAAGTATATGAACCGGTAACCGTGAAAACATGCGTTAGGACATTTTTATGACAGTATATATGACAATTAAAGCCCTGACCAGCATTATAGCTCGCGCGCAGTGTGGTCAGAATCCTCGTTATACTCCGTTTTGGCCAAGGTGAAACATGGCGACAGATCATTTACCAGACTGTGCAGAACTGAGTTCTTCGTGTTTGTTTATCTGGTCTATTGAGGTATCTTTCGCTTGAAAAGTCCTGTTTATTGTACATTGCACAGCTTGCTCATGGAATTGTTAAACACATCACGAAAACATGCCTATATAATTTTAACCCCCTTAAACCCCACTTTTATATAGAAAAACTGGGGTTTACAGGGGTATACATTATTTTTCTTATTTCTGCTCAAAAACATAGATTGTGGGTATTCGTTAGAACCGCCTCGGCGAGGCGATTCTAACGAGTACCCACAATCTATATTATGAGCAGAAATATGAAAAATATCAGAGTTATTATCTGAAAATTTTCAGTTTTTGCAGGTGATTTTTTTTTTCTATATATTTGAATAGGCGTGTTTTCGTAATGATGTTTCATTTGATACTCCTTAATAAGTTTCTAACATATGAATAACAGAAACTTATTTTGCTTCTATAGCACGCTGTTGACAAATTTGAAGAAAACTAATTGTTAGGTTTTGTTTTATTTTCGCCGCAAGAAAAAAACAAATGTAATGAAAACAAGTCGAACAGTACCGATAAAACCGTTGAAAAAAAAACAAAAAAAAAACAGTAAAGGGACAAGTAGAGGCAGTAAAAACTGAAGGAGGAGCAATTTGAAACAAAAACAAAAAATAAAATAAAATAAAATAAATAAATAAAAGTTGGCGACAAATCAGAAAGAACAAATAAAAAAGAAAGAAGGAACTTTAAAAGTAGTAATCACACATGGTACTGTTCCAGCCATGCAGCTGCAACCGAATCTGTAGTTATGATTAAACAGTTTTATTTTTCCATATCCGGACGGCGTCGTATCTAGCTATCCTCAGACCATATCCGTCACCTCTAATCCTTGGAACCATCACGAAAACACGCCTATATAATTTTGACCCCTTTAAACCCCATGTTTATATAGAAAAACTGGGGTTTATCGGGGTATGCATTATTTTTCATATTTCTGCTCAAAAACATAGATTGTGGGTACTCGTTAGAACCACTCGCCGAGGCGGTTCTAACGAGTACCCACAATTTATGTTTTGAGCAGAAATATGAAAAATATCAGAGTTTTTTATCTGAAAATTTTCAGTTTTTGGAGGCGGAATTTTCTATATATTTGAATAGGCGTGTTTTCGTAATGCGTTGGCTTTGGTCTTCCTTCCTGAAATTATATTAGAATCATCAAAGCTGGCTACGTCTTTTAAACACATATGTGACAATTTGTGTAAAATTTCAAATACTTCCTCAGTCATTACTTTCATTCTTCCTATATGTAAGAAATCTCTATTTTTGCTAAAAGTCCCGGTGAGGACGAAATCACCACTGATGATCTCGGCGCCCTTTCCTGGATCTTTTCGAATGTGATGTTACTAGCATAGACTACTGATATACCATATACATTACGAAAACACGCCTATATATAAAATTTCACCTTCAAAAACTGAAAATTTTTAGATAAAAAAAACTGTGATATTTTTCATATTTCTGCTTAAAACATAGATTGTGGTACTCGTTAGAACCACCTCGACGAGGCGGTTCTTCCGAGTATCCACAATCTATGTTTTTGAGCAGAAATAAGAAAAATAATATATATGCCTGTATACCCCAGTTTTACAATATAAAAGTGGGATTTAAGGGGGTCAAAATTATATAGGCATGTTTTCGTGATGTATGAATAGGACAATAATTGAAATTTGATAAAATATAAGAATTAAGCTTGTTAACTTTCCTTGTTTAGTGAGGTTCATAGTCTCTTTCAAACAATAAGTTATTTGGAAGCTTCCTTTACAAATTTCAGAAACATCTCCGTTGAAATTTAACACGAATCAAGTATTCATCACTAAGAATATGACATTGTTTACACAGTCTATACGTAATTTAGCCATTTGTCCAAAATTGTTTTGTTCGATTCGGGGTTGCTTATGCAGGCTTGAATTTTGACCAGGTTTGCTTTCAATACTTATCGTTTTTCCTGGGAAAATATTTATAAGAAGTCTTATAATAATTACATTTAGCGCATAAAGTGTTTAAAGCAGGAAAAAAAATATTTCAAAGTTTTTACCATGGCAATTCAACAGAAAACGACTTTCAACTAAATCTCTTGTCAACGATCCCTGCAAATACACAACTTTATGCCAGACATTTTCCAGAACTTGAGTATTGTGCATATACTCAGAATTATGCAAGACCAGGTATAATGTTTGCCAGCTTAGTATTAATGAATGATAATTCTTATGTATCATGTTTATTGCGTTTTACTATAATTACAACCTTTAAGTACGCCAGATACAAGGGTCCTTCACTATTATGAAAAACTCAGTGCAGATACCCAGGAAGACTCGATCCAGTCTCCAGTGACTAAATATTTTTTCTTATATTCATGTCTGACAATCCACTAAAATAAAACCAAAATAACATCATGACTATTAAGGCTGCCCTAGTGACCAGCCATTATAGTCATGGTATTATTTTGGTTTTATTTTAGTGGATTATCAAATCTGATTACAGTTGACTCTCACTATCTCGACATCGCTTATCTCGAATAACCGCTTATCTCGAAGTGAAAATCTGGTCCCTGCCTAAACCTGAAAATCTAACAACATGTAAAAATATTGTGGAAAAGAGGAGAAATTGCTCCTAAGAAGCAAATTCTCCTCTTTTCCACAATATTTTCAATATATCTCTAACTACAAGAGTCCAATTACACATATATCTGTTAAATGTGGCTAATCGAATTAGTTTTTCCTCAGTTCTGCAAATCTGATATGTCGAAGTACGAAAATGAAGTAAATGAATAAATTATTTAGGCACTCGAGACTGGAACCAGTCTGGAACCAGTCTAATACCCACATGAAGCACAGTTCTCCGGAGGCAGTAATAGAAGGTAAAATGAGGACCAACTGTGTACTAAACAAACATCACATATGGAACCACAGACGCACAAGAAAGAAGAACTGCAACAGAGAAACCGCCCTGGAACGGTCAGTAGGAACACGACCAGGTTTACTTCCGCGAAACCTCATCCTTAACCCTGTCCTGCTGAATAAATTAAGATGCCATGCCCACTTCTAATTTTCAGCCAATCAGATTACTTGATCCGGATTGTTGCTATAAATTCACATACTTAATGGCAAACAGTGCAAATCCAGATCAGTTGGCTTCTGAAGAAGCCAACTGATCTGGATCTACACTGTTTGCAAAGGTAGGGTATATCCGGGTTCAGCAGGACAAGTGTTAATTCTAATGCAGCTCCAAATTACAAATGAGCCAGCGCACGACAAATGTTTTTTCTTATATTCATGTCTGATAATCCACTAAAATAAAACCAAAATAACATCATGACTATTAAGGCTGTTCTAGTGACCAGCCATCATAGTCATGGTAATATTTCGATTTTATTTTAGTGGATTATCAAATCGGATTATATGAATAAATTATTTACGCACTCGAGACCTACAATAAGACTTGTGCGACCAGCGAAGACTCAGATCAGCCTGCGCATCGCGCAGCCTGACCAGTCTTCGCTGATCGCCTGTGTCTTCTACTGCCTCCGGGCTATTCAAAGAGGGATGAACGAGAACCCTTGCCATACTTGGTGGATAACAGGCTGATCTGAGTCTTTGCTGGTCACTCGTCTTTTTGTAGGTCGTTGTTGTAATTTGTTGATGTTTTTGTGTTCTCGGAGATGTAGCACTGACGAGTTAGGAAGCCTTCATGCGGACTGAACAAATTATGTGTCTAAACCGCGACAGAAGTAAGGGCGAGGATTTTGGCCACGTAAAATCGATTTAAACCCCCAGTGAAATACTTTCCACTGACCGTTCCAAGGCAGTTCTTCTGTCATGGTTTATTTTTGTTATAGTTAGTCTTTGAATGTGTGTGTCGCTTACATCTTTTTGTTTTGGATAGCCATTTGGCCACTTTGTGGGAAAGTAACTGTCCGTTTGGCTTTCTGCTAGTGATGTTTCCATTAGGGTCCAGTTATTTCGTGTTTGTGTTTCTTTCCCTTTGATGTCTCTGATGGGGGTGTGGGATAATTGTATCGATTCCTGATCATTGCCTTCCTTTCTATTTTGTCGTGCGTTAGCTCAAATATATGTTCCATCGGCAAAGGGATCTCTACCTCAACTGTAAAGGCTGGAGTCTTTGTGTTCTGAAGATATGATATAAAATTTGGGTTCGTGTAAGAGAGAGTGCCTCCTTGTAATGTACCGATAGAGATATGGTTGTGCAAAGTAAAGGAGAGATTTGGAGACTAGTAATCTAGAGCGAAACGTAGACATACTTCAGACGTTATATTAGGTAAAATTAGAAATTCAAAAAAAAAAAAAAAAAAAAAAACATTTAGAGGAGCATGCATGCTACATCACAGGTTCTTCCTTAGACGCTATGGCACGAATGCATTCAAAAACTAGGAATAGAAGGCGGCAGAAATGAATTATGTTGAACTCAATGCTTTTATCAGATAGATTACCGATAATTAAGATATCAGCCAACTCTGATATCAAATGGTCAGTGTGTAATCTGTATATCACAAGCTTATCCAAAATCAATTAGGGTTATTTGTCCAAGTATCATGATAATGAAGTTTGTCAATAAGCCGTGTCATGCGAAATGTGACTTCTATGCGAAAGGCGCACGCCAATATCTAGTGGTGTAGCCAAAACGGAGTTATTTTCACTCAAGCCCAGGAAAACTCTTTAAAAATATCCCTAAAATCTAATTCACCGTTTTTTATACCTTGCCACACAATAGTATCACGTTGGTCGTCCGTGTATTTGTCCGTCCGTCAATCCGTCTGTCGTACGTCCGTCCGTATTTTCGTTTCCAAACGATAATTTGAGTAAATGTCAATCATTAGGAAAACATGCCTATTCAAATATACTGAAAATTTTACCACCAAAAAATGAAAATTTTTAGATAAAAAATCCTGATATTTTTTAAACTTCTGCTCAAAACATAGATTGTGGGTACTCGTTAGAACCGCCTCGTAGAGGCGGTTCTAACGTGTACCCACAATCTATGCTTTGAGCAGAAATAAGAGAAATAATCCATACCCCTGTAAACCCCAGTTTTACTATATAAAAGTGGGGTTTAAGGGGGTCAAAATTATATAGTGTTTTCGTGATGCACGTTGGCCGTCTGTGTATCTACCTGTCCGTCAATCCGTCTGTCGTACGTCCGTCCGTATTTTCGTTTCCAAACGATAATTTGAGTAAATGTCAAAGGATTTTCATCAAACTTGGTGTGAGTATTATCGTTTCACGTTTTATGTAGATATGTAATCAGCTTCTTGTGTCAAAAGTATGTGGCTCTCATTAACAAATTTACCATTTATGAACAAAAGAAGAAAAAAAAAATCATATTTTGACTTCGCTTCTATTTCTTCAAATTTTCCTGGCGGCTGTCAGAAAATCGCCTATTTGAATGCCATTTTCAACGTTTTAAGATGCCATTTTGGTTTTTGAATAAAGCCACGCGAGCCTAACGCTGATAAAGTTAAAAGTGACGTTATTGAAAAGTTACTTGCAAATATTTGATTAGTGTACCCATTTATGCCAAGCCTCCCATAAAAGGGACATTGGCAAATAGTGTAGACCGAGATCAGACGCCACAGGGTCTACACTGTTTGTATTAAATACAGAAATTTCTATAAAACATGGTAACAACAAAATCTACTAGACATCCCTTCTTATAGAAATTGAGGTTGAGCTGAGGTAGAAGAATCAATTCGGCACCAATGCAGAAAAATACAGAAATAAATAAATAAATATAAAAAAACAAACAAAAAAAAAAAAACAACAAAAAAACAATTATAGTTGGTGTAAATCACCGCCCTGAATCGGACTACAGTATTGCTTCCAAAATAAGGGCTACTCTTAAAGGAAACAATTTTCTCCCAGATCTGCTCTTAAAAGTAAGAATTTGCTCCCTCCAGGAGCAAATTCTTTCCTTTAAGAGTAGATCCTATTTTGGAAGCGATACAATTTTCCTTTAAGAGCAGTCCTTATGATAAAGAAGCAAAATATTCTATGTTAGCTGATGTCTCTTCATGCAAATATTTTTCATCACGAAAACATGCCTATATAATTTTGACCCCCTTAAACCCCACTTTTTATATAGTAAAACTGGGGTTTACAGGGGTATACATTATTTTTCTTATTTCTGCTTAAAACATAGATTGAGGGCACTCGTTAGAACCGCCTCGACGAGGCGGTTCTAACGAGTACCCACAATCTATGTTTTGAGCAGAAATATGAAAAATATCAGATTTTTTTTATCTGAAAAATTGTCATTTTCGGTGGTAAAATGTTCAGTGTATTTTAATAGGCGTGTTTTCGTAATGCTTACGCATGTCGATGTACACATGTAATGCATATGCGTACTGTGCGTAATGAACGCTACGCTTATGAATTATCAACTAACTCTTCGGCACACTCTGATCAGGGCTTCGTGATCCATTTTAATCAGTCGAGTTTTACATACATTAGATTTGGTTGGATAGATCAACGGACAGGAGAGTCACAGATGTGAAGGTTGATCTGCTGCTCCAATATACCCCGGAAGCTATATTTTACCTGAAGCGACAAAGTTATTACGAATAACCATATGTCATGGATTGCTGTTTGTTTGCTTGCGTTTTAAAGGCTGTGTTAAACAATATTTGCCACGTCGAACCGTCTCCAGGAGAGACGGAGAGATAACAGAAGAATGAGACAGATATGAAAAAGGCCTTGACCTTGATTCTGCTTTATATTAGACAAGAGCTCTCCTGCTAAAAGCTAATGGTGATAGAGCCAACACTCCGAATATTTCAGCAGGAGGCCGCACGCTGTCTTAAGTCAGTTTTAGATATCAGCTGCGTAACAAGAAAGCTGACTTGGATCATGGCCGGCCTTAATGCTTTAGCTTGATGTTTTCTTGTATCTTCATGGAAACCTCGGTCACAGTACTATGTCCGAGATGGAAACATATGTTGTAGGTACTCATTTGAATCGCCTCTCTGAGGCCCTTCGCTTTCGTGAAATTAGAAAAATAAATTTCGTCGGTTGATTGCAAAGAATTAGACGAAAATTAATTTACCCTGTTTAGTCAGCACACCCCTGTATAATAGATAGCGTTCACATATGCTTAGTTTTTTTTTTTTTTTTTGTTTTTTTTTTGTTTTCTTTCGATTCAGGTCCTGGGAACTCGATGTCATACCAAGTTTCATTCGGCATCACGGTGCAGCCGATTGCAGACGCTATGACATCGTAGTGTCTTTACTAAATGAGCCTACGCACGACAAAACCAACAAAATGGATGTGCGCCAAGGGAAAACGCAGATCAGCTGAGCCTCCGCCCAGTCTGATCAGTCTTCGCTGTGCGCTCAATGGGTAGGTAAGGACCCAAGTTTTCTTCATGCGGACGGTAAACTCTGATCAAACTGGGCAGATGCGCAGACTGATCTGTCTTCGCTGGGCGCACATGCTATTGTGACGGTTTTGTCATGTGCTGGCTCAAATGTTTCCGTTTTTAACAGAAAGCGTCTTCAGAGTATTCATTTTTGTCCTACGGTACAACGGTGTGCTGAGTAGGTCGGGGACTGGTATCTGGACTAACCGCCTACTATAGAGCTATAATGTCGAGTAACAACAAACATTGAATCTCACCTGAGATTGAATTCTTCGAAATCAAGGCTGAACAAAATGCATGCAAAATATATATACACCCAGCTAGCATTCCTTTCAAATCTATAGTGGGCCGTTATCGGCCCGTCAGCTACCCTGACGGGCCGATAACGGCCCGCTATAGATTTATAAAGAATGCTTACTGGGCAGCGCCACATTTCCGCGCCTTGAATGTCTGAAAGCTTTAACAAATTCAAGCAACACAACAGACTAGTAAATACACAGACACAAAGTTACCACTAAATGTGACTGATGTTGACGATTCGATATAAATTTCCGCTTTTGAGTGTTTGATGTAAGTGTTATAGTTTCTGTTCTGTTAAACAAGGATCTCTTGAAGTAATAAACCTGTCATCTCCCCTGACATATAATATTTATAGGAAGACCCCTGCAACGTTTTAAAAAGAAATTAGATAGACTTTGTGCGTTGAAGAATTTTACTACTTTATTTTTATTGCTGAGAACTACTATGAGTAAGAGTTTCGAAATGTGCACTCAGCGCCCAATAATGCACCAGATGTAAGTATGCACACTGCTCTTAAAGATCAAATTTGAAGACTGCGAATTTAAAGCATCGTCTATTACAGTATTACAAGAGGACGCTATGTCATAGGTATGCGTTGTCCGGAGGCTGGTCATTTAATGTATATTGTCTTTGCCGTTGTACCATACCCAAAAATAATATTATTTGTCCAGAAATGCGAAACTTGGCTTTAAGTCTATAATTGTTTGACGCTTTAAAAAGACACCCATTCAAACTACTGCAGCCATATGATTCATATTTGGCAACGTTAATCTACTGAATTTGTATTTTATATGCTTTTAGACTGTGTCATGGTAACCGAAACTCCCCCTATGTCTTGTGATGGCAAACATTGGCATTAACAATTAAACAGTAATTTAATTCAATGAAGTGTACATACATAACAAAAAAGTTCGTAAATACGATAATGTATATTGATAACAGAAGGGAATAACAGAATCATTTAAATCTGCTTCCCAAACCACACTTTCAGCAACATTTGTGAAGATTCTCAGGAAACGCCACAATCACAAGAAGAAGAAATGAGGAACACACAACACCTAAACAAACGCCACATATGAACCCATGGACGCACGGACAAACAACTGCAACAAAGGAACCACCTCGAAATGGTCAATAAAAAACTACTGGGGCGTGCTTAAACCTGTTTTACTTGCGCGAAACCTCATTACGAAAACATGCCTATTCAAATATACTGAAAATTTTACCACCAAAAAAAATGAATATTTTTAGATAAAAAAAATCTTATATTTTTCATATTTCTGCTCAAAACATAGATTGTGGGTACCCGTTAGAACCGCCTCACCGAGGTGGTTCTAACGAGTACCCACAATCTATGTTTACCGAGGCGGTTCTAACGAGTACCCACAATCTATGTTTTTGGGCAGAAATAAGAAAAATAATGTATACTCCTGTTAACCCCAGTTTAACTATATGAACGTGGGTTTTAAGGGGGTCAAAATTATACAGGCATGTTTTCGTGATGTCACCCTTAATTCTGATGCTACTCCAGATTACAAAGGTGTGTTCGCATTGCAAATGTGTGCGCTGTCTCATTCGTGAAATATCACAATGAAAGACATACAATGACAAACACTAAGATAAACCGAACCAAAGGGGTCAGTGGAGATCTGAAGCCAGAAAACAAGACAACCAAAACAGGACCACGATGGTATGCATATTTAGTTAAACATATGTTATAGGTAGAAATGTATCAATATTGCAGTTTGACAAAGTCATAAATATGTGCAGTATCCAACTTTGCAATAGGAGTTAACAGTTTAACTTTACAAACATCTGTGGTCGAGATCACCTTGGTTTGACAAGTGGCTTTTGTTTGCTGACTTTCGGTTTGTAGCCGCGGACTTATTGTGGTACTTTTTGTTAATTGTTATGTTGTGTTTAACTTTCTACGTTATTTTATTTTATTTTATTTTATTTTTTTTTTTTTTTTTTTTTTTTTTTTTTTGCTCTTAACAAATATGTAACTTAAAGATATATTCAGTTAAGTTTTAGTAACAGAGTTGCCACCTTTTTGGGAAAGAGTTGCCAATCTGTCTGCCTTCTGTTCATTTTGTGGCTTAATTGACTCCTCCGTCAGGCAGTTATAACCACGCCCACGTGAATTTCCTTAGACAAACTTTGTATGGATATACCTGTGCTTATCTGTAAAAAACACGTGTTAATTTGTTTGTCTAACTAAAACCATTGACAATTACCTTATAAGCTATTTTGAATGGTCAGTTGCGGTTGTCAGTTAAATGGTCAAGTGACTTGACGGAGGAGTCAATTGTATTTGTCTGTCTTTCCCTGTGGTGTTAGGGGCTTGATGTGAATATGATCGTATGGTGCTGGACATGTAAACGTGAGGAATGGATATACGTTTATCAGGCCCTGAGGTTATATTTTTTTCATGCTCATCTCAGCTGAGCATGAAATTTATTTTGCTTATAAATCTTAAAATAATGATATGTTTTAAAACTTCTTTCATGCTCAACTCAGCTGAGCATGCTCAGCTGAGTTGAGCATGAAAAAAGTTTTAATTGTTGGTATTTTTATTTTTATGACCAAGTGAGTTGAGTTGAGCGTGAAAAAAAAATTATAACCTCGGGGCCAGGTTTAAGTTTATCAGCTCTTTATTGTTGTAGTACTGACCACTCTAAGGCGGTATTTCTGTCGCAGTTCCCCCTCCTTTTACATTCCAATTTTATTGGTTTCTGTGTTCGACAAAGTACTGGTTTTGCTTGGCCATTTTATGTAAGTCAACCCTAGGGAAAGCGAACACATAGAGCCGGAGGATATCCCTGTTGGCTTTTCTTATTATAACTTACACTTTCTGTTTAGTTAGGATTCCACACAATCGAGATTAATGCCGTGACGGGTTTTAAAATCTGGCATACACTATTTATCATAAATATTCGGACATCTTTGCTCCTTACCATTTTTGTCCTAGAATTTGAACAAGTTCATTTTCACTCCTGTTGATATGTCTAAAGAGACAGTGTTTACCCTAATCAGAGGCGTTTTTCTGGGTCTTTACTGTTTACTCAGGTCTGTTCTAATACGAAACGTAAACACTGTATTCCAGGCTGAACGAATAGGTGTTGTGATCGAAATCAATAATGCAGCTACCTTCAAGAAACTGTGTCACTGTCACTGACGTCGAATGAATTTGCACTAGCACCAAGCAGTCAGTCAGCCTGTCAATATACAGTCAACTCTCGTTATCTCGAAGTCCAAGGGACTCTTTGGAACACTTCGAGATATCCGTACCTCGACATATCAGATGTTCAGAATTGAGGAAAAAGTAATTCGAACAACCACATTTAAAATTCCATATATATAATTGGACTCTTGAAGTTAGTGATACATCGAAAATATTGTGGAAAAGAGAAATTGCTCCTTCTCCTCTTTTCCACAATATTTTTTACTTGTTGTTAGATTTTCATGTTTAAGCAGGGACAAGATTTTCACTTCGAGATAAGAGGTTATTCGACATAAGCGAGTTCGAGATAACGAGAGTCAACTGTATATGAACAACTGGAATATAAAACAATTTGCTGATATAAAACAGCTATTGCTTATTTGCAACATTCTTCCAGTATTGTCACAGCAACTGGGACACAAATTTGACCATACCATAAAAAAGGTCAAAGGTCACCCTGATCTCATCATTTTTAACAAACTTGGTAGACCTTGAGTCCCCAATGCTGTATACTAAGATTCAGCCTCAAAGCATTCTTAGTACTGGAGAGGAAGATTTTAAGTAATTTGACCATATATGGGCATGGCAGCCATTTTGTTAAATGGTGCAAAACCATTTGAACAGATTGTCAACTTTCTTTCGACAGAAGGCTTCATTTGAAATCTGTTGAATCTGGTCGAGCCGTTTCAGAGAAGAAGACGTTTACAGATTTCATGATTCTATACCTGTAAACAGCCTAGGGGCAAGGGCAGATAACCCCAAACTAAAACGTTTTACTACTTTAATCATACATTGTAAGTTTCAGCACATATTGAAAAAAAAAAAAAAAAAAAAAAAAAAAAAAAAAACACACACACACAAAAAAAAAACAAAACTTTTTAACTTTTCCATTATACAAGTCTATAGAGATGCAACTTTTTCATTATACAAGTCTATAGAGACGCCAATCTGACCTTACCGTAAAAAGGTCAACGGTCAACCTACGACCATAATTTGAACAAACTTGGAAGAGCTTGAGAAAACGATGCTCTGATACCAATATTCAGCCTCAAAACCTTCTTGGTTCTGGAGAAGAGGAATTTTAAGTGTTTTACCATATGTGGACATGGAGGCCATCTTGTTTAATGGCACGAAACCATTTGAACAAAATGGCTATACCCTTTCAACAGAAGGCCCCATGTTAAACCTCGTGAAAGTTGATCGAGCAGTTTTAGAGAAGACATTTAAAAAATTCACAATTTTATACATGTATATAGCCAAGGAGCAAGGGCAGATAACCCTCAGGGGACACAATTTTGATTATAATTAAAATGTTTTACTACTTTAATCGCACATTGTGAGTTTCAGCCATTAGTCTTTAATACATTTTCAGCCATTAGTCTTCAATGCTATATACGAATATTCAGCCCCAAAGTTTTCTTGGTTCTGGAGAAGATTTTTAAGTGTTTTTATTTTATATGAGCATGAAGGCGAAACCATTTGAAGAAATTGGCAATACCCTTTCAACTGAAGACCTCGTGTGAAATCTGGTGAATATTGCTCATGCGGTTTCAGAGAAGAAGACATTTAAAAATTACGCAATTTTATACATGTATATAAAGCCCAGGGGCAAGAGCACATAGCCCAAGGGGACAATTTTTTATTATAACTAAAACGTTTTACTACTTTAATCACACATTGTAAGTTTCAGCCATAAGTCTTCCATACATTTTGAGAAAATGACTTTTTAACATTTTCCCAATACAAATGCTTGGGGATGCAAATTTGACCTTGCCGTAAAAAGATCAAAGGTCAACCTAGGTTCATCATTTGAACAAACTTGGTAGACCTTGAGTCCATGGTGCTATATACTAAGATTCAGCCTTGAAGCTATCTTGGTTCTAAAGAAGAAGATTTTTAAGTGTTTTTATTATAAATCGGCATGACGGCCATCGTAATTAACGGACCGTAACCATTTGTACAATTTTCAATCCCCTTTGAACAAAAGGCTCCACATGAAGTTTGAAGAAAATTCGCCCAAAGGTTTCAGAGGAGAAGTCGTTCAAAGGTATGGACGGATGACGGACGATGACGGACGGCAAGTGATCACAATAGCTCATCCTGAGCTTTCGGCACAGCTGAGCTAAAATGTATTAACCCATTTATGCCAAGTGGACTTTTCTATCATAATATTATTGACTGGTCTGTTTCAAACAGCAGAGCTTCTGGTTACTATGTTTTATAGAAATTTCTGTCTCTACACAAACAGTGTAGACACTGATCAGACGCCGCATTCTAATGGGCCCAGTTGTGGGGATTCCGGCCCAGCTGTGAGTCATACATATATGTTGTTTATATATAACTGTTTATAACAGATTTAGAAGGGGCCACACGGTAGACTAGCTGTAAAGCTAATGTGCTTATCCTCTTACAATAATGCATAAGTAAATAAAAAATAAAATAAATGTTTTCATTTACTCAAGCATGCATGTGGGTTTTGCACAATCTTTTTCATTTTTTTTTTTTTTTTTTTTTTTTTGTGGTGGGGAGGGGATGGGGGATTGGGCTTTATGGACTTAATAAGTTTTCATCTCTGTAATTTGTTGATTTTTTGTATTCTCGGAGATGTAGCACTGATGAGTTAGGAAGCCTTCATGCGGACTGAGCAAATTATGTGTCTAAACCGAGCCCCCGCCCCCGCCCCTGCCCCCCCCCCCCCCCGCCCCCCAGTGAAATACTTTTCACTGACCGTTCCCCGTTCCAAGGCGGTTCTTCTGTCATGGTTTGTTTTTGTTATAGTTCGTCTTTGAATGTGTATGTCGCTTACATCGTTTTGTTTTGGACAGCCATTTGGCCACTTTGTGGGAAAGTAACTGTCCGTTTAGCTTTCTGCTGGTGATGTTTCCATTAAGGTCCAGTTATTTCGTGTTTGTGTTTCTTTCCCTTTGATGTGTCTGATGGGAGGTGTGGGATAATTGTATCGATTCCTGATCATTGCCTTCCTTTCTATTTTGACCTGAAAAGCATCAAAAGCTATGTTCATCTACATACAGTGGGTATTTTGTGAAATCATCTCCTCATACTGCTTATCACAGACCGTGTTGGATTTTGCAGATGTTTTGTACATGGAATGAAGATTTGAACGTGCTTATAGTATAATCTTTCGATTATTGTTTTAAACGTATATACACGGAGTACTAAACTGTTTTTCTCCTCAGATAAAGATAGTGCTGTAGCGGGGCTCTGTTATTATTTATTTATTTATTATTTATTTATTTAATTATTTATTTATTTATTTATTATTATTATTATTATTATTATTTTGTCTGATGTTTCAGTAACCATTAGGAAGTTTGACGAGGATCGATACATTTTGTTCAAACTGCATCGGAGGTAAGGACGAATTTGGGTGCGTGTGATTTATTTATTTATTTATTTCATGTGTGTATTAGTGTAGTTGCTTATGTTTCAAATATATTGGTGTGGAATTTGATTGAGACTAATGCCTACTGTGCTTTCAACATCCTTTGGAAAGACGTTTTTCGCTTGGTGTTTTATTCTTAATGTAAAAGTATATTTCTATTCGACAAGATCCTTTCTGGAACTTTTTGTATGCACTGTTTCTCTGCTTTGTTTAAATATTCACCATGTAATTAAGTTTACGGCAAAATACAAGTTCTATAATCAACTGAATTTTTGGGAGAAGATATTTCAAAATATTTTTACTTTTCTCCATTGATGTTACGTAATTGATGTTCCACAAAGATATTGTGAAATTTCGAGATATTTTGAACAAGTCGAACTTTTTGAAAGCCAACTGCCAAATTGCCTATCTATCCACCTCATCTACCTATATTTACGGAATGTTCACCCATGTTTACTGTAAAAAAATAAAACTACTGGAAATTCTGAAAACTAATAAATAGAATAAAACTTTCGGAGCATAATTATGTCATAAGATTTTACATGAAATCACCACAGAAGTTTCCAATTTACTTCTTCCAAAACAAAGCGCCAAGCAAACAAACGACTTTCTCTAAAATGTAGAAAGCAAAGTTGAATGATGGGTACAGATCGGTTTAAACATATTTTATTTCCAAATATTACAAATTAAAATATGCTTATTTATATGCGTCACACCTGATCATCAGACAACTGATTAGAAACACAGGTCTTGGAAGTAACCAATGTCATTCGTTTGTTAGACACTTGAGGACAAACATCCAAACATGCATGTGTACGTGTTCACATACATATCGTAATACACGAACATATGCTGAAGGAAATTCAAAGTCAGAAATGAAATCGTCAAGGAACAAAGTATGAGTAAATGGTAATAAACGCTTTGTCACTCTGAAACCTCTTATACAAATAAAAATCAGTCAGCCACTCTTCAAGTGGACAAATGATGAATAAATTTTTAATAATATTAGTCCGTCTATGAGCCCCAAATATTAATTCCCTTGTAAATGTAGACGAACACAATGGTTAGAATTTAATAATAATTTTGACAGAAGCAATTACAGTTAATGTTTACATTTTGAGCGTCTCCCGAATCAGCCATCTGTCCATATAACGGCAGGGTGAAGCCAAAACGACCTAAAGCGTTTTTAGGATTTACGTGAACAACAAAGACCCAGCAAAACATCCCAGGAAACACACATTGTTATAACAAATTCCTTTTCGATGTCGCCGCGACATCGACGTCGAAAAGATGTTGTTAAGACGTTGTTGTTTATTGGGAAACGCAGTCCTGATCAGGATCTTTGTTATTCGCTAACACTGTCAACTCCGAGGCAATGTGAAAAACTCTACTTCAATGCACGTTTTCCAAGCGAAGACGATTCCGCCCAGTGTCTTAGAAATCATGAAGACCATATCATGTGGATGCAGTGCTGGACATTTTGTTTTTATCATGTCTCCCTTTTTTGTTTGGCACGCGACAGCTCTGATGAAAATGCACAGGGAGTGGATTAGTTTTCTTTTCGTAATGAATAAAACTGTGCTTAGAGTTGTTTTCTAAAGTCTATTAAACAAAGCTTTTCTAAAGTAGAGCGAGTTTAGCCTTAGGAACGAGTTTAGTTTCCTATATCAAACGAGTTGTCTTTTACAAAGTTCACAGTTACTTTTGTCCTGCTTTGGTGCTAGAAATGAATTGGACGTTATTTGTTTTCAATCAATACTTTTGCTATTTACAAACTATTTAATGAAAGTCTCCATAGGCCTCTGATTTTGAATCTTCCTGTATTCTCTGGCTCTTTACTTAGTGTAATCATATTTTTTTGCCAAATAATCATATAGCAAGTGGGTTGGACCACAAGTGGCTCTTTACTGTTGGCATATGCTCCAAAGAAGTCATTTCTCACGGTGCGGCTATTTAGTTTTATTAGACATGTTATACCAAATTTTCTCTAAAGGTCTACATCACGAATTCACGCCTATATAATTATGACCCCCTTAAACCCCACTTTTATATAGTAAAATTGGGGTTTACAGGGGTATACGTTGTTTTTCTTACTTCTGCTCAAAACATAAATTGTGGGTACTCGTTAGAACCGCCTCGCAATCTATGTTTTGAACAGAAATATGAAAATCTCAGAGTTTTTTATCTGAATTTTTTCAGTTTTTGGAGGTGAAATTGTCTATATATTTGAATAGGATTGTTTTCGTAATGATGTGAAATAAGAACACACAAAAACAGATTGACTATATGTAGACTAGTGTAGCTAGGGTCGCGGACTTCGTGACTGAAAGCAAAACTCGCCCAAACTGTGTATTACATTATATCGTGTTGTCTCGTATAAGCAAGTGCAGTACACCATAACATACCTTGTCATGAAGCGGGCCCCCGTAGCCTAGTGGATAAGAGAGTTGACTCTTAATCCATTAGGTTTCTCACCGCTGTGGTTCGAGCCCAGCTCGGGTCATATGTGGGAAAGCCAAGTTCTGCTTACGGATGGTCAGGTGGTTTTTCTCCGGGTACTCCGGTTTTCGCCCATCTTCGATGAACGATCGGCTCGATATCAGTGAAATATTCTTGAAAGGGCCGTAAAACCCAAATAAATAAATAAATACCTTGTCATGACACGGCTCATTTAAGATATCATTTTTTCAATGACTATTAACACACCTCGCCACCTTATCATAGGGCTTAATTGGCGTAGCTGCTCATTACGCACATTATGCGTAACATACGTAAGAAATGATATTGATAATAAAGTGGCAGCAATATAAAATAGTTTGCTTCTGTGCAATAGGGGCTGCGCTTTAAAGAAAGAATTTGCTCCCTCTGGGAGCAAATTCTTTCCTTAAAGAATAGCCCCTATGCGAGTAGCCCTTATTATTCTCGGCATAGTTTACAAGATTTTTCCTGGGTGTGCTTAAAGATAATTCCCTTCTGGCTACGCCACTGTTTGTCCTAAAAGTTGATCAAGTCTATCTTAACCTGTTGATATCTCTAAAACATGCGGGGAGAGGGGCAAACCGTGTAGATCCTGATCAGACGCCGCGATTTTTTTTTCACAGACGGAAGTGTAGATTTGTTTTTGACAAATTCCTATATTCTGATTCAATAGGGCTTTTGTTCTCAGAAATAGTTTTAAAGTTTTTGTTTTTTTTTTAACTTATTTAACAATCCGAAGTGACTTTTTTTTTTTTTTTTTTTTTGATTTTGTTTTTACTAATTAAACAACTCAATGATAAATGTCTAACATTGCAAGTGTATTAAAGAGTTTCCGAAGCATATGCTTAAGCATGTTTAATTTTTTTTTCTTATTTTCATAGATAAGACTAGAAATTTCGTTAACTTTGAATGTAAACGTAACGTCTTAAATTATATATCCTGACAAAAACAAAATCTTTTAATTTTCTAAATGTTTATTGGAAATTTAACCTGCACATTGCTAAAGATTAAAATGTATATGAGGCGGAATGCATAAAACACAATACATAAAACTGACGCAGAGGAGCACATAGGAAGAACTAGTAGCAGGAAAATGTGATCTTCATACCTCCATATGTCATATTTACTCCCAAAATCAGATATCTTAATCCCTTACCATTATGCCTAGTGGAATATTCTACCATAACTCTTTGGACCGGTTCATTTCCAAGTGAAATGATGTCAAATATTAGGTTTACTAATATCATATTTTTTTTTAGAAAATCATGTACTTAATGCAAACAGTGTAGACCCTGATCAGAAGCCGCGTTCTGTCGCGTCTGATCCGGGTATACACTGTTTGCCAGTGTCCCTTTTATGGGACGCCAAGCATAAATGAGTTAAATTTGAAATGCCATTTTGACTATATGCATAACTCCAGATAAAAGGGGTGTCCAGGTAAATATATGTCTTATATCTCCAAGAAAACATATGTTCTGGGCATTAAAATACATTACGTATAGTAGGTATTCGTGGAGAAATCAGAAAGAACATTAATATGATTAATACAATTTGGCTGAAAAAAAAAAGACCCCACTTCATCTGGAGCTGTGTAGATATAGTCATAATTCTGACATCGGCCGTCTGAATGGCAACCGGGTACGGCCTAATCAGGCTGCTTATTTAACCTGGTTGACACTGTACGCTGAAGCATGTCTGTCCGAATATTTGGGATAAACACGGTAGTCATTGGAAACTAATAAATGTCCTTATCCAAAGTCATGTTGAGAACTCTTAAGCCCAGTATTGGACATTCACAACAGAAAATGAATTTTGTCTGCACTTTTCAATTAACTTGTGTCCTTATCTGCATTACCAACGGCATGCATAGCTGCTGCCCACAAAGGGATGCATTTAAAGGATTACTGGTCAAACGACCGCTGTGTCTAAGCTGCTGACCAGTTTTAGATCGCAAACAATTTAAAGAGATTAGGTTGAAAGGATGGACGATGCCAACTAGCATTATGACCTCTTGTATTTGACAATCATTTAAATATTTGATATGAATACAATATGAAAACGTGACAAATGAATTAATTGTCGAATCAATGAACATTGGTGATTTATCCCAACTTAATTGCATCGTGAGATGCGGAGTCATATGCAGAGAATAGCAGAGTAGACAGCCTATACTGAATTACTACATGTGAGCCATGTAAAGCAAATTGACACCTTCAAAATTTGCAAAACGTGTACATTAGCTTTTTCCTACAGACCGACACAGATAAACAATGCAGATCCAGATAACATTACGAAAACACGCATATTCAAATGTATAGAAAACATCACCTCCAAAAACTGAAAATTTTCAGATAAAAAAACTCTGATAATTTTCACATTTCTGCTCAAAACATAGATTGTGGGCATCGTTAGAACCGCCTCTAACGAGTACCCACAATCTATGTTTTGAGCAGAAATATGAAAAATATCGGAAATTTTTATCTGAAAATTTTCAGTTTTTTGGAGGTAAAGTTTTCAATATATTTGAATAGGCATGTTTTCGTAATGTCGTTAGTGTTACAAAAACAGCTAGATGATGAGCAGTGTAGACACCGTGCTACGCATTATGCAGCGTCTGTGTGGGTCTATACTGTTCCACCACTCCGAATACAAAAGAGACAATATGTACAGAAACGAATTGATGTAAATATATATTTCCGTATATTATTAGTGTTAGATTCAGTTCCTGGTACTATTAAAATGTACAACATCACGAAAACCTACCTATATAATTTTGACCCCCTTAAACCCCACTTTTATATAGTAAAACTGGGGTTTACAGGGGTATACATTATTTTTGTTATTTCTGCTCAAAACATAGATTGTGGGTACTCGTTAGAACCGCCTCGCCGAGGCGGTTCTAACGAGTACCCACAATCTATGTTTTGAGCAGAAATATGAAAAATATCAGAATTTTTTATCTGAAAAAATTGCCAGTTTTTGGTGGTAAAATTTTCAATATATTTGAATAGGCGTGTTTTCGTAATGATATGCTGAATTAATTATATTAACTGGAATGGATACATTTTCAGAAGAAGCATTTTTTTTTTCGGCACCATTATGAAAAGCCATCTTATCCCAAAAACGTAGAACGTATTTTCCCCAATTATTCGGACATACAAAACAGGTAGACAAACGTATGTACAATCATGATTAGACTGCAATCTGAATAGAAACTGAAATATATTGACGGTAAAAGACTGAAGAAACGTTTTGGTTCTGGTTATTATTTTGTGTTATTTTCGCGTTGCTTTTGATGTTGAATATGAACACTGTAAATTTTGCAAATCGATAATTATCTTGTAATTAGAATGCCATTTTTCATATTTGAAATCCTATACCAAGAATATCAGCAAATCCACGAACAATAACTCAATTAGATACTATTGAATTTGACTTAGGACTATAACCCTTAAAATAATAAGATAACACTATTTGGGAGAATCAGGCATATCTGCAGCAATTTGTTAACATCCAATAAAAACCGTTCGTGAGCAGTGAGCTTTGAAGTTCTGTGGAACTACATTTTATGTCGTAATATGATCCGTTCTAGCGACAGATGGCTGCAAGATAATATCTGATTGGCTGGTATCAAATGTAAAGATTTAACCATAATTCGTAGATTTGATCGTTACTGTGGAGATATTTAACTGACCATAGTGTCAAGAGCAACTAATGACTTATAAATTATTAGAGGGGTATCTAATATTAAGGGGAATGGATACACGTTCAAGGGAGACAACTTTGTCAAAATTGTTCTGCATTCTTTCTGAAAGCGGGTCTACTCTAAAAGGAAAAGAATTTGCTCAAAGCAAATTCTTTCCTTTTAGAGTAAAACGCTTTTAAGAAGTGGTTCAATGTTTGATGTGACGAGAATGGCCAACCGTTTTGTTAACACTTTCATGGATTTTTAAGGGGCCGAGATACAGTTCCAAAACAGATAATTTAGAAAAAGAATGTTTGCCACCATTTGTAAATGGGAGTGTTCTTAACACTTACCAGGCTGTGGGCAAATTCAGCAGACGACTGATATTTTCTTATTTTTTCTTAAAAATGGGATCTGACACTTCATGCAAATTGTCTCAGAAAATAGGATCTGCCACCATACAAATTGTCTCTTGAGGAGACAATTTGAATAAAGCGTCAAATCTTATTTTTTAGGAAAAGTAAGAAAGAAAAATATGCTTAAATGCTGTCTGCTGAATTTTTACCCAGCATGCAAAGTGTGAATTGAAAGGCTTTTCACCCCGTTCTTCTTTAAGAGTAGCCCAGATTGATACGGGAGTCATTTAAAAGGGAATGCAGTAGATGCAAATTCATTTCTTTTTAATTTCTTTTCAACTGAACAGTCTCATTTCGAAAAGGGATGAAAATGTCATTTTTGATTAGTTCCTTTTAAGTTGTTTACGTTCAGATTAAAATGGTTGTTTACAACTATTCCGCCAGCCTTGAACAGTTAATGTTTTCATTAGTAGACATATGACATTTTACACGACTGGGATAGTCGTAAGACTGTCTTCTGAATCTGATCTTTATACTGACTTGTATTAATATTAATGCTTTGTTTGTTTATGGGTTTGAGACAGATATTGAAAAACGATGCATTTAAACCAAAAATGACTTGAAATTTCATGCTGTCGTCTCCTCAAGAAGGAAGAACACTTGGATAAACAAAAGGTAAATCAGAAAATAAAAATCAAGCATGTACATAAATCAACAACAACAACATAAACTTTTATTCAAAGCTTCATCACGAAAACACGCCTATATAATTTTGACCCCTGAAACCCCACTTTTATATAGTAAAACTGGGGTTAACAGAGGTATACATTGTTTTTCTTATTTCTGCTCAAAACATAGATTGTGGGTACTCGTTAACAAAGTTGGCCCATCACGAAAACATGCCTTTATAATTTTGACCCCCTTAAACCCCACTTTGGAATAGTAAAACTGGGGTTCACAGGGTTATATACACTATTTTTCCTATTTCTGCTCAATAACATAGATTGTGTGTGCTCATTAGAACCGCCTCGTCGAGGCGGTTCTAACGAGTACCCACAATCTATGTTTTGAGCAGAAATATGAAAATTATCAGAGTTTTTTATCTGAAAATTTTCATTTTCTGGAGGTGAAATTTTCTATATATTTAAATAGGCATGTTCTCGTAATGGATAAAACAAGTTACATGTGAGCAAATGTTATATAGCTATAAACATGGTTAGCATGGCGACTAACAATTGACTAATAGTAAGGTGGGGCACAGAGAGAAGAGAGAAAAAGAGTAAGAGAGTAATGTTCCGATATACCATTAAATCATACCGCAACACTAACCAAGTGGTCACACAACGTCGAAACAAAGTCAGATCAGATCAACGTCAATTCGACGTCATGTATCGTATACATAATAGTAGACAAGCCACTACGAGTATGATAAATACCATTTTTTTTCTCTTTATATTTTCCTGTGTTTGACAAAATTCCGGACAAAACACAAAATTCATATTGATTTGGACTTCTTTTGCAAAAACAACAACAACAACAACAACAATAACAACAACAAAAATACAAAAAAAAAAAAAAAAAAAAAAAAAAAAAAAAAAACGAAAAAACAGCAGTTTCCGGAACCCCCCCCCCCCCCCCCTGTAGTACATTAGCATAATCTCTGTCACTCAGCACACGGAAAGTCCATGATAACAAAATAATGTAAACAGCACCGACTCGGACCTCCCTGCGCTTCTGATAATCTGCCCAAGAACCTTTAGTGTTTGGAATTTGAACATACGGACATGCGCATTATAAATGATAAAGACCAGGAGACAACTGTAAATGTATGGCTAGTCTTAGTGTAGACTATTCTCATTTGTTAGAAGTGTAAAAGCGTTTGGACATGTAGCCATAGTATATAATTGCAGAATATACAAAATATATATTATACATGTATTGATTTGGCTCCTTCTCCACATTATCGACAATTTCATTCTTATCTTTTGCTTCGATTTAAACCTTTCATCCCCGACTTAATGTAGTCGACTCTTCCGTTTTTGAATTTGGATACGCCTATAGTTGCAAAAAAGAGATGTCAAACAGCGTAGATGGCAAACAGCGTAGATCCTGATGAGACGGCTCATAATCTCATCTGGATCTGCACTGTTTGCATAGGTACCTGTTTAGGTCTAACGGACTGAACGGATTTACATTATATACAGTAAAAACCTCAATGACTCGAACACCGTTGGCTCGTTTACTGTGGCTAATTCGAACTCGTTTTTGACTCCCAAGGAATTTCTTCCAATAGCTCAAGAAAACAAATATTTAGAGATATATTAGGATTTGTTTCCTATTTGATTAAGAAATTGTACGTGGAGTGTACTCATAAGTATCGCCTCATCGAAAAATTCTAATGAGTGCACTCAAAATACCACTATTTTAGAGAAGTTCGAAAAGGCATCTATATATTATTCCCTTTGTCTTCTAACCTTAGGCTATGATTAACCCTCATTTGCGCGAACTACCCAATTCTAGAACAAATTATCATGGTCCCAAAGATGTTCGAGCCATTGCCGTTCGACTGTAATTTGCTAACATATCATGCGACATCTATCCTTGAACGGACCCCAACAAAGTTGGCCCATCACGAAAACATGCCTATATAATTTTGACCCCTCTTAAACCCCACTTTGATGTAGTAAAACTGGGGTTCACAGGGTTATATATACATTATTTTTCTTATTTCTGCTCAATAACATAGATTGTGGGTACTCATTAGAACCGCCTCGTCGAAGCGGTTCTAACGAGTACCCACAATCTATGTTTTGAGCAGAAATATGAAAAAAGTATCAGAGGTTTTTTTTTATCTGAAATTTTCAGTTTTGGGTGGTAAAATTTTCATTATATTTGAATAGGCATGTTTTTGTAATGGCCAGGTGTGGCTTAGATAGCTCACAGTATCCCATTTACTATAGTCACTTGTCCGTCACTTGACAAAGTCAGTCCATGTAAACAGGTCAAGCCTAACTGTCATAACCTAGTGTCAGATTCACACATCAATCGTCTTATCAAAGGTAGGCTTAATTAAAACTTCAAAGGCTCACTCGTCATACCAATTAATTAAGGTCAAGACGAGACAGGTGGTCAGTCAACAAATTATTGACCAGTAACTGGTTTATTTGTATTTCCGTCTGTTTACTAAGATTTTATGTCTTAGGAAGGGTGTGAAGATGCTACTTTCACACACAGCTCGTAATAAACTGACAATATATTGTGATTTGTGCAATGATAACATATAACCGTATTTACTCTAAATATGTGGGTACCTTAATTAGTCCTTAAAATATTTGTCCTAAAATTAAGTGCCTGTTGATATGTCTAAAACTGCTGGAACAATTGTAAGCCGTATGAACCCTGATCAGACGCCGCCTACTGCGGCGTCTGGTCAGGGTTTACACTGTTTGGCCTGTGTGCTCGTAATACGGTAGAAAATATATTTGGACAACGATTCGCACACACCACTGCCTTCTTATATATATTAGTATTATAGACAGAGTAATGTCTCTCCCTCACAAACCGGCACAGTGGCTCATTTATAGCGCCCATCTAGTAACCGGGAGGTTGTGCGTTCGATTTTCGGTTGAGCCATACCAAAGACTTTAAAAGTAGTGCTAAAGCTACCCTTTCGCATGGCACTCAGCTTTGAGAATCAGAACTGATCAGTCCGGTGTCAGTATAATGTGAGTGGGTTGGATATAAGTGGCATATAAGAAGCTCTTCTTATCTGCCACTTGGTTGGATACCATGTCATGTGACTGGGCGTAAAATTTCACTGAGGCATCGCTCTAAAAGTGAGTATTGACATCCCTGCCACACCCAGACACCGTCGAGATATTGCTTAAATATTGTTGAAAGTGACGTAAAACCAAACAAAACAAACATCTTCCCCGACAAGGACATTGTCAAATTGTGCATTACGAAAACACGCCTATTCAAATACATCGAAATTTTCACCACCAAAAACTGAAAATTTTCAGATACAAAATTATGATATTTTTCATATTTCTGCTCAAAACATAGATTGTAGGTACACGTTAGAACCGCCTCGGCGAGGCGGTTCTAACGAGTACCCACAATCTATGTTTTGAGCAGAAATAAGAAAAATAATGTATACCCCTGTAAACCCCAGTTTTATTATATAAAAGTGGGGTTTAAGGGGGTCAAAATTATATAGGTATGTTTTCGTGATGTGTAGATCGAGAAATATCACTGAAAAAAAAAAAAAAAAAAAAAAAAAAAAAAAAACTAGTGAATTTTACTCGTTAAATGTATTCAGTGTCTAAGTGGACAAAAACCTTAAATAATGACGATAATATTGATAATGATAACAATAATAATAAACATAATACTTTTAAACATTGCTGCATACGTAATATAATTCTTACTATAATTATTGTTGTTGTTATAGTCAGCAGTAGTAGTAGCAGGATTATAATCTTCATTATTATTATTACCATTATTATCATTATTACAGGTAGCAGTAGTACTTCTAGTAAAACTATTATTATTATCGTTATTATTATTTTTGTTTTTGTTATTATGTAATTATCAAACTTACTAATTTAATCAGCACTATTTTTATTTTTACTATTACTATTATCATGTTTTAACATATTATTGGGGTTTTAGGGTTTTGAATTTTTTTTTTCTGCGTAAGACAACTTCTTTAACAACCCTTTTTAAAAGAAAATGGTCCCTCCAACATTGAAGATGACGGTGTTCTTTGAATTATATTTGAACATAGTTGGGTTAATTGCATATGGGTTGTGCCTGTTATGATTTCGTACCCTGGGACCCTATGCATTGAAGTATATAACTGAACAATAACATTAACTGTACATATGTAAGTTAGAAATTCATTAGACACGAACACATAACATTTTTATAGGGTTTGCACATTTTGATAAAATGTTATTAACCCATGTATGCCTAGTATCCTATATAAGGGAGATTGGCAAATAGTGTAGATCCAGATCAGACGCCACAGAACGTCGGACCATGGTCTACACTGTTTTCAATAAATACAGAAATGTCTAAAAACGTGGTAAACATAAAAACTGACCGGACACCCCTTCTGTTGCAAATGGACCTGTTCAAAGAGCTGCGGTAGAAGATTTCACTCGGCATATATGGTAAACTTAACCACGAAATAACTCTCTTTTATCCCTACAGACCAAAATAGATCCTTAAAACTAATATAGGAGATGTAAAAGTGTAGACAAGGTATCTCAGCTGATAGTGTTACCCACTGTTTGACTGGAATTTCAAGCCCAAGATATCATGCTTTCGACATCCCTCGGACAGAAGTTTTTTACTTGGCACTTTATTCTTAATGAAATAATTAATACCTGATTTTTTTTTCTTTATGGGTTTTAAATTATTGATGTTCCATGATAATATTTTGAAAAATTCAGAAATTTTGAACAAGAGGAACTAACTGAAAACCTGCATCCGACCAACCCACCCTATCGAAGTTTGCATAATTTATGACAATTTTTGCTATGGGAATATTGTTTGTAAAACCACTGAACAGAATGTAACGTTTGGTGCATGGGCAGTTACGACAAAACGTTTTGCATTGAATCATTACAAAAAGTTGCGAATTTACTTCTGCGTAAAGCGCCACCCAGAAAACGGCTTTTTGAAATATGTTGAAAGCAGAGTAGCTCTATTATTACATTATGATGAGCATCGGCGAAAAAGCGCAGTTATGGCTATTTTGGAAATCTTTGATATGCTTTGGTTGGTATGTCATTTAATAGAATAAGAAAGCTTCGTAAATGCCATTAAGGTTCAACCGTCTGAGGCAGATGAAAAAAGAAACAATCTAACAAGCTTAAAAGACAAATCTTGGAATTTATTTGTAGATCCAATTTTGTGCCATGTCATTGTTACCTTAATAAATTCAATTTGCTTGAGAATATCAAATGAAAGGGCAACGCGTTCGCACATGCTATCGCGACATTACAAAAAAAAAAAAAAAAAAAAAAAAAAAATAAACCAAAAACAAACAACAACAACAAAAAAAAAAATAAAAATAAAACAAAACAAAACAAAAAAAAAAACAAAAAAAAAACAAAAAAAAAAAAGAAACAAAAAAAAAAACAAAAAAAAAAACAACAACAACAAAAAAAAAAACGTTACAACTGTTACCATAACTTCGTGTATATGGCCTTTTCTGAGTTACTTTCATTTATAGTTTGGTTGGAATTGTCTTCGTGGCACTTCATTACGAAAACACGCCTATTCAAATATATAGAAAATTTTATCTCTCCAAAAACTGAAAATTTTCAGATAAAAAACTCGGATATTTTTTTCATATTTCTGCACAAAAATAGATTGTGGGTACTCGTTAGAACCGCCTCGCCGAGGCGGTTCTAACGAGTACCCACAATCTATGTTTTGAGCAGAAATAAGAAAAATAATGTATACCCCTGTAAACCCCAGTTTTACTATATAAAAGTGGGGTTTAAGGGGGTCAAAATTATATAGGTATGTTTTCGTGATGTTACCATGATGTTCTTAACTATATTGTACCAGTATGAGGAATATTCCTTAAAGTAGATACATGAAACCGGCAACTTTTAAAAGAATATTTTGCAAAATGCAAGACACCAATGTGATGAAAAACCTATATTATTTAATGATATTTACTATATTTCAAAATAAGAAATATCTTCCATAGCTGGATAAAAGATGCTTAGATATTCTAATATGTCGTTTTCTTCGAATAATTGTAACTGAACATGAAATTTTGTTTCTGATGATTTTTTTTATATTGAAAAACGAATACGTCTTACAAAAATCAGCAGATGTACGGAGATAACATGACATACATTTTAAATTTTCTTCCGAAAGATGTTTCTTTTTCCAAATATCAGTTCAACAGATGACGAAATACAAGTCGTTATTTGATGAGATGTATACACTTCCGTATATGTGACATCCTCCACTGCATTAGAGCTATAATAGTTTATATAAGTACATTTCTATTTTCCTAGTTATAAATTACATCATGGCAAATCTTACATGTTCAAACGTTACCACGTGTCATATTAAATATTTTTGTCATCACGAAAACATACCTATATAATTTTGACCCCCTTAAACACCACTTTTATATAGCAAAACTGGGGTTTACAGGGGTATACACTTTTTCTCTTATTTCTGCTCAAAAACTTAGATTGTGGGTACCCGTTAGAACCGCCTTGGCGAGGCGGTTCTAACGAGTACCCACAATCAATGTTTTGAGCAGAATTATGAAAATTATCAGAATTTTTATCTGAAAATTTTCAGTTTTTGGTGGTGAAATTTTCAATATATTTGAATAGGCATGTTTTCGTGATGTTGTATATAGTCAGTGGTTACACTATAATATTCTTGAAGATGTTCCATATAACTAAGAAACATGTTAAATAAAAAAATGAATAAATAAGAAACAATTTACGGCATCGCCTATTGCATAATTGGCGGTTTGGTTTTATGAAGATTATCTTGCTCTAATATCAGCCATGGAATCTGTATACTGAGTAAGAATATTTCTAATTTGGTGGTGTTGCGCAAACTTAGAAATTATATAGGCCACCGCCTGGAGATGCTGTCGAATGAAAAGAATAATTTGTATTAACTTCTGGATCTCAGTGGTTTTTTTAATGACAGATTCTATCTGTCATTCTTCGTTGCCACGCCCGGTTTTAGAGAAAGTGACTTGGACTATTATTCAATTTCGTATTTATCCGCGCACAAAAGTAGACCAAATGTTTCAATGTGTGTATATTAGTACGCTATTGAGGAGCTGTCCATACAAAAGTAGTGCAACTTGTGCTTGATCTATAGCGAGAGTCGCTTAATATATGTGCGAACAACAAAGGCGCAGCCTGCGCGTCCGCGCAGGCTGATCAGCGCCTTTGTTGTTCGCTATAGCTCGTTTTTTTCGACGAAGAAGCGTCTTACAAACTTAAATGGAGAACAGAATGATACCGGGAATTTATTAGTTTCTCATAGAATCTGTCATTTCAGGGCTATTCAGCCCTTTGATTTTCTTTTGGTAATGTACATTTGCGATAAACTACAAGGGTAGGATAAAAAAAATACACACTCATTCATACTTTTCCCCATGTACAGAAGTGTCTGATCGATAAGATGAGCACATTAAACACACCCATTTTAGACAGAAATAGTTATATTACTAAAAATGTTACAAATGAATGCCGGGCAAGAACTTATTGTTAGAATTGTTTAATTCAACTGTCGGTCACTATGGAAACGCTAACATCCCTTATAGATATTTAATAACATAAATAGACTCTAAGGCGTGCGCAATAAGTTGATAGTCTCTGTGGGCGACAATTTAAAATCATCTGGTAAAATAGTTGTTATATTACTTGACTTGCAATATTTTCACATATGTTGACAATTCATTGACTTGCAACTCATTTAGCTTTCATCTGAAAAGATGTACACAAACAGAGAAACAAACAGGGGTCTTATAAGCAGTGCAAACCACAGCGACTACACTCAGACTGTGCATTAATGTCACCACTGATCTGATCTGTTACAGTACACGAAGTTATCAGAGGGATGGATCCACAGGGCGTTCAAGGGGTTCAGTCGAAACCACCTTTGACTCAAAATTCCACGACTTTATGTGCACTGGTTGGGTGTAACCCTTTCAGCCCTACAGGCCAAGACAGATGCTTTTGCAAACAGTGTAGATACAGATGAGATGGCTCATAATGAGACATTTCATCCTGATTTACACTGTTTGCTGTTCTGTTGTTGATTTCTAACTCATATCTCTGTTAGCAACAATGAATGTGTCAAAATTCAAGATGGAAGAGTCCATTTCAAAACTCAGGGGTGAAAGGGTAAATTTTGGATATCATATTTACCCTAGGTATTTTAACTTATTCTTTTCTTAAACAAGTCCATTTTACTACCTTTGAATGTTTAAAACATCGCTGAATTAATAGCAAAAAGTGTAGACCCAGATCAGACGCCGCGTTCTGCGGCGTCTGATCTGGGCCTACACGGTTTGCTCAGGTCTGACGGTCCGGATACGCAAAGTAAGTACGTTCATCTAATTAAATCGAACCCCTTCAGAAAATTTTGAGCCTCCTTTCAAATAATCCTGGATCCGACCCTGTGTAGACTAAAAACATTTTTGTATTGTTTAATGGCAAAATAAACTTATTTCTTTTTGTTGTTGTTGTATCATACCGATAAATGCCATGATCTAAAGTCAGGAGCGCACACTATGATGTAACAATTTGCTCTTTGTGTGTATGATAAAGCCTTCTACGTTTGAGACTGCCCATATTATGTAAATTAGATTAATTTGTAAGCGTGCATCATGAAAGCAGAACGCTACGTATCAGATTGGATGCAGATAAGTTAAATTGATGCAATATTTTACATCTACATAAAGAAATTTCCGTATCTAAAAGCCGAAAAGATACTATCAAAGATACACATCTTAATCATTATTTCTGAACAAAGAATGCGTTTATCAAGGCACAGAAGTATTCCATATACAATCATTTTTTTTGTATGCGAATATATGTTAGATTTCATATACAGATATGTCCAATTCCGCAGGGTGAGTGGAAGCGATGGTATGGGTGCGGTGGTGCTTTTGTATAACCAATTTATATCAAAATATGGACTGCATGTACTTACGTCAAACTGTTACCATACGGGCCGCACCATGCGAAAACGCGTCTTCGGGCATATGCGGACAGCAAAGACCCAGATCAGCCTGCGCATCCGCGCAGTCTGATCAGGGCCTTCACTATCCGCAAACAGAATCATTGGATACTACAGAATGTATGACTGGAGAATAAATGTCCAGATGATACTCTGCGCATGCTCAGGTTGATCTGAATCTGCACATCTTGCGCATGTTCGAAGGCACTTTTCCATCACGAAACATGCCTATATAATTTTGACCCCCTTAAACCCCACTTTTATGTAGTAAAACTGGGGTTTACAGAGGTATATGTTATCTTTCTTATTTCTGCTAAAAACATAGATTGTGGGTACTAGTTAGAAGCGCCTCGATGAGGCGGTTCTAACTAGTACCCACAATTTATGTTTTGAGCAGAAATATGAAAAATATCAGAACTTTTTATCTGAAAAATTTCATTTATTAATGGTAAAATTTTCAGTATATTTGAATAGTCGTTTTTTTGTAATGAACATGACGAGGCTTAATTATCATACACTTCTGTGTGTCAAACAATAATACAAAAATAACAGCACACAGTATTTCTCATCTTCTGTCAGCTTTATTTCGTTTACCGTATCCAGACAGTAGGGCATTTATATATTCCGGTCTAACGAAGACCGAGTTTCGTAAACCTAACCCTTCCGAGAGTAGAACTATAGACTTTCATGCCTGAAAACGAGCCATTCCTGATGCACCTCGTTACAGTGTAATATAGGAATTATTACCCACACCACTACATCCTAACAACCGATACAAAATCTTACCATTCCTAAAATATATACAGTCGAACCTCGTTATCACGAACTCGCTTATTTCGAATTACCGCTTATCTCGAAGTGAAAATCTAGTCTCTGTTTTAACATGAAACTATGACAACAGGTAACAAAATAGTGTGGTAAAGAGGAGAAATTGCTCCTAAGGAGCAATTTCTCCTCTTTTCCACATTATTTTATATATATATTTCTAACTTCAGGAGTCAAGTTACATATTCATTTGTTAAATGTGGTTGTTCAATTTATTGTATTCCTCACTTTCTCAACTCTGATATGTCGAGGTACGGATATCTCGAAGTATTTCAGTGAGTCCCTTGGAATTCGAGAGTCGACTGTATTACATGTACCCAAAGTATTCGGACATCTTAGCTCCGTTATAGTTGTCTAAAACTTATAACAGTGCATTTTATTGCCTGCCGATACTGCTGATGTATATACAATTTGTCTTTTTCCCCATGAAACATACGTATGCTGCTAATACATTGGATGCATCCACTACCTTTTTCAGCCCCCTCAAGAAAGACAAACGGAATTAAAAAAAATGAAAATGAATTAACCTATTTATGCCTAACATCCCATAAAAGAGACATTGGAAGAAAGTGTGGAACCGATCAGGGTCTATATTTTTGCATTAAATATAGGAATTTCTATAAAACACGATAATAATAATAAATATCATTTCTGTTGGAAATGGACCAGTTCGAAGAATAAAGATAGAAGAATCCACCCGGCGTAAATGGGTTAATGTAAAATGATTTAAAACTTAGGATCTTGGGTAAAAAACAAAAACCAAAACCAAACAAAACAAAACAAAACAAAAAACAAAAAAAAAAAAAAAAAAAAAAACAGCAGATGTTTTGATTTTTTTCTTATAATCTAGAAATAATTTGCAAGGGACTTATATTCTTAATAAAAAAACGAAGAAAATACGATATATATCAGCGACTGGTAAATTTTCGCAGTTAACCTTTGGGGAATTGCAGATTTGGTTTAAACATATTTTATTCAAAAGTATCAATTTAAACGTCAATATTGTAAACAATAAAATACAGGATTTGAACGGAAGCATAAAAGCTTATATAGGTCTCCATACACAATCGACATTGTAAGTATTTGACAAGTTTTAAGCGAAAAAAAAAAAAAAAAAAAAAAAAGAAAAAGAAAGAAAAAAATTAACTGCAGACTTAAATAGTTACTTATGCAAACAGTGTAGATCCAGAGGAGACGGCTCATACGAGTCATCTCCTCTGGATCTACACTGTGTGCCATTCTGTTTTTGCTTTTAGACTGAAAGCCCTATTTGCATCAGTGGACACTTCCAAATTCAGAGACGGAAGAGTCCAGTTCATAAACTAAGGGATGAAAGCGTTAACAACGGCTACACTATAACAGTAGGACAACTTTTCACAGATGTTTAATACGTCTCGCACGTTTAAAACTGAATAGGAACTTAATCAAAATTTCACAAACTTTGATGTTTAGTCACAATACGGTGAAATAAATCAATCGTTTATATTATGATATGCAAAACAAGAAAAGGGCAATTCCATACCCTGTTAAGATTGATTTATCTTTAAGGAGAAAAAGTATGTCTAGAGGAGACAACTCTCTCAAAATGATTTAGCCTCCCAGCCAGCCCTTCTGAGAAAAGTTCGACTCTGAAAGGAAATAATTTGTCCCCCTAAAAGGAGTGCCTGCTTTAAAAGGAAAGAATTTGCTCATGTGAAAAAGTATACTCAAAATGGAAATTATTTGCTTCCCTCAGAAAAGAATTTGCTCTCCTGTAAATTGATGTACTGTAAAAAAAAAAAGAAGTTGCTCTCATTGGGAACAAAAGAACTTGCTTTATTGGGAGCAAACTCCTTCTTTATAGAATAGAGCCTTTTGCAGACGAGCTTTGGCGTGCAGAAAAGGAATCAAACAGTCACAACAGTTGCCTCCCTTGCAAAAATGCCAGAAAAGTCTACAAGGTATATCCGTCCCTTAATATATTTGTTGTGTAGTAATAGAATCATTTGATACTGAAGAATAAATCGATAAACAGAGAAGATGCGCAGGCTGATATAAGCCTTATCCATTCGCATATGGTAAACCATAACCATTCACTAAATTACGCATCATTTAACCCTTAAAGCGCCAATCATAACTATTGTCGTCTGCTTTGTCTTCTGCTGGTTTCTTTAAAAGTCATTTCTGCAAACAGTGTGGACCCAGATCAGACTGCTCCTTTGATTTGGGTCCACACTGTTTGCCTATATGCAAAAATAGGTTTGAAAAGGTTGCAAGAATATTCAGCAGACGACATAAACAGACGACATTTTCAGATGCAGGTTTTCTTGGCGCTTTAAGGATTAAAGCCTTTTTTTAAGAAATTAGCCACTCAATGAGAAAATGTATCTTTGTTGTATATGGGAAAAATTCCTGATGAGTCAGCGCGGCATTGTAAGCCGATTTGAGGCTTCTTTATACTTCTACAGTACCAAATAATCCTCAGCTGGAATACACATATTGACAACATAGCAAAAGAGGCAAACAACACCAGAGCATTTCACTTGAGGAATTTGCAAAAATATCCCAGGGAGGCAAATGAGCGCTGCTACAACCCTTGTCCGTCCTATTGTGGAGTATGCCAGTGCTATCTGGGATCCCTTTACAGAAGACACCATTAGAAAACTGGAGATGGTGCAGAGAAGAGCAGCCCGCATGGTCTATGCTGACTACAAAGCAACGTCAAAACTATACTGCAACATCACCAGTGCTCTACCTTACAGACAAACTTATACCAACCATATCAGTTAGAGGCCACAACATGAGGTTACTGGTGCCCTGCAAGAACTGTCGTCTACAAACGCTCCTTCTTCCCAGATGCCATCAGACTTTGGAACAGCCCTCCGCAGTCAGCTGTCCTACCCTTGACAGCTTCAAGAGGGAAATGCAGGGCCTCAGACTTTGTTTGAATCGTACTGGATGTTTTTAATTGTATTGTAAATAGCTCTTTTAAACAATTTCACCTCTTCGTTGGATGTTCCTGCACCACCTATGCGCCAGTACGATGGTACGCCTTTATGAGGTGTCTGTACTGTGATGGAAGAATTCTGTAAGCGGACAGCGAATGCCCCGATGCAACCACAAAGCCTACGCAGGGCCTTTTGCTGTCTGTACGCCCCAGATCACTTTTTTTTCATGGCACGTTCAAATATGTTTTATGCAAATCTAATTTATGTTCAGTCAAGCTTAAAGCAATAGAAAAGACATTTGAGCAGACGAAGCAAAACTTAAGCATGCATCATGTGCGGACAACGACCATCCTGCACACTGACACAGAGTCTCCACTAGTCGAATTAACGCAAAACAGTTGCGGAGCTAAGAAGGAAGCGACATCTGATCGGATGCATAGACTGATCAGTGTCTTCGCGAATGCACATGCCTCATTGTTTGTTTCGCTGTTGCCCGATTCATTTAACCGTTGTTGCTGTGTTTCTATTTTCTAACTAATCAAACCAGCAGAAGATTAATGAAACCGAAATAACAAACAAAGACAAGGTAAATAGGCCCTATGTACATGTACAGCGAAATCCCAGGTCAAAATGCTGTTGTAACGTTGTACGGTTTAATCTGGATATTTGCTGGTTGTAAAAGCATAATAATGCATCCCACTATTCTAAAAGCGTACAAGAAATGAATGCTTTACATGTCATGAGTGCACAGGCCGATCTGAGGCTTCCCTTTTCGTAAATGCTATAAGAGCTGTGTTTATTTGGCTCAGTTCAACCGACGTGAAAATGGGCAAACAAACAAATCAGATGCCTTGTTTCAATCAACTTAAGAAGAAGTATTCTAAGATTGGTAGCAGTTAATCAATTGAAAATTAAACTAATAGTGACGGAAAGCACATTACATGTAGTTTAATATCGACGTCGTTCAAAATTCATCCATTCAGCACAATTGGGACACGAAAAATAAAAACTTAGAATACTTCATATATCACATATTCACAGCTTGCTTAGGGCCTTCCACATCCTTATACACAATAAATGTATTTATCATATGACGTCGCTGTTATTCAGTGGATAACGTAAATTTTGCGGCTGATTAAGAATATCGAACTTGACCTGTATTTTACAATGATATATCCATCTGCAAACTTTCAATAAAATCAATGCATCCCTGCAAAAGTTATTGAGCGGAAACCAATATCAACACGCCAACAAAAACTAAGTCAAAAAGGGTCATAACACAGCCAAAATTTGGCAGGTGATTACCAATATCGAACTTGACCTGTATTTTACGTTGATATAAAGTTCTGCAAAATTGGAATGAAATCAATGCATCCCTTCAAAAGTTATTGAGGGGAAACGAACAACAAAATCTAAGTCGAAAAAGGGCCATAACTCAGCCAAAATTTGGCGGATGATTACCAATATCAAATTTGACCTGTATTTTATAGTGATATAAAGTTCTGCAAAATTTGAATGAAATCCAAACATCCCTTCAAAAGTTATTGAACGGAAACGAAAAGTGTGACGACGCCGCAGCCGCAGCCGACGACGACGACGACGCGGACTAACAACATGATCCCTATGTGTCTGTCATGCTACGCAGGCGACACACAAATCGTATGACCACACGTTACATAACACTTTGGCGGGAACAAGTAACGTCATGACGACGTCCATGTCAACCATGCATTTTCTGTTTGTCAACTTTAACACACCGCTTACCGCGGTACAACGAACCGCGACTGGGTATAAAGAACGCAGTTGAACGGAAAAAAGTGTAACTTCAATGGAAATAGCACATGTTTCGTTTTCTGGTGGTTATGGGATTACAAGAGGTTGTGTTTTTGTTGTTTCGTCCAAATTTTAAGTTATGACACGGTCAAAGAAGGAAAAGCAAAGCTACAATTGAGGCCACAATAGGCTAATTAACAGAACCTCGTTTTAAGGATCTATCAATTAAAAATAAATGGCAAGTACACAGTCATTCTAGGGTTTTTCATGTCTCCAGGTATCGAAGTAAATATACTATTTTTGATAATTCATAAAATCTGTTAGAACAAGAATTGTATAGATTTTTCCTAGTGTACTATCTGGAAACACGGGTACAACTTACCATCAACTGATGCGCTTGTCATCCGAAATTAGAAAGTGTTGAAAGATGTGTTCGCTGACATTTCGTGTAGCTGAGTGCAAGAGCAAATTGTTTATGACATGTATACCCTTCTTTATACATCAGACGCACAATAAACAGTCGCTGTGACCCATAAAGTTTGCATATGGTATACAAAATAACATGAACATGTAAACTATAGAAGTGTACATTTGGTTTAATATCCCAGTTTTAACAAACAGTTTATTATTTCAACTGTCGCGAGCAAAGGTCAGGGCGTCATTTCCAAAGCACATGTTGTTACCCCAGGCGATGAGCTATACTAACTGAGCAAAAACGACTTCCTTGAGACACTGTTTGTTCTCATAGTGCAATCACAAGAATCTGCAAAATAATTTGTCGGTACAGTAGTGACTGAAGATACTTTGCCTGTTTACATTCTGCGAGCAACTAAAGACTTATTCATTATATCAATACGGAAACCAGTGACCTTGGTCTGAGTGCGCGGACTTGCATTTTTTATTGAAGGATTTTTTCTTTTACCACCTCTACTAGCCTAGTTTAACCCTGGGATAGTAACCTTTATCCTCCTTAGGTTATCCTGCAAAGAGATTTATTAAAAGTAAAATATTCTCACGTGTTTGAGGTGTTTGATGTACACTTGTTGTATATGACGTCATGCATGCTGTCTTTAAGATATTGCATGTAACATAACGTCTCTAAACGCCATAATAATTCCATCACAATAGGCCGGACATCAGCAATCGAAATGACTGCATTTAAATCTACGTTCTAGAATTAAAGGTATACAAGAAAAGAATCTGTAATGGGTGTGTCATGAAATATTTTCTACGGTCCTTCTCTCCCTTCATCTGATTCAATAAAGGCAGTTGTCAGTTTCTGGTGTGAGAATGTGCACTGTACTGGTTGGTTTAAACATATTTTATTTGTATAAATTCAATATAATAATATGAATTAGTACAAACATTGATAATTTATACAAATGGGATTCAGAAGAAAGTCAGAAGACTTCTATTAATCTGTATCCCAATGTGTAATCATCAAAGTTTTCAATAACAATAGCAATACGTGATTTGAACAACTTACAGCTTAATTAATTGTACTATTTTACATGTTAAACCATGCATTAAAATAAGGAGAAGAAACGAGAATACGTTGACATTTGTATTCCCTTTATTTCTGCCCTACTAGGTATTTTATTTACCATTGATAACATAATAATCTACTATCTAAATTATATGCATGCTCGTGATTATATGAGATGCTACTGCTCCACAGGGAATGGAGTCTTGATATATTTTCATAAAAGACTATTACACAACAATCGTAATAACTCTAAGACAGAAACAAAATCAAGCCGTCAGGATAACTATATAATGGACCTTCGGTTGACTAGCTTGAAATATCTTATTTTGTTATGTTAAAGCATTGGCTGTTTTATATAATTACAAAATTAGTTTAGTTTATTTTATTTGCTTATCTAATTTCGAAACGTTTAGATTTTAAGATGAAGTTCTGTACTGCTGTAAATATTTGTTGGTTCTGCATTTCATTCAATTCTTGGCTTCCGTAAAGGAGAACATTAAGGGTCGATGTATGGATATGAGTCACTGTGTCCATCATTTCTTGTCTTTGATTGCTAAAACGATTATATTTCAAAAGGAAATGATTTGTGTCTTCGATGGCTCCACAGGCACACAATGGATTGTCTAAAATATTTTTAGAATATAAATGTTTACATAGAGAACTGCATTTTGTTCTCAATCGTGCGTGGTGGATCTGTCCCAGGCGTTCACCAGCAAAGAAAAAAAATGGTGGGTTAGTAATGATACTGTTAAGATGACGTTTAAATACCATTTTGCTAGGTGAGTTGCGCACATTGTCTGGCAACTCATTCGAATCTCTGATAACAGAGGGTAGAAAGGAATTATAGTAAAGTTGTGAATTAGCACGGATAGTATGAAGATTGGCTGCATTACGTAACTGGTAGGTTGTGGTATTTCCAACAGTAGATGGTACAAGAGAATAAAAGTAGGTAGGGGAAAGATTATTTACCATGTTATAGAATACCAACAGCTTATGTTGTTTTGTTTTGTTTTTTTTCATCGAAATGCCAAGGGTTCCCATCCTGTTTCTAAATAAAGAGAATTGATAGATACGAGTTTAGTGGCTCCTGTTACGACTCGGGCTGCTTCATTTTGTATTTTTTTTTTTCAAGTTCGTTTACCTTGTACTGGGTGCAATTATCCCATATAACATCGGCATACTCAAGAATTGGGCGAATAAAAGAGAAGTACTGGTTAACCGCTTATACGATATATAAGCCTGTCCAGGAACTGTTGTTGGGTAAACTGAGCAGCTCGATATGACCAAAATAGTGTTGACTTGGCCGTTAAACTTCAAAACAAACAAGCAAAGGGGGATAGGGGATGGTGGTTTGGTGTATCTTACGTCACTGGGGTGTCCAACTGATATTGGCTTACAGTTGGTCAAGACCTGTTATCCTTGTAGCAGGTAAGGGTAGAGGGAAATGCTTTTATTTCTTCCGTTTCTTAACTTTCATTCCTTTCCCTCTTTCTTCCCTGTCCCTATCTTTCGCTCCGCTACTATCGTTTCAAAATGACCCACAAGGTAGACACGTCGTAAACCTAACACAACCAATCAGTCAAACAAACAAACAAACGTAATGGGTTTGAGGGGTAGACAGGGAAATCCGTCCCTCATCCTTTTACGACCCACGACCCCTAATCTCAATTATCTACCTTGGAAGTTTATACACGGCTTATAGGTTTAAAACCAATCTCTGACATTTGCGTAAGGGGCAAGACTCTTTGGCTCAGCGGTTAGAGCACTGGATTTTCACCCGTGTGGCCCAGTGTCGAATCCCACCATAGCTCGATTTGTTTTGGTCGAATGTTTACCGCTTAGAGCTAGGGATTTACTTCCCACATTACAGGTCCTTGTAAATAAATGTCATTAAACGTGTCACCAGTTATAATTTCTGATTCTGGGTACAAGTGAGCACTTCGTAATTAAAAGATTACCCTATTAAATTCAGAAATATTGCTATGCATGTGTACAGAAATCATTATAATGAGAATTAGAAAGGCATTAAAAAGTATATAACAGTCAAATAAATCGTTTGGAATTTAAAAACAGTATCATTTATCGGGACTTCACAGGCGGAGTAAAGAGTATTGTCTCAGTGCATGAAGATTATAATCCGTGTCTGTTGTTCCCAAACTGTGTTGATTAACCGCGTTATGGTGTATCCTAACCCGTGGTAAGTTGTACCCTAACAAAATATTAAGCTTTGAAACATTCCCGGATTCAATGGACATTGACACTGGGGCTCAAAGAAATGCATCAATGGAGGCTCTTGAGTCACAACAATATATAAATCACTAAAGCATTTGCACAAAAGATGAGTAACGGACAGAAAATATTGACCGAAGTATGCTGGGGTTGGTGAATACACGCATGACGAAAGAAAAAAAAATGTTTTTATTTTCGTTTGTCGTGAATAGATTTCTCTGCAACTGTATCTGTAAAAGGTAATGTTACTTTCCAGCAGTTATGCAAAATAACCATCCAAGAAGATTAGGAATATGGCTAAAATAAATCATTTTCTTACCGAACATATTCTTGTGACGTCATCATTTTCAACTGCGTTCGTTGTACCCAATCGCGTTCGTTGTATCGCGGTAACCGGTGTGTTTAAAGGCGACAAAATCCAATTTAAGATGGTCATATGATAAACAGAATCTTAAACTCGTGTTCATTTCATATGAAATTTATGCAACTCGCCGAAGGCTTGTTTCATAATTTTCATATGAAATGACCACTCGTATAAGATCCTCTAAATATATACTTTGTGTTTTACATTTTGTCTTGGCCTGAGTCACGGTACCGAAGCGTATATGGGCAAACATATTGTAATGCCGTAAATGTTTGAATGCAGCCCAGCAGGCAAACAACATTGAAACAACGTCATTCAAATTTGAACAACGAATCGACGTTGTTTCAACGTTGTGTGCCTGCTGGGACTTGTTCTATGGTCTGATTCAGAGTCGTAATCTACAAAACAAAAACAAAAAAAGGTAAAACAAAAAATAATAAAATGAAAAATAAATAAATAAATAAACTGGTGTGTATTTACATCCAAAACAAATTGTTTCCTATTTATGATCCGATATTGTTTTGCCATACAAATTAACTATTTTAGGTATTAAAATCATTTAACTGTCCACATATGAAGTCTTCGACGTTACACTTACGACGCGTTGTTCGAAAACAACAAAATGGAGTCCAGAAAGGCTACAACAATAAAATACCTTAAACACATTTTTGCGATTTTCTGACTTTTTCTTGGAAATCGTGAAGAAAAAAAAGTGTATTTAAAATATTATTTTTGCTTTTGTAATAAGTGGTTCTTTTTTTGCCGAGAACCGCATATATTTTTGCACTAGAATCTGAAATCCACGTCCACCGAATTCTTCCCTTTAAGAGTAGACTCCTTTTCTGAATGGGGTTTGACGTGCAGGAAACCAAACAGGAAGTTCATAGTTGTCTCCCATGTAAAAATGGCTCAAATCTGCCATGTGTATCGTCAATTTAAAGTAATTCACTGACGTTTTCAGGTTGTCTTCGTAACGTGTTTTCTGACCATCTGCGAGTTGAGAATCTCCAACTAAATGACTTCTTTTGACAACAATTAATCAGACATTCTGGTCACATGGCCAGCTTATCTTAACCCTTTCAACCCTGAAGTGGACTCTTCCATTCTTGAATTTGGACATGTCCACTGATCCAAAATCAAACTCAGTTCCCTGCCATCTCATCAAGATCTACACTGTTTGCACAGGTATCTATTTTGACCTGCCAGGCTGAAAGGGTTGTGTGAGCACAAAAGGTTCTGTATGTAAGACCTTTTTATGCCCTTTGATATACTGAAAGGAAAAAGAAACGCAGGGTAGAATTTTTTCCTTCTTATTTTAACCATTTTTTACGGTGTTTACTATAGCCATACACTTTTACAGATTGTCCTGTGAATGTGAACCGCGGGTATACGAGTCTTTGGTCGATGTGCTATCTACCCAGTGTGTGAAATCATTCAACCGTGCACTACACAGTGCATTGCACGGACAATACGGAAAGCCAAAATTTCGTGCAAAACAAGCATGTTTAAACCTTCAGCACAAGATTTCCTCACACCATGTGGTACACTTCAACGATACACAACGCTCTTCCATTCTTTTACCGATTTTTCTTTTCATTTTTACGCTACTTTGAACTTTTTTTCAATCATGGTACGATTGACTGATGTTCAGAGGGGTAGGGCAATTGAGTTGCTGATGCAGGGTCAGGGGCAACAGCAAGTTGCCAACCATTTTGGGGTTAACGTCTCAACAATTGAACGTCTTGTTAGACGTTTAAGGGAGACAGGGCATTTAGCAGACCGACCGCGGTCTGGGCGTCCACGCGTGACGTCGCGACGTCAAGACAGGACAATCCGTCTGGCATATTTGCGGAATCGTCATCTCACTGCTACCGAAACTGCCCTTAATACAGTAGGTACGCATAATCGACAAATTTCTCCGAAGACTGTTGGAAGTCGATTGCGTGAGATTGGTCTTCGAGCTCGTCGTCCATACGTTAGTCTGCCTCTGACCCAGGCACGTAGGTTGCGTCGTATGGCGTGGTTGACGGCGAATGCGCCCAGGCTATTTCCGATGAGGCAGTGGAGACGAGTTCTTTTTACGGACGAGTCTAGGTTCACTCTCTATCGCGCAGATGGTCGACGTCGTGTGTACCGACGTCGCGGAGAACGCTTTACCAACGCCTGTGTTGTCCAAGGGGATCGGTTTGGGGGTGGCTCCGTTATGGTCTGGGGAGGCATTGCTCACGGGATTAAATCACAGTTGATTATTGTTGCGGGCAATATGACCGCAGTAAGGTATAGGGATGAGATCTTGCGTCCTGTTGCAGTTCCGCTTGTGCAACAACGTAATTTGATTCTGCAGCAGGACAATGCCCGACCACATGTTGCCCGAGTTTGTCAGGATTTCCTGGCAAACAATAACATCGCACCACTAGCATGGCCACCGTACAGTCCAGATTTGACCCCAATAGAGCACATGTGGGATGAGCTGGACAGAAGGGTAAGGAAGCGCCGAAATCGCTTCCCCCCCCCCCGCCCCCCCCCCCCCCCCCCCCCCCCCCCCCCCCCCCCAACTCTCGCACAACTAAGGAATGCGTTGATCGATGAATGGAATAACATCCCGATGCGAACTGTCAATGCTTTAGTTAACTCTAGCCAAAGGAGAATTAGGGCAGCAACGGCAGCAAGAGCGGGGCACACCCGATATTGATTTTCAGTTTGATTTTGATTTCAAGATTTGGGGGGTAGCTACCAATGAACTTCAATAACTCGAGACTTGTTGATCACAAACCAATGAAATTTGGAACTTTTGGTCCATACATGTACCGTTTTGTAAATATAATAAAATATTTAACAAACTTTTTTAACTTGAATGAAATTTAGGAATAAAATTTACCCTGCGTTTCTTTTTCCTTTCAGTATATTTGGTAGCTTCCTCAGACAGCTTGTTTGAAAGTGGGTGAACTTTCTGCTGTTATATTGGTAGATGGTGCATGTAGGAGAATCAGCAGTACAGCCGCCTTTTATACCGTCATGTTTAAATCTGAATCAATTCCTGAAAAAGCACACATGCATTTCTAAGTAGCCTGTAGAAAGCTACACCTGTGTTTGTTAGACTGGCTCCAGTCTCTAGTGACTAAACTTTTCTTATAGTCCCGTTTGATAATCCATTAAAATAAAACTAAAATAACAGCATGGCTATAAATTCAGACATGACATTATTTTGGTTTTATTTTAGTGGATTATCAAACAGGACTATAAGAGTAAATATTTGGTCACTGACAACTGGAGCCAATCTACTGTTTTGGCATGCTTGGCATTTAACTCTTCACCGATTTGAACAGCCATTGACAATATACAAAGACAGTGATTGTATTGACTACTTGCATTTTGTTTTCATTTTTCAATAAGATTGTAGAGTCAGTGTATTTCTTAGAAGCAAGCCCGGCCTTTGTGCATACTGAAGATAAAATCCTAGATCTCCTAGGTTTGTGAGACTTCAGGATTCATGGCATCCTGACTTCAGTCAAAGTGATGCTTTGATTTTCTATCAGCAAAGTTAAGCTTGTTTTATACTCTGTCTGCACCTGTCTGCACCTCGGTTGGGACCTGACGGTCAAATTGTCTCTAATTTGCATGAAATGTCAAGGTCTATTTTCTGGAAAAAATAAGCGAGGAGACAAATTAGATTTTGACATTTCATAAAAAGTGTATCCCGAGGAGACGATTTGCATGAAATGTCAAATTTCTATTTTCTGGGAAAAATAAGCGAGGTATCAATTTACATGAAATGTCAAAGTCTATTTAATGGGAGAAATAAGAAAAAAAAATCAAAATGTCGTCTGCTGATTATTTTACTTAGCATGCTAAGCGTTAAAACCGGTTTGGTCGGGATTGTATCCTTTCAACAAACCCATTTGCTACTGTCTGGAATGCTCTAGGACCTGACATAGTTGTCAAATGAAATAGAACGCATATATCTCCGATTAAATTTCCGTTATTATGATTTGAAGTCATGACAATGCATTCATATTTTCAATGTTATTATACAAATTTACATAGCAAGTATCAGAACTGATAGGGCATGAAGTCTACTGATTAATATCACTTATCTACGTGACTTTATTGCTAAACTGAATACAGTATTAAATTTCTCCCAAACAATAAATTGAGCCGGCGCGCAGCATTTTCTTTAATATTGCATGTGCGCCCAGCGGACTCAGATCAGCCTGCGCTCACGCACAGTCTGATCAGAATCTGCGTTGTCCGCCTGAAGACGCATTGGATCCTCGGCTACCCACAGAGTACCCGACCAAGACTCTGGTCAGGCTGATCTGAGTCTTCGCAGGGCGCACATACAGTCTTGTGGGAAATGCTGTGTCCCGGCTCATTTGTTATAAATATTGCGATATTCTGTCTGGGTTATCAACAAACAAAAGATTCCAATTGCAGGTCTTTGTTTGTTCCAACAATGTGTAGCATTAGGTATGACAGACAGAAAACAATATCAGTTCTCATATAGAAGACAATCAAAGCACTGACAGCACTGGCGGGTCGATCGTCTTTGATTGTAGGCTGGGAAAATGGTCCTGAACAGGGGTTTAAGACTGTTTTGTTCAATCCTTAATTTCCTGTTGTTTAAGTAAACAATGCAGACCCTGATCAGACGCCGCATTCTGCGGTGTCTGATCTGGGACTGCACTGTTTGCCAATGTCCCAAATGTCCAAGTCCAGGTCTTACAGATAACCCTCTATCTATAGCACTCTGACGTCATAGCGACCCGAATAGCGCGGCTATAAACAACCGTTACCTGGATTTCGTACAGGCGAGCGGTTGGATTTCAGTAGTCAATGATAATCACGTAGACACCTATCTTAAGGAAACTTTTGCGTTTGTATACTATCGGTCAATTGTAAACAATCGATCCAAAAATGGGGACAACATAGGAACCGGTCCTTATGCCATATGTAAACTACGACGATCCAGACCAACCTACACGATCCGCATTGTCTTATCAAAAATATAAGTGAAGATACCAAAGAAATGCCACTGTCATGTAGCAAAGCCACCTTCCCGGGCATCAAAACAGAAAGAGAGATGAGGAACAAATTCTGACAAAACAAGCCCATCACGAAAACATGCCTATATAATTTTGACCCCCTCAAACCCCACTTTTATATAGTAAAACTGGGGTTTACAGGGGTATACATTATTTTTCTTATATCTGATCAAAAACATACATTGTGGGTACTCGTTAGAACCGCCTCGGTGAGGCGGTTCTAACGAGTACCCACAATCTATGTTTTGAGCAGAAGTATGAAAAATATCAGAGTTTTTATCTGCAAATTCTCAGTTTTTGGAGGTGAAATTTTCTATACATGTGAATAGGCGTTTTTTCGTAATGGAAGCACAAACAAAGAAGAACTGCAACAGAGGAACCGCCTTGAAACCGTCGATAAGAAAACAAACTGGGGAGCTAAAAGCAGTTTTACTCGCACAATACCTCACACTTTATTATTGCATAAAAAGCAGTGTCGCACGTTATTAACAGCTGTGCATTAATCAGCGAAAAGCCGTGTATTAACAAGGCAATTCACGCGCTGTTAATGCACGGCTACGAAACTTTCAATATGCTCGTACCGGGGCCACAGAATTGCTGCCGTCACGAGATGTGTACTGCCCGGCCCTAGAACGAGCATAGTAAGTGGAAATTACGTTCGCGAGACATCGATGAAAAGGCGAAACAAAGAAGTGCAAAAATAACGCGAAATGTAGCAAATGTTTTCAGTTTTTATGCAATAATAGCGATCGAACATGGTTTTTCAATGCATTAACATTCGCCAGGTCCCTAGGGAGCTGTTGAAAACCGCGGCCTTCGGCCTCGGTTTTCAACACCTCCCACGGGACCTGGCTAATGTTAATGCATGGAAAACCATGCTTGATCCCTATATTCTGATGCAGCTCCAAATTACAAACATGTTCGCCCCGCATAGGGGCCTCTACATTATCCATGAAACACGACAGTGAAATATAAATAATCACAATCAAAAACACTGTGATGATACAAAGCGAAGGGCTCAATGGCAGCCTCAAGCAAGAACACAAGAAAACCACAAACAGGACCACGATGGACCCGATCACAGACATTGATAGTCAGGCACCAACCACATGAAGCAGATTGAGGAGGGAGACGTCATTTAGTCTGAGGACCGACCCACCGTCGAACAATTAAAGAGGGAAAGAAAAGTCACCAACCATAATTGGGTTAACAACATGCATGCTGTTTGTTACTGAATATCCATGTTGTAACCTATCCCTTAGACTGGCTCCAGTCTCCAGTGACTACAAATTTATTCTTATAATCCTGTTGATAATCCAGTAAAATAAAACCAAAATAATATCATGACTATAAAGGCTGGCCTAATGACCAGCTAATGATATTTGTATCAGCATTTATAGTCATGATAGACTACATATCTTCTTGTGTTCTGTGTTCTGTGTTTATCGATATTATATTCAGTATCAGGCACAAATGGGTTAAGGTACTGTTTAGCGTCAGTTATGGTTTTGCATGCTAATTTCGTACTTTTTTCATGCTGGTAGTAAGCAAACAATTCATAGTCATCACTCGAGTCTTGGCTGTTGCGGAAGCAAACAGTTCTAAGCCATATAATGAATTGATTCATTACATGTTTAGTCTTAAGGGGACTGGATACACTTAATATATTTTTCGCCATTTTGTACACGGGAGACGAATTTGGTGACTTCCTGTTAGCTTTCCTTTACACGAAGTCCCTTCTGAAAAGGGGTTACTGTGTAAGGAAACACTTTGCTCCCACTAGGAACACATTCTTTCTTTTTAGGATAGACCCCTTTTCAAAAGGGGACAAACAATTTTGAAAGAGTTGCCTGCCCTGAAAGTGCATCACTTTCCTTTAAATATCAGCAAGGTGCTCGATACCTTTGAAATGCTAGGAAAGTTCTGAGAAATTGTGGTTTTTGTGCTATATCTATATATTATTACTGGACTAAAGGTACTTGAATTTCTTTTGGTTTAACCCTATCAATCCTGCAGACCATAACAGATACATTTGCAAACAGCGTAGATATAGATAAGACGGCTCGTATTGAGCCGTCTCATCAGGATCTACAGTGTTTGCCATCCTGTTTTGGTTTTTGACTGACAACCCCATTTTGCAACAGTGAACATGTCCAATAAAGAGCAAATAATAACAAAGAGTTTGAACCCTTTTAGCTTAGTAGACCAAAACAAATGCTTATGCAAACAGCGTATATCCGGATGAGCCGTCTCATCATGTTCTACACTGTTTGCCATTCGGTTCTAGATTTTTTTCTGATTTCCCTATTTGCAACAATGAAAGTGTCCAAATTCAAAAGTGGAAGAGTCCTTTGCAGAAACTCAGGAATGAAAAGGTTTTTGGATCTAGAACAGATAAATCACTGCAAGACAATTTGTTAAGATGATATGATTTAATCGAAACATTTTTTTTTGCAATGTAAGGATTTGGTTCAAGGTCAGCCGTAATTTGTTTTGCATTTTGTTTCCGGAAGGTTCATGTGAAAGGTCAACCGGAACACACACATGTCTGCTTTGTTTACGCTGTAGAGGACACCTAACAAAAACAATTTAAAGAAAGTTTCTTTCAATTTCTGGGTAAAAAGGATTTTGTACCGTGTTGCAGTTGGCTCCTCTCTTAACTCGAAAGTTATACTTTAGTTTGAAGTCCTGAAAGCAGCAAGCTTCGATATAGAAAAATATAACTCTCAAATGACTGAATGTTAGTTTAGCCTGAAGCAGCCTTAAGTGTAAAAGCTTATACGGTAGCGGCGAGAATAATGAAATTAGATTAATATCAAATCTTAAAATGAAGTGGCCACACAGGTTGACGAAGAAAAATATATTATCTTTAGTGTAATAGGGTAATGAATGAGTTATAAAGTATATTTTTTATATGTTATGAGCTTTCAAGGTGGTTTTGCTTATTTTTATCATTTATAAAACAAACATGCTTTTATTATGCGATGCATATTGTATCGCATAATAAAAGCATGTTTTTTTTTTTTTTTTTTTTTTTTTTTCTACTGCCAAATGGCGGTTTGTCGGCTTTTTGCTGTACAACTATAGCATTCCTAAGCGGGAAAGTTCAGCTAAACATAATTGAAGATACCCAGGAAATGCCTTAATCATGACGCTTGACCTTCCCGGGGCACCGAAAGAATTAGAGATGAGAAACAAACAATGACAAAGAAAAATTGTCGCATAGGAAACCATAGAGCACAAAAAAGAAGAACTGTAACAAAGGAACCAACTTGGCACGGTTAGAAGAAAAACTGCTAGGGTGGGGATTAAACCAGTTTTACTCGCGCTAAACCATACCCTTACATCATGAAAACACGCCTATAAAATTTTGACCCCTTTTGACCCCACTTTTATATATTAAAACTGGGGTTTACAGGGGTATACATTATTTTCTTATTTCTGCTCAAAGATATAGATTGTGGGTACTCGTTAGAACCGCCTCGAGGCGGTTCTAACGAGTACCCACAATCTATGTTTTGAGCAGATATATGAAAAACATCAGAATTTTTATCTGAAAATTTTCAGGTTTTTTTGTTGGCGAAATTTTCAATATATTTGAATAGGCGTGTTTTCGTAATGAATTCTGATGCAGCTCCAAACTAAAAACATATGTTCGATCCGCATAGGGGTCCTCTGTCTTATCAGCGAAACAGCACACTGAAATACAAATAATCACAAACGCAAAGATCAAACAAAGCAAAGGGTTCATCAACGCCAAATCACAAAACAGAAAACACAAACACGACCACAATGGACCCAATCGAAATGTGTAGAACAAGGTATCGCGCCATAGAATACAGAGACTGAACATGGTCTGCACTGTTTGTCATAAATTGCCGTCTTAGTAGTATTATACCATTGCGACTTGTATGAAGGAAGCGTCCATTCAGTATGTGTAGGACGTAATGGGTTAGTTATATACCTCCATACTGAGATATTTTTTTCCAACAAAAATGTGCACAAGTCTTCACAGCATATGTGTTCGCTAAGAAATAAGAGAACAATATTTACTTGGACAACGAACCCTTGTTACAAACAGCATTTGTCCCAAAGATGTTGCCATTTATATGAATTTGTTGTTCTAAAGCATTACGAAAACACGCCTATTCAAATATATTAAAAATTTCATCACCAAAAATTGAAAGTTTTCCGATAAAAATTCTGATAGTTTTCATATTTCTGCTTAAAACATAGATTGTGGGTACTCGTTAGAACCGCCTCGGCGAGGCGGTTCTAACGAGTACCCACAATCTATGATTTTAAACAGAAATAAGGCAAATAATGTATACCCCTGTGAACCCCAGTTTTACTATATAAAAGTGGGGTTTAAGGGGGTCAATATTATATAGGCATGTTTTCGTGATGGAATCCTTAATTAGCAGAATGATATGTAAGAAAGATTTTGTTTTATTCTTATTTCCTTGTAGAACTTACGCTTTGGATATTTGATAGAATCGATTCTAACAAATATCCAAAACATATGTTCTTGAAGTTTTTAAAACAACGTTCTTACATATTTTTGACTGCTTGTCACCTCTAGAGCAAGGTTTCGTGTCACTCAAATTATCGTTATAACGAATGTTGTCGTTTTATCGAGTGTCGGTAAAAAGAGGGTTGACTGTATAACTATCTTCGAACATAAAGTCGCTTTAGTTGGTATTGCCAGACAGTGCAGCGCTTACCAGTAACAGTAAGCATTTATACAATCAAATTGCACGATTTCCATATATCAGTTCAAAGTTTCCCATGTTTAAGCTGTTCCGCAATTGGCAATAATACTTTGTTTAGTATTGGTAGCCTGTTATATGCTGTCAATATCGCCACTGTCCGTAAAACGTTTTGTACGCTTTTTGAGAAAGTTTTATTACATTAATTAATGCGGTTCTGCAGTCAACTGCTCCTAAAGAAATGCCATTGGGAAGGCAACAATTGCCAACAACTGGAATACAAGAGCAAACGTCTTCCTTTTGTTTATAGTGACAGCCACATCGGATAACAATGTCCGATTACTTGAAAACAAAATGCTCACTCTGCCAGTCCGTAAGACGCATGTACACATGTAAAACATATTATGATAAATAATAAAATAAAATGTTTCAAATAAATAAAATAATTTATCAAATTCTGTTTTTTTTATAAAAACAGCAAGCCGAGATTTGCTGGTCGTGTTACTGACCGCAGATACACGTTGATATAAGTTATTATAACTTGGTTTGTCTAAGACCTATTTCTGTGCAAAATTAATAGCTTATCAACACTTGAATTTGAAAACTATCATAATACGCTTGCCTGCTGGGACGACTTGATATTTCGCTCTATCTATACAATTTTCCACAGGAAGAGCATCCAGTAATAATATATATTTCGAATATTAGCTGAAGCCATTGACATGAAGTTAAACTGAAAATGATGATAAACATTACTGACTGACCACATAACCGATTAGACTAAAATGAAGCAATATATTCACCAATATCAGTGCAATAACCCTTTTATTATACAGCTATAAATATTTTGCGCCACTAACAGTTGTTTGTAGCCTAAGAATAGCCGTTTTTATTACCTAAATTCAGAGGCTGCACAAATGCGTGACAGATAATGACATGACGCCATTGCCCTAAGACGTCATCACAAGCAATGTCATATAACGATACCATTCAAAGGCATCCGAGTATGCGTGCACTATGAAATAAGCATGCTGATAAGCAGATATATCTGCACGCTTGCTTCCCATATTTTCAGCAGTTGTAGCTATATGATAAGGGCTAACATTACCGTATTTACCGTATGTATTCGGACAAAAAGGCCTGAGAAAATAACCTTAAAACATCCATAAATATCTGTTTCTTGGGCTATCCTGATAATTTCCTAAGGACTCAAAAACGAGTACGAATTAGTCATGGCAAACGAGCCATCGGTGCTCGAGTCATTGAGGCTTATTTTAAATAGTTGAAACATTATTCCTTAATACTAAATCCCCAATCACAACTGCAACCGACGACACTTTATTATTATTATTATCATTATTATTATTATTATTATTATTATAAAATAATAAGCAAACGATTCACATGAAATGTCAATACTTAATTTTCTATGAAAAAAAAAAACAAAACAAAAAAAAAACTAGATTATCATCTGCTACCAATTTTGCTTTAATGGTTAAAAGTATGAGATTGGTGCAACTGCCCTACATTCTGTAAACTATTAAAATTCGCCTGAAACAGCATTCTGGTGTTGCACGTTAGAATAAAGCTGTCAAATTATTTTTGTATTCATAACATGCCGACATTTTAGTGTAGAATAAATCAACTATCGCTAAATCTTTCCTGCTCTATAAATTAAGTAAACACTTATGGTTGTCATTTGTAAGTGAATTGTCTTCCCAGGTGTTGAAAACTTCTGTCTTTTATGTCTGTTGCAAATGGTCCGTTACTGTGAATGATTTATACAACGACTTTAATATTTCTCACCATAACTTTTGTATCTCCCTACTGTCTTACTTTGCAGTGTAAGGAAGGTGTTAGAGGTCAGGCCACTAGGTTATAAAACTTTTTTTGTATGCTGAACTCAGCTGAGCATGATATTTTCTATGGTAATAGAGATGAAAATGCCAACAAGAGTTGTTGGCATTTTCCTATTAACAGGCAGAGACATTTTCATGCTCAGTTATGTTTAGCAAGAAATAATTTGCAGTTGTTAATAATTTGAGATTTATTAGCAGGACGAATTTCATGCTCAGCTAAATCAGGTCAAGAATGTTCGAAGTCCCACCAAATAATGATGGTCACATGGAAGTATATCTTTTTACCACTTTGTCCCACTAAAAGGATTTTAATTTTCAGCTTCAGATTTTAGTACAAAATTTATAGTCTAAGAGAATTAATATGTAGTAAGGGGAGAGATTGTCTTAGCAATAAATAAGTTTTTCTGAGTCAGTCAGTTTTAACTTGCCTTTGTGTGGTTTATTTCGGTTCAGTCGCGAGTGCTCGTTGTTGTGAACATCTACCTGATATCTTCGATATTGTCCTTTACCACATGGCAGATGGTTGAACACTTGCCATTACAAAAACACGCCTATTCAAATACACTGAAAATTTTACCACCAAAAATGGCAATTTTTCAGATAAAAAATTCTGAGTACCCACAAGCTATGTTTTTGAGCAGAAATAAGAAAAATAATGTATATCCCTGTAAACCCCAATTTTACTATATAAAAGTGGGGTTTAAGGGGGTCAAAATTATATAGGCGTGTTTTCGTGATGCCTTTTACCGATATATGGTTTTAATTCAATTTCTTAAAAATACTTTGGATGTAGTGCTGCTGAAAAAAACATACGTGTACACAGCACAACCAGTAATAACGTCGTTTCCACGTCGCTGCGATAATTGGTATTACGACGTTATGTATTTGCTACGCGGTTACGTTTACATGGACTTGTCCGCGAGAGAATTATTAGTTCAGTATTTAGTCCCTAGATGCTGGCGTCGGTACTTCGGTTCTGCTATCAGTGCTTTTGGTACTGAAATGAGATTTTCCGTAATGAAATCTTCAGTATCCGCGTCAGGACGCTTTGGATCCTTGCTACCCATAGAATTCCCTGTAAAGACTCTGATCAGACTGTACGGATGTGCAGGCTGATCTGAATCTTCGCTGGGGACACATGCAATTTTGTTGGATATGCTGTGTTATAATGTATACCCCTGTAAACTCCAATTGTAATATATAAAAGTGGGGTTTAAGGGGGTCAAAAATATATAGGTATGTTTTCGTGATGAAATTATAATTTTCAAGAGGTGTATAGAAGCCAAAGCGCATAAAAGAGCTGGAAATAAGTCAATAGTAGAGTATTTGAGAAAGTTCAGTATCCTTACTATGTATACATGGTCAACGAATAGAATATTTCCCACATAATTAACTTAATCGTTATACTAACATAGCAGGCAACATCTGTACATTATTGGTAAATAAGGGTTAGCGTATTTATTTTGATTGGCATTACAAATATATCCACGATTACTGCCTGTTAACATTCCCAGCGTCCTTTCTTCCGACGCACAATATTTACCTAAAATGTTCGGACAGTTTTGCCTGAGCAAACGGTGTAGAACCAGATTAAACAGTCTGATCATGTTCTACACTGCTTGTCATTCAATCAACATGTTTTTGAAAAATTGCTTGGAAGTTATATGGCACTGTTAAGCGTCATGGATAAATAAGATAAGAGCTTAAGGTATCCGAACAGTTCGATTATTTACGGTAATTCTTTGTTCATACTAGCATTTGTTTTATCTGCATTATTATTAGATATCTCGTCTAATTTCTCATTTTCTAATTTTCCAATATAAATTTCATAATTTCAGTCGGCGGAAAGGACATCAGTTTCTACAAGTAAGAAATATTTTCCGGAACGTCCTTTCACGCATCTATTTTAACCCTTAAAGCGCCAGTCACAAATCCAGTAGACGACACTTTAACTTTTTTGTCTGGTTTTATTGCTTCTGATAAAAGAATAGAATGTTGTCTGCTTTTAACATAACTGAACTGTTTGAGGTGAGATGCACTGATGATTCTAATGGTTATCCTTAGAAAGAGCCATAACAGTTTCTTCTCGAAAACGAAAGAAGTGGTTTCCAACTACTTTCATTTTAAGTGTGTCCGTTTCCCTTAAGTATTACAGGTTATATTCAAACATATATCAAATTTGCTTCAGATCTGTGGCTTCAGATCATCACTGAACCTTTTGTTTTGTTAAATTATAGCGCGTTGATTATATGTGTTTCACTGTGATGTTTCACAGATGGATAGAGGAACCCTACGCGGACTTGCACAGATGAGGTTGAGGGACTCTATGCGGACCGAACATATATTTGTAATTCGGACTTGCATCAGAATTAAGGGTTTCGCACGAGTAAAACTGATTTAAGCCCCACCCCATGGGGTTTTGTCATTAGATGTTCCTCATCTCTCCTTCTTTTGGAGCCTCGTGGGGGTGGTGGGGCGTTCTTCGTGATTGTGACAATTCCTGGTTATCTTAAACTTATATTTTTGCGCATATTGACATTACGGACACAAATACACGTTCTTATGCACGATAATATACGTTAAGATTATAAAATGTTCGCATTAAAATATTTCTGTCACAGGCGAGTTTTATATGCGTTTTATTTCAAACTAAACCTGCTTACAAAGGTCTGGTGATTACAATTTCGGATGGTTTCAAGTCTGGTAGGTTTAATGTTGACACTTTAACAATGTATCAAAACTTGTCAACCGGACTGTACATTACTGGTACATGGTATGATTTGTCACATTTCATTCGAAAGCTCAATCTCGAGGTACTTGTACAAATTAAAGAAGCAGTCGACATGTATGCCTCGTTTATTTTTCATTTTCTACAAAAACTTAACTGTAGGAAGCTTCTATGCAAACCGCAAAATTCCGTTTACTGGAACCTAGGGAGAAGATTAGGGTACTGTAAAACTGGTGTATGTCCCCACGGTGTTTAGTAATGCTAACCTTTCTTAGGTGGAGGTTCTTACATTGCACGTTTTTTGTTCTTTTTTACTTGTATTACTTTACTTTATGGCCCATGTCTGTGGAGTTAATTTTGTTTCATCCTGCTTGGTACCTTATTCTAGTATTTATTCTTTCTTATCTAGCTTTGTGATCGCCAAGCCTGAGTCACTTGGCTAGTCGTTTGATTATCTGTCCTGTTTGCGGACGCTCATTTATACTTTAATTATATCACGAAAAGATGCCTATATAATATTGACTCCCTTAAACCCCACCTTTAAATAGTAAAACTTGGGTTCACAGGGGTATATATTATTTTTATTATTTCTGCTTAAAAAACATAGATTGTGGGTACTCGTTAGAACCTCCTGTCCAAGACGGTTCTAACGAGTACCCACAATCTTTGTTTTGAGCAGAAATATGGAAAAGATCAGAATTTTTCTATCTTAAAATTTTCAGTTTTTTTGAGGTGAAATTTTCTATATATTTGAATAGGCGTATTTTCGTAATGTCTGGGTATCTTAACTCCTTACCGTACTTATATTGAATTTGAACCCGTGTACGGAAAGGCAAATAGTACATGTTTGAATAAACTGTCTTATAGTAGCAGTTTGATTTGGGTTGTTTGCACAAGCCTGTCAATCTGATTATTTAGGGTAGATACGGAAGGATAAACTGAGTGAACAACGCATGGTCATGGTCTGCTATGGTTGCCATTTTGTCTAAAAATATTTAGATACGCCACCAGGTAATCAAATGGACTTAATCAAAATTTAAGATCAGTAGCGAAAGCAGTTACGGGATTCATTACACTAATTCTACGGTCTAATGTACCTTCTGTGGTGGTATATACGATCAGCCTTTCATTAATTTTACCACGTTTACCCCAAGTATCCGGCACTTAAAACTCGTTAATCTTACGTGTCCCAAATTTTGATCTAATCCATTTTAGTGCATGTTAATGCGCTTGAAACTTGCTGGATGAGTGGGAATCATTACAAAAACACGCCTATTTAAATATATAGAAAATTTCACCTCCAAAAACTGAACATTTTCGGATAAAAATCTCAGATATTTTTACATATTTCTGCTCAAAACATGGATTGTGGTACTCGTTAGAACCGCCTCGCCGAGGCGGTTCTAACGATTACCCACAATCCATGTTTTAAGCAGAAATAAGAAAAATGATGTATACCCCTGTAAACCCCAGTTTTACTATATAAAAGTGGGGTTTAAGGGGGTCAAAATTATATAGGCGTGTTTTCGTGATGTAATGCCGACCAGACGGCGCGTTCTGCGGCGTCCGGTCTGGGTGTACACTTATTGCTAATGCCTGTATCCAAATAATTAGAATATATATATATATCGATACTACATTTTCTGCCGCAAAACTTCAGATAGTGTATTAAAATAAATGAAAGATAAGTAAAACCATTAATATTTTATGGATCTGAAAAAAGCATTGTCTATGATTTTGCACATACATCTTCATTCTTTTTACATCATTATTTAAGCGGAATTGATGCACTCGATAGATATTTCCCCTTCCGCCAAGGGAGATAACTTTGTGACCATTATGTTTTACTGTATACCCAGCCCCTTCTGAAAAGGGATCCACTCTATAACAAAAGAATTTCATTCCAAAAGAAGGAAACTCTTTTCTTTTATATTAGAGCCCTTTTCCAAAGACAGCAAAAAACAATTTTGACAGAGTTATCCCCCTTGAAAGTGTATTGATTTCCCTTATTTAAAATAAAAGGTATCAATTATATACAGTAACTCGAACACCGATGGATCGTTCATCATTGCTGGTTCGAACTCGTTTGTCAGTCCCTAGGGAATTCTTTCCATAGATAAGAAAAAAAAATATTTAGGGCCTTTTAGGGATTGTTTTTATTTTATCATGGAAATGTATGTTGTATGTGCTCATCGAGACGATTCCAATGAGCACACTCAACATACCATTTTCTTATAGAAGATCGAAAAGACATCACTAATTTATCCCCAGTTTCCTCCTGACCTGGGCGCTTCGATTAACCTTCAGAGGCTTGAACTACGCATATCTAGAAAAAAATCCAGGGTCCCAAAAATGTTCAAGCTATCAAGTTCGTGTAGATTAAAGCGTTTGGCTTCAGCTTATTTTTGATAGATTCCTAGTACACGATTTAGTTATAGGAACTTGGCTATCGTAATAAAATTACTCGTTCTAAATGTGGTGTAACAAACTGTAAGAAACATAAACATGATATCACTAACAGATTTTATGATACAAATACGAGATATTCATGTTTTATATTCTCAATATATTTACGCTTCATTTTATTTCAAAGTAGTAAATCATATCTGTACAGAAATAAAACTTATGTCTGGATAGGTTTTATTACTTGAAAGACATTTAATACGTCTCGCCCTAAACATACGCCGACAATCCATTTGATCCACAGGATTGCTAAAACAGAAAAAAAGCAATAACGCACTTCTGTTAAATTACCAGGTTTTTCTTATTCTTCACAATCATATTCCCTGCCTAAGCATTTCCGCCAACATCTTCAAGGAAAATTTCTTTGTGACTTCCTGTTTGTTCACCGAGTCGTTAAAATCCAAATAACGAAGTTCTATTACAAAGACTTTATTGAGAGTCTTACATGGTTGGCGCCTAATTATCAATGTCTGCGGTCGCGTCCATCGTATTACTTTTTGAGGTTTTCTTGTGTTCTGGCTTCAGATCGCCACTGAACCATTTGCCTTGTTTCATCACAGTGGCTTTGAATATATTTGTTTCATTTCTGATGTTTCACAGATGAGGTAGAGGACCCCTATGCGGACCGAACATATATTTGTACTTTGGAGCTGTATCAAAATTAAGGGAGGAATTTCGCGAATAACACAATTGGCCGTTCCAAGGTGGTTCCTTTGTTGCAGTTCTTCTTTGTTTGAGCATCGGTGGTTTCTTATGTAACGGATTTTTTTTCATAATTTGTTCCTCATCTCGCGGTTTTTTTTTTTTTTTTTTTTTTTTTTTCGTACCTCGAGAAAGCTGTGTAATTATAATATATTTTTTGTGTATCTTCGCCTCTAATCTAGTTATCGTTGGCGAAAATTGCCATTAAATATCACAATGTCATTGACAGCGTAACATCAAGGTACCACAACGACCATGTCACATACCTGTAAAAGTTGAATTGGCGTTAGTACGAACCACGCTAGATGAATAAGTAATATAACAGGCCGCAGGTCATGCAGCATAGATCTGGCCCCGAGAAATAAAACTTTTTTCTTTATGCTCAACACAGTCGAATATGAAAAATTCTCTGCTAATAACAATAGTTGGCATTTTCATATTTATAAACAGAGAAATTTTCATGCTCAGCAATTTTTAGAAAGAAAGAATTTATAATGCATCAGGAAAACATGCTATAAAATTTTGACCCTCTTAAATCCCACTTTTATACAGAAAAACTGGGGTTTACAGGGGTATACATTATTTTTCTTATTTCTGCTCAAAAACATAGATTGTGGGTACTCGTTAGAACCCCCTCACCAAGGCAGTTCTAATGAGTACCCACAATCTAGTTTTGAGTAGAAATATGAAAAATATTAGACTTTTTTTATCTGAAAATTTTTAGTTTTTGGAAGTGAAATTTTCTATATATTTGAATAGGCGTGTTTTCATAATGATTTGTAATTTCAGATTTATTAGCAGGACAGGCTCAGCTGGGTTGAGCATGAAAAAAGTTTTATTACCTCGGGGCCTGAAGATGGCAGCACAGTTGGTGATACTACTATAACTCTGGCTTAGCGCTTCTCGAGATCCCGCTGTATTCTCCGTTCTTTGAAGGCAAACGAGCCTTTTCTGACGATGCCATGCCATATTGAACAATATTGCGCAGTTCTCACTCAAGAAACGGGAGATGTAATATCGCCATTGCGTGAAATTTTAGGCTATTTCAGAATGGTCCTTCTGTCCATTTTTTGAGCGTTGTACCTTTTCAAGTAGTCTCGCCCCAGACCCTTTCTTTATTTTTCTTTTCTTTCTTTTTCTTCTTTTTTTTTTAGGGGACACAACACGTGTATAGCTTGTAAAGTTTTTGTTTACTTCAGTCCCTTGGCTAGAAAGAAAGGTTTTTGTTCAGCCATAGGTAACTTGAAGTTGGATTAAAGAGGATCATGATAAAAAAATAATGTAGAGAAAGAGAGAAATAGATATAAAACAAAAACGACTGGCGCCAGTCTACTTTTCAAGTTCCATGAAGAAGATTGTTTTTGCAACCAGTCATCTAGTGCTCTGGTTATTTAGCCATCCCTTCTTATAAATAGTTATTACTGTCCTTTTTAAGACTTCTATATCTGATATGCTGTCCGGCCACTTGATCATTGGTATCTTCCTCAGACGGTTTGTGTGGAAGTGGTTATGTTTTCTGAAATATATTTGATGGACTGTCCGTGTATCACAAATATATAGAAGATCCGGTAGCACAACGGCCTTATATACCTTCAGCTTGTTTAACCAGTCGATTTTTTTACGAGATAGCCAAATGAAGGGTGCACCTGCTTTTGGCGATCCTTAACCTCATCATCAAAGCATACAGCCATTGCAGTGTGCTTCAGATATAGTGCATCTTTCGACGACTAGCAATTTCTCACCTTTCTTTGAAATTGAATGCAAAGTCTATGGTATTCCAGGCGCCGTCCGGTAAAAAACATCAGTGCTGAGTCGTGAGACACAATCTAAGTTTCCTTCCATTTTTGACCCATTTTAAAATGTCTGGCGTTCCATAAGAGGGACGTTGACGAACAATGTAGACCCAGATCAGACGCTGCAAAATGCCAACATTGTTTGCCAACGTCCCTGAAAAGGGTCTACACGGTTTGCATTAAGTACATATATTTCTATAATAAACAATAATAATAAAACCAAACCAGAGACACCTTCCAATAGAATAGGATAGAAAGAAGTAGAAGAATGCATCAGGTATCGAAGCAGTTTTGTCATGCCATCAGCAAAGAGCAGCTCATCTGCTATTTCTGTCCACGCCTTGGTTAAGGCCTGTAATTATCGTAGTGTGAGCAAACAGCTAACAAAGCAATATCAAATGAAAATTGTTAAGGGGAAACGTGCCTTCGAACATGCGCAAAATGTACAGATTCAGATCATACTGCGCTTGCGCAAAGTATCATCTGGAACTTTGCCCTCTAATCATACATTTTGTAGTAGCCAATGGTTCTGTTAGCGGACTGATCTAGGCTTTTCGCCGTCCGCATATGCCCGAAGACACGTTTTGCATGGCGTGGCCCAAATACGCTGTCTTTTCTCAAGCTCTAGGCCCAGTTGCTCAAAACTAACGATGACGTTACTTAACGTATCGTTAAAACTTTGGTTATTAAATATGGCATTTACGCTAATATTTTTGCTGAAAAAATATGATTTGTAAAAGCTACTCACATTTTTTTCAGCAAAAATACCTGTGAATTAGATATTGTAGTTACTAGAACATTTAACATTTTGACCACTAACGAGCTCTTTAAGCTTTGAAAAACTGGGCCCTGAAATACAAATGCTAGTATAGCAGAGAACACCATGATGACGAGTGACTTTGATAGCATACAATCTTCCTACATTGCATTGACTGCATTGAAACAGTAAGAGAATTAATTCAGTATCATTTAAGGCACGGACAAGCATTCCGTCATTGAATTGCCAAGCAACTGCGATTAACCTGCCTGAGCCAGCATACTTTACCATCACAGCGGGCACATGGCAGTGATATAATTTGCAAGAGGCCAGTCTGACTGACTGTGCCAAAGCCTTTGGTTAGATCAATGAATGTCATGTGGCAGTCAACCTGCTGTTGCAACACTTCTAGGACTTGTCCTGAAAATAATATCAACGCTTCCTGTGTACTTCCTCAATTAACACTGACTTTTATGTGGAAACTACCAGTGCCACAAACAGCTGTGTTTCATTGGACACCATAAGAATTCATTATCACAATTATAGGCAATTCTTTAATAAATTGGCTTTCGTTTGTATGATTGTCTCCCTATGTGTACTAGTTAAGGTTTCCTGTTTGTATTTCATTAAATACATTTTGTTTTTAAATCTTACTTAATATAACAAATACATTTCGCATGCGTCTTTTCGGTTCACACAGAGACACTGGATTTATGCTTTGTTCACATATTGGTTTTAACATATTTATTATTCCAAATACAAATTAAACATAATACATTTTCATTCATATTAGCATTAAGATGAGAACGAAAGCAGAAGCTTGTTACTTTCTTCATGATAACTATTATTGGGCGCAAACGATGGCATCATATGTACCAAGGTTTTTAGCAGTATAGCTTAAATGCATATTATACTGAAGTCGACTTGAATGTGAATGGAAGGATGATTGATTGTTTTAGGGTTTAACGACACGTCAACCCCTGTTGGTCATTTTGTGTCGTCTCCCAGAGAAAGGAAGAAAAAAGTTAGAAGAGATTGTAGAGCATATGAAAGATAGGGACAGGGAAGAAAGATGAACATGAATGAAAGGAAAGAACAGAAGAAATAAAAACATTTCTCTCTACCCTTACCTGCTACAAGGATAGCAAGTCTTGCCCAACTCTAAGCCAATAACAGTTGGACGCCTGATGACGTAAGATACACGACACCTTTGCTACACCCGACCACCCCCTATGAATGGAAGGAATAATATTGCGTTGAACGTGCTTGTGAATCAGCATGTAACGTTTACCAATTACCACAACATTTCTCGAATGTCTTCTAAGGCAATACTGATGTTTATTAAAAGTGAATAATAGCATTGATCCTCTCAAGGCAAAACAGTCTTCAAAGGAAACACTGATGTTTATTATAGCTGCAATGACTGCAGTTTTGCTCATCTCAACAGCTTTATGTGCACACTCACTCCATTTCGACTCATCTACGTCATATATATATTCTTTATTGAGCAATAACCTTCATGCTGGAGACATGGTAGAACCCAGTACATAATCAAATGGGCCCTGATTCCTTATGCAAACAACAAATGCACATATCAGTCTGCGCATCTTTAGTGTCCTCTCTGTCTGCGGATATGTTTATGAAATTCATTGGGTCCGTGAGAAGCCAACGTAATCCTTGTTCGGACTGTGCTAAAACCAAGGCTGATCACAGCATCCTTCCACGCATATGGCATAAGAAAATTTCCTTGCGTTCAGTGTTACGTGAATGAAAGGTGTAATTATATAATGTTATGAAGGTTTTATGTCTCTTATATGCAGCAGAACGGCAGTGAAAGCATATGCCTTTGAAGTGTTATTCTTCTGACGTTCATTTGCATGTAAAATATGATTGCCGAAACTAGAGAAAAAGGTCCATTTGGAAAGCAGAGATCAAGGAAATCTTGTGTCGATTTGCAGAATGCTTCGACGAAAAGCGAATAAAAGTCTAAAAGATTGCCTTTAGAAACAAAGAACACATTACAGATAGAAAATGGGAGTCTCGGTTTTATTGGGACTCTTCGTAATCAGTAATGAAGTTTGCAACATTGCTTATTTCCTTTAGCGTATACATGAGCAGAACTCCATTTTCAAAGATACCACAATGGTATCTTAGACACAGGACTAGAAATAATAACTGTAGTCCTCAAAATTGGACACCATGTTCTTTACAGGAAATCTATCTCTGAGTCGCCAGTTTGGAACAAATAAACATGCAGAGAAAGGAATCAGTTCTGTAATCCTTTCACCAAGATGCGTTTGATACTATTTCTAATGCATAATTATAGTTAGGCACACATTTATTTGCAAATTTGGGCGTCATGTAAGCAGTAAGAAATGCAAGAAAGCCATTTACATGAACGAAGCATTTTGTTTGCTAACTAGACTGCAAAAAGGACAAATTTGAGACAGATCATTTGACTATAGCTATGCCAAATCAAAAAGCTCTGAAAACCACGCGCATCCGTATCTCAGAGAACCACATATACAACCGTTAAATAAAAGTCTAATCGGTTGGTATGTCAAGTCATTCGTAAGACCAAACACAATATACGAGTTGTAGAGGGTCAGATTTGGAATCACGCATTCGAGTAAACTCCAGAATCCAGTTTGTATCGGGGCAATGTAGAAATTAGAAATTCTTTTAATCTTTAACATTGCTGACAGCTATTAATTGAGGCCTAATTACACGTGACCGCATGAGCGTTAAAGTTTGTTAGCAGTTCTGGGAGGGACAATTAAAGATTTTGTTTACATGAGCAGAATCTTGGCGCTCAACCATCTGTCGTCCGAATAAAACAATGGTTTTCAGGCGAGACATGACAGAAACTCTATTTCGGTCGCACCTTACAAAAGTGTGCCTCATAGTCTTGGCGAATAGTGGAAGCCCATGTAACCCTTCCTTGATCGTGATATTGTTAGTGTTTTCTCTATCAGTTTTTATATTCAACTTGTCATATCCTGAAAGAGGACACTTAGTGCGCTGGTCAGATTGAAACGATACGCATGAGCTCCTGGTCGTTCATCTTTCGCACATAGTACAAGATTCCTTTTCGCCGAGCTTGCTCTCAATGTCTTTTGAATCCACGCAATTGTCTTGAAGAATCTCGCAATAGCGCAGCCACATTAAGATATTCAATCTCGCTTCGAACTTTAATTGCATGCCTGCATTTGTAATTGGAAATTACTTTAAAAGAACGTTCTTGTTCTAAAACGCTAATAATGTGCATGAAACATTATCCTCAGCTCCACATAAGTGGATGTATTAGGTGAATATTTTTCGTATTTCGGTACGAAAACATATGTTGTGGTACTCATTAGAAGTGCCTCGGTGAGGCGCTTCTAATGAATACTACAACATATTTTTATACTATATTTTTACACCTTTCATTAGACAGTTGTTGTCTGATGTTACCTTTTTTACCAAGCCCTTTGTGGTTCTACTATAGATAGTTATTTTCACACCCTTGTTTCATTACAGCCATACAATTTGATTTACATGTTTATCTGAATAAATTGTCGTGCCAGCAGTTTTTATTATCTACTTTCTAAGGCGATGGTTCTCGTGTGGGTCTTCCTTTGCAGTGTTTTGTGTCGGGTCGCCAAGGGACGTTTTTCGTTTGATCCTGTTTAATAACTTCTTGCTGCGTTTGATGAGTCCTGTCTAGTTACATGATCACCTTGCCGGTGAAGAGAGGGCTGGTTGTTTTGCTGTTCGTTTGTTTTTTTATTATTATCATTATTATAATTATTTTTATTTGTTATGTCCATCGTAGTTTGTTAATTGTTCCTCTTGACGTCATTGATAGGTTATGTTCCTTTCTGAAACTTTCTGGACATGTTCATGACCCTTTATATGATCTGAATCATGCAGATTCTGAATAAATTAATGAAATATTCCATACTTTATATTATCATTATTACGAGTAGTAGTAGTAGTAGTCACTGAATATAATGTCTTCACCATTGAATATACAATCTGACAACCCCACCCTGACGCCTCAAACTTGCTTAACTTGATAAAAATATCTGCTGTAACTATGATATATACTCGTAACCCAGTTAAAGGGGAATAGTCATATGATCGGGGGAGGCAACTCCGATAAATTGATTTGGCTCCCTTCTGAAAAAGGGTCTTCTCTAGGGGAGCAAACTGTTTCGTTTTAGAGTTGTCTCCTTTTGAGAAGGAGTTTTATGTCCAGGAATGCAAACAGGAAAGCACAAAAGCTAGCTCCTTAAAAAGGCGGAAATCGATCAAATGTAGCCAGTCCCCTTCAGCTGCGGGATATATAAACAATAAAATTCTCTGTCGATAGCATTTTACCCTGTCATGATTATTACAATTGTTTTTATATTAAAATTAATTACAAAAAGGTTATCGATCTGCGCTATAATAATTAGATACGTTATTCTATACCTATCAAATACATTCTCAGATTACATTAATTATTTACAGCAAAGACACAATATATGCAACGAATCAAATTAATGTCCACTGGGGTCTACAGAATACAGAAATTAGAATATCATTGTCTAGAAGAAATGTGGCATGAGTGACAAAAAGGGGAGCACTCCTGGGAGACAAAACGGGTTTATAATCTAAGTTCGTCATGACAAGCAAAATATGGATCTAAAGTACATAGAAAACTAGTAAAGAAGATGTCCCTGAGTAGCCACAATCACAAACCATAGCCTAGTAATGACACTAAGGGGAAAAACAGACAAACCATAGCAGATAGTGCACAAGCCACAGACCAAAGGAAAGCAAAAATATTCAGCTCCCTCTTCCCCATCAAGGTAATCACACAATGCAGGATTCATAAACACAATAAACCCTTGTCCTGCTGATTAAATTAAGATGCCACGCCCATTCCAAATTTTCAATCGATCGGATTACTTGATCCAGATTGTTGATATAAATTCACATACTTAATGACAAACAGTGCAGATTCAGATCAGTTCAGAAGCCAACTGATCTGGATCTGCACTGTTTGCTAAGACAGGGCATGTCGTGTTCAGCAAGAGAAGGGTTAAAACAACCAACAGGACAAAGCATGTAAAAGCCCTGTAGAGAGCAGACACAAGGCCACACAAAAATCAACCACCACCAGAACCATCGCCTTAGAACGGCCGGGAGTATAAACTACAATAGTATGGAATCTAGTACTCAATTTTCACTAACCCTAGCATCGGAAAGATATACGATTCTATCGATATAGGAAGAAAGCCTTGATATGTCTGTACATAAACAACTGTGTAGCAGATGTGCATGCATTACATTTCGCGAAAACGTGCACGTTTCTATGGAGGCCCAGTTGATAATTAACAAATTCTAAGTATATAAAAACCTTGTGTATTCAGGTTAAAATCATAAAAAGAAAGAAACAATGCTCAAAACAGAAAGCAGAATGTTTATTTTCTCATGTGCATATACAAACATGACGTCATTAGTGATACCCCGGTTGTTTTCCGCATTTAAGGGAGAGTACCCCGTTTTCCTGTCTAACATCAATTTTTAAATATCGCATGCAAACTGCGTTTCAAATAACCATCTACCGTTCTCTACAGCATTTATTAGAATTTATACAGAAGTGGATTAACAACAAAAATTGTTCGAAGTTTTTGTTTTTTTCCAATATGACCGTAACAATCCCGTAACAATAAACCTGTAAGAAAACGCTCGATTGCGAATTTTATGACACCATTTTGAATGGCACGTTTTAAATTTTACAAGACATCTTTCGGGCGTTCGGGTGTGTTGTTTTTCTTTAATAAAGAATATTCGTATAGAACAATGTACTTCCGTACGTCTTAAACATGCATGTTTAAAAGAATCGACGCGCATTTCTTCATGTCCATAATTTCAAAACCTTTGTTACGAAGTATGCTGGATATGAATGTATGAAGACTAAACGTAATTAATGACGTAATTTCCGCAAATTAAAATGTTCATCAAAATTCTATAAATACACGCGCTTTACAAAACGCGACAAGAGTTTTTAACAATCAGTGCTCATACATATTCAGACATCAACTGTGCAGATTAATTTATCGCGAGTTGGGTGTATATTGGGCGTATTTTACCTGTTAGTATATACATGTGTATTGCACTCTCAATAGAACTAACACATACAGTTGCTTGAAAAAAACTCCAAGCAGTAGCAAGCAAAATGCATGCGTTTCTCCAAAATGCCGTGCTATACAGCGGTTTTGTATGAACCAATATCCAAGCTTTACATATACAAAACTAAGCCGTATATCTTTCCGATGCTAGGGTTACGTTTTTTGTAAGATACAGAAATTGACAAACCCGACTAACAAGGAATTTAAATCGATTTTACTGGCACCAAATATTCAACCTAGGTTCAAAAATACTAGACTATAAATACAAAATGACTGAAAAGTTTGAACCACTACTGTTCATCACAAACAAATTTCCGTCGGATTTTAGTTACATTTTAAGAGACTCAGGGATCACACATACATCCTTTTGAGACAGGGATAACTATAACTTCAGAGAATTTATACGTATGCAGTAACATAAAATCAACAGTAGGAAGAACACGTAACGTATGATTTTAATAGTTTTGAATCGATTGTTTACACTCTCAAAAGTGATGATACCTATTTATCCTGATATAATTATGTATCCATGAAGTAATAGAAGCACGACTGCCTTGATGTTTATTAAGTTAAATTTCATCACGCTTTACACTACTGAACAATGCAGATCTTCATTATACATACTGAATAATGTTAGTGTCAACTGTCAGGCCTTATCCGGAAAAAAGCAATTTTGAAACCTGATCTAGTACTATTACTGTACACCTAGAATTTTAAAACTTCATGCGTTTAACTAAGAAATGCTGAAAATTTGAACCTAATATCTTATAATAAGTAGATCTGGAGATATGGACATCCAAATATATACATGTACGGATCATATAATAAAATAGTGTTAATGTACCTAGTGGGCTACAAATGAGCAATTTTCCTATAATTTATGGTACTGGTTACTGAATACAATAATGCATTAAATTTTTGTTTTATTTCCAAATGCTATGATATTTTGCAGACCTGTACCTGGATAGCAGTGTATTGTCAGATTTGCAAATCAGGGTTTGTTTATGAAAATATAAACTTTTTTTTTCTCTCAAATGACCGTAATTGGAATTGTCCGATTTTAAACGGTACTACCCAGCAAGATATTTAATTCAAAGTGTCAGGATTTTGGAGTCTTATCAAGAACTATCATAATATAGAAGAGTGAAAGCCCTAACTGTATTTTTTTTTTCACTTTTCCGGAGTAGGCCTGATAAAAAACAATTCTATAAAATAAAAGGTTCGATCGTTTGAAAAGAACGAACACATTTTAGAAAGCGAAAATAGTTTGTTCACCAGCAGCACTGTCACGTGCAACACTGTTTACTAGTCATACCATCGATTTGCAAATGAGCGATATTTGATTCGAAATTATTGTACATGGACTCACTTAGACTGGTTCCAGTCTCCAGTGACTAAATATTTATCTTTATGATCCTGTTTAATAATCCACACTCAAATAAACATGATAAAACCAAAAAGATACCATGACAATGAAGGCTGGTCATAAGTGACTAACCTTTATACAAGTGACTAGCCTTTATAGTCAAGATATTATTTTGGTTATATTTTAGTTGATTATCAAGCAGGATTAATAAGAATGATTATTTAGTCATTTGAGACTGGAAACAATCTAGAGCTCATTGATCCAAACAGAACAGGAAAAATAAACAAAACCATAATGAATCACGGGATGACGTTTTTCGGCCGCCATACGGCAGTTTACACCAACATAGGAAAGGTAAATAAATGCTAAAAAAAGTACAAGTCCCATAACTGCTTGTTGCTTAATGCTTAGCATGTTGAGTTAAAGGTTTAGAACAAAAAACTCTGACTTGTTTCTTAAGTTCCCTTAAAACAGACATTTTATGTATTTGAGTTTTCCAGAAAATATTCTATTGTTACGTATGTATAAGATGTTTAATTCTTTTAAATATCAGTATTTTCATGTTTACTGCAGGTTTCTATAGAACTTTCTAGAAAATAATATTTACAAGTTGTTTTTATTCCTTTTTTGAACTTTCTTGAAGGAATGGAATGTTCATGTATTTTCTTGAAACTGGTAGAACTTCTTTTATAGAAGGTCATGGAAGCTTGTAGAACATTCTGTAAAGTCAGCGAACATTCTGGAATATTAACAACCTTTGAGAAAGTTTAAGAAGTTTATGGAACTTTCTGGATTGAGCTATTTTTGGTATGTCAGAACATTTGGAATATTCTTGACTAAAACTAGAAAATGAGTGATGTCTAGCACATTCTTTCTCTAGAATATATTTTGATACTTTATAAGAGGAAAAGATTTTCATATGGGCATCTTTATATACTTCATCGGAAATTATTATTCTATACTGGATTATTTCAATATTTTATTCCCATTCTGGAAATAAACTCTGAATTCAGGGACTTCAAATTGTGGGATCAGAAACTGTTACTCAAAGGATTTGTTTTAGAAATACTTAGGAAATTTGTGATTATAAAACTCGAAAGGTTCTGTTTTTCACATTATCTTATTTTTTTAATATTACAAATATTGTAAATAATTTTAAAGCTTGCTGCTGGTTTCACTTTCATTTATTTCTCGTTACGCCTGGCTCGTAACACTATTTGCTGGGACAAAATAAGAAAAAATATCATCATTTGGCATCTGTTGAATTTGCCCAGAGAGCGGTTAAAAATTAAATTGCTGATATTACGAAAACCCATGAGGCCCTTAAACAGATACCGGATACATTGTTTGCAAAGTTATATTTAGGAACGCCTAAAACTAATTTACCACAATGCTATATGGATGTTTTTTTTTTTTTTTTTTTTTTTTTTTTTTCTTTCGTTTTTTTCGCTTCTTTTTAATAATTGCATTAACCACATCAGGAAAAAACTACCTGACGACAATTTCCTCCAGCGAAAACTCAGCTTAGCCTTGTGCTCTGCGAAGTCTGATTGGAGTTCCCGATCTGCGCGATGATGAATCCTAGATCTCTTTAGGCAGACAATGAAGAAACTGATAAGATTGCAACCTGGTCTGAGTCTTCTCTAAGTACACATGTCTTAGGGTATGTTTTCTTAACCCATTTATGCTAAATGGACTGTTCTACCATAGCTCTTTGGACAGGTCCAATTTCTATATAGGATGTGTCTAGTTAGTTTTTATTATTACCATCTTTTGTAGAAGTTTCTATATTTTATGCAAACAGTGCAGACCCTAATCAGACGCCGCGTTCTGCGAGCCTGATCTGGTTCTACACTGTTTGCTAATGTCCCTTTTCTGGGACGCCAGGCTTAACTTAGGTTGGTTAAGTTGAAACTCATGTAAGAAGAGAGACATCTCTAAATTCTTACTGGAATACTTAAGTCCGTTCACGTATACATTTTAATGAAATAAGATAAAATTTCAAACGTCTACACTTCTGTCGGCTCTTCTGATCTGATTAATTCTGGAGAACCTCTTGTGGAATCCTAAAGCACTTCTATGCCTACATTCATTCAGTATTAAACTAGTGCAATAAGCTTAACTTTTTTGATTACCACATACTTCGCGCATCTTGACATAAATACAGTTTTTCGGATTCTTACTATCCTATAAGAGAGAGATACCTTTTTAAAATACATTATGGTTTATAATCAAAACACTGGTAGGTTGATTCTTTCTGAGATTAGGCTGGGAATATGATCCTGAACGTGGACAAGACTGTTTCATTCAACCCTTCATTTCCTATTATTTAAGCAAACAGAGCAGATCCTGATCACAGGCCACGTCCTGTGGCGTCTGGTCTTGGTCTGTACCGTTTGCCAATCTCCCAAATGACCCGGTCGAGGTTTTACAGATAACCCTCTATCAACAGCACTCTGACGTTACGGCGCCAAGAATAGCGCGGCTATAAATAACTGTTACCTAGATTTCTTTTAACGCGCGGTTTGATTAGTAATGATTACATTGGTCAATGATAATCAGGTGGACAACTACCTTAAGGAAATTTGGGCGTTTGTTTACTATGCTACAAGTGTAAACACTCTATCCAAAAATATTAAAATCATACGTTACTTGTACTTCCTACTATTGATTTTATGCTACTGCATACGTATAAATTCTCTGAAGTTATAGTTATCCCTATCTCAAAAGAGATGATACCTATTGTTCTTCATCGCCACGGCGATGAGTACTTTATATATAGATATTTACTATACATGTGTCCTAAACTGTGACCTACCATTCGTCATTTTCATGTGACAGGGCCAACCTAAAACTAAATTAACATCTAGCACTGTGGGTAAAAAATTTAGCAGACGCCATTTTGAAATATTTTTCTTATTTTTAACAGAAAGCAGGATTTGAAACTTCATGCATATTGTCTCCGTTTGGGACAATTTCCACGAAATGTCAAACATGTTTTCTGGGAAAAAAAAACAAGAACAATATCATCAATTTGTCATCTACTGAATTAGCCTAGAGAGTGGTAAAAATTAATGAACCACACATTCTGGTACTACTGAATGTCAAAAAAGACGTTCGACACCAGTTATATTTACACACCTTGGTCGTTTTTAATAACTTGCATTTTGGATCCTTTTAAACACTCCCTTGCTATAAAGCAGATTTTTTTTAGGAAAGTGTTCAATAATATTACCATCGCTAAACCATGAGGCAAGCTTTACGTGAAAGCTTTAATATACACTTAATTAAGAGATTTGTTCGTCTGATTTACTGTATTGACCCTTTAATATTCGGACAGCTAGGCTTCCGTCAACACTGTAGACCAATATTGTGCTGCACCAAATTCAGTGTCTGCGCCGTTCGACATTTCGTCACTACTGTTTTAAACAGATCACAAGGTAATGCAATGACGTTTAATTTTAGGCGTACGATTGTCCAGATATTTAGAATAGTCAGGGTATATTTGCAAGGAAGTAAGCCCAGGCAATAAAACCTTCGTTTTTACGTCAAACATACTGAGTTTTATTAGTCTTTCTAAATGGACAAGTGTAGAATTGTTAACATTTGCAACAGCTGCTACACAGGCGTGAAAATATTTAACTTAATGCGATCCTTGTGCATGCACATATCTTCTTAAAGGTCTTATTAACCAGAATGCATTAGCACTATTTTAGAGCTGACAGTTATTTGAAATTTATATCTTAAGATTTCTGTGATCTCACCTCAGAAGTCTCAAGTGGGGCATGTGTATATTCCTTTCTGTAATGACTGTCAAATAACTAGGCCTCAAGATGGAATCTTTATTTGAGCTTCCTCGCGAGTTAAAAAACCTCTTTCCGTTGGACAATCTTTCAGTGCGCATGCCCAGTCCCTTAGCAAGGTCACATGTCTAGACTGAACTTTCTTATTGGCCTATCGCTTACATGAGCGAACGGCATAGGTTCAGGCGAGTCTACGCGAATGCGCAGACTCGCATGAACCTTTGCTGTTCGCAAATAATATAGCGACTCTTTTTCCATGATACGGGCTCTTTTCACGTCTAAATTGTCCTAGTTTGCATTACAGAAAAATACGTATATGAGCCGCGGTGAGAGAAAATGTAACTTATAGTTTTAATTTGCTGGCCCTTTGCGATCACTGAGCTCTTTTAAATTTATTTGACAGAATATCCCTGAAATTGGTGCTAGGTGACATGCGCAGTGTTACTTGTTTCATTATTGTTCATGAACAGTTCCGCTTAGGCGACGTAAGAAGCCCTGCAAACAAAATAAATGTCAGTCATATAAAAGGTCTCAATAAAACAGGGACACTTATGTTCACTTCTATATGTTTTCATTCCCAAAGGCAACATTTGAACACTTCAATGAATATACATAGTACAGATTATGTCCAGGGAGAGTCACAATCGCAGAAAATGGCCTACCAATGACACAATGGGAAAGAGCAAAGGACAGCGCATACGCTACAACAAACGAAAAACAAAGGAACCAGCTCTCTATTCTTCCGATGTGTTGATCACAATTCCCGATAAGACCTACCGTTTCACCTAGTTCATTAGTTTGATGTGTTTCTTGCTTCCAAAGGACTCCTCTTCAAAATCTATTTATAATTAGTCTTGGTACTTAGCTCTGATTAGAGCAGTCTGGGCCCAGTTGTTCAAAGTGTCGTTAGCTTAACGAACTCGTTAAGGGTCATTTCGTTAACTGTTTTAGCAGATTCAAAATACAATATTCTAATATTTTTTGCTGAAAAAATGTGAGTAGCTACTCACATTTTTTTCAGCAAAAAAAATCAGAATATTTGCGTATCACTCGATGTAAATTTTAACGAATCGTTAACTAACGACGTCGTTAGCTTTGAACAACTGGGCCCAGAACAATCCTTCTGTATTTAGCTATATTTCTTATAGCAGTCAAAAGCTCTTTTAGATGAAGCAGAATGCGAAGAGCGCAGGCGCAACATTCCTTCACGGTCAGTATAATTATGTGATAAAGGTCCTCTTTATTATATAAGGCTTATATCAAGCGGGAATGACGTTTTACAATGTCGCATAATGTCGATACCACGTCATGACGTCGCATCGACGTTAATGCGACGTTGAAACGTCATGACGTTGCATCGACAGTAATGCGACGTTGTTTAGACGTTACGACGTTGTGTCGACGCAAATGATGATAGATCGACGTTAATGTGTCATTGTGTAAAGGTCATGACGTTGCACCGACGTCAAAACGGAATTATATAAACGTTATGACGTTGATGACGTTAATTCGACGTTGCTAAAACGTCATGACATTGCATCGATATATGACTGTTATGACGTTGCATCGACTTTAATGCAACATTGTATAACCGTCATGTGCCAGCTGGGTGGTAACTTCAGATTCTAGTTTGTATGCAGATGTCTATGAGGTCCGCAACTCCCGTTTTCTTTCTCCTGTTTGATTGGTAACAAACAGGAGAAAGCATAGAGGAACTACACACCATCGCAACAAAGTACAGTTGAACTGCAATGGCTCGATAATCTTTGGAAACATAGAAATTTGTTCTAGACATGGGTAGTTCGAGCCACTGAGGCTCAATCTTAGTAACAGATAAGGAGGCAGACGGAAATCTATAAAATGATGGTACACTCAATAAGGCGATTCTAATGAGTACTTTCAACGTGCATTTTCATGATAAAATAAGAATATCGCCCTAAAAATCCCTAAATATTTATTTTCATGAACTATCGGAAGAATTTTCTATGGACTCAAAAACGAGTGAATCGGACGCGGGAAACGAGGCATCAGTATTCGAGTCATTGCAGTTTTATATTTTGAGCAGAAATATGAGAACTATCAGAGTTTTTATCTGAAAATTTTCATTTTTTTTGTGGCAAAATTTTCAGTATATTTGAATAGGCTTGTTTTCATAATGTGCTTAAGCGGACTTCGATTGTCCAAATGGACATCGATTGTACAAGATATCAGAATGAGCTCAGTCATTCCAATGAAAATTGAAATAGAAACGGCACCGTAGTGAAGTTCGTGGAGACTTTCTACGCCTGCCACAAAAAAAAGGGAAATAAACAGGGGATTTCATATACCGGAAAAAGCATTCATAGTTATGCTATACTTCTTGACCTGCAAAGCATGGCTGTTTAAACTCACTTCTGTGATGGTTCATAAATAGGCAGTACTCCTTTGAGTGCTTTCATGATAGTGAGAGTCATAGATAATCAAATATAGCCTATAGTTACCAGCCGGATGTCCAGGCAAATATAGATGATAAAACTTTCAAATGTTTGAAAGTAATGGTGTTTGGTTCAGGGCATTCGTTTTCCATTTGCAGTTTTAGCATGGAAAATGCACACAAGACCGACTGAGCATTCTTGTCAGTTTTTAGCATTATCGGCACTTCATGGAGTTAAGCGACGAACAGGAAAAGGCATGATATATATCGGAAAATAGGGAAATACTCGAGAAAAACGCATCCTCTGTGTAAGTTTGACCTTTGCTGTTCGTATGTGGCTTAATAGGAGATAAGGGTGAGGTTTCGCGCAAGTAAAACTGGTTGAACTCATTGTAGTCGGGAGACCCCTAATAGGGTAGTTTGCAAACAGTGCAGACCCAGATCAGACGCAGCAGAACGCGGCGTCTGATCAGAGCCTCCACTGTTTGCAAATAGTTTAGCCATTTTTCTCCAAGAATATCTAAATCTCATAGTCGAACATACCTAAAATTGAAATTGGACTCTTCCAACATATAGTGTGGGGGAGTCAATTTAGTTTACAATGGTTTAAACCCCCAGTAGTTTTCCTACTGACCCTTCCAACGCGGATCTTCTGTTGCAGTTCTTCTTTGTGCGTCTGTGTTTCATATGTGACGTTTATGTTGTCCTTTGTTTTTCCTCCTCATCTCTCCTACTTTTGGTGCCTTGGGAGGGCTGTGCTTCGTGATTGTGGCATTTCCTGGGTATCTTCACTTTTATTTTTTGATGACTCTTTTCCGAAAATCTCGACTCGGAATGATGACATCCATCTAGGACTCAGATGAAATTTTAACGTATCAGCTCATTCACATACATTTTGTAAACATCCGCATGCAATCAAGGTCTTCAGGTGTCAACAATGCCTATACCTAGCACGGCAATTGAACACTAAAGTCTTAATGCTAGAGAAAGCTGGCAGCATGTATTACCTTCTTTCGTCATTTACCGGGCTTCCATTGCCAATTTCGATCTTCTTTGATAGTGTATATGCAGCTCTGAGGTATGCAGGTTCCCCAAAATACATATGCATGTATATGGCTTTATCGTTCATTTTATATGTAAGTTCGATATCGGTTTTGTGACTGGTTATTTATGATCATTAATGACAGCGCCACAAACCAAGTAAGTTCTGAAATAACCGATCTTTTGGAAGCAGAAAACGCATTAATCGTATACAGCGGATTCGGTGGTTTTATTTTGCCTGCTAACATAACAAACAACACTCATCACGCCTCCTCGCCCATGGTTGAGCGGTATTCTAATTTAAAATAAATCCAAACTTAAGGGACTATAAGATACAAACCAGATTAAAGTATGGAGAGACGTTTTACAGCCGCCACGACGCATCGTCCGTCAGCAGTTCTGTTGTGAAAATAAGTAAGTTCAAAAAAGTTTGAATTTTATTTCAAATTATCAAGAATTCAAATATCCCTAAATTATAGTTCTTCTATAGGGGTTCCTTTGTTGCAGTTCGGCATGGTTCGTGCGTCAGTGGTTTCACGTGTTGCGTTATTTTGTCGCATTACGAAAACACGCCTATTCAAATATATACTGAAAATTTTACCACCAAAAATGAAAATTTTCAGATAAAAAATTCTGATATTTTTCTTAGTTCTGCTCAAAACATAGATTGTTGGTACCCATTAGAACCGCTCAACGAGGCGGTTCTAACGAGAACCCACAATCTAGGTTTTGAGCAGACATAAGAAAAATAATGTGTACCCCTGTAAACCCCAGTTTTACTATATAAAAGTGGGGTTTAAGGGGGTCAAAATTATATAGGCATGTTTTCTTGATGATAGGGGTTCCTTTGTTGAGTTCGGCATTGTTCGTGCGTCAGTGGTTTCACGTGTTGCGTTATTTTGTCATTGTTTGTTCGTCACCTCTCCATCTTGTGGTGTCTCGGGAAGGCTATGCTTCGTGAGTTTGGCATTAACGTGGTATTGTTTCTTATATTTGTTATGTATTGTGACATACTGTCACAGCAGATTATCTTGTCCTGAATTACATTTATTATCACTCAAAATGTATCGCGTTTTTGGCATTGTTTCACTGTTTGCGTTGTCTCGGATGAACACACTTCTAACTTTTACCTTTCTTTTAAATAAACAATCAATTGATCGATTGGTTTTGTAGTACCCAGATCCGGTAAATCAAAGTACAGTGCCAGACTGACGTCAAAGCATAGCGTGGTGCAGCCGTTGTGTGCAGACTATCAGACAGTGTAATCATGATGTAATTACATAATTGCATGAGGAATGCAGATACTGTTAGACCACCTTGTCTGATGTCTATTATCTATTGCATTGAACAGTTCAAGATAGGCTGAAACATCACTTATGTTCTTGAAATAATTAATGGCTGAAAACAGGGTGATTTTCGCAATAAAAGTATATTTGGTGCGCCGAAATATGCTGCTTTTATCGTTTTCTTTCTTGAATAAATTAGTACAATTTTAAAACAGAAAATAACATCACTTTCTATTTAGTGTAAATCAGTAAATGACCGGGACATGATTTATAACTCTGTAAAATAGATTTTCAAGTGCATGTTCTACCGAAGATGATGCGCAGTGTGGTAAAAGACCCTTATGTCATATACAAACAGCGATGGTCCGGATGGACGTTCGCATCCGTGCAGTCTTATCTGAACATTCTGTGTTTGTTGACATATACTACAGTATCCGTTCATTCTGTAAACGGGCAACAAACGCCCTGATCACCCTGATCAGGGCATGCGTTGTCCGGAAAGTGCATAAGGACCTTTTCATGCGTTGCGCATCATATGGTTTAGAAGAGGCACTGGAAGAGCCACAATCATAGAACTAGCAGGCAGATCGCACACAAGCTGCCAGCCCCAGAAAAAAAAGCAAAGCAACCAGCTTCCTCTTTCCCAACATGGCCATCACAGTGCTAGACAGGATCCACTAAACATAACAATAAGACAACGAAAAGGACAAAAAACACACACACACACACACAAACAAACAAACAAAAAAAAAAAAAGATCCCCAAAGCGAGTAGCCACAAGACCACTGAAAGAAAACATAACACCGGAACTACCCCCTTAGAGCAGTCTGTAGTTAACGCCTGCCGGAGGAGGGTGTGCTTTACTTGTACCAAATCTTCAGCCTAGATTTAAACGTTGTAAACAATGCAAACTGATTGTTCGGCTCGCACAGAGGCTCCAAAACTCAATCAGCGAAACATCAAAGAAAACATGTGTAAATCAAATGAGCCTGCGCACGACAAAACCTACAATAAGAAATGTCCCACTAGCGAAGACTCAGATCAGCCTGCGTATCCGCGTAACCTGATTAGAGTAATCGCTGATCGCATATGCCTTTTACAGCCTCCGAACTATTCAAGAAGCGATAAACGAGAATGCTTGCCATACTGGGTGGATGTACAGGCTCACATGAGTCTTTGCTGGTCACACAGTTTTTCTTGCGCTAGCTCAAAATAAATCACGTTGATAAAACATGTATAAGGGTTCATGGCAGTCCCTTTAGACACTGGCAGCCAGCGCTAAAGGAAACCACGGAGGACTCGAACAAAGACATATCATCAGGCTTCAAGCTTCTAATGAAAGGTTTAGGTCGGCACCTTCATGCAAATAATGAGGAAAGCATAGCTATCAACCATGATTAGGTTAAAAACTGAGCATGCAGTCTGTCGCATAAAATCATAGTTAAATCCTATTCTTTTATAACGGGTAATAAAGGTTTTGAATCCTAAGAACGGATTACCCAGTAAGTTTCTTAACAACTAACAACTAACTATTGCTTCTATTTTTTCCAACTCATTGGATCAACACAGAATACAGACAGATTAGGCTGTCGGATTATCTGTATTCTGTGTTGATCCAATGAGTTTGAAACTCCTTTTGACGTCCAACAATTATGTGTTGCTGGAACTGTAAAATAATTAAGGATGAGGTTTGGATGACTAATAAAACAATGTTAAAGATCCCGGCAGTTTTGATGTTAGATATTTTCATAGTTTATTATTTCTTTTTTCGATTATGTTCGGTTTTGCGCTACCTTTTTTATATTATTTAATGGCTCCATATTCCTCAGACATAGACATTTTATTATCCAAGAAAGATTTTGATAATTGATATATGGTATTAATACTATCATAAAATGTTGCATCTGACAGCCTGTAAAATTTCAGTTAGTCTTTCGTTCTTGAAGTGGATCAAACACGAAATGATTTTTTTTTATCGTATCTCTGAATTAATGATGGCAACATTAATTCAGAGATACGATAAAAAATCATTTCATTTCAAGAACAAGAGACTAACTGAAATTTTGCAGGCTGTCAGATGCCACACTTGATGACCGTATTTATTTCATATTAAACTTGATTAAATATTTCTTGGATAATAAAACATCTATTTTTGAGGAATATGGGTCCTTTAACCTTTATCTGGCACATTAGGAGGCTATAGACTTCTTTTTGTATATCTCTATATTTAGTTTAGATGACAATGTCGTGACAACTGTACCCTTTTTTTGACAAATGTTTTGACCATGGTAACCCTGCCGTGACAGGCTCCCGAGCTCCACAGTGCTTAAACTGCATCACCATTTTTGTACCTTGAATATCGCGCCCTGTTGTCGCAACAGACTTTACTAAGGAAGTATAGGACCGTAAGCTGACCAAACGATTTAGTAATTATGAGCTGCAGCAGAATTAGGGGCGGTGTGATGATCGAGTAAAACAAGATTTGGACTTCACTGATTGTTTCTGCTGACCGTTAGAGGGTGGCTCTTCTTTGTTTCTGTGCCGGTTAATGCGGCAGTGGCGCTGTATCTCGTTTGTTGATCCCACGCATTTTTTTCTCTCGGTACATCGCTAGGGCTGTGCTTCGCGATTGTGTTCTTTCACAGGTTATGAAGTTACCTATGTCATTCTTGGTCGATTGTTTGCGATCGAGCCATAGTATACAAACGCCAAAAAATGCCTTAAGGTAGTTGTCCAACTGATTATGACTGACCAATTAAATCAAACCGCGCATTAGAAGAAATCAAGGTAACGACTATTTATAGCTGCGCTATTTTTGTCACTCTGACGTCAGAGTGCTGTTGATAAAGGGTTATTTGTAAAACCTGGACTGGGACATTTTAGACATTGGCAAACAATGCAGAACGTGGCGTCTGATCAGGGTTTGCACTGTTTGCTAAAAATACATGAACTTATGGGGGTGAATGAAACAGTCTTAAGTCCTTGTTTAGGACCATTTCTCCAGCCTGCACTCAGAGACAATCGATCAACCAGTGCTCTCAGTGCTTTGAATATTGCTATATCTACGAGGTCGGTTCAAACGGTGATGCAGAGTGCGCACGCTTAAAAAGTTTAATATCCAGACGACCCACACACAAACAAACATATTTGTGTGTCTGTGTCGGGGGTGGGGGGGGGTGCGCGTGCCTGCGTGTGCGTGCGTGTGTGGACGCTGAACTTTTCATTTATGTGTGTTCATTTTATATTTGCATTATATTCGTGACAGGCAGTCTAATTTGTTATATTTGATAGATCTGAAAAAGCAGAAGACGACAACGTCAGACGTTCGTCGAGATTATACTAGCTGATATATTATTTTTCAAGTTGTTTCTTAAATAATGATTATTGATATAATATATGTAGTCTAGGGATAGAAACGTAGCGTCTGTGATTGCGTATTTGTGGCATCAACCATCAGTTCATTGTAAGCTTAGTCTTGTCTGCATCGCAATTAGGAACGCTAGAACGACAAAATATAATTGCAATATATAGCTCTCATCATTGCTCCAGATTAAGTCTGAGGTTTTCGTACTTAAATGGATATATAAAAGTCAGGCAAATACCAAAGTTTGTCACAGAGTGGCGATGTTATTCGATCTACTGGGGTCTTTATTGGCCGTGGACAAAAATGAATCACTGGCTGCGCATCTACTTGCATGGTAGAAACGCAACCCATGAAAATCAAACACTGAAATGCGGTGTTAAATCTGCGCATGCGCGGTAACTGTAATGTCCAGTTCAATATTTCAGGGGTGGATTCTGAGGATGACTGGCTAAAATGATAGACTCTGATCAGACGCCGGGTTCTGCGGCATCTGATCTGGGTCTATACTGTTTCCTCAGGACTGTCTTTCCGAATAAATAGAGTAAGCAGGGTAATTTGATCAAATCGAACCTCCTCAGAAATCATCCTAGGCCCGCCCCTGATTTTGGTATCTACTTTTTAAAATTTCCATTTGATGTTGAGAACGTTTTGTGGATCTGATTGTATCAGTTTCTGAGTTCATTTATATATTTTTTTATCTCATAATGTATTGGTATGAAGATGCCACGAAAGACGGTGATCACGGAACCCAAATCTCGCATAGCTGAGACAAGGGGAGATTGACATGAAATAACAATGTAAAACTTTATACAATTATTGACTATTGAGGTATTGGATGTGACGTGATATCCACCCGAGAATACCAATATTGACCGAGTCAATAATTGTATAAAGTTAGTTTTTGGGTACTTAAAGTGACTTGTTTCTGTTTTGTTACGAGAGAGACTTTAATTTGTCTATTATTAAGGCATTGAATTAAAGAACTAGGTAATTAGATGACTTGCTCAATAGTGATAATATATAACTTGAAAATACATGGTTGATAATATCTATTCCAGAGAACTTCAGCTTAATTAAGAAGATTCGTGTGATGCCAAAGCTTGATTTCTGGGTTTAAATTTATCAACATCTAATGATATCATTACAACTAAATACTAAACGTAGTGAATCAGTCGCTCTATCCAGTGCCTAAGAAGTACTGTGTTCTGAGACTGCGGCCTTTGTTGTAGACAAAAAAGCAAATAAGTGAACTCAGGAAATAATACAATCAGATCCACATCAAGTTCTCAACATTACGAAAGCACGCCTATTTAAATATATAGAAAATTTCACCACCAAAAACTGGAAATTTTCAGATAAAAACTGGATATTTTTCATTTTTCTCTCTTTAGAACCGCCTCACCGAGGCGGTTCTAACGAGTACCACAATCTATGTTTTTGAGCAAAGATAAGAAAAATAATGTATACCCCTGTAAACCCCAGTTTTACTATATAAAAGTGAGGTTTAAGGGGGTCAAAATTATACAGGCATGTTTTCGTAATGACACCAAAAAGAAAGAGAGACAAACACAATTAAACAGTCACAAAAAGAATAAATTCTAAGCAGAGTTGGCAACCCTTTCCCAAAAAGATGGTAACTCTGTTACCAAAACTGAACTGAATATATCGTTAACTTACATAACTGTTAAATGAAAAAAACATTTTGAAACGTTACAGAACATTTAGCAAAAAGAATCACAATAAAAGAACCGCTTTGGAACGGTCAGTAATAAATTACTGGTGTATGTGTATAGGTGGGTGGGGTTGGAGGCTGTAGGAAGCTTTACGGGATCCCAACCCTTACCCTCAGCTTCAATTGCGTAAAAAATCAATATATATTTGTTAGGTCTTCAATGAATACATGAATCATTACGACAGCCTAAAATGGAACAAAGATGAGGACTAAACAGGAACAACATGTACAGACAAAGATTTCCGTTTTGCATAAAAAGGAGTGCAACAACCATGGGAAGGACGCAAAGTACAAACTTATCTGCGCTGTTATGTTCCCAGTCAACATTCTACGTAAATCTATATCGGGCCGTCATCGGCCCGTCAGGGTAGCTGTAGATTTACGTAGAATGCTACGTAGAATGCTAGCTGGGGTTAGATATACTGAGACATATAAAGACACGGATGCAGCCTGAGATGAAACGTAGTAATAACTTAAGTATCGAAAACGGATAATAGAAACGTAAAAATCGTAATTGACCGTTAGTGACTCGATTAAAACCATGGAAAATTGTTCTAGACATGGTTAGTTCTATTCAATGAAGGTTGATCATAGCGCCAGATCAAGCGGTATATAGGGTTAATTTTAGAATATCTTTTATAAAATATCGTCTATAAACTAATGGGATGTTGAGTGTACACGTTAGTATTGTGCGATTCTAATGAATGCACACAACAAGCATTTTCATGATTAAACAAGAAAAGTTCTTTAGAATGTCCCTAAGTATTTGTTTCCTTGAGCTATCGGAATAATTTTAGGGACTTAAAACGAGTTCGAATCGGCCATCGGTGTTCAAGTTATTGCAGTTTTATTGTAGATCCCATGGCACAGAACAGAAATGCAAATTCAATACAGATTGAACCTCACGCTTACTATATATTATACAGTCGAATTTCAATGGCTCGAACATCTTTCGGACCATGGAAATTCGTTCGAGACATGGGTAGTTCGAGCCACTGAGGGTTAATCATGGCACCAGTTCAGGAAGAAAATAGCGATAATTTAGGGAAATCTTTTCGATTTTCTACAAAATGATGGTATGTTGAGTATACTCATTAGAATCGCCTCGATGAGGCGATTCTAATGGGATGAGGCGATTCTAATGAGTACACACAACATATAATTCCATGATAAAATAAGAAAAAATCCCTAAATATTTGTTTTCTTGAGCTATTGGAAGGATTTTGTAGGGACTGAAAAAAGAGTTCGAATCATCCAGGGTAAACGAGCCATCCGTGTTCGAGCCATTGAGGTTATACTGTATTGCACAACAACCCTCGACTTTCCTGATATCCTATGGTATATAATACAAAACACAACGCCGTATCTATTCGGTACGTATTTCTGTGATGTTTCTCTGAATGAGTTAAGGGTGTCCATGCAAGCCGAACATTTGTTTACAATAAGTGAACGTAGGGTGAATATTTGATGCTAGTATAATCTATTTCAACCCTGTGGTATTCATTATTACTGACCAATCTAAAGCGGTGGTTCCAGGGTTGTTCGTGTTTTGTACGGCCACGTGGCTGCTCCACGGGAGCTTTATCCGTGTGTTTGTACTGTTCTTCATGGTGTATTGGGAAGGTCTTGCTTGACATTGATATCGCCCCTTTAAGGAAGAGGGTGCTAGCAGCTTTGCTGTCATTAGTTTGTGACTTGTGTGTTGTCATCCGTAGTTGATTTACTCTTCCTCTTGGTAAATCAAGTCTGTGATTGTGGCACTTCCTGGACATTTACGTTACTATTTTACAATGTTCCGAAGGAAACCTGGAAGTTTTATGTTATTAGTTTCATAGTTAATGATACACAGAGGAATCTCAAATGTTGTCTTCCAGCAGCTGACATCCTGTAACAGCCACTAACTGTCATATACAAAAGTGTGGTTTTGCTATATTCAAAACTGTTCTGCAGATATGGGGTGGTGTCTCTTATGGAAAAGACATAAAACACAAAACATGTCAGCCCGCATGGTTTGCACTGCGCTTCCATTATCGAAATAAATGCGCTCAAAGATGAAAACGATTCATCAAGAATTTAATTGCTAGTCTCGCATATACAGACCTGCACTCGGAAATACAATTCATCTTGACACTATTGTCACTTAATCTGGTTTCAAGTAAATTCTTATGTAACTTGCTTTCAATTCCATTAGAAAGATTTAGTAATAAAACGCAATGTAATAAGATGTTTCAAATGCAATAGAGAGACATGGGACACAAAAAGGATTTTCGTAAGTCTCAGTTGATTAGACACTCTCGATACCTGTTCATACGCTTATATTAAAAAATACAGTCGAACCTCAAGAGCTCGAATAGCGAAGTCTAGTTTATCATGGCTAATTCGAACTCATTTTTGAGTCCCTACGAAATTCTTTCAAAAGCTCCGGAAAACAAATATTTCAGGAAATTCTCTTATTTAATCATGAAATTTTATGTTGTGTGTACTCATCAGAATCGTCTCACCGAGGCGATTCTAATGAGTACACTCAATATACCATTATTGTATAGTCGATCGAAAAGGTTTCCCTAAATTATCATCATTTGCTTTCTGACCTGGCGCTATGATTAACCTTTAGTGGCTCGATCTACCCATATCTTGAACAAATTACCATGGTCCTAAAGATGTTCGAGCCATTGAAGTTCGACTGTACAAATAAAGTTACTCATGAAAGCACACAATCACGTAGCACATCCTTTTCGAGACTCCAAAAGAAGATGAGATATGGAACAAATAATGACAAAAATGCATAGTGTATTTACATTAACAAACGTGCGAAGAAGTATTGCTACAGAGGAACTACAACGGTCAGCAGGAAACAAACGTGAGGGACCCACTGTTTTCATTTCTGATACGATTCCAAAACTAAACTATGATCTGTCCATGTAGGCGACTGCTACCTCAACAGTGAAATACTTTCGTTTTGTGATACTACTTAAATGCAAGTATATCGTCCTCTCTCTCTGTCTATGTCTCTGTCTCTATGTCTCTGTCTGTCTGTCTCTCTCTCTCTCTCTCTCTGTATATTGTATTTGTATTATTATATAGGTGCTTTAGCATATGAACGAAAGATTGGACATCTAGCTTAATAAATGCTAAACTGGTCTCAAGTTCCAGGGATCTATACAGAAATTTCGGTACACTGTTTCATTTACTGTGAATCTCTGTCGGCTCTGTGGCCGCTCGCTGCATGTCAAGTCCTGTTTAAATTGTAGCATTATAGGTCACCTGCTGCACGACTGTCCATTTTTCTGACGTATAACAGCATAACGACAGAAGTGCGAACAAAGAAGAACGACAACAGAGGAACTGCTTGAAACGGCCAGAAGAAAATCTAGGCTACAAGAGTATACAGTTGACTCCCGCTATCTCGAACTCGCTTATCTCGAATAACCGCTTATCTCGAAGTGAAAAATCTGGTCCCTGCCTAAACATGAAAATCTAACAACAGGTAAAAATATTATGGAAAAGAGGAGCAATTTCTCCTCTTTTCCACAATATTTTCAATATATCTCTAACTTCAAGAGTCCAATTCATATATATATTTATTAAATGTGGTTAATCGAATTATTTTTTCCTGAACTCTGCTAATCTGAAATGTCGAGGTATGGATATCTCGAAGTATTTCAGAGAGTCCCTTGGAATTCGAGATAACGAGAGTCGACTGTATTTTGTTAATGTAAAGCAATTTAGCAATGTATCTGAAATAAATGCTGGGTAAATGGCGTTCTGCGGCGTTTGATCCGAGTCTATACTGTTTGGACAGGTCTGTTTGTTCACATACTTAGGGTAATTATAGTGGTGCCATTAGGGTTCGGGTAATACAAGAATCCTCAAGATGCCAAATATTCTAGATCGCTATTTGTTCAATTAAACAAGTCTAACCCTTTATTGTTTTATTACCTAAAATCATGTTTCTAACCCGATAGAGGAAAGAAATTATTACACATTCAAGATATCGCGGAGAATAAGATAATTATAACTGATAACAACAACAGTTTAATATTTCAGATAAATTGGACAATAAACACCAGCCGTCTCTGATCTCGGGATGGGGAGGGGTGGGGGTATATACATGGCATAGCACTGATGTGCGCGCAGATTGGCCCCCTTTTTTCAGCGCTGTCAGGTATATGATAAGCCCTCGTTTTCAACAAAATGTATATGACTGACCCGATTTTTCTTGACTGGTATATGAAAGGCTCCATTTTTCAAAGAATAAACTCGTCCAAGTGATAAGGATAGATGAATCCACTAGGAATAACTGGTAAGACAGTTGCGTGCCAATGCACAAGATGATAAATAAATGGTGTTTAATTTGTGAAATACAATGTTAGTTTCTTATTTGTAAACATGTTTGCAAACAGCGAAGAGTAGATTCTATATGAATGGGTATATGGGTATATCAAATCAAAGGGAATGTTTGAATTGGTAAACTTTTCAGACAATCAAGTATAGAAATGCATTTTTTTTTTTTTTTTTTTTTTTTTTTTTTTTTTAATTTGTTTATTTTTTTTCAAAGGCCAGGCACATGAATGGGGTAGGTTTCGAAATACTGGCTCGCACACCCGTACCACAATTACCCCAAGTTACACCCTCCCGGCCCCATCGCCCCCCCCCCCCCTCCCCCCCTCCCACCTCCCCTCCCGAGTATGTTTTCCCTGAAAGGTGCATTGATGGACCGTGTATCTCTATTGTCAAAGATCTGGCTCTAACTGCGCAAACACGAAGTTGCTCTAGGTAATCTTTATCCTTGTGTTGAGCATGCTGGTTCTCTCACAGCTCCATCCACTTTCAGCTTAACCCATGTATGCCTAGTGTTCCATAAAAGGGACATTGACAAATAGTATAGACCCAGCTCGGACGCCACAGGACGTGGCGTCTGATCAGGGCTACACCGTTTGCATTAATAACATAAATTTCTATAAAACTTTTCAATATAAAAACTAACCAGACATCCCTTCTGTTGGAAATGGACCTGTCCAAAGACTTGTGGTAGAAGAGTCCGCTTGGCGTAAAAGGGTTAATTAACGCATCAATGCGCAAGAAAAGGTCATTATCGCTTATGCGGGCAACGAAGGCCCGATTAGAGTTGCGGTTTCTAATCAGCGCTTTTGTTAGCAGATACTTAATTTTACCCGGCCAGGCTTTGCGGACACCCATATGTGCCTTCGCCTTTCGCATACTGATAAATGAGCCGTCTCTTCCAGGTACCGCATAATATCCGATTGTTCTAGCGGAAAAATAAATAAATAAATAAACAAAAAAAAAAAAAAAAAAAACAGATGACTCCATTACGAAAACTCGCCTATATCGTAAATATATTGGAAATTTCACCTCCAAAAACTGAAAGTTTTCAGAGAAAAATTCTGAAATTAATCATATTTCTGCTCAAAACATAGATTGTGGGTACTCGTTAGAACCGCCTCGCCGAGGCGGTTCTAACGAGTACCCACAATCTATGTTTTTGAGCAGAAATAAGAAAAATTATGTATACCCCTGTAAACCCCAGTTTTACTATATAAAAGTGGGGTTTAAGGAGGTCAAAATTATATAGGTATGTTTTCGTGATGCTATCAGTTTAAATATTTTATGTTTACCTGTTATCTAATAAAACAATCATATATTAAGCATATGTTTAAGGGTGTAGCTTTGTTTTATTGAATGCACCTGCTAACAGTTTTACTAAATCATCACAAAAGCCGTGTGGAGGTATATGCAAACTGTGAAAGACCGGGCAAGATTATAAGGATCTATCATTGGTGTGAGTGGTAGATAGAACAATCCATCCCCAGGATCACTATCTGGCATCACAAGGCTTACCTCCCCTGAGAATCTATCATGGGTGTGAAGGGTAGACCTCCCTCACACCCATGATAGATTGTTTTTCTTGCACACATTTTCAGTTCTGAACGAAGATTTTTTAATTATGCAGTCACTTCAATTGTTGACGTCCGTTATATTGTGTAACATTACTGTGCCGTTTAATGAAGTCATTACCTTCAGTGATGTAACCCTTAACGATGGCGTACTTGACTTCCATTACAACCAATGCATATCAAACACGTGAAAATTCTCGATTTTTATCTTACCCTTGGTAGGGTAAGAATGTCTATCCCAGGGTTGAATTCAGGATTTCCTTATCTGATGTGCAAGAAAACTGACATTTCTTATTTTTGTAGAGTTTAAAAAGACAATTGTGCATACCCACCCTGCACATACGTATATTCCTAGACCCGTAGATACCATATGAGCCGCATTGCTAGGAAACGTACCTTTCTCCAACGAAGACTCAGATCAGCCTGCGCGATTTGAGTTTTCCTTTGTCACAAATGTCAGAAAATACGTTTCCTCATGTTTTGGCTAATATCTTCTTAATCTGCTGGTCCTTAAATGAACATGTCCCGTTTGACATTCATTAGTCACGTGTGCAAACAATGCTGGATGACTGGCAAATATCGTAGACACCGATCAGAAGCCGCGTTCTGTGGTATCTAATCTTGTTGTACATTGTTTGCTCAGAAATGTCTGTCCGAATTCTTTAGGTAAATGCAGTAAATAATTCGAACATAATTTAGGCTACAACCCAGTCAGCATTCTACGTAAATCTATATCGGGCCGTCATCGGCCCGTCAGGGTAGCTGACGGGCCGATGACGGCCCGATGTAGATTTACGTAGAATGCTAGCTGGGAAAGGCATGCTCAACGTATATCGGAACACAAACGAAATCTGCGACGCTTTGCCAATCAACATTATATAACAACATGAACATGCAGGTATAAAGCTATGGACTTGTTTATCATTCTCATTTCTTTACGGACCGGAAGGAGCAATACACGCCAGGATGCTAAAAACATTTAGCAGGAATTAGCTTCTTCTCTATATACTGCATCCGGCAAGAAGATACCATCAGGCATATGTGAACAGATGATGCCAAAGTCAGTAGTAAGCTCTGCTGTTGCTCTTATATTATTTCGCAATTCCAGTCCTTCCTATGCTTCTCAACAATTGTACAGTGAAAACTGAGATTCTGTATGCTCAAGATGATCTGATATTTCGTTTCTCACATGAGCGTTAAGACCTTCTTTTTACATGACGCATTCATTACGAAGCAGACCATTAACGAAAACACGCCTAGTCAAACATATAGAAAATTTCACCTACAAAAACTAAAAATTTTCAGATAAAGAAACTCTGCTATTTTTCATATTTCTGCTCAAAGCATAGATTGTGCGTACTCGTTAGAACCGTCCCAGCGAGTACCCACAATCTATGTTTTCGAGCAAAACTAAGAATAATGATGTATACCCCTGTGAACCCCAGTTTTATTATATAAAAGTGGGGTTTAATGAGGTCAAATTTATATAGGCATGTTTTCGTGATGCGACTGCTTGACACCTTGACAGTAAACACCCTCTTCAGGCCAAACCGTAACACCTTAGCCTTTCCTGTTCACTGAATCACTCCATCTTAATCAGCGCACTAATTAATCTTTACAACTCTCTGGGCCAGTTCAGCAGACAACAAATTGATCACATTTTTCATATCTTTTCCAGAGAATAGGCCTTGACATTTTATACAAATTGATCTCTCCTTAAGAGACAATTCGCATAAAATGCAGAAGACTATATTCTAGGAAAAAAATATAACAAATACAATCGAATTGCAATGGCTCGAATATTTTGGGACCATGGAAATTTGTTCATGACATGGGTAGTTCGAGCCAAAGAGAGTTAATCATAGCGCCAGGTCGGTCAGGATGCAAATGGGGATAACTTAGGATTCTTTGTTCCATCTTCTATAAAATAATGATGAGTGTACTCATTAGACGTTTCATTTTAGCCACAGCGTCAAAAAACATCTTCGGACACGTGCACACAACGAGGACTCAGATCAGACAATGTATTCACACAGTCTGGTCAGAAGGTTCACTGGGCGCATTTTCGGATAGCCAAGGATGCAAGTTTCTTCATGCAGCCAGCAAATTTTGTGATCAGCTGCGCATCCGATTTGAGTTTTCGCTGGGCACACATATGGCTCATTTGTATTCTGTGTGCACATCACGAAAACACGCCTATATAATTTTGACCCCCTTAAACCCCACTTTTATATAGTAAAACTGGGGTTGACAGGGGTATACATTATTTTTCTTATTTTTGCTCAAAAACATAGATTGTGGGTACACGTTAGAACCGCCTCGCCGAGGCGGTTCTAACGAGTACCCACAAGCTATGTTTTAAGTAGAAATAAGAAAAATATCAGAGATTTTTATCTGAAAATTTTTAGTTTTTGGGGATGAAATTTTCTATATATTTGAATAGGCGTGTTTTCGTAATGAACACACGAAAAGGGACCTAATTCAATTTTCGGACAACGCAGGCCCTGATCATCTGGGCATTCGTTGCCTGCTTACAGAATCAATGAATACTGTAGTATATGTCGACGAGCAGGTAGCGTCTAGATCAACCTGTACGGACGTGCACGCTCATTTGAACTCTCGCTGTTCGCATATGGCATAAGGGTCTTTTCCCCATGTAGCGCTTCAATTTCTTAAGAGATCTGTGTTAAAGGTTATTACATATGTTAACTGTGAGAGAATGAAAACTAATTAGCCTCTCATCTTTGAAGACTGCAGGATAATTAATTGGATCAAACTCAAAATGTTTGACATTCATGTCAATATATGTAGCTTTAGATTACTTGCTTCTTGCTTTTATACTATATGTTTTCGTAGCACAAAAGCCACAAGACTATAATAATGCACACCTGAGGCTCAGTAGGGGTCCAAACCTTAGTCGTGGTCGAGGGGGTCTAAGACTTGATCGCGAACCAACTGTTTTTTGCTCTCCCCTGCGATCGCGATTGAACCCTTTACTTTGTTTCATCTCATATTTTTTTGTATTATTCGTATTTAACTGGGATGTTTCAATGACACCGACTGATTACATATTTGCAATTTTGAGCTGGGTCGGAATTAAGGGCGGGGTTTCGATCGAGTAAAACTAGGTTAAGCTCACTCTGCGAAAGCATTTTCTTCTGTTGAACGTTCTAAGGCGGTTCCTCTATTACAGGCATTGGTTTTGTATAAAGGTTATTGCAACTTTGTCGTTGTGTCGACTCTTGTTATCGACTTCGCTTATCTCGAATAATCGCTTATCTCGAAGTGAAAGTATGGCCTCTGTTTTAACACTGAAATCTAACAACAGGTACCAAAATATTGTGGAAAAGAGGAGAAAAGCAGTTTCCTCTTTTCCACAATATTTTTAGTATATCTCTACTTTCTCTAGTCAAATTGTATATTCAATTGTAAAATATGGTTGTTTGATTTATTTTTGTTCCTCAATTCTGCAAATCTGATATATATATATATATAAGTACGGATATCTTGAAGTATTTCAGAGTCCCTTGGACTTCGAGATAACGAGAGTCGACCGTATTTGTTACTGATCTTCACTTCTGTCGGTGCCTCAGAATGGCTTGTGTAACTTCATTTATATTTGTGGTTACGGCCATCAAGATGTACATATCTTTTTGGTACATGAAAAGCACTTCTTAGAGCAAAGTGGTGAATGCACTGAGCCGTGCAAAGTTTAATATATCTGAGTACAGTGACATGCCTTATAGTAATGTATGCAAATGTTGCAGATTATTGTTCAGTTACCGTTATTAAATATGGACTAACTAGGCAGGGAAATTACAGAAAATAAAACAAAATCAAAAACTTTGATTGTATTTAGATAACACATATCAATCAACAGAATGAAAGAAAAATAGTAATCTAATGTAAACTAGGAAGGATTTATATTAACCGTGTTATTGCACACACACACACGCACGCACGCACGCACGCACGCACGCACACACACACACACACTATTAATGAACTATGAATATTACTTTTATGAACTATGAATATTACTCTCATGTTCACTGCGTTGAAAACAATAATAAGAGCCATGTTAAATCCATTATTCAAACATGATTTCTAAATGTATAACAGCATTGTAACAAGCTTTGAAATATCATTATGTCGTTAAGCAGAACCTCGTATTACTGTATGGGAGTACTATTTCAAAATAAAATGTTTGTACGATTCTGTTAACTTTTAAAATTACATTTGAAACGTACTTGTTCAGTCCACAGCGTTTCCATTCCATAAATGTAAAAATGTGACCTTTTTGTCCACCAAAATAGATTTGCGAATGTAGAATGCTGTCAAGGATGACAGTAGTAGAGAAAACGTCCAGGAAGAGCCATAATCATAGAACATAGCCTACCAGTTGCACCAAGAGGGAGAGTAAACAAAGACAACGTGGAGCGTTCAGTAGTAAAAGTTGAAGGGTGTTTAAAACGACTTTATGGACACAAAATCTTTAACCTAGCTTCAAATTTTGTACAGAATACAGAATAATATTTTGGTCACACAGTAGCGAAAATTACCCGTTTAACAATCGAATCGCAGATAATCTTTTTATAATGTATACCCTCATATGCGCTTGCACAATCGTGCCAGGGCACGCATATTTCACCGGTGCAAAATCAACAGATGTCAAATTATGTCAATAGCTTAACTATGCATCGATACCAGATAGATCTTACCATCAGGTACTGGTTTAAAGTTATTTTCATAATGTAAATTAGATATAGTGGATAAACCTTCAGGAGAAATAATTTTTGAATAAATTGCTTGTTTCCTGTCTGAAAAGGTACATACTTTTATTTCCTGTCTGAAAAGGGACACACTTTAAGAAAAAACATCTCCCTTGGGAACGAATACCAAATTCAGTAGTGCCGTGTGGCGGCGTAAAACGTCTTCCCGTACTTCATCATAGTACAGATTATATTTGAGCTTATTCTGGATTCTTTGAAAATCGATTACCGCTTAAGTCGGTTCCTCTTTTGCAGTTCTTTGTGCATCTGTGGTTTCATATGTGGCGTTTGTTTAGACATTATTTGTTCATCATCTCTCTAGCCTTAAGGCTATGCTTCGTGCTTGTGGCGTTTCCTGGGTAGCTTCTCTCATATTTGCGTGTTAACATTATGACTTTATATATATATATATATATATATATATATATATATATATATATGTGTGTGTGTGTGTGTGTGTGTGTGTGTGTGTGTGTGTGTGTGTCAAAATTTACAGTTTTGACTTCGTAATTATTTGCGCGGAGTTGTCTCATATACATTAATTTTGTCTGTATCAACAGAATGTTAAAACGGAATGTATTTGATTTTGCACAAGGAGTGTCTGCATCATGTCTCCATATACCGTTGGACATATTTGCATTTTTCATTTAGAGATTCAGACCTCACAAATAGCTTCTGTCTGTGCCTTTATAAATTACCGTCGTATTTTCGTTTAAACCTCGTGATAAGTGGTTGTGTTTACGATTGCTATTAATAATTCGATAGTAAAGTGCAAGTGCATGAACAATAATCTAGTGACGCTTTATAATCTTCTTTCATATTTGTCTTTCTTTTATCTAAGCGTTTTAAATTATAGTCCAAGTACCTAGTTCCAGTGCATTTATACCAATTCCACAAGGCGGTTGGCAATTTATTGCTGACTGTACATGCCATTGAAGTTTGGTCGTCGAAAATGCTTTTTCGTGTTTTTTCATCCTTAATTTTGTTATGTAAATTTTTATATACAGTTTTACAGAGATTCATGAGAAACTAAGAGTGGACTGCCGTTGTGTGGCGTTTCCTAAGATATCATTTTCATACTTGGACTAGGTCCTCGAGTGTTCTTTAACAGTAATACCAGGTGTCTTTCAGATTGTTATTATTTTGTATCTATAGTTTAAGACTTGCAAGAGACGCAATGCTGATCGTATGTGAGAAAGTTGAAGGTTACTTACCTACGTTTAGTATTTACTTCGTTACGACTTATGTCATTTAGTAGAACATAAATGCTGGTAAAATTCCATTATACATGTATATGGTAAGCGTGCGTTTGTGAGCGTGCATGTGCGTGGGTCTGTGTTTGCATGTGTGTGTGTGTGTGTGTGTGTGTGTGTGTCAGAGTAGTTAAATGTTAGACTTAACCAAAAGGAGACATTCTGTAACAGACAAAAAACGAAAACAGATAATCAAGAGAACTTAGAAAACAAATGACGCGTACACTTGATTCAAAATTAGAAAGAAAAATATCCGGAAACACAACGATCACAAACCGTAGCCGTCAAGTCTTGTATACTAGTTGGTAATTGCCGATCTCTGTCTGAGAGGCGTCCAGTTTGATAAAGAGATTTAATTCCTTGTTAAACTGAAAATAATGAAGTGCGTCATGAAAAATTGGTGCGCGCTCAACGTTGTTTGGTTAAACCACATTTTATTTACATATTTTGACATGTAAATAAAACAATTTACACAATTACCAGGACAAGAACAAGACCAATCTGTTTATTTAGCTCTTAGATATTGCCAGAGAAGTTGACGGGCTTTTTGCTTTGGTCATGACGATTTTGGATATGGTTCGCAATTAAAGGCGAAAACTAGGGTCTTGATATTTTCTTGAAATATCATATGCCGATTAGCCCCGAAAACCTGGTTCAGCTAAATTTTTCCATTACGAAAACACGCCTATTCAAATATATAATACCTCCAAAAACTGAAAATTTTCAGATAAAAAACTCTGATATTTTTCATATTTCTGCCCAAAACATAGATTGTTGTACTCGTTAGAACCGTCCCGCCGAGGCGGTTCTAACGAGTACCCACAATCTATGTTTTTGAGCAGAAATAAGAAAAACAATGTATACCCAAACCCCAGTTTTACTATATAAAAGTGGAGTTTAAGGGGGTCAAAATTATATAGGCATGTCACCGGGTATAGGTATATAAGACACGTGTACTGCCTTGCGGTACAAGCCGGCTTTTATAGCGACGCGGTAGAGTATTGGCCTGTCACGCAGACGGCCCGGGTTCGATCCCCGGTCGGGAAAAAATGTTATTTCCATTTTTTCACCTGTTACATTTGGCGCCCACCGTAAATAACCCACATGTGTGCATAAAACTCATTGAGTCTCATTTCATGTGATTCTCGGACTCCTAGAAAGTCAGAGACGAATTTCAAGTTGGAGGAGAAGAATGTCACTGGGTATATGTATATAATACATGTACTGCCATGCGGTACAAGCCGGCTTTTATAGCGACGCGGTAGAGTGTAGGACTTTGAATCCAGCGGGCCGGGTTCAATCCCCGGTCGGTGAAAAATATTATTTCCATATTTTCACCTGTTACATTTGGCGCCCCACGTTGGGCGCTAAATGTCACCGGATGGGGGTTCTATCAGGGCAACATACACACACACAAGACATAACTTGATGAAATGATGATTTTTAATGAATGGATCAATGCATTCGCCATGTAGACATACACAAGTAAAGTTGGTATTTTGCTATATTTGCTTTGTTATAGTAAATGTATTCTATATTTGGGGAAAAAAGAAACGCAAGTTCAAATTTTTAAATACTGAAAGTTTGTTTGTGAACAAACTGATCTAGTTTTCTGTATTTGGTGACATTAGTGTACTTCTCCGTGTATGGATCACACAAAATCACTTAAACGTGAACACAGGCTACACAATATCGTTGTACCTGAATTTCGTTATATCCGTGCTGCACGGGTAGTGTCGCGTGGTAGAGACTTTAACACATTACCGAACTTTCGTTCCATTCGTATCGGTTGCACAAAACGTTTGTTGTTTGAGTTTGTTGAGAGAAATGGTACGCTAATCGCAACTGGATAGGGGTAGAGCTTTTGCTCTAATTTTGCAGGGTCAGTCGCAACGTGACGTCGCGCAGCAATTTGGGGTGCACGAGTCGACGATATCGCGCTTAGTTCAGCGTCTTAGAGATACCAGTAGGTAGTAAATGTTTTCATTACCCGAGATAAAAAAATTTTATGGTATTCACTGAAAAAGAGTAAGTTTTCTTTTTATTTTTTGTTTACACGCCAATGCGCGTTTCTGACGTCATAAATAACGTCACCAAACAAAACATGAACGTCATGGCGTCGACGCTCAGTGCTTAACATATGAAACGCTGGAGAGACGACAAAAAACAAAAAAAAATCGGCAAATCGAAATAATTTTGATACCAAAATGTTCCTTACATTCTAACTAAGAAAATGCATACCAACACTTGATACTTTAGTTAAGAAACAAAGAAGTTAGAGGTGTTCAAAAATCTGAAGTGGAGGTAAGATCCACATCTGAAACAATGAAGAAAACCGAAGTCGCCCAAAGCGAGGAGTGAAAATATAAATCGTATCAGTCACTATAGTGAAATGATACGATATCATTTCACTAGTGATTGATACCACTTTTATTTTCACTAGATATACATTGATTTCACCGCTAACAATAAAATAAAGACTTATACGTCTTGTACACCTTCGTAACAGGTTAAGGACGGCGACAGACCGCAAGAGAAGTTATCGGAACACATGACCGTCGTGTGTGTCCAAGGACAGTCAGAAATCGCTTGGGAGAGTTCGGTTTACGTCCACGCCGTCCTTACGTGGGCCCGAACCTTACGCTCAGGCGACGTCAACGCCGCATGCAATGGCTGCGTGCCCATGCACCAAATCGGTTTCGACTGGCTGACTGGAGGGGGTGGTCGGCTGGTGCGAAGGTGCTGTGTATCTTACATCACCGGGGCGTCCAACTGATATTGGCTTACAGTTGGGCAAGGCCTGCTATCCTTGTAGTGGGTAAGGGTAGTGGGGGAATGTTTTTATTTCTTCTGTTTCTTCACTTTCATTCCTGTTCCTCTTTCTTCCCTGTCCCTCTCTTTCATCTCCTCTACTCTCTCTTCTATCTCTTTTCTCCCTTTCTCTGGGAGACGACACAAAATGACCCTCAAGAGTTGACGTGTCGTTAAACCCCAACACAACACAATCAAAATTGGCTGACTGGCGGCGTGTAATGTTCAGTGATGAGTCGCGATGTTCGCTTCAGCGGTCAGATAGGCGACAACGAGTGTATCGACGTCTTGGTGAGCCATATTCTGACGCTTGCGTACGAGAAATCGACAGATTTGGGGGAGGGGGTCCATAATGGTTTGGGGTGGGATTTCTCATGGGGTGAAAACGCCCCTAGTGGTTATTCAGGGTAATCTTACAGCCGTACGCTATCGGGATCAGGTGCTTATGCCTCACGTCCTCCCGCTTGTCAATGCTCATAATCTCACGTTTCAGCATGACAACGCGAGACCGCGTGTTGTCAGAGTTTGTCGCGACTTCCTCAATAATGTCCAAGTGCTCGATTGGCCCCCATACAGTCCAGATTTAAACCCAATCGAGCACCTTTGGGATGCGTTGGACAGGAGGGTCAGGAAGCGCGTCAACGTACCGAACAACGTCGCACAGCTCCAGCTAGCTCTTATTCAAGAGTGGAATAATATCCCTCAAAGGACCATTGACAACTTGGTCGGGTCTATGGTTAGAAGAGTGAGAACCGCGACAGCAGCCCGTGTTGGACACGCGCGCTATTGATACCCATTATTCAATAACGTTGGGTGTCTGTGTTTAACGCTTTTTATTGCAAACGTCGTCTGCTATACGACACCAGACCAATAGCATTTAACAGAAAATGAAATAAAGAATTAAAAAAATTAAACAATCAAATGAAATCCACAATTTTCTTTAAAAATACAACCCCAGAATTAATACTTGCGTTTCTTTTTTCCGCTAGTATATATATATTTACAGATGTACCAATGATAATCATCAGCATCATCATTAAAAATCATCATTTCATCAAGTTATGTCTTGTGTGTGTGTATGTTGCCCTGATAGAACCCCCGTCCGGTGACAGGCATGTTTTTGTGAAGTTTTGCAGTCGTACTTTGTGCGTCGGTGGTTTCATATGTTGGGTTTGTTTTGTGATCAGTGGTTCCTCATCTCTCTTCTTTTGATGCCTTGAGAAGGCTGCACTTCGTGACATTCCTGGCATTCCTGGGTATCTTCTATTATATAGGTAAATAAAAACATTAGATATACAGTCGACTCTCGTTATCTCGAAGTCAAATGGACTCTGAAATACTTCGAGATATCCGTACCTCGACATATCAAATTTGCGGAATTGAGGAAAAAAATAATTCGATTAACCACATTTAACAAATACATATGTAATGGGACTCTTGAAGTTAGAGATGTATTGAAAATATTGTGGAAAAAAGGAGAAATTGCTCCTTAGGAGCAATTTCTCCTCTTTTCCACAATATTATTTACCCGTTGCTAGATTTTCATGTTTAGGCAGGGACCAGATTTTCACTTCGAGATAAACGGTTATTCGAGATAAGCGAGGTCGAGATAACGAGAGTCGACTGTATTATTTGTGTGTATTCCCTCTAAGTGTTTGTAATGACCCTGCTTTTGACAAAAAAAAAACAAACTATGTACGTAAGATTAAGAGAGCAATGGCGATGTTGGTTAGCTTGTTCGTCAAAGCGCTTTTTACAAGGTCGACATTCATTTTCTAAGTAATAAAGATCTTTTGTGACATTGTATTTGGCACATGCATACAGAGCAGATTATCCTAGATGTATGCAACAGTCTTTCTTGAACTAACGAACGAACCTGTTGCTTATCTCACAGTTTAACTGCAGCTGGAGATCAAAGGAACTGCAAATCTCTGGCTCATTGCTTTATTCATCTACCAGCCATCACAATTTGCAACTCGATTACACCTTCCTTTATATTTTGACAAAACTGCAAAGAGAACCCCATGATGGGTTAACAACAAACAACTGACAACAATTGTGAAAAAAATTTACATAATGATAAAATCTGGTTTGCAATTACTTGAATATAACTCATTATAAACTTGCATAATCAGACCTGCATAGGTACTGTATTTACCCTAAGTACAGTCGAACCTCGTTATCTCGAACTCGCTTATTTCGATTATCGCATATCTCGAAGTGAAAATCTGGTCCCTGTTTTAACATTAAACTATGACAACAGGTAACAAAATAATGTGGAAAAGAGGAGGAATTGCTCCTAAGGAGCAATTTCTCCTCTTTTCCACATTATTATATATATATATTTCTAACTTCAGGAGTCAAGTTACATATTCATTTGTTAAATGTGGTTGTTCAATTTATTGTTTCCCTCACTCTCTCAACTCTGATATGTCGTGTACGGATATCTCGAAGTATTTCAGTGAGTCCCTTGGAATTCGAGATAACGAGAGTCGACTGTATTAGTATAGACGGGGTATAGAAAATCGTGTATAAATGATAAGACGCCGCAGAACGTGATGTCTAATCAGAAGTTACAATGTTTGCTACTAATCTAGTTTAATCGATTTTAGACACATCTACAGGAAGTCGAATAGAGTTGTCCAAAATTTTGGACAAATATTTTACGGCGTATACACTTTCCATGCTATGAGCAAATTCAGTAGACGATAAACTGATGATATTTGTCTTATCTTGCCTAGAAAACAGGACTTTACACTTTATGCAAATTGTCTCCTAATTTTCGTAGAAAATAGGATCTGACACTTCATGCAAATTGTGCATGACGTGTCAAATTCTATTTTCTAGGAAAATAATATATTTCAAAATGTTGTCAGCTGAAGTTTTTACCCAGCATGCAAAGTGTTGGAGCATTTTAAGTAAACACGTATTCGTAAATATGATATATGTTAAAGGTGCACAGTAAAATGCACAAATTACCACACTAGGACAGCAATGGCCGACGCCCAGTTGTGCCCTAAAATGTGTTTGAGGTCAACATACGAAAATCATGTTTCGAAAAATCATGAAGTCGATGCATATAAAGACAAAGTTAGGAATGTTCAGACAGAAAAACATTAACCCAAAATAAATGGAGTGTAATCAGGCGTCAATGGAAAGTAAGTTTTACTTGGTAAGCATGCTTCACCCGCCATGCCTATCAGCCTGAACAGAGATTTAGGAAAATACGGATGTAAAAATGTCGGGGCTTAGAAAGTCTATTCATTGCTTGGCTGTGCCACAAACGTCAGACATAAGTCTGAAAACAGCCACATTGTAGGGACTGACAAGGTCATGATGTCTCCCATAGAAATTCTTTAGTGTCGACACCAGTTTAGTTTTTTGGTACTTTGTATCCCTGAATCATTACGAAAACATGCCTATTCAAATATACTGAAAATTTTACCATCAAAAAATTAAAATTTTCAGATAGAAAATTCTGATATTTTTTTTTCATATTTCTGCCTAAATATAGATTGTGGGTACTCGTTAGAACCGCCTCGACGAGGCGGTTCTAACGAGTACCAACAATCTATGTTTTGAGCAGAAATAAGAAAAATAATGTATACCCCTGTAAACCCCAGTTTTACTATATAAAAGTGGGGTTTAAGGGGGTCAAAATTATACTGGCTTGTTTTCTTGATGCAACAAATTGGACAATGAAATTTAAGACACCAAACCTACAAACATCCTTACTGGCAACCAGTGTTGAACGTCATGTAAGTTGGGTCTTTATTGTTTTAATAGTCCAGTTTTCTGTGCGACGTAGCGCAGTTGGTATTGCCTTTTCGATAAAAGAACCTCTGCTCTCGTATGTAATGTATCATGTATACAGTCTGCATCATGGAATAACGTTTGATAAATATCATGTATTATTATCGTTATGTAACTGTACAAGGTGGGGGGGGGGGGGTGGAGAAGAGTTGCGCGTAGGATTAGCGATTGTGGCATTTTTTTACCAAAAAGGTACAAATATAACCTTGTCCAATGACCTGTGACTTCTAGTTTCATTTTTATGTTTGATGCAGTACAGTTGCGAACCAAAAGCGTCAGGTGACCGGGCACGGTTATATTTTGATCTATAATACTTAAGATGATTTTCAATCAACAATTTATGCATCGTCATGCAAAGTTAAAGTCATACTACTTTTCAATCCTAATTATTCGGACACATTAATTCCCAAGTGTACTTCTCCTAACATATGACCAATCCATATGACTAGCTGGTGCTAATCTACACAAAACGTTTCAGTTGAATGACAAATAGTGTACACCCAGATTAGACTGCATGTTATGCGATGCCTGATGTGGGTGTACATTGTTTGTTAAGGATATGTCCAAATATCTGGCACAAATAGGATATTTATGGGCAAAATAAATAACGTTTTGCATATATCTGCATCATGTTTTCCGCGGAACAGTCAAAAAAATGCCAGCGTATCTCTTTGTGCTTTTTTACATTGTAGCCGCTTTAATGTCATCACGTGGTTTTTGGATAACGTCATGTAAAATAAAAGTAAAAAAGGATTGCTTTTGGAAACAAAGAACACACAAAATCACGAAAATCGCAGATTCGGTTTGATTGAGCCTCTTCATATGCAACACAGTAGTTTGCGATGCTGTATAGGCACCCTAACGCCGGCTTAAGCGGTATTCTAATTTCAAAATAACCAGGATGGCCTTAATGATTCCAAAGAAAATAAAATATTACCTGCACTATGGTGATGTACGGGGAGACTTTTTACGACCGCCACACGGCACAACACCAGCTTCAGCAGAGTCAAATAAAAGTAAAAAGGATTGCCTTTGGAAACAAAGAACACACAAAATCACGAAATTCGCAGACTCGGTTTGATTGAGTCTCTTCATATGCAACATTGTAGTTTGCGAGGCTGCATATGCCCCCTAGCGCCGGCTTAAGCGGTATTCGATTTTCAAAATAACCAGGATGGGCTCAAAGATTCCAAAGGAAATAAACTATAACCTGCACTATAATGATTTAAATCTTACGGTCCATGACGTCATTCGTAGAAAGTTACGTTCAGTAAGTTCTTATACCAATACAAAAATTAATATAGTACCAGTTTTTTAACTATAGCACCAGTTGTTATCAATATGTTAATATAGCCCTAGCATGCGTGAATTACAACTCTGGTTAAATAGAAAGAAAGGCAATGATAACACGAATGTACTTATACCTCTACATGAGCGCAACTCAAGAAGGGCAGTTGCCAGTTACTGGCGAAAGGATGTGCACAAATACTGGTTTAGTGATTAGAGGGCAATAATATAAGCCTGTCCAGACATGACATTAAATGTTGAGTGGACCGTAAAACTCCAACTCAAATTAGAAATCACAAATCGATCTGGGGTTTTTTTTTTCGTACGCAAATCTATTCTGTATTGTTTGTAACTGTTATTCCGTCTATATAACTGTTTAATTTGAGTTATTTCTTACATTGGTAATTGTATTAACTCTTTTATCCCTGTAGACAATACTAGATACGTGTACAGACAACGTAGACCCTGATCAGACGGCTCATCAGAATCTACACTGTTTGCTATTCTGTTTTGATTTTTGACTGACATTCCTATTTGCAACAATGGACATATCCAAATTCAGTGATGGAAATGTCCATTTCAAAGACTCAGAATGGAAAGGGTTAATACAGTTTCAAAATACGAAACAATAATACTTTACCAATTGAATAATAAAAACAAAATATGCATGTTTCCTGGATAGCACTCTTCGTACTTTTGAGACTTTCAGACCGCACCATCTGTCTAGTGCTCGTCGTTCAAAGAAGATAATACAAAAAGCATCGTTACCATAGAATCTGTCATATTTTTTCTTGAAGACGAAATCTGACACGAACAATCGACTTAAGATGCACCAAGCTGATTTAAGCCGTGTCATTTCCTTCCTGCACTATTGAGATACATTAAAGAGACAGTTTTAATAATGATTGAAGCAGTCTTGTCCTAATTGTCATCACTAATGAGTGATTCGCTTGTTCAAAAGATGTGTTCCTGTATTATATAATAGCAAATCGTTTAGTTCCACTTCACGAGAACTTTACTAAACACTATTATAGAACAACTGTTTCAAATACATGTATAGTTTGATTGCATCATAAAACATCAGAAAAAAATATACAAAATAAAATACCATGTGAAAATGAGTACAGTCCTTTTTCCTTGACTATATACAGTCGACTCTCGTTATATCGAATTCCAAATGACTCACTGAAATACTTCGAGATATCCGTACCTCGACATATCAGAGTTGAGAGAGTGAGGAAAACAATAAATTGAACAACCACATTTAACAATGAATATGTAATTTGACTCCTGAAGTTAGAAATATATATATTAAATAATGTGTAAAAGAGGAGAAATTGCTCCTTAGGAGCAATTTCTCCTCTTTTCCACATTATTTTGTTACCTGTTGTCATAGTTTCATGTTTAAATAGGGACCAGATTTTCACTTCGAGATAAGCGGTGATTCGAAATAAGCGAGTTCGAGATAACGAGGTTCGACTGTATTTAGATATGATATAAGAATAAACAGTTGAACCGGGATACACATTTCCTACAAGATTGCATGTGCGTCTAGGGAAGACACAAATCAGCCTGTGCATCCGGCATCCGAACAGTCTGAACGAGTCTTCGCATGGATACTCTGTGGGTAGCCAAGGCTCCAAGTCGTCATTAGGCGGACAACAGACAACGAAGTCTCTGATCAGACTGCGCTGATGCGCAGGCTGATCTTGGCCTTCGATGGGCGCACAAGCAGTCCTGTAGAAATGAGTTGTTCCCCGTCTCATTTGGTAGTTTTACGGATATAGTATTCCCGCATCCCAACCCACACCTGCACTACCCTTCATGATTGATTGGTCATAATTGATTTCAGAATAGGGCAGAAAACTTGGACAAATATAAATATTACAGGATAATAGTCCGTCATACACTGCAGCCGGGAATGACTCGTTATTACATACATTTTATATCTGACTATCAATAACTGGTAACTAAACACTCATTTGAAACATGATTTGGTCTGATTTGAAAAAAAATCTAAAAATATGTGTGTTGCTTGAAAGCGCATATATGTACACTTTTATTTATACAAGTACTTATAATTACTAACTTACTCCAACAGTTGTTCCAAACCTTGCAGCACCACACGTTTTATATGATTTTGAATTTTTCCCTCTTTCCACCTGCACTGTCTTCTGTCCGTTGACATTACTTTCGGAGATAATCTTTTGGATGACGGAACCGTCTAATCCCTTTATTAAATCACATGGTGGTTTCTTGGCGCTTGAATATCGTCACCAATTAACCAAGACTGCAAGACTGCTTTAAGCCAGATTGACTGGCGAAGCCGCATTAAGTCGCTAAGATTATTTTGGCACCGGTAATGATCTTCGAGCGTAATTGCAATCCGACATCTATGAGCCGCAACGTCAGAAAACGTACTTTCAGAATGTACCCAGCGAAGATTCAGATCAGTCTGCGCATTCGCAGACTGATCAGAATCTTCACTGGGTGCATTTTGGCTAGCCAAGGGAGCAATGTTTATTCGTGCGGAGAACGAAGAATCAGACCAGACTTCGCTGCCGGTACGTTTTCTGACGTTTCGGTTACTATTATAATCGAGTGCTTCGAACAATGTCAACCAGGACAATAGTGGACTCCATGGTTGATGTGGACAACGCGGGCTCAGATCGTATTGTGCATTCGAGCAGATCTGGTCTACTTTGTTAGCTAACACAATATGATGCTACAAAACTTTCAATTTGTGCAAAGTAGAGATGCAGAATGAGTAAAGTTTATGAAACCTGATATGTCAAAGGTTCATTTTCACTTGCATGAGACCAATTTATTTATTACTAAAGCTTCAAAATTTCCAAGGGTCTTTTTATCAGACGTTTCCCAACTAATTTGATTTATGTCTCAGAGCAACATTTTCCATTATATTTTTATGTTAATATTGGAATGCTATATGACGATGCCTCATTTCCTCAAGAGATGACCCGCATAGTTTTTAAAATATCTTCATTAATTATTCTACGCGTGACAGATCGACGCTGGACCTGAATTAATTTATTATATTGCCCCTAATGCGCTTGTCTCATATTTTTTGTCGCAGTGACTCACTCGAAATCCCCATAATATTGCTAAAATTGTTAAATTCCGATAAATCAAGGAATTATTGGAATATTTGGACAGCTGTTGAATACGGTTTACGCTAATAGAAAAGGACAGAAAGTCTGTTATATGTTAAACAGTCTTCGAATGTCATAAAACCTTTTGCTAACAATACAGCTTTTGTTCACTATTTTCGTTCTCCTTCTTTGTTGTACTTGGATTCTTTAAACCACAGGGGGTAGGTAAACTGAAGGTAGGTTCCGTTTCTTCCAATGACAATTTATTAATAATTATTAAATAAAATTTAGTCCAGTGGCTTAAATAAAGATCTTTTTTATAGTGGAACCTCAGTGGCTCGAACAGCTTTGGGACCATGGAAATTTGTTCCAGATATGGTTAGTTCGAGCTACTGAGGGTAATCATAGCGCCAGGTCAGGAGCAAATGGGAATACTATAGGGATGTCTTTTCGATCTTCTATAAAATAATGGTATGTTGAGTGTACTCATTAGAATCGCCTCGATGAGGCGATTCTAATAAGTACACACAACATACAAATGGGAAAAAAATTCTAAAGTATCCCTAAATATTTGTTTTCTTGAGCTGTCGGGAGAATTTCCTCGGGACTCAAAAGCGAGTTAGAATTAGCCGCGGTAAACGAGTAATCGGTGTTCGAGTTATTGAGGTTTTACTGTATATAGAATAAAACTTTACACTATCACTGAACATTTCGAAAAGACATTTGAATGCATGTTGTACACTGTTCACAATGGGAACTTTTTTCTGTAATTTATTCATGTTTAATACTTGACTATTTCGCGCATGTATTTGTCTCTAAATAAGCTCAAGTATGAGAAATACAGTTGTATTTCTGACCACAACGTACATTGTCCTATTGGATGATATTACTCAAAACGTTATTCTTAGGTTTTTCAAATTGTTTTTATTTGTTATAAACTGAGTAATACCATTGGATTAGATTATCAAAACCGTTTATGTAAAATTTTACAAGGAAAGACAAATAAAAAAAAACAGTGCCTTTTCTATACACAAATACATTCTGTAGAATCCTATAATTCTGAAAGCGGAGAGCGAACGCTCTCATCAGACTGGGATGTGTTGTCTGATCGGACCTGCTCTGACCGCATATGTCCTATAGACCCCTATTCGCCCCTATAGACCCCTATCCGCGTTGTGCTGTTCATATATATATATATATATAATGATCATTATAAGTAAGTCAGTAAGCAAGTAGGCGCAGTCTGATAAAAGTATTCACTGGGCGCTTTTTAGATGGCCAATGATTCTTCAGGCGGACAGGGAATACTCTAATTAGGCTGTTCGGATCAGCAAGATAATTTATGTCTTCGCTGGGTGCACAAATCTGAATGTAGATTTCCTCACGTTGCGAATCATAAAGATCTAAATTTAATGCGTTTCTAAAATTGCGATAACATTCAACATACGTACAGTCTACTCTCGTCCAAAAGACTCTGAAATATCCGTACCTCGACATATCAGATTTGCAGAATTGAGAAACAAATAAAGCGAACAACCACATTAAACAAATGCATATGTAATTTGTCTCCTGAAGTTAGAAATATATTGAAAATATTGTGGAAAAGAGGAGAAATTGATCCTTTGGAGCAATTTCTCTTCTTTTCCACAATATTTTGTTACGTGTTGTTAGATTTCCATGCTAAACCAGGGAGCAGATTTGCACTTCGAGTTAAGCGTTTATTCGAGATAAGCGAAGTCGATAACGAGAGACGACCGTATACTGAAAATATGTCGAAGATGCTCTGACTGATATTAGACTACAGAATTTGCAAACCCCTTTCATTTGTTTCACCAAAAAAAAAAAAAAAAAAAAAAAATTCTTTCTAAGAAAGCAAATGAGCCTTAGCGTCAGAGAACGTACCTCCGGACATGCGCGGCCCGGCAAAGATTCAGATCAGCCTGTGCATTCATGCAGTCTGATTAAAATATTCTTTGGGCACAATTTGGATAGCAGAGGATGTTTTTTCATGCAGACAACAAAAACTCTGATCAGACTGCGCGCACGCACAGGCTAATTTGAATTTTTGTTAGGCGCACATGTCAGAAGGTGCGTTTTCTCTGGTTGCGGATCAAACGATGGATAAGATATATCTATAGCAACATGAGCAAATGTCAGCACTTCGTAATTTCGTCTTTTTCAAACTTATGATAAAGAGACAAAAATATCAAATATAATCTTCTGGAAAACATTATCTCATAACCATTGACAGAGAAAGGCGTACATGAAAGGATAAGAAAGCAATTTCACTTTTGTTGGAACTGATCTTCGGATTATTACCCAGCAGGCCACTCCAGATGTTTTATTATTATCTAAACTTTCTCAGCCGCAACGCTAGACTGGCTCCAGTCTCAAGTCTCCAGTGACTAAATGTATATTCAAATATTCCTGTTTGATAATCAACTAAAATAAAACCGAAATAACATCATGACTATATAAAGCTGATCACTAGTGACCAGCCTTTGTAGTCATGATATTATTTTGGTTTTATTTCCAATAAATATTTAGTCACTGGAGACAGGAGCCAGTCTACCACAACTCCTGTTGAGACCCGCTTGATTTGAAATGTCAATGCTTATCGTCACCTGAAAAAAATAAAATAAAAGAAGCTGTAAGAAGCAAAATCGAATACCCTGATAGCCCTAAGTTTTGGAACAGACAGGCCTGAGCAAACAGTGTAGACCAAGATCAGACGCCGCCAAATGCGGCGTCTGATCAGGGTCTACACTGTTTGTCACTCATCCAGTAGTTTTAGACGTATCAACAGGTAGTGAACTGGATTTAGTTAAATGTTAAGATAAGTATGGCTAAAAGGTTAGATGTCCCAATAGTTTGAGTTAATATGGTAGCAATCTTGAAGAAAGCAGGAGGTGCATATCATGCACTTATAATGATTATGTTCTTGTTTTCCGAAGAAAGTGGTTGAATGCCCTTGATAATTGCAGTTTAAAAGTTGCCAATGAATTTTAAAGAGGAAAAGTTCAACTCAAAAGACAGAAATAATGACAAACATAAATAAAACTAAAACGCATTGACAAAGACGTTGCACCGTTAAATCGTAGAAACAAAAACAAAAAAAAAAAAAACAAAAAAAAAAAAAACAAATTTAAGTATAGACGAATAACAACATTGACATCTGAAATCGAACAACAATTTTGAGTTCAACACGGTTTTGAGCAGTGCCAAACTCTTCTTTACCTTGACTCAGTTTCAATTATGATGGATCCAACCCTAACCCAGTCAGCATTCTACGTAAATCTATATCGGGCCGTCATCGGCCCGTCAGGGTAGCTGACGGGCCGATGACGGCCCGATGTAGATTTACGTAGAATGCTAGTTGGGAACTTAGTCATCTTAGGACAAAACAAAGACTAAATAAAGAAAACATTAAAAGTATTATGAAATATAAGCCAGCGCACGACACCTACAGTAAGACCTGTGTGACCAGCATGAACTCAGAGCAGTTTGTACATCCATCCAGTACGGTAAGGGTTCTCGTTTATCCCTCTTTGGATAGCCTGGAGGATGAAGAAGGCACATGCGATAAGCGATGACTCTGATCAGATTGCTCGGATGCGCAGGCTGATCTGTTTCGCTGATCGCACGTCTTATTTGGAGGTTTTGTCCTGCGCTGGCTCATATTCGATGGTCGGACAAGAGGAAGAAGATAAAATGCTGAGACTACTCTCTCTCTCTCTCTCTCTCTCTCTCTCTCTCTCTCTCTCTCTCTCTTTTCAATCTGTGTTCACCTGTGTGTCTGCGTATGTTGTATGTGTGAGTGATTGTTAAGAGTGAACTTCTGATTGTCCAATCTACCACATACTTTCGCGAAGTCTTCCATTCCTCTGTTTGCTTACCAGTGTAACCTACAGCTTTTTCATAGCTTTTCAAATGCTGTTATTCAATGCTAATTTCACTTCTGCATAAGATTCCAATCGCTAAAGTTGCATGTACTTGTAACACAACAATAACTTTGACTACTTTAAAACTCATATGTAAAATACATACTTCTCAACCATCGCACTAGATAAAAACATTTTCAGCCCGTAACTTATTGTTAGTTGTCTTATTTCTCCACAAATATATTATCGCTACCCATTAAAGGCACCTCTGTAGTATACATTTTTGTATCTTTTTTTTATCTAGAGCTAAGAAAACCATAGTATTTGAGCCCCCTCATGACAAAATCAACAAAATGGCTGTGCCCCCAGCGAGGACAGATCAGCCTGGGCATCCACCCAGTCTAATCAGAGTCTTTGCTGTCCGCATGAAGAAAGTCCATTGAGCGCACAGCTAAGACACTGATCAAACTTAGCGGATGCCTAGGCTGATCTGAGTCTTCGCTGGGCGCACAGTCATTTTGTTGGTTTTGTCATGAGGCGCTCATTTTTTATTAAACACTATGAAAAAGGAGGAACATTTGGTAATTTAATTTCCTGCTCTACAAATTAAGACTCGAACTTTCATTCGAATTGTCTCTTTCAGTGAAAATAATAACAATAATAATCATAACAGTAACGATAATAATAATAATAAAAACAGATAAAACTCCTTAAAGTGAAATACGGAGAGACGTTCAAAATACGAAAACATGCCTATTCAAATATACTGAAAATTTACCAACAAAAAATGAAAATTTTCAGATAAAAAATTCTGATATTTTTCATCTTTCTGCTCAAAACATAGATTGTGGGTACTCCTTAGAACCGCCTCGACGAGGCGGTTCTAACGAGTACCCACAATCTATATTTAGAGCAGAAATAAGAAAAAATATGATTACCTCCTGTAAACCCCAGTTTTACTATATAAAAGTGGGGTTTAAGGCGGTCAAAATTATATAGACATGTTTTCGTGATGATCTGCTGCCGCGTGACATTTACTAGCAACTGTTGTGACAACAGAGAGATACTCAGGACGAATACCAACATCAAGGAAATAAAAATAGTATTCTGTTGAACTGAAAGCACAAACTCTGCGCAGAATTGGTGAATGTGCAGGCTTATGTTAGTTCTTGTTTGTTTTTTGTTTGTTATTTCCTCACTTGTCTATGTTTCAGCTACAAGTAACATCAGAAGAGTATTGTTTAAGGTCAGTCTGCGAGCTTGACAGTTTGGTTATCTTTGCAACCATCAGGTGGATGACTTCATCATCACTGCCCCTCTTGATTCCGACATTTTACTATATAAATTGGATGAACTGGGACGGTGGAAGGGTGGAGTACGGTGGTACCTGAATTCTTATAAATGAAGCATTTTCTTTAGTGGTGCTTTTTTGAAACCTCATAAATAATGTTGGTTTGTGTTGCTTGTTTTTTTGTTTTGTTTTGTTTTTTGTTTGTTTGTTTGCTTGTTTTTGGTTTTTGTTTGTTTGTATTTTGTTGTTTTTGTTGTTGTTTTTTTTTATTAAACCTTCTACTGTAAAACGATGCCTAACTTTGGCCAAACGCACCTGGTAGAGACGTTCCGATGGTGAAAGCTTTAACTTTTACCTGCTGCTATAAATAAAAGCAAATAAAAGCAGACGCCATCTGGAAACATTTTTGTACTTATCACAGAAAAGAAGACTTGACATTTCATTCAAATTGTCTCCAATGAACGAAATGCCAAAATATAAGTGACGATATCCAGACAATGCCACAATGTCATTAAATCTTTTTTTTTCGTGAAAACTCGGAAACATATTTTTAATTTTCAGCTGGGTCGCACCATGCGAAAACGTGTCGTCGGGCATATGCGGACAGCGAAGGTCCAGATCAGCCTGCATGTCCACAAACAGAATCATTGGACACTACAGAATGTATCAATGGAGCCATCACGAGAACATGCCTATATAATGTTGACCCCCTTGAACCCCACTTTTATATAATAAAACTGGGGTTTACAGGGGTGTACATTATTTTCTTATGTCTGCTCAAAAACATAGATTGTGGTACTCGTTAGAACCGCCTCGCCGAGGCGGTTCTAACGAGTAGCCATTATCTATGTTTTGAGCAGAAATATGAAAAATATCAGAATTTTTATCTGAAAATTTTCATTTTTTTTTTTGTGGTAAAATTTTCAATATATTTGAATAGGCGCGTTTTCGTAATGGAAAATGCCTGGATGGGACTTTGCGCATTCGTGGGATAAATCTGACTGTGCATTTTTCGCATGCTCGCAGACACGTTTTTCGCTTGGCGCGGCCCGAGTGAAGATACCCGGAAAATGCCACAATCACACTGACTCTTATTATTTTCCTAAAACCTCGGACACATATTTTTAATTTTAATCTGATGATTTAGCTTACAGAGCGCTAAATCTTTAAAAAAAAAAAAAAAAAAAAAAAAAAAAAATACATAATTGAGCCAGCGCACGACAAAACCTACAATAAGACTTGTGCGATCAGCGAAGACTCAGATCAGCCTGCGCATCAGCGCAGTCTGATCAGAGTCATCGCTGATCGCATGCGCCTTCTACAGCCTCCGGGTTATCCGAAGAGTAATAACCGAGAACCCTTGAAATATTGGTTGGATGTAAAGGTTGATCTTTGTTGAGCACACAGGTCTTATTGTATGTTTTGTCATGCGCTGGTTCCAGTTTAACGTATATGAGATGGTTCACGTAAAAACAATAATATATGGGCCGCTCCAAACGAAAAAGTACCTTCAAGCATGCGCAAAATGCACAGATTTAGATTCATCTCACGCATGTGCAAAGTCCCATCCGGGCAATGGCAATTCATTCAAACATTCAATAGTGTTAACTAATCCTGTTAGCGGACGGCTAAGGCCCTGATCAGACTGCAGGCTGGTCTGGGCCTTCGCGGTCCGCATATGCCCGAAGATACATTTTCGCATGACGAGGCCCATATTCTCGCGAAAAGCGGCTATGCCGGTTGCTCAAAATCCTGGCTATTCTCATATGTGGTTTAGATTCCTTTTTCAGTGGCATGACACAATCTATTTTGATAATATAACATACGTTGGTCCAGCGGCAGATGTTTGCACTTTATGAGCATATTATTCTCTTCAAGTGAAAGATTTATTTCTGCCCAAAGTCACAAAATAGCAATACTTATTCATCCATACTTAGGGGAAAAATGAAATATCAATAAAGAAATCCGAAAGGAATTATTATCTTACAATCGTATTTGCACTAAACCCTGAAACAATAAAATAGGATATCTGTATAGATGGACATGTTTCATGTTAGAAAGCCCTACCATCGTGGATACAATGATCAAGATTGTATTCATTTAGCCATAACGTGAGAAAACATACCTTATGATATATTCTCCGAACGGAGACTCAAATCAGCCTGCGCATCCGCGCTGTCTGATCAGAGTCTTCGTTGTCCGCATGAAGAATCCTTACATCACTGGCTATCCGAAATGCGCCCAGTGAAGATTCCAATCAGACTGCGCGAATGCGCAGGTCAATCCATAATGAAAACATGCCTATATAATTTTGACTCCCTTAAACCCCACTTTTATATAGTAAAACCGGGGTTTACAGGGGTATACATTATTTTTCTTATTTTTCTCAAAAACATAGTTTGTGGGTACTCGTTAGAACCGCTTCGCCGAGGCGGTTCTAACGAGTACCCACAATCTATGTTTTGATCAGAAATATGAAAAATATCAGTGTTTTTTTAATTTGAAAATGTTCAGTTTTTGGAGGTGAAAATTTCTGTATATTTAAATAGGCTTGTTTTCGTAATGGGAATCGTCACCGGACGTACATGTCCAGATGTATGATTTCTGGCGTTGTGACGATATTAATTATGATTAAAGTTGGCGCTGAGATATATGTTCATGTATAGAAAGATACCTTGAGTAAAACAAAGGATCAGTAGCCGACCGTGGTATTTCCGTGAAGTATTTCATGCTTTTTGAACCCGTTGGTAAGATATGCATAGACTGATCTTGGTCTTAGCTGGTCGCATCAATGTCCTGCGCACCTTTAGCTGACACTCTTCCCATTACGAAAACACGCCTATTCAAATATATAGAAAATTACACCTCCAAAAACCAAAAAAAAAAAAAACACATGAAAAAACTCGGATATTTTTCATATTTCTGCTCAAAACATAGATTGTGGGTACTCGTTAGAACCGCGATGCGGTTCTAACGAGTACCCACAATCTATGTTTTTGAGCAGAAATGAGAAAAATAATGTATACCCCTATAAACCCCAGTTTTATTATATAAATGTGGGGTTTAAGGGGGTCAGAATTATATAGGCGTTTTTTGTAATGGTTTTTCTTTAGTCACCGTTTGGTACATATGTACCAACTGATTGTGTCTCTGTTGTTGAAACCATTTGCTAGAGTATACAAATATCACAGATGCGCGTCCGACTGGTGATCAGGAGGTTGCGGGTTCGACCCCAGCCGGGTCGGCAACATTCTTTCGTGGAGATCGATCATGGAATATTTTCTACGGTCATTCTCTTTCTTTCGCTGATTTAAGAAGAGCAGTTGTCAGTTTCTGGCGAAAGAGTGTGCACAATGCTGGTTAACCTATTAGAGAACAAAGCCTGCCCAGTAAAAGTGTGGTTAGGTAAACTGACCGCGCTCGACATGACCCCTTTTGGGTTGACTGGGCGTAAAACCTCAACATAAACATACCGGTGTCACAGTTCTCCTTCCAGTTTTGATGTTTATTACTCTTTGTTTCTGACAGCTCTAAAAATGAGCCGGAACCTGAGAAAATGTACATTCTGACGTGAGCGCCCAACGTACATGTAAATTCGAATCTGCCTGCGCCGAACAGGCGGGCCTAAATCTTTACAGGGCGCACACGTCCGAAGGTATGTTTTCTAGCACTCAAATGCTTTGGAACAGGAACATAATGACGATCTGAGCCCAGTTGTTTAAAACATCGTTAGCTTAACGAGCTTGTTAATGACAAACTCGTTAACTGTTGTAGCTAAGGTATTTTCAAATATACTCGTACATTGATATTTTTCTGAAAAAAATGTGAGCAGCTTTTGCAATGCAACTCAGATTAGCCTGTGCGTCACCACAGTCTGATAAGAGTCGTCGTTGATCGCATGTGCCTTCTATAGTATCCAGGCTATCCAAAGAGGAATAAACGAGAACATTTGCCATACTGGGTGGATGTACAGATTGATCTGAGTCTTTGCTTGCCACACAGGTCTTATTGTAGGTTTTGTCCTGCGCTGGCTCAAAAGATTTGTGGCTTTTTACCACTGGGTTTTAATTATTGCTGCTTCAAAATAGTATTGGGAACATTTTGGAACAAGTGGAACTTTTGGAAAACCTGCGTTCAATGTACCTACTTTATAGATATTTGCACATTTTGCAGCTACCGACAATTTCAGGTTTGTTTTACTAATGTTAAGCTTTGTTTTAATCTGTCCAAATGATTTAAAAAAACAAGAATAACCACAAATTGTATCTGTTAAGTTATCTACACAATATTCTGTTTCTAATGACTTACATTTTCTAATGACTTGCATATGAAACAGATGAAATCCAATATTATATTGTAATTAAAGTTTTAATTAAAACCTATCCACGAGGAAATGAACTCTATAAGCCATAGGCTTCCGTTTAGATCCTCATATATCCTGTAACTATGTATTTGTGTTGTTCATCTATTGGAATTCCAATGAAATATTGTTTAAACCAGTTAAAACCTTTCCAATGTAATTACGTTCGCGCCATGCCTTCGCTCAAATAGAGAGTGGTTATACCCTAAGTATTCGGACATCTCAATTCCTTACTTTACTTTTTTTCTAAAATTTGAATAATGACGATTTACTCCCGAGGTTGTATCTACAATTGCTGGATGCGTAGCAAACATTGTCGACCCTAATGAGACGCTGCCTTCTGCTTAGGCCTGTCTGGCCGAATACAAACGGTAATTAGAGCAAGTCGATGGCGCGCTATCGCATATCCTCGCGCCAGCGCCAGTGCCATCGCATATCTCCGCGCACATCAAAGTTCCAAATGCGTTCCTTCAGTCCTCATCCATAGGGCTATTACCTAGAAGCCTAGGAGTTGTTTGATAATAAAAATGACCCAAAATCCTACTTTTTGACCTCTGGTGACCCCAGGCATGCCCCCGGAGCAAAATATTTGCACCACTGTATTCTACCTTTGATTTGACATGCAACATGACTTTGTTTGTACAAAACGGATTTTGGACCCTTCGGGGCCACACCCCCTGGCCCTGCCCCCAGGCGTTACATCAACATTCCGAATGTATTTCTCCAGTCCTCATTCATAGGGCTATCGCCTGTGAAAGTTTCGAATGGTCTAGGAGCAATGGTGTGACATTACAAACGGACGTACGAACGTTCAGGCATTTATTAGGTACTCTCTATGTTAAAAAATACCCAACAGTACGTTAAAAGTACCCACTAGTAGTCTACGGAATAAAGGGAATAGTGTAAAAGAATACCCAATAATTTATTGGGTACTTTCTATGTTAAAAAAAATACCCAACGGTACGTTAAAAGTACCCACTAGTAGTCTACGGGATAAAGGGAATAGTGTAAAAAAAATACCCAATATATGCCCATTCGTGTGCCTGGACGGACGGACGGCCGGACGGACGCGGGGTATCACAATATCCCCGTTTTTTATTAAAAAAACGCGGGGATAAATACGTTAATACCCAGGGAAAGGCCTATACCCACATGCTGTGAGAAAAAAAAAAAAAAAAAACAGCAAAAAAAAAAAAAAAAAAAAAAAAAAAAAAATTTTTTTTTTTTTTTTCATATGCGAATAGTAAATAGACAGCCCAGTTTCGCAACACTGATTTTTGGAGAAATTGTTGTTGATGGGGGTTTGTATGTTTCTTTTTCTCTCTCTACAAGGCTTAATGGAAGCATATGAGTCATGCGTATTTACTCTACGAATTCGTTCAGACAGGTATGAGCAAACAGTGTAGCCCCAGTTCAGACGCCACAGAACGCGGATCTACACTGTTGCACACCTACGATAGGCAATGGTAGTATTCAAAGTGGTGAAATCTTCCCGTAATGTGGTGTTGTTGCCACTTTTACAGCTTGTGTGCGACATGGACAGTCAGCAAACACCTTGCCAGAAGACATAATAATTCCGGCAGAGTATCTGCGGAAATAACGAACGATCGTTTTACAAGAAGATGCACGACAGATACTAGTTCAATGGAGTTGTTGCTTTTCTTTTTTTCACACTTTTGACAAGGGAGGCAACTTTTGTGACTTCCTGTTTGCTTTTCTGTACCTCAGGCCACTTAAAAAAATACATCTATTCTAAAAGGTAAAAGGAGACTAAATCAATTTTGGTATACTTGCCTCTCTTAAAATTGTATATATTCACCTTAGAGAATGAAATGATCCATCTCAGGACAAAACCAAAAATGACATGTGCGCCCAGCCAAGACTCAGATCAACCTGGGCATCCGCCCAGTCTGATCAGTCTTTGCTGTGCGCTCAACGGGTCGCTAAGGACCCTGCGGACAGCGAAGACTCTGATCAGACTGGGCGGATGCCCAGGCTGATCTGAGTCTTCGCTGGGCGGACTTACCATTTGTTGGTTTTGGTGGCTAAATTATGAAACATTCAGGAGACAAGTGCAAAGGTAAACAGTTGCAGTTCTTGTACTTGAAACTTTTTAAAATTACGGACTAATTTTAACCCCTTTAAATCGAGTGAACTCGACTACCTTCACACTTAGACCGGTCTATTTACAATAGTAGGGTGTCTGGTCTGTTTTTATTTTTACTTATATTTTAGAGAAATTCCTGTATTTAATGCAAACACTGTAGACCTTGATGTTCTGCGGCGTCTGATCTGGGTCAACACTGTTTGCCAGTGTCCCTTTTACGGGACACAAGACATTAATGCATTAGGCAAACGAATTTGTTCCAAGATGGAGCAAATTCTTTCCATAAAAAGTAGCTTGCAATGAGGAGAAATCAAAGTACTCCCGTCAAAGTTAATTCCCTTGGTGATGTGTTCTGTTCTATTAGTACCGTATTTACCCTAAGTATTCGGACACCTCAACTCCTTACCATATATGTTCTAAAATTTGAACCAGTACAATTCACTACCCGATGTTGTGTCTAAAAATTGCTGGATGAGTGGCAAACAGCATAGACCCAGATGAGACGCCGCGTTCTGCGGCGTCTCATCTGGGTCTAAACTGTTTGCTCAGGCCTGTCTGTCCGAATACATATGGTAAATACGGTAATCAGAACGAAACAATCCTCCTTGTAGTTTTAGCAATATGATTTCAAAGTTTTTTTTTATGATTCATAAAAGTTTGCAGATTGTGTTAGTTTTCAACTTAAGTACCTTGGCAACTGTACAACCACTCGGTCGTAGTATTTTCTAAAGACGTAAAGAAAATAATCGGTAACATCTTAAGCCGTTTTAATTAATTTCCAACGACTTGCAAATGCTTAAGTAATTTCTACTTCGATAGTGATTACAGCTGGTTTCGCGAGTAAGGAAGTAAAAGATAATAATTCATGGGGTGTAATTATAACATCATATTGTAATCCTGCAGTTAGAAAGCATGTTTAGGTGAGTGTTTTCGCAATACATACCTATGTATATACCTGTTTCAATCCCTGATCGACTGGGCAGACTCGTGCGTTTTTTTGAACATGACGTTTTCTTCAAAATCCTCAAACACGGGCCGTAGTTTTGTTTACGTAATGTAACCCGACAACAAAATTACGACAATAATGTAACGTTCTGTCAACGTTTTTCGACGCCAATGTTATTTTTATTTTCGCCTAATTATGTCAGTGTAGTCCCTCGGTATCCGGCAACTGTTAATGCATGGAAATACATATGTGCCTCCTGTATTGTACGTAATGTTCAAACCCGCTTGAACGGTCTCAAGCGAAACAGACCTTAACTTGAGCATTCTTATGGAAACGTTGATAATAGAATCTACGAATGAGATGCAAATGCTGTGGACAAACCTCACGAATGCATAGTTAAAGGCCATTGGAAACGATTGGTAGATGCTCCGCCATTTGGGGTCGAATGTTTACAACCGAGCCATGGTATAAAACACCAAACTGTCCTTAAGGTAGTTGTCCACTTGATTGTCATTGACCAATGTAATCAAACCGCGAAATCCAGGTAACGGTTATTTAACGCTGCGCTGTTCTTGTCGCTGTGACGTCAGAGTGCTGTTGATAGAGGGTAAACTGTAAAACCTGGACTTGGACATTAACAAACAGTGCAGACCCAGATCAGACGCCGCAGAATGCGGCGTCTGATCAGGGTCTGCACTGTTTGCTTAAATTACATGAAGTTAAGAACCATTTTCCCATCCTACATTCAGAGACAATCGATCAACAGTGCTGGCAGGGGTTTGATTTACAACGGAGACCTTGCACACGAAGCCCCTTCTGAATGAAGTCTTCTCTAAACGTCAGCCATTTTGACATCGTTGCCCACCTTTAAAATATATTAGTATAAAATCGATTTAACCCCTCGGCTTTACAACTTACCGTTCTCATGCGGTGAATTTTGTGATGTTCGAAGATTTTGGAGCTTTATGGCTGCACGCTGAGGGGCGGTTTTTTTTTTTTACAAAACGGATAACAAAGCAATCAGCCCTGTCTTCCCCCAACGAACTGATCATAGAACTAATCACAGTGCCAGTACTGTCCGTCTTTGCTTGTTTTCTCTTCCTCTTGGTGTCATTAGTTTAAATATATTTATTCGATTACATTCTACATATATATACATACAATACTGACAATAAGCGATGGGATTCAGAAGTAAGCCAAAAGGCATATACGAATCTGTTTCCCAGTACATGTATAACATAAATTACAATCAACCGGTGCATTTATCTTGTGTCATTGCTAGGCTAGGCTCGGTGCCTGTGGCACTTCCTGGACACGTTCTTTACATTATTTGTTTTATATGTTTCCAAACATGCCATTTCTATGGATATAAAATTTTAAAATTATTTCCACTCCTAAAAGGAACACAAAACTTCGACACCAGTTCATTTTTATTTTAATCTAGGATGCGGTTTCCAAACATTATATAAACCTGTGTCTCTGACTGCATATGTGAACAGCACATGCCATCCTCTACCATATTCGCAGTCCGTTGCCATGTATTCTTATGGACAACAGACAATATAAAACACATATTTTGCCTTCGATGTTTTAAACTGCATCACGAAAACATGCCTATATAATTTTGACCCCCTTAAACCCCACTTTTATATAGTAAAACTGGGGTTTACAGGGGTATACATTATTTTTCTTATTTTTGCTCAAAAACATAGATTGTGGGTACTCGTTAGAACCGCCTCGCCGAGGCGGTTCTAACGAGTACCCACAATCTATGTTTTAAGCAGAAATATGAAAAATATCAGAATTTTTATCTGAAAATTTTCATTTTTTGGTGGTAAAATTTCAATATATTTGAATAGGCTTGTTTTCGTAATGGATTTTACACACGATGCGCTTTGTGTTTGAATATATTTTCATTACATTCTGTCCTGCGCAAACGCACAGTTGATAACATCAAGGCTTTACTCCGTATTTTACAAAATCTTAAGTCGGCTTACCAGAGTACACTGCTGCACGATATAGAACTATTCTCTTTGTACCAAACTACAAAGAGTGAGGTGTTTGATTTTAAATGCAATACTTAAACAGCTTAAATATGTTCATCAAACGCTAACATGCACAACTGTGATAAGTTAACAGATAGAAAATACGGTTCAGAGAGAGAGAGACAGAGACAGAGAGAGAGAGAGAGAGCAAATGTGAATGTCTTAACAGATAGATAACACGGATCGGTGCAGAGAGAGAGAGAGAGAGAGAGAGAGAGAGAGAGAGAGAGAGAGAGAGAGAATACACCTATGCTGCATTCTCTATTTTGATTCGAAACATTACAAAATTATATTTCAATCCTCGCTTGAATTGTAGTTTTTATCAGTTTTATAGTTGTAGAGAACAAGTTTTGCAAAGCGTTCCAAATTCTAATTAAATTACTCTAATGGTGGTGATTAAGCTAATTTGGATATGTTCGAAAATACAGTCAAACCTCGTTAGCTCGAACACCAATGGCTCGTTTACCATGGCTAATTCGAACTCGTTTTTGAGTCCCTACGATCTTTTTTCCTAAATTATCGCTATTTGCTTCCTGACCTGGTGCCATGTCTAACCTGCAGTGGCTCGAACTACCCATATCTCGAACAAATTTCCATGGTCCCAAAGATGTTCGAGCCATTGAAGTTCAATTGTAGAATATTTTTCAAAAATGAGCATAGTTCTATGTTACATTACTGTTCATGAACAGGCTTAATCCAACCGTGTCTGCTATTTTCGTTTAGTTGATGTATTTCCTGCTTTTAATCGTGTTTTCTTTAACTTTCACAATGTGTTTTAATAGTAAGAGCAACAGCATGGGCCCAGTTGGTCCAAAGTATCGTTATCTTAACGAGCTCATTAATGACAAACTCGTTAACTGTTGCAGCTATGGTATTTTGATGATACATTGATATTTTTGCTGCAAAAATGTGAGTAGCTTTTGCAAAAGCTACTCACAGTTTTTCAGCAAAAAACACAATGTATCAATGTATTTGCCGCATTTCAAGTTAGAAATTTTAGCGTCTCGTTAATTAACAACTTGTTAAGTTTTGAACAACTGGACCCTGGATGTCGACAACATGTGTTACAGTGTTTTGAAAGACGAGACATGTTTATATTCGTTGTTCATGCCTATGGTCAGTAGAATACCTGATAATATTATACCACATGTTAAATACATACACATCATCATAGAACGCATTTTTTTTACATATAAAAGATTATCTAAAATACTTTGTAACTGATTTAACCTATTAAAACCTACCCAGCAGGCACACAGCGTTGAAACAACCTCGATTCAACGTTGACGTTGAATCAACGTTGAATTGGCGTTGCTTAAACATTGTATACCCGCTGGGTAGCATCCTGCTGAAGAAATACTTTCCTTTGGACAACTACAATTTCAATGCTTTTTTCTGCCTCTATATTTTCAAAGAATGCATTTCAAAATGTCGTCTGCATAACAAACGCTAAAATAAACAGCATATTATACATTTAAAATGTAAAGTTTTTGTCGTGTAACACTATGACAGGTTAGATACTGCTGGGGAGTATTTTATTTGCAATCCTATTAGCAATTCACCTGTCACAAACGCAAATTAAGTAAAGAAATGTAACGTGCTACTTTTAATTGGTTAGAATGACAGATTTTCATCCCAACATCTTTATGAATCCTCTTTAAAATCAAGCGTCTCTACAAGCCGTGTCACTGAAATGAAATGATAAGCATTAACCCATTTATGCTTTACGTCCTATGAAAAGACCATTGGCAAACGGTGTAGACCCAGATCAGACGCCGCAAACTGAAGGTAGGTTCCGTTTCTTCCAATGACAATTTATTAATAATTATTAAATAAAATTTAGTCCAGTGGCTTAAATAAAGATCTTTTTTATAGTGGAACCTCAGTGGCTCGAACAGCTTTGGGACCATGGAAATTTGTTCCAGATATGGTTAGTTCGAGCTACTGAGGGTAATCATAGCGCCAGGTCAGGAGCAAATGGGAATACAATAGGGATGTCTTTTCGATCTTCTATAAAATAATGGTATGTTGAGTGTACTCATTAGAATCGCCTCGATGAGGCGATTCTAATAAGTACACACAACATACAAATGGGAAAAAAATTCTAAAGTATCCCTAAATATTTGTTTTCTTGAGCTGTCGGGAGAATTTCCTCGGGACTCAAAAGCGAGTTAGAATTAGCCGCGGTAAACGAGTAATCGGTGTTCGAGTTATTGAGGTTTTACTGTATATAGAATAAAACTTTACACTATCACTGAACATTTCGAAAAGACATTTGAATGCATGTTGTACACTGTTCACAATGGGAACTTTTTTCTGTAATTTATTCATGTTTAATACTTGACTATTTCGCGCATGTATTTGTCTCTAAATAAGCTCAAGTATGAGAAATACAGTTGTATTTCTGACCACAACGTACATTGTCCTATTGGATGATATTACTCAAAACGTTATTCTTAGGTTTTTCAAATTGTTTTTATTTGTTATAAACTGAGTAATACCATTGGATTAGATTATCAAAACCGTTTATGTAAAATTTTACAAGGAAAGACAAATAAAAAAAAACAGTGCCTTTTCTATACACAAATACATTCTGTAGAATCCTATAATTCTGAAAGCGGAGAGCGAACGCTCTCATCAGACTGGGATGTGTTGTCTGATCGGACCTGCTCTGACCGCATATGTCCTATAGACCCCTATTCGCCCCTATAGACCCCTATCCGCGTTGTGCTGTTCATATATATATATATATATAATGATCATTATAAGTAAGTCAGTAAGCAAGTAGGCGCAGTCTGATAAAAGTATTCACTGGGCGCTTTTTAGATGGCCAATGATTCTTCAGGCGGACAGGGAATACTCTAATTAGGCTGTTCGGATCAGCAAGATAATTTATGTCTTCGCTGGGTGCACAAATCTGAATGTAGATTTCCTCACGTTGCGAATCATAAAGATCTAAATTTAATGCGTTTCTAAAATTGCGATAACATTCAACATACGTACAGTCTACTCTCGTCCAAAAGACTCTGAAATATCCGTACCTCGACATATCAGATTTGCAGAATTGAGAAACAAATAAAGCGAACAACCACATTAAACAAATGCATATGTAATTTGTCTCCTGAAGTTAGAAATATATTGAAAATATTGTGGAAAAGAGGAGAAATTGATCCTTTGGAGCAATTTCTCTTCTTTTCCACAATATTTTGTTACGTGTTGTTAGATTTCCATGCTAAACCAGGGAGCAGATTTGCACTTCGAGTTAAGCGTTTATTCGAGATAAGCGAAGTCGATAACGAGAGACGACCGTATACTGAAAATATGTCGAAGATGCTCTGACTGATATTAGACTACAGAATTTGCAAACCCCTTTCATTTGTTTCACCAAAAAAAAAAAAAAAAAAAAAAAAAAATTCTTTCTAAGAAAGCAAATGAGCCTTAGCGTCAGAGAACGTACCTCCGGACATGCGCGGCCCGGCAAAGATTCAGATCAGCCTGTGCATTCATGCAGTCTGATTAAAATATTCTTTGGGCACAATTTGGATAGCAGAGGATGTTTTTTCATGCAGACAACAAAAACTCTGATCAGACTGCGCGCACGCACAGGCTAATTTGAATTTTTGTTAGGCGCACATGTCAGAAGGTGCGTTTTCTCTGGTTGCGGATCAAACGATGGATAAGATATATCTATAGCAACATGAGCAAATGTCAGCACTTCGTAATTTCGTCTTTTTCAAACTTATGATAAAGAGACAAAAATATCAAATATAATCTTCTGGAAAACATTATCTCATAACCATTGACAGAGAAAGGCGTACATGAAAGGATAAGAAAGCAATTTCACTTTTGTTGGAACTGATCTTCGGATTATTACCCAGCAGGCCACTCCAGATGTTTTATTATTATCTAAACTTTCTCAGCCGCAACGCTAGACTGGCTCCAGTCTCAAGTCTCCAGTGACTAAATGTATATTCAAATATTCCTGTTTGATAATCAACTAAAATAAAACCGAAATAACATCATGACTATATAAAGCTGATCACTAGTGACCAGCCTTTGTAGTCATGATATTATTTTGGTTTTATTTCCAATAAATATTTAGTCACTGGAGACAGGAGCCAGTCTACCACAACTCCTGTTGAGACCCGCTTGATTTGAAATGTCAATGCTTATCGTCACCTGAAAAAAATAAAATAAAAGAAGCTGTAAGAAGCAAAATCGAATACCCTGATAGCCCTAAGTTTTGGAACAGACAGGCCTGAGCAAACAGTGTAGACCAAGATCAGACGCCGCCAAATGCGGCGTCTGATCAGGGTCTACACTGTTTGTCACTCATCCAGTAGTTTTAGACGTATCAACAGGTAGTGAACTGGATTTAGTTAAATGTTAAGATAAGTATGGCTAAAAGGTTAGATGTCCCAATAGTTTGAGTTAATATGGTAGCAATCTTGAAGAAAGCAGGAGGTGCATATCATGCACTTATAATGATTATGTTCTTGTTTTCCGAAGAAAGTGGTTGAATGCCCTTGATAATTGCAGTTTAAAAGTTGCCAATGAATTTTAAAGAGGAAAAGTTCAACTCAAAAGACAGAAATAATGACAAACATAAATAAAACTAAAACGCATTGACAAAGACGTTGCACCGTTAAATCGTAGAAACAAAAACAAAAAAAAAAAAAACAAAAAAAAAAACAACAAATTTAAGTATAGACGAATAACAACATTGACATCTGAAATCGAACAACAATTTTGAGTTCAACACGGTTTTGAGCAGTGCCAAACTCTTCTTTACCTTGACTCAGTTTCAATTATGATGGATCCAACCCTAACCCAGTCAGCATTCTACGTAAATCTATATCGGGCCGTCATCGGCCCGTCAGGGTAGCTGACGGGCCGATGACGGCCCGATGTAGATTTACGTAGAATGCTAGTTGGGAACTTAGTCATCTTAGGACAAAACAAAGACTAAATAAAGAAAACATTAAAAGTATTATGAAATATAAGCCAGCGCACGACACCTACAGTAAGACCTGTGTGACCAGCATGAACTCAGAGCAGTTTGTACATCCATCCAGTACGGTAAGGGTTCTCGTTTATCCCTCTTTGGATAGCCTGGAGGATGAAGAAGGCACATGCGATAAGCGATGACTCTGATCAGATTGCTCGGATGCGCAGGCTGATCTGTTTCGCTGATCGCACGTCTTATTTGGAGGTTTTGTCCTGCGCTGGCTCATATTCGATGGTCGGACAAGAGGAAGAAGATAAAATGCTGAGACTACTCTCTCTCTCTCTCTCTCTCTCTCTCTCTCTCTCTCTCTCTTTTCAATCTGTGTTCACCTGTGTGTCTGCGTATGTTGTATGTGTGAGTGATTGTTAAGAGTGAACTTCTGATTGTCCAATCTACCACATACTTTCGCGAAGTCTTCCATTCCTCTGTTTGCTTACCAGTGTAACCTACAGCTTTTTCATAGCTTTTCAAATGCTGTTATTCAATGCTAATTTCACTTCTGCATAAGATTCCAATCGCTAAAGTTGCATGTACTTGTAACACAACAATAACTTTGACTACTTTAAAACTCATATGTAAAATACATACTTCTCAACCATCGCACTAGATAAAAACATTTTCAGCCCGTAACTTATTGTTAGTTGTCTTATTTCTCCACAAATATATTATCGCTACCCATTAAAGGCACCTCTGTAGTATACATTTTTGTATCTTTTTTTTATCTAGAGCTAAGAAAACCATAGTATTTGAGCCCCCTCATGACAAAATCAACAAAATGGCTGTGCCCCCAGCGAGGACAGATCAGCCTGGGCATCCACCCAGTCTAATCAGAGTCTTTGCTGTCCGCATGAAGAAAGTCCATTGAGCGCACAGCTAAGACACTGATCAGACTTAGCGGATGCCTAGGCTGATCTGAGTCTTCGCTGGGCGCACAGTCATTTTGTTGGTTTTGTCATGAGGCGCTCATTTTTTATTAAACACTATGAAAAAGGAGGAACATTTGGTAATTTAATTTCCTGCTCTACAAATTAAGACTCGAACTTTCATTCGAATTGTCTCTTTCAGTGAAAATAATAACAATAATAATCATAACAGTAACGATAATAATAATAATAAAAACAGATAAAACTCCTTAAAGTGAAATACGGAGAGACGTTCAAAATACGAAAACATGCCTATTCAAATATACTGAAAATTTACCAACAAAAAATGAAAATTTTCAGATAAAAAATTCTGATATTTTTCATCTTTCTGCTCAAAACATAGATTGTGGGTACTCCTTAGAACCGCCTCGACGAGGCGGTTCTAACGAGTACCCACAATCTATATTTAGAGCAGAAATAAGAAAAAATATGATTACCTCCTGTAAACCCCAGTTTTACTATATAAAAGTGGGGTTTAAGGGGGTCAAAATTATATAGACATGTTTTCGTGATGATCTGCTGCCGCGTGACATTTACTAGCAACTGTTGTGACAACAGAGAGATACTCAGGACGAATACCAACATCAAGGAAATAAAAATAGTATTCTGTTGAACTGAAAGCACAAACTCTGCGCAGAATTGGTGAATGTGCAGGCTTATGTTAGTTCTTGTTTGTTTTTTGTTTGTTATTTCCTCACTTGTCTATGTTTCAGCTACAAGTAACATCAGAAGAGTATTGTTTAAGGTCAGTCTGCGAGCTTGACAGTTTGGTTATCTTTGCAACCATTAGGTGGATGACTTCATCATCACTGCCCCTCTTGATTCCGACATTTTACTATATAAATTGGATGAACTGGGACGGTGGAAGGGTGGAGTACGGTGGTACCTGAATTCTTATAAATGAAGCATTTTCTTTAGTGGTGCTTTTTTGAAACCTCATAAATAATGTTGGTTTGTGTTGCTTGTTTTTTTGTTTTGTTTTGTTTTTTGTTTGTTTGTTTGCTTGTTTTTGGTTTTTGTTTGTTTGTATTTTGTTGTTTTTGTTGTTGTTTTTTTTTATTAAACCTTCTACTGTAAAACGATGCCTAACTTTGGCCAAACGCACCTGGTAGAGACGTTCCGATGGTGAAAGCTTTAACTTTTACCTGCTGCTATAAATAAAAGCAAATAAAAGCAGACGCCATCTGGAAACATTTTTGTACTTATCACAGAAAAGAAGACTTGACATTTCATTCAAATTGTCTCCAATGAACGAAATGCCAAAATATAAGTGACGATATCCAGACAATGCCACAATGTCATTAAATCTTTTTTTTTCGTGAAAACTCGGAAACATATTTTTAATTTTCAGCTGGGTCGCACCATGCGAAAACGTGTCGTCGGGCATATGCGGACAGCGAAGGTCCAGATCAGCCTGCATGTCCACAAACAGAATCATTGGACACTACAGAATGTATCAATGGAGCCATCACGAGAACATGCCTATATAATGTTGACCCCCTTGAACCCCACTTTTATATAATAAAACTGGGGTTTACAGGGGTGTACATTATTTTCTTATGTCTGCTCAAAAACATAGATTGTGGTACTCGTTAGAACCGCCTCGCCGAGGCGGTTCTAACGAGTAGCCATTATCTATGTTTTGAGCAGAAATATGAAAAATATCAGAATTTTTATCTGAAAATTTTCATTTTTTTTTTTGTGGTAAAATTTTCAATATATTTGAATAGGCGCGTTTTCGTAATGGAAAATGCCTGGATGGGACTTTGCGCATTCGTGGGATAAATCTGACTGTGCATTTTTCGCATGCTCGCAGACACGTTTTTCGCTTGGCGCGGCCCGAGTGAAGATACCCGGAAAATGCCACAATCACACTGACTCTTATTATTTTCCTAAAACCTCGGACACATATTTTTAATTTTAATCTGATGATTTAGCTTACAGAGCGCTAAATCTTTAAAAAAAAAAAAAAAAAAAAAAAAAAAAAAATACATAATTGAGCCAGCGCACGACAAAACCTACAATAAGACTTGTGCGATCAGCGAAGACTCAGATCAGCCTGCGCATCAGCGCAGTCTGATCAGAGTCATCGCTGATCGCATGCGCCTTCTACAGCCTCCGGGTTATCCGAAGAGTAATAACCGAGAACCCTTGAAATATTGGTTGGATGTAAAGGTTGATCTTTGTTGAGCACACAGGTCTTATTGTATGTTTTGTCATGCGCTGGTTCCAGTTTAACGTATATGAGATGGTACACGTAAAAACAATAATATATGGGCCGCTCCAAACGAAAAAGTACCTTCAAGCATGCGCAAAATGCACAGATTTAGATTCATCTCACGCATGTGCAAAGTCCCATCCGGGCAATGGCAATTCATTCAAACATTCAATAGTGTTAACTAATCCTGTTAGCGGACGGCTAAGGCCCTGATCAGACTGCAGGCTGGTCTGGGCCTTCGCGGTCCGCATATGCCCGAAGATACATTTTCGCATGACGAGGCCCATATTCTCGCGAAAAGCGGCTATGCCGGTTGCTCAAAATCCTGGCTATTCTCATATGTGGTTTAGATTCCTTTTTCAGTGGCATGACACAATCTATTTTGATAATATAACATACGTTGGTCCAGCGGCAGATGTTTGCACGTTATGAGCATATTATTCTCTTCAAGTGAAAGATTTATTTCTGCCCAAAGTCACAAAATAGCAATACTTATTCATCCATACTTAGGGGAAAAATGAAATATCAATAAAGAAATCCGAAAGGAATTATTATCTTACAATCGTATTTGCACTAAACCCTGAAACAATAAAATAGGATATCTGTATAGATGGACATGTTTCATGTTAGAAAGCCCTACCATCGTGGATACAATGATCAAGATTGTATTCATTTAGCCATAACGTGAGAAAACATACCTTCTGATATATTCTCCGAACGGAGACTCAAATCAGCCTGCGCATCCGCGCTGTCTGATCAGAGTCTTCGTTGTCCGCATGAAGAATCCTTACATCACTGGCTATCCGAAATGCGCCCAGTGAAGATTCCAATCAGACTGCGCGAATGCGCAGGTCAATCCATAATGAAAACATGCCTATATAATTTTGACTCCCTTAAACCCCACTTTTATATAGTAAAACCGGGGTTTACAGGGGTATACATTATTTTTCTTATTTTTCTCAAAAACATAGTTTGTGGGTACTCGTTAGAACCGCTTCGCCGAGGCGGTTCTAACGAGTACCCACAATCTATGTTTTGATCAGAAATATGAAAAATATCAGTGTTTTTTTAATTTGAAAATGTTCAGTTTTTGGAGGTGAAAATTTCTGTATATTTAAATAGGCTTGTTTTCGTAATGGGAATCGTCACCGGACGTACATGTCCAGATGTATGATTTCTGGCGTTGTGACGATATTAATTATGATTAAAGTTGGCGCTGAGATATATGTTCATGTATAGAAAGATACCTTGAGTAAAACAAAGGATCAGTAGCCGACCGTGGTATTTCCGTGAAGTATTTCATGCTTTTTGAACCCGTTGGTAAGATATGCATAGACTGATCTTGGTCTTAGCTGGTCGCATCAATGTCCTGCGCACCTTTAGCTGACACTCTTCCCATTACGAAAACACGCCTATTCAAATATATAGAAAATTACACCTCCAAAAACCAAAAAAAAAAAAACACATGAAAAAACTCGGATATTTTTCATATTTCTGCTCAAAACATAGATTGTGGGTACTCGTTAGAACCGCGATGCGGTTCTAACGAGTACCCACAATCTATGTTTTTGAGCAGAAATGAGAAAAATAATGTATACCCCTATAAACCCCAGTTTTATTATATAAATGTGGGGTTTAAGGGGGTCAGAATTATATAGGCGTTTTTTGTAATGGTTTTTCTTTAGTCACCGTTTGGTACATATGTACCAACTGATTGTGTCTCTGTTGTTGAAACCATTTGCTAGAGTATACAAATATCACAGATGCGCGTCCGACTGGTGATCAGGAGGTTGCGGGTTCGACCCCAGCCGGGTCGGCAACATTCTTTCGTGGAGATCGATCATGGAATATTTTCTACGGTCATTCTCTTTCTTTCGCTGATTTAAGAAGAGCAGTTGTCAGTTTCTGGCGAAAGAGTGTGCACAATGCTGGTTAACCTATTAGAGAACAAAGCCTGCCCAGTAAAAGTGTGGTTAGGTAAACTGACCGCGCTCGACATGACCCCTTTTGGGTTGACTGGGCGTAAAACCTCAACATAAACATACCGGTGTCACAGTTCTCCTTCCAGTTTTGATGTTTATTACTCTTTGTTTCTGACAGCTCTAAAAATGAGCCGGAACCTGAGAAAATGTACATTCTGACGTGCGCGCCCAACGTACATGTAAATTCGAATCTGCCTGCGCCGAACAGGCGGGCCTAAATCTTTACAGGGCGCACACGTCCGAAGGTATGTTTTCTAGCACTCAAATGCTTTGGAACAGGAACATAATGACAATCTGAGCCCAGTTGTTTAAAACATCGTTAGCTTAACGAGCTTGTTAATGACAAACTCGTTAACTGTTGTAGCTAAGGTATTTTCAAATATACTCGTACATTGATATTTTTCTGAAAAAAATGTGAGCAGCTTTTGCAATGCAACTCAGATTAGCCTGTGCGTCACCACAGTCTGATAAGAGTCGTCGTTGATCGCATGTGCCTTCTATAGTATCCAGGCTATCCAAAGAGGAATAAACGAGAACATTTGCCATACTGGGTGGATGTACAGATTGATCTGAGTCTTTGCTTGCCACACAGGTCTTATTGTAGGTTTTGTCCTGCGCTGGCTCAAAAGATTTGTGGCTTTTTACCACTGGGTTTTAATTATTGCTGCTTCAAAATAGTATTGGGAACATTTTGGAACAAGTGGAACTTTTGGAAAACCTGCGTTCAATGTACCTACTTTATAGATATTTGCACATTTTGCAGCTACCGACAATTTCAGGTTTGTTTTACTAATGTTAAGCTTTGTTTTAATCTGTCCAAATGATTTAAAAAAAAACAAGAATAACCACAAATTGTATCTGTTAAGTTATCTACACAATATTCTGTTTCTAATGACTTACATTTTCTAATGACTTGCATATGAAACAGATGAAATCCAATATTATATTGTAATTAAAGTTTTAATTAAAACCTATCCACGAGGAAATGAACTCTATAAGCCATAGGCTTCCGTTTAGATCCTCATATATCCTGTAACTATGTATTTGTGTTGTTCATCTATTGGAATTCCAATGAAATATTGTTTAAACCAGTTAAAACCTTTCCAATGTAATTACGTTCGCGCCATGCCTTCGCTCAAATAGAGAGTGGTTATACCCTAAGTATTCGGACATCTCAATTCCTTACTTTACTTATTTTCTAAAATTTGAATAATGACGATTTACTCCCGAGGTTGTATCTACAATTGCTGGATGCGTAGCAAACATTGTCGACCCTAATGAGACGCTGCCTTCTGCTTAGGCCTGTCTGGCCGAATACAAACGGTAATTAGAGCAAGTCGATGGCGCGCTATCGCATATCCTCGCGCCAGCGCCAGTGCCATCGCATATCTCCGCGCACATCAAAGTTCCAAATGCGTTCCTTCAGTCCTCATCCATAGGGCTATTACCTAGAAGCCTAGGAGTTGTTTGATAATAAAAATGACCCAAAATCCTACTTTTTGACCTCTGGTGACCCCAGGCATGCCCCCGGAGCAAAATATTTGCACCACTGTATTCTACCTTTGATTTGACATGCAACATGACTTTGTTTGTACAAAACGGATTTTGGACCCTTCGGGGCCACACCCCCTGGCCCTGCCCCCAGGCGTTACATCAACATTCCGAATGTATTTCTCCAGTCCTCATTCATAGGGCTATCGCCTGTGAAAGTTTCGAATGGTCTAGGAGCAATGGTGTGACATTACAAACGGACGTACGGACGTTCAGGCATTTATTAGGTACTCTCTATGTTAAAAAATACCCAACAGTACGTTAAAAGTACCCACTAGTAGTCTACGGAATAAAGGGAATAGTGTAAAAGAATACCCAATAATTTATTGGGTACTTTCTATGTTAAAAAAAATACCCAACGGTACGTTAAAAGTACCCACTAGTAGTCTACGGGATAAAGGGAATAGTGTAAAAAAAATACCCAATATATGCCCATTCGTGTGCCTGGACGGACGGACGGCCGGACGGACGCGGGGTATCACAATATCCCCGTTTTTTATTCAAAAAACGCGGGGATAAATACGTTAATACCCAGGGAAAGGCCTATACCCACATGCTGTGAGAAAAAAAAAAAAAAAAAACAGCAAAAAAAAAAAAAAAAAAAAAAAAAAAAAAAATTTTTTTTTTTTTTTTCATATGCGAATAGTAAATAGACAGCCCAGTTTCGCAACACTGATTTTTGGAGAAATTGTTGTTGATGGGGGTTTGTATGTTTCTTTTTCTCTCTCTACAAGGCTTAATGGAAGCATATGAGTCATGCGTATTTACTCTACGAATTCGTTCAGACAGGTATGAGCAAACAGTGTAGCCCCAGTTCAGACGCCACAGAACGCGGATCTACACTGTTGCACACCTACGATAGGCAATGGTAGTATTCAAAGTGGTGAAATCTTCCCGTAATGTGGTGTTGTTGCCACTTTTACAGCTTGTGTGCGACATGGACAGTCAGCAAACACCTTGCCAGAAGACATAATAATTCCGGCAGAGTATCTGCGGAAATAACGAACGATCGTTTTACAAGAAGATGCACGACAGATACTAGTTCAATGGAGTTGTTGCTTTTCTTTTTTTCACACTTTTGACAAGGGAGGCAACTTTTGTGACTTCCTGTTTGCTTTTCTGTACCTCAGGCCACTTAAAAAAATACATCTATTCTAAAAGGTAAAAGGAGACTAAATCAATTTTGGTATACTTGCCTCTCTTAAAATTGTATATATTCACCTTAGAGAATGAAATGATCCATCTCAGGACAAAACCAAAAATGACATGTGCGCCCAGCCAAGACTCAGATCAACCTGGGCATCCGCCCAGTCTGATCAGTCTTTGCTGTGCGCTCAACGGGTCGCTAAGGACCCTGCGGACAGCGAAGACTCTGATCAGACTGGGCGGATGCCCAGGCTGATCTGAGTCTTCGCTGGGCGGACTTACCATTTGTTGGTTTTGGTGGCTAAATTATGAAACATTCAGGAGACAAGTGCAAAGGTAAACAGTTGCAGTTCTTGTACTTGAAACTTTTTAAAATTACGGACTAATTTTAACCCCTTTAAATCGAGTGAACTCGACTACCTTCACACTTAGACCGGTCTATTTACAATAGTAGGGTGTCTGGTCTGTTTTTATTTTTACTTATATTTTAGAGAAATTCCTGTATTTAATGCAAACACTGTAGACCTTGATGTTCTGCGGCGTCTGATCTGGGTCAACACTGTTTGCCAGTGTCCCTTTTACGGGACACAAGACATTAATGCATTAGGCAAACGAATTTGTTCCAAGATGGAGCAAATTCTTTCCATAAAAAGTAGCTTGCAATGAGGAGAAATCAAAGTACTCCCGTCAAAGTTAATTCCCTTGGTGATGTGTTCTGTTCTATTAGTACCGTATTTACCCTAAGTATTCGGACACCTCAACTCCTTACCATATATGTTCTAAAATTTGAACCAGTACAATTCACTACCCGATGTTGTGTCTAAAAATTGCTGGATGAGTGGCAAACAGCATAGACCCAGATGAGACGCCGCGTTCTGCGGCGTCTCATCTGGGTCTAAACTGTTTGCTCAGGCCTGTCTGTCCGAATACATATGGTAAATACGGTAATCAGAACGAAACAATCCTCCTTGTAGTTTTAGCAATATGATTTCAAAGTTTTTTTTTATGATTCATAAAAGTTTGCAGATTGTGTTAGTTTTCAACTTAAGTACCTTGGCAACTGTACAACCACTCGGTCGTAGTATTTTCTAAAGACGTAAAGAAAATAATCGGTAACATCTTAAGCCGTTTTAATTAATTTCCAACGACTTGCAAATGCTTAAGTAATTTCTACTTCGATAGTGATTACAGCTGGTTTCGCGAGTAAGGAAGTAAAAGATAATAATTCATGGGGTGTAATTATAACATCATATTGTAATCCTGCAGTTAGAAAGCATGTTTAGGTGAGTGTTTTCGCAATACATACCTATGTATATACCTGTTTCAATCCCTGATCGACTGGGCAGACTCGTGCGTTTTTTTGAACATGACGTTTTCTTCAAAATCCTCAAACACGGGCCGTAGTTTTGTTTACGTAATGTAACCCGACAACAAAATTACGACAATAATGTAACGTTCTGTCAACGTTTTTCGACGCCAATGTTATTTTTATTTTCGCCTAATTATGTCAGTGTAGTCCCTCGGTATCCGGCAACTGTTAATGCATGGAAATACATATGTGCCTCCTGTATTGTACGTAATGTTCAAACCCGCTTGAACGGTCTCAAGCGAAACAGACCTTAACTTGAGCATTCTTATGGAAACGTTGATAATAGAATCTACGAATGAGATGCAAATGCTGTGGACAAACCTCACGAATGCATAGTTAAAGGCCATTGGAAACGATTGGTAGATGCTCCGCCATTTGGGGTCGAATGTTTACAACCGAGCCATGGTATAAAACACCAAACTGTCCTTAAGGTAGTTGTCCACTTGATTGTCATTGACCAATGTAATCAAACCGCGAAATCCAGGTAACGGTTATTTAACGCTGCGCTGTTCTTGTCGCTGTGACGTCAGAGTGCTGTTGATAGAGGGTAAACTGTAAAACCTGGACTTGGACATTAACAAACAGTGCAGACCCAGATCAGACGCCGCAGAATGCGGCGTCTGATCAGGGTCTGCACTGTTTGCTTAAATTACATGAAGTTAAGAACCATTTTCCCATCCTACATTCAGAGACAATCGATCAACAGTGCTGGCAGGGGTTTGATTTACAACGGAGACCTTGCACACGAAGCCCCTTCTGAATGAAGTCTTCTCTAAACGTCAGCCATTTTGACATCGTTGCCCACCTTTAAAATATATTAGTATAAAATCGATTTAACCCCTCGGCTTTACAACTTACCGTTCTCATGCGGTGAATTTTGTGATGTTCGAAGATTTTGGAGCTTTATGGCTGCACGCTGAGGGGCGGTTTTTTTTTTTTACAAAACGGATAACAAAGCAATCAGCCCTGTCTTCCCCCAACGAACTGATCATAGAACTAATCACAGTGCCAGTACTGTCCGTCTTTGCTTGTTTTCTCTTCCTCTTGGTGTCATTAGTTTAAATATATTTATTCGATTACATTCTACATATATATACATACAATACTGACAATAAGCGATGGGATTCAGAAGTAAGCCAAAAGGCATATACGAATCTGTTTCCCAGTACATGTATAACATAAATTACAATCAACCGGTGCATTTATCTTGTGTCATTGCTAGGCTAGGCTCGGTGCCTGTGGCACTTCCTGGACACGTTCTTTACATTATTTGTTTTATATGTTTCCAAACATGCCATTTCTATGGATAAAAAATTTTAAAATTATTTCCACTCCTAAAAGGAACACAAAACTTCGACACCAGTTCATTTTTATTTTAATCTAGGATGCGGTTTCCAAACATTATATAAACCTGTGTCTCTGACTGCATATGTGAACAGCACATGCCATCCTCTACCATATTCGCAGTCCGTTGCCATGTATTCTTATGGACAACAGACAATATAAAACACATATTTTGCCTTCGATGTTTTAAACTGCATCACGAAAACATGCCTATATAATTTTGACCCCCTTAAACCCCACTTTTATATAGTAAAACTGGGGTTTACAGGGGTATACATTATTTTTCTTATTTTTGCTCAAAAACATAGATTGTGGGTACTCGTTAGAACCGCCTCGCAGAGGCGGTTCTAACGAGTACCCACAATCTATGTTTTAAGCAGAAATATGAAAAATATCAGAATTTTTATCTGAAAATTTTCATTTTTTGGTGGTAAAATTTCAATATATTTGAATAGGCTTGTTTTCGTAATGGATTTTACACACGATGCGCTTTGTGTTTGAATATATTTTCATTACATTCTGTCCTGCGCAAACGCACAGTTGATAACATCAAGGCTTTACTCCGTATTTTACAAAATCTTAAGTCGGCTTACCAGAGTACACTGCTGCACGATATAGAACTATTCTCTTTGTACCAAACTACAAAGAGTGAGGTGTTTGATTTTAAATGCAATACTTAAACAGCTTAAATATGTTCATCAAACGCTAACATGCACAACTGTGATAAGTTAACAGATAGAAAATACGGTTCAGAGAGAGAGAGACAGAGACAGAGAGAGAGAGAGAGAGCAAATGTGAATGTCTTAACAGATAGATAACACGGTTCGGTGCAGAGAGAGAGAGAGAGAGAGAGAGAGAGAGAGAGAGAGAGAGAGAGAGAGAGAGAGAATACACCTATGCTGCATTCTCTATTTTGATTCGAAACATTACAAAATTATATTTCAATCCTCGCTTGAATTGTAGTTTTTATCAGTTTTATAGTTGTAGAGAACAAGTTTTGCAAAGCGTTCCAAATTCTAATTAAATTACTCTAATGGTGGTGATTAAGCTAATTTGGATATGTTCGAAAATACAGTCAAACCTCGTTAGCTCGAACACCAATGGCTCGTTTACCATGGCTAATTCGAACTCGTTTTTGAGTCCCTACGATCTTTTTTCCTAAATTATCGCTATTTGCTTCCTGACCTGGTGCCATGTCTAACCTGCAGTGGCTCGAACTACCCATATCTCGAACAAATTTCCATGGTCCCAAAGATGTTCGAGCCATTGAAGTTCAATTGTAGAATATTTTTCAAAAATGAGCATAGTTCTACGTTACATTACTGTTCATGAACAGGCTTAATCCAACCGTGTCTGCTATTTTCGTTTAGTTGATGTATTTCCTGCTTTTAATCGTGTTTTCTTTAACTTTCACAATGTGTTTTAATAGTAAGAGCAACAGCATGGGCCCAGTTGGTCCAAAGTATCGTTATCTTAACGAGCTCATTAATGACAAACTCGTTAACTGTTGCAGCTATGGTATTTTGATGATACATTGATATTTTTGCTGCAAAAATGTGAGTAGCTTTTGCAAAAGCTACTCACAGTTTTTCAGCAAAAAACACAATGTATCAATGTATTTGCCGCATTTCAAGTTAGAAATTTTAGCGTCTCGTTAATTAACAACTTGTTAAGTTTTGAACAACTGGACCCTGGATGTCGACAACATGTGTTACAGTGTTTTGAAAGACGAGACATGTTTATATTCGTTGTTCATGCCTATGGTCAGTAGAATACCTGATAATATTATACCACATGTTAAATACATACACATCATCATAGAACGCATTTTTTTTACATATAAAAGATTATCTAAAATACTTTGTAACTGATTTAACCTATTAAAACCTACCCAGCAGGCACACAGCGTTGAAACAACCTCGATTCAACGTTGACGTTGAATCAACGTTGAATTGGCGTTGCTTAAACATTGTATACCCGCTGGGTAGCATCCTGCTGAAGAAATACTTTCCTTTGGACAACTACAATTTCAATGCTTTTTTCTGCCTCTATATTTTCAAAGAATGCATTTCAAAATGTCGTCTGCATAACAAACGCTAAAATAAACAGCATATTATACATTTAAAATGTAAAGTTTTTGTCGTGTAACACTATGACAGGTTAGATACTGCTGGGGAGTATTTTATTTGCAATCCTATTAGCAATTCACCTGTCACAAACGCAAATTAAGTAAAGAAATGTAACGTGCTACTTTTAATTGGTTAGAATGACAGATTTTCATCCCAACATCTTTATGAATCCTCTTTAAAATCAAGCGTCTCTACAAGCCGTGTCACTGAAATGAAATGATAAGCATTAACCCATTTATGCTTTACGTCCTATGAAAAGACCATTGGCAAACGGTGTAGACCCAGATCAGACGCCGCAAACGCGGCGTCTGATCAGGGTCTGCACTGTTTGCATTTATTTCAGGATTTATTATAAAATATGGTAATAACAATAATTAACAAGACATCCCTTCTATTCGACATGGACCGGTTCAAAGAATTAAAGAAGAGTCCATTCTGCATAACTGGGTTAAATATAACAACTTAAACATTTAAGGGGAACGGTACACGTTCAAGGAAAATAACTCTTGCATGGAAATATGTCCTCACTTCTCATGGGGCTACACTGAAAAGAACGAATTGGCTCCAAATGGGAGCAAAATATTTTCCTTTTAGAATAGCTCCCTTTTCAAAACGAGACATAATCAATTTTGATAGGGTTCACGGCCGCTTATCTCCTCAACCATAACATCGTGTTGTAAATAGAAATGTATTGAAGGATATCTGGTTGCAGCCCTTTAAAGTGATGATGATGGACGAAATCATTTAAAATCATTTAAAATCGACAACTTCAGGAATGTGTATCCAATTTGTTAGCATGTCATCAAAACGGCGAAGTAATGACTACACGTACTCCGGGAGAAAGCGGATTTTAACCATGAAACATAGAATCCTGTTTCAGATTAAACCCACAATTACAGAAAAATGAACAGAGGTACATTACATTCCCCTAGTTTTGATAGTGGAAACTGTGAAAGAATAAATCCAGTTCAACCGGTTCACTCACCTTCGTGGCCACACGATTTCCAGTCCCATTCAGCGCAACTGGATATACCCTCAATATATCTAGTCACTACACGGTGATGTGGTTGAGGAGATAAGCGGCCGTGGAGGTGCCTCAACTGAATGTGTATCCACTCACCTTAACCCGTTCATCCCTGCAAACCAGTACACTGAAAAACAAAAATATTAGTAAATTTTACTAGATGATTAGTGTTTGAATGGACAAAACCCCAAACCCCAATACTATGGTAAAACATGATACAATGTACTAGTAACAGTAAAAATAAATATTAATGATTAAATTCGTAATTATGATAACTATAACAATATAAATAACAATAATACTAATTTTACTACAACTACTTCTACTACTAATGATGATAATAATGGTAATAATAATACTGAAGCTATCCGACTACTACCACTACTACTGACTATAACAACAACAGTGATTACAGTAAGAATTATATTTCATATGTAGCAATGTTTAAAAGTATTATGATTATAATTATCGTCATTGTCAATATTATCGTCATTATTAGAGGTTTTGTCTATTCAAACACTAATTAACTACGAGTAGTAAAATTCACTAGTTATTTTTTCAGTGTACAGATGCCTTTGCAAACAGAGCAGATCCAGATGAGACGGCTCGTAACGAGCCGTCTCATCAGGATCTACACAGTTTGTCAGTTTGTTATTGATTTTTTGACTGAAACCCCTTTGTGCAATAATGAATGTGTACAAATTAAGTGATGGAAGAGTCCATTTCATAAACTCAGGAGTGTAAGGGTTTAATGATATTTGTAATGCAAAGAAGTGCGAAAAGTACAGGGCACTGAGCAGCTTGCATTCGCTGTTCGTCGGAAGACTGTCTAAGTATAGAAACTATAGGCTAAAGATCCTAAACAGACTGTATAAATGTGACTAGGTTGAATTTAAATGTCGCTGGTCTTGTTGTGTTTGGGACCTTTCTGCGTGACTTGGTTTCAATGTCGTCTAATAAATGCCATTTGCAGCAGGATTATAATTAAATCCTGTTTGCTGCAAAGGGATTGCATCAACAAAGCTAGAAAATTACTTGCTTTTGTTCTTTACAAGTGGTTTGAGGCAATGTGCACTGGTATGACACTTCAACACAGAAATTGTAATACATGAAACACTCACAAAATCAATCATACAGACTTAAATTCCTAGCACCGAAGCGTAACTGAAATCAAAACGTTCAGAGAAGCATAACTATTGAAAACTTAATACTTGCGTATGATGTAAGAACCAAATATCTACACTAACCCCATCGTGCCGTCTGACTAGGTCATTGTTTTCCTCTATGCGTATTTCAGATATATGTACTGTATTGCGGAACAGTCAGGACTATTAGCACCATACCTACGAGGGTGAGTCAATAAGTAACCAGCCTAACTTATTTCCGGTTGAGATCCACCTCTTCGTTTTCGATGTAATTGCTCTCTAGTGTGATGCACTTAGACCAACGGCGTTGAAGTGCCATCAGCCCAGAGCTGAAAAAGTCAGAGTCCTTTCCATTGACCCACTCCTCAACTGCCGTCACGACTTCTTCATCAGACCGGAAATGAAGTCCACGGATATCCTTTTTCAAGTTTGGGAACAGGAAGAAGTCGCTAGGAGCTAGGGCAGGCGAGTAGGCAGGATGTGGTATTAATTCATACCCGTTTCGCTCTACAGCATCTATTGCAACTTTGCAAGTGTGGACTCTCGCGTTGTCCTGTTGCAGCAAAACACCTTTAGAGAGTTTACCTCGGCGTTTTTTCACGGATGGCGGTTCTCAGCTGGTCTAACAAGTTTGCATACACTCCAGTTATTGTACTTCTCTTGGGTAAAAAGTCCAACACAATAACGCCTTTTGTGTCCCAAAATACTGTGGCCATCACCTTGCCAGCAGATGGTTGCGTCTTGAACTTCTTTGGCCTCGGGGACCCAGGCCCTACCCACTGACGACTCTGAGCTTTATTCTCTGGCTCATAATAATGAACCCAAGTCTCATCTACAGTCACCAGACGTAAAAGAAAATCATCTTTTGACCTAAAACGCTTCAACAAGGCGCTGCATACTGATGCTCTGGTTGCCATTTGCTCATCGCTAAGGGATTTGGGGACCCAACGGGCTGTTAGCTTGCGCATACCTAAACGATCATGTAAGATTGTTGAAATGCTACCATGTGAAATGCCTAATGCCAGCGCTATTTCTTCCACCTGAATTCGCCTATCAGAGTATACTAGATCCCGAACTTTCTTACACATTTCTTCGTCGGTGGCATCCAGTGGGCGTCCAGACCTGGCTTCATCTTCTAAAGACGTTCTACCGCGTTTGAATTCCCCTACCCAGGATTTAACCTGAGCATAAGATGGTGCAGAAGACCCATAAACATCGGCTAACTCGCCGTGTATTTCCTTGCCTGTTTTACCTTTTAAATACAATTACCGAATGACAGCACGGTACTCAACTTTAGATGAAAAGCATGCCTTTGCATCACTAGCCATGTTTGACATTCAATATTTTATTAAAGAATGACTCGATGCGTGTGCAATTTTGTACCCATGTATAAAACATATATTGAAACAATCGTGACCGTCTCGGTCCATCGGAAATGGGATAGGCTGGTTATTTATTGACACGCCCTCGTAGTCTGGGATATCATGTTTTATGGTTGTTGTTTTTTTCCTGCATTTACTTTAGTATTATAAAATATATTTCGATTGCCTCCTATCAGTGAAGTTTTAGACTTACAATTATTTCAAACTTTTAACTCTTTGCACGCAGGGTAAGTTTGCATGTTTTTCTTTTTTTCTTTTTTTTTTGTAGTCTGTGTTTTTTTTTAAATAATTTTTTCAAAATTAAACTCTTTCAGGAATACCATCAGAGTGTAAAACAGGTTGAATCCAGATCAGGCCCCACAAACGTCGTCGGGCCTGGTCTCGGTCCAAACTGTTTTCAAAGGTATGAGCAGGAGACGTAATTCGCCACTAGCGGAAAGAGAGTTAACCCATTGTAGTCGGAAGACCCATAAAAGGGTAATTGACAAGCAGTGCAGACCCAGATCAGACGCCGCAGAACGCGGCGTCTGATCAGGGTCTCCACTGTTTGAAATTGGACTCTTCCAATATATAGTGTTGGAGAGTCTAATCAGTATAAAATGGGTTAAACGAGCCGGGACACAACGTTTCCTTTAAGACTGAATGTTCGCCCAGCGTCAGGTCAGCCGATGCATTCGCGCTGATCTGAGTCTTTGCAGAGCATTCTGTGAGTAGCTAGTAACCCAAGGCGTCTTCAAGCGGATAGAGAAGACTGATCAGACTGCGCAGGTGCAATATTGGGTGCAGAAAATACTGAGCCCAAGCTGAAATGCCTTCCTCTTAATTGGCGGGAAACACGCAGCTGAAGTTCATAACATAATCAATACTGTGAAAATGCTGAATAGGGTGTTAAATAATTTTCACTTTACTATTCTGGATTAAAAGAACCTTTGCAGAAGTACTGACCTTGCACGCCGTCTTTACGAATCGAGCACAGGTTTATTCCTTTACGCCTGACTTTCTGAATGAGCCAAGCGCACGACAAAACCTACAATAAAACGTGTGATCAGCAAAGACTCAGGTCAGCCTTTCCATCCACCCAATATGGTAGGTGTTAATGTTTATCCCTCTTTGGATAGCCTAGAGGCTGTAGAAGGCACATGCGATCAGTGAAGACTCTGATCAGTGATCAGACTGCGCGGATGAAAAAAGAGTCTCCACTAAATAGAAAGAATTTGCTCCAAAACGGACTTTCGTTTTAGAATGGACTCCTTTTCAGAAGGAATTCGGTGTGCATGAAAGCAAACAGGAACAAAAAAAAAGTTAAAGATTAACAAAAGTTAAAGAAACCTGCCACGTTTATCCATTCCCCTTATTTTAATACGGTGAACAGTTATAGGGCACGTTGAATCATTTTTAAAGTAAACATGAGAGGTCAAAATGCCTGCCCGAGGCGGGACTCGAACGCGTTCATCCCGTAACATTAGACATTAATCTACCTACTGAGCTACCCGTGCTGTCCCGTTAAATTCATGCATTCAAGCCACTACACCTCACCTTCATGACATTTAGGATTGAGGCACCTCTTAGCAGTCCTAAAGGTCTCCAGCCTGCAACCCTGAAAGTCCTCATCCGGTGCTCACTCTTTTAGTTCTGACACTAGTAAAGTAAACATGAGGGGAAAACATGTCAGCCAGAAGCGGGACTGGAACCCACGACTTCCGTAACACTAGTCAGGCGTTTTACCTACTGAGCTGTCCCGGCGGTCCTGTTCAGTCCATGCACTCAAGCCAATACATTTTGTAGACGCCATGGCAGCGCTGTCATTGCTAAGTGCAGTATAGCTAAGGCTAGAATGATAATGGATGTAATTAGTCTTTCACCGGATGCGCATTTTAATCCTTGCCACTCTCTGGGCTAATTCAGCAGACGACAAATTGATATTGTTTTCCCAGAAAAAAGGTTTTGACGTTTCCTGCAAATTGTCCCCATTGGAGACAATTTGCATAAAACTTCATAACCTGTTGTCTGGGAAAAATTAGAAAATTATCTTCAAATGTCGTCTGCTGATTTTTTTTTAACCAGAGAGATAGGATATAAAGAATCCTCTTACAGACTTGCTTTTTTGCTGGATGACTTGAACTAGAGTTACGACTCATCCGCCCTCTGTCAGAATATTGTGACAAGTGGAAATACCGGCTCCATGTCTGGAAAATGATATTTCAATGAGTCAGCACTAAAACAGAGAAAACTAAGCTCTTTGTCACGTATGCAGATGCATGTTTGCTCTTGAATGACAAAATATGGAAGTAATTTACCGAAACAACAACAACAACAGACAGAGAGGGAGGGAGAGAGAGGGAGGCACGAGGACATACATACATACATACATACATACATACGTATGTACGTACGCACATGCGCGCACACACACACGGAATATTAAAACGGATGTAATGAACTAATGGCAATGAAAGGAAATGCTATTACTGTGGATATGCGCATATTGATGCTGCTTTTTGAGGATGTGAAATCAATTGCGGTACTTCATTGATATGAAATTTGCCCCCCCCCCCCACCCCCCCCCCCCCCCCCCCAGCCGCCTCCCCCCATAGTTCTGAATACATGTCAAACAAAATAAAAGGTAAGACAGATCTTTGAGAAACAAGGACCCTGTCAAAGAAACGAATCTACTAGACTTGCACTTAGCTTGGGGAACGGATACCTTTTAAGGGAGACAACCCTGTCAAATTGTTTTGATCCCTTCTTAAAAGTACATGCTTGGGAGCAAATTCTTTCCTTTCCTCAAAAAAAAAAAAAAAAAAACTTCTTTGAAATATCAGGACATGCATGGAAATGACTTCAGGTGTTCGAATATTTTGGAAGAATACCGACATGCCCCTTTCTGAAATAGAGTTGTACATGTACTAGTGCCTCTGCTTTTATTATAGCCCTCAATCGGAATTAAGGTCTCAGCAGTATGGATTACATCTACCAAGATACATTAACCCGATATGCCGAGGAGACCTCTTCTACCTAAACTCTTTGGACAGGTCCATTTCCAATAAAACGGCTGTCCATAGATACTTTATTACCCTGCTTTACAGAAATTCCTGTATTTATATAAGCAGTGTAGATCCAGATCAGACGCCGTAGAGAAACGACGCTCAGTAGAAACAGATGAATTTGAAACATTGTTTCGCATGAACTGTACGGATCGTTATCAAAACATTGTAATAATACATGGCACAATGAATACGTTAACATTAATGAACCGCCACACTCCCAACAAAAGCCACCTCTATATAATACACCATTTACTATGTGCTGTTTTACTAAGTGCTATGTTACTTATATATTTAACCTCTCCACACCTGCCACTTCAATGCAAACGCAGTTTATGCCTTACCAAGTCTAAACCGTTGTAGAAAGTTGCACTGTTATTTGTCCAGCTCTATAAAGGTGCCACGGTGTAACAAAGGACTCATTAATCTGAAAGTTTAAATCCTTGTTGAGGTCTCCTGGAAAGTCGCTATGTCTGCAAAATGACAAGAATAATACAACTATTCATACTCACATTTGCATATATTAGGCACTTCCATTAGAGTTCTTGCATCAAAGTAAATGAATCAGCAGTTTCCTAACCATGTTAACGAACTGTCTGAAATGCTGGCCCAAGATTAATGGCTTGTTTCCTTCAGACTGTCTTTGTTTACATTCACAAAATGAAGCGAGCCAGAGAGTAACAGATTTTATACACGTTCTGTAAGCAAATCGGGACCTTAACCAGCCAACGATTTAAACAGAACATTTGACGGTTTGCTGATCTTTATATAGGCTCTTGAAAGCCTAGTGAATTGTAAAGGTTTGCATAGCTTCTTGATAAGCTAAGTGGAGGAAAGGTTGATGTAGATCCCACCTGTTCTGATATGAGGGTCATATATCGGTTTGTTGTGACACGTCTTAACTAATGTCGCCTTATGCCGGTTTTTCCTGTGACCTTTGTGATATTTCTAATTCATCAAATACAAATCTGATTGCAGATAAAGTAGACTTTTGCATGATATGGTATCTTGAATTATTATGGTAATAGAAAATATTTATAAACAAAGAACCATGAAAAACGAAGTTGATCTGGAAGACTGACAAACTGACTGGGAAATGCGAGATAATTCTGTTTGAAGTATGTTTCATATATGCATATTGCATAATATTCAATACTGTGAAAAGTTAAAAAAAAAAAAAAAAAAAAAAAAAAAAAAAAAAAAACAATCTAATATTGCAGTTACCAAAGCTAGGGGCTAAGTGTTTTGCACTGTGCACTTCATTTTTTTGGCTGTTTTAACAGTCGAATTTTATTTGATCACTTGTGTTATTGTTTGGTATATATTATACACGAGATCATCTACAAAACGGAATAATTCGGCGTGTTATGATTCTGCGTTTTACGTTCCGTTAAGGTGTCCTTTATCTATAGTTCAGTCCCGTTTTGATCTACTGCAGTACTTTCTGAGACATTCTGAGACATTCACAAGCCATAGAAAAGAAAAGAAACCATAACAATCTTAATGATTTATTTCTCCAAGTATAGTTATGGTTCTCGCGCATTGGAGTTCTTCTCTATAAATCCTCCATTTCTTATTTGGTTATCTCTAATAACATGAGATATGCTCCGGAGACAACCCTGATGAAGGACGAAATATAGGTAAAGGCAAAAATAGGAAATAAGTAAACCTGTCATTAGTTATGGTTGTTTTTTTTTATTCTTATTCTATTTATCTAATTATTCTTATCTTGAGTACACTCTAATTAAGTGTCGGACAAATGGTAAAGATGCACAGACGGACGGACGCTCAGATGCCTCACATTACTATATCCCCCTAACATTAAGGACGCTCTTCTAAAAATCAGAAAGAAAACGGAAACTGTTATACTAAATGATTTCTGCAAATTAGAAAGCAATGCACCAGCCATATATTTGTCTACTAATAGAGAACATCAAAGTTTGTAATAAAATAAGTGGCATTACAGTGACGTCATTAAATGTATGCTTTGTTTTGTTAAACGTTATGATGTAAAATAATCTACATCACATCATCACTGAGGTTTTGTTCTTTGCCACCTTTGGATTCCATTAGATATCGCATTACAAATACATGCCTATTCATGCCTATTCAAATATACTTGAAAATTTTACCACCAAAAAATAAAAATTTTCAGATAAAAAATTCTGATATATATATATATATATATATATATTTTTTTTTTTTTTTTTTTTTATGTTTCTGCTCAAAACATAGATTGGGGCGGTTCTAACGAGTACCAACAATCTATGTTTTGAGCAGAAAAAAGAAAAATAATGGGACACGCGACAAATTGATATTTTGTTCCCATAATAATATATAAACGTGAGGTTTAATGGGGTCAGAAATATATAGTTATGTTTTCGTGATGGGGTGTTAAGCCCGATGAAAAGTGCAGTTACAATAACCCTTTCATCCCCGCAAACCAATACAGCTACTTTTGTGAACAGTGCAGATCCAGATGAGACGGCTCGTAACGAGCCATCTCATCAGGATTTGCACCGTTTCCAATCCTGTTATTAACGTATGACTGAAATACCTATTTGCAACACCGGATTTGTCCAAAATCAGAGGTGGAAGAGACCATTTGAAAAACTCAAAGATAAAAGGGTTAAACATCCGCCTGCAAGCATAACACATTCAGTTAGTAAATTAATTCTTTAAACGTCTACAAGCAATCACAAGTCAAACTGTGATTTGCGACTACACCTCTGAAAAGATAACAATTTTCAAAACTGATTATTACTTATGCCGAATAATGTACAAGAACAGCCTCAATACATAGTCTGCTGTGTTAAATTATTTTTACCAAGGACAGTCTCTAAAGGTTGTATTTCTCAGAATTCTTTGACGCAGTTACAAATGTATTTCATCACAAAATATGATCAATATGTCCGCCATGCCCATGTATATGGTAAAACCGTTCGAAAATCTTCCCTTGAACCAGAAAGCCTACGTGTTTGAAACTCGGTTAGAAATTCTAGATCCTCGAGTACTACTACTACGTTTGATCAGATGATGGCCTGTGCATCGGCTTCCTTAATCTTTGTTTGAGAGAAACGTAAGGTGAAATATTTTTATAGGGAAATAGGCTTAAACGGTAGATTTCCCACACGCATATAAAAGTGTAAGTGATGATGTCCAGGAAATGCCACAATCACGAAGCATAAACTTCCTGAGGCACCAAATGAAGGAGAGTGAGAAACAAACAACAACAAAACAAATGTTACATATAAAACCACTGACACACGAACACAATAACGACTCATCTCTAAAACATACCTATATAATTTTGACCCCCTGAAACTCCACTTTTATATAGTAAAACTGGGGTTTACTGGGATATATATTATTTCTCTTATTTCTGCTTAAAATATAAATTGTGAGTACTCGTTAGAACCGCCTCGGCGAGGCGGTTCTAACGAGTATTCACAATATATGTTTTGAGCAGGAATATGAAAAATATCAGATTTTTTATCTGAAACTTTCAGTTTTTGGTGGTGTAATTTTCTCGTATATTTAAATAGGCGTGTTTTCATAATGTGCAGCAAAGGAACCGCTTTGGAGCGGTCAGTAGAAAAAAAAAAGCCATTATACGTTATGCATTCTTTAAAGATTTCAAAATATCCTGTTTATGTCTTGAAAATAAATGTGCCAGAGACACGCAAATAAGAAATTATTGCCGGTGTTATGAATATCAATATAGATGAGCCATCTCTTTAGACAAGGCATAGTATGTCAAGTTCGAACAACGAATACAGAAATTACCGTGTAGGTACACTTCAGTTCTCGCTTGTACGTTCACCATTATGATTTAAGAATTGGGCCACGTCAAGCGAAAAAAGTGCCTTTGAGCATGCGCAAAATGCGCAAATTCATATGCACATGCGCAAAGTCTCATCCGGTTATTTGCTCTCCATTGAAACATTCTAAAGTGTCCAATGATTCTTTTTTCGGATAGGGAAGGCCCTGATTAGACTGCGCGGATGCGCAGGTTGATCTGAGCCTTCGCTGTCCGCATATGCCCAAAGACAATTTCGCGGCCCAACTGGTAGGCTAAGACGGTCTGCCAGAACGTCCAATTTTATCTGGTAGTTGTCGTATATGATTCATACCTTTTTTCTTATATTAAGGCTTAGATGAATGACTGTCCCTTTGCCACGTCCTGTGACTGTTTGAAAGGGCGGCATTTGCCTTAATGCGAATAGTCTGCTGATGCTTTCAGTTTATTTTCTTGATGTCCCTGGAGTATTTAATAGTGCAATTGACATAGCTGCACCGCTAGTCGTGCACCAATCTATAATGTCACTTTGCTTTCAAGCTACGCGAAACACTAATTCATCAATGACTAACTTGAAACAATCAGATGCGTCTGTGCGCACAATGGCATAATGGGTAATTTCTTTCTGAATGAAACACTGGTCCAGCTGTCCAGTTTTAATAAATTTTGAGCTAATGTTATTTTAGACATCATTTATGAATGCACATCATTTGAAATAACACGTCAGGGGTCCAAGATGAACTCAGGAATTACACTGTTTTAACCCTTTTGGACCCTAAACTAAAGTGGCCTCTTCCAGCTTTGATTTTTGACATGTCCACTGTTGCAAAGGGGGCGTCAGTCAAAACCAAAACCAGACTAGCAAACAGTGTAGCTTTTGATAAGACCGAGTTACGAATCGTCTCATCTGATTCTTCACAGTTTGCAAATGTACAGTATTTGGTCTGCAGGGCTGAAAGACTTTAATATACTCAGTAAAAACAGAAACTTGACGGTCGATCTGTCACTATTTTTACACATAAATCGAGTTATAAATTTAATCTTCTATATTCCATTTTGTAAACAAAACAACTGATTTTTCATTTTGTTAAAATTCAATTTTGAAACGATACTATATAACACTAAAATCCTGCTGTCAAATGGCCCGGTGGTCAAAATGAAAAAAAAAACAACAACAAAAAAACACACACACACACACACACACACAAAAAAAAAAAAAAAAAAAAAAAAAAAAAAAAAAAAAAAACTTTTACACCATGGCGTGCTGTCAGCAGTGAGCGGTCTACGTATGCTCTACATGGCAGAGGATTAACGTCACTCAAACGATTTCGTACCGTTTTATCGGAAATACACAGGCAACTTGCCATGCCCGTAGCTGATGTACAGCGATGTTGAAGATGCGTATTACTTATGTGAACTCTTGACGTCGTGTGGTCACACGTAAATGTCCAGACCTTTGGTTGTGGGCAACGCATCCGGTCTGTTGAAAACGATTCCACAGACTAAAAATTGTCTGTCGACTGCACCGCACTGACTTCACAAAGCGGTCGCCAGGGCGAAACATTCCAATTGCCTGATTTCTCTGATCTTCGGAGGGAGAGACGCGGCATTATTAAACAAAAAATTAAAAAAAAAAAAAAAAAAATGAAAATTAAGATTTCCACTCGGTTATCTCTGTAGATTACTCAGGTAAAATTGCCAGTAAATCGATCCATGTATACCTGTGCACGTGGTAAATGCGTTAAGCGTGTAAATGCAGTTCGTACTGACTACGCTCCGGCTAATCAAGTGGAAAACAATTTCAGACCATCCACACACTCGCCAGCAATATAATGTGCTATAAAATATATGCATGGTCAAAACCATTACGGAATAAAATGAAAACAAAAACCGCCTTTCTTTTTTTATTTTTCTCCCTTTTTCGCTGATTATTTAATGACTGTCTGTTCTGGTAAGATTATTACATGATGATGATGATGATGATGAAGTAGCAATTTAACTTGAAAAATATTCTAAAAATAAAACCTAGGCCTGAAAGGTTTTGTTTGTGTTGAGATTTTACGGCCTAGTCAACCCAATAGGGTCATGTCAGTTTACCTTACCACACCTTCACTGGGCAGGCTTAGTCCTTTAAGCGGTTAACCAGATTGCACACATTCTTTCGCCTGAAACTGACGAAAGAATGTGCACAATACTGGCTAACGGCTTAGGGGACTAAGCCAGCTGAAAGGTACATACTTTAATAAGTAATGCAGGCCATGCACAAGTGACACAGCTCAACCTTCGATCCCACATTTGTGGTTCATGTATTTCACTATTTCCCCTAAACGACGAATACCTATCACGTTTTCCGTATCATATACATTTTATAAGCTCTGTAGGCTAAATCATCAGCTGAAAATAAGTTTTCAGTTTTCAGATTTTTAACGCTGCCAGGCATCTGAGTCATACAGAGGCAGCGCCGTGAAAATAAGTGATATATTTTTCATTGTTAAGGCGGCCTTTGTGGCTCAGTCGGATACGCATCCGACTTGTGATCAGGAGGTCGAACCCGCCGGGTCCGGCAACATTCTTTCATGGAGATTGATCATGAAATATTTTCTACGGTCATTCTCTACCTTCCACTGATAGAAGAAGGGCAGTTGTCAGTTTCTTGCGAAAGAATGTGCACAATACTGGTTAACCGCTTACAGGACTAAGCCTGCCTAGTGAAAGTGTGGTTAGGTACTGACCGCGCTTGACATGACCCCAATGGGTTGACTTGGCCGTTAAACCTCAACAGAAACTCAAACGCAAATTCTCATTTTTAACACTTGACATCATATTTAAATTGTCTTCTTAACGCTTAGCACTCTGGGTAAAATTTTCAGCAGACGACATTTTGAAATATTTTTCTTATTTTTCCCAGAAAACAGGATTTGACAAATGTCAAATACTGTTTTCTGGGAAAAATAAGAAAAATAACATCATTTTGTCATCTGCTGAAAATGCCCAGAGAGTGGTAAAGGTTAATTGAATGAAATGCTGTAGCGGGAGTTCTTCTAATGAGTAAGACAGCGTATTTTTTCTTGGAGAAATAAGAAAGCATATTTAGCGGGATATCCCTCTGTGCCACTTTATAATATGGAGAAATATGGAAAGGAGGAAAATTTGATTATCATTAATATTAGACATAGGTATACAGTATAAATAGTGGATAGAAATAACAAAACATATAGAATAAGAATCTAAACACTAACACTCAAAAGAACGAAAATTGAAAACACAGTTTTATTAAGTGTCTTCATATAAAGCAAAGTCATTTGCGAGGTTGCATACACTTCCCGCCCCTCACCCTCCTTCCCCTTTCTCCACTCCCTCCTAGCACCGTTTTTAAGTTTATTTGATTTTTTAAGTAGGCAGAATGTACTCAGTGGTCCGAAAGATCATCACTCATATGCAGTACGGGAGGACGCTTTACGGCCGCACTGGGCACTTTAATCAGTTTTCGACTTCGTCACATTCTGAAAATTCGCTTAATAATCTGTATCCTTGTACGAGTAAAGTTCCATTTGCACTATGTTTTATGGGGAACATCGGTGCCGACATTACATAGACATGTTAATGTAATGAAAGTTTAAGCGTTCAAGTTTGGAATCCCTCTAATGCGTTTGCACTAAATTAGGCACCATGTCCTTTAAATGAGAGGATCAGTCTATGCACTCGATTGGTCAGATCAGGGTATTCGATATTGCTTACAGGGTTTTAGAAACATTACAGATTTTACTAGTCTAGGCTTTCATTGTCCTCATCTATCGGAAGACAAAGTTTTGTTTGACACATCTCAATTTAGATAACTTCCAGAAAAAACTGCAAAGGATGGAAACCAGTCCATAGGCGTTCCGCTCATTGCACACAATACGCATTTGCGTAAGAAAAAAAAAACTTTGCAATAAAGCGAGATCACCTAGCATTTCTTTCTTTATCACAGGGGCTACTCTTCAAGGAAATAATTTGTTCTGTCTGGGAGCAAATTCTATTCTTTAAGAGTAGCCCTCATTTTGGAAGCAATACTCAGGAGTGTTTTTTTATATATATTTTTCCCGGGTGTGCTTAAATAATTCCGTTCAGACTACACCATAGGCTGGCTCCAGTCTCCAGTGACTAAATATTTTTCTCATAATCCTGTTTGATAATCCACTAAAATAAAAGCAAAACAATATCATGACTATAAAGGCTGGTCACTCTAGTGACCAGCCTTTATAGTCATGATATTACTTTGGCTTTATTTTAGTGGATTACTAAACAGATTATAAGAAAAATATTTTGTCACTAGAGACTGGAGCCAGTCTAACTACACCACTGCAGTCACCGGGAAGTATTTTACGTTATATCTATTAGTACCAGCTTCAAGACTGGCATTGATTCCATCAAAATTTGACTCTGTGTTTAAACATTCCCACGTCTATTTAAGAAATAGTTGACATTTCAAATTGTTCGTAAAAGAAATGATTGAAATGAATAACCATTTACTTGTCTTCTGAGTCACGAAATGAGGACAATTTTACTGCCTTAATTGGACATTATTTTTCTTCTTGTCTATCTGATTTAGGCCATACTGACAATGCTATTTTTCAAGTAGAATAGTTCACAGTAGAAGGGTGTGAGAAAACAAATACGAACTTGTGTACTGCTGCAGAGGAAATTTACACGGCCCAACAAACTGTCACTTTCTTAATGGGTTTCTTTCTTTTAGAAAGCATGGAACAACCTTTCACTATTTTGATTGATTTATTTGGTTTCCAAGAATAAGGTAATCAGAATGCTAAAAAAAAAAGTACTTTCTTACAGTCAGGTACGCCCAGCGAAGACAAAGATCGGTCTGTGTATTCTGAATAGAGTCTTCGCTGTCCGACTGAAGAAAATATGAATCCTTGACTGCGCGAATGTGCAGGCTGACTGCACGTCTTAGCTAAACTTCCATTTCATCATTACGAAAATACACCTATTCAAATATATTGAAAATTTTACCACCAAAATAAATGAAAACTTTCAGATATTTTTCATATTTCTGCTCAAAACATAGATAGTGGGTACTCGTTAGATCCGCCTCAACGAGGCGGATCTAACGAGTACCCACAATCTATGTTTTTGAGCAGAAATAACAAAAATAATGTATACCCCTAGAAATCCCGGTTTTAATATATAAAAGTTAGGTTTAAGGGGTCAAAATTATCTAGGCATGTTTTCGCGATGTTTTCTTGGATTTCATTCAAATAGGGAACATCATGTTCTTTCACCACATACAATGTCGCATGTGTGAGGGTAAAGATTGCATTATTTTCGGAATTTGGACCAGTGGCATAGTACAGGCATCTATATTGTATTGTTGGGAATGAAAACACAAATTAATACACATGAACGATTGCGTTGCCATTTGGAAAAAGGGGAGGGGCGGTTTTTGCAGATGGGAATTTGCCTCCCTAGTATTAGAAATTTTTCAAGACTCATGAAGTAAATACTCTGCTCACACAGGGAAATGATTTGCTCTATCTGGGAGCAAATTCGTTCCCCTAGAAGTAGCCCACAATGGGACGTAGGCTAACATTCATCACGAAAACATACCTATATAATTTTGATCTCCTTAAACCCCACTTTTATATAGTAAAACTGGGGTTTACAGGGGTGCAAATTATTTTTCTTATTTCAGCTCAAAAACGTAGATTGTGGGTACTCGTTAGAACCGCCTCGTCGAGGCGGTTCTAACGAGTACCCACAATCTATGTTTTGAGCAATAATATGAAAAATATCAGATTTTTTATCTGAAAACTTTCAGTTTTTGGTGGTGAAGTTTTCAATATATTTGAATAGGCGTGTTTTCGTAATGTCTATGTTTGTGTTAGTCCCTTTGGAGGTATATACATCTCCTTTAATTATTACTGAAGGTTCCAACATTTTACGAATGCTGCGCCGAATACTGCGTCAAGACCACACACAGACGTGTATATACATAAAAAAAAAAACAATAATTTACAACCGCATGAATTCAAACAGCAAGTGTTCTAAATGTATTGAAATTAATATAATATGTGTATAACCAAATGAAAAGGTCTCATCGAGTCATACACGTCAACGCATTCCCGCACTGCGATGAAGGCGTTCGCATTTGATACACATTCAAGAAGAAAAAAAAAAGTTTGCTCGCTTTTGAAAAAAAAAGAGTCTACTCTTTCGTTTCAGGGTAGACCCCATCTTACAAAAGAGGCCTTGTGTAAAGGAAAGAAAACTTTTGTTGCAAACTGGGACTAGCATATAGCATATATATTTGCATTGGCGCCAGAACAGAAGATTCACACTCTAGATGTTAATGCAAAATATAGCAAGTCGTCATGTCTGTCTCTTTTATTCACAGTGTACAATAATTTTAATAACGGCAACAATGAGACCCGCATTAGAGATTTTTGTGTGATATTTTTCTAATTAGGATATTTTTATTAATCTGTTATAGTGTCTGTCCGCTTAACGAAGATGTTCTATCCAAGTATGCAAATGCAATTTCTTTTAATAGCCGCACATGTCGAATGCCACATAAATTGTCTCCCAAAAGGAATCTTAAACAGTTCTCTGGAAATTAAATGGCTTAATTATATTGGCCTCACTAATGGCATTCTGCCTTATGCAGTTTCTGAGACATTCAGGGGAAATGATACATTTCCAGGGGAGGTTACTTTGTCAAAATGGCCCTACTTAAAAGTGGTCTACTCTAAAAGGAAAGAATTGGTCCCCTCGGGAGCAAATTCTTTTCTTTTCGAGTAGGACCCTTTTCAGAAGGAGACGTGTGCATTAAAGCAAAAAGTAAGTCATAAAAGTTATCTCCCTTGACCGAAAGAGGGGAAAAAATCTGTCAATTGTATCGTTCCCTTAAGAATGACTGGAAAAAGGTTTTAACAGAGACTTTTTACACCAGTCAATAGATTTTAATCGAGCACTATGTTCATAAGTTCAGATAAAGCAATAAGTCAGGAGATAGTTTTGTTTGTTTTACACCAAAACGTGCCATATAGGTAAATCATTAGAATTGCCACTCCGATGCGATTACTATGAATTATCATAGGGCATGTTTTCGTGCAAATCTATACTAATATTACGATTTATCGGCGAAAATATGTCTTCATCTGGAGTTGTGCTATTCTCAGAAATTATAAAGGAATGCCATTCCGTGACCCTATTTGTTTAAGAAAATGACTCGTGTTATTTTTACGTTAATTAGTGTCTGCATGAGAGATTGTGGCCATATAAAATTTAATCAATTATTGTTGTTACTAAAGCGTGCGTTACATGTATAACACTATGACTCATTCCATTAGAAAATTCTTAAAATATGTAAATTCCGATAAATTACTGACCTTTGGTTTCGTTCAGACATTTGTTGAAACATAATGACGTTATTCGAGAAGAAAACAGAATTTTATTTGCAGGTTATATGATTTTTTATGGTTTTAGTTTATTCTCAGTTCTATGTAATAAAAATTTATGACGAATTGTCACGCAAAATATCATAGGAGCACATACATGTAGAATGACTGAAATTGATATTGACTCCCACTAGTCAATCTTCTGGTAAGTCTTTGTTTCAAAACAGAACACAAGAAATTTAGCATTTTGTTCGTTTATACCGTTTTCATAGAGCTTATCCTACGTCACTTTGAACTGTTTTTCTTTGACAGTTTTATATGAAACATTTGAGCCGAAACATGAGAAAACGTACCTTCTGACATGTGTGCCAAGCGAAGACTCAAATCAGCTTGCGCGGTCAGAGTCTTCGTTGTCCGCATGAAGAACCTTTACATCCTTGGCTATCCAAAATGCACCCAGTGAAGATTCTGATCAGACTGCGCTAATGCGCAGTCTGATCTGAATCTTCGCTGAGCGCACTTTTCCGAAGGTACGTTTTCTCACGTTACGGCCTATTTATTGCCAGCTTTTTTTGTTTACTGGCTAAATGTACTGCAACATGAGGACAAGGGCAATATCGAATATGAGCCGCCTCGTGACAAAACCAACAAAACTGATGTTCGCCAAGCGAAGACAGGTCAGGCTAGGCATCAGCCCAGTCTGATCAGAGTCTTCGCTAGGCGCTCAATGGGTAGCTAAGGAACCAACCTTTCTTTATGCAGGCAGCGAAGACCCTGATCAGACAGGGTGGATGCCTAGGCTGATTTGAGTCTTCGCTGGGCGTACACTGCCATTTTGTTGGTTTTGTCATGAGGTGGCTAATATACTGACAGAAGCTGCCCGAACATCACAAAAACATGCCCATATAATTTTGACCCCCTTAAACCCACTTTTATATAGTAAAACTGGGGTTTACAGGGGTATACATTATTTTTGTTATTTCTGCCCAAAAACATAGATTGTGGGTACTCGTTAGAACCGCCTCGACGAGGCGGTTCTAACGAGTACCCACAATCTATGTTTTGAGCAGAAATATGAAAAATATCAGAATTTTTTATCTGAAAAATTGTCATTTTTTGGTGGTAAAATTTTCAGTGTATTTGAATAGGCGTGTTTTCGTTATGCTAGTCTGTGCGTTCGTAATGAGTTTTAAGGCCGTCGTCATTACGTTAACTATTTACTAATTGAATTAAATGTACTTTTTTATTTCATTCTATTTCAGTTCATTTCATTTATTTATTTATTATTTTATTTTATTTTTTTTTACTTTTATTTTATTGATTTCTGAAAATAATAGAAATGCATAAATAAATAATATAAAAAGATACACGCATTTTGGTGATGTTTTACTCACTGGAAGCTCCTTGCCCCCACCCCATTCCCATTTCCCCTTTTTACTGCATAAAATCGTGAAATAGAATTCATATGAATTCTAATTAAATGAAGTATTTTTATGGTAATGCTTAAAACCTTAGAACTAGTTAAGGAAATCTCCAGCCTAAACAGATCAGAGCCTAAAATCTGTGTAGACACATTGACAGATTCCGAAGTTGTACGGTTAAACTTTAACCCGTAGACTGTAGATAAAAGCAGAACACATTTAATAAAAGGCAGTTTTGTATTTTTCACGAAAATCATGAAAATCAGTCTTGCTGTGTATATATAAATAAGAAAAAATATTTTTTTTATCTGCTGATTTAGCCTGCAGTTGTTGTAAACTTAAAATGTCTATTTGACATAATACGTATTGGTAAGCAACTGACCAGCACATGATATTGAACAAACATTTTGTGAGTTCTGCTTCCCCCGGATAATGTGTCATGGAATAATTTTCTTTTATGCGATTTGAAATTTGAAACAATTTCGCTTAATTAAAGAAACAACGTTAAACGGTTTAGGGTGTAGGGGGTGGGGATGGAGGGGCCGGGGCTGGGGGAGTTCTGGTGGTGGGGCAAAGAGATGATATGGTTCAGAAAGTAGTGCCAGAAAAGACACAATATAGAAATGCTACTATTACAGAACACAGTGCTCCCAAAGCACTAGATAAGGGTTTAATTGCATGTAATGACTATAAAGCACTAACTATCGTAAACAGAACGAATAAACAATGAAGAACTGCAACAAAAGTACCGCCTGGGAACATTTACGGGGCATCAACCTAGTTTTATTGTAAACATTCATTCTTTATTTAGATGATCACCACATTTGAACATAATTTCCTTTCGACATCATTTAGAAAGTCTTCTGTTTTTTTTTTTTTTGTTTTTTTTTGCTAGATGCTTTACTCAGAAGAAGTAAATCAGCAATTTTTTGTCATTATATTACGCAAATCCATTTGTCGTAACTATGTATACACAAAAAAAGTAATTCTGTTCATTAGTTTAAAAAATCGAATGTTATATTTTGTTGGTAGACTCTTTAATTAGAAGAAGTAAATTAGCAAATTTTTGTCATGATACTATGCAAAGCCATTTGTCGTAACTATGTACATACAAAAAGTTTGTTCTATTCATTGGTTTAAAAAAAATCGAATTACCTTTTTCTCATAGTATAAATGCTGCAACATATGCAGAAATTGGTAAGGTAGGTAAACGAGTTTTTTTTCAACGAGTTCCCTGTGTCCAAAATTTCTGAAATTTTAACAATATTGGAATTGAACATCAATAATTTAAAATCCACGAGGAAAAATATTTTCTAATAAAAATCTTCCAAAAACCCAGTTTACTATAGAACTGTTATAGGTCAGAAACATGTTTGGCCATTAAATTAATTTTACAGCAAATATTTGAAAACAAAATAGAGAAATATAAAAGACAAAAAAATTCTGATTAGACATTGTCAATCAGAAATCAAACTTTCTATTTAGAATAAAACGGCAAGCGAAAAATGTCTTTCCGAGGGATATCGAAAGCACAATAGGGTTAATATTTCGCGCCCGCATCCCATCCGCACTAGTCATCTGTACTACTAACCGTTCTTAGGCGGTGGTTCTAGTGTTGTTCGTATTTTGTGGAGCCTTGTGACTGCTCACTGTGGGGCGTTTTCATGGTTTGTCCAATTTGGAGCCACCTTCTGACAAAACAAACAAAACTGCGTGCACCCAGCGAAGACTCAGATCACCCTGGCATCCACCAAGTCTGATCAGGTTCTGGACAGCGAAGACTCATGCCACTTTGTATGTTTTGTCTAGTGACCAGCCATTAAAGTCATGATACTATTTTGGTTTTATTTTAGTGGATTATCGAACAGAATTATAGGAATAAATATTTAGTCAGTGGAGACTGGAGCCAGTCTACTTCAGTGACTGATTAATGTCTGCGCTGGAAATGCAGTCGAATTTCTCTTGACTCAAGCAGCGCTCCTGACACCGACAGTCCATTACGAAAACACGCTTATTCAAATATATTGAAAATTTTACAACCAAAAAAGGAAAATTTTCAGATAAAAAATTCTGATTTTTTTTTTCATATTCTTGCTTAAAACATAGATTGTGGGTACTCGTTAGAACCGCCTTGGCAAGGCGGTTCTAACGAGTACCCACAATCTATGTTTTTTTTTTTGTTTTGTTTTTTGTTGTTGTTGTTTTTGTTTGCAAAATAAAAAAAAAATAATGTATATCCCTGTAAACACCACTTTTACTATATAAAAGTGGGGTTTAAGGGACACAAAATTATATAGGCATGTTTTCGTGATACACAGACTTTTGTGTGGGAGATTAAAGGGGAGTAGATACTCTTGGTTGGTTTTCTGCCTTTTTTTTGTATTTTTTTGTTAACAAAGAGACACCTTTTATGACTTCCTGTTTACTTTCCTGGGCACCAAACAGTTCTGGAAAAAGAATCTGCTCTTAAATGATAGCCTTTGCTCTCTCAGGGAGCAAATTCTTTCCGTTTAGAGTAGTTTCCATCTCAGAAGTGAGTCAACCAATTTTGTCACAGTTGCCTCCCATAAAGGTGTATTAATCCGCTTAAACACTGATATTCTGTACGATGAATTCCCAGGCTGTCTTGGTCTCGACACTGATCCTCAATAAATCACACATTGGGAGAAGGAGGTTATGAGAGGAAAAAACAAAGAGCCATCGAAAGAGGCGAATTTCAATTATTGTGTTGTGAATCTTGTAAAGATTGAATCTGATAAACACAAGAAATGCATTCAAAATGAAAATTCCATTCCTTTCAAATTAGCTGCATGATTAAACATAACCGACCTCATACAATAGATGTCCTTCCCAGCAAGTCATGTGTGCGTGATGTTTGAGGAAGAAGATATGACATCGAGTCCACCAAGTTAGAACGAACCTTGTTTAATAAATGACTAGCATGCACCAAGATCGGTTTGCGTATCCAAACATAGTTCGGTTTTATGGATAGTCGAAAACAACAGATAGCTGTTGAAAGTAAAGCACTTGATCAGACACTATGAATATGCATTCTGGTTTAGGCCTGGAAATGTGAATATGAAACGTGGTACCTTTTCGCTTGTCACACTCAAATAAATATTAAATCTGACAAAGTTCTTGGGGAATAAAATATGTCCATCAATCAAACTGTCCTGAACTGTCTTATCACTGGGTATTTCAATGAATGGAATTTCTGCTGACTACTGAGAATCGTTAGGTAGTCAAGATAAACTGTGAAGAAAAATTACAAAAATATTCATATTTGCAAGCAAACCCAACTATCAAAATCATACGCACTGCCAATTGCCGAAGATTACCTCTTTCTATGAAACGACTTTAACTGAATTACCTGTCCAAGAATTTACATAGATAATAAATCTTGTAAATTAAATCATTTCAACCCTCTATATACCGACACTTGATACCACGACAAAATTCGTTATAATGACAATTTGAATGTTACGAAACCTTCGCTCAAGAGATGACATTTAATGAGAAATTATGCAAGCATATTGCATTAAAGGCTCCATATTCCTGAATAATAGATTTTTAATTTCCAAGAAAGATTTAATAAATTGATATGTGGTAGTAATACAATCATAAAATGTGGCACCTGACAGCCTGTAAAAAATTTCACTTAGTCTCTCGTTCTTGAAATGAACTGATTTTTATCGTATCTCTGAATTAATGTTGCCAACATTAATTCAGAGATACGATGAACAATTATTCATTTTTGATCCAGTTAAAAATCGAGAGACTAACTGAAATTTTACAGGCTGTCAGATGCCACATTTTATGATCGTATTAATACCTTATATTAAGTTATTAAGTCGTTCTTGAATAAGAAAAATGTCTATTTTGAGGAATATGAAGCCTTTAAAACTTCAAGCAACATATGTTTTGGATATTTGTTAGAATCACCAAGGCGATTCTAAAAAATATCCAAAACATATGTTATATGAGGAAATAAGAATAAAACAAGGTCTTTATTATATATCATTCTGTCCATTAAGGATTCTTTACAACAGCAAATTTATGTCAATGACAACATATTTGGGAACAAATGCTGTCGTTGTAACGGGGATTCCCTGTATATCAATACTCTAAAAATGTCGCTATTTTCCTTCTACATAAAGCAATGGACATTTATTTCCTTCATGATGATATGAGCTACAACGTGAGAAAAATGTACTTTTTAACATGTGCGTCCAGTGAAGCCTCAGATCGGCCTGTGAATTCACAACCTTTTCATCAAGCATGGAGGATAAAATCCTGGGCCCAATTGTTCAAAGCGTCGTTAGCTTACCGAGTCGTTAGTGGTCAAAATGTTAATTGTTCTAGTAAGTACAATATTTAACTATAAGAGTGATTTCGGAGGAAAACGTATGTCCCCCACCAGTTTGAACAAACGTATTGTTAAAATAGATTGTATCTATAATAAACTCAAAGTCACAATATACCTATATGTAAGTTTGGTCAAAATTCATCCATTCCTCATTGAGATAGGGTTCTGACAAGCCATTTTCTAAAGTCATAGCCCTTGTGTAACCATCGAAATGGGATTAAGGTCACAAAATATCTAATCAGTTCTTGTCTCTGTCTCAACAATATAGCTGTGCAAGTTTGATCAAAATCCATCGATGCATTGAGCAGATAGCGTGCAGACAAGCCATTATCCAACAATTTGAGCCCTCCTGCGACCTAGAAAATGGGGTCAAGGTCACCAAAATAAAATTAGTTATTTTCCATGCCACAACAATTTGGCTGTGCAAGTTTAGTTAAAATCCATCCATTCCTTCAAGAGATACAGTGGAGACAAGCCATTTTTCAACAATCTAAGCCCAAGTGTGACCTTGAAAATCGGGTCAAGGTCACCAAACTCTAATCAGTTCTTTTCCATGTCACAACAATATAGATGTACAAGTTAGGTCAAAATCAATTCATGCCTTTAGGAGATAGGGTGCAGACAAGCCATTTACCAACAATCTAAGCCCTAGTCTGACCTTGAAAATGGGGTGAAAATCACCAAAATATAATCAGTTCCGAAGCATGTCCCAAAAATATAGCTGTGCAAGTCTGGTCGAAATCTACTCATTTCTTCAGGAGATAAGGCGCAGACAAGCCATTTTCCACCAATCGAAGTCTTAGTTAGACTTTGAAAATGGGGTCAAGGTGATCAAAATCTATTCAGTTCTTTTCAATGTCTCAACAATTAAGATGTAGAAGTTTGGTTAAAATCCATTCATTCATTTAGGAGAAAGGGTGCAGACAAGCAATTTTCCAACTATTTAAGCCTTACTATGACCTTGAAAATGGGGTCAAGGTGACCAAAATCTAATCAGTTCTTTCCCATGTCCCAACAATACAGCTGTACAAGTTTGTTCAAAATCCATTTATTCATTCAGGAGATAGGGTGCATACAAACCCAAACAACAAATCTAAGCCTTCCCGTGACTTGAAAATGGGGTCAAGGTCACCAAAATCTAATCAGTTCTTTTACATGTTCCAGCAATATAGATGTGCAAGTTTGGTTAAAGTCTATTCATTCCTTCAAGAGAGAGGATGCGGACAAGCTATTTTCCAGCAATCTAAGCCCTCCTGTGACCTTGAAAATAGGGTCAAGGTCACCAAAATCTAATAAGCATTTTTTCCCCTCCCAATAATATATTTGTGTAAGTTTGGCTAAAATCTGTTCATTCAATAAAGAGATAGAGTGCGGACAAGATGCTACACCCCATTTTCCAACAATCTAAGCCCTCCTGTAACCTTGAAAATGGGGTCAAGGTCACCAAATTCTAATTAGTATTTTACCCCCTCCCAATGATATATTTTTGTAAGTTTTGCCAAAATCTGTCCATTCAATAAGAAGATATAGTGCAGCCAAGCATATATGCCATATTTAATGATCATAGTTTTAACGATACGTTAACTAACGACATCGTTAGTTTGGAACAACTGGGACCAGAAGCAGAGGATCATGTACTATGGAGAGTTACAGAGGTTCTATTTAACACTTAGTATGCTAGGTAATAATTTCAGAAGGCTAGTAGTAGGTTTCTGGAGTAAACTGTTAAGGTGTGTAATTATAAGTGGTATGATGAAACTGAGCAGTGGCGACCTGAAGCAAAATTACAAGAAAACCACGAGTAGGACCGCGATGGGCCTACCACAGACATCGAAAATCATGCGCCAGCACTTCTGTTTGGAAACGAAAATGTAATTTTGTCTGAGGGCCTACTCACAATCGTGCAATTTAAGAAGTAACAATATAGATAGTCTCAGAACATTTATGTAATAACCTATATTTTTTTGTGGAACTACGATCTTTTTAGTTGTTCAGTATTACCATTTAATCTATTTCGTAACCAACATAAGCAGGGCCCAGTTGTTCAAACTTAACGAAATTGTTAGCTAACGTGACGTTTAAATTTCTATCTTCAAGTGGAATATTGCAAATACATTGATATGTTTTACAAAAATATCAGTGTATTTGAAAATACCTTACCTACAACAGTTGACGAGTTTGTAAACAAGCTCATTACGCTAACGATGCTTTGAACAGGTGGGACCAGATCTGCAACACAGTAGCAGCACAATACGTATCCATCCGTCTGTCGACTGCTCAATTCCATACTCATTCCCTTTAGAAGTAACCAAAGACGTACCAATCAAGTATATAGCCATTGCTTTACTCGGTCTGTACTCTAAAAACAGCGCGCATTTGCAATATAGGAAGCCATTCGAAGATTTGATTCAAGGTGATTATATATAAGGATTCTTGTGTATGAACCACAACGTGAGAAAAGGTACCGTCTGACATGTGCGCCCAACAAAGACTCAAATTAGCTTGCGAACCCGCGCACCCGCGCAGTCTGACCAGAGTCTTCGTTGTCCGCATGAAGAAACTTTGCGTCCCTGGCTATCCAAAATGTGCCCAGGGAAGGCTGATCAGACTGCGCGAATGCGCTGGCTGATCTAAATCTTCGCTGGGCGCACATGCCTGAAGATGTTTTCTGATGTTGTGGCACATATAATTATAATGATGTTTATGTGATGCAAACACGCCGTGACAAATGTCGAGGGCCTACTACAGGGATACCGTTAACCAGTAATGACCATTAAATTGCTTCCAGGATATAAGGAGCATATGAAGGAATTTACTTTCAATTAAAACATCTAAAGACTAATCAGCACAGAATATGCAGGCTTACGTTAAGGCAGAATCGTTGATAGGTTCGCCATATCTCCCAGCATGACTGTCTGACCTTCATTTATACGTAAATCTTTTGGGCACTTAAGTCGAACGAGCAGACATTTTAAAATAGACTGATCCCTTTTAATGCAAGTGGTTGTCTTGAATCCAAACATATCACCCATGTTTGATATTTTGGAATTCTTCTGAAATGAGCTACATGTAAATGATCTTAACGGGCTAAATTTCAGGCGGAAATGAGTCGCGACATGACAAAACCAACAAAGTGATTGTGCGCCCAGAGAAGACACATATCAGCTTGGGCAATCGCCCAGTCTGATCAGTCTTCGCTGTCTGCTGCACGAAACCTGGGGCTATCCATTGAGCGCACAGCGAAGACTCTGATCAGACTGGGCGGATGCCTAGGCTGATCTGAGTCTTCCTGGGTGCACAGTCACTTTGTTGGTTTTGTCATGTTGATGCTCGAATGTGTTTATCAGCAAATGTATTACAAAGCACCTGTTGCAAATTAGCTTAAACTATTAATGAAATTCAAAGACTGAAATGTCAGACAGCGTTGATCCTGGTGGGGTGACACAATTTTGAATAATCTCATATGGATCAGCGTTGTTTGAAAAAAAAAATGCTTCCCATGATCGCCCGTGGCACAAAAAGAGTTCACATATCACACTGTAGTTTCAGTATATATAACCGAACATTAACAATTAACGATTTGAAGTGGCTTATGCTTTTAGTTCATGTTTCTTGTGTAGAACACAGCATCAGTAATCATCAAGTTTGCACGGGTATGAATCTTATTGGGAGCGGTTGCTAAACCACTACAAATTTAAGATACCACATTTCGACAACACGTTTTGTTTTACTACAAGCCTCAAATCTAGCTAACAAGTTGTTCCCTGGTAACGCTGGTAACGCTAAATTCTGCATTTAAACATATTAGCCTTATATACTCTGATGCTTATAAATAGCGAATAAATAAACAAAATCAAAGAAAACTTCAGACCTTTGAAGAAATAAGATTTTAATCATAATGAGTACAATATCGGCGCGTCAAGTCTACAGCGTTGGGTAAGAAGTGTAACCCAAGCCACGGTCTTACTAAACACCAAAAAGACCCTTTTCTACTGCAAAAAGACCGAAAATGGGCTATCTGGTATCGAAAAGTTTTCAGCGTAAGTTCCAAACAGTTCTAGAGGCCTATACTATAGAGTTTCAGGTAACAGCCCCCGCTGTTTAAAGATTTAAATATGTTATGGATCTTATTTACAGTCATTATCACACCTCATTGACATATACAGTCGAGCTTCAATGGCTGGAACATATTTAAGACCATGTAAATTGGTTCTAGCATGGGTAGAGTCACTGAGGGTCAATCACAGCGCTAGGTCAGGAGGCAAAGGCGTATAGTTAATCCTTGTCATGCTGAATAAATTAAGATGCCACGCCCACTTCTAATTTCCAGCCAATCAGATAACTTGATCCGGATTTTTGATAGAAATTCACATATTTAATGACAAATAGTTCAGATTCAGTTCAGAAGCCAACTGATCTGGATCTACACTGTTTGCTAAGATAAGGCATGTCGTGCTCAGCAAGAGAAGGGTTAAGGTATGTCTTTTCGATCTTTTCGCATGTTAAGTGTACTCATTCGACTTTCTTCGATGACACACATTTTCATGATAAAATAAAAAAAAAAAAATTCCCTAATTTTCTCTAAATATTTGTTTTCTTGACCTTTTGGAATCATTTTACTAGGAACTCACAAACGAGTTCAAATCAGACACGGTAAACGAGCCATTGATGTTCGAGTCATTGAAGGTTTACTGTAAATTTGTCTTTATATTCTTGTTTTCCGAGATACCTGTATGAGAAGTGATACTTAGCTTTTTTCATCACGTCTTGCTCATATGTACGTACTGATATATATTGAAAAATGAAAATTTGAGGGCCATCCGTATAAAGAATTAGACAAATATGTAAATATGCTTGATCTCTTACTAAACATGAAAAATGTGTTTCTGAAAATTTCAATTTTCAATCCCAGTTAATGTATTCAATTACTCTTGCATGGATGACATTACGAGCGTTAACTTTCAATTACTCGCATTTGAACCATAAAACCACAACGTGAAAGAGACACGAAAATACCCAGCATGACCTTATGGACTATCAAAAATGGATAAATTGTAAAGTAGGATTAAGTATCATTACAATCAATTTGGCGTATTTCAAATAGTTCCAGCTGCTTTTTTCGGTACATTTGGATCGGTTTTCGTGAAAGCATACCTTTTACCATTTCTGACCATTGAAGAGGCAACCCAGTTCAGCATATGATTTGGTTTGTCGTTTGCTTGCCTACGCTATACTCTGGTTTACAGGAGGAGAAATGTATTGAACCACATAAAGTGTACCACTTACCAGTCATAACCGGTCCCTATTTCTGTATCATGTACTAGTACTAAAATGGTTACGGAAATACATAAGAAATGTTAGAATATCAGATCACAGTCTACAAAATGCACCGAACAAGGGTTAAGTGAAATGTAATGACAAAAAAAAAGAAAAAAAAACAAAAAAAAAACACTTCCTCGAAAATAGAATAAACGAACAAAAAATGAAAAAAGTAATGTAACAGAAATGCCATCTTTGAATGCCAGCAGCAAATCTTATGGGGTTGATGGTGGGGATGGGCTTTCACATTGCTTTGTGAGTACTCAACTAAGTTGCTTTTGCCTTTTTCCCGTGGGAATTTGTGCAGCTGTGTTTTTATTTTAGTACATTTGTGTGAGACAGCGATAAACAGATTTTATGTTTAGGTTTTCTAATGTATTTAAAATTTTCAATCAAGGGAGAAACTACATTAAATTAATATTCTTTTGGACTAGCGTTTGAAGATGGCTAATCTTCTTATTGGTTCATAGCTATCCGTTTGTGGTTTTTTGCTGGTGGAGGCAAGGAAAATAACAGGAAATGAGCTGGAGCACAACGTTTCCTACAAGGTTGCATGCGCACCCAGCGTAGACTCAGACCAGCCTATGCATCCACACAAGCTGATCTGAGTCTTCGCTGTCCGTCTGAAGACGCTTTGGATTCTTGACTACCGAAAGAGTACCTTGTTAAGACTGTGTGCTGTTTCATTTCAATATGTATTTGTATTAGTACTGTGTATTGAAGGAATTTAATACAATCTTTTGGGGAAGCCACGCTGTCAAATTGTTTCGCCTCCCTTTGGAGAAAGGAGTCTACTCTAAACATACAATTGTCTCCCAAATGATCAAATACTTCTCTTTTTAAGAATAGACCGGTGTAAGTGTGCATATATCATGAAATACGGAACAGATGTGTTACTTATGCATACAGTTGTACATATGTATTTCATGTGTTACGTATGCCAACAAATGTACGCATATGTAACACATGGAAATTTAACGTGTTACTTTGCGTACAACAATATGCATATGTAACATATGGACAATTTACTGTCAAGCTTTGCTATGATGTGTACGAACCATTCACATATGCAACACCTGTTCATTACATAAAGTAGAGGACACTATCTAGGGAACGATTACCATGACCGATTTGCTTTTTAGTATGCATGGTTTTATTTGACACACGGCCCTTCTTACAAGACCAACGTTTTGACATATTCAAAGACCCGTGAGCAGAAAAGCAAACAAAAGGCCAACAAACTTGTATCCTTTGTACCAAGTGTATCTAGTCCCCTTAAACGTTGTTATGCACTGGCAAATGTAAAAGAAGGCTGATAGAACGGGATGCATCACCGTCTTTTACTGTTTACTTCCCTTTAAATATATGAGGAACATACCGCATTAACCTTAAATCTTCGAACACCATAACCCATGCCATACAAATATATATGTCGATATAATAGCCCTTTCATTTCTGTGTTTCTGAGGTAGACTCTTCCATCTTAGAATTTGACCATATCCATTATTGCAATAGGCATGTCACTCAATAATCCAAAACCAAAAGACAAAAAGTGTAGATCCTGATGAGACGGCTCGTAACGAGCTTCTCATCTGGATCCACGCTGTTTGCAAGGGTTCTGCAAGGTTGAACTAGTTAATACATGTTGACATGTCCGAACAATTCAGGATCACTGACAAGTAGTGTATTCTCGGCGGCGTCTGATCTAGGTGTACAATGTTTGCTCGGGTCCGACTCTCTCAATACTCAGAGTAAATACTGTAAAGATATTTCAGCAGTAGATGCGTTGTTACAGTAAAATCTCAATGACTCGAACACCGATGGCTCATTTACTATGGCTAATTCAAACTCGTTTTTAGTCCCTAGGAAATTCTCTTGATAGCCCAAGAAAACAGACATTTTCGAGGCGATTCTAATGAGTACACACAACATACCATTATCATATAGAAGATCGAAAAGACAGCATTCAATTATATTCATTTGCCTTCTGACCTGGCGTTATGATTAACACTCAATGGCTCGAACTATCCATGTCTAGAACTTTACGTAGTCCCAAAGATGTTCGAGTTATTGAGGTTCAACTGTATATGTTTTTCAAGATTTTTTTTTTCATTCTTCAAAGAACCGTGGACTGAATATTAGTACTGTAAAACAGCCGTTTGGCTCAATATCACTGGAGCCACTATGTCAATATATAGATGAAAATAACCAGGAAAGACCAGTATCACGAAGAACAAGCTTCCAAAAACACCAAAGAGGAAGAAATATGGAACAAAGCAAATCCGCACGTTTACAATATCGGAAACTCGGACACATTGTACAGAAGATTTTGAGGAATAGCCACAATCACAGATCATGGCCTAACAATAGTACCGAGTAAAAAAAAACACGACAAACAATACTCAAACATATATTAAGTGAAAATACCCTGGAAATGCCACAATCACGAAGCACAGTCTTCCCGAGGTACCGGAAGAAGTAATAATGAAGAACAAATAATGACAAAATTTACCTCACATATGAAAGTATACCGACGCACAAGAAAGATGAACTGCTACAGAGGAAAAACGCCTTTGAACGGCCAGTAGGAAAACTACTGGAGCTTAAACCAGTTACTCGCGCGAAACCTCATCCTTAATTCTCATGCAGCTCCAAATTATAGATAAATGCTCGATCCACATAACGGTCCTCTACTTTTTCTGTTAAAGTTGATCTGAAGCCAGAACACAAGCAAACCACGAAATAGACCACAAGACAAAGTCCAAAGGAAAACAAAGCAACAAGCTCCCTCTTCCCCAACAAGATGATCCCAATGCTATACAGGATCCACTAAAAAAGAAGAAAGCCACGAGGCCATCCAAATAACACTTAACACCACAACCACCGTCTTAGAACGACCAGTAGTAATATCTACCGGGAGTCGGGGGAGGAGGGGGTGGGGGGTAAATCTATTTTACCAAATCTTCACTTTGGTTCAAATGTTGTAACAAATCTAAAATGAGTGTTCGGCTCGCATAGAAGCTGCGTAACTCAATTAGTGAAGTATCACAGAAAAACGTGTAAATTGAATTATATTACTTTGATGAAACAGGGATGAGAGTTCGTGGCAATCATCTCAGGCACTGGCAGAGCTAAACTTGAGCCGCCACGAAAGGCCCGAACAAAGTAGTTGCGGTCATGGTACCAAAGCCGTAATCCAAAATCATAAATCCATAAACGAATGACGAATCAGAATGTTCAGACCAACAGACATGGACCCCAGAACAAAGGGTGTAATCAGGTGTCCGCGGATAGTAAGCATTACTTGGTAAGCAAGCTTCGCCCACCATGCCCATGGGCCTGAACGAAGGAAATATCGGTAGAAGCGTATGTCCGGGATTTGGGAAGTCTACTTATGGCGCGTCACTGGCAAAAACATCAGAAACAATTCTGGAAACTGCCACATTGTAGGGATTGACTAGATCATGATGTCTCCCATAGAACTTCTTAAGTGTTGCTACCAGTTTGGTTTTTTGATACCCCTGGCTCAACAACTTTTGAGTGAGCACTTTCCCACGCTCCATGAAGTCCTGATAATTTGAACAGGTTCTGGCATAACGGATTAACTGTGAAACGTAAACGCCGTATGCTGGTGCAGAAGGGATATTACTGCTCAGGAAAGGAAAGTTAACGATGGGAAAATTGAAGTCATCCCGTTTGTCGTAAAGCCTAGTAGTAAGCTTTCCATTGTCGATGTAGAGATAACAATCCAAGTATGAGGAGGAGGCTGAAGTCTCCGTTGTTTCCTTTATTTCAAGTTCACGTGGGTAGATGAATTCTAAATACTATAACATCGGGCATCAACCTTCAAATAAAAAATTTAGGTCAGCACCTTCATTAAGTCTGATTCTCGACATGCCGTCGTGTAAGTAGACGAAAGCTATCAACAATGATCGGGTTACAAGCGAAGCATGCAGACAAATTGCAACAGACAACCAGCTTGGAACAGTCAGCAAATGCAAAAATATACTAGGCTTTCAAAACAGCTTTACTTGCTCGAAACTTTACACATACGAGTAACTGATGAGACGTTTATAGTTATTGTATTTAATCCCTTTGAAGAGAAATGCTTTCATAAATTAGTGGTCTTGGTCATTAGCCTAGCGATATTCTTTGAAAATCTTGAAAATGTCACACTGAACGGCAAGCGTACAATCCTTCCTCAAATACATGCAATTACGGCGTTCAGTCTGCCATTATGCTAGGCGTTCAGTCTGTCATTATGCAAACAGTTTTTTTGTATGTTTTTGATGCCTCGATAATGTGCGCTTTCTTTTAATGTCGCCTGCGTAGCATGGCAGACACATAGGGATCATGTTATCCGTCTGCGTCGTCGTAGTCGTCGGTGTCTTTGTCACACTTTTCGCTCAATAACTTTTATATGGGACGCATTGATTTCCTTGGCGCCTGTAAAAATTATATCAATGTAAAATACAGGTCAAGTTCGATATTGGCAATCATCCGCCAAATTTTGGCCGAGTTTGGCCCTTTCTCGACCTTGTTTTTGTTGTAAAGTTAAGCTATTGGTTTCCGTTTAATAAGTTTTGAAGCGATGCATTGATTTCATCGGAAGTTTGCAGAAGAAGGTTTCATTGTAAAATACAGGTCAAGCTTAATATTGGTAATCATCTGCCAAATTTTGGCCGAGTTATGGCTCTTTTTCGACTTAGTTTTTGTTATTGTATAGATATTGGTTTCCGCAACACGCAATTACTTTTGCAGAGATGCATTGATTTCATTGGAAGTTTGCAGATGGATATTTCATTGTAAAATACAGGTCAAGTTCGATATTGGTAAATATCCGCCATTATTTGCGAGTTATCGTCCGTTTTCGACTTTGTTTTTGTTGTTGTCTTGCTACGGGTTCCCGCTCATTAACTTTTGCATGGATGCATTGATTTCATTGGAAGTTTGCAGAAGGATACATCATTGTAAATACAGGTCATTTAACATTGGTAATCATCCGCAAAAAGTTTGGCCAAGTTATGGCCAATTACGACTACGTTTTCTTGTTGGGATGAAATACAGGGTAAGATATTGTTTCTCATCAGTAACTTTTGAAGGGATGCATTGATTTCATTCGAAGTTTACAGAATGGTATACTATTATAGCATACAGGTAAAGTTTGATTTTGGTAATTATTCGAAAAATATCGGTCGAATTATAGCCCATTATTTTTTTAATTAATTTATAGAATTTAGACAAAGTAGTGAGGTGTCGCCTATAAGGATAGGAGCGATTATTAGGACAACTACTGTTGTTGTTGTTTTTTTTTTTTTTTTTTTTTTTTTTTTGGTTTTTCATTTTGTTTTGGAGGTGGAGGGCGGGGGCTCCATATCAAATGTTGGCGCTTAAAGCAGCCGACACATCCGATTCTCGGAATCCAGTTATTGCATTTCTCCCTAGGTTATTTCACTTATATTGTATATACAATGACTAAAGTTAAAGAGACCAGCAAATACGACAATACCCGTATAGTATTAGATTTTCAGTAGACGCCTCTATTTTATCCTTTTAAAGCGCTGACAGAGAAATTAACATATGCCAAATAAGTGATATTTCTTTTTATTTCTCCAAGAACATTGAACATTTATGTTTATATTTTATGTATGTTGCCTTACTAATATGACATGTCATTATATCTATATTACTAAATAAATGGATTGTAAGAATAACTGAGATAACGGTACAGATTATCAGCCGGGTTTCAACACTAATTCGTCACCATATTGCCCTCATTGATAATTTCGATTTGAGATTGATGAAATTTTGTTTGCTTTTTCTGATTTTTAATTTAAATCATTTTTTTTTCTTTCAAATTCTCCCAAAGCAGCTGAATATCTTCCTTTAAATAGATCACGTATAAAAAAATCACGTGCACTGGCTCCCGGCTTAGCTGTGCGCCGCCGTGACAATTCAGATACAAGCGCTGCCGCAGATTGTCCTTACTGACCTTCAAGTTCGTGGGAAATAAATCAGTTCAACCAAGTACATTACTGCGATGCAGACAGTGAGCAGCTTATGCCTTCTGATGTCTGTAAACAACGAAGCTGTGAACTGAAAGAAAGAACAATGTACATAAAATTAAAACGTAATGGCACACGAACTTAAGAATATTTGTGTGTGTGTGTGTGTGTGTGTGTGTGTGTGTGTGTGTGTGTGTGTGTCTGTGTGTGTGTGTGTGTGTGTGTGTGTGTGTGTGTATGCGGGTAGGGGGTGGGGTTGGGGGCTGTTGTTTTTCTTTATTTCCTTGTTTCATCATTTACTTTATTTTGATATTGTTTAACCTGTTAACAAAAGCAGTACTTCAGTACGATCCAAATCATATTACGGAAAATCAAAAACAACATATACTTGTGGGCAATGGCATGAAATACTGCCTCTCTTTCTTTCTTTCTTCCATTTCATCTAAACTTCCTAGGAGGACAAAGACAGCGTACATTGTACACTCCGGGTAGCAGGATGAAGGCCTACAAGTAATTAACCAATCTGAATTAGCGTATGGTTCTTTAACCTGCAAATGATGTGACTTTTCCTGCACAGGGGACCTCCAATTAACGTCCCGATCTGAAGGATGCACACTATTTCCATTTCATGCCTGCAAATGACATGAAGGAAAGCATGTTCGGACACCGAAAATTCCCTCACCTAAGCCTGGGGTCTATCCCGATACCTCTAGCTCTAGAGGCCAATGCGCTCACCACTGAGCTACCGCGCTACCAAAAAAAAAAAAAAAAAAAAAAAAAAAAAAACGTGTTTTTATAAGTCTTTGTTATGGGATAAAAGTACGTGTTTTGTTGACAGGGCAACACAAAGCTAAGAGATGTGAATGTTGCTTTTCACGCACTGTCAGATGCTTGATGAGTAACACATTAAAACCAGTCAAATAATAAACACTTTACCTTTCATAGTCAAAACCATATATTATTTAAATAAAGGAAACAGTTTTGTTTCCATGGCAACGCAAGGTTTTCATTGTTTTTCTTTCTAAATTGTCATCCAGTATTTGACAATCAAAGTGGTGAAAAAAAAATAGAATTGCAATGTAAACAAAATATATTAAATAAAACCATGTGCTTTTTGGGATAAATTCGACATATTTGTTGCCATGACAACATACATTTCTGTGTCATGTTAATTTTGTTCCTAAATTTGTGTTTCTGTATTTAACAACTATTACACTATCAAGTGGATATGCTTTTAATTACATTTTTCTCAGATTGATGCCATGAAATCTATTAAAGACAAACAATTTTACAATACACTATGTGTTGTATTGTTGTTGCTATAGCAACCATTACAACTGGTTTTTCAAACTTATTTTTGTTGTTTTTGAAGATGTCCCATGTTGACTTATATTTAGACAAGTTTTCAAAATATTAAATGAGGCAGAATTTTGTCACTCGTGAACCAATCCCTTTTGATTTGCATCATAAAGTCTTTAGCTCCGTCGTCCGCACACTTCCAACATCTCAAAAACCGCTCAACCCAAATCCAATTTAATATATAGCCTCTGAGGCATTTGGGGAACAAACATTTGTTAAAATGATCCAATCATGCCAACTTGCCCATATACATTGTTTTTCTAGAGCGGGGTGGGGGGTGGGGGAGGACAAGAGGCTATTTCTCCACCTAAAAGCATGAATGGGACAAGGAGCCTTGATGCAGAGAGTTAACCATTAAACGCTAGTTACGACTGTAGCAGATGATGGTTTTGATGTTTTGGTTTTGGTTTTCAGAGAAAACAAGTCTTGCGAGTTCATGTGAATCTTCTGCTTGGCTACAAATTTGGCTTGTCGTTTTAAGGGTTAATCAAGCGGAAATAGTGATATTAGATTACGTTTTCATGTACGATATTGCCCTAAGGCTTATATTCAGAAAATTTGACTTTAAACTTAAGGAGAATCGATACGCTTACAGGGGAGGCAACTGTCCAAATTATTGTTATGTTTCCTTATGTCTGTTCTCAGAGGAAAGTATGTGTACTTACACAGTTTACAGTAGTCTCCTATCAGATGTGGCTTGGTGTGCAGAAAAAAATGAAAAAGGAAGTTATAAACGTTTTCTTCTTTGTACAGAAAAGTAGAAAATATAACAAGCATCCGGTCTCCTTAAAACCAGATATTTGATTATTCGAGAAATCTCCTGGTTTACAACATGGCACAGACAATTAGATTACGGTAAAGGTAATCAAAGCCTGAGTGCAGTTATATATACCAATTGCTATCATCTAATTGTGTGCATTCGGTGCATATTCAACTGAAATGCTGCCTACGCGTTCTATTACGAACGTTTCTTCCGCGAACCTTTTGGACTTTAATATAACTTTCAAATTGATAACTACCCATACATGTAGCAAGAAACCGAAAAAATAAATAAATAACATCACGAAAACATGCCTATATAATATTGACCCCCTTAAACTCGACCTTTATACAGTAAAACTGGGGTTTACAGGGGGATACATTATTTTTTATAATTTCTGCTAAAAACATAGATTGTGCTTACTAGTTAGAACCACCTCGCCGAGGCGATTCTAACGAGTATCCACAATCTATGTTTTGAGCAACAATTTGAAAACTATTAGTTTTTTTTTTTTATCTGAAAATTTTCTGTTTTTGGAGGTGAAATTTTCTGTATATTTGAATAGGCGTATGCTCGTAATGAAAAAAAAAAATAGTAGGTTATGATACATACAAGAAAGACATTTTATTTGCAAATCAATCGCTCGTTTCAAGAAAATATATTCATAAAAATTATCTAAATCGTGCATTCTATGTTCAAAATCTAGTTATGAGGTATTAAATATTCCACACAAGGACATGACTTTATTACGTATAAAGGTATTTGTATGTCGTCAGTACCCGGGGATTAGTAACGTGCTCTGAGAAATAACAGTTGCGGTATTATATGTAAATGGTCCCGTAAAACCACGCTCGGATCTTCGCCATTTGCATGAGGTTTTTCAATAGTGTAAGAAAGTACAAAACCCAAACAAAAGTATAAATGAAAATACCTATGAAATGTCACAATCACCAAACACAACCTTCCCGGGCACCAGAAGAAGGAGAAGTTAGGAACAAACAATGACAAAACAATCGTCAGATAGGAATCCACCGACCCACAAAGAAGAACGTCAACAGAGGAACCGCCATGGATCAGTAAGTAGGAAAATTACTTGAGGAGGCTGAAACGTGTTTAACACGCGTGAATCCTTACCCTTAATACTGAAGCTTCAAATTACAAAAGTATGTTCGGTCCGTATAAAGAAACTCTGTGAAACATCACAGTGATAGACATATAATCACATACACTGTAATAATCAACGTAAAGGACTCAATAACGTTCTGAAGTCAGAACACAAGAAAACCACAAACATACCACGATGTGCCCGATCACAGACATTGGTAGTCAAGCAACCACTTTCTCAAACAGGGCCCAGTTGTTCAAAGCTAACGATGTCGTTAGTTAACGATTCGTTAAAATTTAAACTGAGTGATACGCAAATATGCTGAAATTTTTTGCTGAAAAAATGTGAGTAGCTTTTGCAGTGCAAAAGCTACTCACATTTTTTCAGCAAAAAATATCAGAATGTTGTGTATTAAATCCGCTAAAACAGTTAACGAAATGACCCTTAACGAGCTCGTTAAGCTAACGACGCTTTGAACAACTGGGCCCAGATTGCGGTGGAAGCCGACAGTAGTATAGGCAAGCACTCCCATAGTGCCAGCCTATACTACTGCCGACATTTAATCTGAGAATCGACTCACCGTCGTGTAATTAAACTGAGAAGTAAAGTTATCAATCATTGTTGCCGTTTTATTAGACCACAAAAATATTATATCTGTTAAAACAACCCTTCTCTGACGCTAAAGCTGTCGACGTGTCCTCTAAAAGGTGTATTTATAACGTTTTGTTCTTGAACAAAATGAACAAATACCAATTCTTCAGTTGTTCCAATATTTAGGGTAATTTCAGCACTAGGCTGGAAGATCAATATGATCCTCATCGGTCAATTGGTCCAGATTCTACCAATTCTATTTCTGTGGCAGTAGATGACAAACATATTTACAGGTAGGGTTTATGTACTGGTAAAATGATTCCGGAAGATAACGATTAAACACAGGTTTATGCGTATAGGTCCGATATTATTAAAACAATACCCAGTGGGCATATGGCGTTTATACAACGTCGTATTAACGTCGATGCAACGTCATGACGTTGCATCGACGTTAATATGACGTTATATAAACGTCATGAGTCCTATAGGTAGGACACCTTTTGAATAAATGACATGGTACAGCAGAATTACGACTCAACATATGGGAATATTCATTCAGTATCGACATAGTTTATGACAGTCAATGGTAAATGATACAGTAGACAGTTATATGGAATAATCACTAATGTTTTAAAGTACAATTCTGCAGCTAAAGCATTTATTCTCTTCACATGCGATCGTCTGTGCAATATTCATTAGAACCGTAGATTCTAATAGTCTGAATTCAATAAATGAAAACTCTTAAGAGGACGCGATACATATTGTTGATTTTCCTCAGTTCCGCGACGGGAAACAACTTTTTATCTGTTTGAATAACTGATAGCTAGATCCTTCTGAAAAAAAAAGATCTACTCTGAAAGGTAAGAGTGTACACCCAAGGAGAGTATATTGTTTCCCTTTGAGTAGACACATTTTTAGCAGGGAAGCAGATTCATTTTGACAGATCGCGTAGCGCCAGCACATGACTGTAGAATCAGACAGACAACAAAGGTCCCAATCAGCCTGCATTAACTAGTTACAAATCTTAGGCCTAAGAGGTTTACATATGTTGTTAGGTACAAATTTCATGTCCAGGTCAAAAGAAAACAAGCTCATAATGTGGTATTGGACGTTTATGCGAATAGGGAAGGCTCAGTGAAGGAGGATTGTTTTTCACTATCTGATTATGCACACTCTTGATATCCTTTGCTTACGTTTACAGTGATATTCCTGCTCAAACTGAGTTGATGTGTAGGCTGACCCCGGTCTTTGCTGTCAGCATATGGGTTTTGTATTCTTTAAGCGTGTAACGACTGAAATATAAATGGCTCATAAGATTATCATAACATGTCTAAAACTAGTTTTCTATATATATCCGAGCACTTAATATAATGAGTGTATTTCAAGTCTGACAGTGGTGCTCTGTATAGGATTGTTAATGAAGCCATTCGTGTTAAAACTGCTTTTTTGTCATAAGTAAACAGTGAAGACTCAGCGATGCACCGGGCTATAGATATAACGTTTGGAGTCCCCAATAACCACGCATTGCCTTTTTAAGAATGCAGAACATCCAGACTTGCCAGCGCGATTGCACCAAATGGCATGAACCCCCAATGCGTGTACATGATATAAGTTGGTTTTCTTTTAACTTGAAACAGGTAATATCAGTTGTATGATTTAAACCGTTTGATGTTATGAAGTTTTGAGTGCATAAAACCTGATGTAAAACCATAAACATACAAGGATGGCAATGAAACGTCTTAAGGGGAATGAATACAGATTCAGGAGAGGTAGCTCTGTCAAAAATGCTTTGTCTCTCTTCTGCAAAAGGATCTACTCTAAAACGAGAGTAAATTCTTTCCTCTTTGAGTAGACCCATTAATGTAGGAGTATGATATGCAGGAAACCAAGCAAGAATTTACAAATGTTGTCTAATTATAAAATAGTGACGGAAAATCTACCTAGTTTAGTCGGTCCCCTTAAGATCAAAGCTGATATAATCCACTTGTAAACCACTTGAGCTTACTTGTATACATCGAAATATCCCGAATATGAGGAAACATATTTTCCGACATGTGCCCCTCGGGGAAAAAATGTAACTAGGCCGCTCATCCCCATAGTCTAATCAGAGAAAAATATGGTAATACCTGGGACCGGTAACAAGCACGGAATAAGACCTCCCAAGGTACCGGATAATGAATGAATCAGACAAAAAGACGTTAAACACACGACTTTAACGAAAACATCAAAGATAAATTTCAACACAAATACCGTGTGGCTAAACAGCAAGAATGTTGTAGTGGGGGATGAGGTGGTTAAACCTGGTTTAACGAGTACTCAATTATCGCCCTTGATGGAGTTCCAGCTGCAAACAGTATTTCGATACGCGTCGGGATTCCCTAACTTATCATTTGTAAAATCACAGAAAAAAAGATGAACAGGGCAGAGCATTTCCTTCAAGAAGCCATGTTCATCCAACATCTGCACAGGCTGATCAGTCTTCGCAGCGCACTCTGTGGGTAGTCAAGGATCGAAATCGTCTTCAGGCGGACAGCGAAGACTCTGGTCAGCCTCATGCTCATATCATCACAAAAACATGCGTATATAATTTTGACCCCCTTAAACCCCACTTTTAGGTAGTAAAACTGGGTTTTACAGAGGTAAACATTATTTTTTTTTATATTTTTGCCAAGACGGTTCTAACGAGTACACACAATCAATGTTTTGATCAGACATATAAAAAATTTCAGAGTTTTTTTTATCTGAAAATTTTCAGTTTTGACGTCAAACTTTTCTATATATTTGAATAGGCGCGTTTTCGTATTGAAAATAAAAGTCTTTACTGTCCGTCTAAAGAAACCTTGGATTCTTACTTATCCACATACATGTATTACACAGTGGAGACGCTGATCAGATGGCGCAGATGAGCAAGTTAATTTGAGGTTTAGCCAAAGCGTATCGAAGTATCACGAAGACTTTTCATACCGTGTGCATGTAGTGTCCTATATCTACGGACACAGTAGTGTTTCGCACCTAATTACTTCCGCTAGGGTCATGATAGATAGCAGCAAGGAAGATATCATTAACATGACGACCTGCTTAATTGACTGGAGACACACTAGAGAGTGCGGGCGGTGTTTTGGTCTCCCAGACCGCTATGCGATTTAGATTCATAATTACTACACATTTCCAGTTTCACTAAGTAGTTTTTTACATAAGAGTTGGTAAATTTTCGTTATTGCAAGAGACATTCTAATTTACACCCTTTTATGCAAAATGGACTCTTCTATCTCAGCTCTTTGGATAGGTCCATTTCAAATACAAGGCGTGTCTGAATAGTTTTTATTATAACTGTGATGTATAGAAATTCCTCTATTTAATGACTCAATGCCCACCTGAGAGTCTTTGTCTCTAGTGTATTCTAAAAGACTATGGTTTCTCTTCATAGGACTATGTATGTTTAAAATTTATTGAAAATAAATGTTTTCAGATGGCAGGCTGGAGGTTTAGGAACTGTGTTATACAGGCCTTGGGAGGAATGTGATGATGCTTGGCACAGATGAAAGCATGTTGGCTTGTACAGTCTTATAGAACTCGGGGAATGGGGGCGGGGGCTTGACAGAAGCAAGATTCTAAGATGCCTTAGTTTTTTAGTTTGTTTTTGTTTTATTATTTTTAGCTCTGGTGGCCATCTTGTTCAGCAGAGCAGGACGGTTTGAGCAATTTTGGTAGAGGATTATCCAAGGAACATTCGTGTGAAATTATTGAATAATCTGCCCAGCAGTGTTAGAAGAGAAGTCTTCTAAAGCAAAAGTTGTTATGTATGCATGTTAACTTTTATAGAAAATCAGCCCTTCTTATGATGTTTGAAGGCCTGATGAACAGAGGAACAAATGTATGAATAAATAAACAAACAAACGGAGGGGAGTTTAAATACTTTGGATTGATATCTAACATCCTACCAAATATTAACTAAATCCATCATTTTGTTACAAAAATATGAGCTCTTTAAATATTTTAACATAAACGTTATGACATAAAAACTCAAAGTATGTTTCGTAGACCTTAAAGTCATGGGCATAGGTAATGATAATTTATGAAATGTTTTTTATTTCTGCTTCAATCCTCAAAATGGGGCCATCCTATATAAGTCTATGTAAAATAAGTGGGCCCCGGAGCGGGGCTATTTTTTACCCCAGGGCTGTAATTTGAACAACTTTGGTAAAGGTCCATTTGACGAGGCTGCATACCAAATATCAAGGACCTGGGCCTTCCAGTTTTAGACAAAAAAGATTTTTAAAAGTTTCCCCTATATATTTTTATGTAAAACAAGTGGGGCCCTGGGCGCGACCATATTTGGCCTCAGGGCTATAATTTGTACAATCTTGGCAGAGGTCTACTAGACAAAGCTGTGTATCAAAAATCAAAGGCCTGGGCCTAATAGTTTCAAACCAGAAGATTTTTAAAGGTTTTCCCTATATAAAGCTATGTTAAACAAGTGGGCCCCGGGACGGGGCCATTTTTGGCCCCAGGGCTACAATTTGGACTATCTTGGTAGAGGTCTACTAGATGAAGCTACACATCAAATATAAAAGACCTGGGCATTCTGGTTTCAGTTAAGAATATTTTTAAAGGTTTGCCCTATTTTAGTCTATGTAAAACATATTGGCCCCTGGGCGGGGCCTTTTTTGGCTTCAGGGCTATAACAATCTTGCTAGAGGTCCTTTAGATGAAGCTATATACCAAATATCAAATACCTGGGCCTTCTGGTTTCAGACAAGATTTTAAAGGTTTTCCCTATTAGCGTCTATGTATAACATGTGACCCTAGGGCAGGCCAATTTTGACCCCAGGGCTATAATTTGAACAATCTTGGTAAGGGTCCACTAGCCAAATCTGTGTACCAAATATCAAAGGGCTGGGCCTTCTTGTTTCAAACAAGAAGATTTTTCACGGTTTTTCCTATATAAGTCCATGTAAAACATGTGGGTCCCTGGGCGCGGCCATTTTTGGCTCCGGGGCTATAACTTGATCTTGGCAGAGGTCCACTAGACAAAGCTATGTATCAAATATCAAAGGCATTGGCCTTCTGGTTTCAAACAAAAAGATTCTCAAAGGTTTGTCCCTATAAGGGTCCATGTATAACATGTGACCCCTAGGGCGGGGCCCATTTTGACCCCAGGGCTATGCTTTGAACAATCTTGGTAGAGGTCCATTAGACAAAACGTACCAAATATCAAAGGGCTGAGCCTTCTTGTTTCAAACAAGAAGATTATTCAAGGTTTTCCCTATATAAGTCCATGTAAAACTAGTGGCCCCTGGGCGGTGCCATTTTTGTCCCCAGGGCTATAACTTGAACAATCTTGGCAGAAGTCTACAAGACAAAGCTGTGTACCAAATATTAAAGGCATGGGCCTTTTGGTTTCAAACAAGAAGATTTTTAAAGGTTTTTCCCTATAAGGGTCTATGTACAACATGTGACCCCTAGGGCAGGGCCAGTTTTGACCCCAGGGCTATAATTTGAGCAATCTTGGTAGAGATTTACTAGTCAAGACTGTGTACCAAATATCAAAGACCTGGGCCTTATAGTTTCAGACTAGAAGATTTTAAAAGTTTTCCGTATTTAGGGTCTAGGTAAAACATGTGACCCTTAGGGCGAGGCCTATTTTGACCCTAGGGCTATAATTTGAACAACTTTTGTAATGGTCCATTAGGTGAAGCTACCTACCAAATATCAAAGACCTAGGCCTTCTGTTTTCAGACAAGAAGATTTTTAAAAGAATTTTGCTAAAATATATACCTATTTGTTGCCATGGCAATCAGAGTTCTGCTTGGATTCCAAATCTTTGAACAACTTTCAGTTAGCACCTCCAAAGGATCATTCTCGTGAAGTTTGGTCTAAATTGGCCCAGTGGTTTAGGATGAGATGTCAATTGTTGACAGACGACTGAGAACTGGCCTATCAGAAGAGCTCACTGAGCACTATGTGCTCAGGTGAGCTAACAAAGTGTGTAGACTCTAATCAGACGCCGCGTTCCGGTCGCGTTCTGCGGCGTCTGATCTGGGTCTACACTGTTTGCCAGTCCGTTTTTGTGGCAATAGACATAACTGGGTTCAGTTTATATCACTGTCGTGTAACGCCGTAGTGTCAGGCATATGTCAGCTCGCCTGATGACAAAGTCATACTTTTATATGCCCTGTGGATTTCTTGTGTTCTGGCTTCAGATCGACATTGAGCCCTTTGCTTTGTTTAATCACATTGTTTTTATTATTATTATTATTATTATTATTATCATTATATTTGTGTCATTGTGATGTTTCACAGATGAAGTATAGGACCCAATATATATTTGTAATTTGGAGCTGCATTAGAATTAATGGCGAGGTTAGCGAGAGTAAAGCTAGTTTAAGCATCCCCCCCTACACACAAACACACACACACACCAGTAGATTTCCTATAACCGTCCCAATGCGGTTCCTCTGTTGCAGCTTCTTTCTTTGTGCGTCCGTGGTTCATATGTGGCATCTGTGTTGTCTTTATTCGTTCCTAATCTCTCCTTCTTTTGAGGAGGGCTGTTCTTCGTGACTGTGGAATTTCCCCTGGGTATCATCACATATTTTTACATGCAATGCGTGCAAACATATATTAGCCACCGCCATGATACCAGGCAGTAATATGGCACGAAGCTCCAGCTTCATACTTAGATTCAGTTTGTGGTGTAACGCATCCACATAGAATAAAAATCTTAAAGGTTGCTTTTGGCAATGAAGAACACATTACAATTAGAAAATGGGAATCTTGTTTTATTGAGACTTTTCATAAGAAGTAATGATGTTTTCAACACTGCTTACGCAATCTAGCGTATACATGAGCATAACTCCATTTTCAAAGATACCACAATGGGCCCAATGATCCCAAAGGAAACGAAAATATAGTCTGCACAATGGTGAAATACGAAGAGACGTAATTATACAGTTATAAAATATAAAAGAAAATCCGATTTATCAATGTGGGAAAGTGCCGCTATGTCGTTAGAAAACAGTATGATTACAACTAAAGGACAAGATATAGTTTATATATCCGTAATTCATACATCAGTCCAAAACATCAAATTTCTATAGCGGCTGTATGTCAAAAGGTTATGATAATTAGTAACAATTTAGCGCCAAGTATATAAACTTGCGCACAGTGGAATTTCATACATGCATATTTTGACTGCTACTTAAGTGGATACGCGTATATGCGACTGTTGACACATACAAACGATGTATGTGTAGATTTTATTTAGCAGATACTCAGACATTATATAAAGTTTAAAAGGCTCAATATTCCACAGAAATAGACATTTTTATCCAATAAAGGTTTAACAAATTGCTGTATGGTATTAATACGATCATAAAATGTGGCATCTGACAGCCTGTAAAAATTCAGCTGGTCGCTCGTTTTTGAAGTGGATCAAAATGAAATGATTTTTATCGTATTCCTGAATTAATTTTGGCAACATTAATTCAGAGATACGATAGAAAAATCATTTCATTTCAAAAAAGGGAGACTATCTGAAATTTTAAAGGCTGTTAGGTGCCACATTTTATGATTGTATTAGTACCATATATCAATTCATTAAACCTTTCTTGGATAACAAAATGTCTATTTTTGAGGAATATGGAGTCATTAATGTATAAATATCAGATTTGACATTGTACTGTGTGTAAGTTCCCCAACTGCGAATCGTACTTGTATGGCAACCTGCACCATGACTATACGAGGGCGGTCGGAAAATATCCTAACTACTTATGCTCCTGTCTTTCCACCTGCACCTGAACAAAAACTACATTTTATCGCTTATAAATTGGTAATTTATTTTTAATGAGAAGTGTGTATACGCGATGTTTTGAGCATTTAAACAAGGTATGTGTTTGGGCTACCATGAACACTAAGCTGGAGGAGCAGATAGATATTTGTAATAAAATTCCTGCTTTTGGGTTGTGGGGGAGGTGAAAAACCGTGCCATATTTAAAGTGTGCAGAAAAGTTTTTCTAAAGCCTGTATATCCCTTTTATAGCTGGGTTTTACAGTTAAGGAAGGGTAGGACAAGCGTGAGGGACAAGCCTAGGCCAAAGATGCCCGCTGAGGCAATGACCCCTACAATGGTGGCGAATGTCGAGGTATTTGTCAACAAAGATCAAAGAGTGACATTGCAGGAGGTAGCTAATCAGTTTAGCTGAGTAAAAAGCGTCGACACATCGGATTTTACACGACAAAATAAGTATGAGCATGGTAAGAGCTAGGTTTGGTGCCGAAACAACTGACAGAAAACCAAAATGCAACCAGGATGACCACAACAAAAGAAAAATTAGGGCGTTTTAACCATGATGAAAATAAGTTTTTGAACTGTATTTTCACTAGGGATGAAATGTGGGTTCATTATGCTGACACTGAAACAAAGCTTAGTCAAAGCAGTGGAAACAAGCTGGTTCCCTACTTCCAAAGTAGTTTAAGCTGTCTCGATCTACTGGTAAGGTTATGCTTGTTTGCCTTTTTTTAATTTCACGTGGAATAATACTGGCTCATTTCATGTCGAAAGACCAAAGTATGACTGCTAGATACTATCCAGGAGTCCAGGAGTAATTTTGAATACGTATATATATATATATATATATATATATATATATATATATATATATATATATATATATATATATATATATATATATATATAGAAAAAGGTAAACCACAATGCAGAAAATGATATTAATAAACAGAAAATAGCGTACAAACGTTGGTCTTTACGCGTCAATGGAATCGAACCACGGACCTCCTGCTTACTGGACAGACGTGCTATCCACTATACAATTGCTGTCTTTCGACGTTTACGCTTATTTCAACATTTTTAAAACTACCGCCATTGTTTCACAGCGCCACTTTCTTTACCAGCATGAGCGACTATTATTTTTAGTCATTTTATTCAACCTGCGGTTGGCGGCCACCTTATTATTATTAATATTATTTTAATATTTTATATTGTTAGATTTATAAATGCTCTATTCATTACCAAAACACGCCTATACAAATACATTGAGAATTTTACCACCAAAAAATGAAACCTTTCAGATGAAAACTGAAAACTTCTTGTAGTTTTCATATTTCTGCTCAAAACACAGATTGTGGGTACTCATTAGAATCGCCTCGCCGAGGCGGTTCTAATGAGTAACCACAGTCTATGTTTTGAGCAGAAATAAGAAAAATAATGCTTACCCCTGAAAACCCCAGTTTAACAATATAAAAGCGGGGTTTAAGGGGGTCAAAATTATATAGGTATATTTTCGTGAATTACAATGCACAATGATATAAAAACACTTATTATAAATGAGCGTATGAAAATGGGTCATTCCGCGACAGGGAATCGAACCACAGGCCTCAGGGCAGACGTGCTTATCATTACATCATCGTTGATCTTCCGACGCTAAACGTCAATTTTACCAATTATAGACCTGACGTCATTGTTTAATAGCGGCACTTTCTTTACCGCCATATAGTTTACTTGTCTATTTTATTTACAAGTATGTGAAACTTGTTCGTGCAACTGATTGTTTGTAAGGAAATGAAATTTCCCAGCATGACTGCTGAAACGGTAACAAATAATTAAATACATATTTAAACGAAGTTATGGATCATTACGAATTAATGATAAAAAGAAAATCGGAAAAGTTGTAAAGCTGACTGGAGTCCAATAGTTAAATGCGATTTTGATGTGAATAAAACCTTTTGAACAGTCACAAGAATCAAAAAAGCAGAAAACAATTAATCCGGATATATTTTTTCGTTAAAGATGTTTTAATAAAAACATAATTTGCAAGTATCATGCTGTTATCTAACCACGGTGTCTGTCATGGGGAAATATTTTGCCAGTCATGCAGAACAGTCCTTTATATATTATCTATATTGAAATTGAAAAAGTTTCTGAGCAAAGTCAGAATTAAAGCTAGGAAGTAGATGACTTAAACCTATCATGTTTCATTACTGATAAAATCGCGTTCAATTTTATACGAGTGAAGTTTTAACAATTCTAGCTAGTACATTTGTACATGTTTTCCATAGTTAAACACAAGGCGTGTCGTGGATGGCTATTCACTATCCTCAAGAGAAAGTCTAACTTCACGAAAGAAAGCAAACAACTGAAGGAACAAATACATGTACCAGCCGTTACCTGAATGATTTTAGATCTTTTCGTAGAGTGAGAACCCACACCTTATATACACTACACTATTCTAGTTTGTTTTATAACGACCCTGTCAACTTATGCTTTGCCTACTGTAATTGCCTTAAGGGCACGGCACACTTCATCACGAAAACACACCTATATAATTTTGACCCCCATAAACCCCACTTTTATATAGTAAAACTGGGGTTTACAGGGGTATACATTATTTTTCTTATTTCTGCTCAAAAACATAGATTGTGGTACTCATTAGCACCGCCTCATCGAGGCGGTTCTAACGAGTACCTACAATCTATGTTTTGAGCAGAAATAAGAAAAATATCAGTGTTTTCGTAATGTCAGGGAAAGTTACTTGGGCTAAACGTTTGTCCTCTTCTAGACAGGGGTAAACTTTCAAAGGATAATATTTGGAAGGAAATTCTGTCCTTTTAAGGTAGACCTTTTTCAGAAAGTGATTGCTTTGCAGGAAAGCAAACATGGTCACAAAAGTGGTTCCGTTCTGAAAAATGTCCCTGATATATTCCGGAAACACCAGCTCCTTTAAATGTATTAACTATCCGGACAAATTAATTGTCTTATTACTTGCATAAGTATAAGCACAACACTTTTACAATATTGCATGTGCGCGCCTAGCAAAGACTCAGATCAGCCTGCGCATCCGGCGCAGTCTAATCATAGTATTTGCAGGACACTCTGTGGGTTGCAAAGGATCCAAAGCATCCTTAATCGGACAGTGAAGACTCTGATCAGACTGCGCAAATGCGCAGGCTGATCTGATTCTTCGCTGTGCGCACATGCAATTTTGTTGGAAGTGCTGTGCCTACGCTCATATTCGAACACCTACATATCGAATTCGTCACTTCATTGCCTTAAAAACTCGAACATTAGACAATTGGAAGAAAGTTTAACCTACTGTTGTGTCTGCAAAGTGCTATCAGAACGATAACAGAGCAGATTCGGAGCAATGTTCTTATGCACAAGGAGGAAAACACGGTATTGTGTTTCAGCCTTGTACCTTCTACCTAAGTGTCATAGTTATAACCCAGACCGCAACAAACTGACAGCAGCGTCGCATTCCAGAGCAGGACGATTAATTTAGTGAGCTAAAGATACGATCAATATTGAATTTCTCAGAATCCCCTTGGGAAATAACGTTGATTTACGACATGTCGTTTTGAAGCTTTTAACAAAACTAATACCTCTGACGTCACTTTTACGAGCCTTCACATTCCATTGTCCTGTGATCGACATGAAATAACCGAATCTTTTATTAATATCTGTAGCGTCTGCTATTATTTGTCAGTCAGATCTGCAATTTCAGTATTAAGCAGTATCTGTTTCCATTTTGTATAGCTATAAAAATAAACACCACTTGGTCTGCAATAAACTTACTTTATGGAATTGTTAATATTATAAAAGCAAAGCGATAGTTCAGTTCATGTCACTACTTATTTTATTTTCAGTCTATGCAATGGACATATACAATGTTGTTGACTTTGTTGTGCCTGTCTTGTGTTATATTGTTTTTGTTCTTTTTCATTTAAGTTTAAAATGTCAATTTAATCACGAAAGCACACCTATATAGTGTTGACCCCTTTAAAACCCGCTTTTATACAGTAAAACTCGGGTTTACAGGGGTAAACATTTATTTTGTTATTTCTGGTCAAAAACATATAAGCGGTTCTAACAAGTACCCACAATCTATGTTTTGAGCAGAAATATGTAAAAGTATTCAATTTTTTTTTTTTTTTGTTGTTGTTGTTGTAAAATTCTCAATATATTTGAATAGGCGTGTTTTCGGGATGACTAGCTCGTTTGGGTTGTGGTTTTGAAACAATATCTGAACCGAAACATCGGAGACATGCGCAAATCGAAGATTCAGATCTGCCTACGCATTTGAGCAGCTAGATTAGCAGCTTTACTGGGTGCATTTAGGATAACCAAGGATGCAAAATTTCCTCATGCGGATAGCGAAGACTCTGATCGGAGGCGTAGGCTGCTTTGAGACTTCGTCGGGCGCACGGCAGAAGGTATGTTTACTAACATTGTGACTAATATGTTTATCTGTGCGTTCGCTGCTCGCATATATCACCATTTCCCTATTTCGCGTCAAGACATCACATTGTCTATCAAACAAGCTTTTATTTGTGCGACGCCTTACACGGACAGTTCAGATTCGTGGGTTTCGATTTCCGGATGTGCTCCGATCGTGATTCGCAAACAACTGCTCATAGGTTAAAGTTGTGCACCTATTAATATGCCACAATATGTCATTGTTTTGATAAGTACTATCAGATTCTACACAGTTTGTATTTATATTAGAATAACGGCAAATTCTATATAACCTTGTGAAGTTCGTGATGGGCGAGTTCACTCCAAAATATTCAGGCAGCACCAGCTTCAGCTTCCGTTTGTTGTCTTCCATTATCACAGCAGTGGCAAACTGTATACATAATCTGCTGACATCATGTTTATAAAACCGATTCCTGTGTGTGGCTTTAATTCAGCAGTCAAACTGCTGAAAATTTAATTGTCTTGCTTTAATGCCTATCTAAGAAGACAGATTAATTCAATATGTTCGAAGGATTTTATTGATTATGGAGAAGCCCTGGGCATGATATCCGTTTATGTCAGTCTTTTAGTAACACGTAATAATACTATAACATCTAGAAAACAAACGCAAGGTCGTTAAATATTTATTTTTATTCAGTTGATCTATTATCCATGGCATTTATATGGTGTAAAGTTGAATATTATGCATTTTTATTCCATATGACCTCTGGCCATAGAGCAAAAGATTGAAATTGCAAGCACTTCGTAACGTGTAAATTGAAACTAACTCCCTAGGTGAAATACCATGCTGCTCCATTGGAGACAAGCTGATTTTAGAGATTATTATTATTAGCTCACCTGAACCGAAGGCTCACTGGTGAACTTATAGCATGACAAGCTTCTGTTGTTGCCACCTGTCTTCTGTAGTCTGTCGTCCGTCAACATTTTCAAACATCTTCTCTTCTAAAACCACTGGGCCGATTGAAGTTTAATTTCATGTGGAGCATCCATGGGATCGGGGAACGCAAGTTTGTTCGCTGGGGCCAAGTTACATGACCAAGGTGGCCGCCATGCCCATGTAAGGTAAAAACCCTTAAAAATTTTCTTCTCCGGAAACAGTAGGCCGATTGTCATGAAACTTAGTATGTAGCATGGGGACTCAAATGATGACACTTTGGATGACCTTGACTATTTGAGACCAAGGTCAAATTTGTTTACATAGACTTTTATATGGGAAAAGTCGAAACCTTGTATTTTTCAGAACCTATTGCAGCCTGTGGTCTGAAAATTGGTAGATGCAGTAAACTAAATAATTAAATAAAACTGTTTGAGTATTCAAGATCAAGGTCATTCCTTGACTTTGGCCCAAGGTCATTCAGATATAAAAATTAAAAGTTGTTTTCCTCAAAAACTACTAGGCCATTTGTAACCAAATTTCAAATAATTTTTAGGAACAAGAAAATAAAAATTAATTAATATGAGTTTCGTCACTTGACCAATTTTGGCCGCTATGCCATATAAAGTAAAACCCCTTTAAAAATCTTCTTCTCCCGAACCAGTAGGCCGATTGTCATGAAACTTGATAAGTAGCATTTGGAACTCAAGCCAGTTAGAGTTTGTTCAAATAATGACACTTGAATGACCTCGACTTATTTTAGGCCAAGGTCAAATTTGTTTGCATAGACTTTTGTATGGGAAAAAGTCAAAACCTTGTATTTTTCAGAAACTTCTGCAGCCTGTGGTCTGAAAAAATTGGAGATGCACTGAGCTAAATAAGTAAATGAAACTACATGAGTATTCAAGGTGAAGGTCATTCCGTGACCTTGGCCCAAGGTCATTCAGGTATGAAAATTAAAATATGCTTTTCTCAGAAACTACTGGGCCATTTGTAACCAAATTTCATATGAAATTTTTTTAGGAACAACAAAAGAAAATTAATTAATATCCGTTTAGTCACTTGATCAGTATGACCGCCATGCCCATATAAGATCAAAACTTTTTTTTGTTCACCGGAACTAGTTGGCTGATTATCATGAAATTTAGTATGTAGCATTGAAAACTCAAGCCAATTATGGTTTCTTCGAACGATGGATCCTGGATGGCCTTGAACTATTTTCGGCCAAGGTCAACTTTGGTCTCATAGACTTTTGTATGGGAAAAGTTAAAACTGTGTATTTTTCATAAACTATTCTAGCCTGTGATCTAAAAATTTGAAGATACAGGTAGCTAAATAAATAAATAAATAAATGAAACTACATGAGTATTCAAGGTCACGGTCATTCCTTAACCTTGGCCTATGGTCATTAAGATAGGAAAATTGAATTTTGTTTTCAGAAACCACCGGGCCATTTGTAACCAAATTTCATAGGAAGATTTTAGGAACAAGGGAATGAAAATGAATAAATATGAGTTTGGTCACATAATAAATATGGCTGCCATGCCCGTATATAAGAAAATCATTTAAAAAAACTTCTTCTCCGGAACCGATGGACTGATTACCTTGAAACTTGGTATGTAGTATTGAGGTCTCGGGGCCTATCACGGTTTATTCAAACGATGACTGGCTTGACCTCGATCTAATTTACATTAAGGTCAAATTTGGTCGCATATGCTTTTGTGTGGGAAAAAGTGGAAATTGTTAATTTCCTGAAACTATGGTTGCCTGTGAACTTTAATTTTGTATTTGCAATCAACTAAATGAGTAAATGAAACTACATGAGTATCAAAGGTCAAGGTATTGACAGAATTTAACATAATCAGCAAATAAACTAATGGTACAGACCCCTGGGTTCAAGATCTTAAGGAGGGGCATAAAGCCCCATAACATGAGCCTGACTTCCAATAAGCATATGAACGGTCCATGGGACAGTCATTATCAGAACGGACCATAGGACAGTCTTCTATAATGACCTTCAAATTCATTTCACAAAACACTCAGCACTCAAGTGAGCGGTTTAGGACCGTTGGTCCTCTGGTTATTATTATTATTAGTAGTAGTAGTAGTAGTAGATTACAATAAACATGAGTTTATCATCATAAAATAACTCATCATGTTTGTTTTTTTTTTTTTTTTTTTTTTTTTTTTCCTCTTCTTCTTCTTCTTCTTATCTTCATCTTTTTCTTTATGTCAATACTGATGGCAATGACAAAACGTTATATTGAACATTTACTGTTGTTTTCTTGTTTGTTTGTTTTTTTTTGGGTTTTTTTTGATTATTTATAAATGATGTGTTAAAGATGTATATTACATGCATAACCAAGAAATACCATGATTTCTACCAGACATAAAACTGGTATTTTCCTTGTTTTCTAAGAAGAAATATTTCCTCTTAGCCGGGGAAATAATTCTCTTTAACCGAAACTACTTTTTTTTGTAACATATGAACGGCCTAGATTTTGACCCGTGGGATGATCTCAAATCCTTACTTGCCGGCTGAAAATGTTTAAATCCATATGCTTTTTTTCGTTGAATCAGGTCACAAGCATAGAAATTAATCCTATCTGAGCACAGAAACACATAAATATCCATTTAAATGGGAATATTTTTGTCACTTTTCAATCTCTCGATTCGTTTAGTTTTTTTTTTTTTTGTTTTTTTTTTTCAAAATGACGCCGGAGTGTTCACTGCTTCGAACTGTCAATGTCAGTGTATTACTACGCCGACCCAAAATAGAAATGACAGCGTAAACAAACTGGCAGACTAGACTTGCCACAAAAGCCTCTTAAATGGTATACTATATTGCGGCGAAATGCATGTAATATACAGTGTATTCATTTCTCCTATTTTAAATATTGGATTTATAAACCTCGGGAGGTAAAAAAAATCTGATAAAGAAACTCGTGCTTCGCACTCGTTTCTTTATCGGATTTTTTTTTTACCTCCCTCGGTTTATAAATCTCATATTTAAAATAGGAGAATGAATAAACTCTTTATATGTCGGTGGTTCCTATATTTATTATATCCCCAATTTTGAAGGTAGGATATACTGGATTTGCACCGTCCATTAATCGTCATTCAGTCGGTTAGTAATTTATATTGTTCTCAGAAACGTCACAACCTAGAACGTTCAGATTTGGTATATCAGTTGATAATTATTTCATATGTTCATTAGGTCGAAACCCCTGACTTGTTATTCATCCTGTATATTGTACTGTTGCGGCCATTTTAAATGTGAATTCATAAGGGAGATACGAGCGCATCTATTGTCTGTGTATTATTTAGACGGTAGACAATATTTTGTTGCGCATACACTGCACTTGTCTGATGCTACGTAGGGGGCGGATGCAGCCTCGCAAACTGCGATGCTGTATATGAAGAGTCTCAATCAAACCAAGCTTTCGATTTTAGTTCTTTTTGTGTTCTTTATTTCCAAAGGCAGCCTTTTTTGTTATATAACAAATGCACTTTATGGTATTTTATATTCAAACAATACGTTCTAATTAGAACGGGCCCCGAGGTTATAGAACATTTTTCATGCTCAACTAAGATGATAGCTGAGTATGACAATTTCACTGCTATTAAATATGAAAATATCATTTTCATATTTATAAACAGTGAAAAGTTCATGCTGCTGAATGGAGCATGAAAAATGATTTTATAACCCCGGTGCCTGGTCTTATTTAGGTATACATATCGAATGATCAAGTAGAATGTTGTAAAAAAAAATTGAAAGAACACAAGTTTAATTTCTCCAACTTAATGCAGTATTTGATTTGTTGTTGTTGTTGTTGTTGTTGTTGTTGTTTTTGTTTTGTTTTGTTTTGTTGTTGTTGTTTTTTTTTTGTTTTTTTTTTGTTGTTGTTGTTGTTGTTTTTTTTTGTTGTTTTTATTATTAATTATCTTATTTATTAATAAAAGTTAAAAAACTTCATACATTGACAGAATTCGAAAGATGACTGTGTCCTCGGCCGTAAACAGAGATTGCATCATAAAGCACGCGTTTTATTTTCATCATCGGATTTTTTATTAACGTGCGGGTACAGGGGCAGCATCCACATCAGCGGGCTCCCTTCCAGGTAGCTGGCTTGCTGCATGCATGGCGGATCTCACACCAGATCTCCAGGTATATTTATCATGAGGGTCATTAACCGTGAACTTCCACTCCCTGCAATCCCTCTCTGTCAGCTGCTTCCATGTCATCTTGAGCCCCCTTGCCCACCCTTTCCATCAACCTGTATGTTAAAAGCTGTCTTGACTGCCCATTGAAGCGTTCCACATGTCCATACCAGCGGAACCTTCCCTTCTTCAGAATGAAGTCCAGATCTTCAATGCCAAGCCTCGCAAGTAGCTCACTAGATCTGGTGGTGACAATGTCTTGCGGCTTCACATTGCAGAACTGTCTGATCATTGCCCTGTCATTTTGCTGCAGACGTTGAAGGTTTGGCTGTGTCAATGGCCTGGAACATTGCGCTCCGCACACAAGAGCTGTACACGCAGCCACTTGTCTTGAAAGAGTGGTGGCGGGAAGAGAGAACTAGTACTTTATTATTTGTTAATTTGGGTATACTTATTTTGATACTGGCATTTTGAGTGGCATTATTCAGCTACTACACGATTTAGACTCTTCTAATAACTTTGTAATTTATGCGACTGAAAACAGGAATTCTAGTTCTTAGTTTTCAGCTCACCTGAGCAAAGCTCAGTGAGCTATTCTGATGGGCCAGTCCTCCGTCTTCCGTCGTCCGTCGTCTGTCAACAATTGACATCTCCTCCTAAACAACTGAGCCAATTTGCACCAAACTTCACCAGAACGATCTTTGGGACGTACTAACTGAAAATTATTTAAAACTTTGGCATCCAAGCAGAGCTCTGGTTGCCATGGAAACAAATAGGTGAAAATTAGCAAAAACATTTAAAAATCTTCTTGTCTAAAACCAGAAGGCCCAGGTATTTGATATTTGGTATGTAGCTTCACCGAATGGACCATTACCAAAGTTGTTTAAATTATAGCCCTGGGATCAAAATTGGCCCCGCTCTAGGGGTCACATGTTTTACATAGACCCTTATAGGGAAAAACCTTTAAAATCTTCTTGTCTGAAACCAGGTCTTTGATATTTGGTACACAGCTTTGTCAAGTAGACCTCTACTAAGATTGTTAAAATTATAGCCCTGGAGTCAAAATTGGCCCAGCTTTAGGGGTCACATGTTTTACATAGACCCTTATAGGGAAAAAACTTTAAAAATCTTCTTGTCTGAAACCAGCAGGCCCAGGTCTTTAATATTTGGTACACGGCTTTGTCTAGTGGATCTCTATTAAGATTGTTCAAATAATAGACCTGGGGTCAAAATTGACCCCGCCCTAGGGGTCACATGTTTTACATAGACCATTTTAGGGAAAAACCTTTAAAAATCTTCTTGTCTGATACCTGAAGGCCCAGGTCTTTGATATTTGGTACACATTTTTGTCTAGTAGACCTCTACTAAGACTGTTCAAATTATAACACTGGGGTCAAACATGGCCCCGCCCTAGGGGTCACATTTTTTTTTCTTATAGGGAAAAACCTTCAAAAGTCTTCTTGTCTGAAATCAGAAGGCCCAGGTCTTTGATAATTAATACACAGCTATGTCTAGTGGACCTCTAGCAAGATTGTTCACATTATAGCCCTGGGGTCAAACTTGACCCCGCCCTAGGTGCCACAAGTTATACATAGCTCTTTATAGTGAAAAACCTTTAAAAATCTTCTTTTTTAAACCAGAAGGCGCATGTCTTTGATATTTGGTACACAGCTTTGTCTAGTGCAACTCTGCCAAGATTGTTCAAGTTATAACCCTGGGGTCAAAATTGGCCCCGCCCAAGGGGTCCAATGTTTTACATAGACCCTTATAGGGAAAAACCTTAAAAAATCTTCTTGTCTGAAACCAGAAGGCCAAGGTCTTTGATATTTGGTACACAGCTTTGTCTAGTAGACCTCTACCAAGATTGTTCAAATTATAGCCGTGGTGTCAAAATTGGCCCCGCCAATGGGGTCATATGTTATACATAGACCCTTATAGGGAAAATCCTTTAAAAATCTTGTCTGAAACCAGAAGGCCCAGGTCTTTGATATTTGGTATGTAGCTTCATCTAGTGGACCTCTAGCAAGATTGTGCAAATTATAGCCCTGGGGCCAACATGTTTTACGTAGACTAACATAGGGAAAATCTTTAAAAATCTCCTTGACTAAAACCAGAATGCCCAGGTCTTTGATATTTGATCTGTAGCTTCATCTAGTGGACCTTTACCAAGATTGTTCAAAGGGTAGCCCTTGGGTCGAACAATGACCCTACCCAAGGGCCAACATGTTTTACATTACAGGTAAACATATGGAAAAGCATTAAAAATCTTCTTGTCTGAAACCAGAAGGTCCAGGTCTTTTATATTTGGTATGTAGCTTTACCTAATGGACCATTACCAAAGTTGTTCAAATTATAGGCCTGGGATCATAATTGGCCCCGCCCTAGGGGTCACATGTTTTACATAGACCCTTATAGGGAAAACCCTTTTAAAGTCTTCTTGTCTGAAACCAGAAGCCCCAGGTCTCTGATATTTTGTACACATCTTTGTCTAGTGAACCTCTTCCAAGATTGTTCTAATTATAGCCCTGGGGTCAAAATTGACCCCGCCCTAGGGGTCACATGTTATAAATAGACCCTTATCAGGAAACACCATTAAAAATCATGTTTGAAACCAGAAGGCCCATGCCTTTGATATATGGTACACAGCTTTGTCTAGTAGACCTCTGCTTAGAATGTTCAAGTTATAACCATGGGGCCAAAAATGGCCCTGCTCAGTGGCCCACGTGTTTTACATGGACTTATATAGGGACCTCTAACAAGATTGTTCAAATTATAGCCCTGGGGTCATAATTGTTCCGGCCCTAGGACTCACATGTTCAACATAGACCCTTATAGTGAAAAAAAACTTTTAAAACCTTGTCTGAAACCAGAAGGCCCAGGTCTTTGATATTGGTATTTAGCTTCATCTATTGGACGTCTAGCAAGATTATTAAAATTATAGCCCTGGAGCCAAAATGGCCCCGCACAGGGGCCAACATTTTTTACATAGACTGACATAGCGAAAACGTTTTAAAATTTTCTTGACTGAAACCAGAATGCCCAGATCTTTGATATTTGATCTGTAACTTCATCTAGTGGACCTCTACTAAGTTTGTTCAAATTGTAGCCCTTGGGCCAAAACATTCATTTTCAACAAATTTTAAACATATATATTCCTATGAAGAGAAACCATAGTCTTTTAGAATATACTAGAGACAATGACACTCAGGTGAGCGAAATAGGGCCCTCTTGTTTATTATTATTACTTTATGTGTCGTTCTTTACAATTTTACCATTAAAATTCATATCCGTTCGTCACAAGTAATCAATTTAAAACTTCAAAACTTTATATACATGCAAACAGTGACTTGTTTCATTTCGAAATTGAGAACTGGGACCTGGCTCTTAGTCTTCGTTTTATTTATTTTGTTTTCTTTCTCTCCAGTGATAAAAAATATAAATTTGCAACAGATTTTACAACTACTTCACGAGCTTGATATGCTAAACTTTTAACACGGCTGAGCAATAAATTGTTTTATTTGTAAGTTTTTTTTTTGTTTTGTTTTTTTTTTTTTGTGTGTGTGTGTGTGTGTGTGTGTGTGTGTGTGTGTGTGTGATTGCCTGTCCGGTTTCAGAGGTTTGGAAAGGCAGTGCTTTGTGGGTTTGGCTTTTGTTGAGTTATTTTGTGCCTATTTGTGCTTCTCTGGCTCATATTACTTACATGGTTTTATGCCTCCCCTTGTAGACGTCGGTTAACGATCGAGGCATGTCCTTGGTACTGTGATGTCCAATTCATATCAGTGGTGCCGAGTAATCTGTTTATTATACTTTATATATGCTGGCGAAATAATTTCACCTGTACTATGTTAGTATTGATTTAAGTTGATAATGCAATTAATCTGCATCCTAGAATTGTAAAATATTTTTGTTTTTATATTTGTTTTTGCAGTAGTAAAGACAAAATTCTAAAAACAGATAATTATCATATACTTGTATTGTATACTCGTATCGTCTTATTAGCAGTAGTTTAAAAACAACACAGTGCGATAAAGTGATTAAGGCATGACAAAGAGACAGAAAGGTGTGAGCTTTTGATCACACCTAGAGACAAGTAAACAGCTTCATTTATTATGTGCTGCTGCTTTGATAATCCTTACACAAGCTTTTCGGACTTCTTTACTGCTTAGGATACTTGTCCTAAAATTTGACCAAGTCCATTTTACTATCTGATGAAGTGTCTGGATACTGCTGAATAAAAGAGATACACGGTATACCTTATTTAGATACCACGTTCTGTGACGTCTCATCTGGGTCTTCTTTTGGGAAGCTGAGGGTGAGAGTGGGATCCGGTAAAGCTAGCTTAAGCCCCAAGTAATTTATTACTGACCGATCCTAGTCGGCATTTTCACTGTGGTACTTTGAATGTTAAATGCGTTGGTGTTTCTGCTATTAAGGAAAGTGGTAATCTGCTGACTTCAAGGCGTCATTGCATAGGGCCAAATGAAATAATGGATTTTTAAAGAGCTATCAGCGTTTGATTCTCCTCTTGATATCCGATCCAATTTTCTTTGATGGGTGATCTTATTCTCATATTCAACAGTATACTCCTGTCGTTAACACTTTCATCCCTGACGTTCTGGAGTAGACTCTTCCATCTTTAAAGCTGGTCAGAATCATTGTTCCAAATAGGAGCTTCTATCAAAAACCAAAACAGAATGGCAAACAGTGTAGTTCCTGATGAGACGGCTCATGTTGAGTCGTCTCGTCAGGATGTACTCTGTTTGCAAAAACAAAGTGTATTGGTCTGCAGGTCTGAAAAAGTTAATTTCGGTACATAAGTTTTAAGATTTAAGTCAGAAGGGGAGCTGGAAAGTGTGTGTAACATTCTTGTTCCACACGGTATATTCCGTGCCATAGTATAATATGTGGATAACTAGCGAAGACCGAAATAAACCAATATATCTACCCAGTCGTGCTTTGATATATGAGCGATGTCCAGAGTAAATTTGTCTTCAGGACATAGGTAAATTCATCTCGTCATGTGCTTATCAAAGACTTTGTCCGCGGGCTTTATCAATTGTTTTGTACGCGACGAGTGAATGCCCAGATCGGGCTTGCATAAATGCCCAGTCATTACGAAAACACGCCTATTCAAATTTGTTGAAAATTTTACAACCAAGAAAGGAAAATTTTCCGATAAAAAATTCCGATATTTTTCATATTTCTGCTCAAAATATAGTCTGTGGGTACTCGTTAGAACCTTCTCAGCGAGGCGGTTCTAACGAGTACCCACAATCTATGTTTTTGATCAGAAATAAGAAAAATAATGTATACCCCTGTAAACCCCGGTTTTACTATATAAAAGTGGGGGTTGAGGGGTCAAAATTATATGGGCATGTTTTCGTGATGATACGCATTCGCAAGGGTCGGTTTATATTATGTTACCAGCGCCACTTCCTGATCCACTCTTTGTATGCAAAATACGGTTTCTTAACTGTATGTCTCATACTTGAAGAGCGAAGACACATGACATTCATATTTTCACATTCGGACCAGGTCTTAACCGTATTCTATAATAAATATTTTAACATAATTTGCTCACCCGTTCACAGACATAAAACCTTCTATGTGATTGCTGTGATCTTGCCGAGTATTGGCGGGTTTCTGCAAGCGTGCCTCATATAAATGCATAATAATCTGCAGATTAAAAGCCCCAGAAGACATAAAGTTCTATAGAACTTTAATGAAAATAACTGATGTGTGCAAAATTTATGTTGTTTTATTTTTTGTTTGCAAAGAGCGGCCCATTTATTGTTCACTTTACGCGGATTCATCAAGCAAAAACGTATATTATATTATGCACGTGTTGATCTGCTGGTGGATTCATGTTGTATTTAGTGGACCAGATCTTGTGTTCCCCTTGTTGGGTGTTGGGGAGAGGGAGCTCGCTTTTGGCTTGCGTTCTGTCTGTTATGGCTTGTTTGCTCTTCTGTTTGTTTGGATGTCATTGGTAGGTTATGATTTGTGTCTGTATCTGTTCCTGGACATGTTCATTACTAGTTTGAATGTTCTGAATATACAAACCCTTTTTTAATAATATGGTGAAAATATCACGCCTTAAAGAGCTCTTGAGAAGTGGGTATCACGATAAATATTTGTTTTTCTTATTTTTCCACAAAAAACATATACATACAGTCGACTCTCGTTATCACGAATAACCGCTTATCTCGAAGTGAAAATCTGGTCCCTATTTACACATGAAAATCTGACAACAGGTAACAAAATATTGTGGAGAAGAGGAGAAATTGCTCCTCTGTTCCACAATATTTTCAATATATCTGTAATTTCAGAAGTAAAATGACATATTCATTTGTGAAATATGCTTATTCGATTTATTTTTCCTCCATTCTGCAAATCTGATATGTCGAGGTACGAATATCTCGAAGTATTTCAGAGAGTCCCTTAGACTTCGAGATAACGAGTCGACTGTATATTTTTAGTAGTCAATAGAGGCGCCTCTGCGAGTTGCTTTTAACGTGTAATCAGAACAACCGAAACATATGTTTTGATGGATAAATATGAAAAAAGTATACACAACTTTAAAGCACTGGGTTATCTAAGGCTATAGCGAAGAAGTATAAAGTTTTACCTAGGTGTGTAAAAATGATGTGTACATCTACTCTGACTAGGCTGAGTCTATTACGCCTGCTCATCAGATTCTTTGTTATAGTACAAATTCAATTTTTTTTCTAAAACTAAGACTGACTTGTCAAAATGACATGTATCTTAGCGGGTGTAGGATCCACTTTTTAGGCTTATTTTACTTTCTGTATGTCTTGCTGCTTGCCAAGACATGCGCATCATACGTTTTATTTCCAAACTTTTGGGGTTTAGCCACACTGATGAAGTTTAAATAATAGAAAGGCCTCTGTGGCACTAAATTAGGTATAGTTAAGCTCATATTGCAAACCACTGGGTCGGTATCTCTGCTGGTGGATGATTCGTTTGTCCCCGAGGATATCATCAGCTCAGTATCAGTTCCTAAGTGCTGAGGTTGATACTGCGGTCTTAACGTCAGTACTTAAGTACTGAATTAAGTAACTATTTTATACCTAAATCTTTGTTATAGTACAAATTCAATTTTTTTTTCTAAAACTAAGACTGACTTGTCAAAATGACATGTATCTTAGCGGGTGTAGGATCCACTTTTTAGGCTTATTTTACTTTCTGTATGTCTTGCTGCTTGCCAAGACATGCGCATCATACGTTTTATTTCCAAACTTTTGGGGTTTAGCCACACTGATGAAGTTTAAATAATAGAAAGGCCTCTGTGGCACTAAATTAGGTATAGTCAAGCTCATATTGCAAACCACTGGGTCGGTATCTCTGCTGGTGGATGATTCGTTCGTCCCCGAGGATATCATCAGCTCAGTATCAGTTCCTAAGTGCTGAGGTTGATACTGCGGTCTTAACGTCAGTACTTAAGTACTGAATTAAGTAACTATTTTATACCTAAATCTTTGTTTTAGTACAAATTCAATTTTTTTTTCTAAAACTAAGACTGACTTGTCAAAATGACATGTATCTTAGCGGGTGTAGGATCCACTTTTTAGGCTTATTTTACTTTCTGTATGTCTTGCTGCTTGCCAAGACATGCGCATCATACGTTTTATTTCCAAACTTTTGGGGTTTAGCCACACTGATGAAGTTTAAATAATAGAAAGGCCTCTGTGGCACTAAATTAGGTATAGTTAAGCTCATATTGCAAACCACTGGGTTGGTATCTCTGCTGGTGGATGATTCGTTCGTCCCCGAGGATATCATCAGCTCAGTATCAGTTCCTAAGTGCTGAGGTTGATACTGCGGTCTTAACGTCAGTACTTAAGTACTGAATTAAGTAACTATTTTATACCTAAATCTTTGTTATAGTACAAATTCAATTTTTTTTCTAAAACTAAGACCGACTTGTCAAAATGACATGTATCTTAGCGGGTGTAGGATCCACTTTTTAGGCTTATTTTACTTTCTGTATGTCTTGCTGCTTGCCAAGACATGCGCATCATACGTTTTATTTCCAAACTTTTGGGGTTTAGCCACACTGATGAAGTTTAAATAATAGAAAGGCCTCTGTGGCACTAAATTAGGTACAGTTAAGCTCATATTGCAAACCACTGGGTCGGTATCTCTGCTGGTGGATGATTCGTTCGTCCCCGAGGATATCATCAGCTCAGTATCAGTTCCTAAGTGCTGAGGTTGATACTGCGGTCTTAACGTCAGTACTTAAGTACTGAATTAAGTAACTACTTTATACCTAAATCTTTGTTATAGTACAAATTCAATTTTTTTTTCTAAAACTAAGACTGACTTGTCAAAATGACATGTATCTTAGCGGGTGTAGGATCCACTTTTTAGGCTTATTTTACTTTCTGTATGTCTTGCTGCTTGCCAAGACATGCGCATCATACGTTTTATTTCCAAACTTTTGGGGTTTAGCCACACTGATGAAGTTTAAATAATAGAAAGGCCTCTGTGGCACTAAATTAGGTATAGTTAAGCTCATATTGCAAACCACTGGGTCGGTATCTCTGCTGGTGGATGATTCGTTCGTCCCCGAGGATATCATCAGCTCAGTATCAGTTCCTAAGTGCTGAGGTTGATACTGCGGTCTTAACGTCAGTACTTAAGTACTGAATTAAGTAACTATTTTATACCTAAATCTTTGTTATAGTACAAATTCAATTTTTTTTCTAAAACTAAGACTGACTTGTCAAAATGACATGTATCTTAGCGGGTGTAGGATCCACTTTTTAGGCTTATTTTACTTTCTGTATGTCTTGCTGCTTGCCAAGACATGCGCATCATACGTTTTATTTCCAAACTTTTGGGGTTTACCCACACTGATGAAGTTTAAATAATAGAAAGGCCTCTGTGGCACTAAATTAGGTATAGTTAAGCTCATATTACTACACCCGTAAATGCGGACTATATCACGAAAACATACCTATATAATTTTGACCCCCTTAAACCCCACTTTTATATAGTAAAACTGGGGTTTACAGGGGTATACATTATTTTTCTTATTTCTGCTCAAAAACATAGATTGTGGGTACTCGTTAGAACCGCCTTAGTGAGGCGGTTCTAACGAGAACCCACAATCTATGTTTTGAGTAGAACTATGAAAAATATCAGAATTTTTATCTGAAAATTTTCTCTTTTTTTGGGTGAAATTTTCTATATATTTGAACAGGCGTGTTTTCATAATGTAGACAATGTAATGTAATCTTATACATAACTGTATAATGTAAACTCAATGTAAATTGGTCAATCAGCCGAATGAAGGTATCAAGAGTTATTGATACACGTTGTGGAAAAGCAACTGTCAGAATCGTCCATTCTTAAAATGCTGTTTATTCTAAATGAACGAATTTGCTAGCTTGGGAGCACTTTCTTTTTTTAGGGTAGACTACTATTCACAAGGAATTGATGTGCAACAAAGCGAACAAGAAGTCACAAAAATTGGCTCGTTGTAAAATAATCCAGATAATCTAGCAAGTGGTATTCAGTCCCTTAATCATATTTCACATAGTTTGGCCTCAGAGTTTGGCCGGCTGTCTCCCCGAATCTGTACCCATTGCGCTTAAACAAAACATGTCCTAGGATAACAGGAAGAGATGTTTGTTTGAAGTAAACGGCACATATATTTTCTTAAATTGAATTCAGTCTGACACTGTTGGAAATTGTGAAGTAATTATACTAGCCTCCCCGTCAGCTTTGAAAATTTAATATCACACATCTACCGTCTCAATGGAGTTGCGCCACGCAGACATATGCAAACAGCGATCCCATTTATTAGCTTGTGCGTCCTTATAATCCGATCAGAAATTTCGCTGTTCAGCTAAATCAATAGTTGCTGTTAACTTAGGACAAAGACCATTACCAGACTGTGATAATCTGCATGCGGCTCTGGGTCTCCGCCGTTAATTTACACGTTAGGATCATTCCATTAGTTCAGTAGCGTGTATGTGTATACCAAAGAAAGGTCGCAGTTCGCATTTGCACTACAAGAAAAATATTTCCCAGGATACATTGCAGATATGTAGTGAAGGACATGTCGGCGGATTAACCTCTGTTTTGGACCTTAGCAACTAAACAATGACATTACGTACACTGGAAAATTCTGTTTGCTCATAAGGTTCTTTCTAGGTCAATATGGAGAGTTCGTGTTTTCTACGAGAAAAATCTTCTGACTGAGACTTTTTGCCGATGGAATCTTGATGTTATGCCTTTGTTCGTGCTCACCGTTGTTCATTTTTTTAGCTCTGGCTTTCATAATTTCAACTATTCATTCACAGTTATTTAATTTGAATTACATATTTTTTTTTATTTTTTGATGAGTTACTGATTGAGTCAAGAAACCAGGTATGCTTCACTACTGACCAAATAAGGCGGAAGTTCTGGTTCATTGTTAGTGTTTCCACTGGCTTGGGGCCTTCATGTGTTTTGGTCTTTTTGTTGTATTACTGTTGTGGTTTGGGGCTCCTGACCAGCACTGTGATAAATTGTTGGGGAAGACGGATCTGGCCCCGAGGTTATAAACGTTTTTCATGCTCAACTCAGCTGAGCATACAATCTTCTCTGCTAATAAATATGAAAATGCCAACAATTTTCATTCTCAGTTATGCTGAGCATGAAAGAACTCGTGATTGTTAGTAATTTGAGATTAATTAGCAGGGCAGATTTCATACTCAGCTGAATAGTGCACGAAAAACGTTTCATAACCTCGGGGCCTGGTTTGATTGATTTTCATTGGTTTGTAATGCGTATGTTGTCGGTCGTAATGTTCACAGGAAAGAGTCAGCAATTTAACTGACGGGCTAAATATGACCTTCATATTATTCAGTCTATCTCTTGTGCCGTGAAAGACGTGTGTTCCGTGATTGCAGACTTACTAATGTATTTCCATATTTGTAATCTTATTTATATTTTAAGCACAATATTATACAATGATATTCAATATTTTGAATAAATCCTCCGTCGGTATATAGCACAACCTTCTGAGCTCAGTTTGCGTTTGCAGACTCTCACATATATGGCGATGGTCTGAGAGGGCAGAAAGTTTTTTTTTACCAATTTGCCGCTACCTAGCAACACATTTAGATTTATTAGATTCTTAGTGTTGGTTCACATTGTAAAACGGATTATGACTCGAAGGGCTCCGTTCACCCCATCTCTATTTCAGCAGGACGATTCATTCATCTAAAGTCGTTTACGCGGATGAATGTCAACTCTTTCACCCCTAAGTTTCTGAAGTGGCTTCTTCTTACTTTGAATTCGGACACGTCCACTGTTGCCAATAACGTTACCAGTAAAAAAAAAAACAAAAACAGAATGGCAAACAGTGCAGATTCTAATGAGACGGCTCGTTATTAGCCGTCTCATCTGGAGTTACAGTGTTTGCTTAGGTATCTGATTCGGACTGCAGTATTGAAAGTTTAAGGCAAGTAGACAGATGTCCATTTCTTAAACATGCAGGAAACTAGATATCATGATAACTGTGAATACTGGCATATCATCTAATTACCATACTTGTCATAAATAGTGAATAGTCCATTTGATTTCCTGCAGATTGAACTAGAATTGTTGTATGTATGGCAAACAATGTAGACCCTGACACGACGTCTATTTATGCAGCGTCTTATCTGGGTCTACACCGTTTGAATAGTCCTGCTTGTGTGAATATATTCGATAATTCTAGTAGTCTGAATGGATTACGTTTCAGCCGGAGCATAGCATTTCCTGCAAGATTGGGTGTTTGCCCAGCCAAGAATCAGATCGGCGTGCGCATCTGCAAACTCTGGTCAGTTTTAGCAGTCCGCTTGAGGACGATTAGGCTGTTGGTTACCCACGGAGTGTTCTGAGAATATTCTGATCAGTCTGTGCTTAGGCATAGTCTGATCAGAGTCTTTACTGAGCGTACATTTAATCTTGTAGAAAATGGTGTGCATCGGTTATTTGTATTAATTCCATTCAATGGTTTGAAACTGCGATGTCCACTTTCTTTGGTGCCTGTATGAAATTACGACACTTTGGCTTATTCAACATGCATTTCAACGTGTTGTTTGAAGGATCTTTGTTCCCGTAAACGGTCTCGTGTTATTGTATGGAAATGCGGCAATATCCAAGAAGGTTGCATTCCAAGCACATCAAGACTGAGCATTTAGCGAGAATAATTTCAAAATAATGAGATCTTTAAGCGATATTTTTCGCTGGAAAATAGCACAGATCATCGCAAATACGGATAGATGTTTATTTAATGAGGGAATGTTTTTGCATGCATTATCAATATTTCAGTTTGAGCTAACTTCAACACAGTCACATACCACTGCTCGCTTCCCTGTCTTACAGAAATACAAAGTAAATTTATTGAAAATTAGAGAGCATTCCTATGACCATAGTTTTGTAGTCCTTTAACCGCCGTTGATGTAAATGTACATATACAAATGAACCAGCACGAAATATACCTATATAATTTTGACCCCCTTAAACCTCACTTTTATAAAGTAAAACTTGGGTTTACAGGGGTATATTTATTTTATTTCTGCTCAAAAACATACATTGTGGGTACTCGTTAAAACCTCCCCGGTGAGGCGGTTCTAACGAGTACCTACAATTTTTGTTTTGAGCAGAAATGTAAACAAAATGAGAAATTTTATCTGAAAACTTTCAGTTATTTATTATTTTGGTAATATTAATTTGATTTACATGTTGTTGTTTCCTTCTGTGATGTTTCACTGACTGAGCTATAAGACCTTTGTACGAGCCATTTGTTTTTTTTTTTTTTGTTTTTTTTTTGTAATTTTTAGAATATTTGTCCGCCAGTCAGATACAATCCAGTGTAATGCAATGCAGAGCAGAGTATTGTTATCTGTTATCAAGGAGGCAACAAAATATTGCATATGGCGCACTAATTATGAGTGGTTTGATAAATACTAGTTTTGTTCTCTATTATGAATGAGTTATCAGATATTATACAACAGCAGATCTTGTAATTTCTATTTGTCAAGCTGTGAATTGCAAAACTATCTTGCCTTCGTCCTAGTTGTGTAGATGTGTACCATGCCTATTGTTAGAATGCAGTATGCATATAATTAGTACCTGGAACTCTTAATTCAAACCGGGAATAGCGTCTGTATAGTTTAAGTAAGATATTAAATCAATTTGTTTAACATTTAGCAATCTCTGGGCAAATACAGAAGATGGCAAATGGTTGTTTCTTATCTTTCTATGAAAATAGGTTTTCGTATTCATACATGAGAGATAATTTGTATTAAATTGCAATCTTTGATTACCTGGGGAAAATAAATAATAATAATAAAAAGAAACAAATAAAAAAAAAAGACAATATTACCATATATCGTCAGTTGGTATTTAACCCAGCGTGCTAAGCGCTTAAGTACAATATGTAAAATGTCCCAATGGATACTACAAGATCAGCAAGAATAAAACCGAACAAGATTTAATAACAAATTCTTTTCATGCATTTGCCATAACTTCCGACTTTAATTGAAAAGTTATGTCGATATTACATTACCCTGTCGGATTCGTAAACAAATTCAAATCGATACAATAGGTTTATAAATATTCAGATCTGAAATTATGACAGCAGCAAATATATGCTATATAAAATCATGCTTATAACACACACCGTCGGCGGAAGAGCGTAATTAAGCCAAGTTAATGGTTAAGTTTATCGACGAATTGTTTTGTAAAAAAAATAGTTTGATCAAATCAAATTTACCAGTGATCATGACCTTGCTCCAACCGAAATATATATATACACAATACACAATATATTTTTTGTACAGTTTTCAACTGAAATAAATTTATTTAATAAATGTGCCTTAATAAATTTAAATAACTTGACTACAATGCAATATCGAAACAACAATATGAAACGGGAACAAATTATATATTAAAAGGAATGAAACTGAAGAAACATAGAAGAACGCATACTTTACTGACAGCCATCGGAAGAGAATGTATGTTCCGACAGGCAGTTTGATCAAACAGTGTAGACGCCACAGAATACGAGCACGGCAGTTGATGTGTCTACACTGTTTGCCACTCCCCCAGCAACAATAGGTAGTAAATGACCTTGTTCAAATTTTACCTTCTTCAAATGTTAGGAGAAGTGGTGAGGTGAGGAGTCTATGAGCCCAGCTAGCATTCTTTATAAATCTACAGCGGGCCGTTATCGGCCCGTCAGCTACCCTGACGGGCCGATAACGGCCCGCTATAGATTTATAAAGAATGCTTACTGGGAGTATTTAGGTCAGTTAGTGTAAAACATTGACGAAAAACTTATCCATACTTGCTAACCGGGAGCTTAAAAGTCATTCAGTGCCCTTACAACAGATCTATCATCGACGTCAGAGTACGTATCAAAGGATATGGAAAAGCTGCAAAATTGAGAGAGAGTACGTCTTCTTGCAGTATAAACTTTGACGGTGTCCTCAAAAACTATAGTATCCATAGACAGCGACATAGGATAATGAAAGTAACTGAAGTAATTAAACAAACCTAAACATGCTGAAAATAGGAGTAAAATGTTGTCAACTTACAAAACAGGGCCCAGTTGTTCAAAGCTAACGACATCGTTAGTTAACGATTCGTTAAAATTTACATTGAGTGATACGCACATATGCTGAAATTTTTTGCTGAAAAAATGTGAGTAGCTTTTGCAGTGCAAAAGCTACTCACATTTTTTCAGCAAAAAATATCAGAATATTGTGTATTGAATCCGCTAAAACAGTTAACGAAATGACCCTTAACGAGCTCGTTAAGCTAACGACGCTTTGAACAACTGGGCCCAGAAATATACCACATTGTAGTATAAAATGTTACTAGGTTGATGGTGCCTTTAAGGACAATGCCAGCAAGGATGTAGCACTAATGGAAGTAATTAAGCATTTTGTTTGCCCTTCTATAACAAGTAAAGCAGTCCATTTCGATTGTTAAAATTAAGTACACGGGAAGATACCCTTAACAAACGAATACGTGGTTAACGAAACACGACTAAGAATGCAGCCACAGTAATATTGGAATATTTGATAAATAGTTGCCAAAGAAACCCAGAATAACCTTGCTGTAATCAAACTTCTGGGTTTGCTTTGCCAACCATTCATCAAATAGTCTGATATTACTGTGGCTGCATTTTTGAGTCGTATTAAACATGTATTTGTTTGCCAAGGATATCTATCCATGTACTTGAATTTAACATCGGAATAAAGTCTGGACCGCTTAACTCGGTACAGAAGGGCATTCATATCGTAAACTACTTAAAACGTTTTCACACTTTCATCGCCTAAACTCAGAATTGGTTGATAAGTAGAAATATAACTCGAAAACACTTATATACTAGTTTAACATAGCAAGGGATATCGGAACCGGGGCCCAGTTGTTTGAGTAATTCAGACGAGATCGTACACATTTATAAACTATCTTTTAGGTGAGAAAACTGTTAAAAGACTTAAGAGTAGCATGTAATTCTCCTTTTTGAGAAAAACTACCCCACAAAAACAGATTCTTTCGACGATTGACTGACCTATCTCTTTTGTTTACTTTTTTTCAGCCGCTAGATTCAGAGCCGCACGTGCTCCGGAAGACGCACACAACATTTGCTTATCAGAGCCACTGGCTCCGATTATGAAGTTTCCTACCCGTGTCAGCTGTTGCCAAATAGTTAGTCAAAAACGGCTACACAGGACAAGTAACTATTCCAAATTTAGTTTTAAAGATGCATACATTTCTTAATTTATCTTCGTGGATGGCACTTGACTATAAAGGAAGTTACCCAGAAAATGTCACAAACATAAAGAACAACGTTCCCGGGTCACCCACTGAGGAAGAGATGAGGAACATTCAATGACGTGCACAATGTTACAGTCGCAACAACGTACATACGAAGAACAACCGCAAAACCGGCAGAAACTACCACCTGTTGGGGTGGGGACTTCAACTAACCTTACACAACTGCAAAGTAAATAAGAAAACTCACGAACTGATACAATCAGATCCACATCAAGCCCCCAACCCCAAAAGGAATGAAAAATACAATAAAGCAGCCACAAAATGAACAGATGGCAAGCAGAGGGTAACTCTTACCCAAAAAGGTGGCGATTCTGTTACCCAAACATAACTGAATATATAATCAACTTACATAATTGTTAAAAAAAACATTGGAAAGTGAAACACTACATAAAAATTAACAAAAAGGTACCTGAATGAAAATACCACCTTGGAACGATCAGTAATGAATTACTGGCGTGTGTGTGTGTTGATGGGGGTGGTGGGGAGTTAAGCTAGCTTTTTGGGATCCCAACCCACCCCGCCTTCAACTTCTATAATGGTAAAAACATATATCTTTTCGGTCCGTGTGGTGGTCTTCTAACTCATCCATGAATCATTACGAGTAACGGATAAATCAAGATAAAGCCTATAACGAAGCAAAGATGAGAAATCCCGCCTCAACTCCGACACAGCCCACAGCCACAAACAATCACCCCGTCCGCGCATGACCCTACACTCCTCCAGAAAAACACCTTGTCACAAAATCGCAACCACTAAACCCCGGAAATTGAAAATAAACTGTTGAAATGTAGATGTTGGCATGCACGGTATGTCCCCTACCAGCTCACACTAAATGTCATCATCCGCGAACTGTCATCAGACAGAGATAACTGGGCAGGAGGTGAAGAAAAAAAAAAGAAAACAGACAGGCCCCAGCGTACAACTTCAACTGTTCAGACTTGCGAAGCGAGCACCTGACGTTTATACAACGTCGCATCAACGTAGATGCAACCTCATGACATTGCATCGACGTTTATTCGACAATGCATGACGTTGAATGGACGTTGATGCGTGCCCACAGGGAGCCGCAGACATCATATAGATGTATGAATAAGGTATAAATTCCATCACAAAACTAATGCTCATCTCAAACTTCATAAACATTGAGAGAATTTATAAGGATTTATGTAAGTGACATTTAAACATTGCTGCTATAAGAAACGGCTCTAACTGTCTAACATTTGCTTGATTAACATTGATTTCATTAATAATTGAACAGGAATAAAATTGCTGTAAATTCCAGGTCAAAACCTTCCTAAGACAATCGGCGCCAGGGAATAAACAGCAGTCAGATAAGAGATCGCACAAAGTAAAAAAAATACACGTAAAAAAATAGAGATACCCATGAAATAATGCCCTCGCAAACTACATCCTTCCACTGTCAACGAAAAATGAGGAAAAAACGGTTTATGTTATATGCCACACAAAGTTGATTTTGAAAAGAGCGCATCACGAAAACATGCCTATACAAATTTTGACTCCCTTAAACCCCACTTTTATATAGTAAAACTGGGGTTTACAGAGGTATACATTATTGTTCTTATTTCTGCTAAAACATAAATTGTGGGTACTCGTTAGAACCGCTTTGCCGAGGCGGTTCTAACGAGTACCATCAATCTATGTTTTGAGCATAAATATGAAGAATAACAGAATTTTTTATCTAAATATTTTCACTTTTGGTGGTAAAATTTTCAGTATATTTGAATAGGCGAGTTTTCGCAATGGTATACACAGAACATATGGGCCGCGCCAAGGAAAAATATGTCTTCGGGGCATATGGGAACAGTAAAAATCCAGATCATCCAGCGAAGACGCACAACCTGATAAGGAACCTTTGTTACACATCGATATATTTTACATATCCAATGATTCTGTAGGCGGACAGTGAAGGCCCAGATCAGCCTGCGCGCATGCGCAGGCTGGTCTGGGCCTTCGCTGCCCGCATAGTTTCCGAAGGCACATTTTTGTATTGCGCTGCTCATATGGAATTCCACTGTGTGCCACCGAACTTATTGGAAAACAATCCCTTAAATACTAACCTTCTGAGTTGTAACCTTCTTGCATTTAACCTTTACCATTCTGTTGTGGTGATATTTTTTGAAGACAATTGCATGAAATGTTACATCCTACATTCTGGGAAAAATGAGAACATATTTCAAAATATCGTCTGCTGAACGTTTTACCCAGTGGGCAAAGCGTTACATATGTATTTTTTTTTTTTATTTTTTATTTATTTTTTTTTTTCAAAAACAGTCCGCTATATGGATTGGGTCAAGTAAAATGGTGTCATCACGAAAACATACCTATATAATTTTGACCCCCTTAAACCCCACTTTTATATAGTAAAACTGGGGTTTACGGGGGTATACACTGTTTTTCTTATTTATACTCAGATATATAGATTGTGGGTACTCGTTAGAACCGCCTCGCCGAGATGGTTCTAACGAGTACCTACAATTTATGATTTGAGCAGAAATATGAAAAATATCTGATATATGAGTTTTTATCTGAAAATTTCAGTTTTTGGTGGTAAAATGTTCAATATAATTGAATAGGCTTGTTTTCGTAATGGTTCAAAGAAGGCCTACATGCAGAACGCAAAGTTCCAGATCAACTTGCGCATCCATCTAGTATGATCAGGGTCTTAGTTATCGACGTACATGATACTTGAGTACAATAATGAACAGAAAAAAAAATGTCTGATGGGATCTTGGGGATACACAGGACGATCTGAATCTGCGCATTTTGTACTTGCTCAAAGATATAAGCCACAAGCTCAGAAAACATACATTCAGACATATACGCCCAGAGAAGATTCAGATCAGCTTGCGCTTTCGCGCAGTCTTCGTTGGTAGCACATGTCAGAAGGTATGTTTTCTCACGTTACGGATCTTATCTTTTCCATTCTATTATAATAGGGGTACTATTTTTTTTACAGTTGGCAATTTAGATTTCAGAAATGGTCAGTTGTAGTTTATTGCTAGGTGACTCCTATTTGGGGGCAATTTAATCATATTGAGTACAATATCAGCAGACGAAAATGCATACTCAAGTAAAACGCATCACATAAACAGCGTTGGGTAAAAAGTGTAGCCCGAGCCGCGGTGCTATTAAACACCGAAAAGGACCTTTCAATCGAAAAAGACCGAAAAGGTACGGAAAAAATCTAATTTCAGCGTAGATCCCAATCGGTTCTAGAGGCCTATAGATTTTCAGGCAGCCGCCCCAATCAGCCCTCTCAGTGCTTTGATTTTCTTTTTTTTTTTTTTTTTTTTTTTTTTTCTTTTTTCAAAATGCATTGAACACAGTCAACACACAAAATGAAATATATGTAAGACTCTTATTTTGTATACAAGAGCTAAAAAGTTTTACATGTGATTAGTAACAATGTACCATGCTCTATTAGATATTCATTAAATTTAATTTTGGCTATAGGTCTCGAGAGAATATTATAAAAGCTACAGCATAACAAAATGGTCCTTACAGCACGGGCGCCACCGGAGATCAAGCTTGTTCAAATTTAATTTTGGCTGGGTCGAGGAAGTATCATACAAACACAACATAAAAAAAGGGCCCTTATCGCATGGATGCCGACGAAGACTGAGTAAGCTTGCCCATGCGCGAAGCGTGATAACGATCTTCTTTGTCGGGTTACAGAACTTGTGGATAATATAGACTTCACTCATGTACATTATACAGAGACGTGCCAATCTGATTTTATATGGGCCACGCCATGCGAAACTGTGTATTCTGGGTATATAAGGACAGCGAATCCCCAGATTAGCCTGCATATCTGCGCAGTCTTTTCGCGGCATTCACTGTCCGCTAACAGAATCATTGGATACTACAGAATATATGCATAGAGAGCAAATGCCTGGATGATACTTTTGCATGCACAGGATGATGTGAATCAGCACATTTTGCGCATGTCCGAAAGCATTGTTTTCGCTCGACGCGGTCCATATCCGCATAGGCCCGTCTGGATCTTCACTCATCACAAATGACATAATCATATGAGCAAGCCCACGACAACGCCTACAATAAGACGTATGACCTGCGAAGACTCAGTTCAGCCTGCACATCCACGCAGTCTATTCAGAGTCTTCGCTGATCGCATGTGCATTCTACAGCCTCAGGATAAACGAGAATCTTTGCTATACTGGATGGATGTACAGGCTGATCTGAGTCTATGCTGGTCACACAGATCTTATTGTGAGTTCTGTTGTACGCTGGCTCATATTTGACCTTAATATTGTGGCACCTAACCTTACAATTCTGGGCCCAGTTGTTCAAAGCGTCGTTAGCTTAACGAGCTCATTAAGGGTCATTTCGTTAACTGTTTTAGCGGATTCAGTACACAATATTCTGGTATTTTTTGCTGAAAAAATGTGAGTAGCTTTTGCACTGCAAAAGCTACTCACATTTTTTCAGCAAAAAATTTCAGCATATGTGCGTATCACTCGGTGTAAATTTTAACGAATCGTTAACTAACGATGTCTTTAGCTTTGAACAACTGGGCCCTGTATTTTACGTCCATTTGACTACCTGTTTTTGTTTTATAACTACTCAATGAGTGGCAAACAGTGTAGACCCTAGCGGCTCTGATCTGGGTCTGCACTGTTTGCTTAAGACGTGGTATCTAAATTCTCATGGTACCTACGTAATCATTCTTTACAAATGAGAACAATGAAATCCTAGATTAGAATGCCTTAACCTGGTATGCTGTACTCTGCTAGAACCGTGCAAATAAGTTGTATGGCATGGCGAACAGCATAGACTCTTATGAAGCAGTGAATGGTACTGAGCAGTCAGGGACGTTGAACTTAATTAATTTTTGGATCAAACATCATTTCAATAACAAAAAAAATAATAATGTACCTAAAAGTATTTTGAATTAGACGTTCTCCAGAGATTTAACTAATTTCCTAACTTCGTTGTCGCAACTGATAAATATGTAGTGTTTTACGAGTGATTTCTTACTTACAATAGACTACTGTTCATATTTACTGAGCTATGAGAAAAAGGACCTCAATTCATAAGCGGACAGCGAAGTCTCATTTAATTCAACGGCGTAGCCAGAATGTAATCATTTTTACTCACACCCAGGAAAAATCTTGAAAACTATGCCTAGATTCGCTTTCTAAATAGGGGCTTCTCTTAAAGGAAAGAATTTGCCCCCGGAGGGGCAAATTCTTTCCTTTAAGAGCAGCCCCTATGGTAAAGAAGCAAAATATTTTATGTTAATGTCACGTTTCAATAAATATTTTTCTTATGCATCTTACGCGCATGCGTAATGTGCGCAATTAGCACTACGCCTATGTTAAATTCTATATATTTCCACAATATGATAAGAACAGTTGATGTTCGATTATTTTATTTAGGCCAGTCAGTCCGTTCCGGCCGGCTTAAAGACTCTCAGATTGTAGGGTCAGTCTGCGTAATCCATACGTGCGATGAGGCTTCTTTCCTCATGATATGACACATTGATACGCCTCAACGTCAAAAAACGTGCATTTGGACATGTGCGCCCAGCGAAAATTCAGATCAGCCTGCGCAGTTGCTGACCAGATTCTTCGCTGGGCACATTTTAGATAGCCAAGGATGCAAAGTTTCTTCATACGGTCAACGAAGACTCTGATCAGACTCCGCGGATGCGCAGGCTGATTTGAGTCTTCGTTGGGCGTAGTGCATGTGAGAAGGTATGTTTTTCTCACGTTGCCACCCTTATAGTTTTCAGGATACAAATAAAACTGATTGTATCTATGTATCATGTGAACGATGAATCATTTGGAACACTTTTTTTACCCTTACCACTCTCTGGCTAGTTCAGAGGACGACAAATTGATGATATTTTTCTTATTTTTTCCCCAAAAAACCGGATTTGACATTTCATGCAAACTGTCTCCCATGGAAACAATTTGCATGAAATGTCAAAACCTGTTTCCCGGGTAACCTTATTCCATTATGTAAGACTATGTCGTCTGCTGAAAATTTTACCCAGAGTGCTAAGCGTTAAAACTTGAATCATTATTGACAAATTTGATGCCACATGCTGAGATAAATACAATAATTCTTCTTGCAACATGCGATCAGCGAGTGTCCTGATCAGCATGCACAAACACGTCAGTTGTACCCCGAAAACGGCCAGCAGTACCCACTGGACTATAAGCAACCAGCTCTAATCGGTCAAACCAGATGCGCAGGCTGATATGGGCTTTCGTTGTTCGCGTATACTCGAAATACTATTCTAAAAGGTGTAGGATTTAGCCATCATTGTGTCTGAAGCCTGACCTACAGTAACAGAATAAAAGAGGGCATCAGAGTTGAATACCTTGATTGGGTTAACCATAACTATGCAGCCTGACGCATAACATCTACATTAAGACCATTTAAACGATAGGCTTAAATTGATACTAACACAAAATAAGGACTTCATACAATAGTTCGCATGCTGTAAATTAAATCTTTCAATATTGTTCAAATGGGAAATGGGTCTATTCTCTACCAAGACAAAATAAAAGCTTCGTACAATTGTTCGTATGCTATACGTTAAATCTTTCAAGATTGTTCTAGAGGAAAGGGGTCTACTCTATACTAGGACAAAATAAAAGCTTCTTACTATAGTTCGCATGCTGTAAGTTAAATCTTTCAAAATTATTCTATGGGAAAGGGGTCTACTCTATACTAAGAAAAAATAAAAGCTTCCTACAGTTGTCGCATGCTGTAAGTTAAATCTTTCAAGATTGCTCTAGGAGAAAGGGGTCTACTTTATACTTAGACAAAAAAAAAAGCTTCTTACAGTTGTTTGCATGTTGCAAGTTAAATCTTTCAAGATTGTTCTAGGGGAAAGAGATCTACTCTATACTAAAACAAAATAAGGGATTTTTACAATTGTTTGCATGCTGTAAATTAAATATGTCAAAATTGTTCTAGGGGAAAGGGGTCTACTCTATCCTAAGACAAACAAGGACTTCTTACAATTGTTCGCATGCTGTAAGTTAAATCTTTTCAAGATTGTTCTAGGGGAAAGGGGTTTACTCTATACTAAGACAAAATAAAAGCTTCTTACAATTGTTCGCATGCTGTAAGTTAAATCTTTCAAGATTGTTCTAGGGGATAGAGGGCTACTCTATACTAAAACGAAATAGTTCTTACAATTGCTCGCTGGCTGTAAATTAAATCTTTCCTGACTGTTCTAAGATAAGGGGTCTACTCTATACTAAAACTAAATAAGGACTTCTTACAATTGTTCGCATGTTGTTATTTTTCAATATTGTTCTAGGGGAAAGGGGTCTATTCTACACTGAGACAAAATAAGGGTTTCTTACAATTGTTCGCATGCTGTGAGTTAAATATTTCAAGATTGTTCTAGGGGAAAGGGGTCTGCTCTATATTAACACAAAATAATGGCTTCTTACAATTGTTCGCATGCTGAAAGTTAAATATTTCAAGGTTGTTCTAGGGGAAAGTGGTCTACTCTATACTTAGACAAAAAAGGACTTCTTACAATTGTTCGCATGCTTTAATTTAAATCTTTCAAGGTTGTTCTAAGGGAAACGGGTCTATTAAATACTAAGACCAAATAAAAGCTTCTAACAACTGTTCGCGTGCTGTAAGTTAAATCTTTAAAGGTTGTTCTAGGGGAAAGGGGTCTAATCTATACTAAGAAAAAAATAAAAGCTTCTTACAATTGTTCGCATGCTGTAAGTTAAATCTTGGGGAAAAAGGTCTATTCTATACTAAGACAAAATAAAAGCTTCTTACAATTGTTCGCATGTTGTAAGTTAAATCTTTCAAGATTGTTCTAGGGGAAAGGGGTATACTCTATATTAAAACAAATAAATCTTCTTACAAATGTTCGCGTGCTGTAAGTTAAATCTTTCAAGATTGTTCTAGGGGAAAATGGTCTACTCTATACTAAAACAAAATAAGGGATTCTTACAATTGTCTGCATGCTGTAAGTTAAGTCTTTCAAGATTGTTCTAGGGGAAAGGGGTATACTCTATATTAAAACAAAATAAGGGATTCTTACAATTGTAGGGTGCTGTAAGTTAAATCTTTCAAGATTGTTCTAGGGGAAAATTGTCTACTCAATACTAAAACAAAATAAGGGATTCTTATAATTGTTTGCATGCTGTAAATTTAATCTTTCAAGATTGTTCTAGGGGAAAGGGGTGTACTCTATACCAAGACAAAATAAAAGCTTCTTACAATTGTTCGCAGACTGTAAGTTAAGTCTTTCAAGATTTTTCTAGGGGAAACGGGTCCACTCTATACTAAGACAAAATAAAAGCTTATAAGTGTTCTCATGCTATAAGTTAAATCTTTCAAGAATGTTCTAGGGAAAGACGTCTATTCTATACTGAGACAAAATAAAAGCTTCTTACAAATGTTCGCATGCTGTAAGTTGAATCTATAATATTGTTCTAGGGAAAAGGAGTCTACTCTATACTTAGACAAAATAAAAGCTTCCTACTTTTGTTCGCATGCTGTAAGTTAAATCTTTCAAGATTGTTCTAGGGGAAACGGGTCTACTCTATACTAAGACAAAATTAAACCTTCTTACAATTGTTTGCATGCTGTAAGTTAAATTTTTCAAGATTGTTTTATGGGAAAGGGGTATATTCTATACTAAAACAAAATAAGGGATCGCTACAATTGTTTGCATGCTGTAAGTTAAATCTTTCAAGATTGTTCTAGGGGAAAGGAGTCTCCTCTATACTAAGACAAAATAAGAACTTCTTACAATTGTTCGCATGATGTAAGTTAAATCTTTCAAGATTGTTCTAGGGGAAAGGAGTCTGCTCTATACTAAGACAAAATAAAAGCTTCTTACAATTGTTCGCATGCTGTAAGTTAAATTTTTCGAAATTGTTCTATGGGAAACGGGTCTACTCTATACTAAGACAAAATAAGGGCTTCTTACAATTGTTCGCATGCTGTAAGTTAAATCTTTCAAGATTGTTCTATTGGAAACGGGTCTACTCTAAATGCATCACGAAAACATACTTATATAAGTTTGACCCCCTTAAATCCTGGCGTTTACAGGGGTATACATTATTTTTCTTATTTCTGCTCAAATAGATTGTGCGTGCTCATTAGAACCGCCTCATCGAGGCGGTTCTAACTTGTACTCACAATCTATGTTTTGAGCAGAAATGTGAAAAATATCAGAATTTTTTATCTGTAAATTTTCAATTTTTGGTGGTAAAATTTTCAGTATATTTGAATAGGCGTGTTTTAGTAATGGAAATAATGTTCTCCCTGTGGGGGCAAATTGTTTCCTTTAAGAGCAGATCCCTTCTCTCCATGGAATTAGCGTGCAGTACAGCAAAAAAGAAGACAAAAAGTTGTCTCTCATATCGGAAATGGTGAAAAATCTTCTAAATGTATCCATGCCCCTTAACATTTTTCCTGCTGAATACATTAAGATTTCATGCCAATTTCTATTTTTCAGCCAATCAGAATACTTGATCCAGATTGTTGATACAAATTCACATACTTTATGGCAATTAGTGCAGATCCAGATCAGTTGACTTCTTCAGAAGTCAACTGATCTGGATCTACACTGTTTGCAAAGGCAGGACATATCCGGGTTCAGCAGGACTAGGGTTAAGGATATCGCGTTCAGCGACAAATATTACAATAACATGTGTTTAATGATATAATTATAATATCTAATTCTGCAAATATGAACAAATCACAATTTGATAAGAGGTATCACTGTATCCGAAATTTCCAATTATAACCAAGTTTACCTTAAATATTTCGACTCCTTACCTTCTCATCATACTTGTCCTAATATCAGAACGAATAAGTTTTACTTCCTGTTGATGTTTGTAATAACTTGTAGGATTATTGGCAAACAGTATAGATCCAGATCAGACGCCACAAACGTGGCGTCTGATCTGGATCTAAACTGTTTGCTCCAAGACTTAGGGTTATTACGGTATGCGCGATATCGCATGCATAATAGAGAATAGCGTCAAAGCTGTGGGCGAGAATTAATCTGTCCTTCAGTGTGAATCAGTTTTCGCATTTGTCATATTTAAGAAATACAACAGTTATATGAATAAAATGCATCAGAAAGATTCAGTAGTTATTTCAATGGGTCTCGGATTTGTAAAAATGTCATTTAGCGGCGCTTAACTTCTGTCAGGATCAAACTGAGCTACACCATAAGATTGCTTCGAGCGCTCGGAATTCCAAACCACACATTGTGAAATGAGCCAGGGCATAGAATTTCCCACAAGATTGCATGTGCGCCCAGCGAAGACTCAGATCAGCCTGCGCAGATGCGCAGACTGATCTGAGTCTTCGTTGTCCACCTAAAGACGCTTTGGATGATTAGTTATCCACAGAATGCCCTGCGAAGACTCAGATCAGACTGCGCGGATGCGCAGGCTGAGCAGAGTCTGCGCTGGACGCACAACCAGTCTTGTAGAAAATGCTGTGCCCCGACTCAAATGCAGAGTGTCAAGTTCTACTAGGCTATTTGCTACGCGCATATCGCATTTACCGTAACATTCGGATAGTTTAGAAATCCAGACCCCACTTCTGAAATTCGATATGCTCATTTGGCTATCTGAGAATGAATGTTAAAAGAGGTGCTCGAGTGGCAAAAAAATGAAGACTCTGATCAGAATCCACGTTCTGCGATGACTCTTCTGGGCCTACATGATTGTTTAGGCCTATGTATGAGTGAAGTCAATATTTGTTGTTAGGTTTCCAGTAAAAAATGTATTATATGTTCATTTATCGGTACGAAAAATTCTTAAATTGTGAATGTATGAAGGACGAGTGACGTCTTTGCTGTGCATTTCCAGTAATAAGCTGTGAAAGAACTTTCCAAATGGTACACGCGGACCACAGTGGGTCCGACCAAATACAGGATCACAATTAAGTTGTAGGTCCAGCTTGGGGCCTCTTTACACAACAGGGAATTCTTAAAAAAAGAAAAAAATACATAAAATTGCCAAATAGCGATTCGAGCGGACAGGCTCGCGTCTTCTGAGTAGGGTTGCAGGAGAAAACGGCTTTCTGAAAGATGTCGAAACCAGAGTAGGCATTTACGAATTAATGTGGATTTGTATGTGCCTTCTTTGGGTTATAGGTTTGGTCTCCAGGCTACGTAATGTCTTCAGACAGAGTACGTTTCGCTGATAATAAGAATTTATCATATTTATCATGATTTACCAAATTGCCATCTAGTTACTAGTTTTCTAACAAATTGGCTGAAATGTCTGATACTTATTTGATTAACATTGATTTCATTATATGCCTGACAAGAAACAAATGTATTTGTGAACCAAATTCGATATTTCTGTAAGTAACATGGCGCCAACATCGAGGTCAACATGTTGAAGAATTTCCAAAGGGATGTTTATGGGTGTCCTGGTTAAGCTGGGCGTGAAATAATACGGGTTTATTTTACATATATTTTGATTAGTGCTGATGCTCTGAAAGTCATCTCAGATACTGCTGAAATCAACGTCTACAAATGACAAGTATTAGCTTTCTTCAAATGACGAGATTCTCTACAAGTGAAAAGTAATAGCCTTCACAAAAACACTTTGTCTACGCTAAGCGTACACCAAGTTTTTAGTGAAAGCCGGTACAGTCGACTCTCGTTATCTCGAATTCCAAGGGACTCTCTGAAACGCTTCGAGATATCCGTACTTCGACATATCAGATTTGCAGAATTGAGGAAAAACTAATTCGATTAACCACATTTAACAAATATATGTGTAATTGGACTTGAAGTCAGAAATATATTGAAAATATTGTGGAAAAGAGGAGAAATTGCTCCTTAGGAGCAATTTCTCCTTTTTTCTACAATATTTTTTACATGTTGTTAGATATTCATGTTTAGGCAGGGACCAGATTTTCACTTCGAGATAAGCGGTTATTTGAGATAAGCGAGGTCGAGATAGCGAGAGTCAACTGTAATTGGTTATAATAGTATTGAGCAGTCCATGGAAACTAGCATTGGACTAGTTCATGACCTCTCATAAAATGCTTCTGGGGCAATTGCAAACTCTAAATTGTCAACTACCATGGACGCAGACAATGTAAGAAGACTTAGAGTTATTTAACACGCCGATGATATTGTCACTATTACATGCAGAGCTTAATTGTCAAGGGCATAAATCCTGGACAGGGCGCATACTAACTGGGGATGTTAATCACGCCAGAACAACCTTGTTCAAGATATGTTTTATTGTTGAGCATATATTAATTTGTCTGTTTTGTCATTCATCTCAATATAGTATTGCCCAAATATTCGTACGTCTAAAGGTGCGTCTACTCAGACGTTTCATTTAGCGTCAAGCGGTGACACATAAGGCATTGTTCTTTCTCGTTTAGACAGTTCAATGCAAATTACAAAACTGAAAAACTGGAGTCGCACTTGACCGTATAAAATTCCATTATACTCTTGTCCTCCAAATTCTATTAAGGATCTAATTTTATTTCCCTGTAGAATAAGTGTAATATGTCTACTACCCTCTATCATATTCTGGAAGGATAGATACAGAAGTATATACATGAAATGGTCATGGATATTAAACATTCTGGAACGGTTTGAGAGTTTCGAAAATTAAGCGTGATTGCTGGCCGTTTCAAGTCCGTAATTCACACGCTGTTCCTCTTCATCTGCATGTTTTCTTCCCTCTCTCTCTCTCTCTCTCTCTCTCTCTCTCTCTCTCTCTCTCTGTTGTTCGTAATGCTCAGGGGTGGATCCAGGAGGATTTCTGAGGGGTTCGATTTAATCATATAGCCGTACTTTACGTATTCGGACAAATAGGCCTGAGCAAACAGTGTAGATCTAGATCAGACGCCGCAGAATGCGGCGTCTTATCAGGGTCTACACTGTTTGCCACACACTCAACAATTTTATACACATTCACAGGTAGTAAAATGGAATTGTTGAAGAGAAGTATAAGGAAAAGTGTCCCAAATCCTTAATTACCCATAAAAATGAAATTTTGAGTCAAAGGGAAGTTCAGTCAAAAAGGGTTCGACTGAACCCCAAACCCCCTCTGAATCCACCCCTGATGTTTTTGACAGGGTGCTATTGTGTATAGTAGTATAAAAGACGTTCAAGAAGAGCCAACATCTCAGAACATAGCCTACCAATGTCACCAAGAACTGGATAAAACATAAAAACAAATCACGGCAGCGAGCAACCACAAGGCAACAACACCAGAACTACCAAAACAGACTTTTTATTGTCACAAAACCAATATTCAGTGCCTTGGTGGTGGGGAGGGTTGTGTTCTGCTTTTGCTGACTTTCTTGGGTATCTCCATATTTAAATTTTGGTACCAACAACACCAGAACTACAAAAACAGACTTAAAATTGTCACTTAAGCCCTATCCAGTGCCTTGGTGGGGTGGGGGAGGGGTTGTGTTCTGCTATTGCTGACTTTCTTGGGTATCTCCATATTTAAATTTTGGTATAGTACCGATTTGCAGGCCGCAACATTTGTTTTAACTGTCCATGTCTCTAAATTGTGTTTTGCAAAAGGTAACCACTTCAGCGAAAATGAACAAATATTTTATTTATGGCTAGCACTCTTTATTAAGGATGCATTTTTTTTACCTTCTTGATTTTCCTTGGAGATGTATGTATTTCATCCCTACATACCAATACAGATAGCTTTGCAGATATGACAGGTCCAGATAACGAGCCATCTCATCAGGATCTATACTGATTGCCATTACGTTATTGTTTTTTTTTGACTGAACCTCCAATTTGCAACAATGGATGCGTCCAAATTCAGAAATGGAATTATTTCATCACGAAAACATGCCTATATAATTTTGACCCCCTTAAACCCCACTTTTATATAGTAAAACTGGGGTTTATAGGGGTATACATTATTTTTTTTATTATTTCTGCTCAAAAACATAGATTGTGGTACTCATTAGAACCGCCTCGGCGAGGCGGTTCTAACGAGTACCCACAATCTATGTTTTGAGCAGAAAAATGAAAAATATCCGATTTTTTTCTCTGAAAATTTTCATTTTTTTGTGGTAAAATTTTCAGTATATTTTGAATAGGCATGTTTTCGTAATGTACCTGAGGAACACAGGGGTTAAAGGGTTAAGATAATATGTTTTAAGACCATTCATGCTATGCTTGCTTATATTACTTTCACTATGCCGACGGTGCACTGTAAGTCAAATGCAAATTACCTTGAGCAAAATCTTTCTTAGATGTTTAGGCTGATAAGCATGGTAGACGAAGCGTGCTTACCAAGTAATGCTTACTTTTCATGGAAGCCTGCTTACACCCCATTTACGTTTGGTACATATCTGTCTGTCTGAACATTCCTTATTTTGCCGTTTTGTCTATCGACTTTATGATGTTTCGAAATGCGAGGTTGGTATGTTGACCTCATACTCTTCTTCAACAACAGTTTGACAAAAATGTACTCCTTTATTTTATGTAGTACACTGACCTACATCACGAAAACACGCTTATTCAAATATATAGAAAATTTTACCGCAAAACAACTGAAAATTTTCAGATAAAAAACTCTGATATTTTTTCATATTTTATGCTCAAAACATAGATTGTTGATACTCGTTAGAACCGCCTCGGCGAGGCGGTTCTAACGAGTATCCACAATCTATGTTTTTGAGCAGAAATAAGAAAATTATATGTACCCCTGTAAACCCCAGTTTTACTATATAAAAGTGGGTTTAAGGGGGTCAAAATTATATAGGCATGTTTTCGTGATGTATTAAACCCATTTACGTCGAATGGGCTCTTCTATCAGAACTCTTCGGACCGCTCTGGGTGTCTGGTTAGGTTTCATTATTCATATGTTTTATAGAAATTCCTCTATGTAATGTAAACAGTGTCAGTCCTGATCAGGATCTGCTTGTTTGCCAATTACCCTTTTTGGGCTTTCCAGACTGAAATGTTAAAACTGCCCAACACGAAAACATGTCTATATAATTTTGACCCCCTTAAACCCTACTTTTATATAGTAAAACTGGGGTTTACAGTGGTATGCATTATTTTTCTTATTTCTACTCAAAACATAGATTGTGGATACCCGTTAGAACCGCCTCGCCGAGGCGGTTCTAACGAGTATCAATAATCTATGTTTTGAGCAGAAATGTGAAAAATATAAGAGTTTTTTTATCTGAAAATTTTCACTTATCTGGTGGTGAAATTGTCAATATATTTGAATAGGCGTGTTTTCGTAATGATTATTTTTGACTCCGTCAGTAAACATCGAATTATAAATAGCATTCATTCATTTAAATATGTATGTATTAGGTTGCAACTTTAACCACATTTACCATTTTATAGACAGCTGACATTTGATGTTACTTAAGATTCTATAGGATATGTAAACGGCATACATCACATTAGCTTTTGACTTTTGACAATTTTATGTTTGTGACAGTTGTTTGTGAAAACTGTCAAGAGCTTTTCGTAAACATCGTAATATTTTGCTGCATGTTTGGAGGTATCATCTGACGTAATCGACTAAAATTATATCAAAATTATACGCTATTTGTCTGCATTCTTTTTTTTATAATAACAATGTTGCAATTAAAGTAGTATTCATATGGAAATAAACGTGAAATTAACTTTTCAGACAGATCATTTTTGTTTTCTTGCTTTCTTTCGATCTTTTTTCTATCAAATAATAAACTAGGATTGGATACAAAATCCCATTATCGTTCAAAGAGACGCGACATATTTCGATTAAAGATAACATTAAGCTTACTCTTGTCACTGGGTCCGTGATTTAATCAAATCACACAAAGCCTTTGATCAGATTCTTGTGGAATTAACGACGTCGAGACTACCATGGACACGTTTCCCAACGGGCTCAAAATGGTATTTAAACGTCATGGCGTTGTATTGACGTTAATGCGACGTTTTATTAACGTAAAGACTGCATTGAGGTTAATGTGACGATGTATAAACGCCATGTGCCCACTGGGTCGTGTCCGCTTTCTTTGTAAACTATTATTACGGTTTAAAGAGATTGGAGATACTTTCAAGGTGGGGGTGGGGGGGGGGGTGGGGACGGGCGGGCAACTCTTTTAAAAAATATTTTGGCCCCTTCCGAAAAGCGGTTTTCTCTAAAAAGAAGAATTTGCTTATTTTGAGATAGAGAGTTTGTGTGCAGAAAAGCAAATAGGAAGTTAGAAAAATTGCCCCATCCTCTTTTTAAAAATAGCGGAAAGTCTACCGAATGTATCAAGTTCCCATCATTCCCAAGGAAACATATGCCTTCATGGCATACACGGACAAAGTCCCAGATCAGACTGCGCGGATAAGGGCCCTTGCTGTCCGCTCCCAGAATCATTGGATACTATAGATTGTGTCATTGGAAAGCAAAGACCCGTATGAGACTTTGCGCATGCGCATGATGATATAAATCCGCACAGTTTGTGCATGCTCGAAGGTATTTTTCGCTTGACGATGCCCTATTGATGATTAAATGAAACAACAGAACAAGGACGTAACTACGGTAATAATGACGGTTATAAAAAAGAAGGCAGAACAAAAGGCAATGCTGAGAGACAGCTGTATCGTTGTTTTCATAGCCTGGAAAGGATAGAGGACGTGCTATTTACGACTCTAAACGTCGACAAATAACATTCAAGCATTGTGATTACGCTTAGAACCGATAGTTATTGCAATTTTGACCCTCAAAGCGTATCATTTAAGTTCAGGCTTTAATTGTCTGTTTCTCAATTTAGAAACTCTAAGATACTATATTACATTTATGTCGCAGAGGTAAAACCAGACGTTACGTAGAAGTAGTTCTAATTTTTATCTGAAATAATCAGAATGACTTTAGTCCCTTTTATTTGATGAGAATGACGCTAGTTAGTATTAAAATGTAATCGTTTCTTTTCAGTAAATTGGCAAAATGAGATGGTATTTGTAATTGATTCACAACGGGCGAAAAGAGCCCGTGTGCACATGTAACATGAGAGCAGCGAATGGCCAGTAAAATCTGTGCATCCGCGAAGTCTGAACTTGGCTTTCTCAAGTCGGCAATATGTTTTAAATCATGCAATGGTTCTGCAAGTGGATGATTAAAGTCCTGGGCCCAGTTGTTCAAAATTAACGACCCAGTCAGCATTCTACGTAAATCTATATCGGACCGTCATCGGCCCGTCAGGGTAGCTGACGGGCCGATAACGGCCCGATGTAGATTTACGTAGAATGCTAGCTGGGGATGCCGTTAGTTAACCTAACGTTTAAACTTTTATCATTAAATATGGCTTATACGCTAATATGTTTTGCTGAAAAATGTACAAAAGCTACTCACATTTTTTTTCAGCAAAAATACCTGTAAATTGATATTTTACTTACTAGAACAGTAAACATTTTGACCACTAACGAGCTCGTTAAGCTAAGGATGCTTTGAACACTTTGGTCCAGATCGGCAGGCTGATCCTGTGCTTTGCCCGGTCCTTTTCGCGTGTCCTGCATCAATGTACCCATTCCACATAGATTGTGGACAGCTCTTTCAGCATGAGTAATTACATGTTGGAATTATGGTATATTGTACAAACGAGAATTACCGTAAATGCCTTTCTTATCAAGGGAGCGGGACGTGGAAGCGGTGGTGGTTCACGAATGGTGCATTTTGCTCTATTTTATAGTAGGACAAAAATCGTTTCTCCTTTTTTTGCGTTTGTCCAGACAGACAAAATGGCTGCATCTCCCTACGCATGGATTTGAAGTGCGTGCGTGCGTGTGGTCGTATGAAACGTTTTCAGTGCCCGGAATATGTGTTACGATACTGAGTCAAGAATAGATAACAATACGTCCAGGATAAAAACACCAAGGCATACAAAGATGGGCAGAACTCACATTACAAACCGATGAAAGCAAAGCCTTCCCGACGAGGTCATCAGAATACCAGACAGGACAAGACTGTAGTAACTATTGCAAATTTAAATCCTATATAATTTTGTTATATATCATTTTTCATACTGAATAATTAAATATTATTCCCGAGAATATTTAGTGGAATGTTAGATGTTACTATTTGAAGTTTTAGCATTTTAATTTATGTGCTAATCAAATTTGTAACAGACGATATTTTAAAATTGATTCTGTTACTTTTCACAGAAAATAAGTCTTGCTACATTTCAGGTAAACCGTC